>BSBM01000761.1:0-2400000 GCA_027924585.1 Larix kaempferi | reverse complement strand
GGAATTAGGTTGTCGTAATTGGATGATAATGTAGTCTGGTCATGAAATACTACCACTAGTCAAGTTAATGCTAAGTTGGCTTATAAGGAAATAACATTCTCTTGTGCAAATATTCAAGAGAAGTGGTGGTATAATGTTATATGGAAGTGGAATGTGCTTTTAAAGTTGAAGTTGTTATGCTGGTTGGTTCTTGAAAACAAAGTAATGAGTTGGGACAATATGTTAAAAAGATGAGGTATAGGACCCAATCATTGCCCTCTTTATAATTTGGGTGAGGAAACAATGGAACATTTGCTTATTTTTTGTGTGTTTTCTCAATAGGTTTGGAAGGAAGTTTCTCTAATTTTGAAGATTAATTCTTGTTGGGATGGAAATTCATTTACAAACTGTCTAGAATCTTGGGTTACTAAAGTAAGTGTGTATAAGTACTTGCCCCTCTTTATTATCTAAGGAATATGGACACATTGAAACTCTATTATGTTTTAAAATGTTTACATCAATGTTATCAGGGTCAACACAAACATACACAAACATTGTGAGTGTATTTAAGGAATTTCACAAGGAGGAAAAGGATTGCTCAGTTCAAGTTATCAAAGCTCCATTACTCTCTAAAGAATTTCTAGTTGTTTTTTCCGACAGTGCCTCCTAATCGTACCATTGCGGAGCGGGGATAGTATTAAAACTTGGTGGTGATCATTATTTTTAGATGTGGATAGATGTAGGCTCGGGTTCAAACACAGGAGGAAAGATTTTAGCTCTTTGGGGATTACTTTATTTTGCATATTCTAAAGATCTTCTTTCATTATAGGTGACCGGTGATTCAAGAGTCATTTTAGATTGGGAAACTGGGAAGCCAAATTTACAAGTGGCTAGTTTGTTTTATCAGAAAAACACAATTAAGAACCTTCAAACAAATTTCATCTATTTTTCATTTAGCCACATTTATAGACAATTTAACTCTCTTGTTGATCGGCTATCAAAGGAGGAAATTGGGAAAGGTGAAGAGTGGCTTTTTTATGAAGAGTACGAAGACCATAGGGCATATTAGAATAGGAGATATATGATCTCATGTGGTGTGTCAATCAATAGTGTTATCAAACTTTGTCAATTACTACTAGTAGAACACTAAATTACTGTGGTTTATGTATTGTTTTGAAGAGTAATTTATCGATTTAATAGAGGACTACTTATTTCTAAAAGATTTACTTATATAAGATTGAAGTTAAGTGGTAGGAAAGTCATGATATGTAACTTGTTGTCTTTGATTCATACCATATATCAAGAAGTATATATATATATATATATATATATATATATATATATATATATACAATTTTAATTTTGTTTAACTTTTAGTGTACCCAGAGGAGTTAGGTGGTCTACAATGAGAATGGGGAGATGTTATAACCTAAAGTAATGTTACCATAATTAAAAAAATGAAAAGTAATTAAAAAAATCCATATCCAAAATAGAAAATTAAAACTTGAAAAGAAAAATATAAATATAAATGATATTATTTGTAGAAATGATACTTTAGATTGATATATTAATCATTCTTCAATTTTTGTGGATATATTAATCATTTTTCAATTTTTATGGAAAGTGGATATATTAATCATTGTTAAAATTTATGTATGTAGGGTTAAATATATTTTGTAAAGTTATATATATATATATATTTTTTTTTTGAAAGATGTGGAATTTAATCACATATTTATTAACCATGCAATTAATAGAACAACATTCAAATAAAAAAAGGGAGATTAAAAGATCTCTGTATAATGAGTGGACTGCATATAATGCATTGCAATGAGAAGAGTGATATGCATTCTACAACGCGATGAAAGAGGAGATTAAAATTAATGGATTCGCAGGGCTATTTAGTGGATTAAGAAGGATCTTTCATGAAGGACATATGGATTCCAAAATAAAAGAAAAACATTGCGATGCAAACAGAGAAACCCATAAAAGAGCAAAGAGAGAGTGATCTGAGCTGTTCAGTCCAGTCCAGAGACTGATGTTGTTATGATATTGGCACGGCTCAACCTAACTGCAAAGCTCTTTGAACATTGTTGTGAGGTTGAACCGCACCAATATCTCAACGCAACCATTCTAAATTACAAAATATTACCCATCACGATCTTCAAAAGCAAAGTAGCTGCCTGCCATGAACTGAGACTCTATCCATTTAATTCTCAAAGGATGGTCGATGATTGATGAGGCAACCACATTGCAGGAATGAATGAAGAAAAACTTTAAGGAAGAGAATGATGCATTTTGCAACAATAGCCAGTTAAAAGAGAAAAAGAATCATGAACCACTCAACAAGTCTGGGTGCACGTGTAATTGTTTGGGTTGCCCTCTGCCTGTGCCTGTGCCTATGCCTGTGCCTGTACCCACTCATGTCTTTTCCTTTTTCCTGTTATGGCCACATAAAGCGACCCACATTACATCACGGAACACTTTTCCATACCTTCCTTCATCAACACACAAACTGACTACACAACCTTTTAAATAAAGGGTGATTTTCCACGTGCATAATCACATTGATAAATTTTAACCTGCTTTATCACTTTGCATCCATATTTTGAAATGGTATTAGAAGGGTCTTGGGTGGGTTTGCATTATCTATCGAAGTATTTTATACAAATTATTAAATTGAAAAGGTATTATTATGTCCCCGACATAGAGTTTTCAGTCGGGGAATTTAGGGGTGATTGTCAAATTTTTACACTAAACTATAGTCTCAACATAATAAAATAAATTTTATTTAAAAAAACAAATTTTAAAATATCATTTGTTTTTTAATGTGTGATTGGTTGTTTGGGGCTGACATCAGCCTCGTTATGTGTTGCCACCCATGGGGTGGAGGGTGGACGTAAGCCTCTTTAAATGCTTTGGGATTCCCATGAGTCCGCACTCTGCAGCGTTTTAATGTTGGTGTTATATCGGGGTAAGTGTTGGCCACCTGTATTATGGAGTACATTGGGCCTCGACCTTCGTGTTAGGTTTGCACATCAAGCTTCGTTTCTCCTGTTTTGACATGCATCAGTGAACTAGTAGCAGGCCGTCGTGGAGAAGGTGCCATCTCTGGCATGGTATCTAACACCAACTCAGGCATATGTACACTCTGTTTTCTCAATATGGTCACTATAGTAGTAAGGAGGAAGGCTCGACCCCTCAGTCCGAAAGTTAGTTAAACTATTCTCTGTTTTCACATTTCTTTTCGGTTCGTTTGCAAATCGACATAGAAGGTGCGAATTCAAGAGTCTTGGGGGCTTGGAAACCATCAGTGTTCATGCATTTTTTTTTCTGTATTATTATTTATTCTATTTGGTTGGCATCTGACAATACTTTCATGCTATATTATTATTTATTCTGTTTGGTTGGCATCTAGAAATACTTTCAGGTTGTGTTCGTTATGGTGATTACGAAGAAACGTTGTTTTTTATCACATTTGGAACAATGGTATGGTGATTATAGCGAAGCTCATTTGGTTTTCATGAGAGGATACTCGTAAGTCAGATTATTGTAATATTTATCTGTGTATATCATGCAGTTTGGTTGTGGAAATTTTGGTGGTCATGTTAGTGTGAGGGGGAAAATTTGAAGGAAGAAGAGAAAAGAGATGGTGACTCTGGAAGATATTGTAGTGGTGAGATTCATAAGTCTTCTATTTGCCTTAGCGTTTCTGTTGTCGTTTTTGTTTGAGGCTGCATCCCATAAATGATAGAGTTTACTTTCCCATATGGTATCTCAAGGGCTCAAGGAAAATTCCCAAGCACTATTCAAGAGGAAATGTGAGCACGTTTGTGATGATACAATTGCTGCCACTATCAACAAAGCAATTTGGTGCGGGCATCTATTGAGACATGGCAGGCATTCTTCGTTTGGTGCGGGCATCTATTGAGACATGGCAGGCATGCTGTGTGGGCATGCTTCGTTTGGTGCGGGTATTATTCCTTTGGTGCAGGCATGCTTTTATTGGTGTGGGCATTCTTTCAACATTTAACTCTCAGTATATTGCCACTTATGTTTTACTCCCAGATTCCCAATATATGTCATCGATTCTTTCGGCTAGCATAATCTAAAAGCTTGAACGGTGCCCTATTTCTCAACATAAACTATCCCAAGGTTTACTCTATGTTGCAAGTAGCACATAGTAGATATTATGGGTGACTCTCAAAAGATCACCGAGAATTTTCCCAGTTTCAAAAAATACGAATTCCAAAGACAGAATGGATGCAACGTTTACTTCTGCCAAGAAGAATGGGGCTTAAATATATTCCATTATTGGCCATGATGTTTTGGCCCCTGTTCATGAGGGTTGCATTTGCACGACGATAGATTCTGGGGAGCCTACACATATTTGGATTGATTCTGGCATGTCTCTTCACCTCATCGATCGGAGAATGTGGCATCCTGTTCTCGCAGGCCTTCCATTCCTCCTTGAGCTCCTGCAGTGCTCAGTCCTATTGAGACTCTCTTTGTACTTGAATTTGCTTTCATCCTCTGTCATTTCAAACAAAAAAAAAATGCAAATTCAAAATATTTTTTAAAAACAAAGAAGAAAAGAGATATAAAGTGTGTGAGATGAATTACCAACTTCCTGAGATCGAACTAGACAATGAAGAGAAGGATGAGAGAAAATGAAAAAATTGTAGATGTTACTATCAAAAAGTTGTTAATGGCTATTTGAGAGTTTAAATGGCATAAGCTTGCATGGAATAGATTTCACTTGATCTAAACATGCGTTCTTGTTAAATGACAACTGTTTTGTCTTCGTCCCTCTTGGTAACTTTTAGTAAAATAGATTTTAATTTTATCATAATTGGTTTTTCGTGAGTTACATCTGTCTTCACATTGGAGGCCTGCTTTCACGTTGGGGGCATGCTTTCATAGTTTCTAGGACCTATTATGGTGTTTGTGGCTTTCATAGTTTCTAGCACCTATTTCCCACCAAGCACTCCACCAAGCCTACGATGCTCACTTGGCATCACTCTAGCTTGGATCCTCCTCGTAAATTTCCCTATGTATGTAAGGTATAAAAAAACTTCAATCTTACATGAAGATCTGATTTGTCTTGTTGGATATAAGTAGGAGGATCATTAAGTCACCAGAAATCATATATAAACTTTGATAATATTGTTGGATTGATATGTTTATCTCTGTTTTCATGGATCCGCACAGTGATAAACCTGGCCATCACAAATTTGAGTTGTTGAGGAAACTGGTCCTCCCGGATGGATTCGTTTTGCGACCACGATTGCCTGGACGACCTACTTCTAATTGCTTGTTTAATGATCCCAACCGTGATGAAAAGAGGTATAGATGCTTGGATTCATATTCCACCGTGTTAATTTTTGAGCATTAATTCAATATACTCTAGGATCTTTACTGAGAGAATAACATGTACAGCATATCAAGTATAACAATGCATATCAATCACACCAAGCAATCACATGAGACAATAGACACACAGAGTTTCACTGGGGAAAACCATAAAGGTGAAAAACCCCACAACTTCCTCAGAGATATAGAGAGCAATGATACAACCAAAGTACAAGAGATAGTCTTCTCCTAGCAGCTGATCCTCCTCCTCACATGTGCGCCACTTTCCGAGTGATGGAAGAGTGAGTAAGTGAATGATGAAATAGAGATATCTCGATCTCTATTTATACTTGTCCTGTCATGCCCAATAAACCAATGGGGCCGACTTGTCTAACTTAGCATAATAACCCATGGTTAACTTAATCAGGGCCGACCCCACACATGGTTGTCTAATAATCCATCGACAAGTTACGACACTTGCGACACTTGTCAATACAAATGATGACACTTCCATATAGAGGAATAATAACATATCTATAGGAGTACAATATACATAGATGAAATACATGGGTGAAATACATTCCGAAGTTACATATACATCAACACTCCCTCTTAACTAGGAATGTATTTCTCGACACAAATCTGCTAGCACAAGTCTTCTTCTCTGGATCATCGTCCTAGAATCATCGTCATCATCATCGCTGCTGCTATCTCAATCAATCTCTGAATCTACTCGTCATAGGAAGTTATATAGAGCCAGTCCTTTTTCATACTGGTTGTAGGCCCACCACCTGCAGGTCTTCATCATCAATGGCCATACTATGGAATCCTCAGGACTTATTACGTGCGTCACAAAACCTCGCAAGAGCATCCAGGCTATTACGAGCACACGGCTCTACCTGTCGGATCTCCCAGGGCTGTATTATATGTGACTGTCACAAAAACTTAAAAGAGTGTCTTGAAAAGAAAGATCTCTAAAGAGCATATGAGGCCTTTTTCATCCTGTCCAGATCTCTAGGACTTATTACATGTGACCCGTACCACAAAACCTTTAAAGAGTGTCTTGACTAGCAAGAAATCTAAAGAGCATCTAAGGCCTTTTTCATCCTGTCCAGATCTCTAGGGTGTATTACATGTGGTCATGGCAAAACCTCAAAAGAGAATCCCAAGACTGATTATGAGCACACAGCTCAACCTATCGAATCTCCCAGGGTTGGATTATATTCCATAGGACAAAACCTCGAAAGAGCATCTGCCAGATATCCCAGGACCAGATTACATGCCATAGGAAAGACCTCGAAAGACTATCTGCAAATCTCCCAGGACCAGATTATATGTCCTCCCAAAGCAAAACCTCGAAAGAGCGTTTGCTAGATATCCTAGGGCCACATTACATGCCATAGGAAAAACCTCGAAAGACTATCTGCAAATCTCCCAGGGATGGATTATATGCTTATCTGCACAACCTGTTCCACAACCACAGAGTATCAACCTGATACTCACCATACATCATCCTGATGTACACATGATCATCCTAATCATCATCACTGCATCGTCCTGATGCATGACATCTGGAGCAACATCCTGAAGCTCGTCATCCATGATCATCCTGATCATACAATGCATCCACCTGATGCATACCAAGTATCTACCTGATACATATCATCATACATGATCCACCTGATCATACAATGTATCCACCTGATACACACACAGATACATGATCCATCTGATCATACAATGTATCCAACTGATATATATCAACATACATGATCTACCCGATCATACAACATATCCACCTGATACATATACAGATACATGGCCCAAGCATCCAACATGATGCATATACATATACATGATCCAACTGATCATAACAAGCATCCAACATGATGCATATACAAATATATCAAGCATCCAACATGATGCATATACATATACATGATCCAATTGATCATAACAAGCACCAACATGATGCATATATAAATACATGATCCAATCGATCATACCAAGCATCCAACATGATGCATATATAGAGCAGTAATTGGAGCATCATCCTGATGCTTATCATCCAACGCTTACATCCACGACCATGTGAAGGATCCTCCTCTCACCATGCTTGGAATGGCTCCGACAAATGTGTCCATCACTTCTTCCTCGAAGTGTCGTCAATCTGAAGAACACCAAGCCTCTCTCTGAAGTACTCAAACTTCACTCTAGCTAGTGGTTTCGTCAGCACATCTGCAACCTGCTCATCCATCGCAATATACAGGAGCTTCACTGCTCCTCTCTACACCATATCCCTGATATAGTGATATTTGATCTCAATGTGTTTTGGCCTGTCATGGAACATCGGGTTCTCAGAGAGCTTCACACAACTCTGGTTGTCACAAAAGATACCAGTAGCCTCCAGCGGGAGATCAAATAGCTCAGACAGTAGCTTCCGAAGCCATACTGCCTCACAACTAGCCGAACAAGCTGCAACATAATCTGCCTCGGATGTACTCAGTGCTACGCAGGACTGTTTCCTACTAAACCAAGCGATCACACCTGATCCCATACTGAAGCAGCACCCATATGTGCTCTTCCTATCTGTAGCACTGCCTGCCCAATCTGAATCAACATAACCCTGCAGGTTAAACTTTTGATTTGCATCATACTTGAGCCCATAATCAATTGTACCCTTCAGGTACCTCAGAATATGCTTTACAGCAACTAGGTGAACACCTCTTGGATCCGTCAAGAACTGGCTCAATGTGTTCACCGCAAAGCAAATATCTGGTCTAGTGTTCGTCAAGTACATCAAGGACCCAATCATCTGGTGATACACAGTGACATCAACCGGATCAGATGAAGCATCACACAGAAGCTTCAGGTTCGTTTCCATAGGTGTGGCAATGGCCTTGTAGTCCATCATCCCGGACCTCTTCAGGATCTCTACTGCATACTTCCCTTGTCCAAGGAATATCCCATCTACACTCTGCCACACCTCCATGCCTAGAAAGTAGTGCATCATACCCAAGTCCTTCATCTCGAACTCGGCAGCAAGCTTCCTCTTGGTATCTGCAATCAATCCATCCTCTCCTGTTACAAACAGGTCATCCACATACAAGAGTAGTATCATAGGATTTCCTTCCTCAACCTTGTAGTAAAGGTTGGAATCTGCTTTACTCTTAGTAAATCCCAAACTGGATAGAAAGCTGTCTATCCTACCATACCAAGTCCTAGGAGCTTGCTTCAAGCCATACAAGGATTTCTTCAGTCTACACACATATGACTCCCTGTCATGTGTCTCAAAACCAAGTGGCTTCTCCACATACACTTCCTCCTCGACTACACCATTCAAGAAAGCTGTCTTGACATCCATCTGGTGTATCTTCCATTTCATCACTGCAGCCAGAGCAAGTACTGATCTAATGGAAGTGTATATGGCCACAGGAGCAAAAGTCTCTTCATAGTCAATCCCTTCTTTCTGGGAGAAGCCACGAGCTACAAATCTTGCTTTATATTTCTCTATGCTGCCATCTGTAGCATGCTTGATCTTGTAGATCCATTTGGAAGTCACAACAGACTTCCCTTTAGGTATTGGGACTACATCCCAAACATCATTCTTCATGATCGATTGGTATTCCTCGACCATGGCATCCTTACATTCTTTCTTTTCCGCTGCCTCTTCATAACTGGAAGGTTCTTTGTTCATAATATCACAGAGTAAAGCAACATAGCTGGTATGTGATCTAGTTCTCTTCTTTGCTCTGTGTTCTTCTTCTAGAATGCCATATCTTATGCATCTTGGATGAGCTCTCTAGCCCATGCAGGTTTCCTCTTGTGAGAGTTATTCTCACGGGGTGGATCTACAGGTATTTGTGGATCTTCAACTTCACGATATGCTTTTGGAATTGATTCAGTCATGGTGATGTCTTGAAATCTGTTTTCCTTTGGTTCTTCATGATCTTCAACAGGTGTCTTTCTTGATTTGATGAAGGCTGAATTTTCATCAAATGTTACATCCATGCTGACATCAATCTTCTTGAACCATGAAAAGTATATTCTGTAAGCCTTCAAGCTTTCACTGTACCCCACAAAGATGCCCTTCTTTCTTGAAGGATCTAGCTTTGTCCTCTTTTCCTTTGGAACATGAGTGTGTACTGGACAACCAAATATTCTGAGATGGTTGAATTCAGGCTTCTTACCAGAGAAGACCTCTTTTGGTGTCTTGTTGTCCAATATCTTTGTGTGGCACCTACAACAATAAATTAATACGGATATGCGAAATACCAGAAATGACAGAACTCAGAATCACTTTTATATTGATCACAGGCCACTTCGAGGGGGCAACCTCTTATGAGCAAGCTCAATACAAATAACTTCACGGTGCCTTCATAGGTCTCAACACACACTTATATACTAATTCTAGGTGCCAATACTATGGGTCGAAACCATGGGCCGTTACAAACTATGGATCAACAATACTACGGGTGACTTACAAAGCATATGCGCCAACAACAATAACACAAACTATTGATCAACAAATACTACGGGACGACTTACAAAGCATATGCGTCCAACAACAACATACTAACAAAGCAAAGACATGGGTTCCTAACATCCCCTCCCCCTTAAAAAAAGCTTTGTCCTCAAAGATTTAGATGTGGAAATTGTTGTTGAATCTGAAGGAGTGGTTCCCATGTAGCATCCTCTGGTTGCATGCCGTGCCACTGAATTAAGACCTCTGTGATAGAGCGAGAGAAAAGCTGACGCGTGCGCCGATTGAGGATGGCCTCTGGCTCCAAAAGGATGGATCCTTCATTATCCAGTTCTGGTAAAATCGTTTGGCCGCTGATGTTGGTGCCAAGAACTTTCTTCAGACAAGAGACATGAAATACTGGATGAATGCGGGAAGAAGGAGGAAGTTCCAATTTATAAGCAACGGACCCAATCTTCTGAAGAATCCGATATGGCCCATAGAACTTTGGAGCGAGCTTATGACGCCCTTTGAGTTTCAAGGAGGATTGTTTGTACGGCTGGAGACGAAGAAAAACCATATCGCCGACTTGAAAAGTGCGCTCTGAACGGTGCTGATCAGCTTGTTGCTTCATGCGATTTCTTGCCATGTGAAGATTGTCCCGCAAAATGCGAAGAATCTGATCGCGGTTGCGAAGGACCGTGTCAACTTCCTGAACTGGTGAACTGGTGGGGGTGTATGGAAGAAGAGCTAGAGGTGCCTGACCATAGACTGCTTCATATGGGGTCATTTTAGAGGTAGTATGGTAAGAGGTATTGTACCACCATTCAGCGAGAGGGAGCCACTTTGCCCACTGATGTTGTTGTTCCGAGGTGAAGCAACGAAGATAATTTTCCAAGCATTTATTGACAATTTCAGTCTGACCATCTGTTTGTGGGTGATACCTTGAACTCATCTTCAGTTTGGTGCCAGTGTGGCGAAATAGTTCTGTCCAAAAATGACTAGTGAAAGTCGCATCACGATCCGAGACAATGGAAGAAGGGATGCCATGAAGACGAAAGATCTGGTCCATAAAAAATTGAGCGATGGAGGAGGCTGTATAGGGATGGATGAGAGCACAAAAATGACTATATTTGGAGAGACGATCAACCACAATGAGAATCACTGTCTTCCCGCCAGATTTAGGGATCCCTTCAATGAAATCCATAGAAATATCTGTCCAAATCTGTGTAGGTATGGGCAAGGGTTCAAGCAATCCTGGAAGGAGTGTTGTTTCACCCTTATTGCGCTGGCAGGTATCACATTCGGCCACCATCTGTTGAATTGTCCTTTTCATGCCCTGCCAAAAGAAGTTACGCCGTGCTCGTTCATATGTTTTGAGGAACCCAGAGTGCCCGGCCGATGGAGAAGCATGGAGTTCATAGAAGACAGCCTGTTGAAGATCTGTGCTCTGGGGAAGCACTAGACGACCCTTGTATCGCAGAGAAGCACCATCCCAAGAGTAATGTGGGACAACAGAAGGATTGTTGGTCAAGCGTTGGATGATCTGAGATAAGGAAGAGTCATTGACATAACCCTGTTGAACAGATTGCAACCAATTTGGAACAAGCATAGAAATAGCTGAAAGAGAACCTTGGGCATCAAATGTGCGAGAAAGAGCATCTTCCACAATATTGTCTTTACCCTTCTTGTAAGTGATCTCATAGTCATAACCCATGAGTTTGCTAACCCATTTCTGTTGTGTCGGGGAGGAGACGCGCTGGTCCAAGAAATATTTCAGACTCTGGTGATCAGTCTTGATGTAGAAATGATTCCCTAATAGGTATGGATGCTACTTCTGTACTACATGCAAAATAGCCATCATTTCCTTCTCATAGGTAGAGGCAGCTAAATTCTTACCTGAAAGGGCTTTGCTGGTGAACGCAATGGGGTGTTCATCTTGAAGGAGAACAACACCAAGTCCATTGCCGCAAGCATCACTCTCAATAGTGAAGGGCTTGGAAAAATCGGGCATGGCTAGCACAAGTGTAGTACACATAGCTTGTTTTAGTTTGTCAAATGTACACTGAGCAGCAGGTGTCCATGTAAAAGCATCTTTTTTCAATAGAGTAGTTAATGGAGCTGCAATCTTCCCATAATCCTTGACAAACTTGTGGTAGTATCCAGTCAACCCCAAAAAACCACGAAGGCTCTTGAGTGTCTGAGGAAGTGGCCAATTGCTCATGGCCTCGATTTTGGCAGGATCCACGCGAACCCCTTGTGCTGAGATAATGTGCCCGAGATACTCAACTTACTTTTGTCCAAAAACACATTTAGACTGCTTGGCATGGAGATGATGGTCAGAGAAAAGTTGCATGACAAGATCCAGATGCTGGAGATGTTCATCCCATGTTTTACTGTAGATGAGGATATCATCAAAGAATACCAGAATGAATTTCCGCAAGTAGGGTCGAAATATTTTATTCATTAAGGCCTGGAATGTGGAAGGAGCATTAGTGAGGCCAAAGGGCATGACAAAAAACTCATAATGGCCATCATGTGTGCGGAAAGCTGTTTTAGGAATATCATCCTCATGAACCCGAATTTGATGATACCCAGAACGAAGATCCAACTTGGAGAAAAAGTGAGCCCCATGAAGCTCATCAAGAAGCTCATCAACAACAGGAATTAGAAACTTATCCTTGATGGTGAGGTGATTAAGTGCTCGGAAGTCAATGCAGAGGCGCCATGACCCATCTTTTTTGCGGACAAGAATAACTGGAGAAGAAAAGGAACTAGTGCTTGGGCGAATAATACCTTGCTTCAATAAGTCCCGAACGAGCATTTCAATCTTCATTTTTTGGTGAAATGGGTAGCGATAGGGCCTGATGTTGGGAGGAACGCTACTAGGAAGGAGCTGAATACGATGGTCTTCTGGCCTGGAAGGTGGTAATCCCACTGGTTCAGCAAAGACACCTGTATATCGATCCAGAATTTGTTGTAGATCCAAAGGAGTAGTGGAGACCGCTGATGGTTGCATCTGGATGGAATGGATCTGAGCGATGACACCATGTGAATTCTTCTTGAGGAGTTTTTCCATGCGATGTGAACTGATGATGCTGAGAGAACCTGGTTGTAATCCTGTCAATGTGTGTTTGTGTCCATTGAGGGAAAACTGCATCCAAAGTTCAGCAAAATCCCATAAGATAGGCCCGAGTGTGCGTAGCCATTGAGTGCCCAAAACCACATCACATCCACCTAAGGGCAAGGCAAACATGTCAGAGCGCAAGGTATAATCTCCCATAGAGATACGCACATTTCGACAATTCCCTTTGCAAGGTAAGGTGCCCCCATTGGCAATCATGACTTCAAAGTTGGAGCAAGGATGGATAAAACAATCAGCTTGTTTGGCGATCCGAGGGTCAATGAAATTATGAGTGCTACTAGAATCAATGAGGATTGTAAGAGGAAGCTTCTTGAAGTAACCCCTGACCCGCATTGTTTGGGGGGTGGCGATTCCAGCTAAAGCATGGAGAGATATCTCTGGCTGGTCATCCTGAGACGGAGGGTCAATAGGCGGTTCCTGAATGTCGACCGGAGCATCCAGTGTTTCTGGATCTTCGTCACCCATTTCAGAGGTAGGCAGAGACTCCACATCCAGGAGATAGAGCTTTTGTTGAACACATCTATGTCCCCGAGTGAATTTCTCATCACAATTATAGCAAAGCCCCTTTTCTCTGCGTGCTTGCATCTCTGTTTCAGACAAACGCTTGATAGGAGTCGGTCGAGAAGCCTGCGGTATAGGTGGTCGCTGAGAACCCATATTTCGGAAGGGAACAAAAGTGGGCTTGGAGCGTTGTTGGGCTGCAATCTTGTCTTCTGCCAACTTAGCCAACCCGAGTGCTTCCATCATTGTGTTGGGACATAACATTTTGACCTCAGAGCGAATGGCATCCTTTAGACCACTGATAAAAAAACTCCGGTAAAATTCATCAGACAATCCGTCGGTGTGGTTGGTTAGATTCTCAAATTCGGTTTGATACTCTCTCAGAGTGCCAGTTTGGCGAAGTTTAGTGAGGGCTCCTGTGAAGTCATCAAAAGCACTAGGACCAAATCGTTGCAAAAGGAGCTGGCAAAAGTCTAGCCAGTTGGGCTCTGGATGAGCCTTGATGTACCAACGGTACCATTGAAGAGCTTCCTGTTCCAAATGAAAGGATGCCAACGGAACTTTGTTGACATCAAAAGTATTATGCAGACTGAAATACTGTTCTGCACGATAGATCCATCCAGTTGGATCGGTACCATTGAAGCGAAGAAAATCAAGCTTCGGACCACGGAAATTGCTGGAAGAAGAGAACCCATTGTCCACTGAAGACTCGGACTGTCGTTTGTTGTTCATAGCTGAATGTTCAAGATGGAGACCGAGAAATTTTTCATCCAGATCCTGTAGTTTGGCTTGGATGGCTGCAAGTGCTTCCTCCATGGTTTTTGCTCCTGCACGGGTGACAACCATAACTAGGATTTTTTTTTTTTTTTCCAGACTGGAGCGGCTACGGCTCGAAAGAGATCTGGAACAGAGCCGAATGGATTGAAAACGGATGAATCTGGAATGGCTTGCAAAATAGATCTGAAACGGTGCAGCAGTGATTGACAATAGTTCAGCTGAAAGTAGATATGGACCCTAGGTATGTGCGGCTTCCTAATAGTTCAGGGGTTTCACTCGGCCACCAATGCTGTCTGACGGCTTGCGTATTGTGGCAATACCCCTCACTCCACGGCTCAGGTAAAACTGATAACCTCTTTGCCACAAACGACAGCTCTTGGTTTACCTCACGGGTGGGAACTAGTCAATCAGGTAGGGGTCGTTGCCCTTTTCGCTGGCAGGTCCTCTCAATGGGCCAACTACTTCGGGGTTCCTGTGGTACTCCTCACAATGAGTTTTAGGGCTTATGAACAAGTACTTCCCACAGTTAAGCGGATAGAGATTATTCCCAAATCCGAACCTGCAACAGATGCGAAAAAAAAAATTTGGCAGAAATTTCACCTAGCGAGCCCAAGAAAGTGCTCTGATACCAGATGTGTGGCACCTGCAACAATAAATTAATACGAATATGCGAAATACCAGAAATGACAGAACTCAGAATCACTTTTATATTGATCACAGGCCACTTCGAGGGGGCAACCTCCTATGAGCAAGCTCAATACAAATAACTTCACGGTGCCTTCATAGGTCTCAACACACACTTATATACTAATTCTAGGCGCCAATACTATGGGTCGAAACCATGGGCCGTTACAAACTATGGATCAACAATACTACGGGCGACTTACAAAGCATATGCGCCAACAACAATAACACAAACTATTGATCAACAAATACTACGGGATGACTTACAAAGCATATGCGTCCAACAACAACATACTAACAAAGTAAAGACATGGGTTCCTAACAATCTTGTGAGGTGTTCTGTTCTGCACATATACAACTGTCCTAGCTGCTTTTTCCCATAGATGCATAGGAAGATCCTGGTCATGCAGCATTGCTCGTGCTTCTTCCATGATTGTTCTATTCTTCCTTTCAACAACTCCATTCTGTTGTGGATTGTAGGGAGCAGTCAACTCCCTCTTAATCCCTGAATCACTGCATAGCTTCTTGAAATCACCTGAAGTGAATTCTCTGCCATTGTCGAATCTGAATGTCTTTATTTTCTTATCAGTTTGATTTTCCATCAAGGCTTTGAATTCCTTGGACTTATCAAGCATTTCATCTTTGTTATTCAAGAAATAAACCCAAGTCTTCCTGGAGAAGTCATCAATGAAAGAGACATAGTAAACATACCCACTCAGAGAACTGGATGACATTGGACCACATACATCGGAGTGGATAATTTCCAAGATTCCTTTTGATTTGCTTTCACTGCTTGGAAATGCCTTCTTTATGTTCTTTCCCTTTGCACAGCCTTTGAAAACACCTTCATGCTTGGTCTTGATTTCAGGAAGACCCTCTACTACCTTACTTGCAATTGGTAGTGCCCTATAGTGCACATGTGCAGGCCTTCTTTGCCAAAGTTCACTTGGCTCCATGGATTCATGTACCATGGCATGTTCAAGTTGTCCCTTTAATTTATACAACCCTCCCTCTTGCTCTCCAATCACTACTGCATCATCAATAGTTTTACCTTTTGGCCACATTAAGACTTGGCCATCTATAAATGAAACCCTCATGCCTTTGGAATCCAATGCAGATATGAAGAGTAGATTCTTCTTGAGCCCAGGTACATATAGAACATCTTTCATCTTCAAAGACTTCCCAGAGTCTAGGTTGTAGGAGGCTTCACCACTTCCTTTGAAAGGATATTGATAGTCATCCCCAAGTTTCACTTTATGGGGTGACTCATGTTCAGATAGATTTACAAAAGATTCTTTAAACCCAGTAATGTGTTTGGAAGCCCCACTATCAATAAGCCAATCATTACAGCCATGAGAGATAGTACCTGTGAGAGCAGATATTAGAACATATTCATCTTCACTTGATGAATCATCACTTTTTTCCCTAGCCTTTTTCTTTGGAGGTTCATCATCCTCAGCAACATGAGCATGGTACCTTCTCTTGCTGCCCTTCTTCTTCTTGTTGAAGTTGTTGTTGTCCTTTTTTGTTCTTGGGACAATCTTCAGCAAAATGTCCCTTCTCATTACATGTGAAGCATCTCATATATTTCCTATTCTTTTGGTGGGTGTGAGAGGATTTCTTGTAATGAGAGTGCTCCTTCTTAGTCTTGCTTCTTTTGGTGTGAGCTATGAGAGATTGATCTTCATTCCCTATCTTTTCTTCTTGGGCCACAAGCCTTGCTTCTTCTTGTGAACATTCCTCCCACAGTCTACTGAAGGAGATCAACTTCCTTCTAGCACAAATTCCTTGAATAAAGGAATCCCATGACCTAGGTAGGCCATTCAGAGTGGTCATGACAATTTCATCATGCTCCACCATTTCATCCACAGCTTCAAGTTGTTCCTTGATCTGAGAGACCTTGGAGAAATATGATTGAATGGTCTCTCCATTCTGAAGCTTTACCCCTTTCAATTGGTTCCGCAGAGTCATCTTCCGATTTATGTTCTTCCCTTCAAACAGCTTGGTCAAAGAGTCAAACATTGCCTTGGGTCTCTTAAGAGATGACACAGGTGGGATGAGATGGTCCTTGATAGAATCAACAATGATCCTCTTTGCCTTGACCATGTTCTTCTTATGTAAGGCCTTAGCCTCTTCTTCCTCTGGGACAGGGACCTCTTCCCTTATGTAAGTATCCAATTCATTTTCTTCCAGGATTAACCCAATCCTATACTTCCATGCTCGGAATTTATCAGCCCCTTCAAGCTTATCCTCAAGCTTGGTGTGGTGAGACATCTTTAAAGAGTACTTCAAATGGAAATAGAAAAGATTTAGGTCTTACCACTTGATTTGCTGAAAACTGGATCTGGTCCCGGATTAGGGTTTGTTAGAGAAACCCTAAAAATTCAAAATGTGAATTTCAACTTTTTGAAAGGATAGAAATATGCGCCTTGATGAGCTGATCATCCTGGTATATTCAGAATTTGAGAGCTGCAAAGTTTCACCATTCAGAAATGCCTTTTAGTCTTCCTGGATTCACTAGGGAGGACCCTGAATTAGGGTTTGAGTTTCCCGGAGCTTCACCCAACCAAAAATCTTGATCCAAATCTCTAAACTTTGATTTTTCCAAGGAGCTTCCAGCTATGTACTTAGAATTCAGAAATTCCTATTTTTGTGGAAACCCTAAATTTTAGGGCCAAAATTGAAAGTGCTCAGAATTGAATTCTGATTGGACAGAAAGAGTCTCCTTGATGAGTAGAGTCAATCTACCTTACTGACTTTCCAAAAACTGTGGAGAGAAACCCAATAAACAAGAAACCCTAGTTTTCGCCACTGCACAATGTCTTCTTCTCAGGGAAGCTTTGATACCATGTTAATTTTTGAGCATTAATTCAATATACTCTAGGATCTTTACTGAGAGAATAACATGTACAACATATCAAGTGTAACAATGCATATCAATCACACCAAGCAATCACATGAGACAATAGACACATAGAGTTTCAATGGGGAAAACCATAAAGATGAAAAACCCCACAACTTCCTCAGAGATAAAGAGAGCAATGATACAACCAAAGTACAACCAAAATACAACCAAAGTACAAGAGATAGTCTTCTCCTTGTAGCTGATCCTCCTCCTCACATGTGCGCCACTTTCCGAGTGATGGAAGAGTGAGTAAGTGAATAATGAAATAGAGATATCCCGATCTCTATTTATACTTGTCTCGTCCTGCCTAATAAACCAATGGGGCTGACTTGTCTAACTTAGCCTAATAACCCATGGTTAACTTAATCAGGGCCGACTCCACACATGGTGGTCTAATAACCCATCGGCAAGTTACGAAACTTGCGACACTTGTTAATACAAATGACGACACTTCTGTATAGAGGAATAATAACATCTCTATAGGAGTACAATATACATAGATGAAATACATGGGTGAAATACATTCCGAAGTTACATATACATCAACACACCATGAATCTAAATAAATGATGTTTTCATTTACAAATTGCTCTGTTCCATGCCAAAAAAAAACTTGCAGTAATTGGCAATCTGCACACATCGTCAAATAGACAATGAAAAAAAATTTAACTCAATTTAGCAACATGTTGGTTGCAGCTTGTTGAAAATTTGGAACATGAACAAATACACAGGAGTTTTAGGGGTGTTTAATTTCCAGGGCGCTGCTTGGAGGAATGTTGACAATAAAAATGTATTTCACGACAAAAACCCAAATACATTATCAGGAAGTGTTCGAGCTCAGGATGTACATTTGTTGGCAGAGGCATCATAAGACAATTGGGATGGTGACTAAACAATATTTACTCATTTTGGTATAAATAGATTTTCGTAGTACTCGTAGTTGAGTCTGTTTCTAAGACAATCCTATGTTATATTATTTTAGTTCTTCCGAGATTATTTTGGCTTGGAGGTGAACTCGTGCGTCTTCCAAAACATGTCGTTTTACCAGTCACACTCAAAGTTCCGAAGAAAGAAATTTACAGTCTCACCAACAAAGGTTAGCAATCTTACTGTCATGTCCCAAATTTGGCATTGGGTCACAATGGCCTAATCACATTGGCCATATTCATTAGAGTTTGTCAAATTGATGTTAAGGGTCAAATAATTGCCAAGGAAGAAAATTACTAGTTTCCTAGGTTTGGGGTGGAATCTTTGGGATTTGGAATAAGGGGGATAATAAATGATGTTTGAAAATTAGAATGGCATAAATATTTAATAAAGGAGATAAATAAATATATACAAGTGAAAATCAAAGTGGAATTTGATCATGAAGACACATGGAGGAAGTGGGACCCACATATGGCTAGATTTCCCCACTACATTTGGCATCATTCTCTCACCAATTCGAATTCAAGGTGAATGGTAACATACTTGGGGGAGTTAAAAAGGTATTATTCATGGCATGAATCATCCAAGGTAGAAATATAGAGGAAGAGTAACTCCCATGGAAGAGGAAGACGGAATTTGGAGCTAGTGGGACACTTGGGCTAGATTCTCTAGCTCTATGACAACAATGATGAAGATGCTATGACACCTATGACACAAATCAGACCTGAAGGCTGAAATATGACATATATGACATTTCAGGGCTAAAAATAGCCTCCAAGAGGGCGCTCAAGGGAGTTAGGGCAACTAAGATGCTTCCACATGTGATTTGGTGGAAGTGGGAAACTAGGAATTGTTGTACAAGTGGCATTCTTTGGAATCTCTTCCCAACTTGAGTTGGAATGAGTCTCTTGGAAGGAATTCGACCCATGTAGGACATTATAAGTTTATAAAAGTGATGAACAAAGAATAATAGCATCTTTTGATCATTTGAGAAATTTGCAATTTCATTTGTGAAGAGGGAGAGCTAGTGGATGACTAGTTTCTTGCCTTAGCCAATTTCGAGGGTGAAAGATTCCCATCCAAGTTGGTAATTGGAAAGTCTATTCAGACCTTTCATTTGGAGCTTTAATGGAGTGTTTATTTGCAGGTGTAAGCTACAGGGCAGCTCGTGGTTTGGTTTAGTGTAGCACCATCTCTCAACCATTTCCAGTTTTGAAGGCATATTCATGCTCCTTGAGGGAGGGCGTTTTTGGTGAGCTCTTGTGCTTCTTGGGAGAGCTTCTATTGATGTATTTATGATTTTAATAAGAATTATATACTCTATTATTCATCTTAAGAAATTATCAGGTTGAAATACCCACTGATTGTATGCAAAAATGTTGATTAATGAGCAAACAATGTCCATTTCCCCACTACATTGATGTATATCATTATAATGCTGATGATTTCGAATGAATGGATGATTCTCTGATGAATTTGTGACTAATAGACTATCATGGATGTATTTTAAAAGTTTCATGTACTTTAATTGAACATTTGAAGTATTTTTACTCAGTTTAATTGCATTGGGAGAAGAAATAGTGCCATTTCCCCAAGGGTTGAATGGGTGATTTTTGCAGCTGAATGGGAGAGGGTTGGAACATATATAATAATCAATTAATGGTGCACTTGAGACCTTAATAACATACTTAATACATTCCATACCTCTTTTCAGAAATTCAAGGGATTTTGGAAGCATTTGGGAGGCCATTTTCAGTGTTACCCAGGGGGGATTTGATGCACAAATTACTAGTTAAAATCCCATACATTGACCATAATATAAATCAAGTTTGAAAAAGTATTTTGAGGGTTATAAATCATCCTTGAACATAATATTCAAGTATAAATATCATTCATATACCCTTATAGAATATTTGGGAGAATTTGGGTTAATTTGGAGGCCAAAACAACTAAACTAGTCAAAGGTCGAAATTGGGGAAAAATTGGAAAATTGGGCATTTTCATAAAAAAAATTGAAAAAGGGTCATTACAGTGGTATCAGAGCATAGTATTGGCACCTGATTTTGTAGAACATTAATGAAGACCAGGATTCAAAGAAATAAGCCACCACCCTTAGAAACTGAAACTGGATGTACTTTGGTGAAAGGGAAGAAGTAGGAGAAGAAGTGCATTCCTTGGTCACCATGAGTAAGTATGAGCAAGGAACCTTAGAGGAGAATGAGGTGTTTAGAAAATTACTGAAACCATCCTTTGAAGACAAGTGGAGGCAATTCATGCAAGAGTTCAAATTGTTGGTTAGTCAAATTGGAAGCAATGTGGAAAAAAGAATGAGCAATTGTTCTCTTTCCAAGGAAAAGAAGGAAATGGATGAAATAATTTATGCCACAAAGGAGGAACCTCATGTAATGGTGGAACATGAGGTACATGATGATATGCAGGTGCTTGAAGATGCTACACTCAAACAAGAAGAAGGACAAGCACTTGTCTTTGTTCAGAGGGATTATGAGTTGCCTCATGGAGACAGTTGCAAAGTCTTGAAGGAGGCACATGATCTCACAACAATTGTACCAGCCAATTATGGAGAAGATGAATTAAAAATTTTGATGGGTAAGAGTTGTAACTATTTAAGGTTGGTTCATAATTCCTCACCCCCTACTTCTTTTTCAGCCACATCAATTGGGGATAAAAATTGGGTGAAAGGTTTTTTTCTAGTGGTGCCACATGAGGGGTATGAAACTCCTACCTCTCCTTTTGATGATGACATGAATAGAGCACCTCATTATTTACATTTGCAGCATAATATTTTATTTCCTTATGATGATACATATCTTCATGGATACACTTATGATGTTCACTTGAGTCACTTGAAGACTCATGATCTTGCTTGCTCCTTGCTTATTTCAATTGATGTTGGAGGAACTTCATTAACTACTTGGATGAAAGAATACAGGGCTGACTGTTTTGATGCAACTTACATATTTTTGGAGCAGCATTATAGGACATGGGATACTCACCCATGTCATTGGATCAGATTTGATTGTTCACTCGATGCTTGTATGCACCTGGAAAATGGTGGTCTACTTACTTGGAGGTATAAGCACTTTTATGATTCTTTGATGAAGCACCTCCTTGATGTACATTTTCATTATGTTGTTATGTACTTTGATGATATATATTTTGTACTCATGATGTTTGGAAGAATGCATACAAGAAAATGGGATCCAGGAATACTCTTATCTAATGGTGTGGGTTGGAGAACACTCTTAATTGTTGGGGTGCAATACAAGCAATGGGACCCTGGAATAATTTTTATCTCATTGGTTTCAAATTTTTGGGGAAACAAGCGGTAGAGGAGATGGATTTACCACCTAATAAAGTGATTTTTATCAGAGTAGTGCAGCAGCAAGCATGGTGGTTCCTCTCTAAAATCTTCATGGAAACTCAAAGACTCAAGGTTGGGCAATTCAATGGCAACTTCAAAGAATTATACAGAAAGTAGGTTCTTCAACACCCATGTTTGAAATTGCTTGAGGACAAGCAATATTGGGAAGGTAGGATTTATCATGTCCCAAATTTGGCATTGGGTCACAATGGCCTAATCACATTGGCCATATTCATTAGAGTTTGTCAAATTGATGTTAAGGGTCAAATAATTGCCAAGGAGGAAAATTACTAGTTTCCTAGGTTTGGGGTGGAAGCTTTGGGATTTGGAATAAGGGGGATAATAAATGATGTTTGAAAATTAGAATGACAGAAATATTTAATAAAGGAGATAAATAAATATATACAAGTGAAATTAAAAGTGGCATTTGATCATGAAGATACATGGAGGAAGTGGGACGCACATATGGCTAGATTTCCCCACTACACTTGGCATCATTGTCTCACCAATTCGAATTCAAGGTGAATGGTAACATACTTGGGGGAGTTAAAAAGGTATTATTCATGGAATGAATCATCCAAGGTCTAAATATAGAGGAAGAGTAACTCCCATGGAAGAGGAAGAGGCAATTTGGAGCTAGTGGGACACTTGGGCTAGATTCCCTAGCTCTATGACAACAATTAATGAAGATGCTATGACACCTATGAAACAAATCAGACCTGAAGGATGGCATATGAAATATATGACATGTCAGGGCTAAAAATATCCTCCAAGAGGGCGCTCAAGGGAGTTAGGACAGCTAATATGCTTCCACATGTGATTTGGTGGAAGTGGGAAACTAGGAATTGTTGTACAAGTGGCATTCTTTGGAATCTCTTCCCAACTTGAGTTGGCATGAGTCTCTTGGAAGGAATTCGACCCATGGAGGACATTAGAAGTTTATAAAAGTGATGAAAAAAGAATAATAGCATCTTTTGATCATTTGAGAAATTTGCAATTGCATTTGTGAAGAGGGAGAGCTAGTGGATGACTAGTTTCTTGCCTTAGCCAATTTCGAGGGTGAAAGATTCCCATCCAAGTTGGTAATTGGAAAGGCCATTCAGACCTTTCATTTGGAGCTTTAATGGAGTGTTTATTTGCAGGTGTAATCTACAGGGCAGCTCATGGTTTGGTTTAGTGCAGCACCATCTCTCAACCATTTCCAGTTTTGAAGGCATATTCATGCTCCTTGAGGGAGGGCGTTTTTGGTGAGCTCTTGTGCTTCTTGGGAGAGCTTCTCTTGATGTATTTGTGATTGTAATAAGAATTATATAATCTGTTCTTCATATTAATAAATTATCAGGTCAAAATACCCACCGATTGTATGCAAAAATGTTGATTAATGAGCAAACAGTGTCCATTTCCCCACTACATTGACGTATATCATTATAATGCTGATGATTTCGAATGAATGGATGATTCTCTGATGCATTTGTGACTAATATACTGCCATGGATGTATTTTACAAGTTTCATGTACTGTACTTGAGCATTTGAAGTATTTTTACTCAGCTTAATTGCATTGAGAGAAGAAATAGTGTCATTTCCCCAAGGGTCGAATGGGTGATTTTTGCAGCTGAATGGGAGAGGGTTGGAACATATATAATAATAAATTAATGGTGTACCTGGGACCTTAATAACATCCTTAATACAATCCCTACCTCTTTTCAGAAATTCGAGGGACTTTGGAAGCATTTGGGAGGCCATTTTCAGTGTTACTCAGGGGGATTTGATGCACAAATTACTAGTTAAAATCCCATACATTGACCAGAATATAAATCAAGTTTGAAAAATTCTTTTGAGGATTATAAATCATCCCTGAACCTAGTATTCAAGTCTAAATATCATTCATATACCCTTACAGAATATCTGGGAGCATTTGTGTTAATTTGGAGGCCAAAACAACTAAACTAGTCAAAGGTCGAAATTGGAAAATTGGGCGTTTTCATAAAAATTTGAAAAAGGGTCATTACACCTACAAACTACTATCACATTCAATTCAAATATATTAGTTTACAACTTACTAATTGTGAAATCACGTTTATTTTTTATTTTGTAGGGTTTAGGAACAAGGATTTCTTTTTCTCCGTTGGGGGTTATTGATATGTTCAATGCTGGAGGTGCTATCCATAAATTCACCAAGATTTGGAGATTTGTGAAAATAGTACCTTACCTTTGAAGTTTACAAACATTGTGTCAAGTATTCCTTTTATCTATAGAATATAGCAACTTTAGACATCTACTTTTGCATTTAGTTCAAATGTTATATTTCTTTTCATAGTGATTTCAAATAACTAGAATTGCTTTCAACACCTTTGCAAATAGATACATAACTTTCACTTCCAACAATTTAATTAGTTTCAGCACGGTTTCAACTTCTTTCTTTTATGGTACAAAATCAATTTCCTTTTTCAAATGTCATTTCTCTCAACAAATTACAAAAAGTTGATAGATTTGCTCTTCTAATTTATTTATTTTTGTATCCCCCTTGCTAAAATGTAAAGAAAGAATCTCAATTTCTAGAGCTTTGCACATATATCTGCTTTTGCAAATTTGCTCATTTCCCTAACTATGGTCTATATACAATGTGAGGGAACACATCCATGCATCCATAAGCATAAACATGCAACTAACAAAAATAAAATCAGCCCTTTGTCTGGATCCAGAAAGAAAATCAGATGAAATGTTACACAACTTTTCCTTTTGGCTTTGCTATATTGCAACTTTAAACATCTCAACCATCTGATAGAAACATTTTCCTATGCCCCCTGACCATTGCAAGGATGTGGATTTCCTATAAGGCATTTTAGTAAATGAAGAAAGTTATGATTCATGTATAGCATTTTTTCGTTCTTTGGTTCGTACATCATGCTCTAGACACTGTATAGTAGTTTATTCCATGTATACAATTACTCACAATGCAATTTTGAAACTGCAGCTGTCCTTTGGAACTATGACTCCAGCTATGCACCTCATGACATTTACAATGCAAACACACTCTTTTTGTCTTTATACCAATGTTCTTACACACTGCTTGCATTGAAATTTCATTCTAGCTTCCATTGAAATTTCATTCTAGCTTCCTTTCTGACATTATCTTTGTTCATGGTTTCTTTAATTTCGGCCAAAGTTACGAAAAATAAGTTGTTCACCTCATTTAAAAATAAAATAGTGTTTTCACTTATTCATCAAAGCTTATTGCAATTGATTGAATTACATTTTATTGCTTCTTCAAAATCCCTCGGTCTATTTCAAGCCATGCATATGACTAGTGCTTTAACCAATCAAAATCTCTCTCCTTTGCATATATCATTCTACAAAAAATAGAATAAAAGAATGGACAATTGCATTTGCTTCTTTGTTGGATTGAATCTCTCTCCTTTGCATTGATCTTTCTGCACATAATAGAATTAAAGAAAATACGTTCCCACCCTTTTTGGAGAAAGAAAACCTTGCATTGCCTACAAGGCATTTTAGTAAATGAAAAAAGTTGTGATTCAACTATAGCGTTTTTGCATTCGTAGTTTTGCACATAGCTCCAGACACTGTATAGCACCTTATTCTATCTATAGAATCGCTCACATTACAATTTTGAAATTGCGACCGTATTTTGCAACTATTGTTCCAACTATGTATCTCATGACATTTACAATGCAAATACACTTCTTTGGTCTTTATATCAATGCTCTTACATGTTGCTTCCAGCTAAATTCCATGTTTTTGTCAAGTTCCAGCTAAAGTTACAAAAAAATATGCAGGCCTCATTTAAAAATAAAATAGTGTTATCGCTTATTGATAAATGTTTATTGCAACATTTTGTTACTTCTTCATACTCTCTGAGTTTGGTACAAATGATGCATATGAATTGGCATTATTGCAATAACACCTGCTTTAACCAGTTGGCAATTTGTCACTTGTAATTTTCATGTGCATCGTTTTTGGACTCAATCAACCCACCATACATATATTTGTTTTTAGTTTTCAATAACAACTTTTGAACCTATCATATCCATTTCCTTGTTTGTTAGATTGAACCCGGTAATGTTTATGGTTTATGTTTACTTCCATTCCGTATTCATGATCATACAATTGACAATATTTTGATGTTTTGGGTTTATAGCAACTTGAGGTAACATAGTAATTAGTCAAAATGGTTTATCTTTTAGTTGGCTATTAGCAAAATAAAGTGTAGACAATGATTGGAAATGTTGGATAGGCATGTCTAAGGGAAAAAAGAACAATGATATGCTCCTTAGTTATTTAATGATGATAACATGGGCCTTGAAGCCTCATCTGATGTTCATGGTCATTGATTTTATCTGTACCAATGTTTTTATAATATTTTTTTATTGATATTTCAATGATAGAAATATTTTTCAAACAAATATGTGTTAAAACTTCAATTTAAATTAGGCTGTATATTTTCAATTGGCAATTGCACTAATATTGTGAACCTACCTACTTCATCAAAGCTTTTTTATCTTTCCAATAATTGAATGTTATTGGATATTTTCCTTTCTTGATGGATAGTTGTCATAGTACATTGAATCATATAAATGTTACAATGTGTCATGGGAATGATCATCAAGGATTTCGTAAAAATAGAACTGAGAACTCCTCCACAAAGCTGCCTACAGTTGCCTCAGGTGGCAATGTCGGGGACATTGCCATCTTGTGGCTCTTGTTATTATTACAAAAGGTTTTGTCAAACTGTTTTGTTGATGAGAAATAGTTAATTTAAAAAAAAATTTGTTATGGTATGAAAAGTCGATTATATATATATATATATATATATATATATAAAGGGATTAAAATATTTTTTATAATATATTATATATTTTGAAATACAAACTAGTAAAAGATGACCATCACAAACTCACATAAAGTTATGGTGGCATTGTAGGGAAAATATTATTTTTGGATATATAATATTTTTGTTAATGAATATAGAGAGAGGGGGTTACTTTGTGTTAATAAATTGTTGCAATTGCATTGAAATACAAATTAAGATAATCATTACAAAAATAAGTTTAATAAATGTCCAAAATTTTCAAAAACTAATGCAAGCCAATTAAACTTATATTAAAGGAATATATGCTTGTTGTTAGCTTCCTCTTGTCCTCATGGAGATTGATGAGTTTCAACTATTATGAGTCCATCCATATCCATTTCCACTAGAAATTGATAGATAATCGCTTCCTCTTTAAATTAGTTAAATTAGATAGATAGTCTCTTCCTCTTTAAATTTTTCTAGAGTTAATCCCATTCATATTTTTAGTATCCAAATTGCGGAGCAAATTACATTTAGTTTCCATATTTGTTTTTTTGAAAAGATTGACATGTTATTCTCAACAATCAATTATTCATGCCTCCTCAAGATCCTATGATGTAATAAATTTCACATAGATCTAAGGTTACACAATAAATTGGTCTCTTAAGAAGTCTGCAAACAAATTCAATTACCAAATTGAGACCCATGTTTACAAAAAACATAGTCCCACTTATTAGACTTTGAGCACCAAAAATTTGCATAAACCAAGCTACATAGACACAATATACCCAAAAATAAAAGAGTTGTATTTTTATGAAGCAAAATTTTAGAATACTTATTTTTATCCAATGCAGATCCAAGCAACTGGATGAGTAAGAGTGATTTTCCACCCAACAATAGGCACTCCATCCAGCATATACTCTTTCTACAGGGAGACCACCCCCACGTTGGGTTATGAGGCCACCAGGGCGAAGGAAACACCTACAAGATTCTCTCTCTAATCCCACAACCCATTTTGCTCTCAATGCTTATCCAAATGCTCATATGGGGCTCTACCGGGGTCTCACTCAACCCTCACAACCTTGGATTCCACAATACCTACCCTACACAACACTCTTTTAGCTCAAGAATCCCCTTCACCGATCCACGGTTCTCTTGGGTGATCCATCTTGCTGGGTGCTTCCAATGTGTGTGTAGGAGAAGTCCAATATTATATTGCCTGCTATAGAACCACCTATAGCCTCAATTCGTGGCTTCTCAAACACTTATGAGCAGCATAACTCAATGGGTAAGGGTTCCTAGCTTGCCCAACCTCTCTGCTCACCTACAACCAATAATTTTCACTTCCAAATTTGCAGCATAATCTCCAAACTCGAATTTCTGGGTTCAAAACAACATGGTAAGTTTATGGACAACAATGGAGAGCTATGCATAGTCTAAATCTGCATGAAAGAATGAGATAAATGAGGGTTGACTCCAAGGCATATGGGAAAATGGTGAAAAGACAACTAACATTACTTCTAACAGTAGAATAAAGGACTCCTGGCAGATACAGACTAACTTTTGTCATGACAGAACTGTCACAAAAGTGCAGTCAGTCCCATGCTTCAATAACTACATGAGGTGACTTTTTCCACCAACCACACACATGCATTAATGATTGGAAAATGGTAAAAAAAGGAGATAATTGGCTTATTCAAGGCACATGACAAAATTTTAGGTGAGTTCTAAGGTTGACACTTGGAAGCAAGGATTTAGTCACCCATGGACCCCCTTTCCTCGTCCCCTCTGGTGGAATCATAGCCCCTTTGGTGCTCTTTACACAACCATTGTTGGACCATTTTATTATTTATGCACATACTATTTACATAATATTCTAAATCAGCATAAAATCCAACCAAACAGTCCAAATAAAATATAAACAACATATATGCCTAGACATCACTAGTCGGGCCTTCGCCTTGAGCTCTGCACTAGGAATTCACACTAGCATATTTACATCATTTACATAATTTAATTAAATACATTACAAGGGTCAAAATGGGGGTATTACAACATTACAGTCCAGTGAGGGAAGGATGAATGCTTTAGGCGATACGAAGCTTCCCTTTCCATTTTGAGTACTTTGTATTGAGAATTAATTACTCAACCCACAATGAAAAATAGTTTGTAGTCTTCTTTTTGGATTAAAAACGATCTCCTCACATTTATCATATTTAATGTGAACATGAAGGTAATAAGGGAATTAGCATTTGAGATGGATTTGGTACTCATGGGCCCAATCCTGTCCACTACCACTATACCCCTATGTGCACTCACATAGACCACACGCATGGGGTACGGGTAAGTCAAGGTGTCTTGAACTCATGCCCTCTATTACAACATATCATCTCATTTTCATGTAAATCACCAATCGTACTACACCCATGTAGCAATATATGTGATACTATTAATATAAATGTAAGTATGAGTTCCTCCCACTCATATCCTTGATGTTGTATATATTAAATAAAGCTTTATATTTTGTACTGAAATTTAATTCATTGTTTGGAAAATATTTTTTTAGGTTAAAAATCCTTTCATTAATATTTAATTGTATATATATAATGATGGATCAATGTTGTATACGATGAATATTAAAAAATTCTACTCTCTCTCTCTCTCTCTCTCTCTCTCTCTCTCTCTCTCTCTCTCTATATATATATATATATATATATATATATATATATATATATATATATATATATATATATATATATATATATATGGATCAATGTTATAGAGGAAGAATGAAATTTTGAATATATTTTTAACTATACTATTAGATCAATTTGAGATTAATATATAATAAATTAAAAATTATTAATAAATATATTATTCATATATTTAGTTATAAAAAAATTGAAATAAATATTAATATATATTAATATGAATAAATTGATTATGATGATAGTTATTAATGGCTACTAAGATTAATTTCTGGCAAATGTTTTGAAATTTTGCTCTAATGTGGGTATATGTAGGACATTCTATGAAAAAGTTATTTTTTGTCTTCAACTCTCTTTGTGTCACAAGGAAGACACATTATTTCATCCCATGGCATTTTAGGTGTTTTCTAGCACCATGTTTCACTATGGAGGTCATGAGAGTTTGTTCTTATTTTAGCAATGTTGTTTTTCTTCTTTATGCTAGTTAAATAGAGAGATACTTTTGACCTTCTAGATTAGGGTTGATCACCTCCTTATAATATCTTAATTTTCTCTTATCCTCTAACTTTTCCTCAAATTTAGATGTAATAATACTTTTAATCTTATTGATATTATGCAGAGTGGCCTATTCCTCAACTCCCCAATGGTTTAGCTAAGACGTGGAATCTTTATGTCAACCTTGATTAAGTCACAGGTGGTTTTGACTAGAGTGTGAAACAATCTTAGGAAGCCTCTTGTCTCCCATGTTTTTTATCTTGTTCTTGTACATTAGATACCTAGTCATATCCATGCTCTTAATTAGGGAGAGTGTCGCTTCTATGAGGAGGATATGATACGATGTATTGCCTTTAATCTTGAGATTGTATGTTATGAAGTGCTTTTGTGTTTTCTCTATCCTTCTCCAACATTCTCTAGAGATGTTGCAACCCCAAACTTCACAACCATATAAGATAACATGTGTGACAAGAGTTTCAAAGAGGAGTTTCTTTCTATATGAAATCAAGAGGTTTGTGGATTTATGACGTTTCAAGTCCATAATAAGCTTTCCATCCTCCATTAACCCTTTTCTCAATGCTATAGTTCTAGTTAAGCTTATGATGAAGATTAATTCCAAGATATTTATATGAAGCCACTTTCTCCAAGTTGTTTTCATACATGAAATTATCATAAGTGATCTTTTGGGATTTGATTATCATCACCTTTGTTTTGTCAGTGTTAACAGTCATACCCATAATAGAGAAAATATCCTTGATAATATTTAGTTGCTTGTCGAGATCATAGGGACTTCTTGCCGTAAAAACAATATAATCAACATAGATAATAAGGATGATGACTGTACTAGCCAAATTCTTGCCAAAACAACTTGCATCTTCCAAACAACCCTCTAGCCTATCAATGTAAACACTAAAAGGGTAGGGGATAGGGGAAAACCTTGCTTGACTCCTATATTAAATTAATTTCTTGTAACCAACTCTTAGAGTTCCTAAACTTGGCAATAAACTTCTCATACAACCTTATCACAATAGTTGTCAACTCAAAAGGGACTTTTAGCTCTTCTAATATACTCTAGAGGTTACTTCTGGGCATTGTATCAAATGTTTTTCTAAAGTCGACACAACAATAGAGAAGATTAGTTTTATTATTGTGGCACTCCTTACCAATGGTCCTAAAAGTAACATGGTGGTCCATAGTTGACTGCTAGTCCTAAAATCTTGTATGGTCTTTAGCTCTTTTTTGTGCCTTTCTAGCCATATGTTGGTCTTCTTTTCCATAATATTTCCATATAATTTTTTTAAAAGAGGGCTAATCATAATGGTCTTACAATTAGATAGATTGTTTTTATCTCCTTTTTTAAAGATAGGAACAATGAGGCTTTTTGTCAAGGGTTTAGGGAAACCCTGCTTGACTTTTAAATTGAAGAGCTTACAGATGTCAAGGATGAGGATAAGCTCATCAATTTTTAAAATTTATGCTTGGTATCCTTCAATGTATTTAGCTTTCCCTTTTGTGAGTAATTTAATCCCAAACTCGATGTCATATAAAGAGAAAACTTGTTCCTTTGTAGAAAGGGTTTGAATGTTATACACAACATCAAGGGATTCATAAAGTTTTTTAAGGTAGGAATTCCAATCTTTTAAGGAAATAATATTATTTTCATTAGTTCTACAACTCAAAAAATTTCTGCATAATTTCTTAGGACCTACCTTAGAGAGGTGCAAAAGATTCTCTTGTTTTCTACTTATATAACACATTTTTTCCTTTTAATTATCAATTTGTACCTGGAAATCTTGTCAATTTTTAATGGCTCGTTGGAAGCATCCCTAATGGATTTTCTAGCATGCTTGGACTCTTGATCATACCAAGGGTTGGTTGTTCTATTCTCCTTTTTACATGACACCATGATAGAGAATTTTTTAATGGAAGTGGAGAGGGTTGCGGTAAAATTATGATAGAGGTATTCAATATTGTCCTTAGTTAATAACATATTTAATTTATTATTTAAATCTCTTAAAAATATATCAATTTTATTTTTATTAAAGATCATGTGCTTTTGGTTATTATAATTCTCTATTATGGGGCTTATGTGCCTATCAAAGTTTAGAGTTAAGGTTAAAGGTCTATGGTCAAAGTCAATCTCATGGTTATTTAAGATGTCAAATTTTACTTTGGTTGTATACGAGGATATCAGATATCACATAATCTACGACACTAGTACCAAAACCACATATATGAGTCATCTAGTTGGATTTAACCGCTTCATAAGACCATTGCAAATTATTAAATCTTGAGAACTACAAAGCTTTATTAGCTCAGTACAAAACACACTCCAACCATGGAGGATTAGGGTTAGAATCATTACTTAATATAGTAGCTTGGTTAGTTGATATTTTAGCATTAAAGTCTTATAGCAAGAGGATATTGTATTCATTTCTTAGGCTGGAAATATCATGTTCCAAGTCATTATAAGGACAATTTTTATCTAGATTCTATTTATTTTATAAAAAACACAATTAATATGTGCAAAATAACATATCGCTATATAAATCTTTATAGCATTAATATTTAAAATCTCTTAAAAATTTATTTCTTATAAAATTTAATTAATAGTTATTCTTATATAAAAGGGTATACCTCTAATCTATAATAAATTTAATATAAAACTCTTCTCATAATTATGAATATGAACCAACTACATCCCAAATTTTATGTAAAATGAAAATGATAATTATACCCACACTATTAATAACTATAAATTTTAATACGGGTTCCTTCCACACTTATAATAACTATAAATGTTAAACTCTTAGGCATCCGTATCCCTCTTGTGTTATCCTAATGAAGCTTTATATATGATAACTATAATTTTGATTTAAATATTGTATAGTTTAAAAAAAATATAATAGATATTATTGTATAAATGTGTAATTGTATATAAATTTGTAATTGATATATAGTGAATTAGACAACATTTAAATAGACTGTTAAAACACATGAATGACAATTTGTTATACAAGCAAGAAAAGTTCATGATCTAGGGATCAGGAGGGTTTTTGAGTCTGAGCATTAGAGGGTATCTGAAGGTAGGGTTTCTCTCGGCATGGATCCGCCTCCGGATCCGGGGCAGGAGGCTCCAGATGAAGCACGGCTCATCATAACGGATCGTTTCAAATCACTGGTTGCTTCCCAACCAGCTAACCCTAAAACGGTTGCCACAAAAGAATCCAAGTTTGTGAAAAAAGCTGAGGTTCCAGAAGTAAAGCTGACTTCGACTGCCTCAAAATGCAAGGCCGTGGCTCTAGCAGATAAGGGTTTGGTTGGGCATTTCACAGGCTTATGGCCATCGCCCCGCTCAATAGAAACGTGGCTCAACAAAAACTGGCGGCCTTTAATCCAAGGGGAAGTGCAGCAAATTTTTTGTGGTAAAGGGTTCTTTGTTTTTTATTTCGAAAAGAAGGAGGACAGAGATTTAATCTTCAGGAATGGCCCCTACTTTATGGGGCAAAGAGGAATGTATCTAAACAAATGGGATCTCTCATTTGATCTAGAGAAAGATATTCCTTCTGCGGTTCCAGTATGGGTCAAACTACCTCACCTTCCTCTGCATTGCTGGAATGACGAGGATCTTCGATCCATAGGGAACTCATTGGGAAAATACATTGATAAATCTGAACCAAAACCTCCAATGTTTTCATGTGCAAGAATATGTGTAGAAGTCGATCTGGAAAGGGGGCTACCAGAAGCAATAAATTTATCTATGGATGGATGGATTCATAGATAAACAGTCGACTATGAGCAAATACCATTCAAATGCAAGGCTTGCCATGAATATGGTCACTTTGCTAGATTGTGCCCAAAAAGGAAAATCTTAGAAGAAGAGGAAACCCAAGGAGGGGAATGGAATGAAGTCACAAGGAAAAAAGGGAGTAAAACCAATCCAGTATCCAAAACCCCAGCGAAAAACGCAGAAAATACAAACAAGTTTCAAGTACTGACAATAGAAGATGAAGGTGAGGAGCAGCAGAAAGAGAAGCAAGCAGAACAGGTTCAAGAAAAAGAGGAACGGGATAACATCAGAAATGAGGAAGATTGCATCGCTGCACATCAGTCTCCAGCTGTAGAAAAAGAACCTTCATTAAACTCAGGAGGATCAATAAAATGGGCAAAAGCGAAGCTATTTCAGGAAGAAACTTCAGATAGCAAAGATGAGGAGCAGGAACCAACGGTGAAAAGAGGAAGAAGATACAATAAAGTAATAAGAGAACAAGAAGCAGCTAGAGAAAAGGCGGCGGGTAAGTAAACCAGCCTGGACCAGCATGTAAGGATAATCTTAAATGGGAAACAGCAGCAAGGATCACAGGAGGAAAGAAAGGACAGAGCAGGTCCTCAACCATCAAAGAAATAATGAAAATAGTCTCCTGGAACTGCAGAGGATTAGGAAGACGACAAAAAGCAGAAGCAATAAAAAGAATAAAAAGAATGGAAAAGTTCTCAATTCTTCTGATCCAGGAGACTAAAATGCAAGAGGAGTAAAGTCTCAACCTCATGAAACAAATTTGGCCCAGTGGAGAAGGAACAGCTGTGAGCTCCTCAGGGGCTTCTGGAGGAATCATCACCTGGTGGGAAAAGGGTATGTATCAAAGTAAAACCTCATTTTTTATAGACATTGGATTTTTGTTGAAATGGAAGAAATAGCAAGCAATAGGATGTTCTGGATAGGAAATATCTACGGCCCCACTGTCTACGGACAGAAGGAACAATTTTGGGATCAGTTAATAGGTTTAAACCACAGGGTAGCTGGACTTCCTTGCATTCTGGCGGGAGACTTCAATGTCACCATTTCAGTGGATGAAAGAAAGGGGGGATTAAAAGTCAGAGACCCTTATGGAGAACGAATGGAAGACTTGCTGGCTGCTTGGAATCTTATTGACATCAAGCCCAAGCAAGGCACCTTCACTTGGAGCAACAAAAGAATAGGACCAAACCACATAGAAGCCAGACTTGACAGGTTCTTAATAAGTAATCTCTTTCTCTCCGGTTCTAAGCTTCCTAACTCGAGCATTCTTACCTCGGCAGCTTCGGACCACATACCCATATCTTTATTTTTCTCTTCTCCCGGAAATCTTGGCCCCCTTCCTTTCAGGTTTAATCCTGCCTGGCTTGAAAATGAGGAATGCATGGATAAGGTAAAAACTGTGTGGAGGCAATTCATTCCCGGATCACCAGGGTTTATCTGGGAATCAAAACTAAAACTGGTGAAAAGCACATTAAAAAATTGGGCCAAAATGAATTATATAAAGCCCGGGGAGGAGTATGAGAATCTGCAAAAAGACCTGGGAAGTCTCCAGCTCAAAATGGAGCAAAATCCAGTCACTGAAGTCATGCTTAGGGAGGAAAAAGAAATAGAAGAAAAAATCCAAAAAGCAGCCAGAAAAGAGGAGGAAGAATGGAGGCTAAAGTCTCGGAGCCTCTGGTTAAAAGCAGGGGACAGAAATACAAAATTTTTTCATGCACAATGTAAGGAGAGATACAGGAAGAACAACATCGAGAGCATTACAAAGGAGGATGGAGTGAAAATAGAGGGTCAGGATCTTATTTTAAGAGAAGCAAAAGCCCACTTTGAAAAGCTTTACAATAGCAACGAAGTGGTGCCTCAAGAAGATATGGAATATATGAGCAAGGAGATTCCCAATCTCATATTATATGCTGACAACAAAAAATTAATGGAACAGATCACCGAAAGTGAGACTAGAAAGGCAATCTGGTCACTCCACCCGGACAAAGCCCTCGGACCGGATGGATTTACAATAAGCTTCTACAGGAAATGTTGGCTCTGGTTAAAAAAAGATCTCATACGAATGCTAAACTAGACCAGGAAAAGGGAAAGAATAGGGGGAGCTACAAATTCCTCTTTCATTGATTTAATCCCCAAAGATAAAAATCCCCTCACCGTAGGACGATATCGGCCAATCTCGCTTTGCAATTCCTCGTACAAAATACTCACAAAGGTCATTGCTAACAGAATTAAGGGGCATCTTTCTCGAATGATCTCTCCAAATAAAGGAGGCTTCATCGCGGGTTGCCAAACATATGACAACATACTGCTAGTGCAAGAAGCCATTCATTCAAGCATTCAAAGGAAGGACTCAGGTATGGCCATTAAACTTGACATGATAAACGCTTTCGATAGTGTTAAACATGAATTTCTCTTCACAGTTATGAGGAAATTTGGCTTTGAGCAAGAGTTCATAAGTTGGATAAAAGCTTGCATTGGATCACCGTGGATTGCACCCCTTATAAATGGAAGACCATCATCCTTCCTTCGCTTGTCTCGTGGCCTAAGGCAAGGATGCCCCCTCTCCCCTTATCTCTTTGTCATCATGGCAGACTCTCTTAGCAGAAATCTAAATAGGCTTCAAGAATCTAGATCCCTCCCTGGAATTGAAATTGCCAAAAATGTCCAACCAATAAATCATGCTCAATTTGCCGATGATACTATTTTACTAGGCAGTGCCTCTCCTATAATTGCCTCTTGATTCAAACTTTCTGTATCCATTTTCCTGCGGGTATCCGGGGGGAAAAAAAAATCAAAAATGCAATGTTTATGGTTGGAACTGTAACATCCTCCAACTCAGAAATCTAGCCAACATCTTGGATTGTAAGCCCTGCTTCGATTGGACCCACTTTAAGTATTTGGGCATCCCTATCTCCCTCAAAAAAGCAACCTCGTCCTCTTGGACTCCCATCCTTGAAAAAATCAAAAACAAAATAAGTTCCTGGGGGACTCGCTGGTTAAATCTTTCAAGCAAAGTTATTTTAATCAAAGCTGTGCTTGCATCAATCCCAATCTTTGCTGGAGCTATTTTAATGGCACCAAAGTCAGTTACAAATGCAATCTGCCTGGAAATCAGAAAGTTTTTATGGCAAGGAGGAAAAACACAAGGTAAGAAGTTTCATCTAGTTAACTGGAAAACAGTTAAAGAAAGGCGCAAAAGAGGGGGATTGGGAATACGAGATCCAACAACAATGAGCAAGGCATTGGGAGCCAAATTAGTCTGGAGAATGATAACTGGCAAAAGAGAGTGGTGGAAGGAGGCCATAAGGAAAAAATACATCAGAGGACCCCGGCAAAGATGCTTGAACAACTTGAAAAAGAAGAATGGAACAGCAATATGGAGATTAATCCATGCTTCAGCTGGGCTAATAAAAGAGCAACTGTACTGGATCCCGGGAAATGGGGAAAAAATCAACATTTGGAAAGACAGTATCAAAGGAGAGCGTCCCTTAGGAGAAATCAATGAAATCCAAAACATTAAGATTTGGCTTCAGGATTCAGGGATACAGAAGCTGTCAGACATGGCAACTTGGACGTCAACCGGGAGGTGGAAAGACTGGAAAATCGTAGAACCTCCGGAGAATCTTGTTGAAAATTACAAAGCTTTTCTACAGCTATTACATAGGAAAGCTCCAATCAACGCCAGGACTAAAGATGTTAGAGGATGGGGGAAAGTTGGAAGATACACTGTCAAGGTTGGATATGATTTACTCACCATAAATCATCCTCCGACCCAAAAAATTTGGCAGAAGGTCTGGAACTCTGATAGCATACCAAAAATCAATTATTTCTATTGGATTCTGGCACATAACAAACAATTGACTGCTGACAATCTAAAGCATCGTGGAATTGAAGGACCCTCCAGGTGCCATTTATGTCAAAATGCGGAGGAAAACTCTCAGCACATATTTTTAGATTGTAGCTATGCCAAGCAAGTTTGGAATGTGGTCCTTGGCCCTCTCTCAAACGCCATATCAATGCCCAAGCAAATCCAACAAATGATAGATAAGTGGGCTAATGGCCTTCAGGGCGCCCGAAAGAATAAACCAACCTTATACAGAATACTAAAAATTCTCCCGATGAATATATGCTGGCAATTATGGTTGGAAAGGAACCAACGAGTCTTTGAGCGAAAAGCTAAGTCAGAAAACAGAATAGCCAACAAAATCATTTCCCTGACTTCAGAATCCTTGCGAGTAAAAGGGATAACAATCCAGCAGCAAGAAGCTTTAAATTGGCATGAATATCAGTGGTGTAAAATCTTTATAATAGAGAGTTCACTTCAGTCCAAAATGCCTCCAATGCTACAAGACTGGGAGATAAGGAAAGACAAACAGACTTTCAATAATTGGTGGAGAAACCAAAAAAGACACACAATCTTTTTTGATGGGGCTTCCAAAGGAAATCCCGGGGAGGCAGGTGCGGGAGGGATTATCTACGATCCCGGAGGAAGAAAAGTTGCAGACTTTTCCTGGGGTTTAGGTGCACAAACTAACAATGAAGCAGAGTGGTTGGCGATATATTATTCACTTGAGCTAGCCTCATATTTAAACATAGAAAAGTTACAAGTGATTGGAGATTCCAGGCATGTAATCCAGAGCATGAAAAATAACAATTTGAAAGGAGCAAAGAGACAAAATATTCGAAAAAGGATCGAAAATATTCCCCTCCCAATCGACACTCTCTTTTTTCATGTCCTTAGAAGCCTTAATTCAACAACAGATAGGCTTGCCAATATTGGAGCCACATTGGGGAAAGGCCAGCTTCTTCAAAACAATGTCTCGGGCCACAAGTTCATCCCCTAATTATCATGTCATAGACCCCATCGAACTAGCAAGGAAATCAAATTTGAAATGTTTGGAATGGAGGCTTTCATCTCGTGTAAGGCATACGGTCTCACATGCTCGCGTTTTCCAACAAGTGGCGAGTAACAAGACATGTGGCTCCTCACCTAACTTCAGAGCTCCCACGCCTCAGCATTTATTGCTGCAGGGCGGTCATAGAAGGCCTCTTCTCGACATGGAACAGCATAATTGTCTTCCGCTCGGCCCTGGCTTTCAGCAGCTCATCCTTTCCGTAACAGATTTCGAGTCTCGACAGCCTGAAGAGGACCATCGTGATAGTTGTGTCCACCGCAGCACAATGGAGGGGATCAGGCAAGCGATTGCCACTCTCAGTCAGGTTACTTCTGAAGTTAAAGTCTACCTAAGTAGGACATACTCGACGGTTTGCTCCATAGCATATCAGAACAAAGAACAATACACAGAGTTTAAATATATGCACTCTTGTCTCTCCTGTGTTGAGTCCCGCCTGGACGACATTGAAAGAAACATTATAGAGCTACTGGGGAAGGTCGACAGCATTAAGGAGGACCTCTTAGTTTTCATTAGTAAAACTCAGTATAGCCAGATGCAGGAAGCGCCGTCTGTTAACCAGGGAAGGATGGAAGCTGCCTCCTTCTTGCAGCAGAATTACAGATAGATTATCTTCTCAGAAATTTTGGAATGCTCTCTGCAGGTTTTTCTAAGAATATCTACTTCTGAATGTTTTTTTGTATTCTGTTATGCAGCCAGTTTGTAAGGGTATATCCCAGTAGAATGAATAGAAACTTCAGGATAATTAGGAGCAAAGAATCTCAGAGACAAACTCCTTGTAAAATCTGCAATTTACCTCTTTTTGAAGCAGATTTATGGCTCAAATTTTGTATTGAATGTCCATGCACAACCTTTTATATATATATTTAAAATACCCTGTATTTGTTATAAAAAAAATTAGACAACATTTAAAAAACATATTATTACTCCATTTCACCATACAACTTTTATGATAAATATTAACTACAAATAATTTGAAGGACGATAAGTTTTATATAGAATGAAAACAAATGGAATGCAAGGTTCAAAGATCACATAATTTATTATAAATATCTATTTTTAATAATAAGAAATAATATGAGTAATATATTTAGTAATATACTTAGTAATATATCTATTATTGTATAAGTATTTATTTTTAATAATCAAAATAATTATGAGTAATATATTTAGAAATATATATTAACAAATATGTTTATTAGTTGAGACAATATGTTCCGCTTTTCTTCATTAATTTGTATAAATATTTTGAACGAATTTGAAATTTATAATGTTAATTTAATTATTTTATTTAATTGTAATTATTTAATAAAATATATTAATACTTGTTGAAGTTTTATTGGATTAAAGTCATTGATTAGACTAATATTATCATTGGCAAGGATTAAAAAAAGTAAAAATACAACTTACTTTAGCTATACTTTTACATATACAAATATTTTTTCTTTAGTGGACTGTCAACTTTACCCCACCTGTACACACTGACACACTGACAGGGCTGTAATTTGAAATCGAGTAGACATGCTCAACATCACTTTGACACGACTCCTAACCAAGTGGCAGACATGCTCAGCATCACTTGACGGCTATGCAGCAGCTTTGGACACAAAGCAACCTTAGAAGGCGGTGAAGACTAGAGCATTGAGATTGAAGCTCAATATGCAAGCTCCCTTGATACTACAAATGCACAACCTATCAACATACTATCATCCTTTTGTCATGAGGCTATCATTTATTCAGTGGCGGAAAAATTTATGATATGGAACAAAATGCCTTCTTTTATGCAGTGGCCTAGAAACTTCTTCATGTACAATGGAAACATATTAGCCCTTGTATACCTGGTTGCAGTTGCAAAGGTAACAAGCTCTCTCCCGATGTTTTGAAGATCATTTTTGTGCATATGTTATTTGTATCCTTGCACAGATCATAAAATAGTTTGCATTTTTATTTATTTATTTTGATTTTGAGCATGTCCTGGTATTGGACAAGTTGTTTCCAATATGATATTCAATGTTGGAAGGCATCTTGTTGAGCATTTGGTAACCTTATTTGCAGCATCATCATCTGACCCTCTGGGAGATGCAAGGTGGTGATGATAAGCAGAGGCAAGATTGAAAGCTCAGAGGTTCCTCAATCAAAGTTTCTATGGAGTCATTTGATCAGTTCCATCAACCAATCGGTATCACTTGGTTCAGCGGGAACTTCCAACAATAGATTAGTCTTAGTAAAGCGAAACATGCATCTAATGCCATTTGTGAACAACTTGGTGGGTTTATTGACTAGAGGAAAATTGCATTGGAGGTGGGGAAGGCTTGTCATGAGCAGGATCTATTGTCTTTCCTACTCTCTAATGTTGAAGAGAAGGTTGAGTCTCACACAGACGAGAATAAATACACCATCCTTTTGCTTTTATCTGCAGGTCATGACACCAGCAACTCTACTTTGATGGTGTTGGTAAATTTTTTGGCAAAGGGCCCTCACTGCTACCAACAACTACTCTGAGGTACATCCATATAAGAATTGATGTTTTTGAATGTTCAAATATGTAGTTTTTAAAGCTCATTAATTTGTTTGGTCTAATATTTGCAGAGCAACTAGAGATCATAGGTTTTATGGACGCATGGTGACTTCTCGAGTGGGTGGACCTGCAAAAGATGAACTTGAAGTATTCTTGGAGAGCTGCTCAAGATATTTTGGAGTCAACCCTGGAATTTTTTTACACACTGGTGGAAACCTCCCACTATGAGGAATATTATGGAAATGTAAGGCATTAGAGGTTCGCTTCCTGGTTTCATACTCACGACATTGTGGACAGACTCTCGCCATGTGCAATGGACAAACGATTATCATGGTATGTTGATTTTCTTAATAATTGTTATATAACCAATAACTATAACATTTTCTCTCCGTTCTTTTGAAGGTTACTTTGATATCAGTTTAATTTAATTAGCCCTTGATATTTCGTTCAACCCAATTTATCCATTATACATTAAAAAAATTATGCAAAATTTCTGTTTCTTAGAGACCATAGCTTCTATGTTAGCTTAGGTTCTCTTTGATAGTTAAGCCAATGAATTTTAATGCTATATCGAGGCGTTTAGTTTTATGCTTGTATAGAAGCCTTTTCAGGAAGTTGATTGGAAATTTTAAAATAATCAGTGAATGTTATTTGTTAAGTTTTTTTGGGGTTGTTAACTCCTTGTAATATGTAAGTACTTTGAAGGGCATGGGAAGCTTAAACTTAACCTTCTTATAGAGAAACTATGCAAGTTATAAACACTTCAGACACAATTATTATGCAATAGATAATTAAAGAGAGTTATCTGATTAGTTTTGTTTTTTTCTCTGGAAGTTATAAATTTAGACATAACGATTTTGTAATGGATAGATTGTAATTTTCATAATTAATAACATTCCTCTTTTTTTTTGTGTACAAAATTAACAACATTATTGTGTAATTTTGTTAATTAATAACATTCCAATGACATAAATATTGGAAGTATCCTTTCCTGAAGGTGTTGCTTCCAACCTTTAGTATGTCAAGATCGTGTGGTGTAATGATCTGGTAGACGTTGGAGCATTGCGAGTAACACTAAAATCTTTGGATTTGAGGTTTTGTCATGCATTGAGGAAAGGAGGAGGGTTTTCTAATTGTCTATGACTTTATGAAAGGTTGGTCGGGTGTCTTATACAATTATTGGAGGTGCCAGGTCTTTCAGATCTGAATTCTGAATAGTTGCATCGATAATAAACGAGGAGAAATTTGTTTTAGTGATACATATATAAAATCAATGCATTTTTTTTCCAGTAAAAACCATGTATTTTATGTTCATTTAAATTGTTTTAATAGTTAAATATTATAAATTAGCTTAGATTCAAACTCTAATCTAAGGAGGGAAATCAATAGGAGGATGCATGAAGCACACTTTCAACAAGCCACACTGAAAATACAACAAGTTTAGGACACAAAATCGCACAAGAGAAGAATACATTCATAGGTTTCAAATTTCAAGTTTAGGATACAAAATCGCACAAGAGAAGAATACATTCATAGGTTTCAAATTTCTGGAAGTTATATATTCTAGGTGTTTTTATCGAATTGCTTCCATTGAATGAATGTATGAATGTGACTACACCTTAATGTCTTTGATTCAATCACGAGGATAAATTAAAATTAGATATTGGACATTAATGTTTGGTGGTGGTTTGATTCTTGATTACTAGCAATCCATATTTATGTTTTACAGTATGTGAAACAATGACTCGATCTACTTCTATTCACATTTGAAATCCACAGTAGATTTTACACCGCACACAACTATGCAAGGTTCAATCAACCATGGTAATGAGTGTTTGATGGTGGTTTTACACTTGGCTCAGTGTTTGATAATTACTACTTTAATTCACCTCTTGTGGCATGTATGGTACTTATCCCACAATTTCCTGGATTTAGATTATAGAACACGTCTAGAGCAATCCCTGGTTTACTATTCTCATTATTTTGCATTGTGAAGTCTATTTTTCCAATTTATGATTCACTTCGAATTAGAGGTCATAGTTTTCTATTTCAATTTTTTCCCAATATTCAATCACAAGGAACTCATCTCCGTATTTCTATGGAAAGTCAATTCTCAAGTTTTTTTTTCACAAAGAAAAAACAACTTCTATATTAGGTGATAAAAGCTAACCACAAGACGAGATCATATGTATGCATATGCCTCAATAGTATGAAGCATCAAGCAATTCTCAAGTTATGACTTAGGTAAGTAGTCAAATACACAATAACATACTTTGAGATGAGTTACATGTTTGTTTAAATATATTGATATAATGGTCAATTTTTAGGTTAGTTAAAGTGAATTAAGATGACTTAATGAATCAATTTCCAATTTAAATGCACTTCTTTTGGTTTGGGTAATAGTCAAATCTAAAATTAAAGTTAATTACATTTTATGAGGGTGATTATTCATGGGAAGAATGTGGTTCCTAATTTTTTATCTAGTATTATTATATTTATTAACACTATCTTTCTTTGGCAATTATGTTTTAGGTTAGTTATATATAAGAAAATACTAACACGAAAAATATCATAGTTAATTAGATTGATTTTTTCCACAAGGATGAGAGATAATCTAAGCACTACCCTTAATAACTTTGATTATAGTATGGATGATGGTGGTAGTCTATTCTTATGCTAGTTATTGTTAGGGAGGGAAAATGCAAAAACATGCCATTTGGATGGATATTTAAGTAATTGGATACCCTTAATTAGGGTCACATTGTCACTTGAATAAAGGTGGTATTCAATTTCTACTCTAAATGTTAATTGTAATGAGGATGCGCACTTAATTCATATGGCGATAACTCTTATTGAGGGTGGTAGTCAATTTATATGTTATCTATCATTAATGAGGTCACTACCTTTGGATTATGAGATTATATTTTTATGAGATTGTAAGTGAAGCATGAGTTTAGTTTTTTTATAAAATTATTTCTATTTATGTAATTTACTTTTAAACATCAATTTGTTAAGATTTCATAATAAAATAGTGAAATAATTATAGAATATAAGAATATCGTAGTCATCAAGAAGTTGTTAGATTATTACATGTCATTTTGTATATCTGGCCATTTTTTATATAACAAAATTGCAATGTTCTCTTCCAAATGCAGAAGACAAGTAGTTGTAAATTAAGAGGAATGCACAATCAAAGAACCATAAAACATAAATTTGACATTTAAGAAATAATATGGATCTAAAGGGTGCAAGCTCAATGGTAGAGCATCTGCATTATATAATGCAGAAGGTTGGTGGTTCGATTCCATCATGCCCTAGTTTAATTTTAAGAAAATAATTATTAATTGGTTTTTCTCAAATTATACATTGTTTTATATATTGTCTCTAGAAAGACAAAAATGATGCGGAGAAACAATATTTGAGACAATACATATAGTTTTTTGTCTCAAACACGGGCAATAGTTTAAGACAATAATTTAAGACAATCACTTAAAGACAATATTTAAGACAATACACAAGTTTTTTTTGTCTCAAATAGAGACAATAATTTAAGACACTAGCTTAAAGACAAAATTTAAGACAATACACAAGTTTGTTTTTGTCTCAAGTTGAGACAATTTACACAATTATTGTATTAAATATTGTCTCAAAACCCCCTTCTATGTAGTAGTGAGTGCAGTAGTTAAGATTAATAATGTTTATGTAGTGTATAGTTGTTAAGATTACTATTTTGTACTAAAATGTGGGCGATGGACATTAAATGGATCCTCTGGTTTAGGTGAGCGTTGTGGTGTACTCGATAGGGAGAATTTCCATCCACAACCAGGAAGAATCTAATGAAGGTTCTCAGTGTCGCTCAATGTTTCTCCTAAATTTCATTAGCAGTGTAGCAGAGAATGGCCTCAACAACCATCTCCTTTGTTTGATTTAATGATATATTTATATGTGGTTTAATGGCATGTGATAGTTAGTATAGGTCATTGCTAAAAAATGGCAGATCAATTCCCTTTTATATTCAAGAATTAGATACCTCTTTTTGATCTGTGTGTTGGTTTGTTTGGTTTACATATATGGAAAAGTTCAAATTTGGGTGTTAGGTCAAAGTGTTATAGCTCAATTGTTCTTGTTGGGGAGTATTAAACCTTGAATGGTTGGAGATCAATTGTTGGGCACATTAATATGGACAACTGCTTCTGGATATTATTAAAAACCATAAATATATAAAATTAAAATTAAATTATTTATGATAGCATTTTGAATGCCTATTACATTTCAATGCAAACTCGGAGAGCATAAAAACTGACATAGCCAAAGAACACTTGGTTGGATGGAAATATGTGGATATTAAGATTGGTAGTTTAAACCAATGTTAATGTTGTCGAGTGCCACTTAGATTTGAAAAAATGGTGAGATCAAATAAGACAAATAAACTTTTGTTTGGCAACATGATTGTTAAATAAGCATAAGTCGATGCTTTCTATGTTTTCTCATATTAGGAATATAAGTGACATAAAATGTTTTGTAATAACATAAAAGTCCATGATTTATGGTATCTACATGTTTTGATGTGAGGTTATTCATTGCATTTACGAAGTTTGGATAAGCATTGCATTTACTGTGAGAGATTGTGCACTGCATTGATGAGGTTGCAAGAGGTTACCTAATAACTAGGCTACATATTTATGGTATTTTTATTATGAATCTTATGCTACAAATAAAATCAGTTTTTGTGTCGGATTGCTCAACCTGCATATAACAAGGCAGGCAATGGTGTGAAGAAAAAAATGTTATCACAGGAAGATTTGGAGAAGATGGAGGGTAAAAAAAACCATTTTTTGAGATGAGGACGAATATCTCCAATGTTGCAAGACTGTAATCACTAGCAGTGAGCTTGCAGCATTGAGTTGGATACTGACAATTTAATGTAATTGTAAGAAACTTACAAAATGAGTAAGCTTCCTTAAGGGGTCAAAATTCTATAATTTTTTCTTATATTTGGCTTTTCAGAAAGCATCTAATGTGCTCTTTGTATATCCCCTTCTTTAGGAAGGAAATAGGGTCATTGGAATATGTTAGATTATGGAAAAATTTAATAAAGAGCTTTTATGTTCTATTACGTTATCCGTAGTACTGCATGATGTTTAGTTGTAATTCAAAAGCGCTACAATATCTAAAGAGCTTGAATCTTCTCAGTGACCCATTTTTAACATCTAGTGCCAGTGGAAAAATGAGGTGAATATTACTATGTTGAAATAATAAGATTGAGTGCATTATTATGGATATTATGTATTTCAGTATTAATTTGTTTTACAATATTGTATATGCAATAGTAAATATTAAAAAAGTGAAAATAAAAGATAGGATTACAATATTTTAAAAAGGATTAAGTTTTTTTTCTTTCAATATATTCCCTATTCTATAATTTTTTTCTTAAATTGTGTTGTGTTTTTATAGATGTTGTTTTTATCTATTTATTTTCCTTAATATAATCAATTCCATTTATTTGGATGCTTTATTTAATAGTTAGTGATATTTGAATGAATATTTCATTCTTATAAAATATTATTTTAATGAAATATCAACTTTTAAATTTTAGTTTAACAAATAATATTTTTAAAAAAGAAATTTAATAATAAATCTATATGTAGAAAATGAATATTTAAAAATATTAATATTATGTTTAAACATATATTGTTTTAGTATTGATGATTTAATGGATAGTTTTTTTATGATTAAATAAATGTATAGTTTTTTATTACTATTTTTTATTTCAAATTTGATTGACATTACATTTCTTTTCCAAAATTATATTAGTATTTATTTAGGTCTTAAAATACAGTGTTTTTAATTTCAAATTATTAAAGGCTAGGACTAAGCTGCATGCAACTCTTGTTTTGTGTAGTTTTCAGTATCACTTTTTTCATTATATACATTTCTCAATTTTATTACAAGGATGTTTTACAATCAAATATGCTATATTAGAAATATGAATGGTCCAAAAATATTCCACTTCACACCCACTTTATTACTTTTGTAATGAACCTAGATGATTGCCTTGGCCATTAGGGCACTCAAATCAAAATCCCTTCCATAAAAATCCACTTTTATGAAAAATTATACCACTAACAGTATTATGATTTCGAATTCATACATTAACCATTGATTTCAAGTCATTGTAGAAAAAAATGCAAATAAAAATAACTCCATGTATAAGCAATCTTGAAACACTTCTATGTAAACGGGGGACAAGTCTACCAAATTAGTCATTGAGGAGTGATGCACCTTCCAATAATAGGAATCACCTATGGAACACCTAGCCAAAATAGTCAATGGGAAGTAATAATAGGATTATAGCTTTGTGGTATTTTCATCAACAGTTATGGACATCGTCGCCATAATTTTACCCTAAAAAACCACTGCATTTCCTCTTTAAATTCTCAACAACAAATCCCCCATTTATATAATTCTGTAGGATTGTCTCACCAATTGTATGCATAACAATCGTGGTCTAACACAAGTTCCTCCATGAACAAAGAGAAGAAGAGCATTAAAATGGGAGAATGGGGAATGTTCATGGGAGATTAATGCTCCCAATCAAAATGGAGGAGATTAAGGAGTGTAGGAATGATCCATGAATGAGGGTGAATAATCATTTCCCCCCAAGAACAATGTAATACCAATGAACCCTTCCTAATAAGCGGTTTCAAGTAATAATCAATGCTATGTTCATCCATATTATGTGGACAAGAAAATGAACATATCATTGCAAGAAAAATAGCACAAAGCTATTATAGGCAACACGGTCATATAGTGAAACCCAAACTCTATTAGTGAATGAAATAGAAAAACACTATCAAATGAAAAGTATTACAAATAGGCTAGAATGGTGGTATATTATCTCTTAAGAGTGATGTGTTGGCTATTATAATTATCAAAATGATCACTAAAAAAATTTGAAATTTTGTTTTAACATAAATTATAAAACCCTGAGAGGAAAAAAACCTTAATATCTAAAACCCTAACCCAAAGAGATGAGGTGGGATAAAATGTGGTCCTGTAGGAGGCTAGTTGATATGTCAAATTCCCGTGGGAATTTATTGTACCATTTCAAAGCTTATTCCAAGCTTAAAGTGCTTGGTAAGCCTCATAATATTTGATTGGGAGGTTGTGTCAACTACCAAAAATGCATGGAAACTTCCCCAAAAATGTGTCATAAGTTTGAGACCTGCAAAATTATTGTAGAAATATTGAGGTATAGGATTGTTCCCGAGGTGGGTGGCCATTGATATCCACCTTGATTAGTCATCCTCACTTAGGAATAAATGGTTTCCATTGCATCAATTTTCTCTATTATATGGGGAAACTCTTATTGTATCTGACAATTCCTAGTGAACCACTTTCCTTAGTAAAGAAGCTACCCTAACTTGATGGCCCGATAGATATGTATATTATGTTAGTGGGTTTTCTTGATATTGGAGTCCATTATAGAATTTATTGTAGTGTACTTAATACAATAATAGTTGAGTTTGGTAGGGGCCAAGTTCTTTGTTACCTCTTATGTGTCCAATAGGGTTGAGAAATATGGTCAAAGAAACTTGAAGTTAAGTACAAGGTGTTAGCAAAGAAAAAGAGAATATTCAATTCAAAATCATTCTCACCCATATCTTTGGTGATGGTGTAAGGCCCATAGCAAATTTCTTTGAGTTTCTTATGGGGGCCTATGAATCGCTCTTTCAGCAAGTGCAACCATACCTTATTGCTAGCTTTAAACATAGGGATAATTCAATGTATATCATGTCATTGCTTGTACCTGGCATTGGATTTCTACAAAATATATTGAGATTGTTGTTGGATGTGTTAGATCCATTTAACAAAAAATGGCTACTTTTTCTACCTCAATATGATCATGGGATGACCCTTCCTATGTAAATGTAATAGGAAAATCTATGTCAATTAGGGCCAATGACTAGAACCCTATGAGTACTTGAGAAAGTTTGTGACCAATATAGCAATGAAGGGATCTTATGTTGAACATAAGGAATGCTTTCATCCCATGTACACATATGCTTGGACTTGTACATTTAAGGATATACACAATATTCTTGTTGACTACCTTTGTTTTTCCATTGGTTTAGGGGTGGAAGGAAATCAATTTGGTTATCTTGGTGTCCATTATTAACCATAGGATAGACTAGAATGTACTAATAAATTTTTTGTCCCTATCTAAAACAATGGTTTTATCACCAAAATTTCACACATATGTGACATTTCATAAATTAATACAAAAATACATCATAAACATACATCATGTCTCATTAGCATCATTATCATCAAATTCAAAATTGAAATTGATCCTTAGAATCCACTTGACTTTTATAAAGGAATCCCACATGAATCTGCATAGGTAAGGCTCAAAAGTCACATAGTTGTACCAACACATGAACCATTACTTTCTACGGTGCATTAAAGGCTCAAAAATGCATTTTTGGCTCCAAAATTTTTGATTGGTCTCCTTCATATGCTTGGGGCATTCAATATACCCATACTCGTACCTTGAAGACCACTTGATGAGGTGGAGCATTCACATGGATAACTATATGTTTGAAGACCTCCATTTGGACTATAAAAGGAATCCATGAGCATGCATTTGATAAGAAAAATATATAGCAAGGTTATGGTGCAAGAATTAGTTTGAGAACAGATCATATTTCATGCTTCTTCTTATCATCATTTAAAAATACAAAGATCTATCAACTTCTTCCTCAAGATGCAAGTGTTTCCCATCATCATTCCAAGTTAGTTAGCAAGCAATTTGAGAGATTTCAAAAGGACCCATCCCAAAGGAGAGTCATTGGATACCATTGAAGATACATTTTTCTAGGTGACACCATTTGAATACAAGATTTTGCATTGGAAAATACTATATGGTTGTAGCTAACTCATTCTCTTTTGTTTAATGGCATTTTAGCACTTGAAAATATATTTATTTCACTCTTATTTGTGGAGTTTTCTTTAGCTTGTTAGTGTTTGGTCTTACTAATCGTCAATTACATTGTTTCCTTGGTTGAAACCTACAAGGACGGGAGGAATTTCTCACTCTTATGATATTTTTCCCAAAATGGTATTGGAAAATCCACTACTTAATTTTCTTATCTATAGGTTGTATTTTTTTAAACTGATTTGGGGCCTTTTATAGGATCATAATCTTGTTGTTCAAACCCCTAAACAGTGGAATTAGAGAGCTGAAGGTCCACAAGTCCATTCATTTTTCTACCAGTTCACTTTCGAACATCTATTCCACACAGATCCACATGAAATTTTCTTCGAAATCCACATGGTTGTGTGAATTTACCTTTATTACCCTACATGGTTTATCCATGCAAAATTTGTAACCTTATAATCATATGACATGGTAACTATTCAGGGAAAACCAATGTTGTTTTCTCTAATTTTTGTCTTCATTAAATGATTTTAGCACAAAAAGCAGTCCACATAGCTTCCCACTCATGCAAAGGAATTATCAAATAACTCAAAAACTATTTTTACTTCTTTAGATATCAAATAAAATAGTCTAAGTAGGGGGGGAAGTCAGATTTGCAACTTTCCTAGGCATAGGCTTTGAGGCCCCCAATGAACCTCTTAGTTCTCAGTAGAGTAGATTACATTATTCTTCATTGCTTTTAAAGTTTAAAGGAAATTATTAGTCTAGGCATTTGGGAAAACTTACATTAGTTTAACCTGTTTTTCTTCTTTCATATTTCTCTTTTGAGAAATATAGATTAGTCCACTTAGCACACAAAAATGGACATAAAGACTCCCTTATTTTGAGTATGCTTTTCATCTTGCTCGCACAAGTGATCTTGATGAATCAGAAAAATTGAAGGGTTTGAAATACCTCCCTTATCACATTTATATTTATAAGTTACATTTTGCAATCCATTCACACTTAGAGATTAATTAGGAGGAGAAATGAATCACTCATGTTCATATCTCTTTACTCTACAATCACATAAGTTAGTTGCAAGTTTAATTTTTGCTTTTGAAACACAAGTTTGCATCTCTTACTTGAAGCACACACGATGGAACCTAATTATTCCTTTCATTTTGAGTATGGTATTCATCTTGCACTCACAAGTGACCTTGATGAATTAGAATAATCAAAATATTTGAATACCTCCCTTGTCACACCATTTAATCAAATTTGGACCCATTAAAATCTACTTACAACATAATTATAATCAACTAAAATACTCTATAAAAGAGGTCACAAAAAAAATTATAGTTAATTTAGGATTGATTAGGCTAGGCATCAAAATAATGCCCACCAATCTTGCTATAAGAAAATTAAATCTTGCTATAAGAAAATGTGATCAAACCCAGATACGAAAGTGCGGTGCCCAAGGATACTAAATACAAGGTTGAGTTTTTTGGTTTTCACCACATTGAGCCATTTATCTTTTTGTGGAGGCAACACTTGACCGTTTGAGGCCAACCTCTTATCCACACTTGATGTAGGTATCTTAGTAGCCAACAACTAGGATTTTCATCCGGTGGAATTTGTGAGATACATTTGAACCCAAGTTAGATTTTTTTTGGATATTGGAAATGTTTCCAATCATTTTAGAACATAGCTCCAATACTCCTCATTATAACCAATCCATTCATACCTTCACTAGACTTCTTCGATGGGTTCATAACCATTCGACAAGAGAGCTATTAATGGAAGGCCCAATGACTATTTTTGAGAGGAAGGACGATAAGTCATGATAGGATCACATTATTGTTTTTTAAATTACAAAGAACCCTATGTAATTGAGAAACATACAAATAAAAAATCCACATGTATGCTCATTCAATAAACACTGTTGCACCATTTTGCATTTGTTATCTACGACATCATATTGTTGCATTTGCCAATTTTTAGTTAGTTCCTAGTTTTTGCACATTCTTCCATCACATCTAGCACCTTAGTGTTAATTTTTTTTATCTTTAATTCATAAAAGAAATAGTACTTGAAATAAAATAAAAATGATACACATAAGCAATCACATTCGACACATGAATTTACCTTGGAAAAAACCTCTATGACTGGAGGGAGAAAACCCCAACAAAACCTTCCTTAGTATATTGATAGATAGCAGAGAATGACTTTTCCATCAAGCACCCCCGGTGCAATTACAGAGTAAGAGAAAGATAAAGAAGAGAGACTTAGAATAATATCCTGCACAAAGAGAAGTTCCTTGCCTTCAAGGGAGAAGAGAATTCACTTCACATTGAATTAATCAATCCTGTATAACATATTTATATATTCTTCACATGCATCAGCTTCTATTTTTATCTTCTAACTTCAGGATGAACTCACCCTTCATCTGGATGCATTAAGTTTGCATGAAGAAGTGTGCCCCACTTCTCATACAATGCATTAACTCACTAAATTGACTCTTAGGATGAACTTGCCTCTTAATTGAAAGCTTTCCCACTTAGTTACGTGTCGTCTTTTAGTTTAACATAAGTTTCGTTATGCAATAACACTTAGTTAACTAGATCTTCTTTGTTATCACTTATTTAACTCTCTTAACTGATTCTTTCTTGTTAACATCACTGTAGTGATCAATTTGAGTTATCCTATGATTTACTGAAGTCTTCACTGAAGCTTAACAATTCAAATTCTCTCTTAATTAATCATTTTATGTGCAATTCAAATTCTCTCATATCTTATCTTTATCTCTTGTCTTATCTGCATGGTTCACATGTTCCAGCTTAATTATCATATCAAATATACTAAGGATATGTTCCCAATGATGTGATGATATTTTCCTACTATCATTCCAAGTGGTTATATGCTAAATTAATTCACTCTAGGGGTGGCCAGTCCCTAGAGGAGACTTAATAGCTCAATAGTGGTTAGTAGTACATCACACATCATACATTCTTCGACATGCAAAGCATCACCTCAACACATGACGCACCACCTCAACACATGAGTATCTGTCTTGACATACAATACCTTAGCCTTGACTAGAAAGACTGTACAATGTCATCACTTTGACATACAAAGAACTTGCCTCAACACATGAAGCTTAACCATTCTCGAGTCCAACTCAATATTATTCTCCAATTTTCCTGAGTCCAACTCAAGATCCTATAAGGCACTACCTCGAGTACACACAAGGGTCAATCTTGACACACAAGATTGACCTGGAGAATGAATCATGATGATGTAACTTTAACACTCCCTCTCAGCGAGGGAGGAATTCTCTGCCATGCCAAGCTTGTCTCGAAAGTACCTATACTTCATCACAGATAGAGGCTTAGTCAACATATTTGCAATATGCTCACTAGTAGCAATGTATTGAAGTCTTATGGCACCTCTCTGGACCATGTATCTGATGTAGTGATACTTAATCTCAATGTGTTTCAATTTGTAACGAAACATAGGGTTTTATGAGAGAATAATTCATCTCTGATTGTTAGAGTGAATGCCTATAGGATCAAGATTCTCACCAAACAATCCAACAAGTAGATTCCTAATCCACATAACTTCTCAGTAGGCAGTACTAGCTGCAATATACTTTGATTCTGTAGTGCTATGGGCTACGGATCCCTGCTTCCTTCTTGACCAAGAGATCATAGCTGATCTCAAGCTAAAACAAAATCTGGATGTAGTCTTTTGGTCCACAATATTACCACCCCAGTCAGAGTTGGCATATCCAAGTAACATCACTCCAACAATGAAAGCATATTTGATTCCATAAGAAATAGTACCTCGAAGGTATCTAAGCACATGCTTGGCATCAACCCAATGTCAATGTCTTGGCTCAGACATGAACTGACTCAAGATCCTCACTGCACAACATATGTCTAGTCTACTATGTATCAAATACATCAAGGAACCAATGAGTTTCCTATACATGGTAGGATCCATTATATCTGATCTATAATATGACTCATTCCAAATCTATATAATACATCAACTATGTACTTTCCTTGAGAAAGAAAGATCTCATATTTCCTTTGCAAAACTTCTAGACCAAGAAAATAGTGCATAAGACCCGAGTCTTTCATTTCGAACTCAGAAGTGAGATCCCTCTTGCACCGAGCTATCTATTTCTCCTCTCCAGCAAGGAACAAGTCATCAACATAGAAAACCAAGGTCAATGGTTGGTTCTTCACAACCTTGAAGTACAGGTTGGGTTTAGCTTCACTTTTGGATAAGCCCAAGCTCAGAAGATAGCTATCAATCCTTGAATACCAAGCCCTCAGGACCTACTTAATCCTATACAAGGATTTATTAAGTTTGCATACATGGGACTCATTCCCATGAATTACTAATCCCTTGGGTTGTTGTATGTAAACCTCTTCCTCAACCTCACCATTGAGGAAGGAAGTCTTCACATCCATCTAGTGAATTTTCCAACCCAAAAATGAAGCAAGGGAAATTATGGTTCGAATAATATTGTACTTGGACACAGGAGTAAATGTCTCATCATAGTCTATCCCTTCTTTCTGTGAGAATCCACGGGCCACAAATATTGCTTTATACTTTTCAATACTTCCATATACTACATGCTTGATTTTATAAAGCCACTTGGAAATTACTATTGACTTCCCGTCAGGTTTAGGAACCAATTCCCACACATCATTCTTCATGATAGATTTGTATTCTTCTACCATGGCATCTTTCCACACTTGTTTCTTTGAGGCTTCCTCATAGGTAGAGGGTTTTGAATCACTGATGTGACTCATATGTGCTACATATCCTGAAAATATTTCAAGTCTCTTTCGCTCTCTGGATGAGCCTAGAAGTGATCCATGCTTTTCTGCCTTTTGCAGAATCTCTCGACACCATGCATATATCCTCTTAGCGGGAGGTTCATCAAGTGATATTTCTATCATATCTTCTGGTTCTTCAGGATCAAACGGATCTACAAACTCTTTCGGCTTCTCCCTCTCAACATCTGAAAGGGGAGAATAAAAAACTGGATCCTCCATCATAGGAGAATCATGCTCCTCCATATATGAATCACACTGAAGTTCTTTGGAGCACTTGAAAGCAACCTCTTCATGAAAAGTTACATCTCCACTGACTTCAATGTTTCTTTGTACTAGAACATAGATTTTGTAAGATTTTGAGGATTCACTATATCCAACAAATGTTCCTTTCTTTTCGGATGTCTCCATCTTTGTACTCTTATCTTTTTGGTACATGAATGTAGATAGGACTACCGAAAATATCCAAGTATCCAACATCAATTTTTTCACCAATGAAAAACTCTTCAAGAGTCTTTTCTCTCAATAGCATGAGGGATTCTATTCTTAATATAAACACTAGTACTTGAGGCTTCTTCCCATAAGGATGTGGGCATACCCTAATCACACATCATGGCTTTTGCAGCCTCACATGATTGTTCTTTTCTTTCTTTCAACAACCCCATTTTTCTAGGGGTTGTAAGGTACAGTCAACTTCCTTTTTTTATTGAATCATCGATATGTGTGTAGTTGTGGAGTCTTGCCTATCTCGTTGTCATGATACTAGTTGCATTCTATTGACAACTTTTACTGTCAAATTGTACTCTCAAACAATGAACATACTTTATCACTATCCACTATGAAACTAACATTAAATATTTAAGCCACTAAATCCATGTTTTAGGATTCCTAATGAATGATAGTCGATCCGTCGTGGGGGAAAAGACGCGTGTATAGTTATAGTGATTACTCCATCCCAATGATGCTATAAATGTCTCTCGATCCAGTCCATTCCAGGACAACGATAGAATAAATAGATTTATTGGAGGCCATATACAGTCAAGGGATACGTACACCAACTGTTGTTCAAATAGAGTAGCTTGACGCATAGTTGTGCATAAAAAGTGTGTGTATCCCCTCAATAATACAGATTGTTCCAGATATGTACTGAAGTACGTATTCGCATATGTTTCACCACATTATTGATGCGCTTTAGATCTCCTTGGGATTTCTTCAACAATAGATCAATATCTCCCACGTTTTTGTAAGAGCCCACAAAAATATGACAATATTACAACCATTGTTACAAATTCCAGCCGGACACATTCCTCCCTAAGGATTATTAAATAATATGCAATGAATGTAGCAGCAATTACGTTGGGCACTGATTTTTGAATACCATTCTACCATACCACTAAATGTAGCCCGATTAAGAATATGGAGTACGACTAGCAGCTGCCATCCAACTCTTAACACAATAAGCGGTACACCATATCAGAACACCAGAGAGAATTGTTTGTTGCACCAATTGACATATTCAATAGATTATATTATACAATTCAATTAATTATGCATGCTACATGGCATAACATAGCTGACCGCATGGATACCTTGTCACCAGCTCGACGTTCCATGGAATCGGATCCATGCTACAATCAATGTATTAATTTACCCACTAATTAACTGCTTGATTGTTGGGGCACGCATTGGGAGGATTGGTGAATTGATTTGGGTAGGTTGGTGACTTCACATGATCTTTGACAATTGAATTATTGAAGCATTCCTTTGAGGTCTTCAATGGAGTAATCACTAGCATCAAATTGTATTTCATGGAATCGTAAATGATGCTTTATGCTTTGGCTTGAATCTTCTTGAAATTAATACACCTTGCATTAGTAGTAGGCTCTTCAATAACACTGGATACATATTTATCCAAATCATTCTCTTCCAGGATATTTAGGATCTGGACCTTCCAAGTATTGAAGTTCGAATTTCCTTCAAGAAGGTATTATGGTCTTATTGATATTTTAGCCATAATTTTTCAAGTACTGTGCACACTCAGGATCTACATAGGCTCAAGCTTGATTGCTGAACTTAGCTCTTTCACGTCTTGAGCTTTGATACCATGTTAATTTTTTAATCTTTAATTTAAAAAATCAATAGTACTTGAAATCAAATAACAATTATACACATAAACAATCTCATTCAATACATGAATTTACCTCGGGGAAACCCTCTATGACTTGAGGGAGAAAACCCCATCAAAACCTTCCTTAATATATTGATAGATGTAGAGAATGTCTTTTACATCAAGCACCCCCAGTGCAATTATTGAGCAAGAGAAAGATAAAGAAGAGAGACTTAGAATAATATCCTGCACAAAGAGAAGTGCATTGCCTTCAAGGGAGAATAGAATTCGTTTCACATTGAATTCATCAATCATGTATAACATATTTATATATTCTTCACATGCATCGACTTCTATTTTTATCTTCTAAATCCAGGATGAACTCACCTTTCATCTGGATGCATTAATCTTGCATGAAGAAGTGCACCCCACTTCTCATGTAGTGCACTAACTCACTAAACTGACTCTTAGGATGAACTTGCCTCTTAACTGAAAGCTTACCCACTTGGTTAGGTGGCCAACTTAAGTGTCGTCATGCAAGTGTTGCAACTCAAGTGTTGTCTTTTAGTTTAACATAAGTGTCATCTTTTAGTTTAACATAAGTGTTGTCTTTTAGTTTAACATAAGTGTCAATGATCTTTTAGTTTAACATAAGTGTTGTCTTTTAGTTTAACATAAGTGTCAATGATCTTTTAGTTTAACATAAGTGTCGCCATGCAATAACTGTCAATAAAATTATATATTTAATTATTCGACAGTTAAATTGTCAATCCGGGACTCATAAGATTCGAGGTGCCGGCACTGTATTTGCAGGATTGAAGGCTAACTTAATCTAACCTAACCTAGCCTAAGGGGAAAACACACAACTATGAACTACCGAATACAAATTATATATTCTATTTCAAATTACAAAGTGTACTAATCTAAAAGTTACCAATTAAGTAAATCAAATGCTACAGATTCAAACTTCAAAGTTTCTAATTACAAAGTTACAACCTATATTAAATATTGCAAATTAAAGAAAATCTATGTTAACCATAAAATTCCAAACTAAATTCTATATATCAAATAAATTATATGTGTTAGGTTATACGAGCATACACATAATTACTTGCGATAGAAATAAACAGAAATAAAAAGCATACACATAATTACTTGCGATAGAAATAAACAGAAATAAAAAGCATACACTTGAAACACACAATATACCCTGGAAACCCCATACGGAGAAAACCAACACCCAATGAAGATCTTCATTACATGGCCAAACCGGCCATCCGGGCCAAGTGAGCGAGCCACCGCTCACCTCCAGGCCACTTTACAATGGAGCCTCCTCAAGCCTTTTATAGGCTTTATTACATGCAATACCTTAGGCCAATACCATGGGCTACAACAAACCAAGTGCCCAAAACATGTGCTCAACCTAACCAACTTTGACTAATTCCCGAGTCAAGGTTAACCCTAACAATCCCCCCCTTTAAACTTGACTTGGAGCAATCACCAACCCCCCTCAAATTTTAACTGAGGAATCTCACATACACCCTCCTATCACCTAGGTCTTTCTCCCGACTTTACGAGTGATTTACCAGGGGTATGCATGCCTTACTAGGTCTTACAGCCATATGCCATTTTGCATGCAAACTACTCCATTTTTATTTTTAAATTTTTTTTTTTTTCATGTATCTTCATGGTGACTACACCATTACCATCAGTTGCTTCAACCTCTCGCTTTTCCATGCTCGCTTTCTTTCTCATCGTGCCTTGCATTCTTGCCATGCTTGTTTTCTTTGCCTTTTCATTTCTCATCTTCCATGCCTTCATTTGTACAATCCTCTTTCAACCAGATTTTCCTTTGCCACAAGAAGGTTGGGCGTGACTCCTTTTCCACTTCATTCTCTAGTACTCACCACATGGATTGATATTCGTCGGATCTCTTCACTCCAACAATTTGAATACAATTCAAACTTGCAGGATATGGTCCTCCACCGTGAGCTCCTCTTTCACACCATTGTCTTCACACAACAAAAGCGTTTTCTCTTAAAAACTCTTGGCTCCACAAGCACCAACGTGTTTCTCAAGCCAACACAAACAATTATTTATTGCAGTAAACAAGGTGTCTTTACTCTAGCTGGTGGCCTTCTTTTGTTCTCAGATTTGGAATCTTCTTAATACCACAACTGGGACACATCAAATGGGCCCCATACTCTACCTTTCAATCCACAAGATCCGTGACTTCTTCAGCGGACTTTTGGGTTCAAATCTAAAGTGCGGTCTTCTTGCAAAAAAAAAACTCAATGAGGGATCTAACTCAGAGCACCCTTTCTCGGATTACTCTTCCACGCTGTCAGCTATAATAGTGTTCTCTGAAAACGCCTTCTTTTCATGTCCTCAACAAAAAAAACACGCCTCTTCTCATAGAGATCAACAATATTGATGGGGATCACCTCACACCTCTGTGTTGTTGAGTTTCTTGAGAAGTCTCTTCCATAGATTCATCCACGGGCCACTATCTTTGCAGGCAGTGATTTTGTTTTATGGCCCTCTGCTCCTTAATTACACAGGCTCGCTAGCTCTCCACTATGGCCTATACACCCAGATCCGACCACACTTCTATCACATGAACATGAGTTCTCTGGGTTCAAGCCCCATGTGGCTTCAAACTCACAGGTTTCATGCAGATCGCTACGAGTCACGGGCTGGCTTCTTCACCCAAACGGGGCCGAGGCTTATTAATTTTGTGCGGTTGTTTACATCACACAGAGGCAGCTTCTTTTCTCAATACGACCTCCCACTTGTTTGCATACATCTCTAGAGATCTCCTTGTGTGGCCTCATGCTCTGCACACTGGCTCCTCACGTGGACTCTCCTTGCACATCCATGAAGGCTTCTTCTCAGTTGGTGTTTCCATTTGATGTCCAGTTACCTAACCTACGGTTCTTTAAGATACTTCTCATTCCAGCACACATAGTTCTACACTGCGGCCTTCTTCTACATTCCTTGTGTGTTGATGTACACACACAGAGATTTTCCTCATGTGAACACTGCTCAGATTAAAAAAAACGGGCCAAATTTTTTTTCTTGGGGGCCCCCGCCCCTAAACCCCCATGAACCTTCAAGCCAAATGCCTCCACGAGGCCCCTGGACCCTCCTTATGTTCGCCCGGATGGGACTCCAAACACCATGGCTTTGATACCACTTGTTAGGTTATACGAGCATAAACATAATAACTTGCGAGAGAAATAAACAAAAATAACAAGCATACACTTGAAACACACAATATACCCTGGAAACCCCATACGAGGAAAACCAACACCCAATGAAGATCTTCATTACATGGCCAAACCGACCATCTAGGCCAAGTGAGCGAGCCACCTCTTACCTCCAGGCCACTTTACAATGGAGACTCCTCAAGCCTTTTATAGGCTTTATTACATGCAATACCTTGGGCCAATACCATGGGCTACAACAAACCAAGTGCCCAAAACATGTGCTCGACCTAACCAACTTTGACTCATTCCCGAGTCAAGGTTAACCCTAACACTATGTTAACCATAAACTAAAGAAATTCTATGTTAACCATAAACTAAATTCATAAACTAATTAACTAATTAACCATTTACTAAATTCTATATATATCAAATAAATTCTATGTTAACCATAAACTAATTAATATTAAATAATAAAGAACCTACTTTATTAGTTATAACATCCAAGCTTTCAAAACTATAAAATCAAAATTGGAAACCAAATAAAACAAAATCCATGAACGTCTTGAATTTTAAACACATAAATGAATTAAGATGAGGATTTCCACTCTTTCCAGCAAATCCAAGGCTAAATGTAATCCGGATCAGTTACTGTCTATTTACAAAAACTTAAACACTAATCATCCACAGAGCATAAAAAAAAACATTCTAGAGGCAACATTTCCTAGTTCTCTTACATGATTTTCTATAGCTACCATAACTAAGATGAAAGGATAGGAATTTTGACAAATCTACAATAAAACTAAATAAGAAATCTATGAATAAAATTGATCCATAAGGCAAAATGAGGTGATCTATCTAAGCTACAATTTAAAAATACAATTTTAGTTAAATACTAAACATCAAATTCCTAATTAAAAGAAGCAATATGAAAACCACACAAGTAAGGTATGGATCTATGGAATGAAACCTACAACAATGTTTAATCCTAGACATAAAATCAACAAATGAAATCATTGAAGAGCGAGTCTAAGGTGTAGAATAAAGGTAAATAATAAGCTACAACTTTTACTTATTATCTACAATAGGTTAAACGACATCACTTAAAGACCAAATTCATACCCAGGACACTTAAATACAAAGCACTAATCTCAGACTTCACCACTAGTTAATTATAGGTCCTATGGCTAAAATGTTGAAAAGAGAGAATCTGTTCTACAATCTTAATTTGAAAAAGAAGTTGACTCTTGAAAAAGAAAGCATTTAACCCTATGCGCAAATCCAAGACAAAGCTCGATCAGGAATCAAATTTACATTCAAGAGACAATCTATAGGAAGCGTACCAATTCAAATAAACAAAGCATTCAACTAGATGGACATAGCATGTTTAAACTAAACCTGCACTATGCAACCAAGAATTGCAAAATCGAATCCTACAGGAATAGTAAAGTATTACACAAAATTTCAAAAACAAATTAGAGCGCGATCCAGAGGATGGCCAGTCCCCGAGAGTTTCACAACAATCATACAAAGACTAAACACAGGATCTCATTTCCATAAATTCAATCCTTCACGGGAAATAAATTGAGTTACAGAGTGATTAGCTTGATTCAAACTCTAATTTCCCCACTCCCAAATGATTACCAGTCACAAAATTTATATAACGTTTACATGCATCAGAGGAGAAATGACGAATTCCAATATTCGATCTCCCATTAATTTAATACAATATTCCAAAGATAGAAATTTGTTCAACGATCTGGCTTTATTCTAGGATGATAGCATCAAATTAGTTTTTTCTGGCTTGTCCTTGAAATTATCATGACGAAAATATTGCCACGCTGCCTCTTTTCTTAACCTAATGCTTGAATATGCTTTTCAATGATTTGGGGATGCTTTGTGATGACCGTGGTAAATTGGAATGGACACCACACCATTTGGGATCACCAATGAAAAAAACCCATGTGAAAGATTTGGCAACAGAGACCTGCACATATGCTAAGCATCGATTCCCCTTTCGTAGTAGTGTTGGAACAGGTGCCAGAAATGCATAATTTAAATTTGAAGTGAAAATGACTAGGCCAATATACAATTGATAGTGATGACTTGAGAAACATTAGAAATTAAATAAAAACAAGAGGAGATTAACAAGATTAAACATAAATTACACTTCTAAATAAGAATTACCTTCAAAATCTCAAATACACCCCAAGATGGAAAATAATCTTAATATAACCTTTCATAAAACAATTGAGTATGACAAAAATTAAGCCCGTAATGAGTTTAAAAATTATCAAAACTAGGGGTCATCATCTCCCCCACACCAAATATTTTGTAGGTCCCTCTGCAAAGAAAATAATCAAAAGAGGAGATAATACTGAAAACTGAATATAAACCAGATGTACTAATTACAATCATGATTAGGAGATACAACTCGTTTGATGATGGAAAGTTTTTCCTTTGAGTGATTAACTGATTTTTTTTTAACTCCAGGCTTCTTTATAATTATTCTTCAACCGTTTCTTAAGCATCTGATTAATAACTACTACCTTTTCTATTTTGGTGTGCAAATCTGAAATTGTATTCCAATTCAGATATATATAGTCCTAATTAACATAGATATGATTCTCTATTTCACATGAGTAGGGAAGAGGTCAACAATGAATGCAATTAGAAATCCAAGTAAGGTTACATAGAAATGGAATCATGTATTAAGTTATAAATCCTTATTTAAATCTCATAATGACAAGAAATCATAATGATCTCAAAGGAGTAAGGAATTCAGTCAATATTAATTAAAATAATAATCATCATGTCATGTTCCCATTTTACAAGCACCAAGTAGCAGCCAATGCCACCTCAAAACCCCATGGATCCTAGTGAAAGTCAATTAATTAATTAATAAGGGTCTAGGAGAAAGTAAGAGGAAGGCACTATTAATTATTTGGGGTGGTTTTGGAGCCAGGCCTATAGTAGTTAGTTAATTAATAATTTTAATGATGGAGTATAATAATTTTAATATTTGGAGTTCTTGTAATTATTTTAATTTTATAATTATCATTATTAATTAAATTTTGGCAAGTGATAATGTTCACATGACTAGGAGGGCGCATAAGGATAAGGTGGACCTCACCTACTTCTTTGAAAAATATGGAAACAACAAGAAGGCAACTAAAAGCAAGGTGGCAGTAGAAAAGAAGGAAACTGTCAAAAGCAGTCAAAAGCAGGAAAGGACATAAAGCAGGAAAGTGGATAAAGCAGGAAAGTGCAGAAAAGCATCCAGTTTGAAAAGCAGGAAACATCTATAAATCTAAGGAAGGAACAATTTATGAAAGCATAGGAGATCACAAACAAAGGAAGTTGAACAAGAAATAAGATGTTGCTAATTCCTTTAAGGAAGGCACCCTCATCCTCAAACATGCCAATTGCATGATCATGAAGCTATCTCAACCTATAAAAGAATGCCAATGCGCTCCATTCACATCTTTTGGTCATTTGATTATTGTCTTGAGAGCTTTTGATTCTCAGAGTTGAGTGATGTGCCTCAACCAAGCTTGGGTGATGTGCCCAAAGGTTAACATTGATCTAGTATTATGTTCTATTGCAGCCATGAAAGTCTGATGTGCAGGTCCCGAAGTCCATTCACGCTGATTTGAGAGTCAGAAGAACGAATACCAAGCATCCCATTCAAAATCTCTATTCATTCCCTTGATTCAATGGGAAAAATGTTGAAGGGCCGAAATGGAGGTTCTGGTTTCAACATTTATGATAAATTTTTGGTTTTGAGACCTATTCCATTGCGTCCAGATTTCCAGTAAGAAACACATTTTTTATTGTTGAAAATGGTGTCCAAATGACCAAGATACAACCATTCTCACCAGAGCCAAGGTTTTAGTGTTGAGGAGCACACGTGTGAAGTTTTAGTTGATGAATGCACCCATGAGAAGATCATGAATATCAGTGCATCCTCCATATGCAACTACCAGATCTGATTTCATCCTTCTTGCAGAACCAATGCATCACTTCTCTTTCTTCTGCACTTCTCATACTCATTCTCGCAATTTTTTTAAGATTTCTCTAGCATTGGAGAATCCTTGAAGATATGATGGTTGAAATTCCTTTAATTTTTTGTTCAAGATCCTCAATTTCGAATTTATTCTGTTAATGAATTCATTTTAGAGACCTAACATACTTCATAAGTGAATTTTGTAATCTCTAGAGGCAGTTTGAATCAAGTAATTCCAAGACTAGTTCTTTAATCACTTTTTCTTGACTAGTTTTACCATTCTTGTAATTCAGAGCTATGTATGAGTCAATTTTATGTTTTGAAGGTCATTTGTGAATCTTGAGACCTTAATGAATCATCTCCAACCATTTAACTGAGGATTCAAAGGCCTCTCAACCTGTTTGGAAGAACTTGGAAAACTACTAGTTGAGTAGTCCAAGATAGTGCTCTTTCCTCTTTGGTTTCCAAACTCAACCAGAACCTCCCAAATTCTATGAATCTCTTGTCCAAATATTAATTAGGAGGTTAATATCTTATAAAATCCATTTGGTTACCCTCAGGTATGTGCCAATGAGTTTAGTATGCATATGTTGGTTTGCCCAGGAAGCCTTAGAGTAGAAATCAGCGACAATTGTTGTTGAAACATAAATGGCCCCAGTACCTTGTGCATAGGACTCAAAATCTATCCCTGGTTATGATATGTTTGCTGCTTCACATTCACCCATACATTTGGTAGATCCTAAATATCCCAAATTCATAAACCTGGAGACATTTTAGTGTGCCCTAGACCATGCTCTTTTCCAACTAGTTTTTGTTTGTGAAGAATTGTGTTATGAGTCTTTAATTTTGGATAATCACATCTCCAACTTGATCAAGTATATTATAGTGGTATCAGATCACTTTCCTCTACTCCTATGGAAATTAAGCTCTCAAGTTGAAGAAATTGTAGCCATGAGACTAGCACTAGCCAGTGATAATTTTGAATGGGATGATGAGGAAGTATTCTATGATGATGGAGGCTTAACAAAAAATAAGGATGATGATTCTTTGTGTGACATGGTGTGCATATAGAACATGATTTCGAATCAATCATATTCTAGTGTTGTATATGGAAGAGTATGCTACGGGGGAAAACTTCTAGGAGTTAATCCCTCGGAGTACATCATAGAATACCAAACATTGAGGAAGGAGATCCAGGAGGTATTTCCTTTTCGAGACTTCTATACTTTCAAAGTTGAAAGGTTGTTTTCAAATTAAGATCCTTATGGTAAACACATCAAAGAATATTAATTCATATTGTCAACAATGTGTGCAAAGAAGTGGAGCATATGTTGCAATAGAGTGAAGCATCACCATGCTTTACACCCAACAAGCCAATGACTAAAAGAGCATCCATAGATTCTTTTGATTTAGAAAGAGGAAGGCCCTCTATCAAAAGGAAGCCATCAAATGATCATGGTGGACCTAGCATTGTGGAATATTCTAAAGAGAAATAAGAACCATGTGCAGCACAAGACCAAGCAAAAATTGTTGAAGTTGTTAACAATGTGGAAAGAGATTCCACTTCGGGATATTCGATCTTTTTTGTTGGTGATTTCAAAATCATTGCAGAGGAGATTAGTTCTATTGAGGGCGGTGATAAATATTTCGGATCAGATCCAGAAGAACAGAAATCCGACTCACGGTCACCACATGAGCTTCATAATGAAGTAGAAGACAAGCACACATCGGTTGGATGTGAACCCGAATATTTGGTGGAAGGACAAGGCACCATGGCTACAACACATGAAGAGAAAGATATGATGCAAAGGTATGGTCACCATTCATATTTTTGTATTCCCTTGTGTCATGATGAATTTGCGGCCACATCGGGGGATATGATTGACATGGTCGAATCCTCTAGTGATGAGGCTCAAAATTCTGGTGTTAAGGAGGAATGCAGTGAGAAGGTTCAAATGTTGGATGAGAGTCTGCATGACTCATATGGTGTAGGAGATAACATGTAGAAACACTCACCGTGTTGTGAGGAATCCATGGAGTTACTTAGAGAGCCTTGTCTTCGTCACATAAGAAAGGATCCTACAAGTTTTGTCTAGAACCAGTGGTGCACATAAGCTTCTTGAAGATCTTGTTGGAAGAGTTCAGATGGAGGAGAGACAAGGTGGATTTGTGGGAAGAGTCTCTAGCTCTGAAATGTGCATCATTAAGAGAGAGATGGAAGAAATGAAGGATGATTACTTACAGTTGTTCATGGACAGAGACATGGCTCTCAAATTTGTTGAGGACAAAGCAACAATAGAAGGGGATCCACATCATGTGAATTTTGGGAGTTCACATTCTTTTCCCAGAGCCACTGGAGATCATATATGTGTGGCTGATTGCACACATAATGTATTGGAGGAGCCTCTTGCGGAAGGTGAGCATGAGGAGTATGCAAAATTGCAAATGTTTGAGGAACAAATTGTCTTGGAAGATGTTGGCCAAGCATTTTTTATGTGTGAAGGGGATCATGAGTTGTCTCTATGTGAAGAAGGCTCAACTATGATGAATATGGCTGATTACATCCTATTTGGACCCTCAAGAAAAGAATCACATTCATCCTCAGATTGGGTGGATAGATACATCATCGACATGGAAACCCGAGGTTTTGCAAGACTAGCTCACATTGGTAAGGGTTATTTTTGCATTAATGATGGATCTACTGTTGCATTTGAGATTGTTATGTTTTGTAAGAAGCAGTCGAAATATATGGCTGCAATATAATGCATTCCTTACATCTCCATTCATACCTTGGAAAAGAAAATACATAGTGGATGAGGTGTCATCTCAAGGCATGATCCCCATTTTGAAGCAGGGAGACATGGAATGGGTGGTTAAGGTAAATCACATCAGTTGAATGCATTTCATGATACCAATGAAGCTTAAGGATTGGAAATTTAGACTGGTAAGTGAGGACCAAGTTTATAACTCTGGTCATAAATGAAAGAATATAGTGTTGGAATATTCTCCCCATCATTTTTGTATTTTGCATGCTGCATGCATTTTCATGCAAATGCTGCATCCAATCATCATCATGGTGGACCTACCAGCTCCTAGAGCTTGGTTCTAGCTCTCCACAGTCTGTCTACATCCACCAGGGGGCCTCCCACCTACCAAAAGCGCCCTTATCCATGACAAGTGCGCCTTTTTCACCTACCACATCCAGTTAGGCGCCTTTCTCACCTACCAGTCAATTATCACTTAGTTCTTCCTTGATTTAAGGCTAGATTGACTCCCCCACTGACTGTTTCACTCCGATGGACCTCCAGTGAGACTAGTCTACCCATTTTGACTCCAGTTAGCTCCTCATGCGCCCTCCACTGAGCCTCCTTCATTCAATTAGTTCCTACCTCATTCAATTAGACTCCTCATGCGCCCTCCACTGAGCCTCCTTCATTCAGTTAGTTCCTACCTCACTCAATTAGACTCAGTTGACTGACTGTTACCATTGATGACTGATACATTGATTGGATGATGAGTCCACTATCATCCAAGCCACACTCTGAGTTAGGAATTCGAATTCCCTACTTGGCCTATTTGAATCCTATATTATGCACCTTATTGTTCTATTGTACTCATTCACTTACATTCTTATTCATTGTATAATACTGAGATATTGTTCTATTTTACTGTGTTTATGAGTGATCATTGAGTGTCTCCTTCTCTTCTTCTTTGCAACGTATTTGTGAGTTTGATTGTGAGTTTCTACAACTGCCAGATCCTTGCATATTCCTACATGGTATCAGAGTAGGAAGCAACTATTCGAATTGCAGCAGTTGCAACATTTCTTTGAGTAGCTATCTTTCACTTGTGCACCGGAAGCCTCTGAGTTTCCACAGCAAATCCTGGTGCTATTACTTGATTTCATTGGAGAAATCCAATGAGGTCTAGCCAGGTGTGAAGGAATTAGTCCATGTGCCAAGTGTCCTTAAGGTAGTGTTCAGTCGAAGTGTAGCATTCTCCATCAGCACATCTTTTATTGTTTTGCAGGTTTATTCACCCGTTCGGAATCTTCTTCAACTGTTCGACTTTCTCTGTTCAGATGGATCTAAAGCTTACATATTCCAACTATGTTGAGTGGAAATCCAAGATGGCTCTCTTCATGAGATCCAAGATCTTCTCCATAATACTCAACGGAACGATGGAAGAACCAACTAGTGCAGTTGAAAAGTCCAAATACTTGGATCGGCTTGATGAAGCAATTGGTATCCTCCTTCTCTCAATTTCTAATGATCTACACTTTCATGTCATCAATCTTACATCTCTGAAAGAGGTGTGGGACAAGCTCGAATCTCTCTTTGGGCCAAAAGATTATATGGTAGCACAAAAATTGGAGAATGAGCTCATATGTTTGAGTCCTAGCATCTTCGATTCTATCAATGCCTTTCTCACCAAGTTCAAAAGATTGATATCACAGTTGAAAAGATATAAGATAGTGAAGGAAGATAAGCAACTTATACTTGCCATTCTCTCAAAGTTGTGGGAAAATTTCTCATTTTTTGTCTCTACTTTCTAGTCAGCTAGGTTGTCCATTCCAAGATGGAAGTTTCCCTCATTTGATGATTTCACACAATCTCTTACCCAAGAGGAAGAGAAGTTGATTTCAATGGGAATGATCATACCCAAATTAGATTCATCCCTTACAGTTGCAGAGAGAGTGAATGATATAGGAAAGCTAGAGATTCCTGGTGATATAAGGCCTACACACCAGTCAGCTAGAGCTTCGTACTCTAAGAAGGACAAACATTCTCAAAACGGAAAGGTAGAGTGCACATACTGTCATAGAGGGCCTCATCTTGAGAGTGCTTGCATGCGGAAGGCCATTGATTTGATGGCTAAATTACTTGAAGAAATAAACCTTCATGTACCAGCATGTGCAAGGAAGAAGGACCCTGATACTGATTCTTCTAGATCCAAATGCAAAGAAATTTGTCATGCTCTCACAACAGTTACATCAACTGGTTCTTCTCTCGTCATAGATTCAGGAGCATCCTGCCATATGGCTTGCTCAAAATATCTCTTATCTAGTCTCAAAATCTCTACTGGTTATTCCATTAGTTTGGGCAATAATTCAGTTGTCACATCTCAAGGGATAGGAAGAATTGATGTTGATCATGGTCACTTTTCTGATGTGCTCTATGTTCCTTCTCTTGCAGCAAATATTCTTTCAGTATTTCAACTGAATCATACTGGAGAGCCCAAAATAGTGATCTTTACTCCACATGAGGTCGAAGTAAAACACATGATTTCAAGGGAAGTCATTGCAAGATGAGTTGCAAATAAAAAGACAACTCTATGAGTTTTCACACTTCTTACCTCTATCAAAGGAGTCTTCCCTTCACTCTTCTACTCATGACATCCGAATGCTGGATCCAGATCCACAAGAACTTGAAGATCCAACACCTATTGGTCCATCTCCTATGGACCTCCATTACTCATCTGATCTTAATGAAGACCTCATACATGTTTTGGAAAAGCTTCATGGCATCAATGTTTTTGGATATGTTCCTCCTCTGAGTGATGATGAAGATGAGCCAATTTTACTTACTTCTCCTCATGAGATGTCAGATTCAGAGTTTTCATGTGAGGATGAGCCAATTTTACTTGTTCCTCCACTTGAGATTTCAGATTCAGGGATTGGATGGATGATACATCTTCACATGATATTGCAGACAAAGATAAGGGAATGATAGATCCAGATCCACAAGAAACTGAAGGTCTAGAAACTAATGAAGGAGATGAGCGAATGGGATATCCAGATCCACAAGAACCTGAAGATCTCTCACCTATTTTTCCTACTCTTCTTCAGCGGGCATTCACTACTTTCAGATCAACTAGATCAGAGTCTCAGCATGGGAAGTTTCACTCTTCCTTCTTTACTGATCCTCTCCTTCGATGGGAAACCACTACTTCCCGATCTTCCAGATCAGAATTTTCACATGTAAGGATTCATCCTTGTGAAATTCCTGATCCATTTCGGATGTATAGACCCCTCTTTGAGAAAGCAGGACACTTACCTCCTTAGGGGTGAGAGATTGTGTGGTTACCTAGCATCCTTCAATCTATTTTGAGGGAGGGATTTCTTCCCACTGGGTTTTCCCTCTTTCCTCACTTAGTTTATTTTAGATTGATTGTATGGGGTGACCTTTGGTCTCAGTAACCAGGGCCCTATCTTACTGTTTTACAGGGTGACTTTTGGTCTAAGTAACCAGGGCCCTATTCTTCAGTTATTTCCTCATAGTATAGCTTGCGGGGGGTGTTGGAATATTGTCCCCATCATTTTTGTATTTTGCATGCTTGCATGCATCCAGTCATCATCATGGTGGTCTCCCTAGCATATAGAGTTTTCTTCTAGCTCTTCTTTACCTGCATGCAAAACTGCATGCATCCAACCATCATCATGGTGGAACTCCCAACTCCTAGAGCTTGGTTCTAGCTCTCCACGGCCTGTCTACAGCCCCCAGGGGGCCTCCCACCTACCAAAAGCGCCCTTATCCATGACAAGTGCGCCTTTCTCACCTACCACAGCTAGTTAGGCACCTTTCTCACCTAGCAGTCAGCTATCACTCAATCCTTCCTTGATTTAAGGCCAGATTGACTCCCCCACTGACTGCATCACTCTGATGGACCTCTAGTGAGACTAGTCTACCCATTCTGACTCCAGTTAGCTCCTCATGCGCCCTCCACTGAGCCTCCTTCATTCAGTTAGTGCCTACCTCACTCAATTAGACTCCTCATGCGCCCTCCACTGAGCCTCCTTCATTCAGTTAGTGCCTACCTCACTCAGTTAGACTCCGTTGACTGACTGTTACCATTGATGACTAATACATTGACTGGATGATGAGTCCACTATCATCCAAGACACACTCTGAGTTAGGAATTAGAATTCCCTACTTGGCCTATTCGAATCCTATATTATGCACCTTATTGTTCTATTGTACTCATTCACTTACATTCTTATTCATTGTATAATACTGAGATATTGTTCTATTTCACTGTGTTTATGAGTGATCATTGAGTGTCTCCTTCTCTTCTTCTTTGCAACATATTTGTGAGTTTGATTGTGAGTTGCTACAACTGCCAAATCCTTGCATATTCCTACATATAATAGTGGGTGTTCTTCAGTATGCAAGAAAAGACTTATTTGTTTTGGAAGGTCATTTAGTAGCAGAATATCAGAGAGGCAGATGTGCATATGAGCTGCTAAATAGTGGGGTTCAAGAAGAATAGTTTGACATCATGGATGATGGCATTTTTTGGGTTCCAAAATCTGTTTTGAGGGAGGCACATGACCTCAGTTCGGTTGGGCCAATCACACAGTTGATGGATAATTGTTTCCAAGAATTAGTTCACTATCCTTCACCCCACATAACATGGCAGCCAACACACATAGAGATGAAGCTCGGGCAAAGGTAGTTTTCCTATGGGTGCCACATGAGGAGAAGGAGGCTCCCACATATTCCATTGATGACTTCAATGTCAAGCCATGTGGCCTGACAAGTGCACCATTCCATTTCCAGTTAGATGAGCAGTAGCATACGCATCTATATGATGTCTCCATCATGAGTCGTAGTGCATTCAGTTGGAGTATTTGTTCATCCATTGATTGGGTGAATGTATACATATTGGAGCTAAGCAACCCCAAGAGTGAGTTTTTTGTCTACATCAGTGGAAAGTTGAATGACACATCATACATATTTTGTGAGAATTTTCATGGGCATCTATGGTTTTTGGATGATGCCTTGAAGACATGGGATTGTCACCCATGTCAATTGGATATCAGTGATGTGAGTCTCTGTACTAGTTTGCACATAGAACCTAAGTATTTTCATGCTTGGTGGGAGGGACTCACCTCAAAACCCCATGGATCCTAGTGAAAGTCAATTAATTAATTAAGAAGGGTCTAGGAGAAAGTAAGAGGAAGGCACTATTAATTATTTGGGGTGATTTTGGAGCTAGGCCTATAGTAGTTAGTTAATTAATAATTTTAATGATGGAGTATAATAATTTTAATATTTGGAGTGCTTGTAATTATTTTAATTTTATAATTATCATTATTAATTAAATTTTGGCTAGTGATAATGTTCACATGATTAGGAGGGTGCATAAGGATAAGGTGGACCTCACCTACTCCTTTGAAAAATATGGAAACAACAAAAAGGAAGATAAAAGAAGGAAATTGTCAAAAGCAGTCAAAATAAGGAAATGAAATAAAGCAGGAAAGTGCATAAAAACATCTAGTTTGAAAAGCAGGAAACATTTACAAAGATAAGGAAGGCACAGTTTCTAAAAGCAGAGACGATCACAAAGAAAGGAAGTTGCACAAGCAAGAAGATGTTGATAATTCCTCTAAGGAAGGCACCCTCATACTCACACATGCCAATTGCTTGATCATGAAGCTATCTCATCCTATAAAATAATTCCAATGTGCTCCATTCACATCTTTTGGTCATTTGATTATTGTCTTAAGAGATTTTGCTTCTCAGAGTTGAGAGATGTGCCCCAAGGTTAACATTGCAGTATTATGTTCTATTGCAGCCATGGAAGTATAATGTGTAGGCCTTGAATTCCATTCAAGATGACTTGAGATTCATAAGAATGAATACAAAATATCCAATTTGAAATCTCTATTCATTCCCTTCATTTAGTGGGAACAATGTTGAAGGGCCGAAATGGAGGTTCTGGTTTCAGAATTTATGAGCATTTATGGGTTGTGAGACCTATTTCATTGTGTCCATAGGGTCGTTTCCAGTAAGAAACACCTTTTTTCTTGTTCAAAAAAAGTGTCCAGATGACCGAGATACAACCATTCTCATCAGAGCCAAGGTTTTAGTGTTGAGGAGCGCACATGTGAAGTTTCAGTTGTTGAATGCGCCCCTGATCAGATCATGAATATCAATGCATCCTCCATATTCAGCTACAATATATGATTTAATTCTTCTTTCAGATCCAGTGCAACACTTCTCATACTCATTCTCTCAAGTTTTGTAAGATTTCTCTAGCATTGGAGAATCCTTGAAGATATGATGGTTGAAAGTCCTTTAATTTTCTATTTAGGATACTCAATTTAGACTTGATTATTTTAATAAATTCATTTCATATACCTAACATACTTCAGAATTAAATTTTATAATCTCTAGAGGCAGTTTGAATCAAGCAATTCCAAGACTAGCTCTTTAATCACTTTTTCTTGACTAGTTTTACCATTCTTGTAATTCAGATCTATGTATGAGTCTTTCTTCTATTCTGATGGTCATTTGTGAATCCTAAGACATTAATTAACCATATCCAACCATTTCCATGAGTATTCGAAGGCCTATCATCATGTTTTGAATAACTTGGAAAACTACTAGTTGAGCAGTCCAAGATAGTGCCCTCGCCTCTTTCATTTCCAAACTCAACCAGAACCTCCCAAATTATTTGAATCTCTTGTCCAACACTTAATTAGGAGGTTAATAAATGATAAAATCCATTTGGATATCCTTAGGTGTGATCCAATGAGTTTAGTATGCATATGTTGGTGTTCCCAAGAAGCCTCAGAGTAGACCTCAACGACAACTGTTGTTGAAAAAAAACATGGCCCCAATACCTTGTGAATAGGACTCATAAGTCATCCCTGGTTCTGATATGTTTTCTGCTTCACATTCACCCATACATTTGGCAGATCCTAAATATCCCAAATTCATAAACCTGGAGTCAGTTTATTGTGCCCTAGACCATTCTCTTTTCCAACTAGTTTTGTTAACTAGTTTTTGTTTGTGTGATAATTGTGTTATGGGTCTTTAATTTTGGATAATCACATCTGCAACCTGATCAGGTATATTACACATAAATAGAACGACCTTTGAATATATAAGGAGATGACTTGGATATAATTATGTATCATATCACTAGGAGTCGTTGATTGCCAATATAGGTCATGATCAAGATGTAGAATTATAATGTTATGATGGAAAAATATGACCTTATTACTTTGGGGTAGTTAATGTATGAGTTTAGATAGATATGCTAATTCATTTTTTCTTTTAAATTAGATATTTAAATCAAAGCTTTGTAAATTATGTTGTAATTTTTGCATACATTCCTCTTGGATAAATATTAGGAGTAGCATACGGCTGAATTAGGTATAGAAAGAATCCAAACATATGATACAAATATGCCTAGGATCATTAGAATAGGACCATCGAAATTTAAGTAAAATGATGATGGTCTTAAAAGATAAAAGATCACATAGGTATTGAACTTTTAAAGATGTATCATATAGTGCAAGAGTTAGAATAAGATTTCAAGGTATTTTTATGTCAACCAATTTGTTTCTCAAATCTATGAAAGAGAAAGTTGGAAATGCGATAACTTGCCTATACCTAGTTATTTATAAAATATGAAGAATATAGTAGAGAATAACCATTAAGAGTTTTAAAAATAATATAGTATAGGAAGTAAATTTAAAACTTAGAAAATAATGAGAAAATCTGAATCATGGCCTATGATATTAATGAATTCTGGAAAATACACTTACATGTTTTCAACATCACCAGTTTTTGAACTATTCATAACAATTTCCAACGGAAGATTAGCATCTTATAAGAGAAATCAACAATTTCCAACGGAAGATCAAAGTTCTCACATAATAACTGTAGAAATTCTTAAAAATATGAAACTTTGGAGATTTGGACATGTTGGAAAATATGGAATTTTGAATTCGGATCTCCATAGATTCCACACTGAAAAAGTAATTGCAACAGAGACAATTGAACAAGTGATGATAGCTAACATTCTAGTCCCAAGCTATGTAAAGAGAGAGGACTGTTGGTCAGAATATTCTGCTGAAATGCAAAGAGCCTTCCTCTTTTTGGAACATGCAAATTGTTAAGCCTCCTTGAATTGATCTCCTTTGGATTACTATGCACATGAAATTTAAAGACTGTTGTCATGGTTCAAGATTTCTATTTATTCATCTGATCACAAACAAAGAAAATTAATGAGATAAAAACAAAGGTAGAAATATAAATAATCATTGCATAAACTACATTGTAAACTTATTTCTCAAAAGATTAAAACCGAGTCTTCAAATTTCTATACATAAGTTAAACTCTAATTTTCTTTCTTTGTGTACAATTTCCTGAAAATACTACAATTAAAAATCCCTTTTAAGATTAATAGAGGGATTTTATTTTCTTTTCCGAAACAAGAAAAAGATAAAAGTAGTCTTTACAAATGAAATCCATATAATACTAGTCATTCCTTAAGTTTCTCAATACCACAATTATTCGAGTGATAATGATAAAGTTCACATTTGATTTCACTAAGTTACCAAACATAAGTTCACCCTTAAGGTATATACCTTAGATGTAGTAAGAAACAAATGGAGGAGACCTAAATTCATCTCAAGACCATTCTCCAATGGAAAATTTAATGAGGTTCATTTATCCCTATGACCAACCAAACATGCTTCTTCTTAGTAACTTACATAAGTCTATTGTTCACACAAACAAATATAAAGTAAGCATAAGGAAAGATATCAAAATAAGAACCCACTTCCAGCAAGCCTATTCAGTACTCCGATGGGGTAATTTTGACACCTAAGAAACATATTCCCCAGGAAGAATGCCCCATTTCCAACAAGCATGTTCGATACTTCGCTGGGTTTGCATAGTCACACCACAGGCCGATACCTGCTGCCAGCATTCCTGTTCAGTGTCCCGACGGGTTAGCCTCTTACACCCTTTTTCCAACAGAGGCTCTTAAAGTTAAATGAATTTATTTCATAAGTGGATAAGTGAGCACTCTGAAAACCCTTTATAGGATGGGATGGTATTGGGTTGGAAGACATTTCATAAATATCTTATAGATAATTGATTGTATGAAAAATAGACTCACGTTTTGCTTGTATGTAAAGCTTGGGTAAAGGGATTTTTCCTATGGGTTCCACATGAGGAGCAGGAGGCTCCCACATATTCCATTGCTGACTTCAATTACAATCCATGTGGCTTGAAAAGTGCACCATTCCCTTTCCATTTTGATGAGCAACAACAGAGGCATCTATCTGGTGTCTCCATCATGCATAGTAGTGCATTCAGTTGGAGTGTTTGTTCATCCATTGATTGGGTGAATGGATACATATTGGAGCTAAGAAACCCCAAGAGTGATTTTTTTGTCTACATCAGTGGAGAGTTGAATGACACATCATACATATTTTGTGAGAAGTTGCATGGGAATCTATGGTTTCTGGATGATGCCTTGAAGACATGGGATTGCCGCCCATGTTAATTAGATATTAGTGATGTGAGTCTTTGTGCTGGTTTGCACATAGAACCTAATGATTTTCATACTTGGTGGGAGGGACTAACAGAGGGCCGGTTTTGAATTGGACGTGGTGAACTTCCAGATTGGTGGAGTGATCTATACATCCTACATGATGATATATTATTCCCATTGATCCTAATGTTTGGAAGAATTCAGTTGAGAAGGTGGGATCCTGGAATTCTTTGGAATGACAGTTTTCCGTAAGTAACAGTGCCACTGAAAGACATGCAGCACAAATAGTGGGACCCATGCATTCTTCTCAGCTTTCTTATCCGGGTTAAAAAATTTGTTGAAGAAGAAACAAATTTTGGTGGAGTAACTATAATCAGAGTGGTGCAACATAAACATGGTGGACCTTGTGTTGGAGTTAGAGTTGGTTTCTTGCTTGAGGACAAGAAAGCTTGGGAGGGGAGGAATTTCATGTTCCCATTTTACAATCACCAAGTAGCATCCAATGTCACCTCAAAACCCCATGGATCCTAGTGAAAGTCAATTAATTAATTAATAAGGGTCTAGGAGAAAGTAAGAGGAAGGCAATATTAATTATTTGGGGTGATTTTAGAGCCATGCATGTAGTAGTTAGTTAATTAATAATTTTAGTGATGGAGTATAATAATTTTAATATTTGGAGTGCTTGTAATTATTTTAATTTTATAATTATCATTATTAATTAAATTTTGGAAAGTGATAATGTTCACATGACTAGGAGGGCACATAAGGATAAGGTGGAACTCACCTACTCCTTTGAAAAAGATGGAAACAACAAGAAGGCATCTAAAAGCAAGGTGGTAGTAGAAAATAATGAAATTCTCAAAAGCAGTAAAAAGTAGGAAAGAACATAAAGCAGGAAAGTGGATAAAGCAAGAAAGTGCAGAAAGCATCCAATTTGAAAAGCAGGAAACATCTACAAAGCTAAGGAAGGAACAATTTCTACAATCAGAGGAGATCACAAAGCAAGGAAGTTGCACAAGCAAGAAGATGTTTCTAATTCCTCTAAGGAAGGAACTCTCATCCTCACACATGCCAATTGCTTGATCATGAAGCTATATCAGCCTATAAAAGAATTCCAATGTGCTCCATTCACATTTTTTGGTCATTTGATTATTTTCTTGAGAGATTTTGCTTCTCAGAGTTGAGTGATGTGCCTCAACCAAGCTTGGGTGATGTGCCCCAAGGCTAACATTGATATAGTATTATGTCCTATTGAAGCCATGGAAGTCTGATGTGCAGGCCCTGAAGTACATTCAATCTGATTGAAGAGTCAGAAGAGTGAATACCAAGTATCCAATTCGAAATATTTATTCATTCCCTTCATTTAGTGGGAACAATGTTGAAGGGCTGAAATGGAGGTTCTGGTTTCAGAATTTCTGAGTATTTCTGGGTTGTGAGACCTATGTCATTGCTTCCAAATGGTTTTTTCCAGTAATAAACTCCTTTTTCTTGTTGAAATAGGTGTCCGGGTGACCAAGATACAACCATTCTCACCAAAGCCAAGGTTTTTGTGTTGAGGAGCGCAGATGTGAAGTTTCAGTTGATGAATGTGCCCCTGAGAAGCTCTTGAATATCAGTGCATCCTACATATGCAAATACAATATTTGATTTCATCCTTCTTTCAGATCCAGTGCAACACTTCTCTTTCTTCTCCACTTCTCATACTCATTCTCTCAAGTTTTGTAAGATTTCTCTAGCATTGGAGAATCCTTGAAGATTTGATGGTTGAAAGTCCTTTAATTTTCTGTTCAGGATCCTCAATTTCAACTTGATGCTGTTAATAAATTCATTCCAGATACCTAACATACTTCAGAAGTGAATTTTGTAAGTTCTAGAGGCAATTTGAATCAAGCAATTCCAAGACTAGCTCTTTAATCACTTTTTCTTGACTAGTTTTATCATTCTTGTAATTCAGAGCTATGTATGAGTCAGTTTTATGTTCTGATGGTCATTTGTGAATCCTGAGACCTTAATGAATCATATACAACGATTTACCTGAGCATTCGAAGGTATCTCATCCTATTTGGAAGAACTTGGAAAACTACTAGTTGAGCAGTCCAAGATAGCGCCCTTGCCTCTTTGGTTTCCAAAATCAACCAGAACCTCCCAAATTATATGAATCTCTTGTCCAAAACTTAATTAGGAGGTTAATATCGCATAAAATCCATTTGGTTACCCTTAGGTGTGAGCCAATGAGTTTAGTATGCATATGCTGGTGTGCCCAGGAAGCTTTGGAGTAGACCTCATCGGAAACTGTTGTTGAAATGTAAATGGCCCCAGTACCTTGTGCATAGGACTCATAATCTATCCTTGGTTCTGATATGTTTGCTGCTTCACATTCACCCATACATTTGGAAGATCCTAAATATCCCAAATTCATAAACCTGGAGTCATTTTATTGTGCCCTAAACCATGCTCTTTTCCAACTAGTTTATGTTTCTGAAGAATTCTGTTAAGAGTTTTTAATTTTGGATAATCACATCTCCAACCTGATCAGGGATATTGCACATCAATAACACGACCTTTTAAGACATAAGAAGATGACTTGGATATAATTATGTACCATATCACTAGGAGTCGTTGATTGCCAATATAGATCATGATCAGGATGTAAAATTATAATGTTATGATGGAAAAATATAACCTTATTCCTTTGGGGTAATTAATGTATGAATTTAGATAGATATGATAATTCAACCTTTTTTTTTTAAATTAGAGATTTAAATCAAAGCTTTGTAAATTATGTTGTAATTTTTGCATACATTCCTCTTGGATAAATATTAGGAGTAGCATAGGGATGAATTAGGTATAGAAATAATCCAAACTGATGATAAAAATATGCATAGGATCATTAGAATAGGACCATCAAAATTTAAGTAAAATGATGATGGTCTTAAAAGATAAAAGATCACAGAGGTATTGAACTTTTAAAGATTTATCATATAGTGCAAGAGTTAGAATAAGATTTCGAGGTATTTTTATGTCAACCAATTTGTTTCTCAAATCTATGAAAAAGAAAGTTGGAAATGAGATAACTTGCCTACACCTGGTTGTCTCTAAAATATGAAGAATCTAGTGGAGAATAACCATTAAAAGTGTTAAAAATAATATAGTATAGGAAGTAAATATAAAAATTAGAAAATAATGAGAAAATCTGAATTATGGCCTAAGATATTAATGAATTCTAGAAAATACACATACATGTTTTCAACATTATTTTCCCCACCAGTTTCTGAACTATTCACAACAATTTCCAATGGAATATTAGCATCTTATAAGAGAAACAAACAATTTCCAACAGAAGATCAAATTTCTCACAGAATAACTGTAGAAATTCTAAAAAATATTAAACTTTGGAGATTTGGACATGTTGGAAAATATGGAATTTTGAATTCGGATCTCCATAGCTTCCACACTGAAAAAGTAACTGCAGCAGAGACACTTAAACAAGGGATGATAGCTAACAATATGGTCCCAAGCTCTGTAAAAATAGAGGATTGCTAGTCAGAATATTCTGCTGAAATGAAAAGAGCCTTCCTCTTTTTGGAACATGCAAATTGTTAAGCCTCCTTGAATTGATCTCCTTTTGATTACTATGCACATGAACTTTAAAGATTGTTGTCATGGTTCAAGATTTATATTTATTCATTTGATCACAAACAAAGAAAAGTAATGAGATAAAAACAAAGGTAGAAATATAAATAATCATTGCATAAACTACCTTGTAAACTTATTTTTCAAAAGGTTCAAACCGAGTCTTCAAATTTCTGTACATAAGATAAAATCTAATTTTATTTCTTTGTGTACAATTTTCTAAAAATACTACAATTGAAAATCCCTTTTAAGATTAATAGAGGGATTTTATTTTATTTTCTGAAACAAGAAAAAGATAAAAGTAGTCTTTACAAATGAAATCCATAGAATTCTAGTCATTCCTTAAGCTTCTCAAGACCTCAATTATTCAAGTGATAATGATAAAGTTCACATTTGATTTCACTAAGTTACCAAACATAATTTCACCCTTAAGGTATATACCTTAGATGTAGTAAAAAGCAAATGGAGGAGACCTAAACTCATATCAAGACCATTCTCCAATGGAAAATTTAATGAGGTTCATTTATCCCTATGCCCAACCAAAAATGCTTCTTCTTAGTAACTTACATAAGTCTTTTGTTCACACAAATAAATATAAAGTAAGCATAAGGAAACATATCAAAATAAGAACCCACTTCCAGCAAGCCTATTCAGTACTCCGATGGGGTAATTTTGACACCGAAGGAACATCTTCCCCGGGAAAAATGCCCCATTTCCAACAAGCATGTTCAGTACTTCGATGGGTTTGCATAGTCATGCCACATGCCGATACTCGCTGCCAACATACTTGTTCAGTGTCTCGATGGGTTAGCCTCTTACACCCTTTTTCCAGTAGAGGTTCTTAGAGTTAAATGAATTTATTTCATAAGTGGATAAGAGAGCACTCCTAAAACCCTTTACAGGATGGGTTGGTATTGGGTTGGAAGACATTTCATAAATTTATTATAGACAATTTCTTGTATGAAAAATAAACTCACGTTTTACATTAATCCAAAGACATACTATAGTCAAATGTATTTAGTGTACGTGAAAGATGAGTCCACTGGATAATAATCCAAAGATGCTTCTAGTCTCTACAACTATATTTTTCTAATTAAGTTATTGCGGTGTCCTTATGAAAAGTAATTGAATGTCCTATCTTGTTACTATTTATATAGATGCTCTCCTAATTAGTTTGGAAGCCAATCAGATTGTACTAGTGGACTATGGATATTATAGGATAGACTTTGTAATTATTTAATCCCAAAATAAAATAGCACGGTAAGTTAAAAATAAAATTGGAAAATCTGCATAAATAAAGAAAAATAATTCCTCATAAAAACAGAAAAGATGACGAGATATTACAAGAATCCTTAAAAATTTGAAAAAGAAAGCATTTTCTTTCTAATTATTGCTTATTAAAAATGTCTCATATTTGCAAAATTGATAATATAAAAGTCATAACATGAGGATTAATATATAATTCAACTAAATCAACCAACATATTTAAAATAAATAATAAGAAAGGAGCGAATAAAATGACCTCCCTTCTGCATAAAATAGTGTACATGCTTCCTGCAATTTCATAGAAAGATTGTACTTGCAAGGATTCAAATAAAAATATTAATCAATATTTAACCAAAAGCACACATATATACATATAGTGAGGCTTCATTGAACCTAAATCTAAACTAACAATATGCAACTTTTATTTATATACATATCATCCTATTCTACCTAAAAAGAAAAGAAAAATATTTATTCAAGTGTAAGACCCTTTCTAGTGTAACCAAGTGCGAAGTAAGATAAGAAACATACCCATATCCACATATGAACACGAAGATTACCTGGATATGAAGAATCAACCGACCTACTTGTTTTTGCATCAAAAGGTTTCGAAGGAAGGAATTGTATTGTGGCCTAATTACCTCTTGGAACCAACTTTCAATGTAGTCCTGATATTCACCTCCCTTCATCATGCCATGCAGATCCTCTTCTTATTGATAATCAGTTTCTTGAGTACAAAAAGGTTTTGTTGACATGCATGTCGAGAACTCCTCAATTTCAGGTCTTAATGGTCTCTCTCCATCAGATGTAGTCCCCAATTCATCAGCTTCCTCCACAAATTGGCAAGGAGAATCTCTTTGTGATTTATGGAACTTTGGTTCATTTTTCATTTTTAGAGATGTATATAGGTCCTTGGTTGCCGCAAAGATATACTTTCCTGAGAAGAAGAGATCCTTACTATTGCTAGGATTTGAGAGAGTTCTTTCAAGATGATGATGCCCTGTAAATCTATTATGTTAGATGATAGGTCTTGCCTCACACAAGGATTAGTGTCCAGGGTTCTTACAACACCCAACATTTTTATTTAATATATATATATATTTTAATTTTTAATGATTTTTTATGAAAACTATCTAAAACATACTCAAGTAAATTTTCGCAAACCAAAAGAAAACTAAATCTTAGGAACTAATTGAAAAATTGAAAAGCACGCCATACCTATATAAAATAAAACACACATGCATAAAAGTCAATACTTAGGTAGGAAAATAAACCACACTTACAGAAAAGGTAAACACGCTTGCCAAAAGAAGCACTATTGTGGAAAATGAACATACTTGCGGAAAATAAATCAAACTAGCAGAAAGTAAACTTATTTGCATGAAAAGGAACAATAAGGCTTTGGGGAAACCCACCAAAGTGGATGCGTCAGGCTATTACACCACGAAAATTTCGTAGTGAAGTCGTCTTTTCATCTTACCGTTTCCCCTTTGTTAAGATCCTAGTGGGTGACCTTCACTAACATCTCGAGGTTTTGGTGTAACAGTTCATATCATTTGGTATCAGATCCTCCACCCAAGCTCGAGTCACAGAGCAGGTGGCATCGTAGGCATTGCAGTGTTCGTTCGGGGCTCGTACGGCTCAAAGGAGACACCACCGTACGGGCGCACATCCAGCCCAGAGTCTAGAATGTAGAGCGTGGTGGGATGTTAAGATCCTAGTGGGCGACCTTCACTAACATCTCGAGGTTTTGGTGTAACGGTTTGAATCACCCTCCCCCTTACTGTGTAATGTAAAGGAAACCTATCTATGTACACTTCAACCCATTTAGCATTGTTAGATTTTCAGCATTAATTCAATATGATCTAGGATCTTATCTGAGAGAATAACAAGCACAACATATCAATCATAAGAGACAAGCAAAAGAGACAATAGACAAAAAGTTTCCTCGAGGAAAACCAAGAAGGTAAAAAACCCCACAACTTCCTCAGAGATAGAAAGAGCAATGATACAAAACCCAAGTACAAGAGATAGTCTCCTTAGCATCTTCTCCTCCTCCACTAGTGCGCATCACTCAAGTGAGAGAATAGATGAGTAAGTGAATGATCAAATAGAGTGACACCCTCACTCTATTTATACACAACTCAACTTGCCTAATAATCTAACAGGGCCGACTTCTCTAGGAGAGTCTAATAACCCATGGTAACCCAACTCAGGGCCAACCGCACACGTGGTCATCTAATAACCCCTCTTGTATAAGTTATGACACTTGCGACACTTGTAAATACAAATGACGACACTTTCGTACAGAGGAATAATAACCTCTCTGTAGGGATACAATATACATATATGAAATACATTCCGGAGTTACATATACATCAAAACTCCCTCTTAACTAGGAAGGTATTTCTCGACACAGGTCTTCTAGCACAGTCTTCTTCTCTAGATCATCAGATCATCGTCATCGTATCATCATCATCATCACCACTGCTGCTATCTCAATCAATCTCCAATCTACTCATCATAGGAATTTCTACAGAGCCAACCCTTTTTCATGCTGGTTTTAGGCCTAGCTTCCATGTAGGTATTCATAATCTCTGCGAGCAAGACATTAAGTAAGTACACCTCAGGATTGATTACACTGCCTCTGCAAAACCTGCAAGATCTCCCAGGACTGATTACACTGCCTTTGAAAAACCCGCAAGAGCATCTCAGGACCGATTATATGCCTCTACAAAACCTGTGTACCATACTGTCACCTCATTGTCTTCAGATCATCGTCATCATCCATGGAGCACAACCCAGATGTACACACACAACACTTATATACACCGGCATGGGAGGACCTACCTACCACCATCTGGGAATGGCTCAGCACTTACATCACGACCATGAGAGGACTTACCTACCACCATGTCACCACGGGAGGACCTACCTACCATCATGTCGGAAAGGCACATCACTTACATCATGACCATGAGAGGACTTACCTACCACCATGTCACCATGGGAGGACCTACCTACCATCATGTCGGAAAGGCTTGGCAATTACATCAACGACCATGAGAGGACTTACCTACCACCATGTCACCATGGGAGGACCTACCTACCATCATGTCAGAAAGGCACAACACTTACATCACGACCATGAGAGGACTTACCTACCACAATGTCACCATGGGAGGACCTACCTACCATTATGTCAAAAAGGCTTGGCAATTACATCAACGAACATGAGAGGACTTACCTACCACCATGTCACCATGGGAGGACCTACCAACCATCATGTCGGAAAGGCATAGAACTTACATCACGACCATGAGAGGACTTACCTACCACCATGTCACCATGGGAGGACCTACTTACCATCATGTCGGAAAGGCTCGACAATGACATCAACGACCATGAGAGGACTTACCTACCACCATGTCACCATGTGAGGAACTACCTACCACCATGTCAGAAAATCCCTCCCAACCCTTACATCTCACCATGGGAGGACCTACCTACCACCATGTGAGAATGGCCCAACCCTTACATTTGCACCATGGGAGGACCTACCTACCACTATTTGAGAATGGATCGTGTGCATCTATGTCTCCGAACTCATCACTTCCCTTTGGAGGGAATCTCGTTCTGAAGTACACCAAGTCTCTCTCTGAAGTATTCAAACTTCACTCTGGACAGTGGCTTGGTCAACACATCAGCTATTTGCTCTCCCGTCGCAACATATAGGAGCTTCACTACTCCTCTCTGCACCATATCCCTGATATAGTGGAACTTGATCTTAATGTGCTTCGACTTGTCATGGAACACTGGGTTATCCGACAACTTCACACAACTCTAGTTGTCGCAATATATACAAGTAGCACTCAAATGGAGATCAAACAAATCAAACAGTAGCTTCCTCAGCCATATTGCCTCACAACTAGCTGAACAAGCTGCAACATACTCTGCTTCGGCTGTACTCAGTGCTACACAAGATTGCTTCCTGCTAAACCAAGAGATCATACTAGATCCCATGCTGAAGCAACACCCAGAAGTACTCTTCCAATCAATGGCACTGCTTGCCCAATCCGAATCAACATAACCCTATATGTTAAACTTTTGATTCACATCATACTTGAGCCCATAGTCAATTGTACCCTTCAGGTACCTCAGAATATGCTTTGCAGTAATCAGGTGAACATGTATCGGATCTATCAGATATTGGATCAAGGTGTTCACCGCAAAGCAGATGTCTGGTCTCATATTCGTCAGGTACATCAAGGACCTAATCATCTGACGATACATCGTGGCATGAACCGACTCAGATGAAGCATCACACAGAAGCTTCAGGTTCGATGCCATAGGTGTTGCCATGGCCTTGCATTCCATCATCCCGAACTCGGCAGCAAGCTTCCTCTTTGTGTCCGCAATCAACCCATCCTCACCTGTCACAAACAGGTCATCCACATACAATAGTAGTATCACTGGATTTCCTTCCTCAACCTTGTAGTAAAGGTTGGAATCCTCTTTACTCTTAGCAAAGCCCAAACTGGATAGGGAGTTGTCTATCCTACCATACCAAGCTCTGGGTGCCTATTTTAAACCATACAGGGCTTTCTTCAGTTTGCACATATGAGTTCCTCTGTCATGTGTCTCAAACTTGAGTGGCTGCTCCACATACACTTCCTCTTCAACTACACCATTCAAGAAAGTTGTCTTAACATCCATCTAGGTTACCTTCCATTTCATCATTGCATCCATAGCAAGTACTGGTCTGATGGAAGTGTATCTGGATATAGGTGCAAAAGTCTCTTCATAATCAATCCCTTCTTTCTGGGAGAAGCCACGAGCTACAAACCTTGATTTGTATTTCTCTATGCTACCATATGCAGCATGCTTGATCTTATAGATCCACTTGGAAGTCACAACAGATTTCCCATCTGGTCTTGGGGCCACATCCCAAACATCATTCTTCATGATCGACTAGTATTCCTCGACCATGGCATTCTTCCATTACTGCATCCCGGATCCTGGGAACTTCATATTCTTCAATATCTTCAATAGATAGTTTTCTTGAGATTCGTTGCTGGAACAAATGTTGTAGTCCTTCTTTTGTAGGTGATTGTACACGATCTTACCTACAAGTCAAATTCAATTGCATGATTAGAAACTTCTCATAGTTTTTCAAAAAACACATTCTTATGCATAAAGACATATGTCATACAATCATGCAATTATCTTATCCAATGCTTCAATACAACATTTATCCATATCCCGTATTCACATGGTAACTTTCTAGATGCCTTCCATCTCTACCAGAACACTGTTAAGAGTTTGCACTACTCCCAACATGTCAGCAAAGAGGTTTCATTCTAGATAAGTAGCAATGGAATGTTGTACAGTACCATAGGCCACTTACCCGTTACATGCATATTAGTAGTATATTGTTCATTAATGCAATTATTCTAATATGCATAATACACAACCTAAGTCTAGGAACATGAGTATATATATCATTGAACAATATTATTTAAACAATCAGATATACAAGAATGACAATCAAATACTTATCTTTATTTGTTTGTTGGGTGGACTCCCTCTCAATCTTTGCTTCCTTGTAGGAACCATTGGAGTCTCTGATAGTGTGCACCTTAACCAATGCTGAAAGTGGATGAGAGGTTACTCCATTCTGCTGTGGATTGTAAGGATTGGTCAACTCCATCTTAGTCATTGAATCACTGCATAGCTTCTTGAAGTCTTCTGAAGTGAATTCTTCATCATTGTCGGATCTAAAGGTCTTGATATTCTTTTCAGTTTGATTTTCTATCAAGGCTTTGAATTCCTTGAACCACTTAGAGAACTAGATGACATCAGACCGCATACATCGGAGTGGATAATTTCGTTTTCCTTACTTGCTTGTAAATGCCTTCTTTGTGTTCTTTCCTTTTATAGATCCTTTGCAAACATCTTCATACTTTGACTGAATTTCAGGAAGACCTTCTACTGCTTTGCTTGCAATAGGTAGTGCCCTATAGTGCACATGTGCAAGCCTTCTATGCCAAAGTTCACTTGGCTCTACTGAGTCATGGACCAAGGCTTGTTCTGGTTGGCCCTTGAGCTTGTATAATCCTCCCTCTTGCCCTCCAATCACCACTGCATCATTTATAGTTTTACCCTTTGTCCAAATAAGAACTTGGCCATCTATAAATGCAATCATCATGCCTTTTGCATCCAATGCAGATATGGAGAGAAGGTTCTTCTTGAGACATGGAACATATAGTACATCTTTCATATTCATAGACTTTCCAGAGTATAGCTTATAGGAGGCTTCACCACTTCCTTTTATTAGATACTGGTAGTCATCCACAAGTTTCACCTTGTGGGGTGAATCATGTTCAGATAGGTTCATAAAGGATTCCTTGAATCCTATCATATGTTTGGAAGCCCCACTATCTATAAGCCAATCATTACTTCCATGAGTAATTGTACCAGTGAGGGAAGAAATCAAAACATACTCTTCATCACTTGAAGAATATTCACTTTCTTCCCTAGCCCTCTTCCTAGGAGGTTCATTATCCTCTGCAATGTGAGCATGGTGTTTTATTTTGATGTTCTTCTTTTTCTTGTGGGAGCCATATTTATTGTTTCTGGGACAATCCCTGGCATAGTGCCATTTTTCATCACATGTGAAGCATCGGTCATGTGATGTGTTTCTTTGAGATCTGAAGTTGCCTCTTTGATTCTGATGGTGGTGCTTTTCTTTCATACTATGGTGATGTCCCTTCTTATCATCATACTTCTTGGAGTGTGCTGTGAGATTTTGGTCTTCATTCCCTATCTTCTCTTCTCAAGCTACAATCCGAGCTTCTTCCTGTGAGCATTCTTCCCACAACCTACTGAATGTGATAAGTTTCCTCCTAGCACAAATTCCTTGGATGAAGGAATCCCATGACCTAGGAAGGTCATTAAGAGTGGTCATTACCACTTCTCCATTCTCTATATCTTCTCCCACAGCTTCAAGTTTCTATTTTATTTAGGAGACCCTTGAGAAATAAGACTGCATGGTCTCTGCATTCTGGATCTTGATATTCTTCAATTGATTCCTCAAGGTCATCTTCCGATTTATGTTCTTCCCTTCAAATAGCTTGGTTAAGGAATCAAACATCTCCTTAGGTGTCTTCAGAGATGACACATGTGGTATGAGATGGTCTTTGATAGAATCAACAATTATTATTTTAGCCTTGACCAATTTTCTCTTGTGTAAGGACTTAGCCTCATATCCCTCTGGGACATGGACCTCTTCACTTATGTAGGTGTCCAATTCATTTTCTTCCAGGATTAACCCAATCCTATACTTCCATGCTCGGAATTTATCAGCCCCTTCAAGATTATCCTCAAGCTTGGTGTGGTGAGACATTTTAAAGAGTACTTCAAATGGAAATAGAAAAGATTTAAGTCTTACCAATTGATTTGCTGAAAACTAGATCTGGAGCTGGATTAGGGTTTGTCAGAGAAACCCTAAAAATTCAAACTTTGAATTTCAAACTTCTGAAAGGATAGAAAGATGCGGCTTGATGAGCTGATCAAGCTGGTATACTCAGAATTTGGAAACTACAAAGTTTCACCCCTCAAAATTGCTTTTGAATCTTCTGGATTCACTAGGGAGGACCCTGAATTAGGGTTTGAGTTTCCCGGAGATTCACCCAACCAAAAAGGTCGATACAAATCTCTAAACTTCAATTTTTTCAAGGATCTTCCAGCTATGGTCTCAGATTTCATAAATTCCAATTTTTTCAGAAACCCTAATTTTTAGGTCACAAATTGAAATTGCTCATAATTGAATTTTGATTGGACAGAAAGATGTACCTTGCTGAGGAGAGTCAATCTAGCCTCCTACCTTACAATATCTATGGAGAGAAACCCAAAAGATAGAAGCCCTAGCTTCCGCAGTTGCACAGTGTCTTCTTCTCAGGTTAGCTCTAATACCATGTTAAATTTTGAGCATTAATTCAATATGATCTAGGATCTTATCTGAGAGAATAACAAGCACAACATATCAATCATAAGAGACAAGCAAAAGAGACAATAGACACAAAGTTTCCTCGGGGAAAACCAAGAAGGTAAAAAACCCCGCAACTTCCTAAGAGATAGAAAGAGCAATGATACAAAACCCAAGTACAAGAGATAGTCTCCTTAGCAGCTTCTCCTCCTCAACTAGTGCGCATCACTCAAGTGAGAGAATAGATGAGTAAGTGAATGATCAAATAGAGTGACACCCTCACTCTATTTATACACAACTCGACTTGCCTAATAACCTAACACGGCCGACTTCTCTAGGAGAGTTTATTAACCCGTGGTAACCCAACTCAGGGCCGACCCCACATGTGGTGGTCTAATAACCCCTCTTGTATAAGTTACGACACTTGCAACACTTGTAAATACAAATGACGACACTTCCGTACATAGGAATAATAACCTCTCTGTAGGGATACAATATACATATCAGGGAAAATTTTAAGAACCCCCCCTAAATTTTCATGTATAATAATTGGGCTAATCCCCATAATACATAGGAAAATATGGAGGCTATTTAATCAATTAAATAATACGTATATATAATTTTTTGGCGAATGTCACACCAAATTATATAATCTTGTAAAATCTCGATGAATCTTTTATTTGAATTATAAAATCTTGTAAAAACTTGGCGAATCTTTCACTAAATTATAAAACCTTGTAAAGTCTTGGCGAATATTTTATTAAATTATAAAACATTATGAAGACTTGGCAAATTTTTCAATAATGCATAAACCACATATAATAATAAAACAACATTTGAATGATAATCCATCAACATCTATTCAACCTGAGAGCCGAAGGAAGCCGAAGGAAACGTCTAGGGTTTGACGAGATCGTAATCAATCAGGGGTCTGAAAATGTGCCCCTCTGGAGGAGGCTCGCCTCCTCCGTAGTCTGCAGAAGAAGCCGCATTCGCCAGGCTGGTTAACGCAAGCGGGAAGAAGATTGATGCAGCGCCACCTCCGAAATTTGTCAAGAAACTCGAAACTATTCCAGAAATCGAACTGCCCTCCGAGAAACCCATCCATTTGGCCGTTTCTCTCACGGACAGAGCTCTTATCGGGCAGTTCACCGGTCTGTGGCCATCTCCTCGCTCCACTGAAACCTGGATTCAGAACAACTGGCGACCTCTGATCTCTGAAGGAGTCACTAGCTACGCGGTAGGCAGAGGTTACTTCCTATTTGATTTTGCCTCAAAGGATGATAGAGATCTGATCTTTAGAAGCGGTCCGTATTTTATGGGACCTCAAGGTTTATATCTGAATCGATGGACCCCGGATTTCGACCCAGCTCTTGATGTCCCCAAAGCAGTTCCAGTCTGGGTTCGTCTGCCAAATCTTCCAATGCATTGCTGGAGTGAAGAAACCCTAAGATCTATCGGGAATGGCCTGGGCAAGTATATCGACAAAGCAGACCCAAAAGGTCAATACTCTTTTGCCCGGATCTGTGTAGAAGTAGACCTTGAAGCGGGGCTGCCTGAAGCAGTGAAACTGTCAATAAAAGGATGGCAACACTTCCAGCAATTGGACTATGAACAGTTGCCCTTTAAATGCAGACACTGTCATGAATACGGCCACTTCCAGAGGAACTGCCCAAAAATCCAAAAATCTGAAGCTGAAAAGACCTCCGAAGAAGAATGGCAAAAAGCGAAGAAGCAAAAATCATTCCCCAGAAGAAAAGGCTCCAGGGGAGCCCCTTCTACAGTGCCTGCGAAAGATCTTCCAATCGCAGATCAGGAGCCCTCGAAAGAAAAAAGAAATAGTCCGAAGACCGTATCTGGAAATAGCTTCTCCATTCTCGGAGAACAAGACCCCCAGATCGATCCAACAGAGCAAGGGGACTCTTCCCCAACGGTCTCCTCCCTCCAAGCAAAAAGTAAGGAGGCCAAAACCCTAGAAAAGCAAAATGAAGAAACAGAGGCAGGTAGCCCAACAAAGGAGGATCAGACGCAAGACATTGCACTGGAGGTATGCACAGAAGAAGAGGAAACGGACGAGGAGGACCCTGAATCACCGAAACCAGCTAAAAAGGATCGGAGAGGGAGGAAAACTGAGAAAGAAAGAAGGGAAACATCCACTTACAGGGACAGGCTAGCAGGAGTTCAAACTACCCTGGAAAAACACCTAAACCCTAGAAATACCAGACAACAAGGGAATGCCTCAAAAGGGGCAAACACCAACCCCAAAGGTAAGTAATGCAGATCGTCTCCTGGAACTGTAGGGGGTTAGGAAGCAAATCGAAAATGGTATCAATGAAAGATTTAATCAAAATAGCGAATCCCTCCATCCTCCTTATCCAGGAGACTAAAATGGAAGAGCAGGCCGTTCTGCAGGCCGCGCCCTTCTTTTGGAATAAAGCAGAAGGAATAGCTGTAAGTTCAAGAGGAGCGTCTGGTGGTGTAGCAACCTTCTGGGACCCCACCAAGATTGGATTGGTAAGTCAAACTAAATCCTCCCATTGGATTTTCACTGAATTTATTTTTAAAGAAGCAAACCTTCAAATAAGTCTCTTCAATGTCTATGCTCCTATGTCCACTTCTGAGAAGCAAGCTTGCTGGATCAGCTTAAACAACCACATGACTACCTCGCATCTGGAAAACTTTGTCATAGCAGGGGATCTAAATCTTACTCTGTCCTCTTCTGAAAAAAGAGGGGGGAATAAAGTCAGGGATCCTGCCAGGGAATGGCTGGAAGACATTATCTCGGAGTGGGATCTGGAAGACATAAAACCATCCAAAGGAAAATACACCTGGACGAATAAAAGGATTGGACCCGGTCACATTGCGGCTAGGTTGGATAGATTCCTGGTCCAGTTCTCTATTCATGTTCATGGCTATGATCTCTCCTCCTCCATCCTGCCTTTCTGTGCCTCTGATCACAAACCCATCTCTCTTTCCTTCACCAAAGATTTGAACTTGGGACCCATTCCTTTCAGATTCAACCCTGCTTGGATCCCAAAGGAAGGCTTTTTGGATATTGTTAAGGAAGCTTGGAAAATAAACATCAGAGGATCTCCCTTCTTTGTGTGGGAAGCAAAATTAAGAAATGTGAAAAAAACCCTCAAGGAATGGGCGAAGCAAGGCAAGTCTCCTAAAATGCAAAGGATGGAAGCAGAGAAAGCCTTGGAGGAACATATTCTCAAAAATGAAGGGATCCTCTCTCAAGCCGTTTTAGATAAAGAAATCTCTCTGCAAAAAAAGCTCCACGAAACCTGCAGATTGGAAGAAAATTATTGGAAAATTAAATCAAGAAATACTTGGCTTAAGGAAGGGGACAAAAACACAAAGTTCTTTCACAAGCAAGCTGAAATAAGAAAACATTTCAAGACCGTAAGTAAGATAGATCATCTGGGGACGATGATGACCGAATTTGAAGAAATCAAGAAAGCTGCACACGATCACTTCCAGGATATGTACACTGAACCGATTCCGGGAATGGATCTCAGTCACTGTAAGCCCCTAGATAATATCCCTCTCCTGATCTCTGATCAGCTAAACAACCAGCTTCTTAGACCTATCTCCCTGGAGGAAGTTAAATCTGCTGTGGATAACATGAATCCTGATAAGGCCCCCGGACCTGATGGCTTTACAGCCAGATTCCTTTCAGCCTGCTGGTCCTTTGTCCACCCCGACCTGCTTAGGATGGTTCGAAAATCTCAGTCTTGTCTCAAGTTAGGAGGAGGTACTAATTCCTCCTTTCTCGCTCTAGTCCCCAAAGAAAAAGGAGCCACCTCTTTCTCTCGATTCCGACCAATCTCCCTCTGCAACATAGGGTATAAGGTTATCACCAAGGTGTTGGAAAATAGACTGAAAATGGTTCTCCCTCTCATCATCCCGGAGAATCAAGGAGGATTCATCAAAGGACGTCAAATATTGGATACCATCATCTTAGTCCAAGAAGCCATTCATTCAAGCGTCTCAAGAAAAGAAAAAGGTATGATTATCAAATTGGATTTAGCCAATGCCTTTGACAGAGTTCGCCATGGTTTTCTGCTCCAGGTAATGGCCAGGTTCGGGTTTGCTCCAGGAATAATCTCATGGATCAAAGCCTGCATTAGTACTCCCTGGATTGCACCTTTGGTAAATGGTAGAGCTGCTGACTTCTTCCAAGCCTCAAGAGGTCTTCGACAAGGGTGTCCTCTTTCCCCTCTGCTCTATGCCATTCAAGCGGCCTCGCTTAGCTTTTTGCTGGAACACTACAGAATCCGTGAAGATTTGCTGGGACTGAAGATTGTGAGAGGCATCAAAGAAGTAAATCATGCCCAATTTGCAGATGATACTCTTCTCCTGAGCGGGGCTAGTCCATCCACTGCAAGGAAATTTAAAGATGTTCTAGACAGCTATCAGGAGGGGTCTGGCAACAAAATTAACCTTCGCAAGAGCAAAATTTACAGCTGGAATTGCTCCCCCATCGAGCTGCAAGCTATATCCCGTATCCTCGAGATTGAAGGGCAATTCCAATGGACTGAATTTAAATATTTAGGAGTTCCTATATTCAAGCGCAATCCTAAAATTTCCAGTTGGGATCCGATGATAGAAAAACTGAATTCAAGAATTAAAGCTTGGGGGGCATCTTGGCTCAATCTGGCAGGTAAATCGGTGCTTATAAAATCTGTTCTTGCAAGCATGCCTGTTTTTCAAAGCTCGCTGCTTCTTGCCCCCATTACTGTCCTTAAGAAAATCGAAGCCATAATTAGGAGATTTCTATGGAAAGGGGGGAAAAATAATGAGAAAAAGCTCTCCTTGGTTAATTGGGACAAAGTAACAGCACCCTATCATGAAGGAGGTTTGCATTTGAGGGACCTCAGGGCCCAAAATATTGCTCTGGGAGCAAAACTGCTGTGGAATGTGGTCTCCGGTAAATCTACCTGGAGTAAACAAGTTTTATGGAAAAAATACTTTGGAAGAAATAGGCTCAGATGCTTGGACCTGGTACCGAAGGTGGCCAAAGGCTCTCCCCTGCTAGCCCTTTGCTCTAAAGCGCTTCCTTTCTTTGTGGAGGATCTTACCTGGATCCCTGGTAATGGGAAAAAAATCAGAATTTGGGACGACTCCATCTCAGGCCACCCGCCACTGGGAAACATGGGAGGAATGGAAGGCATTCGCAATCACCTGTCAACTCTTGGAATTTCCAAACTCTGGGATATCTCTAAGTGGCACCCTGGAGGCATGCATAGGTGGATAGGTTGGGACATCCCGGAGTGCCCAACTAATCTTGAAGAAGAGAAAGCCCTTCTCTTAAACAACTTGAATGGGAAAGCCCCTATTGCCAAGAATCTTAAAGATGCTAGAGGGTGGGGATCAAAATCTGGAAATTACACTGTGGCAGAAGGTTACAGGCGGGTCAAAGCGGTCCCTAATGTCCCCCGAAACCCAGCAATCTGGAAGTTTATTTGGGCAAACAAGACGCTGCCTAAAGTCGATCATTTTATATGGCTCCTTGCTCATAAAAGTGTCCTCACTGCCGAAGTTCTCCGAAGGAAAGGATTGGAAGGTCCGTCGCGCTGTCCCCTTTGCAATGCTGAGGAAGAATCCTCTCCCCATCTTTTTCTCCTCTGCCCCTTTGCCATTATGGTCTGGAACCTCCTTACCCTCCCTTGGAATCCTCCCCTCCAGTCTGATGATATCCCTGGATTTCTTTGTCACTGGCCTGACTCATCCCCTGTTAGATTTCATGCAAAGGACTCCTTGTCCACTGCCTGGCTAGCCCTGCCAAAATTTGTTTGCTGGAAACTGTGGATCGAAAGAAATAACCGAATTTTTAGAGGCTCCACTTCTACACCCATCCAAGTGGCGGTAAGAATCAAAGGCCTGTTAGGAGACTTCATCAATTCCAGGCCTACCTTAAGTCTCCAAAACCCCTTAACTATAGAGGAAGCCATTTGGTTCCATAATGTGAGTCCGGAACCTCTGATCAACCCCCCTTTTAAGCCCCCTATCTTGCAGAAATGGGAAATAAGATTAGAGGGCGAGGACTTTGAATCTTGGTATATAAAACGAAGAAACCACATTCTATTCTTCGACGGCGCTTCTAAAGGAAATCCAGGGGAGGCAGGAGGGGGAGGGGTGATTTTAAGCCCCGATGGAGAAAGAATTTGCACCTATTCCTGGAACATCGGAATGGAAACCAACAACGTGGCGGAAGCCATGGCGTTATGGCAAGGCATCAATCAAGCTCTTTATTATGGCATTCAGTCCCTTACGGTCATAGGGGACTCCAGGTTGATAATTCAAAGCATGCATTCTAAGGAACTGCCAGCCTCTATCAGGCTCCGGCAAATCCTTCGAAGAATTGAGCTCATAACTTCTCAGTTTCGAGCCATCGAGTTCTTTCATATACTAAGGAAAAGCAATAAGCAAGCCGACAAAGCGGCCAATGATTCTATGGGCCTTCCTAAAGGGACCCTTAAGACCAATCGTGGGCTCAGCTGGACCTCCGTCCCTTAACTTGCTACGAATGTCTATATTCCTAAGTATTGGTAACACGTGGAGACTGAAGGCTAAAACGGATGTCATGATTTTTTGCTGCCGGATGGTCTGTATCCATGTCGTGGCGATGCTGATGAATGCTAGTACTTACAATTGTACCTTCGGGCATGTGAAGGTAATGGGAAAGATTTCAAGTAAAACGAGGATACCCTGCAATCATATCAGGTTCATCTATCGGCCAGTTTCATTTAAGACTTTCATCCTCGCAGCCACTGATCCTGGGCCGGATGGTACCTGGTATGGGAAAGGTGACGCAATTTCTCTGGTCTCGCATCATGGCCCGTTAAAAAGCATGCTGAATCAGCAGGTTAATGGAAGTACAGTCCTTGGAACTGATGATCCGCGTAATTCGGTGATGGGCTTTGAAATTTGCCCCAGGATTATGGATGATCCTATTTATTTCATGGCATCCCAGCAAGGAGAGCAACGTATTCCTCATTTCATCAGCTCTGCTTGCAAAATCCTCTCCACTTCTGGGCCATCACCCTGGTGGCGAAAGCTAGGTACTTCTTGCGTCGATCCTTTGGAAGGTTGGCCCGCTGAAACAGAACAGAAGGCAGAAATGGCAGACTCTGGCGAATCCGCTACCTCCTCTCCGGATCCATTGCAGGAATTGGAAGCCGAAGTGCGTGTTTTGCGAAGACGAGTGCGTCGTCAGGGGAATTTTATGCAGCAACTGGACCACCAGGGCGGTCGACGCATCGACAGAGTGGAGGATGAATTAGCATTGATTCGTGCTGATTTTAAGGCCGCCTACGATGCTCTGGAGGAGAAAGTCATGGTGGCAACTGACAACCTGGAACTTAGGCTTCAACGGGCAGAGGAGGCACTGGCGAATCTGAAAAAGCCCGAGACTTCTAGACATGGCAAGCATCAAGAGACCTCCAAATCTGCTTTTGGGGCACGGCATCGCTGAACCCGAACTAGACCCGGTTTTTTGTTTTCTGTCTCAGTCTTCTGTACTCAAAAGTCCTGATTTTGTTTTACAGGCATATGTTTAAACGGGTTGAATGTGCATGTGATTCTCCTGTTTTTGGAATGTAAACTTTTCGTGACTCTGTCACAGTTTTAATAATATAAAACCTAGCCGATATTGTCAAAAAAAAAATAAAACAACATATTCAATAAACTATAATATCCTAGAGAAAGGGCCATTATCCAGTACTTGTTGAATTAAGATAATTTTTATTTGATTTCTTGCCTATTCACAGAGGATTTCTTCAATAAATTCCATTATGATACAATTACATCAAACTAGGTTTGGCTAAAATCCATGTTTTTCCATTCTCCTAAGTAACCAAAAGATCAACCTACGAGTTGTTATTGCAATCACATAAAATACCATCAATAGAGTACTCTGAAGTCTCAAACCCTTTGACCAATTCATATGCATCTAAACCCTCAAACCCTATTCATTAAGCTAAAGAAGGGTGATAAAATTAAGAAAAAACCACATGGAAGCTCAAAGAAGGGAGTAGAAACTAGAAAGAACAAGAGTTGCACGCAGCTTGGTCACTGCCTTGTAGAAATACAAACAATAATAGTATTATAAATATATACAAAACACCACTAAACAATAATAATCTGGTGTCTATATTGAAAAAATGTGGGGTTTTAAGCCAAATAACCAACTTCCAGATTATATACTAATATTATATACTGCAAATTTCTAGTTATTATTATGTATTCAAAAGTGAGGTGTAAAACAACGAAACATTGTTAGTCATGCCAAAATGGCACCATATTTTGCAACACTTGTAAGTCCAAATGTTAGTTCGATTATCGAGGATAGTCAAGATTATGCTAAACCTGAGGGAGGTAGGAACATGGCGACTAGGAGAAATTTGTTACAACCTGCTCGAGGTTATAACTTTGATCTCAAAATTGATTAATTAATATGGTTGATCATGTTTGATTATATTTTTCCATGGTTGAGTTTGGTTGGGTATGGTTGACCATGGTTGATCATGTGTTACTATGGTTGACTATGTTTGAGCAATATTGATCATGTTCAATTTTAGTCAACTTTTGCTTGAAAATGTTTTACTTTCGTTTGATATGTTTGACTATGGTTTATGTTGTGGACCATGGTTAACTATAGTTAAACGCAATTGACTCTAGTAATATGATTGACTTTGGTTATATATGGTTGAATCTAGTAATATTGTTAATAATGGACCTATGGTTGAGTACAATTACATGGTTAACTATTATTGACCATGGTTTACTATGGATAATCATTTTTTATTATGTTTGTTTATGGTTGATCGTGGTTATGTGTTACTATGGTTGACTACGATTAACTCAGTTCAACCATAGTTGAGTATAGTTAACTATATTTGAGTAATATTGACCATGGTTGACCATGTTAAATTTTGATTGTGTAACATTAACTTGTCCATCAAGAGTTATGTCGCAATGCAATGTTTCTCTAGCATAATAATGGAGTAAAGGATTCCCCAATGATTAAGTTATGAATACTATTGATGATATCATTAATGTTATTAATATTAATGCTAATGTTAGTATTGATATTAATGTTAATGTTAATATTAATATTAAGATTATTGTTTCCTAATATTAATGTTAATTAAGAAATAATAATGTAAAAAATAAGCTTTAATATTATATCGAATAATGAAAATGATAATAATATTACAAGGTTATGATATGTTAGATGTTGATATTAATGTTTCATAATATTAATATTATTGTTATCAATATTAAAAATAATGTTATTATGGATACTATTTTTGATAATATTATTATTAATGCTAATAAGATTAATTATTAACATTATTAAAATTAATAATATTAATTTTAATATTAATATTTTGAACATAACTGCTAATTTTAATAATAAACATAATTAATATTAAATAATTGTTTTTTCAAATTTGCAAATTTGTTATAATCATAACTTTATGATTTGTAAATCTATGAAGTTATATATACCATTGTTTTTCCTTATATATATATTTAAGAATTAAAAGACCTTCTCACATAAAATTTACTGATAAAAAACTTATGCCATCTTAAATATATTGTGAACCACATGAAAATATTTACAACAATAATGTAATATGTCATCTCAAAAAGTTAAAAAAAATATAAACTTAAACCATTCTAAGAGCACTTTCACATACCTTAAAACTATAAGAGCTTAATCTTAAAGCTATTCTCAAAATCCGTCTTTGGTGTAGTATTAACCGTCTTTGGTGTAATATTAAAAACATAATCTTAAAGTTTTATATTTGAATGAATATTGAAGTAAGTTGGTCGTAAGCAAGAGTAATTTCCAAGATAGTAGAAATTCAAAGATAAGTTGTTAGCAAAAGCTATCACTCTGATCCATCTTCAAGTTTATTTAAAATTATTTAAAACATTGAGACTTTCAAAGTATTTCATTATTTTATTCCCAAAAGTTTGTTGTTCGCAAAACCAAATCATGAGCGCTGGTGCTGCCGGCCACAAAAGTGTCGGGCAGCTTAATATCCTCTTTTTCCATAAAATATTTGACCTTCAATTATAAACCGATAAATGGCGGTGTACAGAGAGATGGATAACATAAGTTTTTTTAAGTTAAAAAATTAAATCCTTACCAACACAGAAACAATATATAATTATCTAATTAATTAACAATAAAACTCTAACTACATGTCTACAAAGCCAAAGAGACCTTTAAGACTGTGTGCAACGAAAACAACAGGTGTGTTGCATTGGATGAGATATATATAATTATCTAATTAATTAATAATAAAACCATAAATACACATCTACAAAGGCAGAGAGGCCTTTAAGACTGCAATGAATAGCAGGTGTGTTGCTTTGCGTTGAATGCGATTTTTTTTTTATGGTTTCGCTTTCCACCTGCGACAAATGAGTAGGGTATCCTTCACCTCTCGAATTTGATGGCTTTTCTATCTTGTGATTGTCCATTAATCTAATTCGCTCATTCTTTTTCTTTTTGTGATGACTATTACTGAATCCTTTCATTAATAATTTCATTGTCCAGTACCTCATGTTTTCTGCTTGAAACACAAAAAACACAAATTAGAGTAACGTAGATAGCATCATATCAAAGTAGCACAAAAATGGGCACATCCACCACAGAGATAGAGATATTGAATAATAGAAGGCCGTTCAAATAGAAGTAAAAGGTATTCTCTGTCAAGCAGGAGAGCAGAAATCCCACAGCACTAATGTAGAACAAATAAACAAACAAAGGACAAGAATTGTGTTGAAAACTTAATATGTAAGTCACCAGTAACAAAGAATAATATTTGCGTAATTCATAGGTAGAATGTACCCGCAATTGCATATATTGTCGACCAGTATCGCTAAAGATCAGCAACTGGAACTTTATTGTTGTTTTGGCATGCCAGGTGGCTGCTTCTTTAAATTGATAGCCTTATTGCAGTCTTAACATCTTCATAGATATTCATCACAAATAAAGCAGCACAATATTGCCATAGATATTCACTGCCCAACTGTATTCGTTTTCTCTCTGTGTGGATGCCATGTGGTCTGCCATCTCTAACATGGTAATGCGTTTTTTGTTTATAATTTCTCTGTGGCATTACTATCATCATTGGTGGTCTGCCAATGTGGATTGAGCATTTATCATTTGCTTGCAGATAGTTTGTGTGTTTTTAACATTTGCCATATATATATTAACCTGTTAACCTTCACCATTTAGGTTTTTCTTACTTAATGGCACCACTAAATTAAACTATATTTTTTTTTAAATAACATCACCACATTACCCAACCCTGGGTTGGTATAGACTTATGACTTCATGAACCTTACATCATCAAAACTTCCATTCTCTCCCAGTCATTGAACTGAAATATCCATTAAACATCATAGTAATAAATATTACGGTTGTTGAAAAACTAAGAAATATCTGTATTCCCCTCGTATGTTATCTTAGCCCTGAAAATACGAATTTGCAATAAAATGTGATTAGGAACAACACAATCCATCAACTAATCTTAAACAATTAAAAATCCCAGTACAATTATTCAAACGACATGACACCAACCTGCAAAACTGAATAACCATTTGTTTATGCTTTCAAAAAAGCAGACATGATCATGCGAAGTAATCACCACACACGTCGACATTCCTCACTTCTTCGAGAGGGCCAACATAAACTCCACTTGCTAGATGCTAGAGGCACATCCTTATATTTCACTCAACCCCAATAGAAGTTAGATGCCAGATACTTAATCTTTATTCACATGATATCCTACAGCGGAGCGGCTGAAAGTGAATTTGTTAACTAGCAGTTTACAAGCTCAGCTCAGTTCGTGGTCAGTGCCTAGAGTTGCAACATGTCCCGCACAAATCAAAACATACCATTCCTTTCGTGCGCTTATTGTTTCGTATATCTTCCTTCTTCGTATAACAACTAATAGTTCAGAAGAAAGGAATGTATGCTTATGATTTGTGGTTTCAACTTTCAATCATACAGATAAAAACTTTGAAGATTGTATGGCTGTAGTTTGATGTAAAACTATGGCAAACATGGCTGCCTTCCTTATTTTTTTTTCTTTTTTCTTTCTGTGGTAGCGTATTCAGAGCCGGAGGCCTATGTTCGCCCCCCTCCTCACCCAATCTTATATCCTCGTCCCACAACGATCACGACGGCAAGCATCCTGAACAGGTCCGAAAATATATACACTTCGTATAAATCAAAGCTTGTGTTTCTCATGGTGAAGGTTAACATTTGCTATTTATCATTTGCCTGCGCCTGGAGAGCCTTCTATTGTGAATATGCCGAGTCTGCTTGGTACGTGGGATGCCATCCATTGCTACGAGCTGCCTCCTTTCTCAAATTAGGGTTTTAGACAAGCGTTTCTCCTTTGTGTTGCTGCCAATTGCAACTCCATATAGGGACGAAATCCGTCCCATTCTCCCCCTCTGCCAGGATTTATGGAATAATTTCTATAAAAAAATTCTATAGAAAGAAAATCCACTCTAGATATTTGGATTTACATATTAAATAGTAGTTTTTAAATAAATAATGGACTAATATTATGGAATAATTTCTATAAAAAAAATCTATACAAAAAAAATCTAGTGGCAATATTTGGATTTGCATATTAAATAGTATTTTTTAAATATATAGTGGACAAATATTTTAAAATTTAGAAAAAAATTTCCATAAAAAAGGGCAAATCTACCCTCAAGAAGTCATTTCTATAAAATTGAGCGAGTTATTTTACTGGGCGATGGGAGCTTGAAATAGTATCAAAGAGGGGGCTAAATGGTTCAATGTAGTGTCCCCTTTATATATTTTATGGGGCTAATGTGTCATTTAGTAAAAATAAATAAATAAAAATTGGACTAATAATAGTAAATGCTGGTTTAATTAAAAAATAGCCCACTAAAAAATTAAAACCCCTAAATTTAGCCCATGGGCTAAGATTAGTCCCTAAAATTTTCCCTTGCTTACACAAGAATATAATCATAGAAACAAAAGAAACTAGTTGTAAAGAAAATGAAAATCTTACAGCATGCTGCTCAGGTACAATCCTCGATACATGACATAGCTTCAGGTGTTTCTCCTCTCTACCTAAATACCATATCAAGGCAAATTCATCTTGTAGAGACATGTCAGAAAACTAAATATTTTTCTTCAATTTACCATCATTACAAATTAGTAATTTTATTTTTAAACTAATATTTGTGAGACAGATGAAAACTTCTTAATCCCAATTACTCAGTATCATAAAAATTGGAAAGTCAGAAACAAACAAGCATAATATTCTGCTCTGGAAAGTAGCCTTCATCCGTGTTCATAATAAAGACTGCAATTTCTTTAAGTTTCCAACAGTATCTTCTTCATTACCTTTGACCACATCTCAGGATTCAGGTTTTTACATGAAGGGAAAGAATGCTAGACATTAGAAAAGTACATCTGAGATACATCGATGTCTTGAAGCATATTAAAGTTCTTAGGCACGCTACAGATTAAACAATGAATATAGCAGGTTAGCATATTAGAGAAAACAAGTAAAGAATAAGACTTAGACTGGCCATATACAAGGCTCACTAAATGAGACTTTAACTTACTGATAGAGAAATCGAGACATAAGATTATGTTACAGTCTTGAACTCTATCAATGACATTTTAGTTTAGAAAATTAACTGCAAAATTCCCTTAGATGGAAAGAGATCTCCAATATGCCAGATGTGACATAACCATATATATACTAATGACCGACATATAAGGCACAAAGTCTTACAAAAAAATAAAGAGGATCCCCAAATGCATGGTTCACCATTCTAAACACTTTGAGATACCTTTTACTTAGGGATAACACCTCATATAGTGTGGAAGCCCATCAAAATGTCTGAGAATTTTAACAGCCAAAACATCATGAATATTATGTACGACTTATTGATGAAAAATTTCTAAGGTTACTAGGGTTACATATGCACCTTGTTAATCTTTACAAGACGAGATGATGACATGGATTAATAGTTTGCATTCATCCTCATTCTATAGCTATGCCACAAAATTTACATCGATGAGAAACTGGCATGCCACAAAGCTTCTCCCCTTGTTAGATATTATCATCAAGGTTTGAGAACAAAGTTCTTTATGGACTTACAAGAAGATATTAAGTTTTCATCTGTCATCTTCTTTGTGGAATCCTCCCCAATTAATTCAGCAGGGAAATGGAAAAAATAGCCTTAGCCAACAACAACATTAAATGCAATACTACGAGGTGATTATTAAATGCCATCACAGAGTTGATAACTATCTTATTCAACAAGAATTGGCTTTACAACACTCATCAATTGCCCCTCTGAAACAGTTGATGACAGGCAAGGTTTGAGAGGAATAGCAATGACTGGCTAACTCAATAGGGGGATTGTGGTTGAGATAGCTCAGCGGTCACCGGTTCTTCCATATAATATGGTTTCCAAATCACAGGTCACTAGGAAATAGGGGGTTGAAAGGTGAAGGGACTTAGTCACTGTCCTTACTCTAGGCGGAGGACTCAGTGGACAGATATTTTCACTGGAATGGATGATTGGTAAAACTGCGGAATACGTATCAAAAGAACACGAGGTAGCCAAGGAAGAAGATATCTTTTAGGATATTTACTGGCTACTAGGTGTTAGGAAAATCCAAATCCTATACTAGGGAGATTTAAATTTTTTAATACTATTTGGCTCCAATGGCAGGTAGAATCTCTACTTGGGAAAGTGCTCTTGGAACACGAGGCGTAAAAGAAGGAGATTCTTCTTAAACGGACTAGATGCAGGAGTAGCTTTGTCAACTGGAAGGCCAAATGAGTCTGTTATTCAAAACCATTGTTGGTCACTCTATGTCACTGTTGGCCAATCTATGGCCGGTGTGTATCCAAAACCAGAGCAATGGATGATACTCCAAATTCTTCCTCTGAGGTGCCTTTTATATCAATTTCTGATCGCGAAGACTTTTGTTCATAGGTTGTTCTATATAGCTATAGGGTATCATATATCCAACAATGTTAAGCTTTTGTCTAACAAAAGTAGTTACAGTTTTGAAAATGTCACATATAGGTCTAGGCCTTATGCAGTAACTGTTTAAACTGTTGTTCTTTTACGATAAACACTAATATTTCGTTTTATTGCTGGTTGGGTTTCCCCTGTGGCTGACCAACCATAAAAATTCCTGTATTTTTCTCTCTTTAATTTTTAATATAATGTAGTTATATTATCCCACAAGAGAAACAATGATGGCTGAAGTTTTGTCTATTAACAAAAACCAGAAAATGATATGGAATACATAAAATGAAATTAAAAATTTCCTGAGAATCATCGTTTGACTGAATAATTTTGGTTGTAAAAGTTAATAAAGGATGGTTCTTGCTTGGATTTCTTATGGAATGGGTTTGGGTTTTCATTTGGATTGTTTGTGGACTTGGATTTGGCAAAGGCGTCAATGTATGATCCTACTCTTTTGACAGATAATAGTATCAAATGAATTTACTTGTCTGAAGGATGGAGATGGAAAATGGTTTTTTTTGCTCAACTGTATTGATTTATTTGGATGGAAAAAAATAAACATTGATGCCTAGTATGTCCGTAACCTTACATGAGAAACCAGAAGAAGATTCATTCAGAAACTGAGAAAAATCATTGAATACATATCGGTTTCATCCTGCTAAGCATGTATGCATCTGGAATATTTGTACCACAAACACTGATGAATTCGTTCCTTAATATTCCCTACCATTCAGGGTCTATAACAAGCAAGAATACTGGTCAGGTTAACAGATTGGATGTTGTTTCATTCCTAGCAAAGAAAAATATCTTGCATTCATCCATGATTTCATCCATAGTCATGCTTAGACTTTTTTAATTGCCACACAATTCCTTCTTGTTAGCCGTCATCATGATTCCAAGAAGGTCTTTACCATAGCTAATGTGAGGTATTGGTGTTGTTTTGGGATCCAACCTACTTTGAATTATAGAATTTAGGGTTTCCTTAATTATCCTGTCAATCTTCCACGATTTCATGTTCTTGCTTATTGGAATATATCTGCAAAAAACCCAAGAGAATATAATTCCACAATTCTCGATTATATGTACTATGAAGCGTTATGTTTGCATAGCAATGGAATCTCTATGGATTATGCAGAGAACTAAGTGGACCCTTGTGCATAAGTAAAATATTTGTGGATTATTGCCTTAGCCTATAGAACAACGGGTCTTGAATGACGTTAAAAGAAAAACTAACATAAGTATTAGCAATGAACCTGCAAAAGTCCTTTTGATTAATTAACCTGCAAAACTATATAATTAAAGGATAAGTATATTGTCATTACTGGATTCTAGGGATAAAGATAGATCGTTCAACTTTGGAATCCATTTCTTATAACTCTCTCTGCAGTTCAAATACTTCTCTTCCTTCCTTGTAACTAATACTGAATGCAGTATGGGATATGATGTCTGGTGTTAATGCTCTAAACTCCTTATGAACATCAAGTTTTGAGTAAGGTTGTTACTTTTCTTCTGCTATTATATGGCTTCCCTAATTGACACAATTCCAAACCTGACCAATGTCACCTTAGCTACAATAATAAAGACGACTTTGATAGTCGATAGCCATGACATGGTTCAATCTCTTGGGAAAACCAATGTAGGTATCCATGATAGCATGCAACATGTCCATGGATTCAATAGCCAGTACCACTACTCTAATATTAAAAAAAAATGATGAATTTCTCATGTGAATGTGCTATTGTTATTATATATTGTGTGTGGAATGAAGATACCATGAATACTATTTGATAATGGGACAGTGCAAGTATGGTGCTACATGTAAATTCCATCATCCATAACGAGTTGGTGCGTTAATTTTAATGCCTATGGGTTTCTTGAGTCTTCATAGGATTCTATAATTATATGAGCTTGATGAAGGTTAATCCAATTGTTTGGAGAAATTTGGGCCTTGGCATTGGTTTGATGAATATATGATGGATTGTTGTTAACCTTTGGAAATGGTGAACGCTGATTGCATTGCATTTGGGAAAGTTGCATGCCTAGTTAATTGTTCTCGAGGTAAGTTTGAAGCTTTTCGCACTAATCAAAGTTCTCTTGATGAGTTCCAAATATTTGTAGCAATGTGTGGTTCTTCTGAATATGGCCATGTGATTGCATCATATCATAAAGCTCCATTGAAGCAAGTTTGTTTTGTGTACACTTTATGTTGGTCCAATACATGATCATACTTATGGCTTGAATGCACTCAAACATTATAATCTCTTGCATGCTTTTGCTAGGATATTCCTATACTCCATCCTAGTCCTAGCAACATTTTCATTATTTGCATTTTCAATCATGCATGCACTTTTAGGGTTTGCATGCATTATTTAGGGTTTGCATGCATCCCGGTCATCAGTCCCAGCACCTAGCTCTTAGTTAGCCATCCCCCGAAGCTTTCTTCCACTCAGTTTCATCCCTTCTAGAGCTTAGTGCGCCCTCCTTTCACCTACTGCATGATAAAGGCGCCCTTCCTTACCTACCATTTAGTTATCTTTAGTTATCTTCAGTTCTCTCCTTGATTTAAGGCTAGACTGACTCTCAACTGACTGTATCACTCCGATGGACCTCCAGTGAGACTTGACTACCCATTCTGACTTCAATTAGCTCCTCATGCGCCCTCCACTAAGCCTCCTTCATTCAGTTAGTTCCAGTTACACCTACCACACTCATTTAGACTCAGTTTGACTGATGGTTGACAATTACTTGAGCATTGATGACTCCACTGATGATGAGATAGACTGCTAGTTGTGCTCCGATGACACTCCAGTGATATTTTGATCACTCCATGAAGGCTAATTCGAATTGCCACCTTAGGCATTCGAATCCTCATGCATTGTACTATTTATTTGTCCATATTGTGATTAGTTAATTAGTGTGTGTGAAGTTATTTTGCTTCTATCTAAGTTCTACTATATTATTATTCCGTTGCTCATTATACTGCATTGACCACTCTTCTTCTATTTTCCTGTTAATCATAATTATTCTCTTGTGAGGTATACATCATCTCTTAGATCTGTTGTGAGGATTTTCACATGGTATCAGAGCATGTTGAGAGTATTGTTTATCTCCATTCCTGAGAGCTTTTTGCAGGTTATTATCAAGATTTCGAGTGCAGCAGTTGCAGCAGTTTCTGCATTTATGCAGCAGTAGCATTTGCATATATTTTCTATTGTTTTTGCAGGTCTTCTACAGCTTCAATGAATTCAAAAGAAATCCCTCCTCTTTATTCATTCAACTATGATGAATGGAAACAACAAATGATAGCATATTTGAAGAGCCATGATCTCTTTGATTGTTATTTTGAAAGAGAGTTCGAATCCTCTGAGGAGAAGATTGACTGGTTGAATAAAGGTGACCAATCCTTTGGAAGGATGATGCTTTCTATGCCTGATTACATAATGTACCAAATCATTGATGATGTTGAAACTCCAAAATAGCTATGGGCCCATCTAGACGAAAGATTCGGCAAACAGAATGAAGGATTTGGTCCAAACCCCTTCAAGAGCAAGCAAAGTGATGTATTCGCCCTCCTTGATGATCTCATTGATCATGAACCAGTATCAAACATATCTCATCTTGAAGTTGTCCACAAAGAAGAAGAACTTGCAGATTCTACACTCATGCTCCAAAATTCTTCTCTTTCTGTGCCAGCTCACACTCTAGATATTGCAAAAGGTCCTAAATCCTCTCTTGCACAAAGTTTGTTGGTCTACATCATGATCTATTGAATGTTTCGGAGGTCAAATCAGCTATTGGAGGTAATGCATTCGCTCTCCTCAAGAAATCACCTCTTATTTACTACTATATGATCATTATTCCATGCTTTCAGAAGGTTATTGAAGAATATGACCATTGCCATTCGCTTGGGATAATTTCTCATGCACATCATGGTTTTGATCTCACCCCTATTGGTTCAAAGGAGATCTCAAGAAACCATTTCCATTCGCTTGGGATAACTTCTCATGCATTTACTGGTTTTGATATCACCTCTTGTGGTTCAAAGGAGATCTCAAGAAACCATGATTCAAGTCTTGGATCTAATTTGGATTCTAAGCAATCACTACTTGGGATAATTTCTCATGCATATGATAGTTTTGATCTCACCCCTGTTGGTTCAAAGGAGATCTCAAGAAACTATTCTTCAAGTCTTAAATCTGATTTGGATTTCAAGCTATTATTTGATGATTCCTTTTGGCATAATCTCACCCATGGTGGTTTGAAGGAGAAGACAAAAGACTATTTGCACATTCATGTTTTTGATCCTACCTCAGCTGATTCGAATCATAAGTTCAAGGATCATCCTCATACTTTTGGATTTGTTCTCATCACATTCGATCTGAAGAGAAAGTACAAGCACATGCTTTCTGAGCATGATCCACTTCTTCCCAAGAAGAAGATACCTCCAGACATATGACTAAGCATCACACCTGCTTGAGTTTGGAACATTTATTTTTGCGTGTGCCTTACAGTCTGTTAAGTCAGTATCTTGTTTTTTCAAATTTTGGTTTGATAGTATCTTGTTTTTCAAAATTTGGTTTGATTTGCACTTTATTTTAAGTTGTTCATTTTCTTTAACTTTATTTTTTCCTCCTTAGTAAGTTTCCTTAGGCTTTATATAATATTTTGGACTTTATTTTGAGTTTTTAGATTTTAAAGCTTTATATTTGTTTTTGTTGAGGGGTTTTAAAAGTTAATTATATCAAATAAGAAGTTCATAAATCTTATTCTAAGTGAGGAAATGTACAAGTCTAATCCTGATAACCTTAGGATCCCATGCAAAATAATATAAAGTTGTTTAAAAACAACAAAACAGTGTTGAAGTTTTTCTTGTAGCGCTGGAGCCGAAATTCATCAAAGAAGCGCTACAAGAATATCGTGATCACAGATTCTTCCAATTTTCCAGCAAATTTTGGCACGCTCGGGCTAATGAATGATTGATTATGTGTTTTAGAGGATTCATGACGTGTTGATGCAGAAGACATCATGATTTCAAATGCTTGCACGTCGTGAGGAGGTCGTGCTCATCATTAGCACAAGTGTAGTTCAGTTTGACATCTATCCACACGTTTTCAGGTAATGTGGCATGAAGTTGTTATCTACAAGCTTATTCAAACACAGAAGATTTAATGAGATAACCATAGCCACTTGAAAAAACTGAGCATCGTTGCCAACTGGACAAGTAAGAGGCGTTGAGGGCTTCACGGAAATTAGGGCTTCATAATTCCGTGGTGAACTGCTAAATTGAAGATTGTGCGACATCTGTACAACAAAGCTGACTCATCTGACAGTGGGGGTCGTGATTTCAAACAACCACATTGGAGCAATTTACATGTATTCTTAAAAAACCCATATAACAGCAGATTTGGGGCTTTTTCGCTTCAGCTTACTCTGATCAAATTAATCAAAGGTTAGGTAAAATTGTGCTTTAAAACGCAATTTTAACCAGAGAAGTAGTTATTTGTTGATAAGCTGCGACGCCAGATTGAAGGAGGGTTGAAGATAACAGTCTCGTTTTTATATTTAAACATGTCAGTGCTACGAATAACCTGTACATTCAATAGTGTTGTTAAACTTCCAGAATTCAGCTCCTGTTCACAAACAATACAAGAGTATATATCCAATTTGTAGTGATTGAAACATAATGGGTAGGAGTGGCAAAATAAATAGAGATGAACCAACAGATGTAGAATGGGTTGAAAAACTGCCGGAGTGTGTGGAGCTATTCAAACAAGCTGGCTGGACGGATTTTCAGAAAAATTGATGGATATAATGCAAAGGTATCCTGCAAGTTTGCCCAGGGTTTCAAGAATGATATGGTGGTTTTCAATACCCTGAAATTCAAGCTGATAGTTAAATTGATTTCAGAAGCCACGGGAATTAAAGATGAAGGTGAACAATGGTTTAAAAAGCTGCCCTTTGATTTTGATCCACAGATATACCTCTTACCCAATGTCATACCTGATTGGAATAAAGGTGTCCTAATCCAAAATGTTAAAAAAGAATGGGTTGAACCAATTAGAATATTGCAGAGTTATGTTACTTGTGAGGGTAGGTATGCCTTCGTATACAAGTATCATTCCAGATTTCTTCAACACATGGTGGGAATATCCAAGATGAACCTGCCATTCTTCTTCCTGAAAAGTTTGCAGAAAATGTCCAACAAGGTGAAAGGGCCAGTTGATCATTCCTCTCAGTCCATCTTTCATCATGGATTAATCAAGTTGATTGTTAGTACTTCCTTGCAACATGAAGGAAAGACCTGGGACTTTTTTGTTTTTTGGTCTGGTTTTGAAGATCAAAAATCTAAAAGACAAGCAGATAAGGGCAAAGTCTTACTCAGAAAATTAGGTCATAAGCCCAAATTGGAAGATAAAGGAAAGATCAAAATTGAAGAATCAGTAGAGCCTGTGGAGGAAGACAGTGAACAAAAGACATTCTTAGCCAGCCCTAAAAGCAAGTTCACACTGTTTGAAGACAAGAAGGAACTGCCTGAAAAGAATCCAGCGCCTGTAGCAGATCCTCAGGAGGAGAAAAAGGTTGACATTAAGGTGGTTCCTGTACCTAAAGAAGAGATTTACACTCAGCCAAGAAGCCCTATCACAATTCTTTCAGATGATGAAGGATATCTGTTGGAAGAAGAACAGCCCATTTCCGAAATAAAAGTCAAAGCTGAAATTGAAGAAATTCATGTTTCAGATAGCAAAACCACAAGGCCTAACAGGAAAAGGAACAAGCTGGAAGTAGTGGAATTGGCTGCTATTCAGTACCAAGGGAAAGAACTGAAGATGATGGGAGAGGCAACTGCATTTTGGAGACCTAAAACTAGGTCAAAGAACAAGTTGAGATTAAATATGAAAAAATTGCTGAATCCTAAATTAAATAGAGATGATGTGACTGTCTTAGATGAAGTGTCCATAGATGAGGATAAACCAGAACTAGAGAAATTGCAGCCATGTTTAAAAGAAGAAATTCATTTAGTGGAAGCAGCAGGTGAAGAATATCCAAAGCCCAGCATTGATGACACTTCTACGAAGCTATTGATGGAAGAGACAGCAATCTTCAAGAAGCTTGACATTCCTTGGAAACCTGATGAAGAGCAAGATTCTGCAATGGATAAATTAGCTAATTCTGACAGGGAAAATCTGTAGAAGACTGTCAAGCAATACAAACACCAGATGAATTATATGCAGGAGGTCAACGATGGTTTGATGATGGCCAACAGAAGGTTAAGGGAAGATCTCCAAGATATAAATGACAATTTTCAGGAACTAGTAGCTGATGCAAAAGAAGCACTTAAAAGGAAAAGAGCTGCTGACAGTCATTGCACCCAATTGGAGAAGACAGTCCAGGAATTGCAACAGAAAAACAAAGAACTCATAAAAAAGATTAATGACATGGAGCAGGAGCAAAAGAAGGCTAAGAAGAAAGACCAGGCTTCAGATGGTATCGCTCTCCTAGCTGAGGTGGCAAAAGACCTATAAAGCAGTTGTGCTTTCAGTTAGTTGTCATTAATTAGCAAACTGATATATTAATGAGGTGCTATTTTTAGCATATTTTGTAACTTGTAAATATTCTGCCTTTACTTTACCTGATCGAGAGCTGGAAGATAGTTAGGGTTAGAGACCTAATTGATTTTGTAAAGCATAGTATTTAGAGATGTTAAGAAGTCATTGAGAGGGTTCTGGATTTTAGGGGAGCATCAGGAGGTCTGCAGACTGTTTGTATCTTCAGACTTGTTCAGAGATAAGTACTGTGACTCTTATAGGCATTGGCTGATGAAATAATGAAATATATGACTTTTTCCCCTCCAATTTGTTTGTGTTGGCTTTGTTATTGAGCTTGTTTAGCTTCTTAAATGCTAAATTCATTGCTAGTTAATGTATATTTTCTGGTGATGCTTATCCTTTATGTATGAACCTTAGCACATTCTTTCTGTGGGATCTCATGTGATATGTTATACATCTTTATCAGTTTCTGTTTATGAATTAGTTTTTACTTTTCTTTTGAATGTATTCCCTGACTGTCCTCAAAGTTTATAACCATTTAAATCATACAAAAAACCCTAAACTTTGTTTTATTTATTGAGTTTTACTCTTGAGATTGTGTTAGCTTGTTTCTGTAGCCTTAGAAACAATTTCTGGTACAAGCATCTTTGGCGCCGTTGCCGGGGACGAAGCTGAAGCATATCTTCCCTGGGATACTTATCAGTTTTCCTGGTTTAAGAGGTGGACTTGAACCAACACTTTTTAAAGGCTATTTTCACCAAAATTGTCACAGTGGCTTCTCAAGGAATTGGAACCAGAAACAGGCCTGTTTCTCCATTAAAACTGGGTGTGACAGACCCTGAACAAATCTTGAAAACAACAAATAAACTCAGAAAATCTCAATCTTTTCCAGCCTCCTGTGACCCTGACCAGTTGGGCGTATCATTAAGTTCAGCTGAAACTTCACCTTGGATAAAACCTACCATCCCTGAAAGTACTTTTCAGGTTTTTACTAATCCTCGAAGTTTTTTGAAAGCTAAGACTTCCTCTCCTGATAAAATACCTATCTTTCAGCTGAAAGTAGGAAAGAATCCTTTTCAAAAAGGTTCCAGTCAAGTTTCCGCATCTTCCCAATCAGTAAGTACAAAAATGGCAGGTCAAAACCCACCCATGGATATGATGGACCGCATGGTTGCAGCTAGGTATGCACCATTAGTTTTACCTCAACCTTTACATGCATTGCCTGGAGGTGATTACCAGAAATATATGCCTAGATTCAATGGACAGGGGGAAATCACTGCTGAGGAACGTTGGGAGGCTTTCCTAAGTTATGCTGACAATCAGAACATTGAGATTAAAGATGTGTGGATGAGGGTATTTGTTCAGAGTCTTGATGGGGATGTAAGAAAATGGTTTAGAGATTTGCCTGCTAACTCAATTACTATCATTGAAGAAATCCATGATCTTTTCATGAGACAATGGGGAGACACAAAGGATCAAACCTACTATATAACCGAGTTTGGAGCTCTCAGAAGAAAGAAAGATGAGACTGTTGCATATTTTTCCAAAAGGTTTAACAAGATGTACAGTAGAATTCTAGCAGAAATTAAACCTACAAAAACATCAGCTAAGCTAACTTATGCAAAGGCTTTTGATCATGAATTTTCTTTGTTACTGAGAGAAAGAAGACCTATCACCCTGCTGAACATGCAAGATGCAGCTTTGGAGGTAGAGTCTAATTTGCTAGCTTCAAACAGACTTAAGAAAGAAACAGCTCAACAGCTGTATGAAAGAAAAGGAAAGAAAGAAGCTGTCACAGCAGGTTCTGCTTCTCAGTTTGCTGAGACCAAGATAGATGAGATGGCTAAAATGGTAAAGATTCTTACTGCAAAATTGAATAAACTAGAGTTTGAGAAGAATGCTAGTAAACCTACTCCAGAAGCTGATCGAAATCCAAACAACCAAAATCAGTTCAGAAGGCAGTTTGCTCCTAGATTCATGCCAAGAGAGCGCATGAATAATGATATCCAGCGAGAAAGGAGGGAGAATGAGGATCAAAAAGTGCCCCCACCATTTCAAAATAATTTGGTTGATGAGGAAGAAATTGATCAACAACTGCTCTTTGAAGAAACTAAGACTGATCAGGACATGAACCACATTGGAGATAGATTGTTTACAGGTTTTGTTACTGAAGAAGATTTTTTGAATTCTGAATGCTACACCGCTGGCATGTTTGAAAATGAAGATGACGTAGATGTGGAGAATATTGCTATAACTGCTGCTATTCATCAGAATGGACCACCTAAGAAGACCCTAAATCTTAGATCAGGTCCGAAACAAGTGGCTCAAGCTCCAAAGAAGAGGGCACTTGTTCCTGCTGCACCTGTTCCTGCTAAACAAATAGCTGATCCTGTTATTGAGAAGAAGCAGTCTGCAGAAAAATCAAAGAAGAATGCTGAAGCTGAAGAGGTAAACAAATTTGTCCAGAATTTTAGCTTGGAGAATGAACTGGGGAAGTTAAAGATTCCTGTACCTTTGACTGAGTTAATAAAGAATCCATCATATAAGAATACAGTTCTGAAAGTGATGAATATACCCAGTAATCAGCCTGTTTCATATACAGTTAATTTGCAGGAAGAAAACCCTAGAATTTTCATTGGATCAGCTCTGGCTGAAAAGACTGAAAATGAGGCTGGTGCTTCTCCTCCTTTCTATATAACCTTGACTGTACACGAGCAGATGATTCATAATTGCCTGTTAGATTCAGGAGCATCTCATAACTTGATGCCAAAAGCTGTAATGGAAGCCCTGGGCCTTAATGTCACTAAACCTTACCATGATTTATATGCCTTTAACTCCCGAGCTGTAAAGTGTCTAGGAGTAATAAAAGACATGGTTGTCAACTTGGCTCAGTTGCCCATGAAGAGTGTGATAATGGATGTTGTGGTAGCTGACATCACACCAAAATTTGTCTTGCTTTTGTCTAGGTCATGGGCTAAGAAGGTTGGGGGAACATTACAGATGGACCTCTCTTATGCCACCATTCCTATTTTTGGTGGAGAAAATAGGAGACTTTACAGAGAGATACAGCTTGCTTACATAGTCACAGATGATAAAAACCCCACCAATCACCCAATGTACTCTGTGGACAAAGACCTTGGTTCATGCATATTACAGTTTAGTGAAGAGGAGAATTCTGCTGGTCTATTACAAGTGCAAAAAGAACAGCACGTAAAACGCAGCAGAGAAGAGGAAGATGCATTGTGGCGGTTGTACTTTGATGGATCCTCATGCAAAGAGGGTGCTGGAGCTGGAATTTTACTCATTTCCCTTGGGGGTGAAACAGTGAAACTCATGTATAAATTGGAGTTTGCTACCACTAACAACACTGTCGAGTATGAAGCTCTGCTACTGGGATTGAAGGCTGCTAAAGATTTGGGAATTCAGCAAATTTCTGCATTTGGCGACTCCGAATTAGTTGTTCAACAGGTGAAGAACAAATATCAAGTAAAGCAAGGTTTGCTGAAAGTATATCAAAATGAGGTATGGGATATGCTTGAAAACTATTTTATAGCATTTAATATCACTCATATTCCTAGGAATCATAATGAGACTGCAAATTCTTTAGCCCTGGCTGCCACACATTTCAGAATCCCTAAAACCACTCAGTTAAAGTATCCTATAGAAGTGAGGTATAGACCATGTGTCCCTGACAATGTGAAGCACTGGAGGGTTTTTGAAGATGACATTGAAATAAAAAAAAATCTTGAGCTTATAGAGGAGTTTTCAAATACTCAAATTGATCAGGAAGAAGATGAAAGGGAGGAACAGTTAAATGAGTTTATTGCAGAAGAGATAGCAGGTCATAAGATTATTGAACTAAAGAGCAATTTCATTCCAAAAGGTCTAGTACCTTTAGAAAGAATATTCACAAAAGATGATACACCTTCAAAGCCAGTAATTCAATCTTCAGAAGACAATGTAGAGGACTACAATATTGGTTCAGCAGAACATCCCAGAATGGTAAAAATTTCTAAATTCCTAACAGCGGAACAAAGAAATAGATATATTAAGTTGTTGAAAAAACATGTAGATGCGTTTTCCTTGTCTTATAAGGAATTAAAGACTTATGATACAGCAATTATTCAGCACAAGGTCCCTTTGAAACCTAATGTCAAGCCTTTCAGACAGAAACTAAGAAGAATCAATCCAGCCTTATTTCCTGTAATTGAAAAAGAACTGAAGAAGCTGCTGGATGCAAAGATAATAGTGCCTCTCAGATACTCTTCCTGGGTTGCTAATCTAGTTCCTGTTAGGAAAAAGAATGGGGAAATCAGATTATGTGTTGACTTCAGAAATCTGAATCGATCATCATTAAAAGACAATTATCCTCTTCCCAAGATAGAACAGGTTTTGCAGCAAGTAGTTGGAGCTCAGAGGATTTCTATGCTAGATGGTTTTTCAGGGTACAATCAGATTGCCATGCATCCCGATGACAAGGAAAAGACAGCTTTTACAACCCCCTGGGGGACATTTATGTATGACAAGATGCCTTTTGGCTTGATGAATGTTGGAGCAACCTTTCAAAGAGCCATGGACATCGCATTTGTGGGTGAGAAAGATAAGTTTGTGGTTATTTATCTGGATGATATTACTGTATTCTCAAAATCTGATGATGAACACTTGAAGCATTTGGAGCAAACCTTCCTAAAATGCAGAAAATTTGGCCTATCCCTGAACCCCAAAAAATCACATTTTGCTGTGCAAGAAGGTAAATTACTTGGTCACTTGGTGTCTGCTGATGGCATCAGAATAGATCCTGAAAGGGTGAAAGCAATACTGAAGATTAGCTTACCTCGAAGTAAAAAGGATGTTCAATCATTTATTGGCAAGATAAATTTTATGCGGTGGTTTATTCCCAACTTTGCTGAAACCATTAAACAAATCACAGCCATGTTAAAGAAAGATCAGGAAGTAAAGTGGACTGCTGAGGCAAAGGTAGCATTTGAGAAAATCAAAGTAGCTCTTACTGAAGCACCTGTATTGGTAAGTCCTGATTTTACCAAATAATTCCTCACCTTCTCATTTGCATCAGAAGACACGATTGCAGCTGTCTTACTTCAGAAAAATAAAGAAGGATTGGAACAGCCTATTTCTTTCTTCAGCAAAACTCTCAGAGATTCAGAGCTGAAGTATAGTATATTAGAAAAGCAAGTTTATGCTTTGGTAAAAGCTTTGAAATTTTTCAGAATCTACATCCTACATTCAAAGGTAAGTTGTTTTGTACCTAATCCTGCTGTGAAGGAGGTGTTAACTCAGCCTGATAGTGAAGGAAAGAGAGGCAAATGGATTGCAAAAATTATGGAATATGATGTAAAGATTAGGCCTACTAAGCTTGTCAAATGACAAGGCTTAGCCAAGCTGTTGGCTGACTCAAATTGCCAGACCCTAGGACTGCATGTTATGGTTGAAGACTCACTTCCTGGACAAGATCAAATACAACTGGAGAAAGAAAAAATCATGGATTTTTATTCATCATCAGTCTGGTATGCAGACATTGTTCATTTCTTATTATTTCTGCAATGTCCTAAACATTTGGATAAGAAAGCTGCAAGATCTTTAAAACTCAAAGCCACTAAATACTGTTTAGTTGAGGATCAATTGTTCTAGAAAGATCCAGGGGGTATTTTGCTCAGATGCTTAGACCAATCTGAAATAGGAGAGGTGATTTCAGAATCTCATGAAGGTGCCTGTGGAGGTCACAAGTATTGGAAAGCAACAGCTTACAAAATTTTGCGAGCTGGATATTATTGGCCATCCTTATTCACGGATGTTTACCATTAGGTAAGAGCATGCATCCCTTGTCAGAAATTTGCAGGTAAACAGAAATTATTGTCCTTTCCTTTAAAACCTATTGCAGTAAATGCCCCATTTCAACAGTGGGGACTGGACTTTATTGGAGAAATAAATCCAGCATCTTCAGGACAGCATCATTGGATTCTAACTGCCACAGATTTTTTCACAAAATGGGTAGAAGCCATTCCCACAAAGAATGCTACAGACAAAGTAATCATGGAATTCATTGAAGAAAATATTTTGAGCAGGTTTGGTTTCCCACAGAGATTAATAACAGATAATGCAAAGGCATTCAAATCCAAGGCAATGGTGGCCTTCTGTGAAAGAAATGGAATCATTCTAAAACATTCAACTCCCTATTATCCTCAGGGAAATGGTCAAGCTGAATCTTCCAATAAGAATATCATTCAGAGCATCAAGAAACTACTGAAGCATAACAAAAGGTCTTGGGATTCAATGCTAAAGTATGCATTATGGGCAGATAGGATTACAGTGAAACAAGCAATTGGAACTTCTCCATTTCAGTTAGTTTATGGTACAGAGGCAATGTTCCCTGTCCAATTGGGAATTCCAGTGATGAAGTTCCTCCAGAATTCTCAAGAGGAACCTAATGATATGCAAAGGAGACTATTTGAAATGATAGAGTTACAGCAAAATAGAGAGAAGGTGGATGAAAAAGCACAGATGTACAGAGCCAAGATTAAAAACAGGTTTGACAAGAATATTAAGGAAAATACTTTCATAGAAGGGGAAATGGTTCTAAGATGGGATGCAAGAAAGGAACAAAAGGGAAAGCATGGTAAGTTTGACAATCTTTGGTTTGGCCCTTTTCTGGTATCAAAAGTTTTAGAGAACAATACCTTTATTTTGCAGTCCTTGGAAGGTGAGGAGTTGTCCAGCCCTGTTAATGGACGATTCCTCAAACATTTCTACAGTTTATAAGAACTTATTCACTGATCATTGTACATACCGGTGAGTGAATCACAATAAGACTCCATAGCCCAATGGATAAGGCACTGGTCTTCAGGTTCTTGAAGCCTCGCAGGGAGGTCTTCATCCCGCAGCTGGAGCCAGATGTTAAGTCAGTATCTTGTTTTTTCAAATTTTGGTTTGATAGTATCTTGTTTTTCAAAATTTGGTTTGATTTGCACTTTATTTTAAGTTTTTCATTTTATTTAACTTGATTTTTTCCTCCTTAGTAAGTTTCCTTAGGCTTTATATAAGATTTTGGACTTGATTTTGAGTTTTTAGATTTTAAAGCTTTATATTTGTTTTTGATGAGGGGTTTTAAAAGTTCATTATATCAAATAAGAAGTTCATAAATCTTATTCTAAGTGAGGACATGTACAAGTCTAATCCTGATAACCTTAGGATCCCATGCAAAATGATATAAAGTTGTTTAAAAACAACAAAACAGTGTTGAAGTTTTTCTTGTAGCGCTGGAGCCGAAATTCATCAAAGAAGCGCTACAAGAATATCGTGATCACAGATTCTCCCGATTTTCCAGCAAATTTTGGCACGCTCGGGCTAATGAATGATTGATTATGTGTTTTAGAGGATTCATGACGTGTTGATGCAGAAGACATCATGATTTCAAATGCTTGCACGTCGTGAGGAGGTCGTGCTCATCATCAGCACAAGTGTAGTTCAGTTTGACATCTATCCACACGTTTTCAGGTAATGTGGCATGAAGTTGTTATCTACAAGCTTATTCAAACACATAAGATTTAATGAGATAACCATAGCCACTTGAAAAAGCCGAGCATCGTTGCCAACTGGACAAGTAAGAGGCGTTAAGGGCTTCACGGAAATTAGAGCTTCATAATTCCGCGGTGAACTGCTAAATTGAAGATTGTGCGACATCTGTATAACAAAGCTGACTCATCTGACAGTGGGGGTCGTGATTTCAAACAACCACATTGGAGCAATTTACAGGTATTCTTAAAAAACCCATATAACAGCAGATTTGGGGCTTTTTCGCTTCAGCTTACTCTGATCAAATTAATCAAAGGTTAGGTAAAATTGTGCTTTAAAACGCAATTTTAACCAGAGAAGTAGTTATTTGTTGATAAGCTGCGACGCTAGATTGAAGGAGGGTTGAAGATAACAGTATCGTTTTTATATTTAAACCTGTCAGTGCTACGAATAACCTGTACATTCAATAGTGTTGATAAACTTCCAGAATTCAGCTCCTGTTCACAAACAATACAAGAGTATATATCCAATTTGCAGTGATTGAAACATAATGGGTAGGAGTGGCAAAATAAATAGAGCTGAACCAACAGATGTAGAATGGGTTGAAAAAATTCCTGAGTGTGTGGAGCTATTCAAACAAGCTGGTTGGATGGATTTTTTCAGAAAAATTGATGGATATAATGCAAAGGTATCCTGCAGGTTTGCCCAGGGTTTCAAGAATGATATGGTGGTTTTCGATACCCTGAAATTCAAGCTGACAGTTAAATTGATTTCAGAAGCCATAGGAATTAAAGATGAAGGTGAACAATGGTTTAAAAAGCTGCCCTTTGATTTTGATCCACAGAGATACCTCTTACCCAATGTCATACCTGATTGGAATAAAGGTGTCCTAATCCAAAATGTTAAAAAAGAATGGGTTGAACCAATTAGAATATTGCAGAGTTATGTTACTTGTGAGGGTAGGTATGCCTTCGTATACAAGTATCATTTCATATTTCTTCAACACATGGTGGGAATATCCAAGATGAACCTGCCATTCTTCTTCTTGAAAAGTTTGCAGAAAATGTCCAACAAGGTGAAAGGGCCAGTTGATCATTCCTCTCAGTCCATCTTTCATCATGGATTAATCAAGTTGATTGTTAGTACTGCCTTGCAACATGAAGGAAAGACCTGGGACTTTTTTGTTTTTTGGTCTGGTTTTGAAGATCAAAAATCTAAAAGACAAGCAGATAAGGGAAAAGTCTTACTCAGAAAATTAGGTCATCAGCCCAAACTGGAAGATAAAGGAAAGATCAAAATTGAAGAATCAGTAAAGCCTGTGGAGGAAGACAATGAACAAAAGACATTCTTAGCCAGCCCTAAAAGCAAGTTCACACTGTTTGAAGACAAGAAGGAACTGCCTGAAAAGAATCCAGCGCCTGTAGCAGATCCTCAGGAGGAGAAAAAGGTTGACATTAAGGTGGTTCCTGTACCTAAAGAAGAGATTTACACTCAGCCAAGAAGCCCTATCACAATTCTTTCAGATGATGAAGGATATCTGTTGGAAGAAGAACAACCCATTTCCGAAATAAAAGTCAAAGCTGAAATTGAAGAAATTCATGTTTCAGATAGCAAAACCACAAGGCCTAACAGGAAAAGGAACAAGCTGGAAGTAGTGGAATTGGCTGCTATTCAGTACCAAGGGAAAGAACTGAAGATGATGGGAGAGGCAACTTCATTTTGGAGACCTAAAACTAGGTCAAAGAACAAGTTGAGATTAAATATGAAAAAATTGCTGAATCCTAAATTAAATAGAGATGATGTGACTGTCTTAGATGAAGTGTCCATAGATGAGGATAAGCCAGAACTAGAGAAATTGCAGCCATGTTTAAAAGAAGAAATTCATTCAGTGGAAGCAGCAGGTGAAGAATATCCAAAGCCCAGCATTGATGACACTTCTACGAAGTTGTTGATGGAAGAGACAGCAATCTTCAAGAAGCTTGACATTCCTTGGAAACCTGATGAAGAGCAAGATTCTGCAATGGATAAATTAGCTAATTCTGACAGGGAAAATCTGCAGAAGACTGTCAAGCAATACAAACACCAGATGAATTATATGCAGGAGGTCAATGATGGTTTGATGATGGCCAACAGAAGGTTAAGGGAAGATCTCCAAGATATAAATGACAATTTTCAGGAACTAGTAGCTGATGCAAAAGAAGCACTTAAAAGGAAAAGAGCTGCTGATAGTCATTGCACCCAATTGGAGAAGACAGTCTAGGAATTGCAGCAGAAAAACAAAGAACTCATAAAAAAGATTAATGACATGGAGCAGGAGCAAAAGAAGGCTAAGAAGAAAGACCAGGCTTCAAATGGTATCGCTCTCCTAGCTGAGGTGGAAAAAGACCTATAAAGCAGTTGTGCTTTCAATTAGTTGTCATTAATTAGCAAACTGATATATTAATGAGGTGCTATTTTTAGCATATTTTGTAACTTGTAAATATTCTGCCTTTACTTTACCTCATCGAGAGCTGGAAGATAGTTAGGGTTAGAGACCTAATTGATTTTGTAAAGCATAGTATTTAGAGATGTTAAGAAGTCATTGAGAGGGTTCTGGATTTTAGGGGAGCATCAGGAGGTCTGCAGACTGTTTGTATCTTCAGACTTGTTCAGAGATAAGTACTGTGACGCTTATAGGCATTGGCTGATGAAATAATGAAATATATGACTTTTTCCCCTCCAATTTATTTGTGTTGGCTTTGTTATTGAGCTTGTTTAGCTTCTTAAATGCTAAATTCATTGCTAGTTAATGTATATTTTCTGGTGATGCTTATCCTTTATGTATGAACCTTAGCACATTCTTTCTGTGGGATCTCATGTGATATGTTATACATCTTTATCAGTTTCTGTTTATGAATTAGTTTTTACTTTTCTTTTGAATGTATTCCCTGACTGTCCTCAAAGTTTATAACCATTTAAATCATACAAAAAACCCTAAACTTTGTTTTATTTATTCAGTTTTACTCTTAAGATTGTGTTAGCTTGTTTCTGTAGCCTTAGAAACAATTTCTGGCACAAACACAGTCTATTTTGAGGGGGGGTATTTTTCCCATGAGGTTTTCCCCATTTCCTCGGTTTATTGACTGTTATTATTCATTGTATTGGGTGACCTTTGGTCTTAGTTACCAGGGCCCATGATGGATTAAGGGGTGGTGTTAGGATATTCCTATACTCCATCCTAGTCCTAGCAACATTTTCATTATTTGCATTTTCAGTCATGCATGCACTTTTAGGGTTTGCATGCATTATTTAGGGTTTGCATGCATTTGCATGTATCCCAGTCATCAGTCCCAGCACCTAGCCCTCAGTTAGCCAGCCCCCAGAGCTTCCTTCCACTCAGTTTCAGCCCTCCTAGAGCTTAGTGCACCCTCCTTTCACCTACTGCATGAGAAAGGCACCCTTCCTTACTTACCATTCAGTTATCTTCAGTTATCTTCAGTTCTCTCCTTGATTTAAGGCTAGACTGACTCTCAACTGACTGTATCACTCCGATGGACCTCCAGTGAGACTTGACTGCCCATTCTGACTTCAGTTAGCTCCTCATGTGCCCTCCAGTGAGCCTCCTTCATTCAGTTAGTTCCAGTTACACCTACCACACTCAGTTTGACTGATGGTTGATAGTTACTTGAGCATTGATGACTCCACTGATGATGAGATAGACTACTAGTTGTGCTCCGATGACACTCCAGTGATCTTTTGATCACTCCATGAAGGCTAATTCGAATTGACACCTTAGGCATACGAATCCTCATGCATTGTACTATTTATTTGTCCATATTGTGATTAATTAATTAGTGGGTGTGAAGTTATTTTGCTTCTATCCGAGTTCTACTGTATTATTATTATGTTGCTCATTATACTGCATTGACCACTCTTATTCTATTTTCCTACTTAATCATAATTATTCTCTTGTGAGGTATACATCATCTCTTAGATCTGTTGTGAGGATTTTCACAGCTTTTGTCTCGTTATATGCATAATTGATGATTTGAATTTAGAATTCAAATTATGTCTTCCATTGGTTGTCCGGTCCCACCTTGAGAATTAAAGAGTATATAATTAATTTCTATTAGAGTATTTATTTTTCTGTAACATTATATTTTTTATTCTCTTTGTTTGTGAATCCCCTTTTAAATCTTGATCACTCACACAACAATATATATAACTGTTGGTCCTCTATTTTGTCCATTCGATGTACTCTTTCCTAGTATTTAAAGTCTTAATGGGTCCAATAATAATCAGTTTGATGTGTCTTTTGAAGGTCAATATTGCTAAAAGCCATGGTAAGTAATTTTAATTATTTGCTTGTTATATTTTCTTATTTTTATGCATATGTTGTGGGTTTTTAGGTTTCATTAAACCCTATGCTAATAATGCTGTGGGTTTCTCTTCTACACAGGGTTCGTTTTGTTATTTGGCCAGCGTTCAAATGAGGAGATTTGGGGATTCGATCTACCATCAGGGCGTTTTTATTGGATCCACATCATCTTTAAGATGCTTTTGGAAGATTGCTTCACTGTTATTTCAGGCACGATCTGTGGTGTTATTATCTTCTCTTAAACGATATGTGTATATCCTGGATCTGAGATGCCATTTTTGGCTCAGATGGTTAAGATATTTTGAGTATTGTTATTCCTATCGATCCTTGTCTTCAGGACGATTTTACTCTGTATAATCTAGTATAAAAGTAGCCATGGAAACCCTAAGCAGGGGGAATTTGTACAAACTCCATTTTTCTGAATATGATACAGCGTGTGTTTTCAGCAAACTCGTGATTTCAATGTGTGAGGCGTTGAGGGCAGGGCCCACCTTCAACACCAGACTGTAATATTCCATTAGTGTGTGTGGTTTGCAATAGTAGATTGGCGTTTTCTCATTTCACATTCCTTTTCAGCATATAACTTATTTGCCCATTATCGGTTTGCAATAGAAAATGTGACTGCGAGTATTAATTAATAGCATTTACAGTTTATGGTGATAGAGTGAATTTGTTAACAGTTTGAATGAAAGATTCCATTTATTTTTGGTGAATGGTTATTTTAAACCTAGGGTATATATAATTGCATGATCTGATATAGAGTATGGTAGATTCAATTTGATGAAGGACTATGAATGGATTGAGTGTTTTTAGATTGAGAGTTTTATTATGAATGGATTGAGTGTTATATTCCCATAGCTACAGGAATGGTTTTTGACTGTACAATTGAATTCAGAATTGGTTTTAAATCTTTTCTCTAGTCTTCTGTGTGTGGCATTGGTACATGAATTACAAGTTTAACTTTCAATACTAAAACCTTTATGTTGCAGCACAAGAATAGTGTATAGACAGCCTGTTCTCTTATTATCGAATCAGGGTTTGAAGATCGTGATCATAGAGTACTTAGGGTTTACTGTTTTTGATAAAGGATTGCATTTGTATTTGAATGAGTTTTGAGGAAGAGTCCTTGGCTGTAACCCTGTTCATTTGAATCAGTTTTCATAATTTAAACACAGTGACTGTCAATTACACAGTTCTAATCTTTATTTGATGAACATAGTTTTGGTATTTTCTTCATGAGTACTTATATGCATTAATTGTAAATAGAGAGTGATGGAACTTCACCAACAGTTAAATTCTCATTTGATAGATTGTATGCATTAATAACTCAAAGCTAAAAGGCATAGGACTAGTTCAGATTTGGGGATGTTTGTGTGAATTTACATACTTGATTTGAAGTTCAGTTAGGAAACATGGTCGACGGAGCATACACATTTGGTTAATGACAGATTGACTTGGATTGTGATTACAATAGCCTAGATTGCTGTAGGTACCGTTTATTGTTTTTAATTTGCTAGCAGGTTGTTTTAAAATTATAGAATTACAGTTTGAAAACCCTTATTTAGGTTATCTTCGAGTTCAACAATAAGAATTAGTAATGTAGTTTTCATTTTCTTTAATGCAGAGTTAGTGGTCTTTAGCATTGGCCCTTTAGGGTTAGTCTCATTGTTGTTAGCAGTAGATTAGGATTTCTTGAGCATTAGGGTTAGCTTATCTGCACATATAGTGTAGCAGCTCGAAGTCTACGATTCCCCGGTTGATAAATTAAATTGAGGTGAATTAAATATCAATAATTTTAACCAACATTTTGGCGTCGTTGCCGGGGAGTTGCTCCAAGGTAAGCTGGTATTTTGCTCATTTCTATTTTTTAGGCTGAGAAGTTTAGGTAGATAGGATCTTTTTACAGTACACAACAAGGTGGAGGGGAAACATTAAGACGCAAAGACGAATTCACTATGGGATTCCCATGGTGAACAGCCTGCCGCATCCACTTTAGTGGGTTGCCCCAAACTCTTGTTGTCCCCTTTTGGTAGGTGTGGTTGTTTTTCTTCGCATGATTGATTTATTTTTACTGCAAACAGCGTGTTTATCTTTCTTGTAAAGAGTATTTATTTTTTTATTTTTTTTGTAGTTTAATTTCATGCAAGTGTGGGTGTGTTTAATTTCAGTAATCTAATTTTACAACAGCTTTTATGTGTGACTAGTGTTGTAGATTGGGGAAGAAGTATTGGTAAGGCAAACTTGCGCACTTCATATCAGGTTCCTTCAAACCCAATTGGGGCACAGGTATTTCAATTTGTTTTGATTAAAAGTCTTGTGATTTTCAGAATTTGTTTTGATGAGACCTAGAGATAGTAAGGGTAGATTCATTACGGTTCATGCTGATCTTTTTGTAAACAACAAAACCCCCCCCCTTCACTAACCCTAGGGATAGGGATACCGGCAACGAAACTGAAAACAACAACATTCAGAATTCAGCGGAATTTGGAACCCAACCAGTAGGAACTGAGGTTATACCTAGTGAACAGTTACATTCAGAAGAAATCCCACAGATCCAACAAACTTCACCTTTAAGGGAAGATCCTAATGTGGTTGACGTAGTGAACATAGAAAAAGTGAACTTCCTTCTGGAACATAACCAGAATCCGGTGGTTTCTCAATTAGAATCCACTACAGATTTACCTTTTAATTTTCAAGCTTGGCCTAGGCCAGATCATTTGGATTCTATTCTACCCCCAAGAAGAGACAGGATAGGTGTCAACTAGTTTAGGAACCCTCTTGTCATGAGTGATCAGGAAACTGAACACCAGATGGAAGGAGAAGTAGAGCATGTGGGACGAACTGAAACAACTTTTGGCTTCCCCATTCTTGATCTTACACGGGATGTCAGTATGAAAAATATTCCAGCATCTTCATTACCTACTTTCTATGGGAAAAGTACTGAAGATCCGGATACCTTTCTATTTGAGTTTGACATCTTATGTAGGAGTTATAATTATCTACAGGATGCTCAAAAGTTAAAATTATTTCCAGCAACCCTTAAGGATTCTGCACTTAGATGGTTTATGAGCTTGGGGGAATCCACCATCCGAACTTGGGAACAAATGAAGAGTGCTTTCCTCAGAAAATACCGAGACTACTGTGGGCCCCGAGACTCCCAAAACGATATCTTTAAAATGCAACAGCATGAAGAAGAGAGTCTGGAGGACTTCCTAGAACGATTCTGCTTTGTATTACAGAAGTCTAAGTATAATACCTTACAGGAGGATGCAGTCAGAACCCTTTTTCTAAAAGGGATCCTGGATGAATATGTGGAAATCCTCAACTTGATGGCATCAGGTGATGTATCTCATAAATCCTTTGAAGAGATTACTGAACTATGCAGAAAGTATTCGAGGAGTAGAGCCAAGGCAGGAAAAAGCACAAGGGAAGGTCCTTCCCGTATTTCTAGAACAGCAGGGACTGGTGGGGTCACAAGAGTTGAGTTGGGAAACTTGTTAGAAAATTTCAAAACTGACATTTTAGGCACCTTAAGCTCCCAATTTGATGCTTTAAAAACAAAGAAACGGCAATAGGAGGAGGACATAGCAGCATTACACATATTCTGCCCCAAATGCAGAAAAAGACACCCTTTGAAAGAATGCCCTCTAAATATTATTTCAGTCTGTGCTCTTTGCTCTGCGCAACACCCAACTGACAATTGCCCTTCTTTACCAGAGCTGCAAGCTTTTTACAAGCTTAATGCTGAACCTACCGATGCATCAAGGAGGCCTTGGCAGCCTAGACCTCAAAACATGTACCCAGAGCCTGTTTTCCAGAACCCTGCATATTATTATCCCATGCAGCAATCTCAGCAGCCATGGAGTCCACAAATGTGGCAGAATTGGCCCTCTCAACCTACTCAGACCCAGCCTTGGCAGCAAGGCTAGCGGGGACAGTCATATGGAGGACCACAAGGACAACCCTATGGAGGAACACAATCAACCACCCCTCCTAGTTACTGTCCAATGCCACCAAATATTCAGCAGTTACTACCAGGTTTTACACCACCTGCCCTTCCTCCTATACCCCCAGTTCCACAACAATATCAAAATCCAAATCCACCTCGACCCACGTTGTTGCCAGCCCAACCTATTCCAAACCCTAATAATCGACCTCCCCAGCCTCTTAATAATGCTGAAATTCAAATGGCTCCAACTTATGTAATTCATTCAGCTCCTTTACAGGAAATACAATTAAGGTCTGGGAAAACATTGAATAAAACTCCTCCAGCAGTGATTATTCATGAAGAGACTGGAGAAGAAAGTGATGAAAAAGAGATTTCAGAAGAAGAAGAAGTGCAGATTGCCTCAGAAAATACCCAAGCACTGGGAACTCATTTCCAACCACCAGCTCATCCACAGGTAAATAACAACCCCCCTTACCCAGAGAGGTTATTAATAGAGAAGCCTGTGATGCGTCCACAGTTTGATTTGGAAAGTGAGTTGAGAAATGTTTGCATCAAAATTCCATTACTTCAGGCTATTAGAGATGTCCCTATTTATGCAAAATTGGTAAGGGAACTGTGTTTAAAGAAACCTGGCCGGAAACAGAAAGACCCACCCAAGATAAATGTTTTAGGCCAGCTGTCTAATTATATTTCGGACTGTCCCTTACCCCCAAAATTTTCAAATCCTGGGAATCCAGTGGTGACAATTTACATCAATGAGGTTCCAATAGGAAACACTCTGGTTGACCTAGGGGCTGCCATTAATGTCATGTCTATGACCACCATGCAGAGACTTCAGTTGCATAATCTCCTCAGATCTACTCCTACTATTTTGGAGTTGGCTGATAGGAGCACAGTCAAACTTGTGGGGGCTTTAGATGACATTACTGTCACAGTAGCTTCTTGGGAGTATCCAGTGGATTTTCTGGTACTCCAAACCAAACACCCAATGGGGGAGCATCCTGTTATATTAGGCAGGCCTTGGTTAGCCACTGCTAATGCCTTTATAGGATGCAGAGAAGGTATTTTAACTATATCAAATGGCACTTCTCTACAAAACCTAATCATTTATCCTCCAGCCCAGCCTGTATCGGAAAACATGTTATGGTTAGAGAATCCTTATGGGGATGAGGATGTGGGACAACCCTTACTGTCCATCAGTCAAACTAGGGGGCTGGAACACCAGACTGAGGATGATATCCTAGATCAATTTATTTCAGCCACCACTAGTATTGAATACCCTCAGTCCTTCTCTGACTTAGACAATGTTTTCACAGAAGATTTTCAGGAACATTATTACCCCTCAGCCACCTCATCATCAGTAGTTTTATTTATAGATGAAAAGATTGAAGCTGCAACTATACCAATGGAAATTAGTCCAGGAAGATCTTTGTTTATCAATGGGAATCTGTCTCAAAGCCAGCAAAATCAGGTAGTTGATTTACTCAAAGCACAGTCTGGGGCATTTGCTTGGGTTTATACAGACATGAAAGGCATTCACCCTGACACATGCATGCATCACATTTATACGCAGGAAAATATAAGACCAGTAAGGCAGCCATAGAGAAGAATGAATCCTGCGCTTAAAGACATTGTGAAGGAAGAATTACAAAAATTGTTGGATGCAGATTTCATCTATCCCATTTCTGATAGCAAATGGGTATCTCCGTTGGTGATTGTTCCAAAGAAGGGAGGTAAGTGGAGAATATGTGTTGATTTTCGTGAATTAAATAAAGCAACTCTCAGAGATTACTTCCCTCTTCCTTTCATAGACCAGGTTTTAGATACATTGTCTGGAAAGAAATATTTTTCTTTTTTGGATGGATACAGCGGATATAACCAGATAAGAATAGCCCCAGAGGATCAAGAAAAAACCACTTTTACCTGCCCATGGGGAACTTATGCTTACAAGGTCCTTCCATTTGGACTGTGTAACGCTCCTGCCACTTTCCAGAGGGCAGTGTTAGGTATTTTGGCTGATTTGGTCCATGACTGTGTGGAAATATATATGGATGATTTTACAGTCTATGGTAATGATTTCAAGGAAGCCTTGGATAATTTGGAGAAAGTTCTAATTAGGTGCCAAGAAACAAATCTTGCTTTAAGCCATGAAAAGTGTAAGATGATGTTAACTGAGGGTATTGTTTTAGGGCACCATGTTTCATCAGAAGGAATTAAGGTTGACCCAGCAAAAATTGAAATCATTACTAGTCTGTCTTCACCAACTACACAAAAAGAAGTCAGAAGCTTTCTGGGACACGCAGGGTACTATCGTAGGTTTATTGCTAATTTTACAAAGATAGCAGCCCCACTGTTCAAATTATTGGTCAAAGACAGTGGTTTTGAGTGGGATCAACACTGTCAGAAAGCCTTTGACACATTAAAGTCAGAATTGTCTTCAACACCAGTTCTGCGGGGGCCAAATTGGTCTTTGCCCTTCCATATACAAACTGATGCTTCAGACACTGCATTGGGGGGAGTGCTCGGACAGAAAGAAAATCAGTCCTCGTATGCTATTTATTTCATCAGTAAAAATTTAACACCTGCAGAACTGAACTATACAGTGACTGAGAAAGAGTTTCTAGCAGTAGTTCATGCCATCAATAAATTCCGACATTATATTACAGGTTACGAGGTATTTGTTCATACCGATCATTCTGCTATTAAATTTTTGATGAATAAGCCAATCACTAGTGGCAGAATTACTAGATGGTTACTTTTGCTACAGGAATTTAACATTACCATAGTTGACAAACCAGGGAAGGAAAATCTGGTTGCAGATTTCCTCTCCAGATTGACTCATGCTGATAATAATGTTCCTGTCGATGATACATTTCCTGACGAACACTTGTTTGCTGTCTCTATTAAAACACCCTGGTTTGCAGATGTAGCCAACTATTTGGTTACAGGGAAATTACCTGCTCATTTGTCATCTTATGAAAAACGAAGAATCATACAGCAAAGTGCTAATTATTCATGGGTAGGTAATGATCTCTTTCGAACCGGTCCAGATCTGATTATCAGGAGGTGTGTGAGGGAGGATGAGATGTGTGACATCCTCCAAGCCTGTCATGATGGGCCCTGTGGAGGCCATTTTTCAGACAAGCGGACAGCATATAAGGTGTTACATCAAGGGTATTACTGGCCTACCCTTTTTAAAGATGCTGAGAAGTATGTACAGGGCTGTGACAGCTGTCAAAGAATGGGGAGACCCACTGCTGCTGATCAAATGCCTTTACAAGCCCAGGTACAAATTGAACCCTTTGAAAAATGGGGATTGGACTTTGTTGGACCAATTTCACCAATGTCAAGGAAAAAGAGGTATATTTTAGTTTGCACTGATTATGTAACTAAGTGGGTTGAGGCAAAAGCTCTATTGAGGGCCACTGAGAAATCAGTCATAGAATTTATTTACGAAGAGATTTTTACTCGTTTTGGTATTCCTCGTGAAATTGTAACTGACAATGGAGCACAGTTTGTCTCTAAATCAATGAAAGCACTTACAGAACAATATGGAATTAAGCACTATAAATCTTCTCCTTACCATCCCCAAGCAAATGGTCAGGTGGAATCAACCAATAAAGTGCTAGAATCCATTTTAACTAAGACTGTGCAGCTACATCATAAGGACTGGGCAGACAGGCTACCCGAGGCATTGTGGGCTTACAGAACTACCTGGAGAAATACCACAGGGTATACCCCATATCAACTTGTTTATGGTAAGTAGGTCCTGCTGCCTATAGAATTTCAGGTGAAAACTTTTCGTACTGCTGCACAACTGAGCTTGAATTTAGATGAAGCCCAGGAGCAGAGGCTGATGCAATTAAATGAACTTGATGAAATTAGACAAGATGCTGTCCAACAAACTGTGTTGATACAGAATCAGCGGACTAAGTGGCATGATAAATTTTTAAAGAAGAAGACTTTTGTAGAAGGTGATTGGGCTCTGTTATTTGACTCACGATTTAAACACTTCAAAGGTAAGCTTACCACTAGATGGATGGGGCCATATGAAATTGTGACTGTTTTTGATAATGGTTCTGTCAAAATAAAAACAATAGACGAAGAACAAACTGCCTTTGTAGTGAATGGACATCGGTTAAAAGTATATCATAAACCTCTCTCTAAGCAAGAGTTCATCCATAACATGAGTCAGCAGTCTGAACTGGAACTGGTAGGTGAGGAAAAGACTTCTTCATCTCCTACTCTCTCTCAGTAATCTTCAGTGAAATTGTTTTTGTACATATGTACAGGGATTTGTTTTTTTTCTTTCTCTTTTTGAAAGGTGCAGATATTCTTTTCAGCAAGACTCAGAATGTTTTTTTTTTTTTTTTTTTTTTTTTTTTGAAACCTAAGGGAGGTATCACTATCCGATTTTAGCATGCTGATTATTTATTTTTTTTTGCAAGACATTTTTAAGGACTGTGTAAATTTGGGTCAATTTCTGAGCTTCAATGAATTATTGGAATGTCTGCATTTGTGTGTCAGATTTTCTTGGGAATTGTTTTGGCTATTCATAAGAGTACTTGCCCACCAGGCATTGCCTACATTAATGCTTTAAGCTCCCAAATGTTTCTGCTTATGAACCTATGGGCTGCGAGGACCATTTGATTTGGTTTCACACTAGATAAAGAGTGGGAATTGATGTTAGTTACAGCTATGGGCATGAAGTTATTCTTAAGATAGGCATCATGATTAAAAGGTGTTCAAGATCGGGCAGTTTGGGGGTTATTATCTCTTGGCTGTTATAAGATTAAACACATATATATATATACTGTCTTTAGCCACTTTATGACTTTCACTTTCTACAGTTACGAAGGTTAGTTGTTCATATGGGCAAATCTTTACAGGCATATACAAAGAATACTCTTCCAATGTTGGTACCATCCCACTCCTAGATGGTTTTCAGAGCAGCTCCCCCACTCATCTATGCTGAAGCAAATCATAAATTTTATCTTTAAGATGAAATTGGGACAAGAGCCTCTGATAGAAAAAGGGTGTAAGAGGTTAACCCGCCGGGATACTGAACAGGTTTGCTGGCAGCGGGTACCGACCTGTGGTATGAACAGGCAAACCCATCAGGGTTCTGAACAGGCCTGTTGGCAATGGGGCATCTGCCTGGGGAAGAAGCTTCTTAAGATGTTATAGTTACCCCACCGGAGTACTGACCAGGCTTGCTGGCAGTGGGTTCTGACTTTGATATCTTCTTTAACAGCCTCATCTATACTTGTCTATATGAACAACGTACCTATGTGAAGGTAAAAGAGAAGCCATGAGGATGGTTAATTAAAAATTATTAAATTCATTCAAAATAAAATGATAGCCAGTTGATAATCATCTCCACCTGTTTTTGGTACTTTGGGTTACCTGATTCTAAAAAAAAAAAGGTTTATTTTGATGCCTAAAACATAGCTGAGAACTGTAGTACTATTTGTTCCACTACTCAAATTATCCTGTGTGAAGCTGAGTCAAAGTGGACCAGTACTCCATTAGCTTCTGATTGATTATTTTTTTTCTTATCCTGTAGCATATGTCCTGGTGGAAAAGTTCTGTATGGATAACAAGGGTGAGGACTGAATTTTTGATTGATGAAATCTGAATTGTGATTGTTTGAGTTTGAATTTTTGATTGTTTAAATTATGAATGAGTGATGAAGCTTGCATTTCTGATTATTGAAGTTATGAGTGATTATTTGAGTTTGAATTTTTGATTTATGAGTGATTGATAAAACTTGCATTTCTGATTTTTGAGTTCTAAGTGGTTGATTGGAATTTGAATTTTTGAGTGTTATTTGTATTTTTAATAAAGATGGCTTCATAGCACGATTGAGTTCCTGTGTGGTTAGATAGAGCAGCAACTCTGCAAGAAGGAAATTAGGCCATAAAACTGTTGGGGTCCAACGAATCTCTTAATTCAGGCTATCTGCTTATGAACTCATTGAAGTAATGTCTATTTGGGAGATTCATGGTTTTACATCATCATTCATAACCTAACAGCTGCTCCAGATGCTGATACTTACCTTTATATTGGTCAAATTGCTGTACATAGTTATCAGCCTAAAAAAGCACTGCTGTGTTTGTCAAAGTGCCGGATTGAGTGTCGGATTGAGTGCCGGAAGTTATATTGGGAAATTGGCATGTATATGCTAATGGACGTGGATTGAGGTAAGGAAAGTTGTACGATCGGCTAAACTTTAATTAGTAATAAGGATTATAATTAATATTTTTTTGCCATTATATTAAATCCGATAGTTATGAATTCCTTTAAAAACTTTTGGTAATATTTCATTTTCTATCAATTGGCAACCTTTGATAAATTAATCATAACCTTATTTTATTATAATTTGGGTTCTGACGTGTTAAGAGACTAAGTTCAGTTAAAAACGTGTTAGACCACGGTTATCATTCCCTGCGAAGTGGGCAGTATGTGCCACCACTTGCAATGATGTGTTTTCTTATCACGATGCTGTCTTCATTACCCTCACTTCCTACCATTTTTACCAGGGTCATTCGGGTTTTATACAGTCGCTATCCTTCCATTGTCGTTACCTGCGAATTACCTGTCCGAATCCTTTTCTAATTCCCTGTCAATTCGCTACCCTCGTGGCTCCACCATGCTCAACCGGCATGAACCCTCTGCGTATGAGCAGCTATTAGCCATTCCGGAGTTCGTTGCATGCAAGGATATGTTTATTCGGGCAGGATGGCATACATTTTTAACTAATTTACAGGGCCACGATGACGCAGTCTCTCTCCAATTCGCCCTGAGTTTCGACGGGCATACCGCTAGAGTGGGGGCTCTAGAGTTTGCAGTGACAGAGGAGTCCATTTCAGTTGCCACGGGACTTCCACGCACCGGTGATAGATGGTTTAAGAATGGTCGGATGCCACGAAAAGATTATGACTGCGTTTTTAAACCAGAATATTTGGCTGTGAAGGGTGAGAAGGGTTTCTCCAAACTATGGGTCAGGGAAGAATTCTATAATTCTTTGATGATCATTACCAAGCTAATTACCTGTGAAGGTCGATTCTCCACCTACAAAGCCTGCCATTTTCGACTGCTAGCTCATTTCGAGTTTGGTAAGCTTCTAAATTTCCCATTTTATTTTTGGAAAAGTTTGAGTAAGATGGCTTCGCAAGTGAGGAAGAATTTAGAGCATCCAACCCATAGTCTTTATCATCATGGGCTTATTAAAATGATTGTTTTAGCTGAGTTAAAGAAGCAGGGTCAGGGTTGGGAACATTTTGTATATGAACTCTCTAACCCTCATCTTCAGTCACCCGTGAGGAATGAAGCAGGGGAGCCTGGTATCCCTGATTTAGTGGAAAAAGCTTCCTCCACAAACAATTCAGTTCCTCAAGATGCTTTTCCTCAGGAACCTGCTGTTAATAGCTCCAAGAAAACTGCTTCATTGTATGCTAAGAAATCCCCAATTCCTAAAAGACAGTGTGTTAACTCTCAGTCTGGGGGAGATAAGGAGCCAAATAGACGGTTTACTCGCAGTATGGCCGCTAAAGAGGGGAGGAAGGGGTCTAAGGGTAAAGAACCTGTCCACGTCGAGTTGTCATCATCCGATGCTTCCTCTACCCAAGCTGACTCCGATTCTCCTGATTCCCCTCATTGTTCTGCATCCCTGAATCCTGTCAGTGAACCCTTGTTACCAGTATCTCCTTCCAAATCAAGTCTGAAATCTATCAAAGGATCACCTTCAAAGTCAAGTTTGAAGTCTGTCAAGGTATCCTCTTCCAAATCAAGTTTAAAGTCTGTCAGGGCATCATTTTCCAGGTCTGGTTCAGAAGCTTCAGCGCAGGGGATTGACTATTTTAGACAAAAGAATATCAAATTGAAAAAGAAGCTGCAAGAATATGAAAGGTTGGATCGGGTTGTTAAACAAGAAAATGCCATTTTGAAAGCTAGAATAGTGTCCCTGCAAACCTTGGTTGATGAAGTTAAAGGGACAAATCATAGCCTTCGCAGACAGTTAAAGAAAAAGGACAAACAGTTTGAGCAGTTAGCTAGCATACAGCAACATTCTGCTCCCTCTCCTCCTCAGGTGCAAGTCCTGTTTAATACCTCAGCTTCAGTTTCTGGAGTTGGGTCCAAGGATTGACAATTCATTTTGAAGATTTAAATTTTGCCTATCACAAATTTCCTTGCATTGGGACATGCAAGACCTTCAGTCTGGGGGAGATGTTGGTCCTCTATTTTGTCCATTCGATGTACTCTTTCCTAGTATTTAAAGTCTTAATGGGTCCAATAATAATCAGTTTGATGTGTCTTTTGAAGGTCAATATTGCTAAAAGCCATGGTAAGTAATTTTAATTATTTGCTTGTTATATTTTCTTATTTTTATGCATATGTTGTGGGTTTTTAGGTTTCATTAAACCCTATGCTAATAATGCTGTGGGTTTCTCTTCTACACAGGGTTCGTTTTGTTATTTGGCCAGCGTTCAAATGAGGAGATTTGGGGATTCGATCTACCATCAGGGCGTTTTTATTGGATCCACATCATCTTTAAGATGCTTTTGGAAGATTGCTTCACTGTTATTTCAGGCACGATCTGTGGTGTTATTATCTTCTCTTAAACGATATGTGTATATCCTGGATCTGAGATGCCATTTTTGGCTCAGATGGTTAAGATATTTTGAGTATTGTTATTCCTATCGATCCTTGTCTTCAGGACGATTTTCCTCTGTATAATCTAGTATAAAAGTAGCCATGGAAACCCTAAGCAGGGGGAATTTGTACAAACTCCATTTTTCTGAATATGATACAGCGTGTGTTTTCAGCAAACTCGTGATTTCAATGTGTGAGGCGTTGAGGGCAGGGCCCACCTTCAACACCAGACTGTAATATTCCATTAGTGTGTGTGGTTTGCAATAGTAGATTGGCGTTTTCTCATTTCACATTCCTTTTCAGCATATAACTTATTTGCCCATTATCGGTTTGCAATAGAAAATGTGACTGCGAGTATTAATTAATAGCATTTACAGTTTATGGTGATAGAGTGAATTTGTTAACAGTTTGAATGAAAGATTCCATTTATTTTTGGTGAATGGTTATTTTAAACCTAGGGTATATATAATTGCATGATCTGATATAGAGTATGGTAGATTCAATTTGATGAAGGACTATGAATGGATTGAGTGTTTTTAGATTGAGAGTTTTATTATGAATGGATTGAGTGTTATATTCCCATAGCTACAGGAATGGTTTTTGACTGTACAATTGAATTCAGAATTGGTTTTAAATCTTTTCTCTAGTCTTCTGTGTGTGGCATTGGTACATGAATTACAAGTTTAACTTTCAATACTAAAACCTTTATGTTGCAGCACAAGAATAGTGTATAGACAGCCTGTTCTCTTATTATCGAATCAGGGTTTGAAGATCGTGATCATAGAGTACTTAGGGTTTACTGTTTTTGATAAAGGATTGCATTTGTATTTGAATGAGTTTTGAGGAAGAGTCCTTGGCTGTAACCCTGTTCATTTGAATCAGTTTTCATAATTTAAACACAGTGACTGTCAATTACACAGTTCTAATCTTTATTTGATGAACAGAGTTTTGGTATTTTCTTCATGAGTACTTATATGCATTAATTGTAAATAGAGAGTGATGGAACTTCACCAACAGTTAAATTCTCATTTGATAGATTGTATGCATTAATAACTCAAAGCTAAAAGGCATAGGACTAGTTCAGATTTGGGGATGTTTGTGTGAATTTACATACTTGATTTGAAGTTCAGTTAGGAAACATGGTCGACGGAGCATACACATTTGGTTAATGACAGATTGACTTGGATTGTGATTACAATAGCCTAGATTGCTGTAGGTACCGTTTATTGTTTTTAATTTGCTAGCAGGTTGTTTTAAAATTATAGAATTACAGTTTGAAAACCCTTATTTAGGTTATCTTCGAGTTCAACAATAAGAATTAGTAATGTAGTTTTCATTTTCTTTAATGCAGAGTTAGTGGTCTTTAGCATTGGCCCTTTAGGGTTAGTCTCATTGTTGTTAGCAGTAGATTAGGATTTCTTGAGCATTAGGGTTAGCTTATCTGCACATATAGTGTAGCAGCTCGAAGTCTACGATTCCCCGGTTGATAAATTAAATTGAGGTGAATTAAATATCAATAATTTTAACCAACAATAACACCTTATCTGCGATGAAAATTATTAGACACATATATTGCAAGTATATTCAGAGAGTTAGTGTGCTTAAACTCTCCTTAAATAAATTTCTTGTTGTGTTTTTTCTTGAAGATTTATACATTTTTGAATTATTATTAAAATGGTTTGTGTTTGAATACTGCTTCATGCCAGCCTTCTTCTTTATATATGGTAATTGTTATGGCACCATTGTACTACTATAGTTCAAATTAGAAGTTTCAGTCTGAAGAAAAATTTCATTCCCTCCTATCCTATCTTGTTATTTCTAGATGGCAATAACAATCCCTTATCACTTATACGTTTTTCAATGTTGTGACCCTCTAGTCTTGGAAAATTTACATTCTCTTTATGTCTTTAGGATTATTATTTTGATGCTTTTTTTCCAGGTTGGAGGATGGACTCAAATATACAAAGGGTCGAAACTTGTGACAATTAGAGGGGCAGGGCATATCCACCTTTCAACCTTAGGGTATCCAGTCCTTACAAGAGGAGGTGAATAACGTTGTATCAACATATCTGGCGCTATAAAAAGGGCCCGGTACTCTGTTTTAAGCCTTACTTCCTATAGTTATTTTAATATTCTTGTAAGTTTGGAACCCAAAAGAATCCTCACCAGATCTCAAGCTATAGAGAGTGACTTAGAGTTTGAAAAGCATTCCCATCCTCCCAAAATTAAGAACCCCATAGTTGTATCACCTCAAGCTTCCTCACCCTCAGCAAGTTATTCCCATTATTATCGAAGGATACAAATGGATGCTATGAATGCACCCTGGCTTATAGGAAGCGGTCCCTTTTACATCTAAGGACCAGCACATAAAATGCCAAATAATGCTGATAAATACTTTCCAAAATAAAATCAAATGGCATAAGGACCGCAGAATAAAACATCTAGGCATACAAGGATTCCTTAATAAGACTGCAAGTGGAGCATGAAGATGTGTCATGCAGAATGTTTTCCATGACACTTGATGATCAGTCTTATGAATGGTATATCAGCTTTCCCATTGGTTCAATCCCTTCTTGGGTTGAGCTGTAATCTGCCTTCATAAATCTCACTTTCTGCTTCCCATTGATCCCGTAGTGCTATATCATCAGTTTGCTTCAGCACACCGAGAGCCAAATGAGCCCATGAGGTTTTACAAAACTCTATTTACAAGTTGTATACCAGGTTGGTATCTCCTTACACTCTCAATGAGCAAGTAGTTGTTCAAATATATTTGATAGCTTTAGATCCATCCCTTCACCTCAATGTTTGTTAGGAGGTCCCACACTGTAACTACCCTTACATTAGCCTATGCTGAAGCCATGACAGTGGAACAACAGTTGATGCCCCAAGTCTATGGAGTTAGCCAGTGACCATTAGTCGGTTCCTGTTGGGTACCAATTCCATGGTGGTAGCATTTAGAGGTTATTTCGAGCAGGTTAAAGACATGGAACTTGAAGCTTGGGGGTCCCTCATGGATTGATACCTGGAGTGTTAGGAACAGATTGCCTTTAGAATTGTTAAAGCCAATTTTATTTCCAGTTTAAGTTGGGTTAACTTTTGAAGTTTGAATATATTTAACCAGTTTCATATAGTTAGTTTTGTTTTCTATGCTTTCTTACTGGGAAGCATGCAGTTACAATTGACATATAACTTTAATAGATCTTGACTTTTATCATTATTTGCTCTGTGTATTCTTTTTTATGGTAATATTTGGTTTTCTTATATTTAGGGCCACTTCTCGTAGTTGTTTCATGCTATGCCTATTTATGCATGGGTGTGTTTTAGATCCCATCTTCATATCCTAAGATAAATATTTGATGATATTTATTATGCAGAACTCATTCATTGGTTATGATGTTCTCAATAAGCTTGTGATTCCCCATCCTAAACAATACTTACAGGTAAGAATTATTTATTGTTTTTTTCAACTATCAGTGTAATCATTGGCTATTTTGAATACATCAACGAGGAAGCTAGAATATTATCTTATTTACAGTAATCTAAATAGCGTTTTTTTCTTTTTTCTTTTTTCTTTTTTTAGTCCAAATATACAAAAGGTATATCTCTAGAGACAGTCTTTGTGCACCCTTCAATGGTTGGCATGTTGGATGCTTCTGCAGAGGATGCTCTTGAACATGGTGTATGGTAAGGGCCATAACACATAATCCTTCATGACAGTTTTTAACATGAGGAGCTATTTAAATGTGACTGAGCCTTTAATATCTATTTTATATTTTCTAGTTGAAACTTGAAAGTGCTTCCTTAATTCATTTAATCTTTGTTGTTCTTTATTGATGGAACATTTTTTCACATACAATATAATTTAATATTGTTTCGTTGTTACAAAATTATATGCATATGTCCTGCTACAGCAATGCCAATGGTCCTTTTACCCTAATCCTGACTGAGGTGAAATGTTACCAATATAACATGCATGGGGCCTAAGCATTGGAGATGGTTGAAACTATCTGAAGGTTGTATAATATGTTCATGGAACCTGAGAGAAACATGCGCTTGTGTTCATTTTACAGGGGATGGTGGCTTGGCCCACATTGGAGGAATATGATTTTGGGACACCATTTGCTCATCCTTTGCTTCTATATAAACTGAAATTCTCCTTTCCATGGCATCATCCACCATTATCTTCAAGTTACTTATGAATTTTCAGTCAAATTCAGATATCTTGGCATGACTCTAGATGACTCGATGGATAGTTTAACAATGGATGCATGCTTGGCGTTCCTATAAATTTATGGGATTTTTGCATTTTGCATCATTCAAGCATACAAAATAGTAATTACCAAGTTACTATAAATCCATAATGGTTTACCTTGTACTAGTCCTTCAAGTTCTTCAACTGCTTTTATTAAGTGCAAAAAAATTTTGCACTTAATAAAAGCAGTTGAAGAACTTGAAGGACTAGTACAAGGTAAACCATTATGGATTTATAGTAACTTGGTAATCACTATGTTGTATGCTTGAATGATGCAAAATTTGTTTGAATATCATCATTTTCAAGCAATAACTACCTTTTACAGGGTGCTAGCTCAATGGTAGAGCACTTGCCTAATTATAGGTAGGAGATTGGTGGTTCGATTCCTCCGTACCCTATCAGAAATTAGTGACTAAGAAAACGACTAGATTCGCATATATACGACTATTAGTATCTAATTTCCAGTATCTTATAACGCAACTAACGTTTAGTTGTATTTAGCTTAGTCATTAATATGTTATCATCTAGTAGTTTATTTAGTCGTATATTTGGTCATTAATTGTGGCAGTCAATGACTATTGTGTTGGAGAAAACTCAATATGGCTTGGGGTATACCACAACAGACAGATGACTACCAGAAATCAACTCAATTCTCAGAACTATGCTATATAATGACAATGCTAATATAATGAAGATGATAACCAACCTCGATCCAAACGTTTGATGTAGATCCCTGTTGGAGCTTTTCAATACATGCACTTGAATCTGCAAATTAGTCTTGACAGCCAATATACAACAAGTACATATAATATATAAACAACATTAACATCATCAATAGCAATGGTCCATGATATAACAAGTAAATGCAACCCAATGTAAGATAAACAACATTTACAACATTAATGGACAAGAATATGAGTATTTCTATTAATAAACAAGAAGAAGTACAAAGTGATACGACCTCTTGCCGGAAACCAATCTGAACCAAGATCTGGATCAATCCACTTGTGCCTCCACCACTTCAATCCTCCATGAATGGAAAACTCAAACTAGATAGGAGTTTGGAAGGTGAACATAAAGGGTTAACAACTACAAGGATCAATGAGTGTAGCCTCAAGACAGGGCAAAAATCCACTAGAGTTCCCTTGCTCTTCTTTTTTTCTCCCGTCCATAAGCCATATGTGCTCAATATATAGTCCTCTCAAAGGTAAGTGAAAGGACACATCGAGACGTTACTTGGGAAAATGGAGAGCCAAAGGTCACCCAATGACTGCTTTTTGGGAGTAAAAAGTAATAAACTAGTGATTTTTACCATTTTACTTGATACCCGCGGGCTATAGTGATGCAACTCGCGGGTACGCTTGCTATAGTGATGCAACAAGCGGGTCAAAGGAAAAATGAGGAAAAAAATATGTCTGAAGGATATAAAGTGAATCTGAGTCAGTGAAATGGATCCTACAGGCCAAAGAATGTTGATGCTCACAAGGTGGAAGATTACGTTGTAACAGATGCCCCCTAATGTGTGAGGTCAGAGACTGATGATACGATGGCTAAAATAAATTATAAAACTCAGAAGTGGAGTGATGGAGACACAAGTGGAAAGAGAAGCTCACTTGTCATAATACAATAGTATCCCTGAATACAAGTTGGTAGTACAACAATCTGATACAATGGCCATGAATAGGTAGTACATAGTGGAGATATGTCATAAGTGATCATAGCCATGATCCCTCTACAGTAAGATACGGTCTCCTGCTGAAAAGGAAACAACTGGTGCAAACTGGAGGTACAAACTGCTGATATCTGAGAGGTGATATCTCAAATGTAAAGTCAAAGTCATAAGTAGCATACTGAATGCCACTATCGCCTGGGGTCTTCTACACAAGTCTTCGACGGTGCAAGTCCCATCAAGTGAATAAAGGAGTTGGAGTCGAACCTGATGTGACATCGTCTGATTACCGATCAATGATGTATATCGTTAACAGATGCGAGATAACCCACCAATAATGAAAATGGGCATCAAGTCACAGAGTACAATCATCGAAGTGTGAATGTCGAACACTAGGATGAATCCATCGATCAGGGAACATTGATGTATTCCAAAAACTGTCGATGGTGAGAGAACCTGCCACTAATGACTGCAAGCCTCAAGGTACTCAACCGAACTCTAAGCCTCAAGTCCCGGAATAAATGGGTTGAAGTCGATGGAACGAGACTCGCTAGAAGGAGGTCATTAAGGCATCCCCCATCAACCAGCACGAGGGTACCAACTACGCTGAAAGATTTGGAAGAACTCAAGTGAAACAGACTGACTCGAGAAGGATGGCCGACATGCAATAGTCAAGAGATCTGAGGAGTGGCCGACACTAGTTTCAGAACTTCCTTTGAACAAGAGCACGAGTAGATGAATAGACTCAGGCAGCATAGACTTGACATAAACTGTGCAATGCAGGAGGCATTACAAAGGACTCCATAATGACTGGAAGCTTAACCAATCGATGGGGAAAACTGAGAAACAAGTACAGCACCTAAGGTCCAACTATAGTCCCGACTCATAATGTACGGAGTGGAATGAATGCTCTGTTCAAAGGTGACACAACAAATTCCAACAAGAAGTAGTAACCATAATCCCATCCGGATTTTTGGAATATTTAATTTTTTTGGTCTTTTTCATATTTGGGAAAAGTTGGAAAAAAAATAAAATTGCTTATAGTACAACAAGTGAGGGAACGAGTGTCAAATAGCGAGCAGACTAGTTCCAAGCAGTGGAACATACCTATGATCAATGCAAGGAATTGCATGCAGGACGTGGACACTTGCGGGGGCTGTTCCCTCATGGTCAAAAGGTGATCAAATTGTGAAGGGAAAATATAAGCTCTGCAGGGCTCGACAGGGAAAAGTGCTCAGGCACCAAGCTAACAATTGAGTAAGTGGGAGCCGACACAAGGCTCAAGCGGCAAGCGAGATGATGCAATACAATCACAACATGATATAACTGAGGGGAGTCCTTAAGGGAGATGGCCAGCACAAGACAAAGTAGAGTATGAATCTTTATCGCAATGTCATGGCGTAACTACAAAGGACTCCCAATCCTAAGGACAAACAACGGCATGGGCACCAAAATGCACAAGGGGGTTCTAACTAGGGTACCCATGTTCGGAAAAGCCCTACCGCCACATAACGACACTTCTATAGTAGTGTGAAGGTTCCGTGTCAATTATGAAGCGAGATCGCACCTAGGGTTTATGAAAGTGGTCAATAGGTAAAATGCATAATGCACATGGAAATGGCATCTAACCTATATTCCAGGTGTGAAACGTACCTTCCGTAGGTGTGAAATGGTCCAGAACAACTTTCGTCGAAGAAATCTGATTAAAAAATACTACTCCAAGACATTATATTAGTCCATAACGACACAAAACCGTAAAAACTATAGACAAGTAGGTCCTAAAAATTATAAATAGTAATAAGAAATTACAATTTACAATTCATTTTTACTATTCACCCATTTGGAGCTTTTGATTGGTTATCACCTGAAAGTTCAGTTGCTGATTCTAGGAGCTACGAGCGACCGTTCATCAAATCATCTGGAGCAGGTTGGTAGTCTCATCCATACCTTTCAATTCAATGCTTTCATTTTGATTTTCAGCAGTGGGATTTTTTGTTTGGCTAAGCCCTAAATGGCTTCAGTGCTACCCGCGAGCTGTAGATATGCGGGTCGTGGGTAGGGCACAAAACACGCAGTCAATGCAAAAGTTGACCGCGGGTACTCGCACCTGTATACAAGTTAGCCCGCGGGTACGACCATGTAGTTGGTTTTCTAAAAGAATTTGACTAAAATACTTGTTTTTCTTCACTCCAGGATGGTTCTAGAGTGGAGGGAGAGGGAACATGACCAAGTTGATGAGGTCGTGCGCAACGATGTGCAAGTACAGCAGGCATTGCAAGCATGTGGGTTGTACAAATTCTGGAGTATAGGGGGTTCGAGGGCCCAAAACCTATTACTCCGGCGCTTGATCAACTATTGGTATTTTGATGCACAGAACTTCAATCTCAATGGGAAAATACTCACACTAGAAGTGGACGACATCTACTTCATTATCGGTTTGTCCCGTAGAGGTGAGGAGGCTAGTCTTCGATCTCGTACTGTGGGTGGTGGGATCACCGTCTAGGACTACATAGCGTGGTATTGCCCCGTAAACACACGCATGATGGGAAGCCAGCTGCCCATCAATGCCATAGTAGATCTGAGCATGAAGATCATTATGGCTACCTTAGTGCAGATCACGAGATCCAAAGCTCTGCACCAGGCATCCAGGCCAGTGATGTTCTATGCATCACAATGCATGCAACCTATAGTATTTGACTGGTGTACCACACTGTTGGTGTCTATGAAGACCCAACTGACAGAATGCAAAGAATGGAAGGCCAAAAACTTCGGGTATGGGAGCATCCTATGCAGCTTCTTCTTTGAGAGGGTTCCAGGGCTTAGTCCGAGGGTAGATGTCCCTCCTCATAGTCTCCGGGATCCAGCCTTGACCCGGTGGGATGAGGTCTTGACACGACAGGGTGGTGGCCATATAGCATCACCATATACCGAGGATTTCTTCCACTGGTGGGACCGACAGGTCATTGCCATAGAGTACTATCCCTATGCAGGGATAGACTTCCACCAGGATAGGGACATGCCACTCCCACCAAACGCAGCGTTCAGAGACATTAGTGAGTACTCTTTTTGGGTTTTTGTGTATTAAATTTGTATGGATTTTTTATTATAGATGTAAATGAAAAAATATTTTTGGTGGTAGTATCATATGCTAATGGTTGACTGTTTTCTCACAAAAAAAGGCCCAGTGAGACCTGATGGCTTCCCGAGACATGGTCGTCGGGGTAGGGATGAGGAGGCAGGCGATGCTGCAGCAGGACGCACTCTACAGACTTTGAGGTGCAACCTCACATGGATGGTTGTTAGGGTTCCACAGATAGAGGTGGCGAGACTACTTATGCAGCGCCAAGTAGTGGGGGTTCCGGGTGACTGGGTGCAGCTACTGCAGTGGGTAGCCAATGCAATTCAGTATTTCTACGAGACACATCCTGCTAGGGTGGCAGCTAGGCCTCCTCGTAGGGAGTAGATATCTCAGGATCTCATTTTTGTATTGATATGTATATTTTTGAAGGCTACGGGCTCCAGTTTTGTATGACACTACCATTTTTGGACATATTTATATATATAAAGCTTTGGTTTTCCAGTTCTACTGTATGTGTGTATGTACAAATGTATGAATGTCTTCTTATATTTATGTGCTTCATAGTGAATGTGACAAATTCCAATCTAATACATAGTTAGCGTATGCATCAGATATATGATTAACACTTCTCGGAACATGTATGTATGTAATTGAAACAAAATATCATTCCAAGAGTCTTACCCTTAGGAATTTCTGTAGCAGCATAGGATATCGCACACGGTACTGCCCATTTAGCTGAGACACACTAGTTGTGAATCCAGGCAGAGTTCTAAAGATTGAATGCCATGGGAAATGGCATCCTGAAGTAGCTCAATGACGGCACTATACTCAGCCACATTGTTAGATGTAGGACCAAGACAAGCACCTCCTAAAGACACAACTAGGTGGTCAGGTGAGAAAATAACCCAAGCAGCAGAAGCATGCTACTGTGTATGATGGCTAGCACCATCCGTGAACCCTAAGAATGTAGGAAACTCTGTTGACATCTGTCAATCAAATGGAAGCTAATCAGCAGACCCGAAAACCAAAATAAATCTAAACTATGTACAAAAGCAACTATACAATAGTATACAAAAGTATTAGCCTAAACCAGAGGTTCAAGCGTAATACTGCTTGAGGTAGAGCCCATTTCTAGGCTCCTTCAAGACAGTCCCCTCATAGTCTTCTAATTCATAGGATCCTTTTTCCAGGACACGCCTCACGATGTAAGGACTGTGCCACATGGGGTTGAACTTTCCTACCCCTAAGGGTTCTTTAGCTTCGTCATATAAGAGGACCAAGTCACCTTCAACATACTGCTGGGGACGGATAGAACTATCATACTGAACCTTAACATGACGTTTGTTGGCATCTATGGCCACATCGGCATCTCGATGTTGCTCGTCAAGTTGCTCAAGGTAGATTAAACGTTGCTCAAGACCCGTCGCATCAGGGAGGATATCTATAGCCAGTTTAAGCGAAGGGATCTCGCATTCAATCGGTAAAAGTGACTCCACACCGTGAACTAGCTGAAACGGTAAGAACCCGGGTGGCAGTATTGACTGCAGTTCGATATGCCCACAAAGCAAGATATAACATGATGTGCCAATTGGTCTTGCTTTGTTGGATGGTACATTGGAGAATGGTCTTCAAAGAATTATTGACTTCTTCTACTTGAACATTCTCTTGGGGATAATAAGAAGATGAGTGTTCTTTATGAAACCCAATCTTGAGAGACAAATCCTCCATCATCTTGTTCTGAAAGTGACTGCCATGGTCAGTGACACTCTTTCAAAATACCGAACCGAGTGATAATTTGATTGAAAATGAAGTGGGCTGCTGTAGCACCATCGGCTTTAATGGTAGGCATGGCCTCATCCCACTTGGAAAAATAGTCCACGGCCACTATGATATGGTGATGCCCCCTAGCCGAAGCTGGTTTGCAATCCATGAAATCCACCCCCCAATTGGTTAAGGGACTGACGGTGACGATCGAATGAAGGGGCACTGGATGCAAGCGTATGTTCCGAGAAAAATCCTGGCAAGGGTGACATCTCTTCACAGCATTAACACAATCCTTAAATATGGAAGGCCAAAAATAACCAGCTCGCATAATACGTTGGGCTGTAGCAATCCCGGATATGTGACCACCACACGCCCCAGCATGGAAATCATTAAGTACCCACTCCGCTTCTTCGTGAGTTAAGCAACGACGGAGGATAGAATCCTTTCCTTGGCGATACAAAGTGTCGCCAAAGATAGTATAATCTTTAGCATGATGTTTTACATGCTTTCGCTCATCTCATGAATAATGCAGAGGAAACTTCAAAGTTTGGAGATATACAATGACATCCCCATACCAAGGGTCCTCTGACGAGATAAGAAATAAGTGCTCATACACAAAGGAATCTTCATGAATTACATCTTCATCAAGTCTCGGAAGGTCCGACATAAGCTCAGCAAATACCAACGATTTCACCGACTTCGTCGAAGCAAAATCGAGATCTAACTCCTGAAGGATAACAATCCATTTATTGTACTTCCCCCCGATAAGGCGTCGTGATAGCACGAACTGAAATGGATTGATATGCGTGACAACTGTGGTGGTTCTAAGCAAAATGTAATGTCATAACCGCTGGACTAAATGAACAGTCGCAAGCGCCAACGTTTCCACATGAGTATATCTTAGCTCAACATCTACTAGATTTTGACTAAGGTAATAGATGACATGCTCGACAAGCGCATCATCAACCTGACCCAAGACCATTCCAATCGTCTCTTGAGACGCGGCCACATAAAGGATAAAATCTCATGCGAAGTCTGGTGGACTAAGCACAGGGGCCGATACCAAAGCTTTCTTAAGGGCATTGAAATACTGTCGAGCTCGCTCATCCCAGATAAAAGGTGTGTGCTTCTTTAATAAGCGTGCAAAAACTTTGGTAAGATTAGCATAATTGACTACGAAACGGCGTAGAAAAGTGTCTCTCCCTTGGAGGCTCTGAAGTTGTAACAAATTGCGCGGAGGAGGCAATTGAGGTATTGCCTCAACTTTGAGAGGATCGACTCTAATACCCTCTTTCGAAACTATGAAGCCCAGAAGGCGACCCGTCCTTACAGCAAAGATGTACTTGTTAGGATTCAATCGAATCTTGTATCGTATACATCGTTCGAGAATCATGCAGAGGTGCTTGGGGTGGTCCATTCTCTTGCGAGAATGGCTGGAAAGATCATCCAAGAAAACCTCCATAATCTTTTTAAGATCGTGAAAGGCGTAGGTCATGGTGCACTGAAATGTAGTTCCGACGTTTTTCAGGCCGAAGGGCATTTTTCGATATGCAAATGTTCCCCAAAAATCTGTCTTATGTTGATCCTCGGATTTTATTTGAATCTGGTTATATCCGGAAAATACGTCCATGAAGGAAAAAATCTCACTTCTGGCGCAAGCATCCAAGATTTGATCTATGAATGGTGTGGGGAAGTTGTCTTTCGGACATGCACGGTTCAAATCTCTAAAATCGGTGCATACAAGGATCGTTCCCTTCTTCTTATCCATAGGAATGGGGTTTGACACCCATTCGGTAAGGGGAACAAGGTAGATGAAACCAGCTTTGAGCAGTTTCTCCACCTCTGCCTTAATAGCGACTGCTTTTCTAGGGTTCACAGCACGTAAGCATTGTTGAACCAGTTTAGCATTGGGATACGTTCTAATCTCATGTTCAACAATGCGGGGGTCTATTCCTGGCATCTCCTCATATGACCAGGTGAAAGCTTCCCGAAGTTCTGTAAACAATTTAGTGTAAATAGCAATCTCCTCAGGAGTGCAATCGTCACCGATGTATACATTCTCAACTATTCCGGGAGTACGAGAGATATCGATCGACGTAGTTGGGTAAATGTTAGCCATATTCCCTTCCACAAAAACATCATGCGACTCCAAAAGAGCCACAGGGTGACCAACCATATCTGCTAGAGTCGTCCTAAACTCTTCTCATTCGGTGAGCTCAAGTTTGGGAAGGAAATAAGAGCGATGGTGCATATCTTCCGAAGGTCTCTCACTACCACACATAGCCTCCATAATAGCTTCATTAGAAGGCAAAGTATCATCGAGGAAATCATGGGAATAAGACGAGTTGGCTGCCCAAACCAACAACGTAACGAGATCTTCCTCGACTGTCTGGGAAGAAAAGAGATCCGGTTCTGCAGTGGCTTGTTGAATATGCTGGTAAGAAAGCTCAGCTACAGACAGTGGCATAAACATTCCGACATGCAAAATGTTTCCAGAAATGGAACTCGTGGACGGTAAATTCCATGGATCATCGAAATAGGAAGTTCGGAATGACATATTATGCAAAGGAGGAGACGCATCGTCGGTAATGGTTCCAATAAAATTCACAGGTGCGGCAAGATCATAAGTTCCCATCAATGAAGGGTACATGCCAACACCCATGTTCCCAGTTGTCGGCTGAGAATGAGTAACTTGCGGGACTATGGATCCCATGGATGATATGGAAGAGGAGTTAACGTAATCCAACTGATCGATGGTCACAATCTTGCCTTCATGAGGAAAGCAGATAACTTTGAATACAGTGGACGCGACAGCTTTCATGGCATACATCCCATTTCGACCCAGTAAAAGGTTGTAGTCGATGGGCGCATCAACCACCTCGACTTCAATAGACATAGACTTACCTCCCAAGGAGACAACAAGGGAAGGGATAATTCCATGCGGCTTAAATGAACGATCGTCGAATGCAGTGAGCATGGTTCTAGACGCGAGTAGGGGAGGAGAGCCAAGAGATTTCCAACAAGCTAACAACATTACTGACGCAGAGGCACCTTCGTCAACCATAGTACGTTTGAAAAAACTTTGAAGGCACACCACCTGGATTTGAGAAGCCACGTGGTAGGGTAAGCGAGGTTGGACATCAGTAGTATCAAACTTGATAACAGTGGGCTTCCCCCATCCTGAACTCCTAACGCACTCAAAAGGGCATGCTTCTGAGAAGGACAAACTTGCAAAACTTCAAGAGCCGACATGGCACACGGAGTTTGGCCCAATTCTTCTACAATGGAGTAGTTGTGCGCGGATCAACCATTAGGATTAGGTGTAGAGCGCTTAAGAACACCTTTCGGTATCTGCGGCATAATATAGGGCTTCTCGATATGCTAGGAATTTTCAGGAGGAGGGGGAGTCTCACTCCCCAAATTGGGTTGTGGTGCATCATAATCGCGTTGACGAGTGGCAACACTAACCTTTAACTGAACCATGTTCACGCATCCATAACCACTAGTATTGGAAGAAGACGTTGTCGTCTCAATAGGTCCATAACCGGTGGTGGAAGCATGCGAAGCCATGTTTTGGTGATGAGGTAGGGGATCCTTCAACATAACTGGGCTTTGTGCCAACTGCTTCGATGCTTCTTCAATACGAGGACATAGGTGAGTAAGATGGTATTCCCCACAGAGCTTGCAAGGAAAATTCACCTTATGCCTAGGTTTACGGTCCTCACCAGCATTTTCGCCTTCCCGAGGAGTGTTGGCATTATCCTTACGGGGGGTATTGCGATTGCTATTGTTATTCCCATTGTTTCCACCCTTACGATTATTTCTCCCCTTTTTCTTACCACCAGGTTGCTAGTTACCTGACTGGTTCGTCGTTTGCACACTGTGTACATCGGACGATGGGGTGGAAGTGGACAAGGTGTGAACCTGTCCGGGAGTAGACTAGTTTAGCGACAAATTCTGCATTTGAATAGCTACCAAATATATGGGGCGAGTTCTTGCAGATCCAACGATGCCATCGGCATGCAGTTCAGGAACTGACGTGGGCTCATGACGTGTACGCGGTGCGTCAGGGATGATGTCATACAAAATGCCAGACTGAGAGTATAATAAGTCTAACTGCTGGACTTTCAAGATAGCTTGTTCCTCATTCACAATGCCGGACATCGAAACATCCTTAGCAATGTATGGGAGTAGAGACTTGAGGAACCATTCCAACAGGAACTATGGAGGAATGTTGGCTTTCACTAACCTCTCCCGCCGACGCCACTCTTGAACGTGGTCAGAAATATGCGTGGCCTTGTTCTGACGGAAGGTAGATAAAAGTTCAGTGCCAGTATCATAGCGAACCAACAACTGGAAATGATCTAAGAAAACCAAAGCGATCTCATTAAAACCCCTATAAGTGTTTCCAGGAAACCCGACGTACCACTTCGCAGCTGCCCCCGTGAGGGTGCGTTGAAATAGTCGCAATCTAACGAAATCGTGATTCAATGAGTTACAGGAGCACCAAAGGTGAAATGTTGTGACATGATCTCCTGGGTGCTCACCACCTTTCCCCTCAAACTTAGGAATGTCTGAAGGGAGCTTGGTAGGGACCGGGGGCCAAGTAGGGTCGTGACACATCGGATCATTCGTGAGCTTCGAAAGATACAGAAGATTCAATCGTGCAAGGAACGGGAGCTGAGGCTAGAAAGCTTGATTATAAGCCCCCATAAAAGGTTGGTTAAATGGAACCGTGTTATAAGATGGACCAAAAGCTTGACCATGAGGATTATACTACTGATAATAAAGACCTGACGGACCATAAGATTTCCCATGGCCATAGGATTGATAGCCTCCTCCTACCTGACCCATCTGAGAGTAAGCAGGTATGTGCATGTTTTGGGCACCATATTGGGGTGGTGGATGGTATTGGTGGCCAACACCGACTGTGTTGTAGTAATGGTTTCCACCATGAGTATGGGGCATATATGTACTATTCATAGCGAGAACTGTGTTGTGATGACCATAATGGTATGGTATGTTCCCACCCCCAGCATTAGAATTAGCTTGAGCAATCGTGTGGTAACCAGAAGCATGAGAAGTATTCCCAGCCCCAATATTGGTGTGACTAGTAGCAGGGATGGTGGCGTGATGTCCATGTGGATAGGAGATATTCCCGCCCCCTACATTAGCATTACTAGTGGCGGAAGTGGATGCGAAAGTATGCGGCATATGTCCATCCCCGTGGTTGGGAGGAGCATTAACATCCGTAAAAGTAGTCTTGGGTTGACGAGTAGCAACATGTGTATTAGGTGGTGGATAGCGAGTCGTGTTTCGAACAACGTTCATATTAGGTTGGGAAATCCTAGGAGGTGGTCTTCTTCCAACATTAGCATTGTTAGGAGGAACACAACCAGTCCCCATATTACATGTGTGAGTAGACAACGTAGTGCCCCAGTGAGGGTAGTTCCCCCAGTGGGTATAGTATGGCTAACACCATGACTAGTGCCAGCATGACTACCAAACGTAGTGGAAGGTTCAACTATACTATAACTAGGCATACCAAAAGAGAGTGTTTTCGGTTTGATCGTAGGGCTAGTGTCATCATGCAACTCTGGCATCCCGTGTCTATAACTGCGTGGAAACGAAGGAACGAACGGACCGTCTTGTTCTTCGTCCTCGGGTAAGGTTGGAATCCCGTAAAGATAATTATCCAGATTTGAAGGATCGAACGGATCTCATTCAAGTGGATTAGGCCAAATAGAACTAGTTTGAGTCTCAGGTGGATCACCTCCCCAATACTCACGAGGAGTATGGGGATCGGAAGTGTGGTCAATTCTACCCGATGGAGTCGAAGGTTTTTCCTCAGTATCGGAATGTGTAGTATTCATGACGTCTTGGACGTAAGTCTCGTAAGAATTCGAAGACTCAGAGGGAGCCCTCCGACATCCTCTAGCAATACAGTGTGAAACCTCGACCGACTTTAAACCAGCCAACCGATGGGATCGCCAGAGAGTAGGGCTCCGCGCCACGATATCTCCAGGGAGAATATATAATCAAAACGTCCCCTAAAGGCCAACTATCGATCAAAAATAGTAAATAAAAAGCACACACCTAGAGAAACTACATCCAAGAGCAGACAAACAGAGTGGCTAAATGAGCTCCTGACACTAGAGCCGGTATGTCTCGCCTAAGAGAGGCCTGAGACTCCCAAACTATAGCCGGAGGTAACAGAATTAGTTATAGAGACACCCAGGCTTAACTATGTGTACAGGGTCAAGTCCACTGCACAAACACAACTGTGCTGTCCAATCCCTATCTGACTCAGGACACGAACAGTATAACCACTACAAGTACCCTCTGCGATACCTAGGTAAGGCAACTATGGTCACCGCAATATAATCAATGCTCAGGGGGACAGTCACAGGTGGCATCTGTTGTATGTTCAGGGTAGCTAAGCCCAAAGCACAAGAGGACGAACCTCCAATACCCCCAGATACGAACAAATCCTAGAAATATCTCCCACGTTCAGCCGGTATCAGAGGGATATCCCTTCAACCAACCTCCCGTGACTTCATGCTTAACTCTGGCTTGAGTAGAGCTTCCTGAGAACAACGATCTATACCATGGATTCCTCCACTCCCTGTTCAGACACCTAATGTTTCGTCTAGTAGTCTTGGATTGTTAACTCACAATGATCTATTCCAAGACTCTAAACCTATGCTAGTTGGTGTACCCTATAAATAAAATCGGTCTAATCAACTTTAAGATTAAGCATTAATTTTAATGGCTGTGATTACTCAAGGGGTATGATTGTGAAACTAGTGATGTGTAAGACTCAATGGTATGCAAAATCGTCAAATCCTAGACTCATCTATCCAATGAAAACAATGCCCCTAATATGCACAATCAAACCAACGATTTTGAAATAAATATGCAATCCTTTTATATTTATTTCAATGCACAATCAGAATCTAAATGAAGGCAGAAAGCACTCAATGCAAGATGCAATACATAAAAGCAATTTTTTTTTTTTTGTATTTTCTCTTATAAACGAAAGGAAAATGCAAAAACTATATGTAATTTTTTGTATTTTTCAAATATGAAAATGAAAAATGCAAGCAAAATCTTACTATCTAGTCATTGATATGCCAAGGAGATCACTAAGACAACTAGGAAGATACCAAAAAGTAAGACTCAGCCAAAGGAATGAGCTCAAAAGGAAAAAAACCAATAAGGCTAAATCCAAAGATGGGTAAAAAACCAACAAGGCTCAACCAAGAGAAACGAAGAGTTCTGGTCACAACCAAGGCATGGAATAGTCAAGAAACAGGCCAACAAAGACTCAGGATCAACCATAACCAACCCAACAACAACCAAAGGTCATAAACCAACAAAAGCCGGAGTTGTACGCTACTGTCGAAGGAATACCTGCAGGTACACACAAGCAGTAGAGTCAACAGAGGCGGGTATACGTGGGCAGAGCTAAGCTAGCCCGCGGGTGAGGAAAGGTAAATGGGAAAACAGGGAGTCCAATGGCTCAGAAAAAGCAAGTTTTCTATAGTGTATCTCAACGGCAGATAAGTGACACAGAGCTTCGACAAACAACAACTCTAATTATGGACTAATGCTCAAAAAATCCCCAAGATGGATGTTTTCCCCAGTGGATTCGCCATTTCTGTGTTGAAGAAAACTCACTATGGCTTGGGGTATACCACAACAGACAGATGACTACCAGAAATCAACTCAATTCTCAGAACTATGCTATATAAATGACAATGCTAAGATAATGAAGAAGATAACCAACCTCGATCCAAACATTTGATGTAGATCCCTGTTGGAGCTTTTCAATCCATGCACTTGAATCTGCAAATTAGTTTTGACATCCAATATACAACAAGTACATATAATATATAAACGGCATTAACATCATCAATAGCAATTGTCCATGATATAACAAGTAAATGTAACCCAATGTAAGATAAACAACATTTACAACATTAATGGACAATAATATGAGTATTTCTATTAATAAACAAGAAGAAGTACAAAGTGATACGACCTCTTGTCGGCAACCAATCTTAACCAAGATTTGGATCAATCCACTTGTGCCTCCACCACTTCAATCCTCCATGAATGGCAAACTCAAACTAGATAGGTGTTTGGAAGGTGAACATAAAGGGTTCACAACTACAAGGATCAATGAGTGTAGCCTCAAGATAGGGAAAAAATCCACTAGAGTTCTCTTGCTCTTCTTTTTTTCTCCCGTCCATAAGCCATATGTGCTCAATATATAGTCATCTCAAAGGTAAGTGAAAGGACACATCGAGACGTTACTTGGGCAGATGGAGAGCCAAAGGTCACCCAATGACCGCTTTTTGGGAGTAAAAAGTAATAAACTAGTGATTTTTACCATTTTACTTCATACCCGTGGGCTATAGTGATGCAACTCGCGGGTACGTTTGCTATAGTGATGCAACAAGCGGGTCAGAGGAAAAATGAGGAAAAAAATATGTCTGAAGGATATAAAGTGAATCTGAGTCAGTGAAATGGATCCTACAGGCCAAAGAATGTTGATGCTCACAAGGTAGAAGATTACGTTGTAACAACTATCAATGACTAAATCCATGACTATCAATGATTAATAAGTCAACCAATTAATGACTAGTGAAATACAACTAGCTATAAGATAGTGGAAATTCACTACTATTAGTCACCAACTCAAAAATAGTCGTTTACAGTCGAATTTTAGTCATTAATTCCTCATTTTGTACTAGTGGGAACTTCGAATCACATGGATGCAAACAAAGATTATTTTTCATCATTGGAATCCAACAACACCATATCCAGCCACATGGGAGATGACACACAAATTTCTTCAAAGGGAAAAGGTATTATTCATTTAGAGCATGGCAGTTTCCAAAATGTTCTCTATGTTCTTTCCTTAGCTACGAACCTGCTTTCTGTGTATCAAATGACACACACTGGTTTACCAAAGAAGGTTGTATTCAACCCCAATGATGTTGAAATTTCTGATATTTCCACCAGAAAGATCATTGCAGTGGGAAAGGCAAATCATGCTGCAAAAACATATGAGTTTTCTCACTTTTTACCACATTCAAAGCCTAGTGCTCTTCTGACTCATGGAAATGAGGTTAGTAGGCTATGGAATGAGAGGTTTGGACACCTAAATTATAAATACTTGTAGCTGCTGCAAAATAAATCCATGGTTGATGGCCTTCCGAAGATCAAATCCTCGAAAGGAATATGCCAGGGTTGCATCATTGGGAAGCACCCCAAGCACAAGTTTGACCGAGGAAAAGCTAGGAGAGCTTCTTGTATTTTGGGGCTGATTCATTCTGATATCAGCGGTCTACTGCCACATACCTCTATGAATGGCTCAAGGTATGTTCTGACATTTATTGATGACTTCTCCAAATTCACATGGGTCTTCTTTCTAAAAAACAAGTTAGAAGTGCTAGAAAATTCAAGATTTTCAAGGCTTCTGTTGAGACTGACACTGAGAGTAAGATCAAAGCTCTTAGATATGATAATCAAGGTGAAAATATAAAATCAGAACTACTGCAACTTTGTGCAGAAAAAGGAATTCAGATCCAGCACACTGTTCCCTACACACCTCAGATAAACGGTGTAGCGGAAAGGAAGAACCGATCAGTGAAAGAGATCGCAACTTGTATACTTGAGTCAAAGGGTTTGGCTATAAATATTTGGGCTGAGGCCATGAATGTTTCTGCATATATTCAAAACAGAGTTCCACATTCATTCATGAAAGCTACTACTCCTTTCGAAGCCTATACTGGTCACAATCCTGATGTGTCCAATCTCGGGGTTTTTGGCTCCACTGCATGGGCTAGAATTCCGACTGAGAAGATAAAATATTTGGATCCGCAAAGTACTAAGTGAATCCTCATTGGATATGCTGAAGAATATAAAGGTTACAAACTCATGGATATTAGATCCAAAAATATATTCATCGAGCGAAGTGTAAGATTTGAATAACCGCTTCAAGATCTAAAACTAGTCGAGGAAGAAACTGTTGAATTGCCACCTCTACAAGAAGAAGATTCGGAAGAAGATGATGATAGTTTGTGTTCTGATATTTCTGATATTTTATCAGTTTTCGATGAACATGAAATATCAGGTTCATATGCAGATTCAGATGAGCCCCAACATTTTCCAAAGTGGGCCCAAAATACTCTCCAATCTGTTGGTTCAAACATTGGAAATCCTGCTGATCCAAGAAGAACTAGAGAAAAATTTCAAAGAGCAAGTATGGCTCTTTCATATTCTGGTCCTTTACTGTCTGAAAAATGTTTTTTGATGATAGGTTCAGATTTTAAATCATACTATCATGCCCACCGATATCCAAGATGGCAAACCGCCATGGATGAAGAGTACAGTTCTCTTCAGAAAAATGCTACATGGGAGCTAGTTTCCCTTCCACCTGGGAGGAAATTAGTCCAATGCAAATGGGTCTACCAAAATAAATTTGTTGCAGATGGATCAACCTGCAAATACAAAGCTATTTTGGTTGCAAAAGGCTTCTCCCAAGTCCAAGGAGTGGACTACACTGAGACCTTTGCACCAGTTGCAAAGATGGATTCTATCCGCCTAGTTTTGGCAATTTTCGCATCTAAGCACTGGGAAGTGCACCATATGGATGTGAAGAGTGCATTTATTCATGGAGATATGAAAGAAGAGATTTACATGAAGCGACCTGAAGGATACATATCAGACCCAACATTAGTGTGCAGACTGAAGAAATCATTGTATGGTTTAAAACAGGCCCCAAGAGCTTGGTATGCAAAGATGGATTCCTTCCTTCTGTCACATAATTTTTCAAGGTGCAAATAAGATCCAAATGTGTACCTAAAGCAGCATGAAGTTAATTTTCTGATCATTGTCCTTTATGTTGATGACCTTTTAATAACTCGAAGCAATCTTGCTTTGATCGAAAACACAAAAACTGCTTTAAATCTAGATTTTGACATGAGTGATTTGGGCTTGTTGAAGCAATTCCTTGGGTTAGAGATTGCTCAAAATTTTGATGGGATCACCATATCTCAGAAAAAATATATTTCAGACCTGTTAAACAATTTTAATATGTCAGATTGTAAGGAACACCATTCCCATTCCTCTCAGAAATAAGACTTGAGGATGGTGATTCCACACCATTGGTGGATTCGACACTTTATTGACAGTTGATTGGAATTCTTCTATACTTGACACATTATAGGCCTAATATTTATTATGTCGTGAGTGTCATGTCAAGATATATGCAAAAGCCCCATGAGATTCATTAGAGGGCATCCAAGAGAATCTTGCACTATGTGCAAGGTACTAGACACTTTGGCATATACTATGCTGCAGATTCCGAGCTAGATTTAGTGGGATTCACTGATTCAGATTGGGAGGGTGATAACATTGATGGGAAGTCCACTTCCGGATATGTTTTCATGATTGGCATAGGGCCTATTTGCTAGTCAAGAAAAAATAAGGCTGCCATTTCCTTATCTTCAGCAGAGGCAGAGGATCGAGGAGCGGTCAATGCTTGCATTCATGCAGTCTGGTTGCAAGGTATTCTAGCAGAGTTTGATATTGGTAGCACCACTTCCACTGTCATTTTTTGTGACAATCAGAGTGCTATAAAGATCTCGACGGATCCAGTTCAGAGACAGAGGACCAAGCATATCGAGATCCACTTGCACTACATCCAAGAGCTTGTGCATAACAGAACCATTGTACTGCAATATTGCCCTACATAAGAGAAAATTACAGACATCTTCACTAAGAGCTTCACTGCGAAGAATTTATCTTACCTCTGTTCACTGTTGGGGGTGAGTTCTACGGCATACACTATGCTGCAAATTCCGAGCTAGATTTAGTGGGATTCACTTATTCATATTGGGAGGGTGATAGCATTGATCGGAATTTCACTTCCGGATATGTTTTCACGATTGGCATAGGGCCTATTTGCTGGTCAAGCAAAAATAAGGCTGCCATTTCCTTATCTTCAGCAGAGGAAGAGTATTGAGGAGCGGTTAATGCTTGCATTCATGCAGTTTGGTTGCAGGGTATTCTAGCAGAGTTTGATATTGGTAGCACCACTTCCACTGTCATTTTTTGTGACAATTAGAGTGCTATAAAGATCTTGAAGGATCTAGTTCAGCGACAGAGGACCAAACATATCGAGATCCACATGCACTACATCCGAGAGCTTGTGAATGACATAACCATTGTACTGCAATATTGCCCTACATAAGAGCAAGTTACAGACATCTTCACCAAGAGCTTCACTGCGAAGAATTTATCTTACCTCCGTTCACTGTTGGGGGTGATTTCTACTATGGTGGAGACATATTAGATCCTTCAATATTCATCTTGAGGGGGGGATTTCTTCCCACTGGGTTTTCCCTCTTTCCTCACTTAGATTTTTTCTAGCATTTTTGGATTATTTTCTGTATTGAGGTGACCTTTGGTCTTAGTTACCAGGGCCCTATATTTTATTTTTTACCTCATAGTATATGTAATGTCCCCAGTTTGACCCCATGGCATTAACATTATAAATGATGTAATATTGTTATGAAATCATGGTGAGGATCTCAAGGCCAAGGCCCCGCCATCGATTTAGTGATGCATATGGTTTGCGTGCTAGCAATGCACATTGGAAATTCAAATATCATGTAATATGCATTTTAATAAAAATACCCACAACTAGCTATGCAATGCAACAAAGAGATGGGGGCATGACTTCACAAGGAATTGGGAGGGAAAACATTCAAACCCTTGAGCCAATCAGGTCAAGCCAAGTGTCAATGAGAGAACCCATCAAACCTCTCAACTACCCATGTTGACTTTTGTACCCAACCATTGATTTCTCCCAAGGGTTGGTTGAGGTTGTTAATGCCTTGGGAATGGAGAGGAATGGCTGTCCAAATTCGGGTATGGGAAAGCCACCCTTTATGGAAAAACGTGTTTGTCTCCTTGGGCAAGAAAAGAGCCATGAATTTCTCCCCCAAGCCATTATCCATGATCATTCTTCCTCCCTCACAAGTTTAGAGCTACCAGGGCGTTTTCCAAGCATGTTGCAGTATTTTCTTCATTTCCCCAGTAGAGAAGGGCGTTTTCGGTGTCGTATACCAGTGGGGAAGAAGGGAAATTGAATGGGGGTTCACTAGATACCGTTTTGGGTTTTTGAAGGGGAGATATTTGGGGAAGAAATCGTTTTTCCCCCTTGTGGTTGTTTTCCCATCCCACAATCCGTTTTTGGTTGGGAACGTTTTTGGGAAAACCCATGACCATCTTATTTGTAAATCCCACTGTCTAAAATGTGTATCCCTGCCCCTGTTTGTGCTTACTGTGTGAGAGAAGAGTATGTTGGGTATGGGTATGGGTATCCATGGCTTGGGCTTGAGCTTGAGTGCGATAATCCAGGGTTCAATTGTATCCTGATAAACCCAGCTATGGACTGGCTTGGCTCAGATGGAATGATTAATTGGTTGTGAGAGAGTGAATGCCCCCTTTTCCTTGAAGGAATCATGCCCAGCTCAGGGGTGGCCTTCGGACGGACTCAGTATAAGCTGTCGAAGAGCCTATGGCTGGGTGGAACGTTGCAGCGACATAGCTAGTTGCTTGGGCAGTTGCAAAATGAAGATAAGTGTTTTTATGCCTCTATAATTACTTCTGCACTATATTAATTCAATAACTGTTGATATGCTGTATGCATGAGTAATGTGTGTGGATGTTTTAATTCCGTTGTGCATCATAATTGATTTGTTTTACATCTGCATATTCATAATTTATTTATATGAATCTAACTAATGGGCTAAGATCATGGGAAAGCCCTGAATTTGGCATCATGTACCCTGCCTTGCATTGGTTAAATGGGTGGGTACGTGACAGTATAGCTTGTGGGGGGGTGTCAGGATATTCTCACCATCATTTTTATGTTTGAATGCATTTTGCATGCATGCATCCAGTCATCAGTATGGTAGTCTCCCAGCACCTAGTCCCTAGTTTACTAGCCCCGGGAGCTTGTTTCTGCTCAGTTCCAGTCCTCCTAGTCCATGATGCGCCTTGTTTTCATCTCCTGATACAAAGTGCACCCTCTCTTACATACCACCAGTGACACACTCAGTTAGTTGCATGATTTGTGGATTTGTTCCTTGATTTGAGGACAGATTGACTAGTTAACTGACTGAAACACTCCAATGGACATCCATAGAGACTAGTTTGACTATTCTGACTACTAATAACTCCTCATGCGCCCTCCTTGGACTCTCCTTCACTACATTAGTTCTACATGCATCAGTTACACCTACCTACATTCAGTTATACTCATTTTGACACCTAGTTGACCGTTACTTGTGCATTGATGACACTACCATTGATCTGATGATGAGGACTCCTAATGCAGACTAGGTACACCATGTAGGCTATTTGAATGACCTCCTTGGTTAATTCGAATTATTTAGTCATTGTGACAATATTGTATTTTATTCTACTTATGATTTCAATAGAGAACTGCTACAAGTATTTTGCACAGTTTTCACATATTATTCTGTATGCACCTCTTGTAATGTTTCTCTTGTTCCATAGATCTGTTGTGGTTGAATTTCATAAAAACTTGATCAATAAAAGGTAAAGGAAAATGGTCTTTCTGTGTCACTTTATTTAGTTCTATGTAATCTACACAGACTCTCCATTTTCCATTCTTTTTAGGTACGATTAGGAGTGGGGAAACCCACTCGCTATCTGAAATTGGGTAAATAAATCCAGCCTCCAAGAGTTTTTGGATTTCCTCCTTCACGATATCCTTCAAATTCAGGTTCATTCTATGTTGAGGTTGGCACACTGGCCTGGAGTCACTTTTGATATAAATATGGTGGGTACACAGGTTTGATGGGATACCCCTCATATCTGTATATTCCCATGCAAAGTCTCCCTTATGTTTTTTCAGCAAAGTGATCAGACGTTTCAGCTCGTCGGGCGCAAGATTCAGATTAATTTTCAAAGTTTTTCCCGGATCGATTTCTACTGGAGTACTTTTCGAGTTTTTAATTACTAGGATTATTTCGACATCACTAACTAGAGTCTCTTTAGTCAAATCTTCTTGTTCTTTTTCACTTAAGGTACTATTCAGAATTTGATATGCGTGTCTAGTGATAGATGTGGGATCACTGATGAAACTGTTGATGGAATCATCTTCAATTTCAGTCTTGAAAGTCAAGGCCTTCTCGATTGTTAACAGTGGTTGATTGCCTTCCTCTTCCTCCAAATCCATCCATAATGGAGTTTCAGGATAAGAACTGGGTCTAGCTAGAGGATAAACTAGGTTCAGGTTTTTAATATCAGTCCCATCTGAAATTGTCATGGAACCTTATCTACAGCTGATACATGCGTCTGCTGTAGCTAACCATGGTCATCCTAGGATTAACGGGTGTCCCCTCAGCTGTAACTTAGGTTGTAAAACCAAGAAATCTACAGGGTATTCCCACGAATCAACGGTGACCACCAAGTCATCTAAAATTCCTTCAGGTTTGATCTTGGACCTATCAACCAACTCTAATATAGTAGGGGTAGGCCTAATATTAGTGAGTCCTAGCTTTCTTACAGTCTCTATGGTCATGACGTTTATGGATGCACCTAAATATACCAAGAATTTGGGTATCTGAGTCTGCCCAATGTATATTGTGACAGTAGGATTACCTAGGTCGTCATACTTAGCCAGTGGAGCCATACCCATTATTAATTCAGATAGTTTTCCCACTACATGGACTGTAGGAGGGTCCCTAGGCTTCCTTCCTGGATTTTTAATGCACATATCCCTAATGGTATTGGCGTAGATAGGTACATCATGAAGGGCTTGTAATAGTGGAATCTCGACGTAAATATTCTTCAATTATCCTAAGAGATTGAACCGAGGTTGTTCCACTTTCTTCCATAAGACCAATCGTTCAGGATATGGTGGTTCTCTCGCCAGTTTTTAGGCTTTGTTTCAGTGTATGTTTATTCTTGTGTTTCAGCTGGTGTTTCAGTAGGAGTTTCAGCATCCTCAATGATGGGGATTGTTGTATTAACTGGATTCCTAAATTGCTGATTCATTCTTGCTTCAGTCACAAAGGATGGAATATCCTCAATGACGATGGGTTCCACTACCCTCCCTGATCATAAGTGTATGTCATTGCAGGGAATTGGGGAAATGGAATAAGCAGGCATGTTGGTAGTTTCAAATTGATGTACTTCCTTATTATTCGGGTTGGGGTTAGGCTGGGCAAGTAGTTGTGGTCGTAGTGGTACGTTCATTGGTGTGGCATTTTTTTGGAGTTGCAGCTACGGCTGTTGATACTGTTGGTGAGGATACTGTTGATAAGGAGTTTTGTTGTGAGGAAACTGATTTCCTGGGTAATAATTTCTCCAGCTAGGAGACCAAGGAGCTTGTTGGTTTGATTGTTGTGTCCATGGCATCCAAGGATTAGGATTTTGCATTGAAATTTGGGGTGGATGCCATTGGTTATTAGAATAGGAATAATGTGAAGGAAACTTATTGTTCATATTAGTCATATTCTTCATGTTATTCATATTATTCCAAAAATGTGATGGATCTGAGTTCATAACTTGATTCTGAGGCTGCCAAGGATTATTCTAGGCAATGAAATAAGCTTGCTCCACATCTGAAGTAGATGCCTGCATGAATTCTTTGACTTTGGGAAGTAAAGGACATTCTTTGGTGTCATGATTCAATTAACATATTTGACATACCTCCACCTTGTTAAGTGGGCATTCCTTCAGTGGGTGCTTCTTCCTGCATTTAGCACAAAATACACCAAGTTCCAGATCTTCTTCTGGTTGCCTCTATTTTTCTCTCAAGATATCCAACTGCGAGTAGATAGATCTCATCATATCTATTTTAAAATTATCAAGAAGTTTTCCCATTTCTACTCGAGTGGCTCCTCCACTGGCTGACTTATGTGTCCTAGTGAGGACATCTCGATCTCGTTCTCTGTCTCGATTGTTGGTTCTAGAGGATCCCCTTGAATATCTTCGACATAAGTCAATGATCTTTTCAAAGGGTTCTTTTGAGATATCCCCCTTCCCCAACAAATTCAGCATGTCTAGGAAATCTTCTCTAATCCCACGCAGTAAGATAATATTCAGTACATCTTTCCCAATATCGGCATGACCAGACCTCTACAAATTATATAACAATCTCTCAACAAAGTCCTCCAAAATCTCCTCTTCTTTATGGACCATATTAAACAATTCTTCCCTCCTATATCTAGTTCTACAATACTCTTGATATTTGGAAAGGAAAGTCTATTATATTTTATCCCAAGTAGTAATAGTCTCATGTCCCAAACTCATGAACCAACGCAGGGCATTTCCCTTGAGAGTAGAAAGAAATAGCTTCAATTTTTTTGCGCTAGAGGTATAGTCATAGCTCCGACAAAGGATATCTAAATCGAAGAGGGATTCATCTGGATCTTCGGAGGACTTACCATGGAAGTTTGGAAGAACCAAGGGTGAAATATTCTTCATGGGGTCCGCCCCTGGTTTTTGGAGGATAGGGAATTCAAGTGTGACAATAGTGTCACCATGTTGATTATGTTCCACCTCCTCTTCGCGGTTATTGTGACGTTCATGGTGATCTCCATGTTCTTCATTATCCATGTTTCGCCGGTCCTCTTGTTCGTCCTTTCTTCTTTCCTCCTCTTCTCTTTCTTCTTCTTCTCTGCTCCTTTATTCCTCTCGCCTTCTTTCCTCCTCTGCTTCTTGGTGATGTTCTAACCATTCTTCTTTGGTCACTCTGCACCCGTTGATTCGATAGATCTCCTCTTGACCCACTACATCTGCAACACTTCCCTTGTATTCAGGAGGTTTCTTCTCCAGAATGGGAGTTGAAGGTCCCGTTGCGTTCTCCACAGTTGATGTAGATGTTTCAATATTGGGGAGAAAAGAGTTTCCTCTTCCGGAAGATGCACGCAGTAGTCTAGTAGAGGAATCAGCTTTGGAAATTATTTCATCAATAAATTTCAATCTTCCCAAACCTTGGTTACCACCACAACCTCTTCCACCTGTAGGGTTAGTATTTTGGGGGGGTTCCCGATTTTTTCTTCTCATATTCATGCATGTTTCTGTTAGAACATTTTTCCACCTATGTACATTAATCATTTATTAATGATGATTAATTAGCCCAAGTGATTAATGATTACATCCCTAAGTTGATTAGCTACTAAATGGTCAATTATCATGAACTAGATAGCAAATGTGAACAAGTGCTGAGTCAAACCAGCTATGTGGAGCGCTCCCCAGGGCAATTAATGCACTCAGCATGCCTAGAGCGCCCTCCTCAGGTCATTTAATGCACTCAGCATGCTTCTCTTCTACCTAGGGCGCATTTGCTCTCTTTGTGGACAATCTTGCCTTGTTTTGTCACATTTTTGACCAATTTTAGACTCCAAACCTCTAACCAACCAGTTTCTTCACATGTGTGAGGTCACATGGGCCTGTCCAGTCATTCCCAGCATTCACACTGCAGATTCGAACCAGTTTGGGATGGTTTGGGATATTTTGGTCAACCTAGGGGGGTTTGAGCTTTTTCTAAGCTAGATCAGTGTGAACACTCCAGATGGATTCGAATTCTTCCAGATTTGTATATATGGGTGTTCTTAACCTTTGTTAAGGTTGGACAGTTAATAATATTGACATTATTCACCATTTCATGTGTAATTGTTCTTCATTCATTTAAATTTTTTATGCCATTCTTGCAAATGTTGTGCAATCTTTCACCAGTGAGGAATCCACAGTAGCTAGATTCAGCTGTGCTTGAGATTTTACATGGTATCAGAGCTCTTGGAGCTAGAATTCGAACCAGCAGACTGTTGTAGTGGATTGCCAGAAACAGTGGAGAAACCACATAATTCCTGAGGCCATTGCCTTGAGCTTACTGGATAAATCTAGTGGCTCCTCTCAGGTGTGATGCTCTCCCGAATGCACCCACTATCCATACAGGGTTCGAATCTGTCAGTGTAGATCCCTCCAGAGTGATTTGAGAGTTGTTTGCAGGTACTGAAGATCAGCATTGTCAGCAAGTGCGAATTGCAGCAGAGGAGAATGGAGCCATCTCACCCAAACGTGCTCACTCCCTTCAACTATTTCGATTGGAAGGCAGAAATGGTGATTTTGCTGAGATCCAAGGGTCTCTACAGAATCACGATGGGCACTGAGGTTGAGCCAAACTCAGCTGTGGAGAAATCCAAGTTTTTTAACAGAATGGATGAGGCATTTGGCCTCCTTTGTCTCAGCATTTCGAGAGACCTCCTGTTTCATGTAGAAAGTCTAGCAACTCCAAATGAAGTGTGGCTCAAGCTTGAGACACTGTTTGGAAAGACTGATGAGATGAGAGGCCACCAGCTCGAAAATGAGCTTGTCTCACTGAGCCCAGGGAATTTCGATTCCATCCAGGACTTCTTCACCAAGTTCAAGAACTTGGTCTTGCAGATCATACAATGTGGCATAGAGAAGAAAGAAGAACAGTTGGTGTTGTCCATTCTCTCAAAATTGGGTTCTGAATACTCAGTTTTTGTGTCTTCCTTCAACTCCACAAGGCTCACAGTTAGAGGTTGGAAGATGCCATCCTTGGCTGACTTCATGGAGATGCTAACTCAAGAGCAAGACAAGCTGGTCTTGATGGGCTCCATCAAGCAAAAAGATCAAGTTCTTGCAGCTGGAGATTCGAAATGTGGAAGAGGCAAGCAAAAACCCAAGGGTTCGAAACCTCAAGAGAAGAAGAGAAAGGATGAGAGGCCCAAATCCTCTGAGGGGGTTTCAAATCCTGTCAAGAACAAGGGAAAGAAGGCTGAGAAGACGAAATTTAGCTACTGTCAAAGAGGTTTTCATCCAGAGATCTCATGCATGAAGAAAACCATAGACACCATGACCCATCTCCTACAGAAAAATAACATTCCCCTTCTTGAAAGTTCCAAGAAGAAGGAGTGCGTTTCTGAAGACAAGGAGAGCTGCCATGCTTTGGTGGCTAGCTCATCTCATTCACCTTTTTTCATCATTGATTCAGGTGCCTCAAGGCACATGGCTTCCTCAAGAGACTCGTTTTCTGAACTTGCTCCCTACAGTGGTCTCTCAATTCGAATGGGAGATGACTCAGAAATCCCTGCTCATGGCATTGGGAAAATCTCTATGGAGAATGGCTTCTTCTCCAATGTGATTTATGTGCCAAATCTTGCAGCAAACTTGCTCTCTGTATATCAAATGACTCATACTGGAGCAGCAAAGAAGGTGGTCTTCACTCAGGATGAAGTGGAGATATCAGAAGTTTCCACCGGGAAAATTGTTGCAAAGGGTGTTGCAGACCATGACATGAAGATGTACATGTTCTCCCACTTCCTCGAATTTTCTTCACCAAGTGTGCTGTTGTCACATGGGAATGAGACCAGCAAGCTATGGCATCAAAGGTATGGTCACCTAAACTACAGATATCTTCAAGTTTTAAGCAAAGAAAATATGGTAGAAGGGCTGCCCCAAATCAGATTTTCGAGTGGAACATGCAAGGGTTGCATGATTGGGAAACATCCTGAAAGGAAGTATGACAAAGGGAAGGCTAGGAGGGATGATCAACCTCTTGGGATAGTACATTCTGATCTCATAGGGCCACTCCCCACACCCTCCTATGGCTGCAGCAAATATGTGCTCACCTTCATCGATGACTACTCAAGGTACTGCTGGTTATTTTTCCTTAAGCAAAAATCTGAAGTCTTTGATTGTTTCAAGATTTTTAAGAGCATGGTTGAGAACTTCAGTGGGAAGGCCATGAAGATTTTGAGGACTGATAATGGTAGAGAGTATGTCAACAACAATTTGCAGCAGCTCTGTCAAGAGCATGGCATTCAGATGCAACACTCAGTGCCCTACACACCTCAGCAAAATGGTGTTGCAGAGCGCAAAAATAGAGCACTGAAAGAGATGGCAACTTGCATGTTGCAAGCAAGGGATTTGTCTCCCAAATTATGGGCTGAAGCTATGAATTGTGCAGCATATGTTCAGAACAGAGCACCACACAAAGCATTGCAAGGAATCACTCCATTTGAAGCTTGGATGGGCCACAAACCAAATGTCTCACATTTCAGAATTTTTGGCTCAAGGGCTTGGGCCAGAATTCCACCGGAGAAGAGAAAGGCATTGCAGCCCCAAAGCAAGGAGTCAATCATGGTTGGGTATGCAGAGGATTCCAAGGGATACAAGCTCTTTGATCCATCCACTCACAAAACTTTCATTGAAAGAAGTGTCAAATTCGAAGAGGAAGAATTTTTGCAAGCTAGTGAACAAGGTGATGGGGAATGCTCATTCCCTCGTCTTGATGATGAAGTAAGTAGTGATTCATTCTCTGATATTTCTGATTCTGATATTGCTGAAGATGATGTTGATATGGATTCTGAACATATCCCTCCCTCAAGGCCCAAGTGGGTAGAGAAAACAATTCAAAGTGCCGGAGAGCTAGTGGGAGATCCCCAAGATGCTAGGAAAACTAGATCTCAATTTCACAATTCCTTTGCATATAATAATTCTGATCTGAGTGAGGCCTGTTATTTGATGGTTGGATCTGATCCAATGTCATATTCAGAAGCATGTACAGACCCAAGGTGGCAATCAGCCATGCAAGAGGAGATGAACTCACTCCATGAGAACAAAACTTGGGATTTGGTCCCTCTTCCTCCCAAGAGGAAACTAGTGCAATGCAAGTGGATTTATAGAACCAAAATTGGATCTGATTGCTCTGATCTGAAGTATAAGGCCAGGTTGATGGCTAAGGGTTACTCTCAGGTCCAAGGAGTGGACTATACAGAAACATTTGCACCGGTGGCAAAGATGGACTCCATAAGACTAGTTTTGGCCATTCGGGCTTCCAAGCAATGGGAGATTCATCACATGGATGTAAAAAGTGCCTTTCTTCATGGGGATCTGAATGAGGAAATTTATATGCAGCATCCTGAAGGTTTTATTTCTGATCATACACTTGTTTGCAGGTTGAACAAGTCACTCTATGGGCTCAAGCAAGCTCCTAGAGCATGGTATGCAAAAATGGACAATTTTCTGCTATCTTTGGGGTTTGAAAGGTGTAAGTCTGATCCAAATGTGTATATGCAGCATGTTAGTGATCTGATATTGATTATTGTACTGTATGTTGATGATATTTTGATCACTGGTAGCTGCACCAAAGAACTTGACTCGGTTAAGAGAGCATTGCACAGTGCATTCTCCATGACCGATCTAGGATTGCTAAAACAATTTCTGGGTTTGGAGATTGATCAATCTGTGAATGGAATTTCTGTATGTCAGTCAAGGTATGCTTCAGATTTGCTGCAGAAATTTAAGATGGCTGAATGTAAGTCTGCAAAATTTCCATTTCTTTCAGGAGTTAAGCTTACAGAATGGGGTTCTTCACCACTAGTTGACAGTTCGTTGTATAGACAACTAGTTGGGAGTTTGTTGTATCTTACACACTCTCGACCAGATTTGTCATATGCTGTTGGGGCTGTTGCAAGGCACATGCAAGAGCCTCATGAGATCCATTGGAAGGCAGCCAAGAGGATCCTTCATTATGTTCAGGGTACTAAGTCTTTTGGTATCCATTATGCTGCTGGTTCATCCCTTGAACTAGTAGGATTTACAGATTCTGATTGGGTCGGTGATTGTATTGATCGGAAGTCAACTTCCGGTTATGTCTTTATGCTTGCACATGGACCTATATGCTGGTCAAGAAAGAAACAAAGCACTATTTCCTTATCTTCAGCTGAGGCCGAGTACAGGGGAGCAGTCAATGCAGCCACACAATGTGTTTGGTTGCAAGGTATTCTTGCAGAGTTCGGGATTGTCTTTGATTCACCCACTATTCTTTGGTGTGATAATCAAAGTACAATCAAGATTTCTACCGATCCAGTACAGAGACAGAGGACCAAGCACATAGAGATACACATGCATTACATTCGGGGTTTGGTGCATGACCGGAATCATAGCATTGCAGTATTGCCCATCCCAGTGAGCAAACTGCTGATATCTTCACCAAGTGTTTTACCGAGAAGACCTTCACTCACCTTAGATCTTTGCTTGGGGGTGAGTGATGCATGGTGATGATTGGTGTATTTTGATATATGCCACATGTCCATTTTAGAGGGGAGGTTTTATTTTCCATGTGGTTTTCCTCCTTACCTTGGTTACATGGACAAATAAATTTTATGATGTAAAAGGTGACTTGAGCCTAGTTGCCAAGGCCTTAATTTTTGATATTTCACTAAGTCTAGCTTAAGGGGGGGTGTTAGAACATTTTTCCACCTATGTACATTAATCATTTATTAATGATGATTAATTAGCCCAAGTGATTAATGATTACATCCCTAAGTTGATTAGCTACTAAATGGTCAATTATCATGAACTAGATAGCAAATGTGAACAAGTGCTGAGTCAAACCAGCTATGTGGAGCGCTCCCCAAGGCCATTAATGCACTCAGCATGCCTAGAGCGCCCTCCTCAGGTCATTTAATGCACTCAGCATGCTTCTCTTCTACCTAGGGCGCATTTTGCTCTCTTTGTGGACAATCTTGCCTTGTTTTGTCACATTTTTGACCAATTTTAGACTCCAAACCCTCTAACCAACCAGTTTTCTTCACATGTGTGAGGTCACATGGGCCTGTCCAGTCATTCCCAGCATTCACACTGCATATTCGAACCAGTTTGGGATGGTTTGGGATATTTTGGTCAACCTAGGGGGGTTTGAGCTTTTTCTAAGCTAGATCAGTGTGAACACTCCAGATGGATTCGAATTCTTCCAGATTTGTATATATGGGTGTTCTTAACCTTTGTTAAGGTTGGACAGTTAATAATATTGACATTATTCACCATTTCATGTGTAATTGTTCTTCATTCATTTAAATTTTTTATGCCATTCTTGCAAATGTTGTGCAATCTTTCACCAGTGAGGAATCCACAGTAGCTAGATTCAGCTGTGCTTGAGATTTTACAGTTTCAAATACTCATAGCTAAATGAAAACAATTAATCAAATACCATCTATGTCTATCAATTACCATCCCGAGAAACAACGCCAAAAATGTTGGTCACTCTATATGCTAATCAATTCTAATGAATAGACAGAATGCTCAATATAAATTTTCAACCCAAGTAGGTCTTGTTATTTCAAAGGAAATTAGCAAAATCTATGCATAAACACTCAAGTAGTTGATTGAATGAAATGAATATCAATTATCCTACCTAACTGCTCAGTCAAACTCAACTCGTTGCTAAATCTAATCTAATTATCCATCTAAGGACTTCAAAGGACTTCTACTTTCCTACAATATCAATCCATCAATTACTAATCTAAGAATAAATAAACTAGACTTACTTTTGCAAGAAGTTAAATCCTAAAAACATCAGACTACAAGCAAATCAATCATGCCCTGTCCAATTCAACAAAACTCTAAGAATGTAAATAACAGTAATTGAACTAGAACTAAACTTGAACAATAATCTGACTAAGTTGGTAATTTCTAAGAAAGATACATGACATAAATGAATTAGAGTTGAGCTTGACTGTAATAGCGAAATTAACATACTTGCATCAAAGGAAAACTATCCTACACAGTCGACTGTCACACCACACTGTTGCAGCACAATGTAGCAACACACCAAAGGAAATTACAATCATAAACAATATTGTTGCAGCACACTGGAAATATATCTACTGTAATTGCACACCAAGATAACAAAAGCAAAACTAAAGCATTCTGCCTAACTCAGCAATCTTTGTGAGAAGGCGGGCCCTGGTGTTCTAACAGAGATGCCGTGTAACTAACACAAATTAGGATACAAGAAATATGAATAATTGTTTCTCCTTGTATTAAAAATATAGATCCACAGTTACAGTACTCTATTACAAGCTCTTACAATCCAATTCCAAATAACGAACCCCGGGCTCAGAACGCCTTCTTACATTTATACACAGATGACATAATTTCATCCCACAAATATCAGGCATCCATGAAGATCTACGATATTCAAGCTTCCAAATTGAAACAGAAACAGTTACAACCATGAATGAAATTGAATGAAGTTGTTGCATTCAAGCATGTGTTATTACTCCCTACTGTTAATCAGACCCAAATAGATTCCAACGGATTGGAAGAGAAGATGCTTGGACGTTTTATCATGACCCAATCGTAGTTGGCCTCGTGGAAGGATGCTCGAACTGTCTCAGTGATATATGGGGCCGAATTCAAGAAGGGATAGCTGGTGCCACATATTCTTTTCCTCTATAGGTTCAACGAGCTGCTACACATGTGGTTCTTCAAGGCTCTGAACTATCTTTATCAAATCAATACATGTTACCATAAATTAAAAGATAAAGTTCATAACCATAAACAATATTAGGCATTAATAAGATAAAGCGATAAGAGATTATACCTGATGAGATCCATGCTTGACTTGGAAAGGTATAGTCTGGGTTATGGAAAACTGAGGCAAAACAGGGGAAAAGGTGTTGGTAAGCATAGGAAAAAAGGGGCTATTTTGGGGCCCAACAACGTAATCTTCTGAAACATTGTAGACATTTTCCCATCCTTCCACAAAATAATATCTCATTGGTTCGACATATATCTTCCCTTCAAGTGGATCCAATGGGACAATGACCCTCATGTCATGGTTCTCAAAAGACATTGTCCACTTCTTGAAATTAATGACTGCCAAGTTTTCCATCGCCCAATCTATCCCCAACAACACAGGATATGGGATGGTATTGTCGACTATCTCTATAACATCGAAATCTGCATATGAATTTAGTCCTTCCCCTTCGATAGGTATATGAGGCAATCGACCGGTTGGTGTAACTTTGCTCTTATTTTCCAAACGAAGCTACACAAGAGACCATACCAACTGCGGCTTCCCCATCATTTCCCATGTCTGTTTGGTTAGGATATTCACATCCGATCCTAAATCCAAAATGATGGAATCTACATCATATGCACCAATCTGGGCATTCATCCTCATTTCTCTTCCCGTTTTATTTTTGTGCAACCAATTGACTGTCCGATCCTTTCGCCTTTCTTCCTGTTGATACAAGAATCTCTCTATTTCTGCCAATGCATCTTGATCCTTTTCTAATGTCAGACAAATTTATAGGAAAATTTTCAAAGTGTTGACCTTCCCTTGCAATCTCTATGAGTTTTTCATATCAAAAATCGGCGGCGGTGCATAGGCAGGAGGCTTACCATTATGCTTGATTAGTGCATCCCTTGCTTCAAAAAAGGTTTATTTTTCTTCCTCCACACCAAACCGTACCTTCTTCCGAGTCGTAGGCTAGACATTTGGCAGTGGCCTATCTTCTCCTGTCACAACTCCTCCTCTGGTTACTACTGCAACATTTATTGGTTGACTCCTTATCTCAGCCGATATCTTCTGCACATTTGGATTAGTATTCTGGTTTTGATTTAGGTTCAGGTTTAGTTGTGGTTGTGGCACATTCTTAGCCTTCCATTTCACAATTAGTCGTGGACACTCTTCAATAGTGTGATCAAGTTCGCTACAATAAGTACACTGAGGTGTCAGATTCGTACAATCCCTCTGATAAGGTATGATCTGTCCACAATTAAAGTAGGTAACCGGACCTCGACCTTGACCAAAATTTGCTCCATGACCAAAGACTCCATTGCGACCACCTTAAAATCCCCCTCTAAATCCTCCTCTCTATTGATTGAACTGTTGTTGATTATATTGGGGTGGATTATAATGTGGTTGATTGTAGGGCGATTGATTATAGTGTGGTTGATTAAAGTATGGTTGTGGTTGATTATACTATGGATGCGGTTTATTACACTGTGGCTACAATTGAGGTCTCTCGGCTTGTTGTTGCTCATCTCCTTTCATAAAATAATTATCTGCAGTTCTTTCTTGGATCAAATCATATGCTCTACAATATTTCTCCTCGTTACCGATCGATAGACAGAAGTTATAGAAAATATTAGCCGCCTTCAACAACACCTTCTGTAGATACACACTCCTCCGAGCGATGTCCTATTTTTTGACAAATTTGACACCATGGCATTCCTCCTTGACTGAGTGGATTTGGTGCACCAGAGTGTAAATATTCACGAAATTTCAGGCATTGATCTTTGTGATGTCCTTCATACTTGCATTGACTACACCATACGTATTCACGAACTTCCTTACCCTTATTGATATACTGTAATTGGATAATCAGGTTTTCCAGCTGCGACTGGATCTGGCTCATGCCAATCCCTGTTTCATTAATCGACGAAGCTTCAAGCTTCATTGCAAGTTCCAGGGACTCTGCCTGAGATACAATCTTATGTTGCATTAATGGCATTCAAATATGTGGTACCAAAGCTACAATAAACCATTATTTATGTTGTACATCACTAATCCCAAAACTGAATTTAGCCATCAGAGTTTTAAACCTCTGATCAAAATCCCATACGGATTCATTGGGGAATTGCTTTATCTCCTTTAATTCAATAATACTGCTATTATGATTTCGGTTTCTTAAATTCATCGATAAATCCATCCCTGATTTCTTCTAGAGTCTTCTATGGATGCCCTGCAGTTACTTGTACAAACTTCATGTACCAATCAAGCGCATGGCCCCTAAAGGTCATCGCCAATTGTCCTTTCTTGATATCATCATCTTGTACTTGTTTAACTATCCATACTGCTTCGCACAAGAACCAGTATTGCTCGAGATCCTCAGTCTTGTTACCCTAAAAAAGAGGCAGCTTCACGTCATCTCCCTCCATCCTAGGTTTCCTACCAATGTTTGGTGATCTACTACTATTACCACTTTTTTGACACGCAAGACAACCCTGCGAAGAACTTGTGTTTTTTCCTCCAAAGTTTGGAAAGGTGCACGGGGTTGTGGGTACGTTGTAGCTTTGGGTTTTTCCTTCCTCGGGTTCAGGGGTAGATTTTTCATTCCCTTCTTCACTGTAGGGTCTCTTAGTCCCTTATGGTTCCATTTCGCAGTTCTCTATTCCGGTCGCACTAGGACTCTCTCTCTCTATCTCAGTCCTCCTCTTCTTCTCCAGCCGGAACCTCACCCCACTTCACTGGTGACCACAATCTTCCACAGCTTCCCTCACAATTTCGTCGTAGCTCATATCCATCTACCCCACATAATTCCATCAATCCCGCATCTGTGCAGTACCCACAACCTCCACACACCATATATTTACTCATTGGAGTTCATCTTCAATATCCCTTTTTCATAGATGAGCATCTTGATCCATAATTGCAGCGACAAAAGATACCTTCCTATAGGCCCCTTAAATAATTTCCGTTATGCATCATTGTATGACCTGACTGTGTCAACGACAAACTCATTAATGTATCCCTCCAAAATGATATCTACCCAAACATCGACAACCCTTGAAGATTTATTGTTAGCCCTACTCAATTGTTGGATCAGTTCCAGAGTCCAATGTTCAGGATCACCTCCTTGGAAATTCTTCTTCTGAAAAGTTAGTTGTTCCAACCATGCATATAAAAGTATTGAAAATTCGCAGAAAAATACCTTGTGGATATCAAAGTAGATAAAATTCTACAGCCACTCGTATGTCAACCATCCAGAGTTCCTGTTTTCTTCCTCAACAAATTCTCGCATCTTCTTATGGAACCAGTCTGTGATCTTCGGCTTTGTCGGATGCCACGACATGTCCTTTTCGCACTAGGGTCCTGGAAACAGAACCATTTGTTGACACAGATCTGTCGACAGGGGTTCACTTCGCACTGTTGTCAACAAACCTCTACACAAAATCACATAGATATCGGCCCAAAAAGGTTTTACCCTTTTCATGAACACCCGCAGAGCGAGTGAGGTCTCACCTGAGATACCTAAGGGAGCTGCAGGAACCACGTTTCTGTAGATCACAGAGGACATGCATCATTCACATTCTATCACCATGTAACCCGGAGATCGACATAATCAAAATTCACATCATAACATAATTATCGCATAATCGACATGTTAATCAAATTCTACTTAATAACAGATTATCGAAGCACATATAACCAGTCTGATATACATAATATATCGCATATTCATAAAACATATTGAACCATACTGCAGTATCAAACATTACGATAACATAAATTCAATCACACTGCGACAATTTACAAAGACACAAAGACATCAACAACATGATCCTTCTCATTACTCATCATCCTGTCTTACACATCGTAGAATCCATCCGCGGAACCAATACAAAGTCAAAACAATACAAAAGGTGAGAATCACAAATCAGATGCCGAGATAAGATATCAAAAGATGCGATCGAAGATGCCAAAATATAAGAACAAAGATAAAGGATTCCCTTAGGATTACAATGCTACTCCTATTTAAAGGCTCACTTGGTCGTTACACATGGTCCACTTCACAGAGTGACTCATTAACTAAATAACTAATTACTAACTACTCTACCTTATCCGCCTTCTTGCGCTCCATGACTGGGCCTTTATTCTTGTCGTTGACCCTTTCTTTGTTGAACGTACCAAAACTTATGTGCCTTAGCCCCATGCCAACAATATACTTAAAGTTACATATCTCCTAAGTTAGTAGATTTGTGTAAAATGAAAATGTATGATTTTGAAAAGTTGTGGTTAGTGCAATTAGCCATGGGAACAAAAAGAAAGTTAACTAAATTTATTTCAAGTTGTGAAATTTATATGCAAGATCTTATTACAAAAGTAGATTTAAACATTTTTCTATTAGGATCATATGATGTATTAATTGGCATGGATTGGTTAGAAAAGCATAGGTTTGTATTGAATTGCTTTGAGAAAAATTTCATTTGTATTGATAAAAAATGTGAAAATAGAATTGTCAAAATAATTCCTAAAAAGGTATTTACTAGGAAAATATATGCTTTGCAATTGAAAAGTGTGCTAGGAAAGGATGTAAATTGTTTGTTGTGCATATCACTAAAAATAATGATGATAAAACAAAACCTAGATTGGAATATTTTCCTCTTTTAAATGAATTTAAAGATGTTTTTCCAGAGGAGATACATGGATTACCTCCAAGGAGGTATATTGACTTTACCATTGATTTGGTACCAGGGGCAGTGCCTTCCTCTAAGAATCCTTACAAAATGAATACACTTGAGATGGTGGAATTAAGATTACAACTGCAAAAAATGTTAGATAAGAAATATGCAAGACTGAATGTGTCTCCCTGGGGAGCACCAGTGTTGTTTGTTAAAAAGAAAGATGGCACATTAAGAATTTGTATTGATTACATACAATTAAATAAAATGACAATTAAAAATAGATACCCTCTCCTCCGCATTGATGACATGTTTGATTAGGTACAGGGGGATGTGGTATTCTCTAAGATTGACCTAAGGTCTGGGTACCATCAAATAAGAATTAAAGATGAGGATGTTCATAAAACAACATTTAGAACACGGTACGAACATTATGAGTTCTTGGTTGTACCATTTGGATTGAACAATGCTCCACCACCTTCATGTGTTTAATTAACAGTGTTCTCCATAAATAATTGGATAAGTTTGTGATAGCATTTATTGATGACATATTAATATATTCTAAAAATGTAGAGCATGAAGAACATTTAAAGTTGGTCTTACAAACCTTAAGAGAACATGAAATTTATGCAAAGTTTAGTAAATGTGATTTATTTCATGATAAAACTCAATACCTAGGTCATGTGATATCTAAGGAAGGTATTTTTATAGACCCAAATAAAATCAAGGTTATCATTGATTGGCTAGTTCCTAAGGATGTAACTGGAATTCGATCCTTTATGGAAAGGGCGGGTTACTATCGCAGGTTCATTGAGGGGTTCTCTGTAATTGCTTACCTGATAACTTCGCTTCAAAAGAAAGGAACTAAATTTATATGGTCTAATAAATGTCAAGAAATCTTTGAAAAGCTTAAACACTTGCTGACCACCGCACCTATCCTAAGAATAGCGGATCCATACAAGGAATTCGTTGTATGTATGGATGGTTGCTTAGAAGGTTTAGGTGGTGTGTTACTGAAGAAGATTATGTAATAAGCTATGAGTCAAGAAAAAATAAGAACATGAACATAAGTATGCGACACATGAATTGGAATTAGTTTCTATAATACATGCTTTAAGAATGTGGAGACATTACTTAATTGGAAGAAAATTTACCTTAATGTCTGACAACATAAGCTTAAAATACTTGTTTGATCCACAAAGTTTAAACGATCGCCAAGCAAGGTGGTTATTCTTATTGAGGGAGTATGATTTTGAAATTAAACACATTAAAGGAAAAGAGAATAAAGTGGGAGATGCCTTAAGTAGGAATGTCATTCCACATTGTTCGGCTTCTTTTAGCAGTTATAAAACAAATATTGAAGATTTAATAAAAGATGCAGGTAAAAATGATGAAGAGTACTTAAAAATTAAAGAACAGTTGGAAAACGATGTTAATGGAAATGAATCCTCAATGTATTCTATAAGCTCAGAAGACTTGCTAGTCTATAAAAATAGATTATATATACCAAATTCTGAAGAAGTTAAGCAATTAATCTTGAATGAGTCACATAAGAAACCATATTTTGGACATTCAGGACATCATAAGATGATAACAAAGTTAAGAAAAGACTATTATTGTCCTAACATGAATAATGATGCTGCAAATTACCTAGATAGATGCATTGAATATCAACAAGTAAAAACAAAACATCAACATTGTGCCGGGTTACTTCAACTCTTTCCTATTCCAGAATGGAAATGGGAAATAATAAATATGGACTGTATAACGAGATTACCTAAAACAAATAAACAACATGACTCAATAATGGTATTTGTTGATAAATTAGGTAAATATGCATACTTCATACTTGTGAAATCTACCATTAAAGAAATAAAAATAGCTGATGTTTTTATGAAAGAAATTTTTCGTTTGCATGGTATTCCGAAAGTTGTGATTTCTAATAGAGATGAAAAATTTACAAGTAATTTTTGGAAGTCTTTGTTTAAGGGTTTAGATGCTCATCTACATTTCAATACTTCTTACCATCCTCAAACGGATGGGAAAACTGAAATAACTAACCAAGTGTTAGAATATATGTTGTGAATGTGTGTAATGGATCAACCAGATAAATGGGAGGACTATTTACATTTAGTAGAATTTGATTATAATAATGGATATCAAGATTCCTTAAAAATGATTTCATTTGAAGTATTGTATGGTCGAAAATGCCACACTCTTATGTCTTGGGATAAACTTGTTGATAGGATTGTTCTAGGACCTTACATGTTAAAGGAGATGGAACAGATTGTCAAAGAAGTGCAACAAAACTTAAAAGTTTCCCAAGATTGGCAAAAGAGTTATGCGGATTTAAAAAGAACTCCAGGAGAGTTCAACATTGGATATCATGTGTATCTAAATTTAAAACCAAAGAAGAGTACCTTGAGCTTGGGAAGGTGTTCCAAGCTGGCACCCAGATATTGTGAGCCTTTCAATGTGTTAGATAAGATATGACAAGTAGCCTATTAGCTTGCACTCCCCCCTACTATAAAAGTGCACAATGTATTTCATGTTTCTTTGTTAAAAAAATATGTGCATGATGCTACTCATGTAATTGATTGGAATGTGATTCAGGAAGAACCCAAGGGCGAGTTACAGATAGAGCCTTTTTGTATCCTAGACAGGAGGAATGTATGCTATAGAATCAAGCCATCGTTCAAATAAAAGTGCAATGGAAGCACTTCATCCATGAAGAGGCGACATGGGAAATGGAGGATAAAATGCAAGAGGCATATCCCTCCATGTTCCTGAATGAGCAAGAGATCTTGGAATAAAATAACACTAAGGACGGTGTTAAGAATAAGGGGGGGGAGAAATGTGATACCTCCAAGACATTATTATTTTATCTTTGATTTAATATTTGTGAAAATATTTCAAAAAATAATTATTTTTGTAAGAGTTATTTAAAAACTCTAAAATACTCACAAGAAGTGTGAGTGACACTTTGCACAACAAATTATTATTTTATTATTAATAAAAGAAAAAGACACTTGGAGAATTCAATTAAATGAGGGGACACCACCATGAGACACAGAACATGTTAAAGAAAGCAAGGGATATTTTACCAATCAAATCCAATATAAAAGCTCAACTACCAAACAAGATCATAAATCATAGGGATTGAAGGATTGATTAAAATTTGATTGGTAAGGCACAAGACCTCGGAAAAAAACTATATATTGGTGCAATGAGATAGCACAGGACGTTGTGTTGTGCATGGAGAAACTGCGCTACGAGTGCATGTGTTGAGTGTTTCTCTCTTTCATAATTCCATCGCTGAGCTTGTTATGGAATCTAAGAGAGAGTGTCGCATGGAAGTTTTTATTGTTGTTCTAGTGTGCCTAGTGGTGATCCAGATCGGGGGTGGAGTCGAGTTAGCAGTTGTGCTGCTCACTTCTATGGTTGGGAGGAAATGATTCTCCAACTAGTTTTTTCCATTATTTTTTGTCAAGAAGTATACATGCGATCATATAAGTTTATGGAATTATAATTGTTGTTCCAAATATCATATTTTTGTTGGGATAAAATTGTTTACGATTCCTTTTTTGGAATCCATGGAGGCAGAGTTTTTTTTCTTCTTTTTTTTCGTGTGGTTGTTCACGGAACACTCTCTTTTTTTCGGTGCCCTTCTACGTCCATGTTAACCTCCCCGGTGTCTGGAGACATACAAAGGTCGGTTAATTGTCTAGTAGATCTCCTGAAGAGCTCAGCGGCTCACTTAAGAGAAAGTGTCACTAGTGCGACTTAAACCTGGGTGGAGCGGATAACAATCCGATAACTCAACCACTCGAGCTAAACCCAATTAACTTAATGTTAGGAGGACATGGGGTGGGCTTTGATCCACTTATGTGTCCACGGGTCACAATATCATTTAATACAATATCTCTTGGCGGAACCACATGTTCGACCACTACCTCAAGGTGCCCCCATGGCTCCAGGTTCGTCCCTCATTGGAATTGAACATTGCCCAATGGTGAAAAACTCCTCGCTCTTCACCAATGGATCCAACCCCTTTGGGTCACAACGGTAGAGTTATATATTATGAACCTTGGCATTTATTAGAAATAAAATGTATCTATGTTCATAGGTCATGGAATTGACTAATACAATGGATATATCAATTTACGAAGTCGATTTAGAAATAAGATAACTCTTTTCCCTCTCTATGGAGATCATGTTTTTGTTCTATGATTTAATTCATTGTAGTTATGTTTTCTTTATAATAATTAAAAAAGGAAAACCTGTGTAAACGAATGCGACCGAAATCTGGTTCGATTTCTGGTTTTTTCTGTAGTGATTCCCTCAAAGCACTCTGGATTGTTTTACAGAGTTTGAGGTTTATATTTTAATTCAAACCTGTGTATGTTGTCATTGTTGGATCGGATTTCTTATAGATAGGTAAGGAAAGGTATTCTAAATATAAAATAGCATGAATCATTCCATTTCTTTTTCTTTAAAACAATACTATGTTTCCCTTTCCTTTGAATTAATTTGTAATATATATCTACATATATTGCTCGAATTTGTTAGAGATAATTCCTCCTGCCAAGTGTTTAAATCACCTACCGATGTACGAGAACTTATTGCATTTAGGTATAGAAGTTAATGTGCATCGGGTGAAGAGGCATCGGTATGTAACAATGTATTTGGTGTTCATTTTAGTTTCATCAATGAACGTAGAAGAGCCTAGAGCTCCTGCCATTTCACCAAGCCTCCGCATACTTTGTTTTCCCCTGCTGCTATGCCTTTGCAAATCTGACATGGTATCAGAGCGCAAGGTTATGAATCTCCCTTCACCCGCCATGTGAAATATCTGAGTGTTGCCAGTGTTGGTCAGCCAATCCAACTTGGTGCAAAGAATGGAGTAGTTGGAGCAGCCATCTCCATTCATGTAAGGAAAACCCCAGCCACAGTAGCTGGAAGAGCTTCTCAAAAGCTAGCCTCAGCCGAAGGTAAAGCCAGAACTAGAGAGGAAACGGGAGAGAGCCATCCTCGTTTTCATAGAAGAGCCAGCCCACAAGCTTGTGGCAGAGCCGCTGAGCTCGAGAGGAGCCGTCAGAGATACGCCATTAGTTAGCCACCTGAGTGAAGAAAAGGAGATGGTCGTGTGTTTAAAGGAGCCGCTTGGTGTGAGAGCCGCTCATCTTGGTGAAAGAAAGTGCAGATAGAGAACCCATTAGAGAAAAAGAAGTTGTTCCCTGCGTCCAAGCTGATGAAAATCCTCTACAATTTCCGTGAAAGTGGTGACCACCAATTGGTACAATCGGAGCTACTATATTTGTGTTCTTGTCCATGCATTCAAAAGTGAAGGAGCTGCATCATGTTGTGAAAATTTTGACGCTGAGTTGTTACCGAGTCTAGTGCAAAAGACGTCTTCAACAGTATAGCCGCAGAGATGATCCCATAAATACATTCTACGAGTTGATCCCTTCATCATGCGCCACAGATACATTCTGGAAGATACATTCTCGTTCTGGGAGTTGAGATGATCCCTTGAGAGGTCCGCACAGAATGCCCCAAATTGAGCATTGGCCTCCTGGAATAATTCAAATATGTGGGTGCACCGCCAGTAGCACCGTCACCCTGTTCAAATGGCCCCACTAGTATCTCTCTGACCTCTCATCCTTCAAACAGCGTTAACTTTGAAATGTGAATTGACTTTGAGCACTTGAATGATAGTGAAATGGACCATTTTCCAAATATGGGCATAAACAACCACATTCTGGGCAGCTCGAAAGTCTGAACCGGCAACCGGTGGAGTAAAGAAGCCGCACAAACTCTGGCCAAGTACCGTTGCTCTCCGGGAGATTCAAAAGTACCAGAAGAGCACCGATTTGCTCATAAGGAAGCTCGCCTTCCAGCGCCTCGTAAGAGAGACTGTGCAGGACTTCAAGACCGATTTGAGGTTCCAGTCTTCTGCGGTGGCATCGTTGCTTGAAGCAGAAGGTGAAAGAGCCAAAGGAGCCCAGGCTTAAAAATCCCATCCTGTCTTAGAAAACGAAAGGCATAGAGTGTTTTTGCATTAAGGGGGCGTTGTTGACATGTCTTGCAGCCAGCAAGCAATCTCGCATTTTTTTTAGGGGGCGATAAGGGAAGAAGAAGCAAGTAGGAGACTTGCAAGAAGAAGACAAGTGCCAGCACAAAACGTGCCAACAAAGAAGAGAAGAAATGGGTTACCAAAGCAGAATCAAGCAAATTAAAAGAAGAAATACAAGGGCAGAGGCTAGTTATTTTGCACAGAGATATGGAGAAGTTCCCATTGCAGAGGAGCTTATTAACTCAGTTGAAGTCCAGGAGAACCAGGATAATTGGAGCAACAGAGTTCTCCTAGTACCCCCACATTTTTCAGGTAAAAATTATGGGTTTTGGGCTATCAAGATGAGAAGTTTTCTTAGAGCAGATGATTTAAGTTATTTAGTTCAAAATGAATGTGTGCATCCCCTAGATCTAGAGGCTTTTGAGTCCCTGACAGAAGACCAAAAATTGCAGAAGCATGAATTGGCTTTGTATTTCATTCAACATGCCTTGGATGAAAATATTTTTCACAAGATTGCAGCAGTAAAGACTTCCAAGGAAGCATGGAGAATCTTGGAAGAGGAGTTCAGTGAAAGGGGGAGTGACATGTGCAAGAAGCCAACAATGTCACAGCATGTTGAAGAAGTAGAAGAAGTAGCAAAAGAGAAGCTTGTAGTTGAAGCAGAAGACAGCCAAGCTGTTAGTGAATCCCACGGTGTAGAAGCACTTGTGGATGAACATGAATATAGAACTACCATTGCAGCAGTAGAAACTCCAGCCATAGAAGCTGTTGAGAAATTCTGTGAACCCCACACAGTTGTGGATAATGAAGTTGAAGAACCTGCTATACCAGCAGAAGCACTTTCCCCAAACACAAATGAAGATGAAATTGTTGTAATAGTTGAAAAGGATCCAGCAGTCTTAGTCAAAGCTACTGAAGTAGAAGTTGAATGTTCGCATGAAATGGTCAAGGACTCTGTCAACCAAGCAGAGCCAGATAAGTTTGAGAACAGTGAAGCCCACTGTGCAGAGCCACAAGTGGATGAAGATGACAAAGATATTCTTGAATATGAAGCTGCCATATCAGCAGCAGAATATGATGAATCAGCAACTCAAGCAGTTGCAAGACAGCCAGTAAAGGCTAAATGTGAAAAAGAAGATGAGCTCATGAAGAGCATGCCCATGAGAGTAGAAGTTTTTCCTAACAGTTTAGATGTTTGTGTAGGTGCAGGTGCATATAGAAATCAGCTTGCAATTGAGCAAAATGTAAATGTAAATGATGATGAAATTATTCAAGAATTTTTGGACAATGTGATGTCCCTGTTTGAAGCAGAGAATGGTGAAGAGTGCAAAGAAGGCACAGAGATTGAAAAAGAAAAAGAAGGCATCCTGGAGCATGCCAAGAATGAAAAAGAAGGCAACATTGAAGCCGCAAAGATGAATGAAGAAGAAATCAGCCATGTAGCTGCAAAAGATGAAGTATTTGAATGCAATGATGATGGGCATTGTGACATGCCAAGAGTGCTTAGCAGCACCATCGATGAAGAAATCTGCATTGAAGATACAGACAATGAAGATGAAGATGAACCAGTTGAAAACATTCTTATGAAATGGAGTCCTGAAGAGATCATGCACTATTATCAGTTGATGTCATGGCAGCATGCCAATGAAGAGGATGAAAACAGAATGAAGGATGTGAACAGCATGTGGGATCTTGAAATTCCCACAACATACGAACTAAGGATGCTGAAATCAGAATTTGAAGATGAAGACACAAGGCAGCAAGCCATTGAAGAACTTGCATACATTGATGGAAGAATCAAGCCCAAGGAGCTTAAAGAAAACATGAAGAAGAAGGTGAAGAAGAATGTTGAGTTCAAAGCGTGGAGCAGAAAGAAGAAAAAGGTAAACATGTTCCATATCCTACAGCGAAGTAAATCAATTTTTGGATCTATGAATGTAAGCCTAGCTGAGACTTAGACCAGCATGCATGATGAATATTTGATTTTTGAAATGAATGTAAGCCCACAGAGGCCTAATATGTAATGTTGTAGCATGTTAGCATTTGGTTTGTTTATGGTCAGAATTATGGGGGAGTGTTGGAGATAATTCCTCCCGCCAAGTGTTTAAGTCACCTACCGTTGTACGAGAACTTATTGCATTTAGGTATAGAAGTTAATGCACCTCGGGTGAAGAGGCATCGATATGTAACAATGTATTTGGTGTTCATTTTAGTTTCATCAATGAACGTAGAAGAGCCTAGAGCTCTTGCCGTTTCACCAAGCCTCCGCATACTCTGTTTTCCCCTGCTGCTCTGCCTCTGCAAATCTGACAGAATTATCGAGGGGATTCCCGTGTATCAACTAAAGAATGGATTCCTGTGCACATTTCTAGATTGAAATGATGCACTCTGTGTTTGACTTGTATTTGATAAATGGATGTATAATCGGTACTAATCTCTACTATAATATATATATATATATATAAAAGCTAGGGTAAACATTGATTATTGTAAATATTCTGGAATCGATCATATGCTTCGATCTCTTAAATATGTGTCCATCATTGCGATTCTTTTTATGAAGAAGTAATCTTGAAAAACCATCTGATATCTTATGAGGATCAATGGATCCTCTTAGTAGTGTTGATTAACAATGTATCAAATGATAAATTCTAGATGTTGCGTAGCATACTACGTTTGAATGCTCTCAGTCCGTTCAGAATCTTATGCACTTGTCGATCATGTTTAAGTAGTAAAGTTTATTATGTTTAAACTGATTGCAAAAGCTACCACTCCTCAGATTGATTTATTTTACCAGGATTGAGTGAGGCGGTATTCTTTTTTTCCTTTTCTCTTACTGTCGTCAACGAAAGTAGTGGTTAGTGATTGATCCACGCATCCCTGGTCTTGCGTGGATGGGGTCTTTATTATTATCTATTCGCACTAATTATGAGTGATACGATTCAGTTTTTTTGGGTAAACATGGATCTTGATCTCTACGTAAACTTCTGTTAGAAACGTTGAGCTTGTACAGTTGTAATACTACAATGTTTCAATGCTTGGTACAGTTGTAATACTACAATGTTTCAATGCTTGGTACAGTTGTAATACTACAATGTTTCAATGCTTGGTACAGTTGTAATACTACAATGTTTCAATGCTTGGCAGCTCTTCTGATTTCGATCTGGGTAAATCCTCTCACAGACTTGAAGACTGCAGTCATCAATTTGTCTATGTCATGGTTGTTAAATACCAGTTGTTTATCTGATGTGTCCTTCTTTACTTCTGCCTCCGCGTATAATTACCCTATTCTTTTATCAATATCTGCGATGTTGGAGAAAAATGTACTGTGCTTCTTTTAATAGTCACTCGATGCCAAGTACAAACCCGTTTTATAATACAATGGTATACCGTATTTATTACAAAATCACACATTTAGACAAATTGACGTAGTTTAAAAGATATGTTGGTCATGGGTTAAAAGTAGGAGTGGATCATTATAAGAAAAATATTTTAGATTGTATAATGAAATACCAATAGCAAGTAAGTGACTAATGGTTTGATAGAATTGAAATGTTTATATAAGAGGTTGGGTTATGGGAAATAGGAAAGAAAGGTCGTTATTTTTGTGAAATTATGAGACATGGACAATATGAGTTAGTTTAATACATATATTAGATATGCTCTATATTGTTTTAATATGAAATGTGGAATAGAAAGGTTAAATTATGTTTGTTCTTTGGAAAATATGAGAAGTGGGTTGCTAAGAATATATATATTTATATTTGTATTTATATTACATATACATATATATATGCTTTATTTACTTATAAAAGATATTGGTGGTTAGAATATTAAGATGTATGAAGAATAAAAATCATAATCATTAGATGATAGAAGGAAATGATTTAGGCTTAGGAATCTTATAATTAAAATTCCTTCTCACGCTTATTTTGAATGCCAAATTGTGACTATTCTTCATAGATATTAGAGACTTTGATCGTCTGCATGTTTTAATAAGATTTGATTAACATGATTTAAACATTAAAATAATAAGTAGAGTATCACTATCAAAGGAGTTATACAGAAATATTTTATTTTCTTATAAGAATGGAGAAAATTTTAAAACTTTCCTTATTTATTGATTTTGGGGTTGTTACATACAGGGCTTGCGGATTTGTTCATGTGCATTATTGGTGTTAGCCCTTTATACCTAATCCTTAGGTTATAGGTCCTTTGGTTCTGTGGGACACCAAGTGTTCCTCTGACATGCAACTACTTCCTCCTACAGTCTTGTAAGATTAGTGCATGGAGTGGGTGGTTTTAATAAACAACTTTAGGGATCTTGAATACACAAGAGCATGCCACGTCAAAACCATGGTTTTTTTATCTAGGTGCGTGTGCAATTTTTAATTCTCCGAGCATTTTCATGAATACTAGCTTCTAGACGTTGATATTTGTCTATAGAATTATATGTCTAAATCCCATTACATTAAACTATCAATTCAAAGTTCCATAAACTTGTGAAATGCCAACACCATATGTGCAAAATTATATTTTTGTAGTATGATTTACCTAAGATGCTTATGGAATTTAATAAATGAAGATAAATGGATTTAACTATGGAAATCAGTTGCTTTGAAACACCACACTTCATCAATCAAAAGAAAGCTTAGTCAATTCTAGCAATCACCATGTACTCAAACACCATCATGCTACTCGAACTCCATCATAAGTTGGGCATTTTCTGCAAGATTCCTCCCTTTGGAATGGAGAAGGCACTCATATTTATACATGAATATTATTTGAAACTAAAATAACAAATAATAAAAGTAGATCCACAAATCTCACCTAGATCCACAAGTTTCTCATGTAATTACAACATGTTGTCAAAAATTAGCAAGTCAAAGATAACTCTAATATCTATACAAACAAATCATATCCAAAGATCCATGATTCTTCTCTATCCAATATATGTGAATGATCTTCCCAAATCCTCATCAAATCTTCAATGGTTGGAGAGGAAATTCGAATTTAGAGCTAGATGATAAAAAATTGCATTATTCCAAGCTCTAAATGTATCTGTAACCATAACCAAACTAAACCAACTTTCAAAGATAAGTGAAAGCAAGTTATTTTTCAAAAATTTAATCATAAACTCACTTAAAATACTAAAATAAATGCATTGGAAAATATTGAGCCTAATCCCACATATAAGTATTAAAATAGAGTAAAACAGAGTTACGGGAAAATGGAAAATGATTAAAAATTGAAGGGAATGTTATGAAAATGATGCCAATTTGGTGACTCAACAATTTGCGACCCCATATATTGATCATGCTCCTTCCCAAAATTATCCCCCCTTTTTGCATAGCTCCTGGTCTCGATACTCAATCATATGATCCACCATCTTGAGGACTCGGTAGGTGAAATTCATCTGACGCCTTGGTCGAGATCTAGCACTCCGGTGCTAATAGATCTTAATCACTTGTATTGTACTTTAAACACCTAGGTTCTAATTCCTTCAATGCTCAAAATAAACTTCAACCCCTTGATTTCACATTTCAATACCCTGTTAATTTGAAAATTAATCTATGTACTAACATTGGCTCCAGTGGGGACAACATTTCTCGAGAGATAGGTTGAGAACTGTAGGCTAGTTCCTTTTCCATTGGGCTATGGAGTATACACTTTATCTAACCATGACATTTTATTCTTGTGATTCCTTGATTATTTCAAAACTTTGAAGAAGAAAAGTAATAAACTAAAAATTTAAAGTAACAGTAAATAACAGTACTGAAAAAATGAACGTAACTACTATTATACATGATTGGGGAATATTTTAGAATTCAATACTACAAAAAAATTCTTAATAAACCTCCCATGTATAGGGGATCCCATAATTTCACCATCTACATTAGCAATAGTGTATGTATTATTGTCCTAGTCTGTTAAAATATGAAAGGGCCATATCCACAAGTTGTCAAATTCCCTATGTTTTCCTTTATATTCTCTTATGGCATCCCACTTGAGTACTAAGTCCAATGTTTGAAAATTTATTTCCACAAACTTTCTATAAAAATGGCCTTCATCCTTTCCAAGTATTTCTAAGTTTTAGCATCTAGACATTCTCTTGTTTGTTGGAACTCAATCAACCGATGAATACTTCTTTGCATATCATTAGGATCTTCTTCTTTGCATATCATTAGGCTCTTCTTCTTCATGATGCAATAACTTTGTGATTGGTAATTCTATTTGAATAGGGAATATAGCTTATTTTCCATATACCAGCTGAAAAGGTGAAGTACCTATTGACCTTTTGGAGCTTATTCTGTCTACCCACAAAGCATAGTCTACCCACAAAGCATATTTAAGATGGGAATCCCAAGATTTCTTATTCTAGGACAACATTTTCTTAATCATTATGATCATCCTTTTGTTTTAGGACTCTTCCATACCATTTCATTGTAGGTAGTAGGCAGTTGAATGTCTTAAATCTATGTTGTAGCCTTGACAAAATTGCATCATCCCAACAAAATTACAAACTTGTGTATTACCAGTCATGATCTTCCTAGGACACCCAAATCTGGGCTGAATATTTTCTTCCATAAGTTTGATTATATCTATCTCATTTGTTTTCTTGGTGGGAATGGACTCTACCCATTTAGTAAAATAGTCAGTAGCTGGGAGATTCCACCTACGCCAACCACTATAATTAGGATGAATCTCACATGTGAAATCCAAACCTCAATGTTGAAAATGTGTTTCTATTTTAACGGGCCTGAGTGGAAAATGCACCATTTTTTGTTTTCCGGCAAAAACAATTATTTTGAACATGCTCTTACCATTAGACTTGCATTTGAAAATAATGTAGGCCCATAATAACCAACCCTGGGTACCAAGTATGTTGTATCCTTCCAAGCTTGATGGCCACCATATACACCCTAATGAAACTCAGTGACTATTCCCTATCTTTCTTCTTCAATGACACAATTTAACAACATTCCCAATGGATCTTTCCAGAACAAATATTCATCCAAGATGCAATATTAACTTGCTTTCAATTTTAAGGATCTGTCTTTGGCCTTATCAAATTTTTGAGGGAACTGAATATTTTGCAAATAGAAAACTTTTTCGTTATACCATTTTGAATTAGAACACTTTATGCTTACTTGCAAACATGGTCTCCAGTCATTGCCCTTCTCAGATTATACTATTACAGGAATTTAAGCAATCGTATTCATATATAAATCTTGACAATTTGACTTAGCTAGAAGCTTAGATAGTCCCTGGCCTTTAACCAACTTGGTAGGATTTGTTTCCAAATCATATTCCTGTATTTTAGCTATTAATTTGCGTCTTCTCCCTTCACTGTCAGGAATACTAAAAATATATTTCACAATGTGCTAGGTACATATGTAATAACCTTGGAATGTAACACACAAAGTCTGAAATCCTTGAGATATTTCATTAAAGAATATGTTTTTTTTCCATTATACTATATTTTAGCTCTACATCCCATAATTCCTTATTGGAAAAGGCTATTGGTTGTTCATGAGCTTCAACATTTCATCAGAAGAGAGTGGTAGAGTGTTCAATAGCACTATGAAGTCATTAATGTGAGCCATTAATGACAGACAAAAGACACAAAAGGTTTCTTGCAACTCCAACCTTTAACACAAACTCAACAAATGAAATATTGGACTCTTAAGATGAAGGGGTGTCAGATACCATCGAGAATGCACCCATTTACAAACACAATTCAACTCTATTTTGTTTTGACACTCACAAAAAACTATTGCAAGTACAAAAAATACAAGAAAACTTACAAAATCACTATTTGCAAGTTGAATTGGTCCAAAATGAATATTTACCTTCATAAACACAAATACACTTCTCAACTTGAATGCCCTAGGTTCTTTGATGCAACTTTGATATGGTACCAAGGCCACTGAATTTTTTGAAATCTAAACAAAACTTTCTTGAGAAGGTGTAGGATACCAACTCATTGCTCCTGACCTATATCAACACCCCCCTCCCTCAACAAATTTGAGGAGGATTCTTTTGTAGTTGTTCAGTGTCACTATCCACAATCAACTTATGGATGGTGCACATTGTTTTCTCGTTTCCTTCATAATTTTAGCTTGATGTAGCAACAAGTAAGTGATTGTCTCTATTATATGATATGGATGCAATACTTGAAGGATATCTCAGGTATTGATACAACATCTTTTTCTTCACCATCCCACATAAAACAATAACCAACATTGTCTCTAGTAGCAAAAGTTCCATATATAGGATGGTTGTCAATTGTAGTAAATATGGAACCTATTGCATTCCTCAACTTTGGAAGGCATCATAAAGCATAAATTCTAGATAATAGGTTGTTGACATTTGTCAATATAATTTATGCCATCAACATCTACAACACAAGCATAGTTTATGTTTTCTAAATCATAAATAGAGGTCAAATATGATAGATGCAAGGGCTCTAACAATAAGAAATCAGTAAACAGGAATCTCCAAATATTCTTCAACATATTTGTGACAATGAAATATCTATTGGAATATATGAGGACTTTCAATGTTTATAAGTGAGGGGAAGAAATATAATACCACTTCCCAAATTGCAAGACCGTCAATGCAAACATCACAACAAGACCTCCAACATTAAAACTTTGAATCTCAATACCAACAATATACAGAATTCAATTCCAGTCACCGTCCTTCTTAAACATTTACTAAGAGGGGCCCAATGTCTTTCTTATGTATCCTAAGACCTTTCCCATTCACTTGTTCATAGAATGTAGCTAAAATCTAGGGACAGACAATTTCCTCCACGGTTGAAATAAATATTTGCAACACACTATGACAACAAAAGGGTTTACACTTAAAAATAAGTTGGGATGTAGGAATCACACACAAAATACTTACCAATACACTAAAAAATCAAAGTTATCTTGGAAATATTATTGAAGTTTCCAAAGGTGATGAATCCAGTGGAAAGAGCAAGAGATGAGACCTAAGTACATAGACAATTAAAAACATAGAAACAAATACAACTCTACAAAGGGTAATGGCATACAATATGTAGAGGTAAATATTCAACTCTATATGTAGAGAAAGTATACCAAAACACCACTTGCATGGCTATGCAATTCATAGATTTCAATGTGATACATGGGAGACAACAACTCCAAATGTTACAACGTCTACATGAATTAATGCAGCTAGCTTATACCAAACACAAATTTCAAAAGGAGGGAATCATTTATTCATTTCATTTGTGATCGGTTAATGGTGCTTGACATTAAGATCCTAAAGCAAACCATAGAGAAAATTGTATTAATAATAGAGAAAACAAAAAGTGATTGAAATGAGCTCCTGGATAAAGCTAGTTTGAGTGGATTGGGGTTAGTGTCAAATATTTATTTGTCTCAACATAGAAGTAGAGGACCCGCATAGGGACAATATCCCATTTGTCTGTGTATGGATTTTAGACAAGAATGTATTTTCGGAAGCTAGGTAGAGGGCTGGGATTTCAAAAATGTGGAAGGTGCATTTATTGACATAATTAGGTTTGATGCAACTAAACTAATTAGGTTGAGGCACTCCAGCATGGTTCGTGTTGTTCAAGGTTTGGATGAGAGTAAAGGAGCCATGTAAAATTTTGGAAGCAATAGGAGACCGAAGAGTATGTAGTAAAAAAATCAACAATAATATGTTGAGAGAGGCTCACAAGTAGAAAAAGGAAATTGAAAATGAGAGGGATGAAGAAGTTGAATTATCATATGCCAAAAAAATATTTCCATTGGTTATAGAGGATATTGGTCATGAGCTACTTCTCTTCATGATGGAGAGGAGATTCAGCATGCAATGCAACAATGGGTTAGTAAGTGAATAGGAATACAAGGCTACATGGAGATGCATTAAGTCACACCAAGTGAAGAAATTAGGGTTTGAGATGATAGGCTCATAATCATTAACACGTGAAGGTATGGGAAGGGAAAATATGAAGTGAATATTCCAAGAGTAGGATTTGATAATCTAAGCACAAATGAGGCAGGAAATAACAATCCAAAAGGGAATTCACCCAGTTCTGATACCACTATTGGAATTCCCAAATAGGAATACAGGAAGAACGAATAGAAAGCAAGAGAAAACCAAGATAGATCATTATGAATTCACAATTTTCATTAAGGATATGTACATATAAATACAATCAAGATGACCCTTGGTTTCATATTCCAAGGTGCCTCTTAGACTTATAATGGCTTTACCTATTCACTATGACTCTTGGTATCCAACTCACAAGAATAGTAATGTAAAATACAATAATAATTAACCCTAATGGATTAATGTTTCCAACATTATAGGTATTTGAGATAATGTAACCCCCATATATTTTATCATTCCTACACACTTGACTTTTCTTGAATCAAAACTGCATACATCATGATAATTCCTTATTATTTCCAATCCAAGTTGTTCCATTATAATTTTGGGCATTAATTTATGAGTTTCCCCTGAATCAAGCATGCAATTATGCAATAGTTTTTCATGAATGTTTAAGGTTACATAAAATGGAGCAACATCCTATTCCCTTTCATCTATATGAACTTAATAATAGGATATTCATCAAAGATATTTAGTGTGTTTGGATGGATTATTGGTCATGGTCCATTGACCACTTATTCAATCTATTTATGGTAAACATCATTCTTTGTTATCTCAACAAAGGCCACATGAATTTTGGTCTTTACCAATTCACATTCAATATTAAAAGGGACAAAATGTCTATCTTGTTCCTTTTGTTCATTATCATTTTTTTTGGTTTTGGACTATCATTCTTTTTTGCAGCAAATTTAGGGGTGTCATTAGACTTGTATTTTGGATGATTTATGGGAAGCATTTTAGGTTGGGGCTGATTTTCTTGTTTTCCAACAATTGTTTTGGTCTAAGGTCATATTTCCTATGCAACTCAACTTCAAGGGTATCATGGAACAGTCTATATTGAGCTAAGGATATTTCATACTTAAATTTTGCTCATGACTATAGTTATGGTTATCAAAATGAAGGGAGTTTTAGTAATCATATTGTTAGGATATTCCTATACTCCATCCTAGTCCCACCAGTATTTTGATCATTTACATTTTCAGTCATGCATGCACTTTTAGGGTTTGCATGCATCATTTAGGGTTTGCATGCATTCCAGTCATTAGTCCAGCACCTAGCCCCTAGTTAGCCAGCCCCCGAGAGCTTCTCTCATATCATTTTTATCCCTCCTAGAGCTTAGTGCGCCCTTCCTCCTTGATTTAAGGAAGCCACTCGTTCTTTCTCACCTACCAGTCCAGTTTACTTCAGTTAGCCACCAGTCTTTCCTTGATTTGAGGCCAGACTAACTCCTCACTACTGTTATCACTCCAATTGACCTCCGATGAGACATGACTACCTGTTCTGACTCCATTTAGATCCTCATGCTCCCTCCACTAAGACTCCTTCATTCAGTTAGTGTCTCCATGTGCTAGTTACATTCAGTTACACCTACCACACTCAGTTAGACTCAGTTTGACTGACGATTGATAGTTACTTGTGCATTGATGACTCCACCGATGATGAGATAGACTACTAGTTGTGCTCTGATCACACTCCAGTGATCTTTTGATCACTCCATGATGGCTAATTCAAATTTCCACCTTAGGCATTCGAATCCTCATGCATTGTACTATTTATTTGTCCATATTGTGATTAATTAATTAGTGTGTGTGAAGTATTTTTGCTTCTATCCGAGTTCTACTGTATTATTATTCTGTTGCTCATTATACTGCATTGACCACTCTTCTTCTATTTCTTTCTTAATCAATTACTTTCTTGTGAGGTATACATCATCTCTTAGATCTACTGTGAGGATTTTCACACATATTAACTCAAATGAATGGTATTATCCTCATATTTAAAACATATAATTTCTTCTTGAGGGTTTGTGTATTCTTCTTCCAATGGAAGATCTGAAAATTTGATGTTATTATTGTTGTTTTCCTTCACAGGGGGTTGTATGGGATGATCATCATTTATCCTTTATCTATGTATGATTTGAGGGTTGAAAGACATCCTATATTGATTTTTATTTCTTGTTTCTCCCCCATGAGGAGTTTTAATAGGGCTATTACCTTCTAGCTCTAGTCTAGTCAATTTCTTGGATAAACTTTGGATTATTCTATACATTTGTTCAAATTTTGCATCCTGGGAGTCTTTATTTAGACCAAATGTACCATCCTCATACCTTTGTATCCTCTTATGTTTTTCACCTTGTCCTTCCTTAGGTTTTATTTTTTCAAAGGTTTTCATATTCCCTTCAATGTCCATAGCATATGTATGGTCTGAATAATCACCCAAACATACAAAAGGCACATACAACCTTGTAACTGTCCAAGGAAATGGGGCCTTTGCAGATGTCCAAGTAAAGGTTAGTTTGTCTCATTTGCAACCTCACAACTTCTATCCAACCGTCACAATGATGATATATTTAGGTGAAGTAAAGTAAGATATGGCTTTATTCTAGTTCTAGGAGAATTTTTGCAGCATGATAGCATGAGTGTGATATGGAAATTTTGTGTATGGAATGGTGACCTTGAGGGATTTTTATAAGCACAAGAGTGGTCAAGATATGGGTCTAGAATCCATGTGAACATTCTCCATTTCCTTTTATTGGTTAGAGAATAAATTAGTACCTTGGGACCTATATCCGTAACTAAATCAGACCATGTCAAGGTATGTGCCCACTTTTGTCCCCTTCTTCATTAGGGAAGCGGGGAATAACAAAATTTTGACGAAAATCAAGTTTTTGGACTAGTTTGTGCTTATTAGGAGAAAATTTGTGACTTAGGTCATTAGTTTCATGAGAAAAGATGCAACCTCCTTCTAGGGTGGTGAATCGTTTGTTTCACTTTCACTTTCTGGAATTTTATTACTTCTTCAACGTCATGATGATGAGATGAAATGGAAAAATGGTGCTAAGGACATGGAATGATGATGCATAAGGATGAAAAATATCATGACATGGGAGGTGAGAAAATTTTGGCTATTGACAACATCATCTTGCATAATGAGCAAATTAGTTGGCCTTCTTTCTATTAGCATCATGGAAAAATTGGGCTTAAAGGCTCCAGCAAAGGTGACCTTTGTTGTTGTTTGAGAGGGTTTGATATCATCAATAATTTTGTTATACAGTTTATTAAATATTATGTTAAAATCCACAATAAATTATGCATTGTTTTTCTTTAAACTGGAAAATTTAGTCAAATAGTAAAGATTATCACTCTTTTATCCCCACCGCCTCATGAATGTTGATTCTAAAAATTTCTAAGAATTAATTAAGGTTGTAGGAAATCCTCTAAACCATTTTCTTGCATCCCCTTCCAATGTTTGGACAAAAATACTCTTGAAAACATCATCATGCTCTATAAACAGGTTGTAAGTGAAATCTTGAAATGCTTCCATATGTTCTTCAACAGTAGTTTTTGTTTCATCATCATACTTGGGAAAACGTTTGAGATAATTATCAAGAAGGTCATGTAAATTTTGGGGGATATTTAGGGGGGAATATCTAGCATCCATCCATGTATCGATTGGTGGTGGGAGTGGTTTATTACCATCTCCTCCTCTTGCTCCATCCATCTTGTGTTGGAGGATAAGGTTCTTTGCCTCGGGAGTTATAGGGATCCTAGGGATTTTCAGAATAGCCTATAAAGAGGAAGGGCCACTTTTAGGAAATACAAGAGGTGAATTTCGCATATCTATTAAAGGTTAACAAGGGATTTGTAAGGGAGGATATGTACCTTTAGGAGTATCAAAAATATAAGAGGATTCTTACAGTTTTAGATCAAAAGGATAAGAAAGTTTTACTTGAGGATTACTTGAGGATGGAGAAAGTTGTCTCTCACTTATATTTTTCTAGGTGCCAACTTCTCGGGATCTTGTAGGATTCAAAAATCCTTGGGTGTAGGATTGCCTCTGGTATGTGTCCTTTCAGATGCCATATTTACTATAGTGGAGTCGCCATCCAAATATTAACACCTTGACACCTTATCCTTTTTCACTAACAAGAATTAGAGTTGAACGTTATCGTATCGCGGGGAAAAATAACTTTGAATTCTCCATCCTCATTAACATCTCGATAAAATATGTTGGTCCTTGAGATATTCTTGTCTACTATAGGAACTATTCCAAGGCATCAATAAATTTATACTTTATTTGTGTCTCGCAATTTTTTGTTTAATGAACATAAACCTATGGTATCTTCGCTGCTTGTATTCAAATCATCAATATCAGTATATGAAGAATTATTTTGATATCATAAGATTATTAGGAATTATTTCTCAGGTATCAAATAGCTAGATTTTGGGGTGGTGGGGATGACATAGTTTAACAAAATGGAATAACAAGGTATTTCCATGAATAAATCTTGTTTTTGTTTCAAAAGAATAAATACTAAACAAGATAGAATTCAATATTTAACACAAAATGTAATTGAGTTTTATCAGTATGACCATATAAGACAACATATTTCAGACAATGGATATATCATGAATACTGTCATACATTCATAAACATGACAAAATTCAACACATTATCCATGAACCATGATAAAATGGCAGAAGGTATCCTTAGAGGGATTTATATTAATCATGAATGGAAATTGCATAGAAGAGAGAAGAAGATGGAGTCATAGAAGGAATATACAACCATTGGAGAAAATTAAATACTAATACACATGAGAAGGTCTGAATATGATCAACCATACAATTTAAAAAATTCTCGTATGTCGTCCCTGATGTAAACTGTTGAAATTGAACTCTAAGAGGAGTTACACTATGCTCTTAAAATTTTATGATCTTTGATCAGGACCCTTTATCCTCCTTATATTGTCTCCGCCTTGGATATCTACAACTTACCAGTTTCTTCTTGATCTTTGGGTAATAATAATGTACTAGTTGTTTCTTGGTATTTACGGTGACTGCCAATTTGGTGACTTAGATTTCCCTTATGGATACTGAATTAGACAAGATGATGATTCCCCAAGGGGTCCTTGCATTATTGTCATTGTCAATGCTTCATGTGCTACTGGAGACAAAGTTGTATATTTATCTATGTCCTTCCAATCTTTCCCTAGATATGTCTAATGATCATATGTTGGTGGAGGCATATTTTTGAAAATGACTTTCAATTGTGCCAGAATTTCTCATTATTTAGGAAACTTTTCCATTATTACATGCCCTTTGAGGGATCCCTTGATTTAAGTGAACTTGGTTTCATTATTCCTGCATTCTATAATAATATTGTCAAATTTTTCTTTGGGATATAGGTCCCCATTTCCATCCCGGGGAGAAGGTAATCCCCGATTGATTATGTCTGCAAAAATTTCTTTGAAAGAAGAAACATCCCTGGATAGTTTAGTAGATTTATTCTTATCCATTTGTACCAAATTCATCTTGGTAAGGACTTTAGAAGCTTCCTCAATGGTATTGGTCCTATCTTCCTCAATGGTCTTGGTCCTATCTTTGACCCCCATTTGATTCCAACACTTCATTAGCATTGGAATTCAAGATGATGATGAAATTATGTGCAATGTTAGGCTTATTCCCCAAATCATTCCAAGTCCTCCTAACATCTTGCATGGAAGTGGTAGCTAGCATATATTCATCTTGTACAATCACAAAGTAGCTCTAGTACTTTGTGATTGCAACAAAAAATTGGTCCCAAACCATATGCTTGCCCCCCTTGAGAGGAACCCTTCCTATAATCCTTTTTTTATAATTGATCTACCTCCTTTTGCAACTTTGTTTTGACATTCTGCAATTCGATGATAATTTCTTCCTCTTTAGAGCTAAATCATGCAGAATTTGAAATTCTACATCACTCTTCCTCAAATTTTCTTTCATAGTGCCTATCTCCACTTCATTCTTTTTTTTTTGTAAGTACCCACGGGGATTTGAACATGTGAACTTCCATTTACAACTTATCATCTCAATTACTCATTAGCAATTTCTCTAACCCCCACGGGCACTTCCTTTGAATTGATATTAAACATTACTTTTCCCTATTGATTTGCAGGATCAAATGTTGAGGATAACAATGTTGTTAGAGCATTAAAACCCACTTAATACTTAGGATATAATTTATTTCACTTTTTATTACATTCCTAGGTAGTTTTACTATGTTCTAGCCACTTATTTGCTTCCTAGGTCCACCACATGCCATCCTTATCCACTTGAGCGCATCCATGGTCATCCTTCCTACTTTACTGGCTATCCAGAATGGAAAGGGTGCATATCCTGCTTTTGTAGTGCTTTCACATCTTTTTCCTACTTTTGGATGGATAAGACTAAATCTAGGCACTCCAATTCTTTTGGCAACTGCTAGATTTTGTGGCCAACACAATTTTTCTCTTTTTCACTCCAAAATATATCATCCTTTTCCATTTTTAGTCTACTTCACATACCAAAATATTTTTTCCCACTTGGCTTTTAAACCTCTCCCTCATCTAGCATTTCCCAACATAGGTGTGCTTGTGGAGTTCAATGAGAGGATGTCCCTTATGATCCATTTACATAGCATGTTCATTCATGTTATATGTACTCCCATGATGTTTGTTGCAGGATGACACGTATGCTTTAAAAAGTGGTGTTTCATAAATCAATTTTTGTGTGTGTGTGTGTGTGCGTGTGTGTCATTATTTCAATCTTATATTAGGTTCTTAGATAATGACATGTATAAGGTAAAGGTAATCAAATTGAGGGTATCATGTAGTTTCTACATAAATCCTCATAAGGTTGGACTCATAAAGGTATTGTTTTCAATGGAGGAATATTATCACTTTGATATTAACAAGTCATTGGATCAAATATAATCACTAATGTTGTTGTCCAATTGAAAGTGACAAACAAAAATGAATTATCTTCTAGCCTCTTTTCCATCCAAAAATGATCCACCCTTTTCAAATATTTATCCAATATGATCCTCTAGATATTATTCAACTAAATATTTCTCCATGATCCATATCATCATTCACCCTTTTATATTTTTAGTTCCATAAATTAAACTTCTTATTTACTCTTCCAACATTTCAATCCATTTGACATCCAAAATGCCTTCTCATTTACTATTTAATCAACACTTTAACATATCAAATGCACTTTCACTCAATCAACACTTTAACATATAAAGGTTCAATTGTGTCAACTCTTTATCATATGAAGGTGAAATTATGTCCTCTATCATTATCACCTACTGTTGATGCTCAAAATGACATGGTTTAGGCAACAACACTATAAACACCCTTGGAGGGATTGATCAAGGAGAATATGGGGATGGAATCCTGAGTTGCATTTAGAGCCCTTGGATAAATAGGATTCATGGAGTGGATCAATGACACTAAGTACATGAGTGAATCATATCACAGCTAAATTGTAATATTAAATGCGTTAATCATCTAAAATATTAATGCATTAATACATGAAAAAAATATGTAAACTATCTAGCCTACATGCATGAATTTCTAAGATAAAATTAACTAACCAGTTAATTTGGTATGAAAGGGAATTAATGAAGAATATTTACAAAGTAATTAAAGTGAGTATGCAACTAATTTTCTAAAAGAAAGAATTTAGACTTTAGTATAAAAATGAAAAATAATTGAAACAATTTAAGGTCTATTACTAAAATAATTTCACTAAGTAAGGCGGGAACTTTGCATTTCAATTATTAGTATAGAATTTCACTAATAATTTGAACCTCTTCGACACCTAGGTATATTTTTAAAGAAACTTATAATTCACATAAAGAAATATGCCATTTGATTCCAAATTAGTTTTTAAATGAAATTGAAAATTAGAGTTCGATAATGTAGTGTTTTCACCTTAATAAAATTGGGACTTTGCATAATGGAGATTTGCTCAAATCAACTCTATAAATTTGACTCTTTTCATAAAATAGAATATCATGAAAAATAGTGCATGACAACTTGATCCACTCAGAAGTTAGCATTGTTGTCGAATGCTAACATCAACTACGACAAGTCATCGACTTTGACACAACTTCGACAAGTTCTGAATTCGACTCAACTTCGATAACCTCGTCAACTTCGACAAGTTCAACAACCTTAAACAGTTTCGCGACATCGGCATGCAACGTCAACCTGCGACTTGCGACTATCGAACCATGACAGATTATCTCTCTGTCTTCCAGTCGAATGTAACGGTTGAACTTACCATTCTAACTTCTCTTGTAACTGAACGTAACGGGCAGGCACCCAAGCATCTCAGCATTCTATATAAGCATGTATAATATTGTAACATACATCAATGAATCGATTAGGCATTCAGTCGTCGAGTAATAGAGAAGATCAGTTCGCATTCTTTCATATTGTCCGTGTGTATTGGTGTTTATCTATGTAGTGTATGCATGTTTTGCTTATTCTATTTCTTATTGCTTCCGCATAACAAAGCCGACTCATCCAGTCGAAATGTCGTCCCCCTCATGCACCTGGGCGCGTGCGGATCATTGGTATCAGAGCAATCATTTTTGTTCGTGCTTAATTTTTGCGCAGACACTTCCAGTGAAGTTACCTGACTTATGTTGGTTCAAACACGCTCGCAATATCATCAATCCAAGCAGACACTACCTCCAGAAATGGAAGAAGAAACAGACGATAGACATGCAACCGACAAGATAGCACAACTTATTGAGCAAGCGCTGGCTCAACAACGGACTGAAATGTTCACCAAGTTCAATGACATTATCACGTGATTTGCTTCTACATCTGGAGAATTTTCGACGAGAACTAGCTCCAATAAAATCAGCCCCTTCAAATTGCAAATGAATTTGGACATATTGAATCTAGAAGGAAAAATTGACACGGAATCCGTCGACAATTAGGTACAACAATTGGAATCCTATTACTCTGTGAATCAACTCTCAGAAGCTGAAAAGATCACCATTGCATCCTTAAAGATGTCAACATCTGTACACTGCTGGTGGGAGAACCTCTCGACAAAGATGGAGAAAAGCGGAGACCCCATCGACACATGGGATAAATTTGTCAAATACGTTCGAAAAGAATTTTACCCGCCCAAATACCTTGAACAACAGTATAAGAAGTGGCAGTAGCTAAGGCAATGGAAAGACCAATAAGTACAAAGTTACACCAACGAGTTTTATCGACTCATCGCTAGACTTGGCGTCCACGAAGAAGATAAATTGCTTGTTCTAAAGTACATTAGCAGATTGTCCAAGTACATTCAGCAGGAGATGAAATTTATGACTGTCAATACGCTCGTGGATGCTTTCCACTATGCCAACAAATTGGAAACCAAGCAGAAAGGAAAAGCATGCTTCACGACAAAGCCGACATCAGGATGACCACCCGACAAGAAGGCACCATTCGACTTCGACAAGTCGAAATATTCTCAGTCAACACAGCCAAACCCAGATCACGGTAAAAATCCTTTTCATAAAAGGGAACGTAGAAAACAACCGCCTACCAGAAAATGGTGTGATTACCACCATTCATCTTGGCATGATACGTCTGAATGCAAAGCTCGGAAGACATTTTTTGCAAAAGTGTCGACATCCGACGCGTTCAACAAGATGGTAGAAGAATCTGATCCAGACGCAATGACCCTTTGACATCGACATCGACTACTCTAGCAGCCTCAACTATCGTCGATGAGGAGGAATGAGAGAACCTGTTCCATACACGGATATGGGTTCAGTGTAATCCATTACATCTTATTGTGGATAATGGTAGCCAGAACAACTTTGTTTCTGAAGATCTCATGAAGAAACTAGGTCTTGTCACCACTCCGCATCCTCAGCCTTAAAACATTGGTTGGATGAAGGATGGACAGGAACTACGGATCACCCGACAATGTAAAATCACCTAATTCATAAAACCTTTTGAAGATGAAGTACTCTGCGACGTGGAACCACTCTTTGTAGCCGACGCCTTGTTTGGGAAACCTTACTTGTGGGATCGCCTTGGAATTTATCAATCACGGCCTCAGAAGGTGATTGTCAAAATCCGAAATCTATGGTACGGCATACCGGAACGCCGGCCTACACCAACAGTCTCAATGATATCTGCTAAACAGACAAAGAAGCTCATCAATCATGCTCAAAATTTCGCATTAATCATGATCAAACCACAACATTCTAGGAAGACTGTAGCGACAAGTCGACTCACCAACCAGCGCAGCTCTCGACAAAAGCAGTTGATCGACAATGTTCTCGACGAGTATCATAGTTTATTCCAAGATTCGAACGGAGTACCTCGACATTTCCAGGTCAAATACTCCATTGAACTTGCTCCTGGTCCTTCTTTGCCTAACGCATATGTTTACAGAAGATCCATTCTCAAAAATGAATATATTCACAGACAAATCCAAGATTTTATCGACAAAGGTCATATCCAACCCAGCTCCTCTCCTTGTGGAATTCTAGTCGTCCTCATTCCAAAGAAAGACGGGACTTAGCGCATGTGCATCGACTATCGGGCACTCAACAAAATTTCAATAAAGAATCGCTACCCTCTTCCACGGATAAACAAGCTCATCGACTGTTTGAAAGGTGCCAAATTATTTACTAAGATCGACCTCAAGTCGGTATACCATCAGATTCCAATCGAGCCCGCAGATGTGTGGAAAACTGATTTCAAAACCAAGGAAGGATTGTTTGAATGGTTATTCATGTCTTTCAGCTTAACCAATGCACTTGCGACCTTCATGCGATACATGGATAACACTCTTTGACCTTTCATCGACAAATGTGTCATTGTTTAGCTCGAAGACATATTGATTTTTAGTCGAACATGGGAAGAACATGTCGGACAGCTTCGATAAGTCCTCGACACTCTTCAGCACCATCGACTTCAATTGAACATGGACAAGTGCACCTTTGCGATGACCAACATCAAATATTTGGGGTATGTAATTGACTCTGCAGACATTCACGTCGATCTAGAAAAAAGTACAAATCCTCAAAGATTGGCCCATCCCTCAAAGCATTCAAGAACTAAGAAGTTTTCTTGGTTTGGCGAATTTCTATCGACGATTCATACTCAATTTCAGTCAAATAGCCTGTCCCTTGAATCAATTGACGAAGGGAAATGGAAAAATTGTCTTCAAATGGACATTGACACAACAAGAAGCTTTTGAACAGCTCAAGCACAAGCTCTGCACTACACCAGTACTTGTGTTACCCGATTTTCATCAGCCCTTTGAGATTGAGACAGACGCATCGGACTATGCCTTGGGCGCAGTGATCACTTAGTCTAGTCACCTACTCGCTTTTCATTCTGAAACTTTTAACGACACTGTGAGAATATATTCAATGTACGAAAAAGAACTATACACCATTGTGCAAGCTCTTAAGCAATGGAGGCATTACATCCTTGGCAAGGAAACAGTCATCCTCACTAACCACAAGCCTCTAGAGTTCGCTCCGAACCAATCAAAACTATAAACGACTCGACAGCTCAAGTGGATTAATTACCTACAACAATTCAAGTTGGTGATTAAGTATCGGAAAGGTAAAGCTAACGTCATCGCTGATTGTCTAATTCGACCACCCATTACTCTCCTTTTCACAGTGATGAGTATGCAAGGATACGAAATGACCACTTGGACTCAATTGTATCAAGACGACAACGAATTTTCATTAGTCTATCGACAACTACAGACCGAAAAGTCGTCGACCTCTGACTATTTCCTGAAAGACACCTTCTTATACAAGCTTGGACAGCTTTTTGTACTGACCAGTGAGCATCGACAACCGCTTATTTGAGATGCGCACTACAGTAAGACTACAGGACACTTTGGGGTAGAAAAGACACTTTCTATTCTCCAGAAGTATTTCTTTTGGTCTACACTTAACTGACGTCAACAATTACATTCGATCATGCGTGGTTTGTGCCATTGCTAAACCGCCTAATTGACGACAGGGATTGTACACACCATTACCAGTTCCTATTTGACCATGGGAATCTATTTCTATGGACTACTTGACGGCATATCCTACTTCCAAACATCAGCATGACTCGATATTAGTAGTAGTCGACAGATTTTCCAAGATGGCCATTCTCATTCTATGTAAGAAGACCACGATAGCGCAGCAGACCGCTCAACTCTTCTTTACACATGTTTGGAAACACTTTGGTTTACCAACAACCATTACTTCCGACCGAGATGCCAGATTCATCAGCATCTTTTGGAAGACTCTTTGGAAGCAGCTCGACACACGACTCTCATTGTCGAAAGCTTTCCATCCTCAGACCGACGGACAGACAGAAGTTGGGAATCGCTTGGTAGTACAACTGTTTCACATGTACAACCATAAGCATCAACGAACATGGGATGAAATTCTTCCATACATACAGCACAGCTACAATCGTGCTCAGCATAGCTCTATGGGAAAGAGTCCATTTAAGATCTATTACGGATTTCAACCCTCAGCGCCTATCGACTTGATCATCTCCTCGACGCAGTCGAACTCCGACACCAACTACAGCCAGCGGGAAGTTGATAAATCCTTGAAGTTTCGAGATCATATTTGCGACATACAGAAGCAAGCATAGGAAATGTTGCAACGAGCAAACGAGAAAGCTAAGGATCAACACGAAAAGCATTGTATTCCTCGTGCATTTCAAATTGGGGATAAGGTCTAGTTACATCTCAAGAAGGAGCACTTTACCAGTCCATACAAGAAGCTCAAACCTCTGCGATATAGTCCGTACAGTATTCTTCGATGGATTGGAGAAAACACTTTCCATCTTGGCATTCCTGCATGCCTGGGTCTGCATCCAGTATTCAATGTGGGTCTACTTCGACCATACCATGCACCACTGTTGGAACAAACGACTTACCGACATCAGAACCCGAAGACATCCATCCAGATGTTTAGGAGCCTCTTCCTTGCGACACCATTGTGGGACAACGCGTACGCCATACAAGGACGAACACAATTCCCTTGTTTCAGGTTGCTAAAGTCAGATAGCTCCCATCTCAAGGAAAGTGGTACTTTGGTACTAAACTGACCGACAAGCTTCCTCACCTTTACGAGCAAACAATGGGAACCATTGTTTCTTAAGGAAGGAGGTCTGATCCACTCAGCAGTTGTTATTGTTGTCGAATGCTAACATCAACTTCGACAAGTCATCGACTTCGACACAACTTCGACAAGTTCTAAATTCGACGCGACTTCGACAACCTCAGCGACTTCGACAAGTTCAGCAACCTTAAATAGTTTCGCGACATCGGCATGCAACGTCGACCTACGACTTGCTACTGTCGAACCACAACAAATTGTCTCTTTATCTTCCAGTCGATTGTAACGGTTGAACTTCCGAAACTGTTCTAACTTCTCTTGTAACTGAACGTAACGGGCAGGCGCCCAATCGTCTCAGCATTCTATATAAGCATGTATAATATTGTAACACACATCAATGAATTGATCAGGCATTCAGCCGTCGAGTAATAGAGAAAATCAGTTCGCATTCTTGCATATTGTCCGTGTGTATTTGTGTTTATCTATGTAGTGTATTCCTGCTTTGTTTATTCTATTTCTTATTGCTTCCACCATAACAGAGCCGACTCATTCAGTCGAACTGTTGTCCCCCTCATGCACCTGAGTGCATGCGGATCACAACTACTCTAATTTGAAAAATGTAACATCAAAAAGCCTAACAAATAAAGGTGAAAAATCATAATTTTGTACAAGTTAGTAAACAAAACTGAAGAAATAATATTTACAATCCAATATGTACATATAATGAAATGTAAAAGTATAAAAACAACACTAAAGCTAAATAACAAGAAGGGAGGAAAGACAAATATATCCAAATAATATTTTTATTAATGGAATGAAATTTGACATACATTTAGTATAATAGGCCATGACCGATTCCCACTAAGAACGAGAAGTTTAACAGCACGATTAATACCGCTCAGATTTGGCTCGAACATGTGTGCATGAAGATGTCAATCATAAAAAAATGTAAATAGAAAAGTACAAATACATGCAGGAAAATTGAATGTACCTTCGATTTCGATTGAAAGACACTCTACCTTTTCACCCTTATGTATGGAGCTGTTCAAAAAATGAACACCGACCTCTGTCATACTGAGTCTTCCCCATCTCTTGGTGTCGAAGGATCACGGATGTTTATGCAAAATCCATCACACCATCTTCTGACAGATCTCAGCTCATTTAGCTTCGATTAACTTCGAGCCTCTGTTACTGTGTTTTTACCGTCCAAAGTCTGCTATTGTGTCCACGATTTCCCTACTCATGTCTGCGGGTGCCTTTTCTTACGCTTATCATTCTTACTGCTATTTCATCGTTGAAAACTCGACCAAGACCTAAGTAGGGTTTGTTGTATTTTATTATGAGATCACATTGAGCCTCCCTGTGTATTCTCTGAGTTACACACCCAACGGCTTTCCCCGCCAACCGATTTTTACATCTCATTCCTGTTGGTACTGCCATTGCAAAGTAGGGTTGTTAGAGTTCCTTCCTGTTGTTCGTTCCATCGTTCCAGATTATGGCGACCTCTTTCACCAAAATTCTGTCTTGCTTCTTCATCACATTAAGTTTTCCCTCCCGAATACAATCATTGTCTTGGTGTGGATTATCTTTTCCTCGTCTGCACCTACCGTTTTTTTTGTGTCAACACATGTTCCCTATGGGGCGAGGTCTCTGCATGGAGCTACGTTTCCTTTCCCTGCGTTAGGGTTTGCAGATTCTGCCATTGTGCGCCTACTCATTGAGTGGAGTAACAACTATCTATTGACTACCTTCTGACTACCTCGCTCTGTACACTACGCGCCGCTGTGTAAGCCAACAATGGTTGTGTAATTCTCTGCTGGCTTGATGTATAGGTCGCATTTTTTTTATGTTATACTCGTGTAATGAATGGTCTCTGCGCACCGTTCTCATGGTTGTGCGAATTAACCTGCCAACATCTGCTCTCTCAAACTGTTTATTCTCCCTTGCATGGCATCCTCAATGCCCTTCTACCAGCAGATAACGCTCGTTGCGTTCTATCAACGTGTTATGTGTGCAGGATTTTCTCCATCTCCCACCTCCAGCGCTAGGGTTTTGTGTCCTCGATCTGCCTTTACTCATATATATCTTTTAATAGAAAATGATAACATATATTAGAAGGCAATATTAAAGGGGGAAGTTTTTTCTTATACAGGTTGAGTGGGTAATTACATGGGAGCGGGGAGATAGGTATTATTGATGGGCAAAAGGTGGGGAGTTAATGCGAGAAGGGGGAGTCTTACAAATAAGGAGAAAATTGCCATTTGTTCAAAAGAGGAGATTAAGGGGGGGTTCAAAATCGTTTTTTTCATTACCATAATTGGGTAACGTGAAGGCTAAGGGATAGGGGAAATAATGAAAAGAGTTTAAATGAGAAAAGGGCAAGCATAGAAATTTTATTTTATTTTATTGTTAGTGGACATTGGTGTTTTTGAGGAAGGGGGCAATAGGGAAGGATTTTTAAACTTTACCAACATAAGTGTGGTGGTAGCAAGACCATGGACAAGACCAACTAATTAACCAATGGACACAATATCAACGAATTTGAATAGATGAGACAATTAAGACTCATGCTTGCAAAAACTTCAAACGAGTTCGTCATATGACGACATCTTTTTCCAAATAAAATAGTGGCATGACCAACATGATGAGTTGAACATAATGGCACTAACCCCACGGCATGATGGCCCAAATGACAAGAAACGTAAATATGTCAAAACACATGACCATGACATGACAACGCATGAGATGCAACTTGGCAAGTCTGTCAAAGGGATCATACGAAAGAAAAATTGGTGAAACAAGATATGGACACGACAAGAACATCACCCTGGACACGATAGTGCAGACAGAATGATCTTGTGAAGAAACAAAATTCAATAGGTTTTCCTATGAAAGTCATGTTCTTACACTTTGAAATCATGTCGATGTTGAACATAAACATCTAGACCAACAAAAAAACAACAAAACATATGATTGGCCAACAAGACAAATATGTAACAATGAAGCAAGTACATGTACTCATTTTCATCCCTGAAAAAGGGAGGGAGTGAAAAGAGTAAGGCTAGCATTCCACAATAGGTGAAGTAGAGGGATGAAAGAAGAGTTAGGAAACCAAAATAGTAAGCAAATAACAATTTAACATACCCCCAGGCTTATCACTAGCTTATCACTAGGAATTTCCCACTAACTCTGCTATCTCCAAGTCATGTTCTTTCCCGTATATAAAAAAGACAATCATCATCATGCCAAATTTTAATGACAAAACGATCTAGTGAAAGAACATAGTGGCAAATTGTACTTAAAGACATTAAATTCCATGTGGACTAATTCGGGCAAACTATGAAAATAAATTATGAAAAAGAAACTAAATAATCAGATGAAACTTCTAAACTAGGAAAATAAAGATTGCTAAATTGATGCGATGAAATGAAAACAAAAAATTTGAAACAAAACTAAATGCATGATTGATAAAGAAAAATGATCTACAACCTAAAAATGCAAGCCTACTCCTACTTCTATGAAAAAGGAAAAATGAATCAAGTGGGATGGCAATTGTTGTAAACGAATACATCATTAATGTCATGATTGTTGTTTGAATTTTGATTATTCTCAAAAAAATTGCATTGAGCACTAAAAACTAAGATTGGTATGATCATGAGGATCAAAAAATAGATGTAAAGGTTAGTCAAAATAGACAAAAGAAAATGCAGTTTAGATGAATTGGTACTATGAAGATCGAGAAATTTTTGAACTCATGAATCCCAAATAAAATCCTCAAAAATAAACCTGAGAATTCCCTTGCTCGCCACATCGACCATGTCAAATTGACTTGGAATAAAGCATTTAATATCACTGATATTAATTGAAGCCTCGTTGATCTCTCTATCATTATTATTTCCCATGATGATAAATTCCTTATCATTGATTGACTCGTGAAAAATGCATTTAACTTCATCTTCATAATCAACAATAATAAAATTTGCATTGATTTGTTCATGATTACTATGATCAAAAATGAAATCAGGATATTCATGATGAACAGATTGCAAATTATCCTAAGACAAGACTTTATTTTCGATAATGATATGCTCATTCACATGGGGGGGATGCACAAATTCAAATTCCTTATTAAGCAAACAAGCATTATCAATAAAATCATCAGAGAAACCATCATGGATCGATTGAGGACTTCCCTCAAAAACATAATATTCAAAACTAGGGGTAGGGTCATGGGAAACAAGATTGTCATCCATAACCGAAGGGGATTGAGTATCTATGTCATGAACAAGAGAAACCGTGAGAGAGTCATCAAAAATAGTAATCACAACTTGGTCCGAGTTCAAAATTTCATGAGAAAAAAAAGTCCAACAAATATCACTAGTATGACTCACTTCTTCAAAAGAATTGATTTCCCCTTTCAAATGATTAATATTTTCCAAGATATCACATTGAAAATTACACGCCTTTTCTTCAATTAAGAATTCATTCTACGGATTGGAGAAACATGGAGCAACAAGACAAGGCGGGACGAAATATCCATAATGAATAGAACTATAAAGATCATTCTTGGAATTAGATGGAAAGATGTTGTCAATGTGAGCATCATAAAAATCATGATGAATAGGATGAGGGATTTCCTCCGAGATATAACATTTCAATTCAAGGGTAGGGTGATAAAAATCAGTGTCCTTGTTCGCAATTGGAAAAGATCGAGCACGTTTGTCAATTAAATCATGAGTGAATGGAATGGTGAAAGATTCGTCAAAAGAATTAGTCATAAAGTCTTATGATTCTAGAACTCCCTGATCAAAAAGAGGAGAAAAAATATCAGTAACATGATCCTCAACTGGACTGATTTCTTCCCATTGATGATCATTATCAAAGCAATTTTCAAGAGAGGATTTATTATTAAATAAGGGATCATCTTGAAAATTAGATGGTTTGTCATCGATTAGGACCTCATCACATGAATTAGGGGGGAAATGAATGTCAAGATGAGGTAATATTCCTTCCTCCTGAGGGATTTGCTTGGAATCGACTTTGAAAATATCATCATCAAAAGCGAAAACTTCATGAATATATTTAGTGGGAAGGGTGATTGATTTAGGAGCATCATTCACATCCCTAATTGCTTTAAGAACAAAGCTCAGATGTTGAGAATAATCCCCAAAAGAAAAAAGAAAAACATTTGAGCATATCTTGCCCCTGCTGCTCATAGTAATCTTTCAAGAATTTATGGAAAGTGTTTGGATCGTGATGTTCACCACAGAAATAACATCAAGGAAAAGGGAGTTTTGAATTATCGAATCTAGTCTTAAAAATATAAAAGAATTCCTCCCAACCCTGGATTGAACTATAAGGAAAGGATCTAAACCAATCACCAACCTTGCCATAAAGCATATTCATAAACATGCAAACCCTTACAGAGATATCATAAATGTGGTTAGCATGACAATGTTCATAGAATCTTAATATATGATTGTTAGGATACTGATGACATAGACCCATGAATCGAGGAAAATTTTCGTCGAAACGCCAGTCTCTCGGACTATAATCCGAAACTCTTGGAAAATATATAGGATCAACACAATGGTACCGGGCATCAGCCATGATTATATAACAAAGGAAATTCAAAGAGAATGATTCAACAAGATAAACTTAAGGATTGGACTCATGAAGACTCAAAGAAAGATAGAAACATTTGTTCCCTAGTATGGGTGTCATTTATGTTGATGCTCAAAATAACATGGTTCGAGTGACAAAATTGTAAACACCCTTGGAGAGCTTGATCAGGGGGGATATGGGGATGGAAGCCCGGGTTGATTTTAGAGCCCTCATATAGATAGGATTTATGCCATATATCAATGATACTAATTACATGAGTGAATCATATCACGGCTAAATTGTAAGCTTAAATGTGCTAGTCATCTGAAATAACAATGCATTAATACATAAAAATAGTAATATGCAAACTATCAAGCCTACATGCATCAATTTCTAATGGAAAATTAATTAACCAGTTAATTTGCGATGAAAGGGAATTAATGTAGAATATTTACAAAGTAATTAAATATAAAGAGCTTTAGACGTTAGCATAAAAATACATAAATGATTGAAACAGTTCTAACACATAGGTAAAATTAAATATATGCTTTAGATCCGTGAAAGAAAATATGCAATTTTGTTTCATTTTCATATTTTATAATTGCATGAAAAAAATCTAAGGTCTATTACTAAAATAATTTAACTAAGGAGGGAACTTTGCATTTGAGTCATTAGTATAGAATTGCAGTTATAATTTGTACCTCTTTGATGTCTTAGCAGATTTTAAAAGTAGCTTTTAATTCATAGAAATAAATATTCCATTTGATTCCAATTTAGATTGTTAAATGCAATTAAAAATTAGAGCTTGATAATGTAGTGTTTTTTAGCTTAATAAAATTGGGACTTTGCATAACAGAGATTTGTTGAAAATCGAATCTATAAATCTAATTGTTTGCATTAAAAAAAAGGTTATGAAAAACATTGCATAACAATTACTCTAATTTGTAAAATGCAATGTCAGAAAGCATAACGATTAAAGGGGAAAAAATATAATTTTGTACAAGTTAGTAAATAGAAATGAAGAAATAATATTTATAGTCTAATATGTACATGTATACAGTTTGCAAAATGTAAAAAAAGTATAAAAACAATAATGAAGCTAAATAACAGATGGGAGGAAGGACGTAGATATGCCCAAATAAGATTTGTATTAATGGAATGAAATTTAATAGTTATCTAGTACAATAGGTCGTGACTAATTCAACCCCTGAGAACAAGAGGTTTATGAAACCATGCGCAGCTCTTAACATTCCAGGTTCACCTGGGTGAAACTTAGACAGCGGGACTACTCTCTACTCAGAATGTGCAGATGGTAACCTACACACATGAAGACATCAATGAAAAAAATATAAATAGAAAAAGTAAAAATGCATGGGGGGAAATAGAACATACATCTAGCGAAAGGACATTGTGCCTTCACTCTAATGGATGGACCCGAAATGTAGTATTACCTACAATCACTTCATGTTAGAATCATAGACAGCTAAGTATGGAAAGGAGAAATAAATGTGCAGAACCTAGCAGTACCTACGTCTTACCTCCGATGTGAGATGATGTTTTTGGCAGTTTCATTTCAGTTTTGAAGGTTGTATGTAGGATGGGCGAAGCATTTCGGTTGCCTCGGAAACTGAAAAGATGTTGTGTCATTTGGTTTTATGAGTGTGTATGAACAAGAGAGGGTGATCCGCAAGTAACCGACACTCACCCTCTTCACAAATGTACTTCCATTGGGCTTAGGAAATTAACAATATGGTTCTAGGGAACTTAAATGTCATGTGGTTTCATTGTATGTTCGATGCTTGTCATCTGACCTTTGCACTTCTTCTCTCTTTGGGTTGAATTATGGGTGTTATGGTTCCACAAAGGCCACATGCACTTTTTATGATTTGCTTCAACTGTTTATAAAAGGTGGTGTTTCCATTATACATGCATTAAAAAAAATGAATTATGGTGATTACTACTTGAATTTTTAATATCTATAACAAACAACTCCCTTAGTTTTCAAATATATGGCAAGTGCAACTAGAATAGTGGCTCATAGACAGCCGCCCATAATAACATGATTTCCAGCCAAGTGTTCCTACACCTTGGGAGGTTTGGAATGGATATAATCACATTATTCAAATCTTATTAATGAAAGAAGAAACACCAAAAACTTGTCACAGATGCAATAGCCTTTGGCATGATCAAAAAATGAACACCGCCCTCTGTCATACCACGTCTACCCTATCTCTTGGTGTCGAAGAATCAAAGATATTTATGCAAAATCCATCATCCTATCCTCTAAAAGAGCTCATCTCTTTTAGATTCGATCAACTTCAAGCCTTTGTTATAGTGTTTTTATCATCCAAATTATGCTATCGTGACCATGCTTTCCCTACTCATGTCCGCAGCCTCCTTTTCTTATGCTTATCATTCTTGCTGGTGTTTTCATTGTTGGGAACTCAACCATGACCTATGTATGGTTTATTGTATTTTCTTATGCATACACACTAAGGCTATTTGTGTATTCTCTAAGTTACACACCCAACGGCTTTCCCTGCGAGCTTATTGTTACAGCTCATTCATGTTGATACTGCCATCTCAAAGTAGGGTTGTTAGAGTTCATGCCTCCCGCACGTTCCAAGTTATAATGACCTCTTTCACCAAAATTCTTTCTTGCTTCTTCATCACAGTAATTTTTTACTTCCGAACACAATCATTGTATGCTAAGTGTGGGGAGTCTAGTCTTGTTGGATTGGTGTGGATTCTATTTTCCTTATGTGCACACAAAAAAATTTTGTTTCAACATGTGTGCCCTGTGGAATGAGGTCTCTGCATGGAGCTACATTTCCTTTCCTTGCATTAGGTTTTGTGGATTCTGCCACTATGGGCCTACTCACTAAGTGGATTAATGGATATTTGATGTGGATATTATATGCATGGACTTCCTTCTGACTACTATGCATCATCTTCATTGTCACATTTTTTAATTATCATACATTTTTTATCAGTCACCCTCCCTCTGTACACCACATGTTGTTTGTAATCCTGGAACGGTTGCGGTTTTTCTCTGTTGTCTTAATGTATGGGTGGCGCCTTTTGTTTTTATACATGGGAGCAGGGAGATAGGTATTATTGATGGGAAAAGGGTGGGGAATTATTGCGAGAAGGGGGGGTTTTATAACTAAGGAGAAAATTTTCATTTGTTCAAAAGAAGAGATTAAAGGAGGATTTAAAAAGGTTTTTTTTTCTCATTCTCTTAATTTGGAAATGTGAAGCCTAAGTGATAGGGGAAATATATAAAAGAGGGAGGCCAAATGAGAAAAGGGTAAGGGGATAAATCTCTTTTTTGGTGGACATTGGCATTTTCGAGCAAGGAGGAACTAGGGAAGAAGTTTTGAACTTTACAAACATAAGTGTGATGATATCAAGACCATGGATGAAATCAACTAATTAACCAATGGACATGAAATCGATGAATTTTAATAGACGAGATGAATAAGACTCGTGCTTGCCGAAACTTCAATCGAATTCCAAGAGGGTCATATGATGATGGTTTTTTCCAAATATAATATGGGCGTGACCAACATGATGGGTTAAACATAATGACACTAACACTGTGACATGATAACACAAATGACAAGAAATGACAATATATCAAAACTTGACTTGACCATGACACGATGATGCATGAGATGCAACTTCGAAAGTCTGTTGGAGGGGTCATATGAAAGCAAAAATGGTGAAACAAGATATGCACGTGACAAGCACATTTCCCTGGACACGACGAGGCATATAGAATGATATTAGGAACTTCCAAAATTCCATAGGTTCGCCTCTGGCTTCATGTTCTAACACTTCGAAATCATGTTGATGTTGAGAATCGACATCTATCCCAACAAAAAAAATGAAACACAACAACACATGACAACTCGACAATGATTGACTAATAAGACAAAGATGTAATCATGAAAAAAGAAAAAAGTACAAGTACTTTTATTCATCCCTGAAAAGGGCACGGAGTGAAAATTTTAAGGCTAACATTCCACAATTGGTGAAACAGAAGAATGAAAGAAGTGTTGGGAAACCAAAACAATAAGAAAATAATAGTTCAACATACCCCCAGGATGATCACTAGAAACCACCCAATAGCTCTGTTCTATCCACGCCATGTTCTTTCCTATATATAAAAAAATCGATCGTCGGCATGCCATAGTTTAATGACAAAACAATCTAGTTAAATATCATAGTAACGAATTGCACTTAAAGATGTTAAATTCCATGTGGGCTTATTTGGGAAAACTACAAAAATAAATGACGGAAAAGAAACTAGCTAATCAGATGAAACTTCTAAACTAGGAAAATAAAGATTGCTAAATTGATGTGATGAAATGAAAACAAAATGTGAAACAAAACTAAATGCATGGGAAATAAAGAAAAATTATCTACAACCTAAAAATTCAATCCTACTCCTACTACGAAAGAGGAAAAATGAATCAAGTAGGATGTCAGTTGTTGTAAAGGAATACATTGTTAATGCCATGATTATTTTTTGAATTTTGATTATTCTCAAAAAAATTGCATTGATCACCAAAAACTAAGATTGGTATGATCATGACGCTCAAAAAAGAGATGTAAAATTTTGTCGAAATAGACAAAATCAAATGCCATTTAGATGAGTTATTACTATGATGATCGAGAAAATTTTGAACCCATGAATCCCAAATAAAATCCTCAAAAATAAACTTGAGAATTCCCTTGCTCACCACATCAACCATGTTGAATTGACTTGGAATAAAGCATTTAATATCATTGACATTAATTAAAGCCCCATCGATCTCTCAATCATTATTATTTCCAATGACAAAAAATTCCTTCTCATTGATTGACTCGGGAAAAATGCATTTAACTTCCTCTTCATAATCAACAATAATAAAATATGCATTGATTATTTCATGATTATTATGATCAAAGATGAAATTGAGATATTCGTGATGAATAGATTACATGTTATCCTAAGACAAGACTTTACTTTCAAGAATGATATGCTCATTTGCATGAGGGGGAATGCACAAATTCAAATTCCTTATTAAGAACGCAAGCATTATCAATAAATTCATCAGAGAAACCTTCATGGATCGATTGAGTACTTCCCTCAAAAACATAACATTCGTAATTAGGGGTAGGCTCGTGGGAAACAAGAATTTCATCCATAACCGAAGGGGATTTTGCATAGATGTCATGAACAAGCAAAACCATGAGAGTGTCATCAAAGTATCAATCACAACTTGATCCAAGTTTTAAAATTTCATGAGCGAAAAAACTATGACAAATATCACTATGACTCACTTCTTCAAAAGAACTTATTTCCCCTTTCAAATGATTAAAATTTTACAAGATGTCACATTGCAAGATACGTGTCTCTTCTTCAATTAAGAATTCATTATGTGGATTGAAGAAACATGGAGCATCAAGACAAGGCAAGACGACATCTCCTTGATAAATAGAACTATGAATATCATTCTTGGAATTAGTTGGAAATATTTTTTCGATGGGAGCATCAGAAAAATCATGATGACTGGGATGAGGGATTTCCTCCAAGATATACGATTTCAATTCAAGGGTAGGGTGATGAAAAGCATTGTCCTTTCCCGTAATTGGAAAATATTGAGCACATTTTTCAATTAAATCATGAGTGAATGGAATGGTGAAATATTCATCAAAATAATTAGTCGTAATTTCATCCAAGTCTAGAACTCCCTAATCGAAAAGAGGAGGAAGAAAAATGCCAGGACTGTGATGGGATATCTCCTCACAAGGACTGATTTCTTCCCATTGATGATCATTATCAGAGTGATTTTCAAGAGAGGGTTCATTATTGAATAACGGATTGTCTTGAAAATTAGAGGGTTCATCATCGATTAGGACCTCATCATGTGAATTAGGGGGGGCATGAATGTCAAGACAAGGTAATATTCCTTCCTCCTGAGGGATTCGCTTGGAATCGACTTTGAAAATATCATCATTGAAAGGAAAAACTTCATGAACATCTTGAGAAGGAGGGGTGACTGATTTAGAAGCATCAATCATATCTATAATTGCATTAAGAACGCATTTCAGAAGTATAGAATAATCACGAAGAGAAAATTTTATGAGCATATCCTCCCTCTGCTTCTCATGATAATCTTTCAAGAATTTATGGCAATTTTTTGGATCGTGATGCTCACCATAGAAATAACATCAAGGCAAAGGGAATTTTGAATTATCAAATCTAATCTTAAAAGATAAAAGAGTTCCCCCCAAACTTGGATTGAATGATTGGGGAAAGATATAAACCAATCGAAAGCCTCGCTATAAAGCATATTCGGAAACATGCAAACTCTTACAGAGAGATCATAAATGTGGTTAGCATGACAATATTCATCAAATCTTAAGATATGATCGTTAGGATCCTAATGGCATAAACCCATGAATCGGGGGAGATTCTCGTCGAAATGAAAGTCTCTCGGAATATAATCCGTAACTCTTGGAAGATCTATATGATTAACACAAGGGTACCAAGCATCAAGCATGATTGGATAATGAAGGAAATTCAAAGAGAATGATTCGACGGGATAAGCTCAAGGTTTGGATTCAAAAATATTCAAAGAAAGATAGGACCATTCATTCCCTAGTATGGTATACATTTATGTTGATGCTCAAAACGACACAGTTTGTGCAACAAGATTGTAAACACTCTTGGAGGGCTTGATCAAGGGGAATATGGAGATGGAAGCTTGGGTTGCATTTAGAGCCCTCAAATACATAGGATTCATGGGGTAGATCAATGATACTAAGTGCATGAGTGAATCATATCACAGCTAAATTACAAGCTAAAATGTGGTAATCATCTAAAATATCAATGCATTAGTACATAAAAATGGCAATATGCAAACTATCTAGCCTACTTGCATAAATTTCTAAGGGAAAATTAGTTATCCAGTTAATTTGCAATGAAAGGGAATTAATGCAGAATATTTACAAAGTAATTAAAATGCATATGCAACTAATTTTCTAAAAGAACGAGCTTTAGACGTCATCATCAAAATGCATAAATAATTGAAACAATTCTGACACATAGGTAAAATTAAATAGTTTCTTTAGATTCGTGGAAAGGAATCTACAATTCTATTTCATTTTCATATTTTTTAAATGCATGATAAAAATCGAAGGTCTATTACTAAAATAATTTCATTGAGTAAGGTGAGAAATTTGCATTTCAGTCGTAAGTATAGAATTGCAGTAATAATTTTTTACCTCTTCCACATTTAAGTAGGCTTTAGAAGCATCTTTTAAGTCACAGAAAGAAATATGCCATTTGATTCCAATTTAGATTGTTAAATGCAATTAAAAAACAGAGTTTGATAATGTAGTGTTTTCAACTTAATAAAATTGGGACTTTGCATAACAAAAATTTGCTGAAAATTGACTCTATAAATCTGGTTGTTTGCATCAAATAAAAGCTCATGAAAAATAGTGCATGACATCTACTCTAATTTGAAAAATGTAGCATCAAAAAGCCTAACGACTAAAGGTGAAAAATTATAAATTTTTATAAGTTAGTAAACATAAACTAAGAAATAATGTTTACAGTCCAATATGTACATATTCTACAGTTTGCAAAATGTAAAAAAAAAAGTATAAAACAACAGTGAAGTTGAATAACAAAATTGAGGATAGATGCAAATATGCCCAAATAATATTTTTATTAATGAAAGGAAATTTTACATTCATCTAGTACAATCGGTTGGTTCAAACCCTAAAATAGGAGGTTTACGAGACCCTATGCGAATCTCAACATTCCAGGTTCACCCGGGTGAAAACGAAACAACGGGAGTACTCCATGCTCATTGTGCTGATGGTAACCTATGCAAATGAAGTTGTTAGTCATAAAATATAAACAGAGAAGTACAAATGTGTACAGGAAAACATAATGTACCTATGGAAAAAGGACACTATGACTTCACCCTAATGGATGGACCTGAAACATAGTCTTACCTATAATCATCGTTTATTAGTTTCATAGACAACTAACTATGTATGGAAAGGAAAAACAAATGTGTAGAACCTAGCAGTACCTTTGTCTTACCTCCGGTGTGAGATGATGGTTTTGGCAGCTTCGTTTCATTTTTTAAGGGTGTGTATAGGATAGGCGAAGCATTTCAGCTGCCTCGGTAACTAAAAAGATGCTACGTCATTTGGTTTTATAAGTGCATCCGAATGAGAGAGGGTGAGATGCAAGTAACCGATGCTCAGTCTCTTTGTATATGTACTTCCATTGGGTTCAAGAAATGAACAATATAGTTCTTGGGAACTTAAATATCATGCGGTTTCATTGTTCGTCTAGTGCTTGTCATATGACCTTTGCACTTCTTTTCTCTTTAGGTTGAATTATGGGTTTTATGGTTCTGCAAAGGCCCCATGCACTTTTTAGGATTTACTTCATTTTTTTATAAAAGATGATGATGCCTATATACATGCATAAAAAAAATGAATTATGGTGATTACTACTTGAATTTTTAATATCTAGAATAACAAACCCCCTTGGTTTTTGAATCTATGGTAACTGCAACCAAAACAGTGACTTGTAGATAGTTAGCCACAATAGTATGATTTCGATCCAAGTGTTCATACACCTTGGGAGGTTGGGAATGGATATAATCGCCTTAGGAAAATCTTAGTAATTAAAGAAGAAACCCCAAAAACTTGACACGGAACGCCCAAGATCCATCTAATGTTATATTTAAATTTACGATTAAGTCTAATCCTTCCCACACATGCCCATATTAAATTAGTTTGTATGGCTCTCCCATATCCCTTTTATTTCCCTCATGTACTTATGTTGATATTATGAACATAAATAACTTGAATATACATAGGTAATATGAGTAATAAATAATAATAATAAAAAATTAATTAATAAAAACTATAATGAAAAGATGTGACTTATCAAAAAGACATGACTATTAATTAAAGGGAAATCCATCAAGATATATATAACGGGCCCTTAGTTGTAATCTACTATCTCATATTCATTTTTTATACATTCACTCAATATATTATTATGGATTATTTTATATTCCAGATATTCTGGATAATTTATGTGTGAGCCAAATTTGTTCATCTCATTTGGTATCAAAGTCGAGTCTGATCCAACTTCTGGCCATATCTCTAAGAATTTGTGTGATTTGGATTTTAACCACCCTAATTTCAAAGCTTCTATGAATTGGGTTTTTAACCACCAACCAACCCTTTGGCCAAGTTCAAAAGCTAAATTGAAAGAAGATTATTCTGCTTCAGGTTGAAGTTTTGAGCCTTACTACCATAATTGAAGTTGGTGAAGGAAACTAGTCTGCTGCCATAGAAAAATAAAAAATAAAAGAGGCCTGAATATCTTAGCGGAGACTATGTGCAAATAGTCTAGAAGCTACAACTGAAATCAGTGGTCACAATAAATTTGGTTGTGTGAGACTATCTTGAAGAGGACGACACCGTTGTAAACCCTCACGTAGATTGTCTATATCATGAAAAGAATACCACGTGTAGGATTTCCAAAGGATATGACCTGTAAAATTGATCGGTCCAATTAATTAAACAAATCAATTTTGTGAATCCACTCATCATTCGAGCTACCATTAGCCGCCATCTTGGATCAGTTTTCCTAACTAAAGATGTCACACTTCGAAATTGGAGTAAAAATAGAAAAACATTCAAAGTATAAAGTATAAACGATTCAACACATTGTGGAAGAGAATTATTGGGCATGCTTCTATTCGAGTTCCACTCTGCCAATTAAGGAGAATAGTCAATCAACAGTTAATGTTAGAAGCAGTAAGTCAAGCCAATATCTTAAGGTAACACTTTCTTTTGATAGTCGCATCTTGTGATAACATAAGTGGCCATCGTATTGGAAAAAATCAAATTGGTGGGTTGTTAACACATTAAGGAAATAGTGCGGTTGAAGGATAATTTATGATAATGATAAAAATCTAGACGAGGTATAAGGTTCCTTATTAGAAGTTACATTGTATTTAATTAAAAACTTACAACAAATTCAAATCCATTATTATTTTTTTTAAAGTAGAAAAACAAAAGTATTTAGTAAAGTATTTTTTAAAAGGTATTTTAAAAAAATATATAATGTTATATCTCCTTTAAAGAGTGTTTAAAAAAGGGAGAGGATATATTACAAATATTATAGAAGTTTTAAAATCACAGTGTATCCTACTTAAGGGAGTTATAAGGATATTTTATCAATAGTTATATAGAAGAAGTGGGTTGAAGCTTTAATTAAAGTATCAAGGTATTTTTTGAAGGAAGTTTGACGAAAATTGTGACAAATGGAGTTTAATAGTGAAAGTAAAAGAAGAGTCCCTAACACTTCAAAAGAATTATTTCTAGTGTTATTTAGAACAAAATGAACAATTAAACGGAAAGATATTACTATTTCTATTACTCCCATTGAAGTCAATAATTATATTAGTGTTGAATTTGCTAACGAGTTAGTGATTCATGAGTCAAATATAGGTGAAAAAATAGACGTTTTTGGTAAGAAGAAATATGAAATAAGTGATTTACGATTGAATGTTGGAGATTATACTGCCATATTGTAATTCATCATTAGTTCCCTATGGGGAAATGACGGTGACATAATTTTGGGATTATCTTGGATATAAACATTGGGGGCTTTCAACTTAAACATCGAAAAGAAGTTTCTGATGTTTTCTTATAAAAGAATAAAATCACATTGCAAGATGTTACAATGAAGGCATATTTAGAAGCTCTATCATATGAAGACTTCAAAGATATCTCAAGGTGATTTCACAGGAAAATCAGGATTCAATACAGAAGATGCAGAAAGAATTCAACGAAGTTGTCATTGATAAAGACAAAGACCTCTCGCTTAAGAGATCATAGTAAAATATTACTTGTTCAAATCAAGAAGAAAAAGGATAAAACACGGTGCAATCAAAAGTTAAAAGAGGAAAATCAATATCTTCAGAAAAATTATCAAGAAAAGACAAAGAAAGGTATTCCTTAAAGAAGGCTAATTAGGAATTTCTAGAACAAATAAAAAAGTTAAGAGAAGGAGAGCAAGAGAATCAAGATACTCAAAATGAAGTCAACAAGTCAAACTATAGGGAAGAAATCTTATACTTGAGGAGGAATAACTAGGACCTACTTATACAAGTTAAGAAGCTAAATCATGATAAGAGATATTTACAAGAAGATTTAGGTCACAAAGGATCATTACTCGACAAAAAAAGATGATTGTCCCAATAGAGAATTCATCAGATGATCAAATTCAAACATTGGAAAGGGGAACCAATACAGAGTTAGTCAACACTCAAATTCAAAAGAATTCTTATATTTACAAATCACTACAAACATCAAAAAAAGATGCTTCCAAGGAAAAATCACAAAATATTAAGTTGCCTTATCATCGACCAAACCATAAGAACCGATATGAACAACAATCATAAAATATTAGGATACATAGTCGTCATCCAAATCATAAGAGTCGTTATGACCAACGGCAAGGTCAAAAGGAACCTACACAATATTTTTATTACAAACAAATGAGATATTATTTTAAAATAGAATGGTGACAAAATAAACAAATGGTGTGGGAACAAAAATGAGAAGTTCCATCCAACCAATCAATTAGAAAAAAGTCTCAATGAAGGTTAACTTGGGATGGACCACTTCACAAATGATGCAACAATTTTACTCAATGTTTAAAAGTACATATTGACTCGTTTTGTAAAGTGTTGCAGCTACCAGCACACAAGATCATGAGATGACATTACAAGCAAGAGTAAAGACGTAAGTCCTTTTCATCAATATGCTTTGAGGACAAATCATTTATAAAGAGGAAGGCAATGTTATGAACATAAATAGCAGGAATATACATAAGATAATATGAGTAATAAATAACAATAAAAAAATTAATTAATAAAAAAATATAATGAAAAGATGTGTTGTATCGAAAAGATGTGACTATTAATGAAAGGGAAAATTGTATAGATATATATATATATATATATAGGAGGCCCTCAGTTGCAATCTATCATCTCATATTCATTTTTATACATTTAATCAATAAATTATTATGGATTATTTTACATTCCAGATATTTTGGATAATTTATGTGTGAGTGAACTTTTTCTGTCTCAATTGAAGACATATTTTAGGGTCCAACACCCCTCCCAATATCCTCTTAATCCTTGTTGTCCAAAAAAACTATTTGTTTTTCATGAATCTGTCCACCAACAATATCCTCCCCCAAGTGTATTACTCACTTGTGTCCTTATCTTCACATCAAATCATATTTTTGGAGTTTCCTTCTTTCACTAACAGTGATTTGTTGTCTACACTCACAAGTGATTTATTTCCTATTCCAATATGATGGGATGACTCTATTTAGAGTTTCCTTCTTTCACTGTTGGTGATTTGTGTTCTCTTTTCAATGATTTCATGTATGCTCCAATTTGATGGGATAACTCTATTTCTATAGTAATTTGAAGTTTGATTAGCTGTTGAAAATCACTCTTTGGTAATTCCAGTAGCATTCAAGTGATGGGATATATAGCATGGAAGAAATTGGTCATTTGTGCAAGTCACTTCAGGAATAATCCCTTGGGTAGGTAATTCAATATTCCCTGGTCCTATGTATTTCTATGTTTCTAGTTCTTCTCATTTTTTTAAATATTTATACATTGCAGGATCAAAGTAGCAATAGTGTTGTCTCATTAAAAGTTGATAATAAACATCTAATTTTTAGTCCAAGATAATTTGTAATTTATTGAGTTCCACTAATAGAAAAAATATTTTTTCAAGTTTTTGTGCAAATATTTAAGAATCGTGCATGCAATTTTATTGTGTAAATATGACTTGCTTGATTGCATCGAGAGTAGTGAGGTTCTCTACATCCCAATATGGGGGATATGTCGTAATGCTTAATGTTATGTAACATCTCGTTCCCATAAAAAATAAAAAATAAAATCCAAATGATGTCGACTCAAACAAAATATATTTAATTATATTGATTTCATCTTAAATTTAGATATTAAAAGCACGGGATCAAATATCTTGATGTGTAAAGTTTTTTTAATGTGTAAAAATATTAAGATAAACAAATTTACACCTCAAGAAATTGGATTCCTCTCAATGCTTAATAGATCCGTGTTTAAGATGGATCTATGTTGGTATTAAGCACTTGTCAGCAACAAATCAAAGGTAGAAATAAATACATTTGAATTTATTCTTGGTTAATAAAAAAAATTGAATATATCACTACAAGATATTATATCTTATATGTTTTCCATGCCTCGATGAATTATATAGTAATTAAGAGTAATGATATTAGATTGATAATCCATAATGTATTGATTAAGAGGGTTGATTGTAAGACTTACATGGATGAATATATGCATGTGTTACGTTGTCCTTGTAACTTAATAAGATTATATCAATGTGTAGGCAAGTTTTAAACTCGATGATCATTTGGTAGAAAAGGGACTTGGATTTGAGAAATAGCTTACATACATTTAATGGCATGTCTTATTTTCCCACTCTTCTATGATTTTCTATTAGGGAAAATTTTAAGAACCCCCTAAATTCATATGTATAATAAATGGGAAAATCCCCATGATACATGGAAATTTTTTAAGACTATTTTATCAAAAATATAATATGTATATATAATTTTTTGACAAATATTTCACAAAATTATATAATCTTGGCAAATATTTCACATAATTATAAAATCTTGTAAAATATTGGCAAATCTTTCACATAATTATAAAACCTTGTTAAGTCTTGGTAAATCTTTCACAAAATTATATAATCTTGAAAATCATGGATGAATCTTTCACTAGATTATAACACTTTGTAAATTATTGGAAAATTGGTTGACATTTGAGTTAATAAAATTTCCTAGATGATTTTGTATTCACTCAAACACCTTGTAAACAAAATCCTAGCTATTTTGTTGATTTTACTAATCGCAACTACTTTTATGCTACTAAGTTCAAACCTCCTTAGAGATTAAATGTAGATATTATTTCTAAAATGATTGCAATATACAATTGAGAATTCGATCAAAGTGTGCAACTCATGATCCTACTACACTTGGTATACAATCAGTTTTCTCAAATTATGTGGGACTTAACCATCCCCTTCAATAAAAATATATAGTTACAAAGAAACTAGTTGCTTGAAGTAGTATATGAAACACCAAGCTCAATAATATTTACCTCAACATGCTCAACAACTTTAATGGATGTTTGTAGTGCATCCACATTAGCATGTTATTAGAATGGATCTCTCCACTTTTTAGCACAACATGCAATAGAAGTGAATAATCTATATAAGAGAAAGATAATAAGCTACCTCTGACAAACATTAAGATGAAATGTAACACATTTTTTATTTTACAAATGTCCACATAACATTAATGATCATCTTTATCTAATTATGATTCACATATTATATCATCATTCATGTTAACCTATTAAATATAGAAACATGTGCCTCGGCATATTCTTTCAAGTTATGCTTCACATAGTTTACAATAAAGGGTGTGTCAGTGAAAAATACCACTTGTGACTTTATGTCTCACATTAGTATGTGATAAATCATCAAAAACTAATTTTCATCAAAGAATTTATGAATATAGCTGGAATCCTAGGTGCTATGTGTAGTTCTCTTTTAGTCAATGACAACAAAAGTATTATTGCATTAGAGAAATGTTGGTCTCATGCCATTATATCTTCGATCAATTGGTAGGTACATAGTGCATGGACCATTGTTCTATTTGCTTAGCTAAGTAGATCTCATTTCCCTTTCTGGATACCAATACGTCTTTTCAAAGAAAATATAAAATAAACATAATAGATAATAAAAGATGAATATGCTTTATTCGTGCCACAATGTGAAAGGAAGTAAAAGCATTTTTTATCGAACCATCAAATATATATAAAGAAAATAATAAAAATTAAGGAAAACACATTGAATACCTAAAGCATTACCAAAGCCATATATTAATCCTATTACCATATGTTTCTCAATAATCATGATAAAAGACGAACAAAAAAATTTGTTACTCAACAAATATATTTAACTTTAACCCAAGGTCTCAAACCAATGAATCAATTCAAATCGGGTGAAACCATCAAGGTACTACAAAGGTTTTAGTTAATCATAAAATGAGAAGTAGAAGAATTTGAGGGAATCACACAATGTTTAACCAAAATAAACCCAAACTTTCAAACTTGACAAATGCTCCAAATGCAAACAACAAATAAAACAATAAATTTGCTAAGATATGAAACCTACAAATCTAGGCAGTGTCATATACTTGAATATGAATGATCTCATTCTTACTTATAAAAAGTATTGTTAAATTAGTTATTTAAGCTTTAATACTAGGACACTATGTGTGTGAAGAGATAGGTCCTGGCTTCATCAAATGCCAGCTCCATTTCCTATCACGGACAAGAAAAAGACAATGTAACAGTTAATTATAAAAACCTCAATCTTAAAATAACTTGCATCAAGGAAATGTATTATTGTTGTTCCAATGTTACAATGAAAAATACAAACTATAAAACATATTTTAACTTGAAATGAAACCTCATATTGACATATGGTAATATTGCTTCCAAAAAGAATGTCAATTTTCCAACCTACTCTAAAAATAGAGGAACAATGAAGCCAATCAAATAACAAGGATCACATCGTTTGTGTCATTCAGATTCACTATTGCGCCACCAATGGAACATGTAAACCAAAATAAAGTCCCGCATATATATTGGTTTAGATAATATCTTGGGGTATATCAATTTCCTAGTTCTTATGTCGGTCCTCATTTTCAACATTTGGAACACATACTTCTCTAAATGAACTATCATTATGATCCTCCAAAACCTTATGTTTCATATCAAGTTCATTAGAGAAATTTGTTATATTGTTTTCTCCCTTTCTATCACAATTTAATCACCAAAGAGCTAATGCTCTCTCGAATGGAAAAGTGGTAATGTCATACTTTGTTACATATATTCTTAAACATGTATCCATATGTTTATCAAGCTTGTTCCTCAACTTTAACTTCAAGAATGATAGTGCATTAAAGATTCTCTCATCCTCCAATGATCCCAAAATCATGGTTTGACATAAATTTGCTAATTTGAAATATTATGATAGTTTTTCTTGTAGGTATTACATAGCACCTAAAATAGATCATAATCATGTTATTGCACCATATTCTAGAGATTCTCCAAAACACCAAATTGATCCAAGATTATTTTAGCAAAGCAAGTGGCTTGTTGATACAATTTTGATGAATCTAATATACCTCAAATATCTTCTCCTAGTTTATTGGCATTTTTCGCAAAAGTAGTGCACTAAATTTTTAATTTTGTTAGAAAGTGAACTTTTAAAGTGGTTATACATTGTTTAGTGTTCCAATATTGAAGGTATACCACAGACATGGCCACTGCCAGACATAGTATCTCTTTATCATCTAACTTAACAAAAAATCAATGTTTTCTATGTCGATGATACTAGTCCAAATTTAAATGTTGGACCTATAAAGGACTTTGGCATCGTATACAAATTATCCAATACAAGGCATGTTAATTTTCTTGCATTTGTGTAGTATGTAATATACATTGTGCGACTCTTGAACAAGTTTACAAGGACGTTCATTTCAGAGAGCATAGGAATAATTCCAACCAATGTTAATAATGTATCTATCTCAGTTAGTCAAAAGAGAATGTATTGAGATTTTTTTGCACTAAAGTGATGTTCATAAGTCACCCCTATCAAATAATGGTACTCCACTAAGTAGTCTATCAATGAGATTCATTTGTATCAACAACTTTTAATAGCTTTTTTTCATTTGTAATACCCTCAACAAATTGTCAAAACTTTGTAAATCACTTGGGACTACAACAATAGTTTGCATAAGTCTCACATATAAGATATTCAACTTTTGAAACCATTGGAGACTTGCTTAATATTGTAAATACAATATTCATCCTATGAGCCATAAAATGAATATTAATCATATACGATGAAGCTAGTCACAGTTGTAGTTTGCAACAAAGGCCATTCAGTTGTCCTTGTATGACTGGTGCTCCATCTACTCTGACATATACCAACCTTTTTGTGATCATTAAATGATCCATACCACCAATTTTCTTAAAACTCTTATTAACAAGTTCATAAATATTTTTAGTTGTAGATAATATGTGAAACATAGTGCTTAATTGCATCATTTTGGATAACAAATTTTTTTCCATCATCTTTCCAAAGAGATTAGATTTGATGGTTCCTCCACTTACCTAGAGTTTTATCATATTTATCAAGTATTTCTTATATTCATATTCATACTTGACATGTCAACATTCCTCATAATATTTCCATCTAATAATAGATTTCCCCTCACTAATTACAATTTCCAATTTTGAGACCCATTACAATTGGAATTGTCTCCCTACGTCCCATTGGTCCTATTTCATTTTCCATGAATGGTTTGTGTTGCCTTCCAATGATAAACCTTGAATTTTTGCATTTGCAATTTTTTGGCGAAAACGAATTTATCTCACTTTGATCACTAAAGGAATCTATTATGTCATCCATCATATGGATACTAGATGCATTCTCATAAGAGTTGACATCTTTCTCACAGATAGGTTGCTCAAAAGAGATTGAATCATGAAGAGAATGTGGATTCTTGGATTGAGGATTTTGAAAATTTGATAATGCGTCCCTTTGTTTTGATTTTTTCTTTCTATGGTCAATGTTTGACATCTCATTGAATATTCCGCTATTAAAATTTCAAATCAATCTAGAAACCATAAGTGAATCCTTCCTAAGAAAAATAATATAAATTTAGTAAATTCATAACAACTATAGAATGTTTTTATCTATTTGTCTTGTCTATTATCTTTTTTCTAAACATATTTCTCGGAGAAAATTACATTCACCCAAAAAGGAAAAAGTTTGCACCTTAAGTTATTTGATCCCTCTCGATCCTTGGCAGATCCATAATTAATATGGATATATGTTGGTGTATTGGGAAGTTAAGGGCTTGGAAGAAGTCACTTTGACTTCAAAGGAAGATCTAGATTGACTGAGGCAACAATTACATGTAATTTCTATCAATATTGTGAGAAATATCTTGCTTCTCTTTTACCAAGGGAGTCTAATGCAAGAGCATTTTTCTCATTCACGAGAAACAAACACAAACATTCATCTTCCAAATTGCTTCCAATTCACAAAACATGAGAGAGGAGTGCTAAGAGAGAAAGAAAAATCTTGGTTGTATGTCCTCTCTTAATCCTAACCATTTGCAGGGTTTTGGGGACGTAGGTTGGTTGAAAAGGAAAAAGAGATACCACGGAGACTTCGCTTGTCAATCCCTCATTAAATTGTTTGTTGTGAGGATGCTGAAAATATTTGAACATTCAATTTGGCAGTGAGTTAAGAAAGGGGGGCACATTCCTTTTAAAGCCTCCACATAATTGTAGTGTAGTGAAGTCAAAACCCATTAAGTGGGTAGGTTGGACTTTGGGAAAACGTAGGGATAAGACGAGAAAAATTTAAAATTTTGGGCATTATCACTCACAAAATAGAGAACACTTAGAAGAGAATCCAACTCTGTCTAACCAAAGAAACTAAGGACACTACCACAACAATTAAAAAAGAAACCAAGTTATCCTAGATTAATTTTTCATAGAATCCATTGTAACTACACTGAGATGAAGACCAACGATAGTTTTGAATATTTTAGTAAAAGGATCTCGCCCAAGTTTTTGTACTAGCCAAAACAAAATTAAATCTTGCATGTAATGTTGAAAGGTGAACATTAATCAAATAGTTTTGTTTGTGTTTACCTCCCTTATGTGTTGTAATTTAAATGTATGTTGTGTGTGCACTTCTAATTGTGATGTCTCTAGATTGAAATGCAACCTTGTAGGTGACCTGCACCATGGAAGAATTTGTATGCAAAGCATAGAGTTTTTTATTTCTCGCCATTATGGGGATAGTTAGTCAAATTTCCATATGGAAATAGTAACTAGTGTGTGAAACGGTAGAAACAACATCAATAGAATTTTTCAATAAAATCTAAATGCCAAAATCATGACCCAAATGTGTGTGAGGATAGATAGTTAAATCCCACATTCACTTCAACTTTTGTCCTATGGGCATGATATTAACAAACTATTACAAATGAAAAAAATATACATTATACTAGAGTTAGATCCCACATTCTTTCATTTCATTTAGGTTTCTCATAGGCCGGGATATACCTCCCAACTATGAATCTAAATCTATGAGAAGATGGTTCATAGAGATCGATGCCATGGAAGCAACTAGAGTTAGGGCCACATTCAAGAAAATATATTATGTTGGATATAGCATTATGTGCAAAATTACTTAAAATCTAACTGCATGATCCTCTACTAACTAGTGGAATAATTTGCTATATCATCTTAGGAATTTCATTCTCACAATTATTATGCATTCAAATAATTCTTCAGCTTCTTGACACTAAATTTCCACACATTTAAGTTTCATGGCTAACTTATATATTCTAAATTTGGATCTTATCTTTGTGAAGAATGTTCCCAACAAACATATAGTTGCAGAAGATGCATATCATTCTACATATAAATTTCACGTGAAAAACAACAACAATGTTGGGGAGGATTGAGTTTAAGGGTTTAAGGCTCTAGGATAGATTTGGGGTCCTCGAGACTAAAACTATAAGACTTTGTAAATCCTATGTTGCAAGTGAAACAACTATTAAAACTGTTGATGTATATGTAACTTTGGAATGTATTTCATCTGTGTATTATATATATATTTATTGTACCCTTATAAGAGATGTGTTATTCCTCTATAAGGAAGTGTCGTCATGAGGATTGACAAGTGTCACAAGTGTGTGTACTTGTCGATGGGTTATTAGACCACCATATGGGGTCGGCCCTAATTAATATATAATATAATGTAGATGTGTCTAAGTAGACAAGTCGGCCCCAGTAGGTCACTGGGCAAAAAGGTGAGTATAATTAGAGATAGGAGATCTCTATTTTACTCACTCGGAAAAGTAACTCACTCTCTCTATGAAAAGTGGCACACTAGTGAGGAGGAGGAGAATCATCTGCTAGGAGACTATCTCAGTGTTATTTGGTTGTATTTTGGTTGAGCCATTGCTCTCTCTATCTCTGAGGAAGTTGTGGGGTTTTTCACCTTAGGGTTTTCCCCACGGAAACTCTGTGTCTCTTGTCTCTATGCTTTTGATTCTTGTGATGCTTGTGATGCTTGTCATATTATGATTGTCATGCATTGATATACTGTAGATGTTATTCTCTCAGCAAAGATCCTATAGTATTGTGATTTAATACTCAAAATTTAACATGGTATCAGAGTTAATCTGAGAAGAAGACATTTTGCAGTGACGGAAGCTTGTGTTCCTTGTTTATTGGGTTTCTCTCCACAGATTTTTGAAATTCAGTATAGTAGATTGGATCTACTCATCAAGGCGCATCTATCTGTCCAATCAGAATTCCGTTCCGAGCATTTTCAGATTTGGCCCTAAAAATTAGGGTTTCCACAAAAATAGGAATTTCTGGAAAATGAAGGCACAGCTGGAAGCTCCTTGCAAAAATCGAAGGTTAGAGCTTTGGATCGAGATTTTTGGCTGAGTAGATCTCCGGGAAACTCAAACCCTAATTCAGGGCTCTCTCCAGTGAACCCGGAAGGACAAAAAGGCAATTGTGAAGGACAAGACTTTGCTGATCTCAAATTATGAATGTACTAGGCTGATCAGCTCTCCAAGGCGCATCTTTCTATCCTTTCAGAATTTTGAAATTCACATTTTGAATTTTTAGGGTTTCTCTGACAAACCCTAATCCGGGACCAGATCTAGTTTTCAGCACTTCAAGTGGTAAGTCCTAAATCTTTTCTATTTCCATTTGAAGTACTCTTAAAGATGTCTCTCCACACCAAGCTTGAGGATAAGCTTGAAGGGGCTGATAACTTCCGAGCCTGGAAGTATAGGATTGGGTTAATCCTGGAAGAAAATGAGTTGGACTCATATGTGAAAGAAGACATCCCTATCCCAGAGGATGAAGAAGCCAAGGCATTGCACAAGAAGAACTTGGTCAAGGCAAAGAGAATCATTGCTGATTCTATCAAAGACCATCTCATACCTCATGTGTCTTCTCTTAAGACACCCAAAGAGATGTTTGAATCTTTGACCAAGCTATTTGAAGGAAAGAACATAAATCGGAAGATGACCCTGCGGAACCAATTGAAAGCAGTGAAGTTTCAGAATGGAGAAACCATTCAATCTTACTTTTCAAGTGTCTCCCAGATCAAGGAACAATTAGAAGCAGTAGATGAAATGGTGGAGAATGGTGAAGTGGTGATGACCACTCTAAATGGCCTACCCAGGTCATGGGATTCCTTTATTCAAGGAATTTGTGCAAGGAAGAAGTTGATCTCCTTCAGTAGACTTCGGGAAGAATGCTCTCAAGAAGAAGCTAGACTTATAGCTCATGAAGAAAAGATGGGAGGTGAAGATCAAGCTCTTGCAGCTCACACCAAAAGAAGCAAAACCAAGAAGGATCACTCTCGCCACAATAGATCCTATCAAAAGAACAAGAAAGACCTAAGATGCTTCACATGCAATGAGAAGGGTCACTTTGCTTCAAATTGTCCCAAGAACAAAAGGGATAATAACAACAACTCCAGTAAGAAGAAGAAGGGAAACAAAAGAAGGTTTCATGCTCATGTTGCCGAAGATGATGAACCTCCAAAGAAGAAGGCTAGGGCAGAAAGTGATAGTGATGATGACTCATCAAGTGAAGAAGAGTATGTTCTGATCTCTGCTCTCACAGGTACTATTTCTCATGGTTCTAATGATTGGTTGATTGATAGTGGGGCTTCCAAACACATGACTGGGTTCAAGGAATCTTTTGTGAACCTTTCTGAACATGAATCACCCCATAAGGTGAAGCTTGAGGATGATTATCAATACCCAATCAAAGGAAGTGGTGAAGCCTCCTACAACCTAGATTCTGGAAGATCTTTGAAGATGAAAGAAGTCCTTTATGTGCCTGGACTCAAGAAGAACTTACTCTCCATCTCTGCATTGGATGCAAAAGGTATGAGGGTTGCATTTGTGGATGGCCAAGTCCTAATGTGGCCAAAGGGAAAGAACATAGATGATGCAGTAGTGATTGGAGAGAAAGAGGGAGGCTTGTATAAATTGAAGGGACAGCCTGAACATGCCATGGTACATGAATCCATGGAGCCAAGTGAACTTTGGCATAGAAGACTTGCTCATATGCACTATAGGGCACTTCCAATTGCAAGCAAGGCAGTAGAGGGTCTTCCTGAAATCAAGACCAAACATGAAGTGTTTGCAAAGGATGTGCAAAAGGTAAGAACATTAAGAAGGCTTTCCCAAGCATTGAAAGCAAGGCAAAAGACATCCTGGAAATCATCCACTCAGATGTATGTGGCCCTATGTCATCCAATTCCCTAAGTGGGTATGTTTACTATGTATCATTTATTGATGACTTCTCCAAGAAGACTTGGGTATATTTCTTGAAGGGCAAAGATGAGGTGCTTGATAAATTCAAGGAATTCAAAACCTTGATGGAGAATCAAACTGACAAGAAGATCAAGACATTCAGATCTGACAATGGTGGAGAATTCACCTCAAGTGACTTCAAAAAGCTTTGCAGTGATTCAGGGATTAATTGGGAGTTGACTGCTCCCTATAATCCTCAACAGAATGGAGTTGCAGAAAGGAATAACAGAACTATCATGGAAGCAGCAAGGGCAATGCTGCATGACCAGGATCTACCTATGCATCTGTGGGCAGAAGCAGCTAGAACAGCTGTATATGTGCAGAACAGAACACCCCACAAGATATTGGACAACAAGACACCAGAAGAGGTCTTTTCTGGTAAGAAACCTGAAGTCAGTCATCTCAGAATATTTGGTTGTCTAGTATACACTCATGTCCCAAAGGAAAAGAGGACTAAACTAGATCCTTCAGGAAAGAAGGGTATCTTTGTGGGTTACAGTGAAAGCTCGAAGGCTTATAGAATATACTTTCCAGGGTTCAAGAAGATTGATGTCAGCAGGTATGTAACATTTGATGAAAACTCAGCATTCATCAAATCGAGGAAAGCACCCATCGAATTTTATGAAGAACCTAAGGAAACAAGATTTCAGGACACTACCATGACTGAAGCAGTTCCAGAAAATGTTCATGAGTTTGAAGATCCACAAGAACCTGTAGATCCACCCCGTGAGGATAACTCTCACAAGAGGAAACCTGTATGGGCTAGAGAGCTCATTCATGATGCAGAAAGATTTGGCATTCCAGAAGAAGAACACAGAGCAAAGAAGAGAACCAAATCACACACCAGTTATGTTGCTTTACTCTGTGACATTATGAACAAAGAGCCTTCCAGTTATGAAGAGGCAGCAGAAAAGAAAGAATGGAAGGATGCTATGGTTGAGGAATACCAATCAATAATGAAAAATGATGTTTGGGATGTTGTCCCAAGACCTAAAGAGAAGTCTGTTGTGACTTCCAAGGGGATCTACAAAATCAATCATGTTGCAGATGGCAGTGTAGAAAAATACAAAGCAAGATTCGTAGCTAGTGGTTTCTCTCAGAAAGAAGGAATAGATTATGAAGAAACCTTTGCACCTGTAGCCAGGTATACTTCCATCAGAACGGTACTTGCCCTGGCTGCAGCAATGAAATGGAAAATACACCAGATGGATGTCAAGACTGCTTTCCTGAATGGTGTAGTAGAAGAGGAAGTATATGTGGAACAGCCACTCGGTTTTGAAATACATGACAGGGAGTCATATGTGTGAAGATTGAAGAAAGCCTTGTATGGCTTGAAGCAAGCTCCCAGAACTTGGTATGGTAGGATGGACAGTTTTCTATCTAGCTTGGGCTTTACCAAGAGTAAAGCGGATTCCAACCTTTACTACAAGGTTGAGGAAGGGAATCCAGTGATTCTACTCCTATATGTGGATGACCTATTTGTGACAGGAGATGACAGACTGATTGCAGATACTAAGAGGAAGCTTGCAGCTGAATTCGATATGAAAGATTTGGGAATGATGCACTATTTCCTAGGTATGGAGGTGTGGCAGAATGCATGTGGGATCTTCCTTGGTCAAGGTAAGTACACAATAGATATCCTGAAGAGATTCGGGATGATGGATTGCAAGGCCATGGCCACACCGATGGCATCGAATATGAAGCTTTTATGTGATGCTTCATCTGAGCCAGTTGATGTCTCTATGTATCGTCAGATGATTGGGTCCTTGATGTACCTGACAAACACAAGACCAGACATTTTCTTTGCTGTGAACACATTGAGCCAGTTCCTGACGGATCCGAGGAGTGTTCACCTGGTTGCTGTAAAGCATGTTCTGAGGTACCTGAAGGGTATAGTGGATTATGGGCTCAAGTATGAAGCAAATCAAAAGTTTAACATGCATGGTTATGTTGATTTAGATTGGGCTGGCAGTGCTGCAGATAGGAAGAGCACATCTGGGTGTTGCTTCAGTATGGGATCGGGTGTGATCTCTTGGTTTAGCAGGAAGCAGTCCTGTGTAGCACTGAGTACAGCTGAGGCAGAGTATGTTGCAGCCTGTTCAGCTAGTTGTGAGGCAGTATGGCTACGGAAGCTACTGTCTGAGTTATTTGATCTCCCGTTGGAGGCTACTGGTATCTTCTGTGATAACCAGAGTTGTGTGAAGCTATCCGAGAACCCAGTGTTTCATGACAGGACAAAACACATAGAGATCAAATATCACTATATTAGGGATATGGTGCAGAGAGGAGCTATGAAGCTCCTGTATGTTGTGACGGACGAGCAGATTGCAGATGTGCTGACGAAGCCACTAGCCAGGGTGAAGTTCGAGTACTTCAGAGAGAGGCTTGGCATTCTTCAGATCGAGGACACTTCAAGGAATAAGTGATGGACACATTTGCTGAAGCCATTCCAAGCATGTTGGAAGGAGGATCCTTCACATGGCTATGGATGTAAGTGTTGGATGATGAGCATCAGGATGATGTTCTGGTTTCTGCTGGATATGATCAGTTGGATCATTTTTATGTATGTATGTACACATCATGTTGGATGTTGGATATGATCAGTTGGATCATTTTTATGTATGTATGTACGCATCATGTCGGATGCTGGATATGATCATTTGGATCATTTATATGTACGCATCATGTTGGATGTTGGATATGATCAGTTGGATCATGTGTATGTATTTTTGTATATGCATCATGTTGGATGCTTGGACCATGTATCTGTATATGTATCAGGTGGATACATTGTATGATCAGGTGGATCATGTATGGTGATATGTATCATGTATTTGTATTTGTGTCAGGTGGATACATTGCATGATCAGGAGGATCATGTATGATGATATGTATCAGGTAGATACTTGGTATGCATCAGGTAGATGCGTTGTATGATCAGGATGATCATGGATGACGAGCTTCAGGATGTTGCTCCAGATGACATGCAGCAGGACGTTGCAGTGATGATGATCAGGATGATCATGGATACATCAGGATGATGTATAGTGAGTATCAGGTTGATATTCTATGGCCGTGGATCAGGTTTTGCAAGATGAGCATGTAATCCGGTGCCCTGGGAGATTTGCATATGGTCTTTCAAGGTTTTGCCTATGGCATGTAATTCGGTGCCTTGGGACATCTGGCAAATGCTCTTTCGAGGTTTTGCTCTGGAAGGAAATATAAGTCAGTGCCCTGGGAGATCTGCAGATAGTCTTTTGAGGTTTTTCCTATGGCATGTAATTCGGTGCCCTGGGATATCTAGCAGATGCTCTTTCAAGGTTTTGTCCTATGGCATGTAATTCGGTTCCCTGGGAGATCCGATAGGTTGGGCTATGTGCCCGTAATTAGTCCTGGGATGCTCTTGCAAGGTTTTTCCATGACCACATGTAATTCGTTGCCCTGGGAGATCCTATAGGTAGAGTTGTGTGCTCGTAACAGCCTGGGATGCTCTTGCGAGGTTTTGTGGTGAGGTCACATGTAATTCGGTGCCCTGGGAGATCCTATAGGTAGAGTTGTGTGCTCGTAACAGCCTAGGATGCTCTTTCGAGGTTTTGTGATGCACGTAATAAGTCTTGAGGATTCCACAGTATGGCCAGTGATGATGAAGACCTACAGGTGGTGGGCCTACATCCAATATGAAAAAGGACTGGCTCTGTAGAACTTCCTATGACGAGTAGAGTCAGAGATTGGTTGAGATAGTAGCAGCAGTGACGATGATGATGACGATGCATCGATGACGATGATCTAGAGAAGAAGACTTGTCTAGCAGATCTGTGTCTATAAATACCTTCCTATTTAAGAGGGAGTGTTGATGTATATGTAACTTCGGAATGTATTTCATCTGTGTATTATATATATATTTATTGTACCCTTATAAGAGATGTGTTATTCCTCTATAAGGAAGTGTCGTCATGAGGATTGACAAGTGTCGCAAGTGTGTGTACTTGTCGATGGGTTATTAGACCACCATATGGGGTCGGCCCTAATTAATATATAATATAATGTGGATGTGTCTAAGTAGACAAGTCGGCCCCAGTAGGTCACTGGGCAAAAAGGTGAGTATAAATAGAGATAGGAGATCTCTATTTTACTCACTCAGAAAAGTAACTCACTCTCTCTCTGAAAAGTGGCGCACTAGTGAGGAGGAGGAGAATCATCTGCTAGGAGACTATCTCAGTGTTATTTGGTTGTATTTTGGTTGAGCCATTGCTCTCTCTATCTCTGAGGAAGTTATGGGGTTTTTCACCTTAGGGTTTTCCCCACGGAAACTCTGTGTCTCTTGTCTCTTTGCTTTTGATTCTTGTGATGCTTGTGATGCTTGTCATATTATGATTGTCATGCATTGATATACTGTAGATGTTATTCTCTCAGCAAAGATCCTATAGTATTGTGATTTAATACTCAAAATTTAACAAAAACATGCATAGTGGAAGACCTTGATCAAAAGGTCCTATAAATGGAGGTTGACTTAGTATTTCCAAGTCTTCCCCACAACAGGAAGAGTAGTACTCTTCCAACCTTCAATAGGAAATCAATATGCAACAATTGGTCATATTTATTCAAAAATTGAACACCTTAACCTCAACAATCAAATTTCATGTGATACATGTTAAAACCAATTTCATTACAACCCCAACCATGGAAGAATTGAATAAAATTTTCCATATGGTACAACAAATAAAAGTAGATTATAGAAAACATTCTACCACGAAAAGGGAACTAAACAACACTTTGGAGGTATATATTCAAATTATGATTCCCTTAAGGTGGCCACCATTTCTATAGGCAGCCAAAAAACACTTTGATCATGTCATCTAAAATTCATAAAAATTCTATTATAATGAAAAATTGTTATCTTCAAAAACGGAGAATTCCATGTGGTGATGAACATTCAACAATTAATAGTCCAACAAAGGTAGCATTGCAGGGTGCAAAAGTAATTGCCATGATTCATTATTTAAACTTGGAACATATGGGAGATCGACAATATTTCTAGAAAAGGGTGGGTATGGGATTCCAACACAGTGCATTCAACCACTAAATCCTACATACAATTACATGTCATGGTTAGCTCAAACTAGAGGCTTGGAACACCCACAAAATGGAAATGTTGGAGTAGGACTTGAGATAACAAGGATATTGATCGAAAAGAGGGGGTCTAGGCTTCCAATACAATCCTCTTAAGCAATATATTTTACAAACAATTATATGTCATGGTTTGCTAGAGGCTTCAAACACCCAAAAAATGGAGATGTTGGAGTAGTATCTGGGAAGGCATCTATAGAAAAGGGTGGGTTTGGGCTTCCAAGGTTGTCCACTCAACCACCAGTTCTTATAGACACTTATATCTCATGGTTAGCTTACACCTCTTCCATACAAGGTTCTCGTCTATATGGATACATCCCCCCTACTCTTCACATGTGGGTGTGGAATCTTGTTTTGATAGTCATTTCTTTTCCTATATAGGTTTGGGACCTCATTTTGAATATAGTCATGGTAAAGAAAATCCCATATTATGTAAAAATTTGTGCTAAAATTCCTCCAAGAGATGCCCCACAAAGATGTATATGGTGAATATCCATAACATCCAAGAATGTTTCCAATTAATTAACCCACTCTTTGACGACATTAGCTGTTGATACATATGTGGCAATTACTCGATGATCCATCATTATAAGAAATAAGGATGCTTATAGAAAACTTCAGCAATCCATGTTAATATGTTATGCTTAACCAATAGTTAATTTTTAGAATGTATTAAACTCACTCAGAATATGATGTAACACTTTTACATCAAATCTATCACTTCTTACATATAAGAAATGCATGAGAGAAACATGGACCCTAAGATGTCAATTGTTATAAGTCACTAGACACGTAAGGGTAACAACCATTAATGATTTCATAATCTAGATTTTCTTCTAATCGCGTAACCTTGAACACTAAAAATTCTTTAAGGATGAGTGCAATTTAAGGAGGAATGACAAAAACAAGTCTTTGGAAATTTTTACTAAGTCAATTTCCCCTCCTCTCTATGTTAATTGCTCAAGGATATGACTACGTTGAGAAACAAATTCTTCTATTTCAATTGGTTCTACAAGTTTATAAGGCATAAATCCCAACCTCACCAGATAAAATCAATTTCCAGATTGACAACCAACAACAATATATTTTTATTGTAGCTTATAGCAACCACCCCAAACCAAAGAACTAAAAACAATTACCTTAGTGGGTTTCCCGATGCTAAGTAAGGGTTGTTTGACACTAAGTAAATGGACCAGATCTGATATGACAAAGAAGAAGAGAATTTAGATGCAAAATGGCTCCATCCTTGATTGCTTGGTACCTTAGGGAAAAATTTTATCATTCCTTGTAACTCCCACTTCCATGAAAAGTGGGAGAAAGGATTCTCAAAAAAGCTTAAATCCATGAAATGTGGGTGAATCCGTGAAATATGGTCTCCAAATAATAACCATTCCAAAAAATCATGGAAAATGGGAGGATCGAGCTCCAATTGCACAAGGCTAAATGAATTTTGTTGCTCTCCCCAACAAAAAAAAGAGTGGCTTAAGGGTTTAATATATATATATATATATATATATATATATATATATATATATATATATATATATTTAAATGAATTCGAAGCTAAATGTAGTCAAACCCCTCTACACATTCTATACAAAAAAAACCACCCAACCAAAATTTCAAATCACCTAGGTGAAATTTCTCCCTTAGTTTTTTCCTTGTGCATAAGACCCTTGTTTTCACTGTCTTTTAGCTTCTTGTAACCAGAAGTCATCCTACAATGTCATAATTATAGGGTAGAATTGTATATGTATATGGTGTGTTTCAATGTTGACTTAAAAACCCAAAAACAACAACAGGAATGAGATGTGTACAATGACCAAGGTTAGAGCGTAAATCTTGTTTATAACAACTTATGGAAACATTATAACGAATATATTTACCTTTTTATTACTGCCTAATTTGTAGGTGAGTGTTTTGTACAACATATCAACAAGATAGTTTACTACCAAGTGCCAAGATTAAAAAGATTTTAAATATATTTGCATAATAACCATCTGATGTACACTACCACTTACTATCTACGTTTGGATTTATTTGTCCATTCTGGCCACATCCCCTATCAAATCATTACAAACGAAAATCCATTGAATCTATTCCTTGAAAATGACAAAAAACAAATAAACAAACTAGGCAATGAAAAAAACAAGATAATAAATTGTTGAATGATTTAGTGCATAGCCTCCTATTATATAGATCTAAGCATGTACATAAAGTTTAAACCAAAAATGAATGAGTATAGAATCCAATACTTGTGTGTCATTGTTTTTTCTAAGGTATTACCTAGGAAAGCAAGGATGCCTCCAATCCATCCATGTCTCCATGTCTCTTGAAGATTTGATGCAAAAATTTTAAAGGGTTGGATAAAAAAATACCTTAAATATAATGCATATATTACCCTAAAAATTCGATGATGTGAGATAGGTGCTCTAGTGTCATACATATCTTCCCTTGAAAATATCTAGACTTCTCTTGTTTCCCTTTAAATTTATTGCTATTTAGTTTTCCAACCCTCTCGTGTTTTTTATTTAGTTGTAAACATAAACCTCATATGTATGAGAAGATATTTCCATTCAGTGAAAAAAATGGCCAAGAAATACAATTCCCACCAAATGCTCATCCTTCTTAGTAATGTAAACTATTATCGCTTGCTAGTCATGGCAACACCATTGGCCACCATTTGTCCTAAGTGGGCACATGATATGTTGTAGAAGGAATGTAATCAATATGTGGATGAGGGTTATTTGAGAGGATGGAAATGATTAATAACGTAATCACACATAGCTCGAGCTTCATGCCAACACATTGCATAATGAGTGTCATTGATATGTCATGGAAGGAGGTTTGAGAGAATAGTGATGGATTAAATTGTTGATGAAATCAAATCAAGTTTTAGATTAATAATCTCTTATTCATATGCATTGATGATTAATGATAGTATTGAAAAGTAGATGAAATTACCTTGCTAAATCTCTACATTAGATCTGTGGGAGACAACAAAGAATATTTGTTATAAATGAACCATATTCATTGATTTCAATTTGCATTTGATGGGTTATAAATGAAACTTACCTTGTTAAATATTTGCCTTGGATACCAAGGAAACAATAAAGGATATTTGTTATAAATGAACCATGTTTGTTGATTTTCAATGCACATTAAAAGATGCATTAAATGTGTTATAAGTTTATGTTAAAATTCAATATGCTAAGACAGAAAATAGCAGCATTACATTCTATTTCACAATAATAGCATATACAGGATCACTGAAGAAACAACAAGCATAGCATAAACACAAGAGACACAGATTTATCCTGGGAAACCCTCATGGGGTAGAAAACCCATCAAAGCTTTCCTCAATAAGATGATAAACCAAAATACAAGATGTGCTCCCTCCTTCTAATCCTCCTTAGCAAATCTCCCAGACAAGTGCTCCTCTTTTCAAGTGTGTGAGTGTGTCAAATGAGGAACACACCTCCTCTATTTATACACTCTGACATATATTTTACACAAGTACATGTAGGCTCGTATTTAACCATTAGGTTAAATACCCTATTATAACTGACTGGGCCGACCCCCACATGGTGGGTCTAATAACCCTAGTTGCCACAACTCCTCGGAGGAATAAACATCTCCGGATACATAATAGAATCACCTCGGAGGGATGGAACATCTATGGAATAAATAATGTACAAATATAATATTCTTAGAAGTTACAATATTCAACACTCCCCCTTAACGAGAAGGATATTATAACAACATCTGCAGGAGCAAGGAGTCATTGACTACATCATCTATATATCATCAGAAGCTTTCTTCAATTCATCATCATCAGTAACTCAACTAGTTACTAGAACATCAACATCATCAGAGTTGATATTACTCGATCATCAGCATCGTCATCACACGATCATCAGCATCGTCATCACACGATCATCAGCATCGTCGTTACACTATCATCAGCATCGTCATCACACGATCATCAACATCGTCATCACACGATCATCAGTATCGTCATCACACGATCATCAGCATCGTCATCACACGATCATTAGCATCGTCATCATACGATCATCAGCATCGTCATCACACGATCAGCAGCATCGTCATCATACGATCAGCATCGTCATCATACGATCAACATCGTCATCACACGATCAGCAACATCGTCATCATACGATCAACATCGTCATCACACGATCGACAGCATCGTCATCACACGATCAACATCGTCATCATACGATCAGCATCATCATCACACGATCTCCAGCATCGTCATCACACGATCAGCAGCATCGTCATCACACAATCATATTACAGGATGATCAATCCTGCTCTTCTTTAGGACATAGGTCCATGGATGATGCAATCCAGATCAAGTTCCAGGATGATCAGTCCTTATCTCTTTAAGACAAGTCTCATGTCTAGGGACGATCCAATCCCAACCACAGTGTCAGTCCTTTTTCATACTGGATGTGACCTAGATCAGATCTAGGATTTACCGCCACAGAGCCAATCTTTTTCATACTGGATGTGTCACATCTACAGAGCCAGCCCTGTTTCATGCTGGATGTATCACATCTACAGAGCCAGACCTATTTCATGCTGGATGTATCACATCTACAGAGCCATCCCTGTTTCATGTTGGATGTATCATATCTACAGAGCCAGCCCTGTTTCATGCTGGATGTATCACATCTACAGAGCCAGCCCTGTTTCATGCTGGATGTATCATATCTACAGAGCCAGCCCTGTTTCATGATGGATGTATCACATCTACAGAGCTAGCCCTGTTTCATGCTGGATGTATCATATCTACAGAGCCAGCCCTGTTTCATGCTGGATGTATCACATCTACAGAGCCAGCCCTGTTTCATGCTGGATGTATCATATCTACAGAGCCAGCCATGTTTCATGCTGGATGTAACCTAGAACAATTCTAGGATTTGTCATGTACATTTTGAACCGAGGTCCAGGGACGATCCAGTCCTATCATGTACCTTTTGAACTGAATCTCAGGGACGATCCAGTCCTATCATGTACCTTTTGAACCGAAGCTCAGGGATGATCCAGTCCTATTCAATTCTCGGAGACCTCATGTCTATGGTTCAATTCACAGGACCAAAGTCCGAGGATGATCCAATCCCCTTACCTGTTCATTCAGGATTTTGTTCTCAGAGACATCATGTCTACGGCTCTCTTTAGGACTGAAGTCCAGGGATGATCCAATCCCCTCAAGTCCACCAAGGACTTCATTCTCTAAGACATATTTCTACGGCTCTCTTTAGGACTGAAGTCCAGGGATGATCCAATATCCTCAAGTCCACCAAGGAATTCATTCTCGAAGACATATGTCTACGGCTCTTCTTTCGGACTGAAGTCCAGGGATGATCCAATCCCCTCACATGTTCACCAAGAACTTCATTCTCGAAGACATACGTCTACGGCTCTTCTTTCGGACTGAAGTCCAGGGATGATCCAATCCCCTCACATGTTCACCAAGAACTTCATTCTCGAAGACATACATCTACGGCTCTTCTTTCGGACTGAAGTCCAGGGATGATCCAATCCCCTCAATTCCACCAAGGACTTTATTCTCAAAGACATACGTCTACGGCTCTCTTTGGGACTGAAGTCCAGGGATGATCCAATCCCCTCAAGTCCACCAAGGACTCCATTCTCGAAGACATACGTCTACGGCTCTCTTTAGGACTGAAGTCCAGGGATGATCCAATCCCCTCAAGTCCACCAAGGACTTCATTCTCAAAGACATATGTCTACGGCTCTTCTTTTGGACTAAAGTCCAGGGATGATCCAATCCCCTCACATGTTTACCAAGAACTTCATCAAAACATGTATAAATCATGTATCCTCATCATCAAAACATGTATAACAAAACATGTATCCTCATCATCAAAACATGTATAACAAAATATGTATCCTCATCATCAAAACATGTATAACAAAACATGTATCCTCATCATCAAAACATGTATAACAAAACATGTATCCTCATCATCAAAACATGTATAACAAAACATGTATCCTCATCATCAAAACATGCATAACATCTATCATCAAAAGCATGTATACATCTATCATCAAAAGCATGTATACATCTATCATCAAAAGAAAAAATATAAGATTCCTAAATCTAAATAATTCTAAGTAACTAGGTGCGGTAAATAGGTAACCTCATCATTGATGAGACAGACTTGTTATCAGATACTATGCTACTCCCCCTTTCGAGGAGGGTCCTTCTGGACTATACCAAGCTTGTCTCGGAAGTATTCAAACTTTACTCGAGACAGAGGTTTAGTCAATATATTAGCAATCTGATCCTCAGTGCTTATATACTCGAGCTTGATAGCTCCTCTCTGCACCATATCTCGTATATAGAAGTATCGGATCTCTATGTGTTTTTTGACTTATCGTGGAATACAAGATTTTCTATCTTGATGCAGTTTTGAATGTCACATATAATCATAGTGGAATTCATTTATAAGTCAAACACTCCATATAATAGCTTCTGAAGCCACACTGCTTCACAGCTGGCAGATCAGACAACTATATATATATTCTGCTTCAGCAGTACTGAGAGCCACACTAGATTGTTCCTTGCTGAACCATGAGATCATGGCAGATTCAAGACTATAACATCCACCTGATGTACTCTTTCTGTCTGAGGCACTTCCTGCCCAATCAGAATCTGAGTAACCATGTAAACGGAGTTCATGACCTCCAAGATAATATAGACCAAAATCTAATGTACCTTTTAGGTACCTCACTACATGCTTTGTAGTTATTAAGTGAACCTTTCTAGGTTCTACTAGATACTGACTTAGGGTATTTGCAGCAAAGCATATATCTGGCCTAGTATTTGTTAAATACATTAATGACCCAATGATTTGTCTATATAGGGTTAGGTCCACTAAATACAATGAGTCATTAACTAACAACTTCAAGTTGGAGTCCATGGGAGTGGCCATGGCTTTATACTCCAACATATCAAATCTTTTTAGAAACTTCACAGCATACTTACCTTGAATTAAAAGATTCCTCATTGGATCTTTCCATACTTCTAGACCTAAGAAGTAGTGCATTAATCCGAGATCTTTCATTTTCATTTCTGCAGCCATTTTCATGACCTGTTTCTCATTCCTTGTCAGAAAGAGATCATCGTCATACAATAATGGTATGATAGGTTCATCATCCACAACCTTAAGGTAAAGGTTAGGAACAGCTATACTTCTGGTAAAGCCCAAGATTTGTCATGAAGCTGTCAATTGTCCATTATTCACACTCAGCATTGAGTGATCTTCTACATATCTATCCGTTCCATCTCTCGTCAGATGGGTCTACTAAAATGAGCCTCAAAATCATTCAAACTCTGTGGTGAGTTCCTTCTTTCATCCATGTCATATGTGTATAGAACCCATATTCAACCTTGTAGCAAAGGTTGAGATCCACATCACCCATGATGATCATTAAGCTCATCAATTGACTACCGATCATGGGAAACCATACAGAACCTGATTACATTATTAAGAGAATGGTCTTATCTAGTCCCTTGGAGCAAAACATCTCATCATGATTCTCTTCCTCTTTCTAAGAGAATCTCTTAACCACAAGCTTTCTATAGTGTGTTTGATTTGTAAATCTTTTGTTGAACATCCATCGCTTGTTCAGAGTTCATCATTCATCATGATCTTTCCTACAAATCAAAATTAAGTACATGATTAGTAATACTTCATAATCATCAAATCATATTGACATGATAACCTATTATGCATACAGATATCATTTACATAGTTATGCAACTATTTTGACCAATACTTTGGCACAACACTTTCCCATATCCTGTATGCATACAGTGGCTATCTAGATGCCTTCCATCTCTACCAGAACATACTATCGAGAGTGTGCACAGCTCTCAGCATGTCAGCAAAGAGGTTTCATTCTAGACAAGCAACAATGGAATGTTTGTCCAACTTACCAATCATATGCATATTAGTAGTATACTGTTCAATGCTTTATGAATGTTTACACTCAGCATGATATATTCTAGGAATACAAATATGCATACAAGCAATATCATTTACTATTTCTAATAACAACTCAAATACTTATCTTTTATGTTTGTGTGGTTACCTCCCGCTTGATCTTCTGTATGTCTTCTGAACTTCTATTCATTCTGTACCACTGTGCATGCTCAAGTGTACACTAGTGTCATCCTCATGATCTCATACACAAACATACATTCATTAGTATATTCTCAATATTATCAAAACATTCTAATTCTAAATAATCTTGAATATGTACAGTCATGATCATTAGTATTCGGGGTTTCAAGGAAGTCTTCTTTTACTCATGCATATTCATGTTTGATCTAGTTAGTTAAATCATCAACCAAGATAAGAGACATAATATGCATAAACCCTTGATTACTAACCAATCATACCAAGTATACTTACACAAGGTAAGATTCTAACATGACATAGGAAAACATACCTGGATTAGTATACCTACTTAGTTATGTACAACATACCTAAACAATCTCTTCAATGATTTAGAGATCCTGAGCTAGAACCTACATGTCTCGTAGGTTAAACATAATATAACAAAGTCATACATACCTCGTGAGTCTTTGTCTTCATGTTGTCATGGTCATGGAACTTGATTTGTCTTTTGTAATGTACCTGTGTCTTGTTAGCAAACAACATCAACCTCACACAACACCATAATGCATAAGTACAATCATATAGCCCTAATCAATGAATGTCTTCGATCGTTCACATGCATTCATATTGTTACTAGGGTGATAAGACAATTAATAACATTAATCAAGATTGTACTAATAAATAACATGAAGACAAACACATTATGAACTTAATCAAGAATCAGATTTCAAGGCATACCTGAACCTCCTTAAGTCATACCTGTCGAGACTTTTTGTAGTCTTCTTATGTAAGGCCTTAGCCTCAACTCCCCCTGAAACTTGATCTGGAGATTGATTAGGGTTTGCTAGAGAAACCCTAAAAATTAAATCTTTAACTTTCATACTTCTGAATGGATGGAAGAATGTGTCTTGCTGAGCTGATCAACCTAGCATTCTTCAATTTTGAAATCTTCAAAATTTGACCCCTCAAAATTGCCTTCGAAACTTCTGGATCTTCTGGACAGGAACCCGAACTAGGGTTTGATGAAGCCCACCCTTCTGTCCAATCAAAAGGTTCGATCCAAGGCTCTAAACTCTTATTTTTTTGAGGAGCTTCCAGCCTTGGTTACAGACTTCAAAAATTCCAACTTTCTCCGAAACCCTAAATTTCGGAAGCCATGAATAAAGGTGCTAAAAATAATTCTGTTTTGACATAAATATGCACCTGATTTCTTCTGCTATAACTCTGAAATTTTTGCTCCACAGGGTCTGAAAACTTTTTCTGCAGTATCCTGACCTGTCATCTTTCCATCCTAGCAGGTCTGACCTCAATTGGATTTTCTGAGAGAGAGTTATGCCAAGTGTCGCAACGTGACTTGTTTATGGGATAAAACAGGAGATCGAACTTGTACGGAGTTCCACGTGTCACTGGTTCACCTTCGGCCTCTGAAAACGTTTTTTGAGATATTACAGTCTATGTACTACCTGTCACTTTTTACGAAATTTCATTTGGATCTTCCTAGCCCAAGTTATGACCTTTTTTCCAAGGTCACCTGATTTTGACTGAGATCTGGAAGAGGCAGAAACCCTAACTTGTACTGATCATAACTCATAAAGTACAACGAATCTGAGGGTTCCCTTTGGACACAAGGTACCTGGGGATGTTATCTTCGACCTGTAATCTTTTCAGACCTTGAACCTTCGCAGAAATGGATTTATAGCGAAAGTTACACGCTGACTAGTTTTTTCTATGTAAAACCCTAACCTTCAAATTGTCGTAAGTAAAGCAAGTGTCGTAAGTGCCATACCTTGTCTTCCTTCAGGTTAGCTCTGATACCATGTTAAAATTCAATATTCTAAGACAGAAAATAGCAGCATTACATTCTATTTCACAATAATAGCATATACAGGATCACTGAAGAAACAACAAGCATAGCATAAACACAAGAGACACAGATTTATCCTGGGAAACCCTCATGGGGTAGAAAACCCAGCAAATATTTCCTCAATAAGATGATAAACCAAAATACAAGATGTGCTCCCTCCTTCTAATCCTCCTTAGCAAATCTCCCAGACAAGTTCTCCTCTTTTCAAGTGTGTGAGTGTGTCAAATGAGGAACACACCTCCTCTATTTATACACTACTCTGACATATATTTTACACAAGTACATGTAGGCTCGTATTTAACCATTAGGTTAAATACCCTATTATAACTGACTGGGCCGACCCCCACATGGTGGGTCTAATAACCCTAGTTGCCACAACTCCTCGGAGGAATAAACATCTCCGGATACATAATAGAATCGCCTCGGAGGGATGGAACATCTCCGGAATAAATAATGTACAAATATAATATTCTTAGAAGTTACAATATTCAACAATTTAAATATAGAATGCCTATCAATTTAATAAATTTCAATTTGCATTTGATGGGTTATAAATGAAACTTACCTTGTTAAATATTTGCCTTGGATATCAAGGAAACAATAAAGAATATTTGTTATAAATGAACCATGTTTTTTGATTTTCAATGCACATTAAAAGATGCATTAAATGTGTTATAAGTTTAAATATAGAATGCCTATCAATTTAATAAATACTAACATCAATATATTCAGTCATAGTTTGAAACCCACTTCCAAATATTCTACCTAGTGTTGAAATTTGGCATGCACCCTTGATAGTAAAACGAAAAAATTATAATAGTCACATATTTTTATTGCCTTTCAATTTTCATTCTTACATGTTCATAAAGTATCAATTTCAAATTTAAATAAGTTATAATTGAAACTTGTCTTGCTAAATCTCTACCCTAAATATCTAAGATACAACAAACAATGTATGTTATAAATGAATCATGTTCATTGATTTTCAATGCATATTAAAGATGCATTAAACAAACTCTAAATTCAAATAGGTAACACCTACCAACTTAATAAACTATCAACTTAATAAATATTCACATCAATATATGGTCATGGTTTGAAGCTTAGTTTGAAACATTCCATCTATTGTAAAATTTGACATTCACCTTAACTCAACTGCATGGTGTTCTTGTCTCCACTTCTAACCACATTCTTGAAAACACCAATTTCAACCATCCATGTACTTAGATAATTTATTGTATGATTGAAGATAATTGATAAGTCCTTGAGATTCCTTTATGTGTCCTTAAGATAATTTAAGTAGTGTTGGTACTGCATTCACTATGAAATATAGCTAGACCTTAGAAAGCCTAAGGTGCACTTATTGTATGTATCATAATAGCCTCACAACCACATAAATAAAGCAATTTATATACAATATGTTGAATTTAGAAACATATATTGATTCTATTGAAAAGTATAGTTGAAGAAAGAAACCCATGGCATTGGGAAGCAAACAAAAATAAATAAATAAATCTATAGGTAGAAGATTTTGAATCTAATTAATTTGTATGCCATGGAAATAAAGAGACGAGGTTTATAAAATGAACTCACGCAATCGAAAAACTAAAGGACACATAAAGGAATCTCAAGGAATCATCATTGTTGGAAAAGTATTGCTATGATTATCCTCTTATGCATTGTAGACTATTCATCTCATTTAAACCTCTACTAGGGTAGACGTACCATTGATTGAATAATGATTGATTCCCATCGTGCATCCATTGATGTTTACCCTGCTAAACAATATATTTACTTTTTTTCATAAACCATGTTTAACATGTCTTCTATTTTATTATTTGAACATTAAAAAACACCTCTCCCACATGGCATGGGATAACTGGCACTCAAATCGCCCTGCTTTTTTGGCGATTTGTTCCCTAGATCCGGTTATAAAAACTGGCGGAATCGTAGTTCCACCGCATTTACTGCGGAACTATGCCATGGAATTGTGCCCCTAGGGGGTTTGGCCCATTTTAAGACGACCCAGATCGTCGAAATTCCAAAAAAATAACGAGAAGGGGCGGAATTGTGCCTCGCCAAAAAATTTCCCGTCGTCGGCAGGGGGCGATTTGAGTGCCAGTTATCACACATCCTCCCATATAACTAATTCGAATTCATTTCAACGTTTCTTCTTCTTGTTTACAGGTATTCTAGTGTGTACGACAATACGCTAGATCCTCTAACTACCTAGGGGCTAAAAGGCACCGAAGGCACGTTCACTCATAAAAACAACTTATCATATAAAGGTGCAATTATATATATTTTCCATATCATCTATATTACTCATGATGGCAATTATTTATAATGCATTTACCTAAAGGGGGTAGCATATGCATAACAATAGTCTGTGTACCCAAAATGAATTAAATGGCTTCATCAAAGTTGTACCAAACCTTAATGAAATGAAGGGAGGTGACCATTGTTGAATGGTAAAATATATCATTTTGTTAAACGTTGGGGTAACTTATGAAGTTAGCTTATGTGGGGTGATTTATGAAGTTAGCTTATGTGTCTACCTTGGAATGGAAACACATCACAATGTACACCCCAGGTGACCTATGACCATTAGGAGGATACCAATCTAAGATTTCCATAACATTTGAAGATATGTGGCTCCAATACAAAAAAGCATGATTGTGTCTATATGCCAACTTACTATCCATTTCGCAAGAGACACAATAGGTGGATGCACTTCAAGAGAAACTTGGTCGTAAAAGATTGAAAGATTGATCATTTGAATGAAGATATAGAATTTCTATGCCTCCTAGCGTTTTCTTTGATCTAATGTTGCCCACTACTCATACATGTCTCACTTAGGGACAAGGTATCCTTTCCTTCAATGACTTGTCTCACATTATCATATGCTCATTGTTTCCCCATTTAGGGATGGAATGCCTCATCCTTGTCCATTTAGATGCAAAGTTCCCTTGCCTTTACTGATGCATTCAAAATTGTCCCTTGCTCATCTATCTCATTTGAAAGCAAGGTGCCTCATATTTGTCCCACTTAGGAGCAAGATTTGGCTTTGCTAACATGTTTAACATTGTCATATGCTCATCTTCAACATATGTTAGGATCAAGGTGTCTCGTCCTTGTCTTGCTTAGGAGTAGGGTTCCCTTTCCTTTGCTAACTTGTTCAATTTTTCCCCTTGCTCATCCTCAACCTATTTAGCAGCATGGTGCCTCATCCTTGCTCCACTTACGTGCAAGGTGCATTGTCTTCATTTCCATGTCCATGTTATGGTCGTTATCCTACACATCCATGTCTTGTTTAGGGGTAGGGTTCTCTCATCCTTTATTTGATAGGCGTGAGGTTCCCTTGCCAAAATTGACCCTTCTAGTTGTTGTTTTTCCCCTACTCATTCATGTCCCCTTGCCTTTGCTATCCCATCTAGTTTTTATTTTTCCTTGTCATCATTCTCTCCTTGCCTTTGTTGACCCATCTAGTTGTCAATTTCCCCTACTCATCCTTGTCTGATTTAGAAGAAAGGTTCCATCATCCTTTATCTATTAGGGGCAAGGTACCCTTACCTTTGTCGTTTCATTCCAATCCTTTTCCACGTTTTTGCATGCTCAAACTTATCTGATGATTGGGGCAAGTTATTTTTCCTATGCTAGCTCACCTATAGTTGTCGCATTTTCTCCATTTATCTTCCTTGGGGAAAGTTGCTTCACCTTAGCTAGTCCATATAATGTTGTCATTATTTTCCCATGTTCACACTTGCTCCACTTAGGGAAAAAAAATTATCCTGCCTCCCTCCCCCTGTTGGTTGTGGAGTCTGATCTCCCAGATTCAAAGATATTACTATTCAAATTCAGAGATATTACTATTCAGTCATTTTTGTACCCCAGATTTATATGATATGCAAAAGGACTGTACACTCACCCCAGCGGGGGGGTATGGGGGGGTGAAGCCTCCCCCCACTGGCCCTAGCAGGGATTCGGGGGGGAATCCCCCGAAGGAAATTTTTGGGGTTGTTTTACAGGCCCATGGTTTTGGGTAACCCATGGTATTCCCCTTTATAAGAAAGACATTGTAATATGGATGGGGTTGATGTATTAGGTATTATGCATTGTAAAGGATCTCTGAGATCGTAAAGAGAGACTGTGAGAGAGTGTGAAGAGGAAGTGCAGCGGATGTGCTGCAGGTTGTATCCCTTCACTTTGTTGGATGGTATAATAATAAGGATTGGAAATTTCAGTGTGGACGTAGCCCATCTTGGGTGAACCACGATATATTGGTGTCTCTCTTGTAATGTGTTTGTGTGTTTGTATTTGCATCTTGTTTATTGTTATTGCTCTGCGATCTTGTTTTTCTAACACCCCCCCACTCACATCAAGGTGGGTGTCATCTAGATTCCTTACCTCCCTTGAGGAAAACTACTAACATTGTGATTAAGTTGTCATTTTCCTCATAGGTATACACGAGGCAAGGCCCTTGAGCATCTTCAAAAAAATGGATTTTTCTTTGGCATTCCCCAACGAACTTTCACATGGAAATGGCATCACTTCGATAAGTACAAGTATTGTTCTTCTCACCTCTCTCTTTCACTTTTTTCATTTAAGTTCATACTATAGTTGTTGCTTGCTTGATAATATGGTAGTTAAAGCTTCCTTTCTCCTTCCCTTTTTCGACATATCTTGTTTGTCATGCATCAATGCTTGTTGCTTTTATTTTCTATTTCTCTCCAATACTTGCTAGCATACACCCACAAATGGCATGTGCATAGCTCCAAGATTTTGTTGATATAGGGACATGTTAGGTTTCCATTATAGTTATTAGGTAGAGCCTTATCGCATATCAAGGAATTTTCCAATGCTACATTAGCCAATATATGGGTCCCTTCTTGTTTTCTCATGTATCTTCATTTTTCAAATTGTTGATGCATTATTTTCTTGTCTTCTATTGCTTTCCTACCTTTCAATATTCTTCGTGGAAACTCACTTCTCTTCCAATTTAAGAATAGTAGCGCCTACCATGGGGGGTAAAATTCACTCTATGGTTTCAATTCTTCATACCAACCATACACATATCCCATATGATATGGAGGTATAGAGTATTTAATAGTAAATTGGTTGCACTAGGAAAACACAAAGGCCCTCCTATCCATCCTAGAAATGGCTCACAGTGTGTTAAAGTAGTTCGCTTTAAGTCCCTTAACACGGTCTATATGTGTGACTATGATTTCGTATTTTAATGTCTAGTGCCATTGTAGGGTTCCCCTTTCATATTTCCCCCTTTAGTTGAACATTTGGAAATAGTGAGTGCTTTGGCCAACCCATTTGGGTCTCACCTTTGTTAATTTAGATCCTTCTTGTGCCTTATGTACTAACTAGGCCCTCAGTTGGTTGTAGGCCCTCCTTTGCATCCATATACATACCTACTCTATTAGGACACACTTTGAAGCACTTAATCAAACATTACCAAAACTTGAGTGGTCTTTGCATAGGAACCAAACCACTCCTTTATGTAATGGTATTATGCATGCTTCTCACATTTCATTGATTCTTATGGCATAAAGGATGATATTTTCAAGATTTTACTACAATTTCATTCATTTATGGGTGGTTTGGTGAGTCAAAAGTCATAGTTGATGTTCCTTTAAGGACCATCTTCCCAACAATTAGTGTGATGATTGGAAACATCACTTAAGTATCCCCAAATATATTTTAGTTCCTCCATAGATCATTTTTGAGGTTTTTTGGTTCTATGTTTTGTCTTCTCTACTTCTTTCTTCTACAATAGAACTCTATTGAATTATTAACTCTCTTGTGATCTGTGTGGCCTCCTTCCACCTTCTACGCTCTTGGGATTGCTTGCATTGGTTGTCTCTATCATCCCTCCACTTGTTTAGAGGATGCTACAAAAGATATTTTTTCCTACATCTAACTTAGAGCTTCCTTAGAGGAAAAGTGTTTTTTCTACATTTGGATTAGAGCTTCCTCAAAAGATTTGGTTGGTTCAATTGAGTTGTTTTGTTCCATCATTGTTAGCATCTAATCATCTAATATCTCCTACTCTATGGAAGCTTCAACTCAACTCTCTTGGTGAGAAATAGAAGGTAACCTTCTCAACCAAGGGTACAAGGATCATCCATCCCTCCACTTGATTGTTTTATTTATAATTATATGGTATGTTTGTTTCTCTTGCTTTACTTTATTGGAGATAGCTTGCTAAGTTTTCTTTTGTATTAAGAAGAGTCATGCGCAAGTACATAGAGTAGGCCCTAACCCTATCTTGTTTGTGTTGTTTGTATTCCCTCTATAATGAAGTACCTTTCATTTTTGTAGTTTAGATTAGATTATATCAACACCTATTAAGGGCTTTAACTTTCTTAGGGAGGAAACAAACCCCGGGTCCCCTCTCTCAAATTGATTGTTCACCATGATAAACAAGGATAATCCACCTAAGGGTTGTTATTTGTTTCCTTCATTGGGTGGAAAACAGGGGGTTGGTTAGGTTTGCATATTATTTCATGGCAGTACTTTCTTTCCTATATAAAATTAATTGGCATACCAAAGAAAAAGAGAATAAACCCTTGTTTTGCCTCTTTTATTTGCTAATTGTTACTAGTTACTTCACTTGGTGCTCCAAATTGATCTTAATCTACTCATCACACAAACCCTATCAGCCACGGATCATTAAGATAATTGATCTCCTAATTAATGTAGTAGCCTTCGTCTTCTCCCCAAGTTAGTTTCTTGGTTTCTTACAAAACCCAAGGGGTAACTCCAATTCCCTTCTAAGGCCTCAAGCTTGTGTTATACCTCTCTTGGTGGTAGCGTAGTACCTCTCTGACTATCACACTATAAGGGTAACATGTCTACAAGAAAAGGTGGAGATTGTTACCTCTCAAACCTACAATGAAAGTGATAAATCCCTAAAACACATGTATAACCCTAAGGGAACTCAAGAAGGTTGTCCATTATTTCCATAGCAACCCTTCCTATCTATTTAGGTTGTCCATCCTCCACCACAAGGGGGGAATACCTATGTAAAATGTAATATTATCTTTTGATTAAATCAAATGGTGGACCAAGACAAGTGCCAATCTATTTGGGAAAAATGGAGTGAAAATCTAGACAAAAGGGTCGAAATACAAATGAAATGGATCGTGACTATATCGTTATAGACATGATATAATCAAACATGGGGACTGCTTTAAAGTGTAGAAATTAAGAAGAGGTCCCTTCCAAAGGTGCGCCTATTCAACAAGCAAAACTACAGTAGTAAAGGAGTGTGTAATTATGAAAAACAAAGACATCAACAATCCCTCAAAAGTATAAATGACAACAACAAAAACTTATGAATTGGTCAATGAAAAAATAGCAAGAGAAAAAAGTGGTTTCGCCTCAACCTTAGCCATTCTTATGGAGAACAACTACCCTTCAATGAAGTCCCTTAAAACAATTTTTGCAAGAATAATTCCAGCAATCAATTTCAACCCTATAAGATGTGAAATGGTGAACCGCACAATGAGTAAGCCCCTTAACTTATTCCTTCAAACAGATTTTCAACTAGGCTTGGAGGGGATCTCCTCACAAATACCACCATACTTAACAAATGAGATGGATTCTCTTTATATAGAGTTTTAGCTCAACCTCCCCTGCAATAAAATATGACTAATTTCCTTCTAGATCCATAATTTACTCCCAAGAAACCTCCTCAAAGATGGACATTCCTCGGTAATGATGAAATTACATAAAGAAAACATTAACTATGCCCTTGCTACCATATGTTTTTTCCCATTGAAAAGACTCCCATAGATGATCACTATTTGACCATTTCTTAGGCTTCTTTATGCCACGTGTCCCCTTCTCCTTGTAGCACTCTTAAAGATTCTCCTCGGAATAGCAATGGAGCTCAAAATAAAAGGAGCACTCCTCAATATATGGCATCATCCCTTCTCTAAATTACACATTACTACCTTGTGTCCTCATTAGAAACTTGAGCACTCTCCAAGAAGGACCGTTGACCAAATCAAATTACATATAATACTAATAAACTCCTTAGCGAGGGGGTGCACCCTTGAAATGTGTGCAAGTTGTTGAGCTCCAATTTTGACACTTTTCATCACTTTCAACTAAGCCTAATTACCTTCTATTTTGATCTAAAATCCTTCATTTTGCCTACTTGTACTAGGTTAATTGCATAACAAGCATAATTAAGGTAATGAGTTCTCTTTAATTACAAATTCTTGAGTTTGGATAAATAAAACATTATCAAAATTCAATTACTTATTCATTTACCAACATTTCAGGTTATTACTGGAAATATTTCATGTAATGTGTCCAAGATTTTGCATGGATAAGCTACACCAAATCAGGATCTGACACTTGGAGGTTGTTTGTGAGCTTCATCAGATGGTGAAATTCCTATTTTTCCCTCAAGATATTCGCCTCCATTCAGTCAACGCATGATCAGCACAACAACTAGGAACATGAGATACACATGCTAGAATGAGTAAAAACCATGATTTCGTTCCTAGAATCTTGGATTTGCAGTTGAAGGAATTTGGAAGTCCTCATCACATGGATAATTAAAGGAATAGCATAATATATTCAGTAGATACCTCAAGGATCCTTGATTCCTTGTTCTAAAATAAGATTTTGTTTGTGACTAATTCAACAATTTAGGGAAAGAGCATTATCCTCAGAGCGCTCCACCTTTTTCATGTAATATCTATAAAATCAGAGATCGAGTATGTATTGAGTTAGAGAGAATGATGATATCAAAATTATTGCTAAGAGAATTATTTTGTAATATGTAAACTCTTATTGCAATTATTGAATACAAGGATCTTATGTTTCATTCAGAGTGTTCGTAGTTCTTTAGTGTTCTGATTATATTTTATAGCATATTCCAGGAAGGCCCCTTGGTATGTGTTGTGTTCTTTAATTTATATGTTTTCCTAAAGTATTGTCTTTTTTTGTAATTGCATTTATTTTATGTAATCACAGTAAATTTCTTGTAATTAATGATTAAGCCTACAATAGATTTTCACACTTAATGAGTTTCATTTACAAGCATTTCTTACATACAATATTCCCTACAAATTGTGGTTGTGTCAGTTGTTCAATGTATTGTTATTGAAGTAATTCAATTCATGTGATTGAATTAACCTCATAACTTGTTTTGCTACAAGCAACTGCATTAAAATCATATTTGAAACCTTGGGATTAACTTTGTAACCATTTGATTCAGATCATTAAGTTTTTTGCACGTATCTCTTTGATGCACTTTCATTGAATGTTTTGATTTGAGATCAGTTGATTAGTCTACAATCAGAGGTATCTCAAATGGATTCAAAAATTATATGACTTAACAGATTATATATTACATAAATATACACAATTGCATAAGTCTTTTATATAAATTCTACCACTAAAAGTCAACATAAGTAACTGATATGGAAGTATCCTTCATGTGAACTAGCACTAAATATTCTTGTTTTAGATTGCATTAGATTTAACCTTTCATAGGATTTTTGTTAGTTTTTGTACAATTCTAGCAGTATAATTAATTGCATATGATAAAGTAGTATCACTAAAAGAATAACCAAGCACATAAACAATAGACACAAAGTTTTATCCCGAGAAACCCAACAGGGAGAAAACCCAGCAACCTTCGTATAGAGATAAATAGTTCAAAGATCAATGTACATCCAGATATCAACAAAGTGAGAGAGAAAGGGAAACTTCTCCAAGTCTAGTAGCCGCAAGAAACCCTTCTCGCGCTGCAATAGCGAACCTTTCTCTCTCCTAGAGCGAACTTGCTTGAGTTGAGTGAGTGAACAGATGAGAGTTGCGACCTCTCTATTTATACTAGTCAAAAAATGACTTTTTACTTAACTGGGCCAACCAAACTTTCCCTAACTGGGATGACCTGACTGGGGTATTTTTTCCCATTCTTTGGGGCAGACTGCCCACTGTTTGGGGCAGTTTACCCATTGGGCCGACTTGTCTTGGGGGAATACAAAAATTACATTTAATAAATGTTTTCTTTGGGTGATTCCAACCCAAGGTTTATATTGATTCTTTCAAGGTCTTTACATGATCAATTACATCATTATCTTCTCCTAAAGGAGGTACAACAATAATATAATAAAGTACATTAAGAATAAATTCCAAAGTTGCATTATTTATAACACTCCCTCTTAACAAGGAAGGTATTCTTTGGATACGGTCATCATCAACATCACTAGATATGATCATATGGATCTCAATTGTACATTACATGTGTCTCGAACATCTCTATACATACGGAAGGTCTTCAACAGAGTCTCAGTTCATCGAGAAGTGCATCATGCGTCAACTCAACCTAGTCCATCGGGGAACATGCACCAACTCAACCAGTCCATCAAGGAACATGCACCAACTCAACCAGTCCATCACTAAGTCCATACATCAGTTCAACAACTCTTCAAAATCCATCGGAGACTCCATTGTGCATCATTTCAACCCAATCCATTGGGGAACATGCATCAACTCAACCATTCCATTAGTGAGTCCATACAAGAGTACTAGTGTGCGCCAGTGTGCGCCAGCCTCTCCATCCCATCTTAGGATGTATGGGAGATCTCCTCACTCTTATGCACTAAATCTCTCCATGAGAGATCTCCTCACTCCTTTTGGAGTGATCGAGAGTGTGCACTGGCCTCTCCATTCTTTTCAGGATGTATGAGAGATCTCCTCACTCCATATCGGAGTGATCGGGATAATGTTGTGGCCTCTCCATCCCATCTCATGATGTCTAAGATATCTCCTCACTCCTTTTGTAGTGATCGGGAGAATGCTTGGTCTCTATATCATCGTCCTTCCCTCTTAGCAAGGCATATAATCATGGAACCAATCTCCCCACTCCATCATAGAGTGTCAAGGAGTAAATTCATCATTCCCTCTTATCGAGGTATTCAATCATGGGACCAATCTCCTCACTCCCTCTCGGAGTGATCGGGAGAAGATACCTACACAGATATCAGCTAACAAAGGCATCAAGTATATCGAGGTAGACATTTATGTCCTTCCTTATTCTAGTCATGAAATGCAAATAAATGAATTAATAACAAATCACATGACTGAATTTATGCACCTGCATGGGAGAGCATCAAGAAACTAGTCTCCCCACCCTATCACGGGGTGTCTGGGAGATCTCTCGTCCTTTCTTTGAGTGTTCGGGAGAAAATACGGTACTGTCATCAAACCACTCACCCTTAACCAAGTCACATGGATAATAATTGTCCAATATTACAATCACACCTCCCTCTATGTTGGAGCGTCCTACTCCCTCTACATCTAAGCATCTTGTTCCCTCTCTGGAGCTATCCAGAGGTAGGTCCATCAGCCTATTACTTCGAGTGCCAATCTGAGTACCAGCTTCACAGAGCAAAAGATCACAATTCCTTACTAAAATGTAAGTATCCATCCTAGTGAGGACCAGGTACATCAAGGATCCTGTCAATTGTTTGTCTGAATCAACCAGCAACGCCATCATTGTATCCAGGTACTCACCGTCATCATATTGGATCTACTCAGGATCTCAATTGTATTCTTCCTTGACCTAGGAAGATCTCATCAGGTTTCTACCACACCATCAATAGGCCAAGATCCTCATCTCAAGGACTAATTTACTTTGTCTCGATGAGGGATAGATCATTAGTATACAAAATCATGAACGAGGGATCATCGTCGGCAATATGTTATGAATCCCTAGGCATAATTCTAACTGAACAAATCACCTCCTCAAAAATCAACTAAGTAACTCTCGTCCTTCAGGACTAACATACTCTAATACTTATGTCATGACTCTAACTGGAAACCAATTGCTTTCCATAATCATTGAAGAACCGAACATTTGTAGTAGAGAGAGACTGACATCCGTTGGAGCCTTCGGCTCCCAAACACCAATCTATATGAGATCCTTTGGGCATGTGAGTCATGTATCAACTATAGTTGGATGTATTAGGTCGTCGTATGTCCACTGCAGCATAGTCATGACTTTCATCTAACTGCTTTGTCTAGGAGTCATCCTTCTAGGCTGAGAGTCATGCTCCTAAAATCTTCCTACTTTTGATTAATCTGAACGTCGACGAGATTCATGTGTCCACCACTTGTTCATCAGAACAAGTCACATCATCTTTCTCTTGTATACCATATCATGTGATCTTTTCCCTACAAGTCAAATCCCGTCAGATGATTAGTGACATTGCATAATAAAATTTAACAAATTTATATTTCAATGTAATGGAAATAGTTTACACATGTATGTAGGCATCTTAGCTAAAGCTTCAGCACAACAATCATAAACATGTATCCGTAACACATATGGTAACTATCTAGATGTTTGCTATCTCCACTAGAACATGCCATCAAGAGCGTGCACTACTCTAAGCATGTAAGAAGGAGATATCATCTAGACTAGCTCCATCAAGGGTTTATGGAATGTTGTGCACCTCATATGCATAACAAGTACATCAATAAGTGAACTATATCAAATGCTCAACAAACTTCCTAATAGATCTGCATACAATTTGTTATGAAAACATATAAGACAAAAATAGATCCATGTGAGCAATAAATCCAAATACTTATCTTTTATTTTTTTTGTGAGTGGACTCCCACAGCCTCCTTGTGGGAATCATGAGAGGCCTTCGTTCTTCATTTTTCTTGCTGGGAGTCCATCACAGTCTGGATCTTCATATCATCCCCTCAACATGGGGAGCACTAGAAGAAGAACTTCGTACAATCATCATTCCTTGATTTCTTGTGAGAAGTATCTTCATTAATATCTACAGTTGAGGCTTCGTGCTTCCTTTTATTTGAACTTCGACAATATCTATCATAGTGGCCATACTTATTGCATTTGAAGCACTGAATATGAGAGAGATCTTTCTTCTTCTTCTGATTTGGTGGTGAGCTTGATCTTCTATCTTCATTTCCATTATTATGAAACTTTCTTCCTTTTCCTTTGCCTCTCCTGGCATGATATGTAAATGCTTGATTCTCTTCGAGTTGAGTACCATGTAGTTTATTCCATGCTGCAAATTGTGTTTCCTCCTAGATACAATCTGCCCATAATCTATCAAATTTGGGCAACTTGGTTCGTCCACTTAGACTTTGGATGAATGGTTCCCAAGAGGGAGGGGGGCCATTAAGAGTTGTTATAACAAGTCCTCTATCTTCAAGAGGTTCTCCAAGAGTGCTTAGCTTATTTCTTAATTCAAAGATCCTCATGAAGTAAGAAGCAATTGATTCGGACTCTGACATCTTAAGATTTGATAGTTGATTCCTCAATTCAAGAGTACAATTGATGCTACTATGTTCAAATAACTTCTTCAGGGTTTTGAACATCTTCCTGTTTATCTTCTTCTGAGATATCTGAGGAACCAAATTATCTTTTATTGAATCTACCAAGATTCTTCTTGCTTTGGCATCATTCTTTCTCCATTGAGTCTTGTCATCTTTTGCTTCTGGTTCTAGAACCTTCTCATTGACGAAATTCAAGAGCTTATTTTCTTCTAAGATAAGGACTCTAAACTTCCAAGAGATGAAGTTGGAAGCCCCATCAAGTCTATCTTCAACCTTCATACCAATTATCTTGACTGCAACCTGAAAAATGCTTCATAAACCCTAGTGGGAGCTAGGTCAAATTTGAAGTGTGGTAACTTGTAAAATTGATTCCACGGGTAAATGTTCCCTCCTAGGGTGAGTTGAAAAGACCTCCTTTTCTCCCAGATATGTGGACAAAACAGCTCAAAACTGGAAACTCTAGTTTCCTAACTCCTGTGGAGAATAGGTCGGAAATGAAAATTTATGGATCTGAAATCTACTTCCACAGATAGTTACGCCCTACCAAGGTGAGTTGGAGAAAGATAAGAACGAGAAAAAATGGTTGGAAAAAGGGATAAAAATTGGAAACCCTAATTTCTGCAGTTGTTGCAGTTTCTGCATAATTAGGTCAAAATTTGAAAATTCTCGGAATTGGAATTTTCCTTCACAGAAAGATGCACCTTCCCTAGGGAGAAATTCCCAATGCTCTTTTGAAGCCAAACTGAGGTGGGAAGGCTTATGAATATGAAACCCAAGTTTCCGGCAATGGTTTCTTTTAGCACCGCTCTGAAACTATGTTAGTTTTTGTACAATTCTAGCAGTATAATTAATTGCATATAATAAAACAGGATCACTAAAAGAATAACCAAGCACGGAAACAACAGACATAGTTTTATCCTGGCAAACCCAACAACCTTCGTATAGAGATAAATAGTTCATAGATCAGTGTACATCCAGATATCAAAAAAGAGAGAGAGAAAGAGAAACTTCTCCAAGTGTAGTAGCCCCGAGAAACCCTTCTCCAGTTGTAGTAGTGAACATTTCTCTCTCCTAGAGCGAACTTGCTTGAGTCGAGTGAGTGAACAAATGAGAGGTGCGACCTCTTTATTTATACTAGTCAAAAATGACTTTTTACTTAACTGGGCCAATGAAACTTTCCCTAACTAGGTCGACCTGACTAGGGCAGTTCTACCCATTGTTTGGGGCAGACATCCCACTGTTTGGGGCATTTTACCCATTGGGTTGAATTGTCTTGGGGGAATACAAAAATTACATTTAATAAATGTTTTCTTTGGGTGAATCCAACCCAAGGTTTACATTGATTATGTCAAGGTCTTTACATGATCAATTACATCAATATCTTCTCTCGAAGGAGGTACAACAATAATATAATAAAGTACATTAAGAATAATTTCTGAAGTTACTTTATTTCCAACAATTTTGAGTGACAATAAGACTAATTATGCACATACAGTGCCTACACCTCATAAGTACACTTACCCTGGTTGATAAGTAAATCTTTCAGAATTTAGACAATTAAATTACTCAACATTTTGGCGTCATTGTCGAGCAAGTGCTACAAGAGTTGGTTTTAGGAGGTCGGAGTTTTCTTTTGTTTTCAATTTTCATAAAATTAAAGAAAAAATAGGATTTTCTTGCATTTTATTTGTCTGTGCATTTATGACGAGTAAAGACAGTGAGACAAGAGGTAAGAAGTTGTGCATTCACTTTAGTGAATCTTTACGAGTCTTCGCCATGCATGCTTTGAATGCATGAGATAGTTAGGCCAAGAGATAGTAACGGTAAATTTGTAAAAAGAAAAAAAGTTCCAATTATTTTAGATAAAACAAAATCCCCCACAAAACCCCCCATTACTAACTTGCCTACAAATAATAAAAAGGAAACAGGGAAAGTATTGTTGCAAGAAGCTCAAAACAAACAAAAACAGAGGAAAATGTTGAACGACTAGAAGATACTGAGGAAACACCAAAAGAGTGGAATAAAGAATATTGGATCTTCTGGGAATCTCCAATGGCAAAAGAAGGTAAATCCCATATAAGAGGTAGAGGAGTAGGTAAACCAATAGGAGTTGCAAGAGGACCAAGAACAAGTGGAGGACGAGAAAGAAGTCCAGAAGGTGGAGAAAGAGAAAGAGAACCAAATGACGAAAGAGAAATGTTAGAAGAAGCAGAAAGAGAGGTAAATTTTGGATTTCCTATTCTAGATACACCCGCACTTCTTGGCAATGAAGTTAAAATGAAAAATATTCCACCATCAATTCTGTCAAATTTATATGGTATAGAAACTGAAGATATTGATGCTTTCCTTTTTTAATTCGATATTTTGTGTGGTACTTATGGTTATACTGATGATACACAAAATATTCAATTATTTCATGCTACCTTAAAAGGATCTGATCTAAAATGGTTTATGAGATTAGGTGAGAATACTATTGCATATTGGGAAACCATGAGGAAAATCTTTCTTAAAAATATCATGTATATTGCAGATCTAGAGATTCTAAAGAATATATTTTTAGAATGGCACAACAAGAAGAAGAGAGTTTAAAGGACTATTTAGAGAGGTACTTAGACAATTTGCAAAAATCTAAACATAGCTCGTTGAATCCTGACATTATTCGTACAATCTTTTCACAAGGAATTCAAGATGAATATATTGATGTTCTTAATCTCATGGGATCCGAAGATATTGTTTATCTACCATTTTATCAAATTTCTGAGTTGTGCAGGAAATATTCAAAAGATAAGGCTAAAGTTGGCAGAGGATAGAGGGATGTTATTTCTAAAGTTACTAAATATGCAATAGGAAGTTAGTGAAGCAGAAATGGTTAACGTATTAGAAAATTTTAAAACTGAAATCCTTGGTATTCTCAGTTTTGAATTTGATACAATTAATACTAAGAAAAGACGGGAGGAAGAAACTACAACTTTGTCTATTTTTTGTTCTCTATGTAGAAAAAAAAATCCATAACAAGAATGTCCATTAAGTAACATTCAAATTTGTGGGATTTGTGCAGAGCAACATGCAACATAAAATTGCCCTTTATTGCCTAGGTTAAGGTAGTTTACAAAGGAGAAAGTGAGGTAGCAAAAGCACTTTGTTCAATTGCACCTAGGCGACCTTGCCAGCCACGAGCAACAAGTATGACTTTAGACACCACTAAACAATTTTCTGCATTTTCTAATAAAAATAATGCTCAAACAACTTGTAATACTCCCATGCCATGGTAGTCATGGCCTCTTCAATATATCCAAAGTCATCCCTATCAACAAAATTGGAGAGAAACTACTTATGGAAATCTACCACCTTATGATACTTAACAATATTAACAAACTCAACAATATCAACCACAACAATTTGTACCAAAGCAAAACCAACAATAGCCTTTCCCGCAACAACAATAATACCAAGCATTCTCACAGTGTCCTTCAACTATGCAGCACATCACAACCACAACTAACTTGATCACAGCCATTGCAACTCCCATCAAATCAACAACCACCTAGACCTACTCAATTACCTACCCAGCCAATGGAAAATCCTAATAATCAAAAGGATAAAGTTGTTTACAATGGTGAAGTAGACACTTTTTCTACTTATCGAATTGCCGCTGTGAAATTATAGGAATTTATTGCCCAATTACGAGAAATCAATTTGCATTATGGGAAGGTTGTAAATCAAAAATCCCCAATAATAATTGAAGAAGAGAAGGAGGAAACTCCTAATCATTTCGATAAATATAATACTCTAATAAAACAATATGTTTCTCCAGTAGAACAGCCTCAATCATTTAGGACACCACCTTTTCCTGAAAGGTTGACTACTAAGAAACAAGAAGAGCCATAAAATTCGTCTGAATTAGATTTCTTAAATGAATTGAAAAAAAAATCATTCAAATTCTTTTACTACAAGCTATAAAAGATATACCAATATATGCAAAGGCAATTAAGGAATTATGCATTAGAAAACCTAGAAGTAAAAAAAAAGATCCAACAACAATTCAAGTTATAGGGAAATTAGCTAGTTTGATGACCTATAGAGTTATTCCAAAAAAATATGTTGATCCCGAAATTCCAATTTTTATCAATGATTTTTCTATTTCTAACACTCTAATCGATTTGGGACCAGCTATCAATATCATGACGATGGAAACTATGCAAAATCTAAACATTGTCAATCTTCAACCAACCCCTACCGTTGTTAGAACTAGTGGATAGATCAAAAATTAAACTTGAGAGTGTAATTGAAGACATCATTGTTTCATTTGACTCTAGGGAATACCTAGTAGATTTTATGATCCTAGAACCCAAATCTAATTTGGGTGGACATCCTTTAATCTTGGGAAGACCTTGCTTGGATACAACGGATGTATTTATTAGTTGGCAATCCATAAACATGACTATTACAAATGGTGTTGAAGTAAAACACATCACACTTTGTCCCCTGCAAAATCTATAAATGAATTAGAACATGAGACATGGCTTGATGAAACTGATATTGATGAAGAAATAATCCAACCTCTTTTACCAATTGGTCAAGCTATGAATCTTAAAGAAAATACTGACAAAAATCAGCTTAATCATTTCATTTCTCATCCTGATTTTCCTACGTATTTTAGGGGGGAAACCATTAAATTCTGAACAATTTTCTATTGATCATATTTTGGGGCAGAATTTTCAGGAAACATGTATTGTGGACAGTTTGACATCTTTATCTCGATCCATATTTCACGTAAACTCTATATCAAGTTCCTATCATAAAACTATTGAAATCTATCGTCAAAAAAGTTCAAATATTAATTATGTTTTAGATGATTTACATCAAAAGCAATTAATTCCGATTTTGCAAAAACATTCTAACGCTTTTGCCTAGGACCATACGGATATGCAATGTATCCATCCGTATACATGCACACATCATATTTATACACAGGAAAATGTTAAACCAATGAGACAACTACAAAGAAAAATGAACCTTGTTTTAAAAGACATTGTAAAAGGAGAAGTTCAAAAATTATTGGACGTTGATTTCATTTATCCTATATCAGACAGCTAATGGGTTTCACCTTTGGTGATTGTTCTTGGAAACAACAGAAAGTGGTGAGTATATGTTGATTATTGAGAACTAAATAAAGCCACATTAATGACCATTTCCCTTTACCTTTCATAGATCAAGTCCTGGATACGTTAGCAGAAAATAAATATTTTTCTTTCATCGGTAACTTCAATGGCTACAATTAGATAAGAATAACTCCAAAAGACCAAGATAAAATGACCTTTACATGCACTTGAAGAACCTATGCCTACAAGGTATTAACCTTTGGACTTTGTAATGCGGTTGCCACATTTCAAAGAGCAATCTTAGCCATCTTTTCTGATTTAATTCATGACTGTGAAGAGATCTACATGGATGATTTTACAACATATGGGGACACTTTTGAAAAAGTCTTGGATAATTTGCAAAAAATTCTAACCAGATGCCAGAAAACAAATCTTGCACTGAGTAAGGAAAATTTATTTTTAATGTTTACTAACGGAATTATTCTTGGCCACCATCTATCTCTTGTAGGTATCAAGGTTGATCCAGCCAAAATTGAGGTAATCCTTAATTTACCAACTCCATCCACCCAAAAGGATGTAAGATGATTCTTAGGACATGCAGGGTATTATAGGCGGCTCATAAGAAATTTTACTAAAATTGCCTCGCCTTTATTCAGATTGCTTGCAAAATATGTTGATTTTTATTGGGATACTAACTGTCAGGTTGCTTTCAAAGCACTTAAAGAGAAACAACTTCGGTATTAAGAGGACCAAATTGGACATTACCTTTTCATGCATCCACTGATGCATTTGATTCAACATTTAGAGCAGTTTTAGGGAAAAATGAAAATCAACAAACTTATGCTATTTACTTTGTGAGTAAAATTTTGACTCCTACTAAAATTAATTATATTGTTTCTAAGAAAGAATTTCTAGCAGTGATTTATGCAGTTAATAAATTTTGACACTATATCATTGGCTATGAAGTCTTTGTGCATACTAACCATTATGCCATTAGGTTTCTGATGAATAAACCAATAACAACTAGCATAATAACAAGATGGCTCTTATTATTATAGGAATTCAATATCATTGATTTAGACAGGCTTGGAAGAGAAAACCTGCTAGCAAATTTTATTTCTCGTATAAATAATCCCGGTGAGACCATTCCTATAAAAGATAGTTTTCCTAATGAAAACTTATTTGCAATTTCTATTAAATCTCCATGGTTTGTTGATATCAACAATTATTTGTCCACGGAAAAACTGCCACCACATTTTTCACCAAAGGAGAAGCAAAGGATTATTAGACAAAGTGTCAAATACTCTTGGATCCAAGGAGACATTTTCTACACTTGAGCAGATTTAATTATCCGCAGATGTGTTAGAGAAGATGAGATGTTCGATATCCTGAAGGAATGCCATGATGAGTCGTGTGGTGAACACTTTTCAGACAAGAGAACTACCTACAAAATCCTTCACCTAGGGTGATATTGGCCCACTCTTTTTAGAGATGCTAAAAAGTACGTCAAAAGATGTGATAGTTGCCAAAGGATGGGTCATCCAGTTGCAGCAGATAAAATGTCTTTGTTAAGCCCTAAATGTTGGCACATTACTCTTTATATTGTGACTCATTACATATTATTGGTGTCCTCTTGGGAGTATTAGTGGTAATTGTCATTAGTATTATTATATTAGTTATGTCAGCTTGGGTCCTTTAGTTGTAATTGTACCTCTTTGTCTCCTATATATAGGAAGGAGACATTTTCATTTGAATCATCTAATCTTGTTGTCTTGTGTATTTAGTACATTGTATAAGGAGGTTGCCCCCTCGAAGAGGTTTTCTATTCATCTATTTTCTTCATTATTAAGGCATGGATTACTCTGTCTGGTCTCTTTATGCTAGATTTTCATGCTCTTTGGAGAATTTGTTACTTAAAATTTGGTATCGTAGCTTGGATGCTTCCAAAACAAGACATCTTGGCATTTTTGCTATAACTTGGTTTCTACAAAGATTCAAACAGCGAAACTCGGAACCCATCTAGAAAACAGGACGAACTATATGTGGTAAAATTTTCAGAACCTGACTCATTACAGGTTCGAAGTTATTCCCAATGGAAGGTGGGGTTTTTTACGAGTCCATAAATCTAGTCTAAAACAAGTGTTCTAGGAAAAACGGTTATATTTAGGGCATGCTAGATGTAAATTGGGTGAGACCTGTTGCATCAGAAAGAAGACAAACCACAGTACCATGGCATCAATTTTAGACTCGGATCTGAAAAATTAGACATGTGGCATTCTATACACTTTTGCTCTTCTGAAATGACAAAAAACAACAAGTGTTGAGAGACTCGCCATATTTTTTTATTGGCACATTAGAATTAGGTCAAACATGCAGCATTGAAGAGAGGACATATCAAGCTACTGTAGGAAGAATTTTAAGACTCGGAGGGGCCCAAATTTTAGGGTTGTCTCAGTTGGAAATCAGTCTTCAAATCAAGGTTGGAAAAAGGTATGCCATTTTAAATTTTGAAGTAACTTTTAGTAGAATGAACAATTTGAGGTGAACACAAGGTGTGATATATCTTTATATTGTTCAAAATGCCACCAAAAGGCAGTGGAAAAAATCATACTCCAATCAAGACACCTGAGGATTCATCCATGACCTATGATGAAAGTGAAGATCTATCTTTTCGAGTGTCCAAGTTGGAAGATATGATTAAGGGTTTGTGAAAACGATTGATTTACTTAATTTAGAGGAGAAGATTATGGGACATTTGGATAATAAGATGGAGGAAAATATGAGAATGATTGCTAATCTCATTCAAAATTCAAAGGAAAATATTCCTACAGGTGATGATGTGTCTCGAGGTACTCAGGAAGATAAAGATGGTGTCCATGTTGAGCAACCTTCCATTAATAAAAATATTCCAAAAGGAATTTATTCTAATAATGGAAGTACCCTGGGATGGTCCCCAAGGGGTATACAACTTCCCAAGATTGACATGAGGAAGTTTGATGGAAAGGACCCCATAACATGGATATTCCAGATGGAGCAATTCTTTGATATACACCAAGTGCCAAATCTCCAAAACATACCTATTGCATCTTTATATTTAGAACCTGATCAGTGTGTGTGGTCTCAATGGCTTTGTGAACGCAAAAAGAACTCTAGTATTTCTTGCTCCATTTTTACAAAAGAGTTGATATCATACCATGATGATGTTAAAAGCAATTCATTCTTTACACAATTGATAAATATAAGGAAAAAAGGTCCAATAAGCGAGCACATTCAACGATTTCAAAAGTTGAGTTTTGGAGTGGACGACATACCATATGATAAATTGTTGGATCTATTTATTGAAACCTTGAAGGACAACATTCAACATGAGGTGCGCCTCTTTGAACCAACATCCTTAGAGAAGGCTTTCATGGTGGCAAGGAAGGTTGAAAGTAAAAATATGGCGATGGCTACTACAAAGACCACTTCTAACACATATAAAGAGAATAATGTTCATTTTTCTAACCCACATCAAAGGTTGACACCCCAACAAATGGATGAAAGAAGAGAAAAAGATTTATGCTTTAATTGTGACAGCAAGTACAATAAGGGACATAAGTGTGGTGAGAAGAAATTATTATACATAGATTGTGAAGAAGAAGAAGCAAAAGAACATGAACCATCTCAAGCAGAAGAAATAGAAGAGATTACTTCCGAAAAGATTACTCACACCATATCTTGGCATGCATTAACTAGAATTAGCACTCCTGAAACTCTCAAGATCGAAGGATATATCAAAAAGGAAAAGGTAACAGTGTTGATTGATTCTGGTAGTACTCGTAATTTCATTCATTGTAAACTAGCCAAAGCTCTCAATTGCTTTGTATATTGAGCACCAAAGTTTCAAGTAATGATTTTAGATGGAAGGACTATCAATTGCTCAGGGAAATGCCATAGTATCAATCTTAGTATGGGGGAATATGTATTGTATAGTCCAATGATTTCTATCTCAATGGGTGGTGTTGATGTTGTCTTAGGGGTTCAATGGTTACAATCATTGGAAACAATTGCTTTGAATTTTCAATAACTTCTCATAAAATTTTCGTGGGAAGGAAAAGAATTTGAATTAAGGGGTATCACAACGAAGCCAAGCAAGGTCATAAGCTCTAATGGTATGACAAAATTGTTGAAAATAGGAGATCAAGGTGTAATTGCACAATTATGCTCACTAGATGTTTAAACATCTAAGCCTCCTATTCCCATGGATCTTCACAGAGTCATTGATAAGCACTCCAAGGTATTTGAAGATATTCCAAAAGGTCTTCCACCTACTCGAGATTTCGATTATGATATTCACTTAATTCCAGGAAGTGTTCCTCCTAACATCAGACTTTAAAGATACCCCTTTGGCCAAAAGAGTGAAATTGAACGTATGGTTGAAGAAATGTTAAAAGATTGCATAATTAGGCCTAGCCAAAGTTCTTACTCTTGAACATATGGTTGAAGAAATGTTAAAAGATGGCTTAGTTAGGCCTAGCCAAAGTTCTTACTCTGCAATAGTGGTAATTGTACAAAAGGAGGGTTCATGGCCTATGTGTCCAGATTACAGAGAGCTCAACAAGATCACCATTAAAGATAAGTTTCTCATTCATGTCATTGATGAATTGTTAGATGAACTACATGGAGCAACTTACTTCACAAAGTTGGATCTTCATTTAGGGTATCATCAGATTAAAATGAAGGAAAAAAACATCCCTAAAACAACATTTAGAACTCATGAAGGTCATTATGAATTTCTGGTCATGCCTTTTGGCCTTACAAATGTACCTTCCACATTTCAAGATTTGATGAATTCCATTTTCAAGCCCTTCCTTAGAAAATTAGTGTTAGTATTTTTTTATGATATACTAATCTATAGCAAATCTTGGAAGATCGTGTTGAACATGCTGACAGGGTGCTACAACTACTAAAGGAGCAACAATTATATGCAAAACCTTCCAAATGATTCTTTGGGATAAAGGAGGTAGAGTATTTGGGTCATATTGTATCTCTTGAAGATGTTAAGGTAGACCCTGACAAAATTAAAGAAATGATGGATTGGTCGATTCCTAAAAACTTGAAGAATCTTAGAGGATTCTTAGGTAAGTACTACCGCAAGTTTGTTCGAAACTATGGAAGAATAGAAGCACCTTTAATAGCATTATTGAAGAATGTCGCATTTTCTTGGACTCCAGAGGCAACTCAAGCTTTTGAACAACTTAAAGAGGCAATGTGCAAAGCTCATGTTTTGAACACACCAAACTTCACAAAAACCTTCATTATGGAATGTGATGCCTCGGGAAATGCAATTGGTGTTGTTCTAATGCAAGAAGGATGACCCCTTGCTTTCAAAAGTCGACCAATCAAGGAGAAAAACTTACAAAAAACCATTTGAGAAGGAAATTATGGCAAAACTACATGCACTTAAGCAATGGTGTCCTTACCTAATAGGTAGGCACTTCAAGGTCAAAACAGATCATGATAGTCTTAAATACTTCTTAGAACAGAGACTATATTCAGAAGATAAACAAAAATGGGTAATCAAGATGTTGGGATATGACTTTAAAATTATCTATAAAAAAAAGGGAAACAAAATGTGGCGACAGATGCGCTCTCCAGAAAAGATGAGGATGTTGAGACATTACTTTGTTTGATTTTGATTATACAACCCGATTGGGTAGTAGAAGCGAGAAAAGAATGTAAGAATGACCAATTTGTGTGGACGCTCATTCAAAAGCTACAGAATGATCTTAGTATACTAGATACTTTTGTGTGGAAAAATTATTCACTACGATATAAAGATCGCTTATATATATGTAAAAACTCCCAACTCATAAAAAATATCATTTTGGAATTACACACCTCTCTTATTGGTGGGCACTCGGGATTCCTAAAAACGTACCACAAGGTCAAGAAGGAATTTTTTTGGGAAGGTTTTAAATCTGATGTTCAAAGGTTCGTGGCAAAATGTTTGGTTTGCCAACAAAATAAGGTTGAAATAGTTAAGACCCTAAGTCTTTTACAACCATTAGAAATACCTTGTCATCGATGGGAGGAAGGATTTTATCACAGGTCTACCCAAGTTAGAAGAGAAGAATGTTATTATGGTGTTTGTTGATAGACTCACAAAGTATGCACAATTTTGTGTACTCTCTCAGCCTTTTAATGCAAGTATAGTTCCTGCAACCTTCATGGAAACAGTTTAAAAGTTACATAGAAACCCGAAGATTATTGTCAGTGATCGAGATCCAATTTTCACTAGAAAATTTTGGATTGAACTATTTTCTTGTTTGGATACCCAGTTGGCTCATAGTTCATCCTATCATCCTCCATCCGATGGGAAAACTGAGATAGTGAACAAAAGTTTGGAAGGCTACCTTCGCTGCTTTGCATCTGACAAACAAACACAGTGGGTGAAATGGTTATCTTTGGCAAAATGGTGGTACAATACTTCCTTCCATACATCATCAAAAATGTCTCCATTTATGACACTTTATGGGTACCATCCTCCATCTATCACATCTCCCTTAAAAGGTAAATCTAAAGTTCAAGTTGTAGAAAATCACCTAGAGCACCAGCAAAAGTTCTCCAATTACTGAAGGACAACCTAGCTATGTCAAAAACAGGATAAAACAACAAGCAAATCAACATTACAGTGAAAGAAGTTTTTAAGAAGGGATTGGGTAATTCTGAGGCTACAACCTTACAAACAGATGTCCTTCAAGCAACTAAATAAAGACAATAAATTAGCACACAAGCACTATGGTCCTTATAAAGTGTTGCAAAAGATTGGTAGTATGACTTACAAATTGGAGCTCCCTTCATCTTCAAGGGTACACCCAGTTTTCCATGTTTCTTGCTTAAAGAAGGTAATAGGAAACAAGGTCCTAATTCAAACTATCTTGCCAAAGCTTGATGAAGAAGGAAAAGTCATATTGGTACCTAAACAAATCTTGGAAACAAGGACCAAACAACTACGCAATCGGGCTATTACTGAATACCTCATCAAATGGAAGAACTTACCAGTTGAAGATTCGACATGGAAAGATGAGTCCTTCATACAGAAACATCCACAACTAATCAAGCGTTGAAGACAACACTTGTATGACGGAGAGAGGCATGTTAAGCCCTAAATGTTGACACATTACCCCCTATATTGTAACTCATTACATATTATTGATGTTGGTTTGAGTGTATTAGTGGTAATTGTCATTAGTATTATTATATTAGTTATGTCGGCTTGGGTCCTTTAGTTGTAATTGTACCACTGTCTCCTATATATAGGAGTGAGACATTTGCATTTGAATCATTTCATCTTGTCTTGTCTTATGTACTTAAGACATTCTATAAGGAGGTTGACCCCTCGAAGAGGCTTGTTATTCAGCTTTTTTCTTCATTATTAAGGCGTGGAATACTCTGTCTAGTCTCTTTATGCTCTTTTGGGGAATTTGTTGCTTAACAGCCTCTTCAACCACAAGTCCTTGTTGAGCCTTTTGAAAAATGGGCCTTAGAACATTAGGGACTAAAGTAAAAGTATAAATTGTTGAGAAAATATGCCTGAAAATGGTATGACCAAAATCAGAAGACGAGGAATTAGAACAAGAGATTGATGATCAAGATCAAAATGCAGGAACCAAAGAATAAGGATCATGCATCATCCAATTTGAATCTCCTCATTGATGCAACAGAGAATTTTTAAAGAAGCAATCTAAACAATTTTGAATAGTTTTGAAAAAAGGAGCAAATATAATTGTCTCATATTTGATTGCATGACATGCTAAACCCTCTATCAAGGGGAGATGTTGAGCTCCAATTTTGACACTTTTCATGCCTTCAAACTAAGCCTAATTACCTTCTATTTTGATCTTAAATCCTTCTTTCCGCCTACTACTAAGTTAATGGCATAACAAACATACTTAAGGTAATGAGTTGTCTTTAATTGCAAATTCCTAATTTTGGCTTAGTAAAGCATTATTAAAAGTTAATTACTTATTAATTTACCAGCATTTCAGGTTATTACCGGAAATATTTCTCATAATGCATCTAATCTTTTGCATGGCTAACCTCCACCAAATTAGGATCTGACACTCGGAGGTTGTTTGTGAGCTTCATCAGATGGTGATATTCTTCTTGTTCCCTCAAGATATTTGCCTCCCTTCAATCAAAGCATGATCAACGCAACTAGAAATAAGAGATACACAGGCCAAAATTAGTAAAATCCATGATTTCACTCCTGGAATCTTGGATTCGCGCCTGAACGAAGTTGGGCGTCCTCATCACATGGAGAATTAAAGGAATAGCGGGAAATATTCAGCAGATAACCCAATGATCATCTATACAATCATTTCTTATAGACAAGATTCCCTACAAATTGTGGTTATATCAGTTGTTTAGTGTATTATTATTGAAGTAATTCAATTCCTGTGATTGAATCAACCTCTCCTTGAATCATATTTGAAACCTCGGGATTAACTCTCTAACAATCTGATTTAGATCATTAAGTTTTCTGCTAGTATTTCTTTGTTGCACTTTGATTGAATGTTTTGATTTGAGATCAGTTGATTAGTCTACAATCAACGGTGTCTCAATTGGATTCCAAACTTGTCGGACTTAACAGGGTATACATTACAGAAATATACACAAATGCATAAGTCTGTAATCTGAATTTCTACCATTAAAAGTCAGCATAAGTAACTGATCTGGAAATAGCCTTCATTGTGAACTAGCACTAAATATTATTCTTTTAGTGAATTAGATTTATCATTTCATAGAATTTTGAGTGACAATAAGACCAATTCTACACATACAGTGCCTGCACCTCATAAGTTCACTTACCCTGGTTGATAAGTAAATGTTTCAAAATTTAAACAATTATATTACTCACTACTAGTCAGTTAAGAGTTCATTAATCCCTCTCAAAGTAGCTGCCACCACTTAAGAAGTCGAATGCTGCCACCAACCCCTCTTCTTCTTGAGATGTGTGCTTTGAAAAAGAGAGTAGAAGAAGCTTTGGGATCCCTTTCACTGTGTCCTCATCGTAGAATATGGCATAAACTCCTCTTTTATGAGAACGCTCTAGGGATATGACTCTTGACAATTTCCTTCATCCATGCATGTATGCCATGTGTCTTCTTCGTCATGAAGGCCACTCTTCAAAAGGGCTTACTACTCCCGTCAAATCATGCATTAATTCATTTCTGAACAACAAAGTTATCATTTGTCTTCATCTTATCTAGGGCGCTCCTTAATAATGAATGTTGACCCTGTCTAATGCCCTTTATTTGCGATTTATCTTTCTTTTAGTTAGGGTGTTCCACACATAAGGGCTTCCGCCTCTGACCATTCATTCTTGACCATAAACACTGGAGACCTCCCTGAGTGGAGCCCTCCTCCTCATTGATGCATGTGCCATAACAACCTCCAAAATAGTTACAAAAACATCCATGAAGGCATTGGGCATGTGAGCTAACAATAACAGGTCTAAAGGAGGCGTGACAGCTGACCATGCGGTAAATCTATAGAGAGCTAACATGCCTGGCAACACCCTTGCTTGACCAATAATACCAAAGAATCATGAAGAAGGCACCCTCAGCCCTGGTCATACTCCGATTTCAATCTGCTGAAAATATTCTTTAGAAAAACACAGAAGGAAGTCAAAAAGGGTGATCAATCTTTGCCTAAACAGAACATAAGAACTTGCAAAAGGCAAAGAAGTCATTCTGACATAAATCTCTGGTGCGGTAGCAGATTCTGTCCAATCAAAAATAAAATTGTTTGCTAGGAAAGGCCATGCGCTTATCCTGTCAAACTAAACAGCAAGAACACCCAAGATGGATCTTCAAACTAAGTGCCATGGTCTGCCACAACTGTCAACCATGAACAATCTGCTTAAATGAACCCAGAAAACACAGGAAGGGGCAGGTTGAACTCATCATCAACTTCTGCTGCTAGCAATCCTCGAACTAAGCCTGATGTATGCTGCAGATTTGCCAAGCAAACACTTCTTTCACTGCTAATTTAAAGGTCTGAAAAACCTCTGAAAGTAGACATGGGGAAACTGCTCAAGTGGAAGGTTGACTTTACTCAAAGTACAGCGATGCAAAGATCCTCTATTGGTGTCGAATGAATCTGTTCTAAGGATATAACACCTTTCAATCAGTAAAAATAAATGACTCTACTGCTATCTCCCTGGCAGAATGTTGCTATTCCGAATCCCAAAATGTACATGCATTTAGGTGGTAACAAAGACCACTGCTTATAGGTGAATTATAAGCCCATACTTACCTTCGAAAATTTTGGTTAGGTTAGCTAGTTCCAAAATGAAGTTCTACACTATACTTTCCTTCTGAAAAATAAAAGGTAAGTTGACCTCCAAACCAAATAAAAAGTAAACCTTGAAGGGCTATGACACTCACAAATTTGATCCACTTAAGGAATCTTCCAAGCAAGAAAACTTTCCACTACTATGGGGTAAAACAATTGATTAACTTCCAACGGCATAATTTTGGGAATAACTACAAAAAATGCAGATATTTCAGCATGAACTTCTCTAGTACATAGCTAGCTTAATTTCAAGTCACAAAAAAATACCATAGCATGAATATTCATGTTCACTTCCGAAATTATCATAAAGCAAATTAACTCTGTTTGTAATAAAAACCTATGTAATAACATCTTGATATACAGCCAGAAATTTGTTTTACGTGATCCTAAAACAGATCTCGGATTTCAAAAACTTCTCAGGACATCAGAAACTATTAATAGTGTAGTTTTGCCAATGCCAGAAACAGCTCAGGGGTGTGGCCATTTCCAGAAGCTCTTGAGATGCTTTGAGCAATTTCTGGAAAATGTGGAGAAAAATCCCGGTTGTTTCTTGCAGAAAATCATGTTAAAAATGAAGCACTAAGACTATCCTAAGCCAAATCCCTAATAAAGCAAACCGCACACTAGCAATAACCCAAATTCCAATCCAACCCAATCCTAGAAAACAAAAAACTTTTGTCCAAACTTCGAAGTTCGGATACAGTGAAAAGCACAACACACTAAGAACTCAGAACAGAACCCATTCCAATAAATGTATTTCCTGCCATTTTTACAACATATTTCTTGTTGTTCCCCATTTCCTCGTATTTCTCCCCTTTTGGGCATTTCTTATGCATGTCTATCCCAGATTCCTACCCTTATTGGACCCCATCCATTCCATTTCCAGGAACCTATTTCATGTGGTTCCTATTGTTGTTCTGGAATCCTGGGGACACGTTGATAATTTGCCAACTGTGCCCAGCACCACCAATAAGGGAAGATGGCTCGCTTACTCATGATGTCAAAATTGGTGAACTAGAAGTAGAAATCACAACTTTGGTTGCAAAATCCATTGTAATCATGAAAGGAAAAATAGAAAATAAAAATACATCTGTAAATACCATGTAGATCACTGAAATTGTTCTAATTCTACTGCTGAAATCCAAATAGATTGCAAAGATCACTCAAATTTCCACCTGTTTTCTTAGGTAGATAATTGGAGAGACATTTACATTTATAGAAATAAATGCAATTTGAATTTACAAATGTTTTACTAGCAATACAATATTCTAGAGGAAAAGTAGCTTTTAATTTCTGTGAGTCATTGCTTTCAGTAGTAGTGCATGCTTCATTGTGACCAATTCCTAAAGAAATCGAGCTCCTTCCATAGATTCAGTCCAACTCAAAGATATAATTCAGATCCCAATTGGGTAGTTTTCTAACAACTAGTTTCTGCCATATGCCTCTTTAATGCTTTAGCACTTCAATTTCAAATCTTTGGATAAAAATTACATCTCAGTAGCACAACAAAGTCACTGAAAACCAAGCCTGCAAGCGGACACAACACATGTTGACCCAAATATAATCCAATGCAATTGAAACCTCTGGATAAAAATTACCTCTTACTAGCATGACAAAGTCACTGAAAACCAAGCCTGCAAGTGAACACACAAGACACATTGACCCAAATATAATCCGACACAATTACAAGAGAAACCATAAGAATTTACTTGGAAGCAGATGATTGAAATATGTTCAGCCTGGATTAAGACAGCCCTGACTAGGAAAGAATTCTAAGGTCAGGACAAACCACTGCAATGAAAAACATAACAAAGGAACTTTACACACAATAGATCCAACCTGGATTAAGACAGCCCTGAATTTTAACAAGGTTTGGACTCAGAACTCTCTCAAAATCCTCAATTACTCAACAGTCAAACGTTAAAACCAAAAAATGCAAAAACCTGATTGTTTGCTAATACATCTCATTAGATAAGACCAGATAAGATAATTTTATTAATGTCCAACAAATGACCACAAAAGTAGGTCAATGGGACTGTGTAGTACTAAAAAATCAATACAAAGTGGGAGCCCAAAGGCGGCTCCTATAAAAAACAAGAAGCGGGACTCAAATCAAAAACCTAAAGACAAACCAAAAGGGTAAACTCCATAGATGGAGAGTCAATCCAGAGGAGAAAAATACAAAAAGAGCCGATCCAAAAGTGAAATGTATAGAGCGAGTGGATCTTAAAACTGTGATACATAAATGGTGAATCTGTCATGGAGCACTGCAAACGCTGGGAGCAAGGCCCTTTTAGTGACCAACTAAGAGCTCTTGCGCTCGAGGATACCTAAAAGCCACAAATCTTAAGAGAAAAGCATGGGTCAAATAAAGCTGTGCTAGATTGTTAGCCCTCCGTTTAAGTGATCCTAGCTTAAGAATCGAAAGCAAAGAGCTAAGAGAGGTATTGCCTCAGACAAAATGAAATATGGCACACAAAGAAAAATGGCATACAAAGGGAAAAAAGAGCTCTAAATTTATCCAGAGAATCCCGTCATGATATTTTTCATTTAGTTCTGGGGAAGAAAACTCCCAAAAAAAAATTTCATCTTTACAATGAAGAAGGCTGCCACTTTTTATAGGACAAAAAACCTTTCATCGGCTTTTTTTTAAAAAAGAAAAAAATAATAAAATAATATAGAAAAAAGTGATAGATCCACTTGTTCTCTGTATCGACAGCATGAATAATTTCCTTTATTAAATGTAACTCAGGCTTTAGTTACTGCATATCCATGAGATGGCTCCACAACTCCATCTGATCGTGAACATTCCTTTTAGCAGTTGTCACTGATAGTTATGAAACACACCACCGATTATTAAAAGAAATTCATACTCAGGCTACCAACGAAACCACAAACACCCACGTTAAGAGCTTGAGCTGTCAAGATGATACATCGGTCGGATAGGTGGCTGAACGCTCCCCTTGGGAAATTGTCGAGCACACACCCCCTCAATAAGTTGATGTAGCTGGCTTCTCACTCCCTGTCACCGTCAAATCGGTTGCCGAAAAGTGATGTGTATCCATAACCCGGCTGTCAATGGCGTCCCCACCGATTCAATTTCTACTGTGCTAGCTAATTGTTGAGTCTTTAGTTTTGGCACCGGATCGAAACCTTTCTAACTACCGGTGTAATGTTGATCTACCTATCGAAACCCGAGCTGCGGTCCAAAGAATGACAACTAGCTGGCTGTGTTAGTCGCTCCAGCAATTCCGTGATATCGTGAAAGCACCATTAGCACTGATTTTAACTTTGATTTCACCAACCAATCGGCTTCCAATAGCGCGAGCCTCGTGTCTTAATTTTTGTTACACGGTATTCAACTGGCTGTCTTCTGGTTATGCTAGCTTCACTCAACCATAGGTCACGGCTGTCTATAGGACCCTACGATTGCTCATTGTAAAAAGAACCCCACACGAAATGCGTCGAGGTTTGACAGGGCACACATCAGTGGAGACCCCCTAAATACGCTGTCATAGCTGGCTGTGTGATGGTGGAAAGAATTTTTTTTTTTATTGACCGTGAGTCACGGTTTTCTCCAATTACACCCAACAATCACAGGTAGGGTGCTCCAGTTTACACGAACAATGGGCTCCAAAAAGTGACCCGCGGCTCATTTTGAACCTATGTCAGCAAATAAAATTACCAAATTCCTGTGTAAACATGATTTCAAAAGTCCACCGCGGATTTCTTCAACGAGATTTAGAACTCGGTTCGATCATGTCAAAATGGAGCTGTCGACAGAGTGACCCCCGACAAGTTTGGATGCCATTGCTTTCAAAAGATGGCGATCCCGTTCCGTAACAAATGTGATGGCACAACCTTCCTTACCAGCTCTTGCCGCTCTACCAACTCTATGAACATAGGATGTGATATCGCGAGGACAATGTTTGAACACCGATGATGTCCAGACCTCGACCTGCTACGTTCAACTCCTTGTGTTCTGAATTGTCCAAGGGCATCAAGCCGCTGTGCTTGAGTGAGATTTCCATGAAGCTTAGCAGCTTTCAAATCTGAGAGTCCAAATAAAATCTTCAAACGATGCGCTGTCTGCTTGGTGCTATTGAAGATAATTGCCTTGCTTGTAAAGATTCGAAAACATAATGCAAGCAATATTGCTCCCTGTTTGGCTTCATGTGCAGGTTGAAACCTTATTACCCTTGAAGAGTAAAACCTTGGTGACCAACAGTTGCAGTGTGCCTCCAACAGCACTGGGGGTTGGTTGAGTGTTTGATATGTCTCTCCAAAAAATGGATGTTCAAATAGACAGCTGGACCTATTAATATCTTTATCTTGCACAGCAAACTCCATATTTGAATACAAGAGAGAAACCACAGAGATTTTACCAAACAATCCCCAATTACTAAATAACAGAAAAATATGTTCTTGTTCTACTGGTTTTTTCCCCTTTCGAAAGGGTTCCATAGGCTGATACATAACTGTTTTGCTTTCTTGAAATTCCATGCTTTCCAAAGTCCGAAAATCCTCACTGCTGAAATAAACTGATACAGAGTCATTCAAGGAACCGAATTGACCCCTTTCATTGCTGATATTAGGGCCCAGACCTGCTGTTGGTGATTGCTTGAGGACTGTCTCACTGCCATAAAGTGCCCAGAACTGTTCTTAAGGAGACGGCCATGCTATATTCAAAAATGAAAACCCTTTACCGCTCCAGCCCGCGAAGGGATGTGAGAGCATTCTCACCTGTGTACACCCCTGCCAAAAAGGGGGGTAACAAACCCCAAGGGATCTCGGAGTTGATAGGGCACCGAAAGATTAAGTGCTCCTTAGTATCAACCTGTCAAAGATGACATATTTGGCAGATCCTAGCTAACCATTCAATTTGGTGATCTGACTCTACCCGGAGACAATGAGAGCCCACTCTAAACTGACCTAAAAGAATACGAAGAGCATCTATCCAATGGCGGAACGTGTAATGGGGTCAAACAATGAGACCATCCCTCAAATCCATGAGGCATGTAGCATAGAAGGCCATCGTAGGATGTAACAACCCCGGAGGGTTAATCCAAGTGACCTGCATAAGCTGTCTATAAATGTCATCTCCTGTGATTATGTTCAACTCCTTCCTAGTAGGTAAGAGGCGACCAGGCACATCTAGGGAATATCTAAATGGAAGAAGCTAGCCCATCACAATATCGACAGATGCCAAAAGATCCGCAACCCTAGCATACCAACACCAAGAGCAATCGAAAGGGCTAGCTGAGGCGATGGCATCTGAAGAGAGATAGGCCAAGTACGGGTACCAATCACACCCCTTTATCAAGTCAAGGAAGCTCCGAAGGCGGTGTAAGAGAGTGACAAGGATGAACACAGAGCTTCAAGCCCAAAAGGTTGGGCACCAAACTCTGCAAGTATAATGGATTGAGGTACTGTCTGTTTGCATATGATGATGCGATGAAGGAGGAGGATCTGCACTCTCTGTTGAGGCCCAATCACAGTCAAGTAGGCATGGCCCCCAAACCTCTGAGCTATAGAGGACTGTGGGCTGAAAGAGAGTATCCATGAGAGACATCTTGGAAGAGATGTCCTGAAGATGGTGTATGAAGCACTGTCTCTTGAGAAGGGCTAACGATCTGTATCCTTTGTTGACTCGAGGCTAAAGGGCATGTTGCAGACTGAAAAAAGTCTTATGTATTGAACCCCCAAATAAGTATAGGTGCTAGTAATCTCAATCTCCCCCCCTCTACAAAAGAAATGAAGATCAGTGAGAAACCTCTTCGACCCGTTCAAGATCATGAAATTGGTTTTATCTAAGTTGATCGTCAACTAACAAAGATTGCAAAAGAGGGCCAAGACATCCAATTGTCTATGCAAACACTTTGGAGATGAGACCAAGAGGACCATGTCGTCAGCAAAGAGCAATATAGAAGCACCCATCGCCTTCTTGAATGTACTCTAGCTCATCAATATAGATCCCAAATCGGGTGGGGGATAGCAGACATCCCTGCTTAACCCCAATGGTACTCCTGATAAAATCTAAAATTTAATGGGTTGTGCAAAGACAACAAAGAACTAACTCATAAAGTCTCACAATGGCAGTTAAATGCCAGTGTCTCTGAGTCTTTGGAATAATGCCACTCTAGGGACTGTTATCACCTATTTTGTACAAATAGTTGAAACCTCATTGAGCCACCAGTGTTGGAACACATCAGTGTTCACTTCCAGAGTATCTGGGTTTCAAATTGCAGCAGTTAACCAATTTTGGCTAGCCAGTTTTTGTTTTTAGTCAAAATGACCATGGCCCCACGGGGTTTGTAATAAAGTGTGCTAGTAGGATTTTTTAGTTGTCTCGATCCCCCATGGCTTGGTTAAGCAACTAAGATATTCCAGGGAGTTTTTTCCCTTGTCAATTATACTTTGCCTATAGCCGAGCTATAATCGATGAGGTTTTCTCCCACTTCCTCCAAAGCTGGAATGCCCGATTTTGAAAATTTTAGCCTTGGGGGGTTATTAGAGCCCAACTGATGTATATAAGCCTACTAGACACTGTTAGAATAGACTATGGTCATGTCCTAAGTCACTAGGACCCTCAGAAAAAATTTTACTAGGTCCTCTGATTTTGGGTTTTTTAATTATTTTATTTTTTAATTAATTTTTCCTTAGTTTAAATGGAAAAATTTCAATTTGTAATATGTCAGTCATCCGAGGTACGAATCCAGAGTTTGAAAGCTTAAACCTTAAGCCAAAAATCACTCATGACCCCCGAACCAACTTGGCCTAAGTTTCAGACAATTATTTGGCCTCATAATTAATATTTTCTCAAAAAATCAAAAAATGATAAATATTAATTAAAATATTCATAAAATAATAAATTGGAGATAATTTAAATCTCTCCAAAAAAGGCCAAATTAAATAAAGTAAAAGTCAAAATGGCATGGAACTGAGCACTTATGATGATTGCAATCAACTCCCAATCATTTTAGTCAAGTATCGGAGCACTGTCAGAGCATCTTCATGAAGAAATTCGCCCTCTCCTTTAGCTTGACGTTTTTGTGATGTGGCACTTGATGGATGGCTTGGTGATAGTAACGAGGAGCTAGGGTGGGTGCCTTGCCTAGGTGGAGGCCACATCCCCACTCTACATCAATGCAAAACTCAAGTTATGGGTAGATCTCACTCCAAGCTTTGATTGTTTGGAGTTTGTGATTGGAAATTCAATTTTCTCAAGGGGCCATTTGTCTCTCTCAAGGCAAATTCGAATTAGGGTTTAGTGGCTTCTATTTTTGTATATAAGGAAGGCACTGCCTCCTCTTTTCTGATGGATATTTTAGGCAAGAACACTCTACCAAATTCTCATTGTAATATTTGTTTATGTTATTGGAATAAGAAGTGACTTTGGAGGTCTATGCATGAGTTTTCAGACTTGGTTCACATTGTCTTGGTGATATCTCTCTCACCTCATCTTTTATTTAAGCAATTCATTATTCAATTTATGTTCTAATCTATGTTAGAAGCATCTTGTTCGATTTTGCTTGCTTGATTGTGAGGGTTTTGCAGGGATCATTCAAGGTGGAGAGTGGCTTGGAAATCAAGCTTTTCTTTGCTCACACAATGGCTTTTCCTCTCTAATTTTTTCTCTTGCAAATTCTCCAAGTCCTTCTCTTCTCAACGAAAAAAAACACAACAAAGAGGATCTAGCCTTTTATCCATCAACAACAAAAAGTTTCAAACATTGGTTACTACACTTTTATCTTCTTTCTGCATTCTACTTCCAAGTCTTGACTTGAGATAGCAACCTTGGGATTTCATCCCAAGGGCCACATTGTTTTGTGGTTGCTTCTCTATCCCCATTAGCATCCTTGCGGACATCCAACTAGCTGGAAGGTTTTCGGGACTAGTGCTTCTAGTGATCACCTTGTTCGGAGGTTGATCCCACCTTATGTTTGCATTGGTTTTCCTTGTTTTGCTTTGGCCCTATCCTCATCCATTCGTTTTTGCCTCTCTCTTGCTCTTGCTTTTTGCCCTAGCTTCGTCCTACTCTCCATAAGCCCTTTTCTATCTTTCGTATTTTGGCTTTCCTTTGCCCCATCACCCTTTCGATTTTGCCCTAGTTGGCCATCTTTCTTCCTTTCGTTTTCCTCCAACTTAGCTCTCTTTGGCTGCCCTATTTCTCTGTTTTGCAGCCACTTTTCTTCTCCATCTGTTGGCTGCCCTTCTCCTCGCTTCTTGCTGCTGTCCTTCATCTCTGTTTGCAGCCATCTGCCTTCTTCTTTAGGCAGCCCTCTCTACTCTCGTCCCTCCTCTCCTCAACCACCCTTTACCCCTTTCGTTTTGCCTCCATTCCTTTGCTTTCGTCCACCTTCAAAAAAGCCCTAAAAAGTTACAATAAACAACAAAATACTTGTTAAGTGTTAGCCTTAGTTAGTTGTTTTTCTTTCACAAGTTAGTAGTTAGTTTCCATTCTTAGTTTAGACTTAGTTTCCTTTCTAGTTTAAAAGTTTTTGCATCTAGTTTTTTGCTTAGTTACATTTGCATTTTAGATCTCTTTAAAAGTTAAAGTTTGCATTTGAAAAAAGATTGGGCATTTAGATTAGAGTTTAGTTTGCATTTAGTTTCAAGTTGTTTTATTTTACTCATATCTAATGGGTACCTTGCTTGAGTTGATTTGAGTTTTTGTAGGTATTTGGAAGAGAAAAGAACTAAGAGGATCTAGACTGAAAGAGAAGGAACAAAAGAAGAGCAAGAAGTCTTAAAAATCAAGGAGAATATTGAACCTAGAGCACCTTTTGAACCAAGATCAAACCATGAAGACTTAATCAATCTCCTTTGTATTAGTTATTGATAACTTGTTCCAATTATTTCCAAAGTTCATTTCTCTCAAAAGTCCTTAAAGGGTTAGATTCCCAAGGCATTTGTATCTCATTAATAAAATAAGGCAAAGTGGGATAAGGCCTCCCATTTTTTGGTTTCCTTCCCCATTTGGGGAAGAGTGTCTTTTATTTCTTAGCTTAGATTTATTTCAAGTACTTAGAATAGTTTCAATTTTGCAAATAGATTCTAATTGCTAGTTTAGTCATCTCATTTTATCATTATTTGAACTTCATAGTTGTGTTCTTTTGCTTTAAGCTGCTTCTATCTTAACAAAGAACCAAAGTCTCTTGAACTTGCAATAACCCAAGTCAAGAGCACTCTCTGTCGGAGAGCATTCCCACTGCATATCCTTGCATCAAGCATATAGATTAGCTAAGTCTCTTGAACTTCCGTCTTAAGACGAAATCAGGAGCGCTCTCTATCGGAGAGTTGAATTGTGTGCTCTTAATAATAAAATACTTCCAACTCACATCCCCCAATAAAATTTATCTTCGTTGTTATCCTCCACTTAGTATGCTCTGCCGACCCTAAGGGGTTGGGCTCGTACTAAGAACGGTGTTGGATTTGTTAATCTCGAAAGTGATAACATAATAAAATTTACACCCCACAACCAACGAACCGGCGTTGCTATTTCAAAAAATACTCAGGTAGTGGGCGAAGTTCCTAAACCTGGTGGAGCCGGAGTGTCGTTGTCTTAGACTTCGAGGGTGGTTAAATCATTGGACACCTATCCTTGATAACTGGACGGTCCGTCATACCACCAGAGGGGAAGCCACTGAAAGTATACTTTTTCGGTTGGACGCTTGCCTTGATTTTCTTAGCCCTAATAATCAAAGATCATTAAAAATTTCAATTAACCAAGATAATTTGCACAACGTTCTCATAGACAGTTACTTCAAGACTTGTATCTTCAGCATCCCCAAGCATTTAAATTTTTGACTCCATTTGGCACTGGTCTACTTTCACTTACATGCTTTAATTAATCTGGGCCATTTGTCCTTTGAAGTCTCTATCTGAATTTATTATCTATTTGTGGATGCTTTATATTGCAAGTCTTCTTTATACTGTTGATCTCATATCTTGTTTCGCAATGTGGATTTCTTATTGTCTTTTGTTTTTTCCATCTATAACTGTGATCTCATCATAAAAACTCCTAAAAAACACCCATCCACATCACTCAACACCAAAAAACACTTCAAACATAAGAGCCATAGAAAAACTCTTTGTAGGGACTACCCCCCTTGGCTTCGTTAGGAGTTACCCTAAATGGAGGAGCTGGGATTTAGGTGACAGTACCTAGCTCATTGCTTGCCCCCAAGGCCACACTTCTCCCACTTGTAGTGAGGAGACAGCTTTCGAAAGATTTCTGCTGCTAGTGTGCATCTCGGCGGACAACGAGGACAAAGTTGATCACCTTCCAAAAGTCTGCAAAGCAACAGTAAACTTTTGAAGAGTGGTGGCTTGCCTCCTCAATGATGGCTCAGAGCATAAGAATGTGATCATTGGTCTATTACATCGGTCGAAATCCAACCTGTCCTCTAGCTCTGAGTTGTCTTCTCTCAAGCTCCCCAAAAAGATACATATGGAGGACTGTAGCGTATAGTTGGGAGAAAGTGTGGCCAACCATGATCATTTTGTACTTATTGGGATCTACACTAGCACTCAATTTATGGATCGGGTTAATAATATGATGTGACCACAATTCTGGAAACCATGTATAGACAATGTGATTAAACAAATCAACCAAGTGGCAATCCAATGCACAAATGTTGTATATGAAGAGTTCAACCTGGAATCCATTGTCATCCGCTGCTCTACTAGAACTCATGACCCAAACAACCTCCCGGACATCGTGGGGAATGAACAAGTAGCAAGAGGGGGGGAGGTAACCTAGATAAGGGGCTCCCTTGAGATATCATAAAGGGACGAGGTGTGGGAAAACATGGATTTTGGATCAAAATCAGGTGAGAGATGGGAGTGGTGGGGGAAATGGTATGCTAGAAATTTTTGGAGTGAATAAGGGAAGTATTCATGTCATGTCCCAAATTTGGTATTGGGTCACAATGGCCTAATCACATTGGCTCTATTCATTAGAGTTTGTCAAATTGATGCTAAAGGTCAAATAATTGCCAAGGAGGAAAATTACTAGTTTCCTAGGTTTGGGGTGGAAGCTTTGGGATTTGGAATAATGGGGATAATAAATGATGTTTGAACATTAGAATGGCATAAATATTTAATAAAGGATCTAAATAAATATATACAAGTGAAAATCAAAGTGGCATTTCATCATGAAGACACATGGAGGAAGTGGGACCCACATATGGCTAGATTTCCCCACTACATTTGGCATCATTCTCTCACCAATTCGAATTCAAGGTGAATGGTAACATACTTGGGGGAGTCCAAAAGGTATTATTCATTGCATGACTCATCCAAGGTCGAAATATAGAGGAAGAGTAACTCCCATGGAAGAGGAAGAGGCAATTTGGAGCTAGTGAGACACTTGGGCTAGATTCCCTAGCTCTATGACAATAATAATGAAGATGCTATGACACCTATGACACAAATCAGACCTGAAGGCTGACATATGACATATATGACATGTCAGGGCTAAAAATAGACTCCAAGAGGGCGCTCAAGGGTGTTAGGGCAGCTAAGATGCTTCCACATGTGATTTGGTGGAAGTGGGAGACTGGGAATTGTTGTACAAGTGGCGTTCTTTGGAATCTCTTCCCAACATGAGTTGGCATGAGTCTCTTGGAAGGAATTCGACCCATGGAGGACATTAGAAGTTTATAAATGTCAATAACAAAGAATGAAACCAGATTTTGATCATTTGTAGAATTTGCAAGTGCATTTGTGAAGAGGGAGAGCTAGTGGATGACTAGTTTCTTGCCTTAGCCAATTTCGAGGTGAAAGATTCCCATCCAAGTTGGTAATTGGAAAGGCCATTCAGACCTTTCATTTGGAGCTTTAATGGAGTCTTTATTTGCAGGTGTAAGCTACAGGGCAGCTCATGGTTTCTTCTATTGCAGCTCACTCCTTCAACCATTTCCGGTTTTGATGGCATATTCTTGATCCTTGAGGGAGGGCGTTTTTGGTGAGCTATTGTACTCTTTGGGGAAGCTTTTAATGCCCCATTTCTTTTGTAATATGAAGTAAATACTCTGTTCTTCATCTCCAAAAAGTTTCATGTCGAAATTCCAAGTAGAAATGTATAAATCTCATTTTTAATGGAAGAACAATGCCATTTCCCCACTACCTTGTTGTGAACCAATGTATTGATGATGATTTCGAATGAATGGATGATTCTCTGATGAATTTGTGATTAATGGACTGCCATGGATGTATTTTACAAGTTTCATGTACTGTACTTGAGCATTTGAAGTATTTTTACTTAGTTTAATTGCACTGGGAGAAGAAATAGTGCCATTTCCCCAAGGGTTGAATTGGTGATTTTTGCAGTTGAATGGGAGAGGGTTGGAACAGATATAATAATCAATTAATGGTGCACATGAGACCTTAATAACATCCTTAATACATTCCCTACCTCTGTTCAGAAATTTGAGTGGCTTTGGAGGCATTTGGGAAGCCATTTTCAATACTTACCCCAGGGGGATTTGAACCCCAAATTACTAGTAAAATTGCATACTTGGTCCAGAATCTTAAGAGAGTTTGCAGAGGTATTTTGGTGGCCATATATCATACCTGAACATCATATTCAAGTCTTAATATCATTCATACACCTTCCTTGAAGATTTGAAGGCATTTGGAGTCAATTCGAGACATAGAGACCAATACTAGTCAAAGGCAAATTACTAGTAAAGTTCCCTACATTGGCCAGAATTGAAAGAGTATTTGCAGAAGTATTTTAAAGGTCCAAAGGCATCCTTAAAACACATATTTATTTTCTAATCTCATTCATATACCTTCTCAGAATATTTGAAATCATTTGGGGCAAATTTGGGACCTAGAGATCAAAACTAGTCAAAGGTCGAACTAGGGAAAAAAAGTGGAAAATTGCCATTTTAATAAAATTCCTAATAAGGGACATTACAATTCAGCTCCCATCTCCTACAAGAGATGAAGAGGCATTTCTTGTGGCAGAGGAGATGACGGTAGGAGGCTTTAAGAACGAGGTAGGCAGGGTGATCATGGGTGAAAGCATGCCAAAGTTGGGTGTGGAGGTGCTTGCAGTCCTCGCTGTACCACTAGTTCATTGGGTAGTGTCCAAACTTTTGGGAAGGGGAGGTGGATCGAGTGGAGTGGGGATAAGTTTTGAGGGCAGCATCCCAAATAATAGAAGAAAGATAGGTGTACTTGGAGGAGGTAGAATGGAGGGAAGCGAATTGAGACATGGAAGGGAAGGGAGCATCTAGAGAAGGGTGGAAGTAAAGGTCTTGGGGTCTCCCTCGGCAATGAGGATGGTAGTCCAAGGTGGGCCCAGGGGAGCAAGGGGAGGGGGGAGAGGGTGGAGGGATGTCAATCTTTAGGAAGAAGGAGAGGAGAGCATGGTCAGCCAAAGGGATGGAGGTTACAAAGAAGTGATGAATGAAGGGAAGTAGATATTGACTCGAAAAGACATAATCCACCACACTTTGACCGCCATCGTAAGGTTGGCAAGTGAAGAATTAGGAAATAGGGTAGGTTGCTAAGGATCAATATCTCATGGGATTCTCCAAGCCATAGGAGGTGCCTATCGTACCTTGTAAAAGGCCCCAAAACATCATCAGATGATCGATGAAGTCCCACAGAAGTTGGATCGATCTCCTGAACATAGAACACGTCCTTAGAGTGATCATGAAAAGGAACCTAGAGGGATATGGTGTGGGCATTGAAGTCACCCAATAGGATGACCTCCTCGACTGCAATATGTTGAATGGTGCCAAAGCAAAGATCCAAGTAGGGGTCATCATCGAGCTCGCCATGGATAGCAAACTGAGATGAGGCTGGGGGGAAGTAACAAACAACAATGAAGATATTTGTGAGTGCAATAAGATGCATAATTATCACGTGATAATTTTATTTCATTAGATTAAAATTGTATCCTCACTGTTATGTACCTTAAATCTGAAAATGCAATCACACAAGATATCCAATAATAAGATAGAAAATCCTTTTTTATTATATCAAAATACCTTTAAGATAGGTAAACATTGTACAATGATCATTTTATGGAAGGAACGCATTCCTATTCACTTGCCTCTTAAGGTAGGGCAATCTCTCAATGAGCGAAGCTCCAAATACAATATACTCCAATACATATCCATAAGGAGGACTCTGTCCTTGTTTATGGCTAACTAGAGAACCCCAATCATAACCATTTCCTAACTACCTAGTGAATCTTCTTTAATGAGACTACATTAATTTATTCCATGCTAACTAACTAGTGGGCCTTATTTAACAATAACAACCATAGTGGAACTAGTCCACTTCACATTAAACAGCCACCATAACTATATTATTACTACTCTAGTGGGCCCTTCGCCCCCCAACCCCTCATGAAACCCCTTAGGAAGATCCTGACATTTTATCCCATTCAAAAAGCATTGCCATCAATACTTGTAGTGAGGATGTACAACACTAAACTAGGGTCCATGTACAAGTGTTGACCACAATGTTGAAGTAGTCCAGGAAAACAAGGTCCCATGTCCAAAGGCTAGTCGCACCACTAGAGTAGCCCAAGAAGCTCATCCATAACCATAAGTCACATGTACGAGTGTTGACCTCCAAATTGAGGTAGTCAATGTCCCATGTGTAATTACTAACTACAATGCTAAAGCGTTCTAAGGAGCTCGTCCATAAATCTGTGTTCCATGTCCAAGTGCTCATCCTGACACCCAACTAATGACTCCCAAGCTCAACAAATGGTGGAGTATTGCGCTCCAAATGCCCACCACAATCATGTGGATCAAAATAAATAGAATCCACAATATGCAAAGGATCATCCACACAGTTGTAAAAGGCAATTCTGGATCTAGAGGGAACACTAACATTGGAGAATAAGCAAGATGATCACTGGTAGTCATAATTGGCTCCTAATAGCCCTCAATGATGTTTTCTACATAAAGTGGATTTGAGTCATCAAATATAAGGTCAAAGTAATTATCTTCCCAAAAATGACAACTAACCATGTATCAATCATCACAAGCGTCCTCTAAATTGTACAAGGCATCTATTTCACTGGTATGCTCTTCTCAAATGATAGGATCTGACTCTGTCTCATCGATGATACAACTATCTCTAAATTCATGGAATTCCTCCTTAAGTTGTTGTGATTGTACCAAAGCCTTTTGCGTTATTACTCAAGCCTCCTTCACTTGATTTTGCAGGTATTGCAACTGTCTTAATATGAACATTTGATCCTCTCATGGCATGTTCCTCAACATGGCCATTCTTTGGTTTCATTGGGGTTTGAGAGTGGAAAAATTTACAAGGGTTGTAGTGCACTAAATATTGATCAAAAGCATAACATATAGTATATCAAATCAAACCCCCAAAAAATCCTCTATCCAATGGCGTTGGTCCAATTACAATCTAGGCTCTCTCTCGAAAGATATCTGCTCAACAATATTCATGGCCATCATTAAAAAACCCGAGAATAATTGATTTTAATTCAATGATATCTCCATTTTGTGGAGTCCAATTAGGACTTGAAATTGGGTGTTTTTTCGAGAGGAATTGAGATCTACACTTCGTTTCTTCATATTCTGCAAAGAAAGTTACAGGAATGGATCTTAATGTCATCACCCACTTTTTTCCTCGAAAAATATGCAAAAAGAAGGAAAAAACTCCACTTTCTTACCCAAGAAAGAGCTCTGATACCTTAGATCTGAAATGCAATCACACAATATCCAAGAATAAGATTAAAAAACCCCTTTATTTTATTATATCAAAATACCCATAAGGTAGGGCAACACCATACAATGATAATTTTATAAAAGGAATCCACGCTCATTAACTTACCTCTCAAGGTAGGGCAACCTCTCAAAGAGCTAAGCTCCAAATACAATATACTCCACCACATATCCATAAGGAGAACTCCATTCTTATTAAAGCTAACTAGAGAACCCTAATCATAACCATCTCCTAACTACTGAGTGGACCTTCTTTAATGAAGCCACATTACATTTATTCCAAAGTTCAAATTAACTAACTAGTGGACCTTATTTAATAATAACAACCATAGTGGACCTAGTTTACTTTATATTGAAAGGCCACCATAACTATACTATTACTACACTAATGGACCCTTCGGCCCCACATTATACCCCTAGGGCAGATCCCAACCCTCACCTAGTCAAAGATATGATCAAAACCTTTCCTAATTGCTCAAGATCTTAGAAAGCATAAATTTTGATTCTCTATTAATATACAGTGCACACCAATGTTGCAATCCATATAACTCCAGAATAATGCAAATACAACAAATTAACAATAACCGATTACAAGAATGGCATTCATGTTTGTAAGAAATAAACTCTTGATTTTCAGTACATCGAACTCAAGTATTATTATACGTATATTGAATGGTTACTCTATCCACTTGACAAACTACTTTAGCCAAAAACCATAACTAGATTGGGACAGTGATAGTTATAGAAAACAGCTTGACTGCTAATATACCCTAATACTTCCACGAAGAAAAAAGTACTTTTGTTATTCCAAGATGAGAATAAAAAAGTACATCAAAATCCGTAGGAAAAAACTATCTTTTCATAGACCAAACCAAAGACTGAGTCTTTCCATACCCAAAAAATCTTCCAAAAACTGGAAATCCACAAAACTAATGCAATGACAGAGCAGGCCGCAGACCAACTATACAAAGAACAAACCATAGACCAACAAAAGGATCTCATCCTGAGATAATAAAAGAGTTTAGGTCTCAAGAAAACAACAAATTCCTGTCCAAAAGCTCCATAAGGAACCCATAAGGATCCCATCACAACAATACAGATAACTAGAATCTAGATCTCAAAAATCTGCAGCGATCCATTAAAGGAGAGAACTCCATCAATGTATTCATCTACAATGAGAATGCCTTCGATCCCACACAAAGCTTCTTTAGAAAGATAATCTGCATCTCCATTTTGTTCTCGAAAAATGTGATGGAAGGAAATATCTGAAAACTGTGGAATGAGATCTTCGATCCTTCTGCACCAATGAACCAGAGGAATGCTTTGCACATCGAATTTTTTGTTTGCCCAGTTTATAGTAACCAACGAGTCACCGAAAATGAGCATGGAGTCAATACCCAATCTATGGGAGGTGAATAGCAGGGACCATAGGGCCAACAGCTCTGCTTTTTAATTAGTACCCTGACCACAAAAGAGCTTAAGATTGATAATATGAGCCTCCTTAATTTTGATGACACCTCCAGCACCACATCTTACACTTTGTTGAGCACCATCAAAATATCCAAAAGCTGAAGCAGAATTGGGAAGAACAGGGAGGACCCTGTGCTTCAATTTTTGAGAAGGAGCAGAATTATATTCTTGAAACATGCCAAGAGTCCTGATTAAACAAAACTGTAGCGTGGGCTTCTTGTCCTCAAATATATATTCATTTCTAGTCTTCCAATCCAACAAGTAAAAACAGGGAGAAGCTTGAAATTATGAGCAGAGACATACCAATTGTAGAAATTACGTTCCAGGTTTTCAAATTTCCATTCACAATGAATATTTAACTCTGAGTATATAATATTCCAAAGGTCTCTGCAGAAAGCACAATGAATAAATAAATGTTCAATGGATTCTCCCTCTTGAAAGCATAAAGGGCATATACCAAGGCCAATCCAACCTCTGCGAGTAAGATTATCCCATGTAAGAAGGCAATTTTCAAAAGCCATCCATTGAAAGCATTTAAGTTTAAGTAGGATCTTCCATTTCCACAATTTTTTATACCACCACCTAGGAACTTCAAAGGATGTATTCATAATAAGAGCAGAATAGGCAGATTTAGCAGTGATATGTCCAGAGGACTGATTACAGACCCATAAAAGTTCATCATCCCTATCAGTTAGTCTTATTCCTGCTTTATTAAGAGCACCAATATATTCCTTCCATTCAGATGCCCACACACTACCAAGACCCAAATCCCTGTCAGTCATCCAATAGGAGGAGTTCGAAGCCAACCACGGTGGTCTTTTAATTTGAGCAAGAGTGAATATACCATACTCTGAAAGAAGATCTCGAAGGAATGGAGAAAGAATGATTTTCTCCTCATTTCCAATAACCGGATCAACACCCACCAATACATTCAAGCCATTGCCAACTTCCCATGTTAAACCTATACTGATCTAATCAAAAACCTTAATAAAACCTCTCCAGAAGTTTGAAACATTTTGAGTGTTTTTTACAGGGCTTCTAATCCAAGAGAGAATGCTCTATTTGATGTATTTGCCATGGAGAATATCATTCCACAAGCTATTTCCAAATAATCCCCTCCACATGCTCTTCATTGTCAAAGCAGTAGAAAACCAAAAAATACGCTTAATATTCCAACCACTAGTGGCATATGGTTTAAATATTCTTTCCCAGCTAGCAAGGTGATATTTCCCACCTTCCACGCAACCAGACCACAGAAAATTGAAACATACCTTCCTAATTCTTGAAATGATTGATTGAGGAATAGAAGCCAAAGAAAACCAAAACACAGGAATGCTTATCAACACTGCTTTTAAAAGAACAAGTCTACCACCTAATGATAAGCATCTGTAAGTCCAATTATTAATTCTTTTCTCCACTTTCTGAAGGAGCCAAATCCAATCATTCACAGAATAGCAGTTTGGTTTTATGAAGAAGCCCAAGTATTTTACACCATTGTTAAGATCAGAAGACTGATAAGGCAGGAAAGAGGAGATTTGTTCCAGAGTGATGTTGTTTACTCCATGGTTTAGAAACATAGATCTTTGAAAGCTAACTAACATGCCCAAAGCACTACAAAAACAATTGATCACTTCTGCAAAAGTCCTCCATTCCTCAATAGTACCAGAGCCAAATAGGATAACATCATCAACAAAGAGAACATGAGTTATATAAATTGAAGTAGCAACTTTGATACCTTTAATTTTACCATCCATCTTTGTTGAAGCTATGAGCCTCCTTAATCCTTCAATGACAAGAATAAATAGCAGAGGAGATAGGGGACAACCTTGTCGAATGCCTCTGCTACTGGAGAAGAAATATGTAGGAGAACCATTAACAAGAACTGAAAAGTTTGCAGAATTTACACAAACCATTATCCAATTCACCATTCTGTAGGGAATCCCGATCTGGAGCAGTATAAGCCTGAGATATACCCAATCAACTCTGTCATACGCTTTTATCAAATCCATCTTCAGAATAAGGGCTTCAAGCTTTTTGGTCTTAATGGAATGAAAAACTTCTTGGGTTATACCCACATCATCCAATATTTGCCGGTTCCCCAAGAAGCCAAACAGCTCTCTAGAGAGAAAATCTTCAAGTTTTGGTTTGAGCCTGTTAGTGATGATTTTGGTCATAAGCTTGTAAGCCAAATTACATAGAGCAATAGGTCTGAAATCCCCAAAGGATTTAGCTCTGTCAACTTTAGGAATGAGAGTAAGAAAAGTGGAATTTAGAGTTCTTGACATATAACCTTCCATTCTAGAATATTCAACCATCTGAAGCAATTCCTCACCAAGGATATCAAAGAAATGTAAATAAAACTCACAGGGCCAGCCATCAGGACCAAGACTCTTGTCCTTGGAAAATTGACACAAAGCATTTTTTATTTCTTTCAGGGAAACTTGCTGCTCCAGAGACTTAGCTTCTTCCTCATTGAAAAAGGTAGGGAAAAGATTTATGACATTCAATTGGGATAAGATATCCGAATTACCAGGATCTTTAAACTGTGCAGAAAAAAAAATTGCAGTCAACTAACTCTCTGCCTAAAATTGAACCATATTCCCATTTTCATCTTTTATATCCCAAATAGAATTGATGTTCCTTCTGAATTTTGTGTATCGATGAAAGAAGCTAGTGTTATTATCTCCCAGAGTTATCCATAAGGCATGGCTTTTGAGACACCAGGTAGCCTCTTCCTGTTTGAGAAAGCATTCCTTCTTCTTTTCAAGCTCCAAAAGAATCAACTTATCAAAACTTGAGAGGATACAAGTAGGATTTTGAAGTTCTAGTTTAGCAATCTCCTCCTCAATAAGGGACAGTTACAAAAAGGCTTGCTTTTGTTTGTCTTTTACCCATTTGATGACCATAGATTTTAAACATTTTAGCTTATTAACCAACGCATCCAAAGGATTGAAAGCTCCAAGGGTAGATAAGGACAGCCAATTCCTTCTAACCAGAAGATTAAAATCTGAATCCTCCAACCAAATGGAGTTGAACTTAAAGGGATAAGCCTTCTTAAATTTCAAACAATCTATTTGAAGGATCAGAGGTTTATGGTCTGAGATAGAGGAGTTTAAAGACCAAGATCTATATCTTTGGAGAGAGGAAGCCAGCTTTTCTGAAATTAAAAACCTATCCAGTCTTTTACTAATCCCACCAGATCCACTCCTGCCATGTGACCATGTTAGACTGATTTTGGAAGGAACAACGTCTACCAGATGGGCACGATTAAGCATAGAGAGAGAAAAATCCAAGAGCAAATCCAAGCGAGCAGAACTTTCCCATATTTCAGAAGAAGACAAAGTAAAGTTAAGGTCTCCTGCGATGATCAGATTAGGAATGATAAAAGTACCTGAGGATTCCAAGATATTCCAAAATATCTCTTTGTCCCTATAGGGACCATAACAGTTCAGAATAGAAAGAGGCTGCTTAACACCCAGAAATTTGCCCTCCAGTAGGATTCTCCAAATATACGAAAAGGTTTAAAAGAGGACACAGCAGGATTCCAACACGATAAGAGACCACCCGAATGACCTGTGGAACTAAAAGCACAAAATTCCCAACCTGAAAGAATACTAGATAGTGATTTAATGGCAGAAAGATCATCACACATTGTTTCTTGTAATAGGACAACATCAGGACTAGTAGCTTTGAAAAGTTGGGTAAGAGCCCTAGTCTTATTAGCGCCCCCAACATCCCTAACATTCAAGGACAAAATAGACATTAAGAACTACCCTTATTCTGAAACTATGGTGGGGGGAGAAGGATCAATACTCAAATCCTGACTCGACATAGCTTTCTTATTCTTCCCAAGTTTTTTCTTCTTCCTTTCAGTAACATTTGGATGGCTTATAGAGGCTAATGGAATCACATTCGAGTTTGAAGACATCCTGTTTGAGTAGACTTGAAGGGGGTTTTGATCATGAGATCAAAAGGGGAAGGAGAAGAATTAGTAGAAGAGGTTTTGGGGTTTGAAGTTATCTGGGAAGGACGATTAAGTGGGGGGAAATCCTCCAAAGAAACAAAAGCGGACTGAGAGTTAGGATTATCGCGATTTTTATCAGCATTGGAATCACCAGGTAAAGAGGATTCAGACAGACGGGAGACAAAAACAGGGTTTGGATTATCCGGCAACACAAGGGAGAGATGTGGGTTATCTGTCCAATCAATATCAGAAACAGATTTCGACAGATCTAATTTACCCTCCCTAGAAAAATCAGAAACTTTAGCAAGACCCTGGTGATTTTCCCCATATTTCTGTTCAGAATGAATGATAATTCTTCTTTTGCTAGATCTTCATGAGGAACAGGAGACTCTATATCCATACCTTGATGGTTGATTTGTCTAGATTGACGAATGTCTTGGAGAGAGGGAAGAGCCTGAGTACTGTCGGCATCCTCCGAGGACGAGTTATCCTCTACCATCAACAAGGGACATTTGGCACGAAGATGGCCCGTATTTTACAGTAATCGCATCTGAACAGAATATGCAAGTAGTCTATCTTCTGTCTGAAAACTCTTCTATCCAAAACCAGATCCACTTCTGCCAGAAGGCCACAGGAGACATCCAATTCAATCATGACCTCTGCATGCCTTTTATCTACCCCATAAAGCATATTTTTGTCTAGACGAATAAACCTCCCAAGGGTATTAGCAAGACCGATGAAAATTTGTTCACACCAAAGTTCAATTGGAAAGGCTGGGAAAAGTTCCCACAAGTGACGAAGGTTTAACTGCTCTCGTTCTGGATCAAAGGCAACATGCCAACGCATCAGGTTGAAAGAACCCCCTTTAATCAGCCAAATTCTGCTCAATACCTTCGGAACATCCACAACATCATTGAAAACAAAGCACCACCAGTCGTTTGCAAGCAAACTCATACGGGGTGTTAATCCAAACTCCTTCTGCCAATTTTGGCCGATCCATTCTACAAGTTCGAGACGGCTAACTTTAGCCACTTTCACTTTACCCACCACTGCTCTGGTTGCAAAGGTCTCTGCACGCTTCATATCCAGATCCTTGCCTAAAACATATTGTTTAACCTCACACTGTGCCTTGAAAGCCTCTAGAAATCTGTGGGATTTAGCCTTTGCACCATAACATTGCTTAAACTTATCCTTAAATCCTCCTTGAACCTGCCCACGTTCTCTTTCGGAAAGGAGCGAAAAGAAGAATCCAAATTATGTTCAAAACCCTCGACAGAGTTGTTGCAGTGCCGAAACCCTAAAGCAGGGTTCTTGACTCCAGGAGAAGGTGTAGAATCTAAGACTACCTTGGATGTAAGCGCACCGGCAGTATACGGAGGTACACAGGTCTCCATTCTGGCCATGTGAGACCACGTGTAAACAAAGGGCCCAAGGTTACCCAAAAAGACAAAAAATATATTAAAGTAGTCAGAAAAACCACAACTAAGGACAGTTGCAAACCGGATGGGAGTATACGATCCGAGTCCCACCACCAATAGACCCCTAGCAAGCCCAACATGTCCAGATCAACCCTAACAACACGAAAAACTAATATACTTCCCACTTTATTAGCCTGGTTGGTACTAGGCTTTCACATAGTGAAAGCTGGACTCCAGGAGTTGTAGGGAGGATCTATGAGGTTGGCCAAGACCAGAAGAACCTACTGCAGTAAAACCCTAGATCGCTGAGAGCCGACATGGTGAACCCTACTGGTCGACCAAGTGATATAGATTATTTCCCATATCAAAATAGATATTCAATAAACCCTCATAATATACCCTAATACTACTAAGCTGCCTCATTTGGACATAACACAAAATTGAAAGGTCGCAATAAAAACAATAAAGTTTTAGACTCTTGCTAGACAATATTTTGATTTTCACCTGTAACAACATCAGTGCATAAGATAACATCAATATGGGTAAACACTCTACTCATCACCTTTCTCACAACCCCACTCTTGGCAATCCACTTGAGTGTAAATACAGATACACCCTCCTCCTAATCCCCATTGAACAGATAGTAATCTTAAGCATTTGCAGACAGAACATTCGAAAAAAATATATTCTCCTGAGTCCTACAAAAGCCAGATCTAGTTACAATGCTTTATCAATTCTATCATAATCAAAGCTAAACCAGCGGCTATTCCAGCCTATAGCCCCAAATGACAACCCACAATGCATGCATCTTGACTAAATTGTCCTCAGGTGTCAAGTTGCTAGCTCAAAGGCCTTGACCCAGGAGTAAATAGCGTTCCTTCTCTTTTGCTAATATCTAAAAAATTCCCACACCACTGTCTGTTATTGAAGAGGCTTACATCCCAAAAGGGGCTGTCCTAATGGTAAACAACTTTATAACACAGACTACAAGAAGCATGTTGTATCTGCCTGGATAGCCCACAATGAAGCTGATCAAAGTCTGTTGTTTTGGTTCGAATGATAGAATTAGAACACCTATAGTCTGATAAATTCCTAAATCACGTTATCATTAGCATAACCAAGTTGTAAGTTATAACAAGGAGCTTACATCCCACAAGGAGCTGTCCTAATTGTAAACAACTTTACAACACAGACTACAGGAAGCATATTGTATCTGACTGGACAGCCCACAATAGAGTTGATCAAAGCCTGTTGTTTCAGATACAAATATAAGACATAATTATGACACCTAGAAGCTGAGAAATTCCAAAAGCATATGACGATTACCATAACCAAGTTATAGCAAGAACAATGAATATGAAATACCCACATGACAAGTACTGTACTTTAACTTAATTTTGTTTCTACATAATACACAATTTTCTTGGAAGGATTAATATTATGGAGCAGTTAGATAAGCTATAGTTAGGCTTCCAGTCTGATTAGAGCAAGGATCCACTGCTGACATCATAAAAAGTGAGAACTTTTAGTGCGGTTGAGTATAACTATAAATAACCCCACATGGGTACCCCGTTGTAATCATCTTTAGTTTTCAGATTGAATATTTAACTCTCTGCATCTTGAATCTTCTGAACGTATAGATCATTCAGGTTACTGCTTCACAATAAATTGTTTGGATGTGAGCTTTCCATTTATGTCAATATAAATAGCACATATATCTGTCCACATCAATGTCATCATTCACGCAACAAGGCCATATTCCCAACAAGAAGGCTTAGATAAAAACAAACTCTGCTTTATTATCAAGTAACCTCAACGTTAAAGTGCTTTTTCCATCCAATCATGCAAGGAAAAATATAGTTTTATTCCAAATAATTGGGCTTCACATCAGTAGCGAATTCCAGATGAGCACAATAAAGCTTGTTTATGAATTGTCAAAAGGCAAGTTGTTTGATTGCACCAAGAGGTGCACTCTACAGTCCTGTATGGAAGAGATGTGTCACATGCATCAAATAAAATGAAACAAAATTTGACATCCAACCTTTACGGTCAAACAAAAATATCCAACTTCAAAATATAAGTTAAAAAAACAATTAAGCATATATCCATCTTAACCATACCATGAAGAATCAAATCCTTTGTGGTACAAACCTCAATTTTTTTGCATTTTCAAAAAGGTTTACACCTCAAGAGAGTTGATCCCTCTGAGTGCCTGATAGATCTAGGGTTAAGATGAATCTTTATAGAATATAGAGATAAGAATACTCTAAGGTGAGACAGCATTTATTCATTTGCAAAGAGGGATAATTACTCTTGGCATACAAAAGCTCTGTCGGGCTTGTGGGAACAGAAAACACAATGCAAGCATGGATGGTTTCACTTGCATCAGATGTCTTGCTGAAACTCTGCTTAAGGAACCATCTTTTCTCAAGTGAACTTCTAGAGCTGGTTTTGGATTGATCATTGAATCATAGCATCCATGACCATTTAAATCAAATATTTTCCTCAAACAAAACTCATAGAGCTGGTTTCGTAATCCAAGACCGCTTCCATTGTTTGTTTTGCTATATCCTGTGCATTCCTAATACTAAGCTAAGCTAAACCAGCACCAACTAAAGCTATCAACTTTTTTATTCCATCCGCTTAGACCTTTGACTTCTCTCGCTCTGCTCAAACATTTTTTCCCTAATTTGCCATTTGCCAGCCCTAACTGAAATTTTTTTTCTGCATTTCAAATTCCTGAATTCACGAATCATTTTATGATCCATAATTCACCAATCCCTCTATCATACAAACTTCAAATGCACAGAACCCGTCTGCATCTCCCATTTCCAATGCATGAAATCATAGTACCTGCCCTGAGGATGGTATCCAGCAATTCAACTGTCCCTATGGTTTCTAACTTCACCACATAACGGATTGAATCCACCATGCTGTTTAAATGGGTATTCAGAAAAGGTGTATTCATTGTCAAAGGATTTACAATTAAAACCATGGACAGTGCAGTTAAACATCTCTAATCAAATCTGTTACTCTATATATAAAAACATAACCAGTCTAATATAAGCAGGATATAGATTTCAAGAAGGTAAATTATCAACCTCTCACCATCTAAAATTAGGTAAGGTGCAGTGATGAATTAATGGTACAGTAGGTATCACTGAGCTTTGTGATTATGAGGAATTAGTTTGAATCTATGAAATATGCTCAATAAAAAAATACATTCCAGCAGAGATACCGAAGAACGTGTAATCATACACAGTATATAAAAAAGATAAAAGAATGGGAGCTGAGTAGCCTTTTGTTGCTTACAAATGGCTCTTCATATTCAAGTTAATCTGAAATACCGCAATCCTTCTGCTGTCTGCAACCACTTTAACTGACTTTAGATTGATGCTTATGCAAAGGGATAACACGTACAAAGGGATGACACGTACAGTACAGATACATTGTTGTTCAGGGTTGTACGTGATCAATTGTGAATGGCCCACATCGCCCATATACTTAAATGAACCTTACTGAGCAGAAGATGGTGTCCCCTTGTTCCAATCTATGCCTTCCAAAGACAAATTCATCACAACATTTCTTGAACAAAATCGAGATTGAGAGTATCACGAACAATCAGGAAAATCCCAAGAAAAAAGACAAATGCAATACCAGAAGACATAATGCCCTGTTCAACCTCGTGGGGCAGTTTTTTACCACCCCTGGCAGCCTCCAAAGCAATCAAGGCCAAATATCCACCATCCAAAGCAGGCAAAGGCAGGAGGTTAACAACAGCCAAATTCAAATTCACAATAGCAGCAAACTGAAACATACCGTCAGAACTTGACCTTGCAACCTCGGCACCGATAGCGACGATGGCCACAGGCCCAGAAACCTTAGTGGCAGTCTGAGAAAAATTAAGAAAAACCTGCTTTAATTCACCAATGACAATCCACAACAGCCTCCTGAACTCCCTGCTCGCCCTGACAGTGGCGTCTGCAAGATCAGTGGCCCGGACCTTAATGATTTTGGCATTGGGGGCAAGCTGTACCCCAATTTTTCCAGTGCCGTCTTCCATGGACACATCCGGAGTGACTAGAATCTGCCTAACATCCCTTTGCCTCCTCTCCACCAAAAACGAAAGCGTCTTCCCAGGATTCTTCTTGATCACATCAACTAGATCAAAAACTGCCTCCGCCTCACTCACGCTAAAGAGACGACCGTCAACTCCCAGCACCACGTCGCCGGACTCCATCCCGTCACGAGCAGCTGCAGAAGAGGAGAAGACTTGGGGAACCATGACACCCGGGAAGGGCTCCCTTTCCACTGCTCCAACCGTCAAAACCTGCACGAAAAGAATAGTGTACGCGAACACTATGTTGGCCACCACGCCTGCAATCGTTACAATGACACGGTCTATAACCGGCCTGTTTTTCAGTAAATCCTTATCGTCTGGGGCTATATCGCTATCCTGCTCACCATCCGGAAACCCTACATACCCTCCCAGGGGAATGGCTCTGAGGGAGCATTCTACGTTTCTCAGATTAAATTTCAACAGCATTGGGCCAAAGCCAATGGCGAATTTGTTTACACGGATATTCTGCAGATAAGCTGCCAAGAAGTGCCCGCATTCGTGCACGGTAACTATTGCTGCCAACACTCCTACTGCCCGTAACACAGACTCCGCCCCCTCCAACCTTCCTACTGCAGGAATTGCAGGAATTGATAAAAGCAACACACTTGACAATTTAGTCAAGTGCCCTAACACCTTTCTGCTTTCTGTACCTGAATCTGGGCGGCTGCTGCAGCATATGCAAAGAGACAAAGATGGGACGTTCTTATATTTAGATTTCATTGCCTTGTGCAATAAGCAATGCTTTAACGCCCTTTCTCTTCTCTCGTGCAATCCTCCTCCCCCTCCTCCATTTTGGATTGATGGGAACCCTGGGACTAAGAATCTCGAGGAGGAGTTTGTGGTGTTGCAGAGGCGGATCATGGTGGTGATGTTGGTGGGAATGACAGAAAGAAATAATGTTACAATAAAATTACGTACGATTGTCTATGCGTTCTGCCTTTTCATTTGTGATCTCGCAATCTCTATCTTTATCCCATCCATCCATCCATGTAGATTGTTGATTCATCCAATCTACGTCCACCACTAACATGCATGCCATTGTTGGGTTCTCCTCCTCCTCTTATCCATAACCCCTTTCAATATCTTTATTACATTACTTCCTCGTCCTTTACCCACCTTCCAATACTCAATGAGGCTTTTTGTTTTCTCTACGATATTTAACTACCAATACAAATGTCTTTTCATTCCATTACACGCAAGGTAACACAACAAAAGTTTTTGATTCATAGAATCGTTGCTTTGACCGACTAGTTAAGGTGTGTGCTTCCTTGCTAAGTAAATGGGCTAGATTGAATGGTTAAGTGCTTGAGCTAGATTAATTCGATGTGATTTTTTTTAGTTAGGTGGGCTAGATTGAATGGTTAAGTGGTTTGGTGAGAGGTCACAAGATCAAGTCTCCAAACTAACTAATTCTATGTGAATATTGAAGACAAAGTTGATGCCTATGCCGAGTTAGACTCAATCAAAGCCTCCAAAGATTTTAATCCATAAAAAGATGTTACTCCCATCTTTAATACTTAGAGGACAAGCTAATTAGACTCAATCAAAGCCTCCAATCCATAATAATATGTTACTCTCTTTTTTAATACTTAAAGGACAAGTAGTCGCCTTGTCATCCTTAAAGTTCTTATCAAATATTGTAAAGACAAAAAAGAAGATTGAATTGTTGTTTTTGTTGATTTTCAAAAAGCATTTCACACTATAGAGTAAATATATGAAACAAATTCAAATTAATAGGCATATAGTGTTGTCTCGATTAGGGTTTTCAATAAGTTTATACTAACATTAAATATAATAATGAGTCATCTATGGATAATAACTGTAGTGTTGGTGTTAAGCAGGGTTGACCCCTTTCTCGCACCCTTTTGTAATATATATTGATATAAATTAGTAATGTTTAGAAGGGGAGAGGTATGAGCTTATCATCAATGTTAATCAACCAAAATAATGTTAATTAAATCTAAGAAAATATTTTATCCCCAAAATTTTGTATGGTGATATTACCCTTGAACATGTCTAATCATACAAATACTTGGGCATAGATTCCAATTGTCATTCAAGCTCAAAGCATGATGTTGAGAAGAAAATCATTGGCAATTGGAAAGCTTATTATGGTCTTGAAAATAAGTAACGAAAAGTTGAACTATGGGACTAGGATAAGAAAAATCATTTTTAATGCCCTAGTAATCCCAATGATTATATAATGATGTGAAATTTGGGCCCGCAACAACTCTTGCAAGACTTCAAATAAAATTGGGCAACCCAAAAAAGTATTTTTACCCTATAACTTTAAAATTATGTGCTATTCTCCTTACCCAATTCTCTAGATTAAAATTAGGTGTATGTAACACCTTGGTTTTGACCTGTTGGGTCATATTATGTATAAATTGCAAATGCACAGTAATAATGACGACTCTCAAGATAAGTGAGCTTAAAGAAATGACCTCGTGTGTAAATATTGTAAATATGATTGCATGGATTCCTAGTGTGGAGCTGAAGGCCAAGGCTCGACTAGTGAATAGTTAGGCATGTCAATGATGTAAATATACTTATATGAACTGTGTGGTAGGCTCACAACTAGGAACGCAAAGATATGTAAATATTGATGTTGGAATATAATATATAATGGTCCAAGATGGTTTTAGAGAGCACAAAAGGGGGCTTTGACTCCACGAAAGGGGAAGAGGAAATGTGGCTTATGGGGGAGTAATCCTTAATTGCCAAGTGTTAGTCTATGAACTCAGATATTTTCCATCATGTGCTTTAAATGAACCATCCAGCTCCATTGACTTAGAAGTCAATCATTAAAGACATGTGGTGGTTGGTGAGAATGTCTACCTAATCTGGATTTATGTGGGAACGAAATGAAAGAGAAGGTATAGAACCATATACACAGATATATTGCAAAGAACACAATGATACAGTAAACACATATTCTATTAAATGGCGGAAATAGAACAAACTGGAAAATACAACAGCTAGAATGGTAGTAGCTATCTCTGAGAAGAGATGTGGCCGTTGTGCTCATTCGTGCCAAGTTGAATACAAAAAGAGGTCGAAAGGGCCTATTTATCATAAGCATGAGGGAAAGAATCTCAAACATCCCAAAACCTAACCCTGGAAGATGAACCGTCATAACGTTTGCGGCCCCAAAGTGGTTAGTTGAATAGCCAACTTCTTGGGGTCATAAATTTTGCATACGATCTCCGTTTGGGGCGCTCAGTAGCCCGTTGGAAAGGTCTATCCGAGATTTAAAACTTTTGATTGGGGCCAAATTGTATGCAATTGGCAACCATTTGGCCCCCCAAATCGCCAAAAAGGGTCGTTTAGGGCCTCAAAACGGCCCCGGAAGTTTAGGACCCAAAAAATCGTAGAAAAAATACTAGAAAATTGCCAAAATGGGAAATTGTTTTGAGCCAATGGAATAGTTGGGTGGCCACCGATATCCATCTGGATCATTCCTCCCCCCTTAGGAAGCAATGGTATTCATTGCGTCAAATCCCTTATCATATGTCGAACTGTGTGTTGAGTTGAGCTCCTAGTGCGACATTTGTTGAAGTGAAAAGGTTGCCTTTCTTTGAAATCTTCAGAGGGTTGTAATTGTTGTTGATGGATGCGTTGGAGCTGTTCAACAATTTTGGTTGTCGTGTTATCCTTGGTCTGCACCAGTGTGGATGATTTCTTTCTGGAGGAGCACCTTGAATGCGTGGCCTTACACTATAGAGGTACCCGGATAGACGATGTTGCAATGGCTTCGTGTTCTTCTTGTTTCTGTTGAGTAGAGGGATCATGTGTAGAGGTTGTGGATGTCTCTGCGATACGATGTTCTCCTTTAGTGGCAACTGCGAATAGGAAAAATTTTCCAGCGTGGAAAATTATCTTCATGCACTGCTTGGTTGGGGTAGGTGCAACTATCTCTGGTATCCGATAGAGTTGTCATCCCAAAGTGACAATGACACTACGAGGTCGTGATTCATATACAGCATGGCACTTCCACATATATGGTTGTCCTAAAAGAACATCACATACTTCAAGTGGGGCCACATCACACAATACCTCATCTCTAAAGGGCTTGATGTTGTATGGTAGGCAACATTGATGTCTGATGCGGATACCTCATCCTTGGCTTAGCCACCCAATGCTGCATGGTTGTGGGTGTGGTGTTATTGGTAGCTCCAAGTTCTTGATGACTTCTGCTGAGATCAGGTTCTTTTGGTTGCCGTTGTCCACAACAAAATGTAGTGGAATTCCCTTCACCCACATATGTGAGTGGAAGAGGCGCTCCTCTGCCTCTGACTCTTCAGGTTCCTCTAGTTGAATCTGTGTGGTAGCAACAATGACACTGGGTTCTGCATCAATGATCTACTTCCTGTTGGCTGTATAAATTGTTCTTCAAGATAGAACTAAGTTCTGCGCGATTCAGGGAACCAACAAAACCCCTTTTCACTGGCCCTTTCGGCAACAGCCTGCGAACAGACAGAGGTCTCACCCAAGGTGAAGTTATGGGGAGGTTGCAGAATCAGGTTTCCAAAACCGGGTGATGCGCACTTCAACAGACTGGCGAGCAGCGTGCCACAGGACTCGCGCTACGAACTAAGGACTGCGCGAAGTTCACCTTCTTCGCGGTTAACACTTATACTATAGCGCCTCCAAGGACTACGTGGCTCAGGATGGCTATTCGACACAGGACAACGCAACTGTAGACTGTGCTTCCTCTTCGTCATTTACACACACAACTTTGGCAGACTTTACTTCACGTAAGTTTATACATTCAAGAATTATCTTAAACTGTAACCTTGCAAACTTATACAATATGACAAACTACAGTGTAACTGCGCACTTCTGGTGCTACGCTTCAGGGAATCGCACTTTACATACTCTGTTGGCTTAAGTGTTTACCGAATCAACTTATGCATTCATCCTACTTAGAAATACTTGCACATTCAACATATTATGCATACATGTTCAGCACTTAACATATTATTCCCATCATTTATCCTTATGGCTAATACATACAAAAGTGAAGATACATTTACTCATGAGTAAGCACTTAACCATTCATTATAATCAAATACACATATGCAACACATATTCAATCACGTAACACAAGGATTGAATGTGGTTCACCCCCAGGATGGGAGCTACGTCCATAGGAACTGTTGTTATATTATCAATGGGAAGGGTACAACAGTTCTAGTCTGCACACTCAGCTGCAGACTCTCTTCTCTCTTCAGTAGGTCTCTGCGTATGCAACTGCAGAGCCTTTTTACAATCGTCTCTCAACAGAGATCTATATTTGACAATAAATCAACTATTCATGATTTGAGATTAACCCGTTCCCTTACAAAAGATGCCCTTTATATAGATCATGCCCATACGTCACGTCTGTTACAATGCATAGGCCAAAACCCTAAGGTTACTCAAAATGGTGTGGTTACCCGCCGACTCGACCTGTCGCAATCAACAGCTGCTCCACACGCTTCTGGTTGTTCTGTTGGACCACTCGTAGCTCACACGCCCTTCTGACATCCGCAGTCTTCATGAAACGATTTTACTGCATCATGGTATGTCGCTTTTTGCCCCTCTGGCCAGCATGTTGCAGTCTACTTCGTGGCTTAGATTCTAACTGTTTTTCGCCACTCCAATTGACAGGTCGCTTTCATCTGCCTTCACGCTGCTCCATACCCATTCCCGGGAATCACGGAGTCGCTTACCCAAACAGGTTGCTTTCGTCTGCTCTACCTTTCCTTATATTCTTTACCCAAAATAGTTGCTCTGCTTGCACTAAGCGGTGATACCACTTCGTGGAGCTGGCACTTAGCCACGCATTTCTTACCCTATCGATACTGCGCTGCGTTGTAAATTCGTAGCTCCCAAAAACTGACTTGACCAAAATTCCTTACTTGGGCTGAGCCCAACAGGCCCCAAACACTTACATGTGCCTCATCCCCGAGCCACTTTCCTCTTCTGGTTCCATGAGCTACGCTTCCTCTTGTGGAGCTATTTTCATAGCGAATTCTTGGTAAGTGGTGCTTATCTTCGCAATTGTATCCTTGGCACCCTGCTCAACTGCTCTAGCGGTTTCCAACACATCTAGTGTTAAGTCTTCTTGAGTTTGTTCTTGTACCGATACCTGCGTGTCGCAGAGTTCCTATAGTTTTGTTTCAATCTCTTGCGAGATTGCATGGGCTTCTTCCTGTAGGGGCTGTGACTTTTCCACGGTGTCAACCTCCCTTTCTTGCAAAATTATGAGTTCCCTTTTCAATTCCTTGACTTACGCAAATTGACGGAGTCTCTCTCTTGGAAGTAGGGTCTTCATCTTCGCATTCAGCGTATCTAACTGTGCTTGTTTTTCCTGCAAACTGGTTTGGACCTGCAGCAGTTGAGGGTCCTCTTGTAGTGTAGTAAACACTCTTGTTGCTTCATCCAGCAAATTTTGACACTTAGCTACTTCACTAGATATGCTTTCTGTAGCAGCTTGCACTTCTGTTTCTCTAAGCTCTTTATGATTTGGTGGTGTCTTCGGGAGATTCTATGCTTCCAAGGCGACAAGCTTTGCTTTATAATCAATCTCCATGTCCGCCATTTCAGACTTAAGATCGTTGAATACCGAGCCGATCTTCTTTATAGTATCTGTGAGATCTGGTTGCTCATCGCATTCTAGTATATACACGCAAACCGAAGTGACAGTCTGCTCTATCCTTCTTCGTTGCTCATGTGCAGTATCAAGTGCCCTAGCCTTCTTTGCACTTTCTTCCTGCAACCGTTTATAGTTTGCTTGTAGGTCGTGGTGTTGGTTCAGAGTGACCATATCTATATCATGTATTTCCTCCACAACTTGCAAGTCCAAATTGTGTAGACCTTCCAGGGGTAACATAGCGATATCAATGTCCACATGTTCTATCCTCTACACGCCCGCAGCTACTTCATTGCGCGGTAAAATTACACTTAGTGGGTCAATGCGAACAATGCGTGGTCTTGGTGCCATGGTCAGGGCTAAGGGTGTTTTCTTTGGCTGTGAGGTGTCCCTGACCTTCCTTCTGACTCTGATTCTCAAGCCAAGGCCAAGTCACGTTGGACTTGCTCAAACTTCGCCGCTATGCCTTGCAGCGTGGTGAGATTTTGTTGCAGACTTGCTTGAATCTCCTCATTCTTACTGTCTTTGAGGGTCAGCACATCTTCTAGATGCGCGGTGACCCTGGATGCAATGATATCATGATCATCATCATGTAGCCTTGCTTCTGATGCATCCCTTGTGGCTTTCTGTTTCTTTTTATGTACCTTCTATTGTACAGAGCTTTCAGGTTCCTTTCTTTTTCCTATTGCTGACTCTTCAACGATATTTGCCGGTGATTGGGTACTTTCGTCTGAATCACTGTCGATGACCATCGTTCCTTCGAATTTTCATTCATCTATCCATTCTTTCATAATCAGTTCAATGCATGCTTCATCCAGGTGATAGTTCCCTTTGAACCATTCCAGATTCTTCTTCTGCGCCTTTGCTGAAATATATATAAAATGCATATCAGCTTTAAAATTCAAAGTGCGAATTTATTTAGTGGTTGCCTCCTTGGAGATGCACGGTGTGCGAACGATGACATCGCACAATTGTTCATAGTATGTGAACAATACTTCGTTGGAGGCGCGTTGTCTTTCTGGTATCAAATTTGCCCAGAGATTCGTATATCTGGGTCCTCGGCAATCACTGTTGAGGGGGGTGAGACCAACATAGTGCCTTGGTTCCTTCTATCCTATAAGGTGATCAACACCATTAACCAACTATAATGAAAGGCACTGTCATTTACTTGTGTGTCGCGGACATCCTCCAGAAACTCGTTCAGCAGATATTGGCACCAGTTAAATCTTGTCCCTTGCGTTGCCTTCACCGCGAGGTGCACTGCGTCGGTTGGTACTTTTGTTGGCCTGGCCTTCTGCAATATTTTTCCTACAAGCAGTTGTACTACAAACCGTGTAGCATCATCTTTTATGTCATCTGTGATGAAACCTCTTTTTCCTTTGGGGATGTTGTATGTTTCTTTGATCTGCGCGGCAATATCGTTATCCCTTGTTTTGTCGGCAAAGAACTTCTTAGGGTCGTTGCCTCACTTGCTTATCCCTGTGATCCTATGGATCAATTCTATGTTGAGATGGACGTTTCTGTCCAACCAGAGGTAACCTTGGTGTGTGTGCAATATCAGTGTGCGCACCACCGGATTAAGTTCCGGGATCCTGTCAAAGTGTGGGAGTCGCAGCAGGTTTAGAAACCCCGATTCCACAACCTCGGACAACCAACCCTGCGCTACCAAGAGTGGGTTGTTCTTCACGTCCGTCTTCCAACACATATATCTATCTGGTTGGAATTGTGGGTACTTCAGCTCGTCCGGATCCTTCTGTTGTTGCAGCAAGTCATAATCCTCGAACTTGCAATCTGTGAGCTTACCCAGCAAATTCTCTTGTGGATTCACATGACGGGATGTCGGTGGAAGTGGGATTTCATACTTGGCATTTCTGGTAAGCTTTATGGCCGGTGCATTTGCTGCGCGCGGTGAAATATACTTTGGCGTTAAAGATAATGGTAGCTCTTTTTCCTCTGGTGGAATTTCTAGTAGCTTGGAGCTCATTATCTTCGGCTTTACTTTCTCGGCTACGGGTTCCTTACCCTTGCTTTTCATTTGTGCAGGATGTCGTGGTGAGCGGAATGAACCTTGGCCTTTTTCTATAACGACCTTCTTGGCAAGGGTTCTCATCAACCCTGCAATCCCGGTTTATGTAAAATCTCTCACAGCCTGCTCGACTGTGGAATCGTCAGACATTCACTGGAACTTGCTCTGTAGACTCACGGAATTACTTAGCACTCACTGTAAACAGATTGAGATTTTGGCTTGCGGAAAAATTTGAAGGTTTCGGTAACGCCCGCGAGTCCAGAATTAGTGGTATTTATAGGCGCAGTTAGGCTTAGCCGGACCATAAACGGCTACATAAGCATTAAATGTTATGTCCGTTGGCCAAATCTGTCGATGATTTGGGTCCTTTCCTTCATTAACTTCTTCAGAACGGCTAATTTCACGTTAAATGCTCAAGCGGTCGTCGGCAAAATCATTGTATAACGGCTAGTTTTCTGACCGACATTTTAACGGCTAGTTTCTTGGAACGTTGCGTCGAACTGCGCGACGGGTTGTCACTACTCCCGGCGCGGTTACTTCGCGGTGTCGTGCTTCTTCCTTTTGAACTTTGTATCTTTCATGTTCCATTTGATCTGCGCGGCTACATTTTGAGCTTCGTACTGCGTGCTTTTTCTTTTCATTTTTTTTTCTCTTTCTTTTTTCTTCTTTTTTTTCTTCTCTTTTTTTCTTTTCCTGCACAACTTCACTTCTCGACTAGTGCTGCACAGTAAATGCATCCTTTCCATCGAACTTTGCGTATCGGACCAAAACTGTGTACAGACTCTATTCAATTTCTAGTGCCCAATTTCAACTGTACTTAACACTTAGAAATTTCCTTCTCTTTCGATCACTAAGGGTTTTGCGAAGTAGGACTATCCCTGTAGGGTTTTAGTCTACTTCCATTAACCAATCCTGGTAAGTTGTCTCTAGCTAACGTGGCTAACTGAGTTGCGCCACCGTTAGTAACATGCATAACAATATATAGCCCAAGCCAATGCATTCTAAATTTGCCAGGAAATTTCATGAACTTACTGTCATATAGGAGGACTAGGTCACATACCTGAAAGGACTTGTTCTTGATGTGGCGATCATGCCATGCTTTTTCTCTCTCCTTCTGCACTTGTTGGTGAAAGCCTACAATGAAGCGATCTTCCTCCAATCCAACCAAGTGTAGAAGCCTTTCTTCTATTGTTTCTTCATCGTCCATGCCTGTGAATGCAGCAATCCTTAAGCTTGGGACTATGTACTCCATTGGCATCACAACTTCCTGTCCATAGGCCAATCTGAAAGGTGTATGGTCTGTCAACTTCTTACAAGTTGTTCTGTATGCCCATAATATGGCCGATATCCGTAGATCCCAATCATCCATGTTCACATTGCATACCTTTGTTAGCGCATTTTCCAATACCTTGTTGAAAGCTTCAATAGTTCCATTGGCTTGAGGATGGTACGGTGTACTCCTCTGATGGTAGATGTGGAACTCCTCAGTAATGGCTTCAATAGTTATGTTCAAAAATTGAGTTCCTTGATCACTCATTAAAATATTTGAGCATCCAAATTTGGTAAGGATGTTCTCAAAGATGAACTGTGCGGCAGTAGCTGCGCTACAGTCCTTCACTGGTTTAGCTTCTGCCCATCTGGTGAGATAATCAGTCACGATGATAATATATCTCGCACCAGTCCTCTTTCCCGATGGGTTAATAGGTGCCACGAAATCAATAGCCCATTTGTCAAATTCTTGTAGTGTCAGTTGTGGTTTTAATGGCATTTCATCTCTTCGTGGTGGCTTTCTTGTTCTCTGACAAACATCACAGCTTCGACAATGTTCCTTTGAATCTTTATGGATTGTAGGCCACCATAGCCCTGCTCTTAATATCTTCTGCGTAGTATCTCTTCCCGCGTAGTGACCTCCAGATACACATGAATGTGCATCATCCAATATAAATGGCTTCTCATGCTCCAACGCACATCTGCGCAGCACTTCATCTGGTCCCAACTTGTATAACTACCCTGCGATGATAGTGAAGTATGTTGAACTAACTACCAGCTGCTTCTTTTGTTGTGTAGTGAACTCTGTGGGTGCGAATCCTGTAGTCAAAAAGTCTACAATATCTTTGTAATACTCATATATGACGAATAACTGCGCGTCAGGCAGACTGTCTTCGAGATTTGTGGGTTCTTCGCCTGACTCAATCCTTGAGAGATGGTCAGGTCCTAGGTTCAGTCTACCTGGTTTAACAATAATTTCAAAGTCATACTCTTGGAAGAGTAGTAACCATCTGCATATTCTCCCCCCTAACACTGGTTTGTTGACCAGATACTTTAAATCGGAATGGTCAGTAAACATTGAGAAATGCACACCCAGCAAATAGTGTCTGAATTTCTGCATTGCATACACCATAGCTAGACCCTCTCTTTCTGTGGTTGTATAATTCTTTTCAGCTGATGACAACGTCTTGCTCGAAAATGCAATGGGATGGTAAATGCCTCCCTCTCCTGGCTATGCTAGCACCACACCAAGTGCAATGGACGAAGCATCAACGTGTACATGGAATTTCTTGTCCCAATCCGGAAAGACAAGGATAGGCATAGTTACCATTTTATCCTTTAGTGTGTCTAGACCTTTCTCGCATTCTGCGTTCCATATGAACTGTGCTTCTTTCTTTAACAACATCTCCATGGGCATTGTGATCTGCGCATAACCCTTGATGAATTTTCTATAGTATCATGTATGTCCCAACGTGGTGCGAAGTTGTTTCACTGAATTCAGTGCTGGCAGGCTTACAATAACTGCGATCTTCGCAGGATCAACCATCAAACCCTGTCTACAGACAATGTGTCCCAACAAAATTCCATAGGGCACACAAAAGATACATTTCTTCAAATTCAAAGAAATTTGATGTTTTTTGCACTTAGCTAACATCATCCTAAGGTTCTTGTAATGATTCTTAAGTAAACCAAAAATAGTCCAATCATCAAAATAGACTTCTAAAAACTTATGGATAAAGGCCTTGAATGCAACCACAACAACTCTGGAAAATATAGCAGGTGCATTATTCAACCCAAATGGCATAACTGTATACTGATATGATCCCCATTTAGTAGCAAATGTGGTCTTATGCCTACTGCCTCATCAATCTTGATATGATGGTATCTAGAAAATCCACCAGTAAAAGAATAGGCCTCATTTCCTCCAACATTATCTAATACTTCATCTGTAAATGGAGTAGGAAATGGGTCATGTAGCGAAGCATAATTCAGCTTCCTCATATATACGCAGATTCTGATTTCTCCTTTCGTCTTTTTATATTAATGTTGCGCGGAGCGTCCTCATCGCTCTCCTCCTGTTCTTTTTCATCTGCGGAGAGGTTATAACATTGAAGGGCAGATTCTATTTATCTTTCCCATTCTGGTTTCCTATTCACAGGTACCCGTACGTCTTCAAATATCTTCTCTTTGATTTGCTCGAATGCCTCGTTTATACTTGGGCATTCGGCTTTGAATATCCTTTCTTTGATAATTTGCAGAGCTTCGTTTATGCATGGAGATTAATCTTCGAAGCTAAACGTTCTTTGAAAGTTCAGTCATAATAGACTAATCTGTTGTTCCTCTGCGAAGCTCTGAGTCTATGTACCAATTCTCTGGAATCTGTTCCAATGTGTGCACAAACAGATGAACCCATTCTGTCTGTGGTCTTTTTTCCCATGCTCTTGAACAAATTTCTATGTGATCCCTTGGATCTGTTTTTCCACTATACTTTTCCATTGTCAGCATGACTTTCTCTGTGAATCTGATTTGCATCATGTATCTGCACTGTTCCCATGTGGTCAAAGTCTGCTTATGCGTGGCCCACCATCTGGAAGGTGTAGCGCGTAGTGCTATATCCAATGCTGGTATCCGATGTTTAGCTGAAACTGATATAGTATATTATTGAATAAATGAATAGACGTTAGTTGAACCATCATAAGTGGGGGTTGGACTTACCTCTGTTCCAATCCCGCGTAGTGACTTGGTGATTTGCGCACATCGCCTGGAAGATACTTCGTGCATTTTACTTTGCCAATTCTCCAGTCCTGCGTCAGAGTCTGATACGCAAGAACTGTTGCATCGCCAACTCAACGTTCCATCCGTCGTAGGATTGATGTAGTCATCCTGATTCGCAGTCATCTTGTAGATGCGATCAAGGTATTGTGCTCTGGATTCTTCCTGTATCGGTTCACTGTATCTTTCTCCTTGCGAAGGGTCCAAGGGTGCGATGACCCTAATATCCTGCCCTTCAAAGATCATATTTTTGGTTTTCAGGTTGATGATCACGAGGTTATCCATTTCCCATTCTATCCCTAATAATGTTGGATATGGTTTACTATCGTCGGTCATATCAATAACCTCAAAGTCTGCTGAACTTGTTACTCCGTCGATGTCCACAAGTAAATTCGCAAGTCTTCCAAAGGGAATCACTTTCTGCTGATTCGCTAGTCTTAACTGGATAGGTGAGCATGATAACCTTGGTTTCCCCATCTGTTCCCATGTCTGCTTGCTCAAGACATTCACCTTTGATCCTAAATCAAGGATTATCTCATCCATTTCATAGTCTCCAATCTGTGCACTTAGCCTCATTTCTCAGCATGTTCTCTTATGGATTTTTATATGATGAACTGCGCTCTGAACAGTATTCGTGCAACTACGTTGTTCGTAGTGGTTTAGTAATTTTTGCATTTCCACTAAAGCATCATCGCTTTTCAGCAACTTCATACAGCTCTGTAGGAACTGTGCAACATAAATCCCTGTTTCTCCTGCGATACTTGTTTGATCATACGTTGCTGGCATATCCTTTGTATGCGTTGTTTCACTTCGCAATGAGATTCTCAGTGTCACAGGTGTTGGTTCTTTGAATGTTTCCCGTGCTTCTATGAAGACTTCCTTGTTTCTTTCTAGATTGAAAGCAGGTGATTTCCCAATTTCTTTTTTGATCCAAACCCCTTCAGGAGGAGTATGATTAGCTTGGTGGTCTCCAGAAGTCGAAGCTTTTGGTTCTTTATCTTTTCCTGTGGCAATGCCACTTCGCGTCACAACATTAACGTTTAGATCTCTATCTCTTTTCTCTACTGTGATCATCTGAACATTTGGGTTCGGTGCTTCTTGTTTTCTTTCTTGCATTTTTGCTTGTAGTACTAGGCATGCCTCAATAACATGATCAAAATATTTACAGTAACTATAGGTAGTGCAAGCATTGGTACAATCTCTGGATAGATGACCTGACTGGCCACAGTTATAGCATATTACCTGACCTCTTCCTCTTCCTTGTGCTGGGCCAATGTTTCTTCCTCTTCCTCGGAATCCACCACGGCCTCTGTATGCGCCTTGATCATACTGCATGTTATCCTTATTTTGTGGTGTTTCTTCTTGAACTCTGTAAACATCATGCTTCCTTTCTATCATGAGTTCGTATGCTCTACAGTTGGAATCATCACGGCCAACTGATTTACAGAAATTACAGTACAAATTCAAGGGTGTTCTCACATATTTCTGGTTCAAATAACAATCTTCTGGGCAGTGTCCTCTAGTTCTACAAATCTCACACCATGGCCCTTGTCGTTGATTTAGTGGATTCGGTGCTCCACTGTCGAGGTAATCTTGAAACAAAGGGAATCGTTCCTTCGAATGTCCTTCTCCTTTGCATATTGTACACCAGACTTATTCTCTGGTTTCTTTTCCCTTCTTTATGTCTTGTAATTATAGTGTTAGGGTTGCTAGCTGGTTCTGGATCTGGACCATTCCTGTGCTAGTCTCTCCTATTGGTGAAGCTTCTAATTTCATCACGATCTCCAGGGCTTCTGCTTGCGAAGCAACCTTCTGTTGCATCAACGGTAGTCTAATGTGTGGCAACATCGCGGCTATGAACCACTCTTGGTGCTGTTGCGGTGCGATGTCAAAACTGACTTGGTCTATCAATGTTTTAAGCTTCTGGTCAAATTCCCATATTGACTCAGTCATTTTCTGCGTAATCTCTTTCAGTTCTGATATTCATTGTGATTCTGATTTAGGCTTCTTGAATTCTCTCAAGAGGGCAGCCTTGATCTCCACCAGGGTTCTATTTTGTCCTTGAGAATACTTCATAAACCAGTTTAAGGCTCTATCCCTGAATGTAGTGATGAGATGCGCTTGCTTTACAGCATCATCCTGAACTTGCTTGACGTTCCACATGGATTCACACAGAAACCAATGTTGCTCAGGGACTTCTAGACCCGTTCCTTTAAATATCGGTAGTTTAATATCGTCATTCATTCTCCTTCTTGGTGGCGCAGTGTTCTGTGTTGTGGTAGGGATACTACTACGCAGGATGTTCTGAGTCAGAATGTTCTGAGTCGGCATATTCTGAGTCGGGATATTTTGAGTCGAAATGTGCTGAGTACTCACTCCTGCGGTGTTACTACTACTGACGTTCTATGGAATAGGAGGCACAGTATTCTCAACTTGTGGGTTCTGCAGAGTAATAGGCTGATAGGTAGCTAATGGAGGTATTGTCTGGCTATAATGCTCATCTTGGAACTCAGTATCTACGCGGAGTTCATGTTCACTATGGTTCTTCTGAGTGGTATACTTATATATTTTTCCACTTCTTAAATTGTGTGTATCTTATTCAGAGTCACTATATGTGTGATCTACCATTACAGATTCAAAAACTTCTAGGAATCTTATTGCATTCTTAAAACACCTTTCTCAGCTAAAAGCATTTTAATATATAAACTCAGGTTGTTCAGATACTTACCTTTGAATCCTTTGAATAACTCTGCTTCTGTTGTGCTATAAGACTTCAGGGTGTCCACAGTGAACTCTGTCACGAAGCCTTGTAGTATGTTGTCGAACCAAAATTCGACTGCTTGCGAGAGTGGACTATCTACTGCTTTAAGTCTCTGAATGAGCTCTGGGGTCCACTCGGTAGGTAATCCTTCTTGGAAACAGTTCTTTCTCTCTGCGAGTCTTGATAACCACTCGTGCAACTCGTTTCCAAAAGATGCGAAGAAATTTTTTTAAATGTCCTTCCACAGGTATTTTTCTAACCAATCTATGTCTGAGAGACGCGGATGTCTATTCTCTTTTCTTGCAAAATCCCTTTGTGTCCTATCCACCCAGTTCCATATTTTTTTTTATCTGGATGCCAATTTTCAGTACTCATCACTAGTTCAAGCGCGACAACGGAACCATTTGTTGGTTGTATAAACTATTCTTCAAGATAGACCCAGGTTCTGCGCGGTTCAGGGAACCAACAAAACCCCTTTTCACCATCCCTTTCGGCAACAGCCTACGAACAGACAGAGGTCTCACCCTAGGCGAAGTTATGGGGAGGTTGCAGAACCAGGTTTCCACAATCGGGTGATACGCACTTCAACAGACTGGAGAGCAGCGTGCTACAGGACTCGCGCCGCGAATTGGGGATTGCACGAAGTTCACCTTCTTCGTGGTTAACACTTATACTATAGCGCCTCCAAGGACTGCGCGGCTTGGGATGGCTATTCGACGTAGGATAGCGCAATTGTAGACTGCGCTTCCTCTTTGTCACTTACACACACAACTTTGACAAACTTTACTTCACGTAATTTTATACATTCAAGAAGTATCTTAAATTGTAACCCTGCAAACTTATACAATATGACAAACTACAGTGTAACTGCGCACTTCCGGTGCTGTGCTTCAGGGAATCGCACTTTACAGACTCCGTTGGCTTAAGTGTTTACCCAATCAACTTATGTATTCATCCTACTTAGAAATAATTGCACATTCAACATATTATGCATACATGTTCAACACTTAACATATTATTCCCATCAATTATCCTTATGGCTAATACATACAAAACTGAAGATACATTTACTCACGAGCAAGCACTTAACCATTCATTATAATCAAATACACAGATGCAACACATATTCAATCACATAACACATGGATTTAACGTGGTTTACCCCTAGGATGGGAGCTACATCCACAAGAACTGTTGTTATATATCAATGGGAAGGGTACAACAGTTCTACTCTGCACACTCAACTGTAGACTCTCTTCTCTCTTCAGTAGATCTCTGCGCATGCAGCTGCAGAGCCTTTTTACAATCGTATATCAATAGAGATCTATATTCGACAATAAATCAATTATTCACGATTTGAGATTAACCCTTTCCCGTACAAAATATTCCCTTTATATAGATCATGCCCGTAGGTCACGTCTATTACAAAGCATAGGCCAAAACCCTAAGGTTACTCAAAATGGTGCGATTACCCGTCGACTTGGCCTATCACAGTCAACAACTGCTCCACATGCTTCTGGCCGTTCTGCTGGACCACTCGCAGCTCACATTCCCTTCTGACATCCGCAGTCTTCATGAAACGGTTATACTGCATCATGGCGTGTTGCTTTCCGCTCCTCTGACCTACCTGTCGCTGAATACTTCGTGGCTTAGCTTCTAACTATTTTCCACCACTCCAACTGATAGGTCACTTTCATCTGCCTTCACGCTGCTCCATACCTATTCCCGGGAATCACGAAGTTGCTTACCCAAACAGGTCGCTTTCATCTGCTCAAACTTTCCTTATATTCTTTACCCAAAATAGCTGCTCTGTTGGCACTGCGCGGTGCTGCCACTTCACGGAGTTGGCACTTAGCCGCGCGGTTCTTACCCTGCCAATACTGTGCTGCGCTGTAACTTCGTAGCTCCCCAAAACTAACTTGACAAAAATTCCTTACTTGGGTTGATACCAACAATTCCCTTTGTCTACAACTGTGACATTGGGTTCTGAATCAGAATCGAAACTGGGATATGATTCTGAAGCTTTGATCTTAGCCACCAATTACTTTGTTGAGTGACATTCATCAGTGTTGTGCCATGTGCTTTTGTGGAACTCGCACCACTTCCCGGTGTCCTTTGTCTTTTCGTCCCCTTCTTCGCTTTTGGTTGGGACCGGTTGTCCTTTCCCTGTCCCGTGTTCTGCGAGCCAAAGTTTACCTTCCCCTGCTTCTGCGTAGGTCTGAAGTCAGGCTTGTTCTTTTGCTGAAATTTCTGCTCAATTTTGACAACATACTGATAGGCAGATCCAAGTGAAGAGATGTCCAGGAAATCCATATCTGTTCGTATGTACCGGTGTAGGCCACTACGATATTTCAGTACTAGGTGTCGTTCCGAGTCCTTGATACCCAACTTTGTGCGCAAGGTATGAAAGTTGTTGGTGTACTTCGACACCATTTGGTCCCTCTCTTGACGCAGAATGGTCCATTTTGTGTATTGGTCATCATAGTTTCCCACAGGGTAATATTGTTCCTTAACGACATCTATAAAAGAGGCCCAAGTGGGATTGGCCTCAAGCAATCCAGACTCATCTGATGTGTTTTGCTCACAATAAGTTTCCCACCAATTTTTGACATGGGGGACAGCCTTGAGGAGCGCAAAGGTGATCTTTTTCCTGTCCGAAAAATTGTGGACAGAGAAATACCCTTCTAGTAGATTCAACCATTTATATAGGGCATCAGCATCGATTTGGCCTTCAAATAAAGGGATATCAAAGTTAACTTGTACCTTGAAGGGAGTCGCATTTCCGAAACGACTGCTGGTTGAAGGTGTATCTGCCGTCGTCGGTATGCATCGAAGGATTTGGGCAAAATTATCCATCATATTGTTCCTCTATTGTGCGAGGGCTTCCTCGAGCAGCAGCTTGACAGGATCTCCTACTCCATCATCTCCCTTTTTTTCCACCATGGGAGGCCGTTTGGGGCGGCGAGAGGGATCTTCCCCAAGTGAAACTAGTTCGAGACCCAACTCTCTATATCCTGACCTCGTCGGGGACATGCTATTGATGTAATTGTAACTTCGGAATGTATTTCACCTATGTATATTGTATTCCTATAGAGATGTTATTATTCCTCTGTACGGAAGTGTTTGTATTCCTATAGAGATGTTATTATTCCTCTATACGGAAGTGTCGTCATTTATATTGTAAGTGTCGTAACTTATACTTGATGGGTTATTAGACCACCTTGTTGGGGTCGGCCCTATATAAGTCATGTGGGTCAAAGCGTTATTAGACCACCTTGTTGGGGTCGGCCCTATATAAGTCATGTGGGTCAAAGGGTTATTAGACCACCCTAGTGGGGGTCGGCCCAGTCAACATTATGTTAAGTGGTTAAGTTGAGGCCGACCTAGTTGAGTAAAGGTCAAGTCAAGTTAGTGTATAAATAGAGAGTGTGTCTCTCTCATTTTACACATTCACTACTCACTCACACACTCATTGGAGAGTGGCGCACTAGTGGAGGAGAAGAAGCTGCTGCTAGGAGGAATATCTCTTGTACTTGGTTTGTATCATTGCTCTATCTATCTCTGAGGAAGTTGCGGGGTTTTTCACCTTCTTGGTTTTCCCCGGTGAAACTCTGTGTCAATTGTGTGCTTGCATTATTGTGTCCATGTTTGATATGTTGTAGATATGTTGTACATGTTATTCTCTCAGTTAATATCCTAGATCAGATTGAAATTCTGAAAAACTAACATGGTATCAGAGCTAGCCTGAAAGAAGGCATGATATGCCATTTATGACACTTGTTGCACTTGTGAAGCTAGGGCTTGATATAGCAAAAACCAGTCATCGTATAACTTTCACTATAAATCTATTTAGGCGAGGTTTTGGGATTTGAAAATCTTACAGGTTGAATATAAGATCCCCATGTACCTTGTATCCAAAGGACAACCTCTAATTCGTTGTACTTTGTGATTTATGATCTGTACAATATAGGGTTTCTGCCTCTTCCAGATCTGAGTCATAAACAGGTGACTTAGGAAAAAAGGTCATAACTTGCGCTACGAAGCTCCAAATGAAATTTCGTAAAAAGTGACAGGTGGGGCATGGATGGTACTTTCTCAGGTAGGTTTTTCAGACGCTGAAACTAAACTAGTGACACGTGGCACGCCGTACAAGTTCTCTCTCTTGTTTTATCCCAAAAACGGGTCACGTTGCGAAACTTGGCATAAATCTCTCTCAGAGAATTCATTTGAGGTCAAACCTATGGGGTTGGAAAGATAACAGGTCATGATACCACAGGAAATTTTTTTAGACCCTGTAGATCTGAAATTTAGGAGTTACACCAGAAACAATCAGGTGCATATTTCTGTCAAAACATAATTGAATTTTGAGCACCTTCATTCATGGCTCCGGGAATTTAGGGTTTCGGAGAAAGTTGAAATTTTTGTAGTTGGAGACCACGGCTGAATGCTCCTCAGAAAAATAAAAATTTAGAGACCAAGATTGAATTTTTTGGTTGGGCATAAGGCCGAGCTTGATCAAACCCTAGTTCGGGATTTTGATCGAAAAGGTGGAAAATTAGGGCTTCTGCAAAAGTTGGAATTTTTGAAGTCGGTGACCACGGTTGGAAGCTCATCAGAAAAATCGAATTTTAGAGATTTGGATCGAACCTTTTGGTTGGGCAGACGGCCGGGCTTTATCAAACCCTAGTTGGGGATTCTGTCCAGAAGATCCAGAAGTTTCAAAGGCAATTTTGAGGGGTGAAACTTTGCAGTTTTCAAATTCTGAGTATACCAGGTTGATCAGCTCATCAAGGCGCATCTTTCTATCCTTTCAGAAGTTTGAAATTCAAAGTTTGAATTTTTAGGGTTTTCGTGACAAACCCTAATCCAACTCCAGATCCAGTTTCTGCAAAACAAATGGATTGGGTTAATGCTAGAAGAGAATGGATTGGTAACCTGCATAAGTGAAGAAGTTCCAGTTTCAGAGGGAGATGAGGCTAAGGCCTCACATAAGAATATTACAAGCAATATCGACAGGTATGACTTATCCAGGTATGTTTCGAGATCTGTTCATGATTAAGTTTATGGTATGTTTGTCTTCATTAAGTTTAGTACAATCTTGATTAACTTTAGACTTGTCGTATCACCTTAATAAAATTATGAATGCATATATTCATTGATTAGGGTTTTGACACTTATGATTGTACTAATGCATTGTGGTGTTGTAGGAGGTTGATGTTGTCCGCTAACATGAAAGGTACATCAAGAAAGACAAATCATGTTCTAGTTCAAGAACATATGACCATGTTGACATGAAGACAAATATCCATCCATTGTCATGGATCACATAGAAGATCTACTTACGAGGTATGTATAACTTGGTTCTGTAATGATTAACCTATGAGATATGCAGGTTACTAACACAAGTCATTGAAGAGAACACGAAGACATTGCTAGACATAACTAGAAAATATGATAACCAGGTATGTTTTTCCTATACCAAGTTAGAATCCTACCTTGTGTTAGGATCTTATACTATTGTATGGTTGATAATGATTATTCATGAAGTTATAAATGTAAGTAATCAAGGGATTATGCATATTATGTCTCTTACCTTGATTGATGGTATGACTAACCATAAAAGTCCTTTGGTCAAATAAGAATATGCATGAGTAAAAGAAGTATTCCCTAAAACCTTGAATATCAATGTTTATTATTTGTGTTTGAAATGATCATGACCATACATGTTTAAGATTATTGTGTTTTGATAGTACTGAGATTATACTAATGAATGTATGATTATGTATGAGATCTCGAGGGTAACACAATGATGATACTAGTAAGCATGCATAGTGATCGAGGATGGATATAAGTTCAAGGACAGGTAATCCAGGAAGCAAAGATCAAGAGGGAGCACACTCCAGTAGTTTCTGCAAGGATGCAAACATTCAGAGGGATTTGACCACTTCTCACAATCCACATCAAAATGGAGTTGCAGAAAGGAAGCAAAGACTGAGAGGGAGTCAACCCAACAAACAAACAAAGATAAGTATTTGAATTTTCATTTCTTGTGTTTAAATAACATTGTTCAATGATGTATATGCTTATGTTCCTAGACTTAGGGTGTGTATTATGCACATTATAATAATTGCATTAATAAACTATATACTACTAATATGCATGTGATGGGTAAGTGGCCTATGGCACTGTACAATATTCCATTGCTACTTATCTAGAATGAAACCTATTTGCTAACATGTTGGGAGTTGTGCACACTCTTAACAATGTTCTGGTAGAGATTGGAAGGCATCTAGAAAGTTACGGGATATGCATAAATGTTGTATTGAAGCATTGGCTAAGATAATTGCATGATTGTATGACATATTTATTTATGTGTAAGAATTTGTTCTGAAAACTATGAGATGTTTCTAATCATGCAATTTAACTTGTTTTGTAGGAAAGATCGTATACCATCACCTACAAAAGAAGAACTACAACATTTGTTCAACAACAAAGTTATCTATTGAAGATAGTGAAGTTCCCAGGATTCGGGAAGAATGCCATGATCGAGGAGTACCAGTCGATCATGAAGAATGATATTTGGGATGCAGTCCCAAGACCTGAAGGGAAGTCTGTTGTGACTTCCAAGTGGATCTATAAGATCAAGCATGCTGCAGTTGGTAGCATAGGCGAGGTTTGTTGCTCATGGCTTCTCCCAGAAAGAGGGGATAGATTATGAAGAGACAGATATACTTTCATCAGAACAATATTTTCTCTGGCTGCAGTAATGAAAGTGGAAGATACACCAGATGGATGTCAAGACATCTTTCTTGAATGGTGTAGTCAAAGAGGAAGTGTATGTGGAGCATCCACTCGATTTTGAGACACATGACAGGGAGTCATATGTGTGCAGATTGAACAGAGCCTTATATGGCTTGAAGCAAGCTCCTAAGACTTGGTATGGTAGGATGGACAGTTTCCTATCCAGCTTGGGCTTTACTAAGAGTAAAGTAGATTCCAACCTTTACTACAAGGTCGAGGAAGGCAATCCAGTGATACTACTTTTGTACGTGGATGACCTGTTTGTTACAGGTGATGATAGATTGATTGTCGATACGAAGAGGAAGCTTGCTGCCGAGTTTGAGATGAAGGACTTGGGGATGATGCACTATTTTCTAGGCATGGAGGTGTGGCAGAGTGCAGATGGGATCTTCCTTGGACAAGGGAAGTATGCAGTAGAAATCCTGAAAAGGTTCGAGATGATGGAATGCAAGGCCATGGCCGCACCTATGACATCGAACCTGAAGCTTCCGTGTGATGCTTCATCTGATCCGGTTGATGTCACTATGTATCGTCAGATGATTGGGTCCTTGATGTACCTGACGAACATGAGACCAGATATTTGCTTTGCGGTGAACACATTGAGCCAGTTCCTGACGGATCCAAGAGGTGTTCACCTGGTTGTTGTAAAGCATATTCTAAGGTACTTGAAGGGTACAATTGATTATGGGCTCAAGTATGATGCGAATCAAAAGTTTAACCTGTAGGGTTATGTTGATTCAAATTGGGTGGGCAGTGCTGCAGATAGGAAGAGCACATCTGGGTGTTTCTTCAGTATGGGATCAGGTGCGATCTCTTGGTTTAGCAGGAAGCAATCCTGTGTAGCACTGAGTACAGCCGAAGCAGAGTATGTTGCAGCTTGTTCGGCTAGTTGTGAGGCAGTATGGCTCCGGAAGCTACTGTCTGAGTTGTTTGATCTCCCGCTGGAGGCTACTGGTATCTTTTGTGACAACCAGAGTTGTCTGAAGTTGTCTGAGAACCCGGTGTTCCACGACAGGTCGAAGCACATTGAGATCAAATATCGCTATATTAGGGATATGGTGCAGAGAGGAGCAGTGAAGCTCCTGTATGTTGCGATGAATGAGCAGGTTGCATATGTGCTGACGAAACCACTAGCCAGAGTGAAGTTCGAGTACTTCAGAGAGAGGCTTGGTGTTCTTCAGATTGACGACACTTCGAGGAAGAAGTGATGGACACATTTGCTTAATCCATTCCAAGCATGGTGAGAGGAGGATCCTTCACATGGCTGTGGATGTAAGCGTTGGATGATGAGCATCGGGACGATGCTCCAGTTACTTCTCTGTATATGCATCATGTTGGATGCTTGTTATGATCAGTTGGATCATATATATGTATATGCATCCTTTTGGATGCTTGGACCATGTATCTGTATATGTATCAGGTGGATACGTTGCATGATCAGGTAGATCATGTATCTATGTATGTATTAGGTGGATACATTGTATGATCAGGCGGATACGTTGCATGATCAGGTAGATCATGTATCTATGTATGTATCAGGTGGATACATTGTATGATCAGGCGGATCATGTATGATGATATGTATCAGGTAGATACTTGGTATGCATCAGGTGGATGCATTATATGATCAGGATGATCATGGATGATGAGCTTCAGGATGTTGCTCCAGATGACATGCATCAGGACGATGCAGTGATAATGATCAGGTCGATCATGGATGATGAGCTTCAAGATGTTGCTCCAGATGACATGCATCAGGACGATGCAGTGATGATGATTAGGTTGATCATGTGATGATGTACATTAGGATGATGTATGGTGAGTATCAAGTTGATACTCTGTGGTCATGGACAGGTTGTGCAGATGAGCATATAAGTAGACCTGGATATCCGATAGGTAGAGCTGTGTGCTCGTAACAACCTGGGATGCTCTTTCGAGGCATTTCTCTAGGAGGACATATAAGTAGACCTGGGAGATCCGACAGGTAGAGCTGTGTGCTCGTAACAGCCTGGGATGCTCTTTCGAGGCATTGTCCTATGGCATGTAAGTAGACTTGGGAGATCCAATAGGTTGGGCTGTGTGCCCGTAATAAGTCTTGGGATTCTCTTTCGAGGCATTGCCATGACCACATGTAAGTAGACCTGGGAGATCCGATAGGTTGGGATGCGTGCCCTTAATAAGTCCTGGGATGCTCTTTCGAGGCATTGTGGTGAGGGGTCACATGTAATACGTCCTGGAGATCCGGACAAGTTGTTCTAGTCACGTAAGAGGCCTCGGATGCTCTTTAGGGTTCTTGCTGGTTAAGACACTCTTTTAAGGTTTTGTGACAGTCACATGTAAGTGGACTTGGGAGATCTTGTCGGTCGTGCTTCGACACATAAATGGTCTTGGAATACTCTTTTGAGGCATTGTGACGCACGTAATAAGTCCTGAGGATTCCACAGCATGGTCAATGATGATGAAGACCTGCAGGTGGTGGGCCTACATCCAATATGAAAAAGGACTGGCTCTATAGAACTTCCTATGACGAGTAGTTCAGAGATTGATTGAGATAGCAGTAGCAGTGACGATGACGATGATTCGATGTCGATGATCCAGTGAGGATGATCCAGAGAAGAAGACTTGTGCTAGAAGACCTGTGTCGAGAAATACCTTCCTAGTTAAGAGGGAGTGTTGATGTAATTGTAACTTCGGAATGTATTTCACCTATGTATATTGTATTCCTATAGAGATGTTATTATTCCTCTATACGGAAGTGTTTGTATTCCTATAGAGATGTTATTATTCCTCTATACGGAAGTGTCGTCATTTATATTGTAAGTGTCGTAACTTATACTTGATGGGTGATTAGACCTCCTTGTTGGGGTCGGCCCTGTATAAGTCATGTGGGTCAAAGGGTTATTAGACCACCTTGTTGGGGTCGACCCTGTATAAGTCATGTGGGTCAAAGGGTTATTAGACCACCCTAGTGGGGGTTGGCCCAGTTAGCATTATGTTAAGTGGTTAAGTTGAGGCCGACCTAGTTGAGTAAAGGTCAAGTCAAGTTAGTGTATAAATAGAGAGTTTGTCTCTCTCATTTTACACATTCACTACTCACTCATACACTCATTGGAGAGTGGCGCACTAGTGGAGGAGAAGAAGCTACTGCTAGGAGTACTATCTCTTGTACTTGGTTTGTATCATTGCTCTATCTATATCTGAGGAAGTTGCGGGGTTTTTCACCTTCTTGGTTTTCCCCGGTGAAACTCTGTGTCTCTTGTGTGCTTCATTATTGTGTCCATGTTTGATATGATTTACATGTTATTCTCTCAGTTAAGATCCTAGATCAGATTGAAATTCTGAAAAACCAACACATGCACCAAGAAACAATAAAAGAGTAGATTGCTCTAATACCACTGATCCGGATTTATGTGGGAACGAAATGAAAGAGAAGGTATAGAACCATATACACAGATATATTGCAAAGAACACAATGATACAATAAACACATATTCTATTAAATGGCGGAAATAGAACAAACTATAAAATACAACAACTAGAATGGTAGTAGCTATCTCTGAGAAGAGATGTGGTCGATGTGCTCATTCATGCCAAGTTGAATACAAAAAGAGGTCGAAAGGGCCTACTTATCATAATCATGAGGGAATGAATCCCAAACATCCAAAAACCTAACCCTAGAAGATGAACCGTCATAAAGTTTACGACCCCAAGGTGGTTAGTTGAACAACCAACTTCCCGGGGTCATAACTTTTGCATACGATCTCCGTTTGGGGCGCTCGATAGCCCGTTGAAAAGGTCTGTCCGAGATTTACAACTTTAGATTGGGACCAAAAAGTATGTTGTTGGCAACCATTCCCCCCTTGAAAAAAAAAATCTCCAAAAAGGTCGTTTAGGGCCTCAAAACAGCCCCATAAGTTTAGGACCCAAAAACCGTAGAAAAATTACTAGAAATTTGCCGAAATGGGAAACTATTTTGAGCTAGTGGAATAGGTGGGTGGCCACCGATATCCATATGGATCACTACCTCACATAGTTATGGAGGTGTGTGGCTAGGTACGATCTACATGAGAATATTTATGGGTCATCCTCCCTCGTGGGAATCTGTTTCTCTCCTCATTCCAGATGGGAGCCATTTTTTACACTCACTCCTCATTCTCATGTCCATGCCCTTCCTTTCCGCATGTTGTATTCACCATTGCTACTCATCAAGCAAATTTGGAAATTGACCAAATTATCATTATGAAAAAGGAAATCGTAAGCCTCAGAGAAGAGATAAAAATGTTGTAAATGAGCATAGAGGCATGGCAAGTTAGGAATCCTTCACTCACTAGTTATTGTTTCTCATTCTCCTCTTGAAAGCAAAGTTTTATTCTTCCAAGATATTCCCATAAAGCATTTAGTAGATTGGACTCTTTCTTATTACATGCGTATTACATTAAAAAGCACTAGAAAGGAAGAAAATACATGAGGGGTTGTTAAGCATAGAAAGGGAAGATCTTTCTTATGTTGTTTAAGGAAGTGGAAGAAAATACCATGATTTTTTAGTGGTTGGATGAGATGCTTAGAATACTCTATAGTGAGCAAATTAGCTAAGCCGTGAGAGAAACTAGGTTGGGTCAAGTACCAGAAGTCCATAGCTTGGTTACTTTTCCCTAGTTATAGCCCAAATTAGGGGTGCAATATGCACTAGATTCTATGGTTGGGTAAATTGTTCGTAGAAAACCATATCTTGGACTATCTTCACATAAGGATAAGTGCTTTATCTATGTATATATATCTGTAATTGATAACTAGAAATAGTAAAACACAAACCAAAAGCAAATGGTGGTTTAGGCTAACCACAAACCAAAAAAGTTAGCAGAAGTTGATGTCTTCTATTAATGGGTGATTTTTGGATGACCACAAACTCGGTGGTTTTGGCTGACCACAAACCAAAAAGGTGGTTTTAGGATGACCACAAACCAAAGGGTCGTCTGGAACATGGCTCTAACTTTGTCTTCTGGCTACAACTCTTACTCTTTCTCTATCTCTAGGCTCTGCTTCTGACTGTGGCTGGAGCTCGCTTGTTCTAGCATATGATGGGGATTTAAAACTTGAAGCCTGACTATCAATCCATGATGTTCCCCTATGTCAACTACAATATGAGAAGCATAAAACTTTATTTAGTGTGATGGTAAAAGTACATGTGTCTCCAATAGAAAGATATATCAAATATGTAGGTTTTAGTGTTAGAACTAGACATAATACCTAACCAAACATCTCATAGTGTTTTTTAGTGTCAAAACTAGACACAAAATACCATGATCTGAACTATGAGTTATTTGAAACACATCAAGCCTTTCAATGTTGATACCTAAGAGGGCTTCTTGCAACTCCACCCTTTAACAGTAAGACTCAATCTCAAAAAATGGAGGATGTTGGCTTCTACTGTGAATGCACCTGATAATTTCAACTTAATCTTATTTGACACTCACAAAAAATTATTGCAAGTACCAAGAAATAAGTAAACTTACAAAAAGCACTATTTGCAAGTTACAAATTGTTTTTCAATCGATACAAGCTGTAGGAATGTTTTACCTCTATGGAATTTGAGTCTCAATTGTAGCTTCAATGCACAAATCAAAATTTTGGGAATGAATGGATGCCTCTACTTTGGTGCCAAAGCCAATAAATAGTCACAATTATCCTCATCTCTCAATACATAGGTATCCACAATGCAATGAGATAGAATGCAAACTCACTTTTTGCAAGGTTAAGATGTCCTTAGAATTCCTTGCCTCTAACTCGTAGAGATCTAATAATGAAGAGTGTACACCATCAATTTTGGCAGCTAATAAGTTGCAAGTTGGCGTTCCTGGGTGGATAGACCCATTGTCTCCAGGACTCCTATGCTTTACAATGGGAGATGATAAAACCAATTTTCCAGCCAGAAGTTCCCATCTTGATCTGAATGAGAAGAAACATAACATGATTTTAGGCTATGAATATTCCATAACCTTAATAGACATAATCTGCAGAGATTTGACCAAGCCGAGTTTAATGTGGATAGATGTGCCGAAAGAACCTTGGATGTTATTAAACTCACTCTCGTGATTACAATGCATATAGAGAGATTTTAAGCTCTAATATATGACATATTTTGAAGTACGCCTTAAAGGTTGATATCATATTATGGCAATGGAGGTTATAATGTTCCTCAAATACATATCACTTTGAATGTTGGAAGATGAATGCCACAAGAAAATTTTCACTGTGTTTGCCAAAAAATTTGAAGCATGCTTCCTTGCATTTGAGAAATAGTCCAAAAATGAATGCATACCTAAAAATGTTCATATTTGCCAACCATTTCACATAATGCTTCGATGCTTCCAATGTCTAGGCCATCAAGACCAGAGTTCAAATGTCCCTTGGCATAACACATTTAATGGCCTTGATAACTTTATTCCCAAAGGAATACTTTCATCCAACATTGTGGGAAGGACATCATCGTACTATCTTAGTGCAAAATATGCAGACACAAATGATGCATGAATCCAAATTATTTTATCTTGATCCAATGTCAATTTGACAGATCTTTTGATAATCCTCTCCATATTTACCAAAATATCTGGAAAATTTATGTGTGTAGAAGATTCCATGGAGGGATGTGCAAGACTGTTCTGATGCAATGAGATGTATTTCGAAACAAACACTAGCGATGCTAGACATAAGAAAAATGTTGTGCGCCTAATATGTTTTCCAATACACGTGATGACTTTAGAGCTTCCAATCACTATTTAAACTCCCATAAACATAAAAAAATATATTCAAACAGACTCACAACAAGGCCACCATGCCAGTGTTTCCTCTCGACGCATAAGTAAAATCCACAAAACATAAAACAAGAGGATCTCTTCTTACATGGATAGATTGGATATAAGCAATAGAAACGTGACATTTGATGATGGGCTATAGATTCTTCGTATATTAGTCTTCATGAATATCCCATACAAAATCCTAGAGACTCATGCACAACACAAGTTTGTTTGGTGGTGGGAATTCATGTGATTATAACCATAGACATCATCATTTAGAAATGCTTCTTCTACAAGGAATCCAAAAAGAAAACCCACCTAACTCTGTCTTCATTGGATCTACACACTATGCTTATGAAATGATTCTATCTTCACTGCTCTGTCTGCACACCATTGTTCTATTGAAAATGGCTCAGTTCAATTTGCTCATACAATGGCTACATACCTGAACTTTTGGTGTTTACACAATGACCCAATCGTATTAGCACACAATGGCTCAATTGTAAGCAATTTAACTACTTATAAAAAACATCAACTCTATAATGATGTTTGTGCATTTCATCTTGAGTCTAAAGATCTACAACTCATTAGTCATGGAAATTAAACATTTGAGATAATTGAACCGTTGGGTATTAATATCAAACCATGTGACTTGTAAATGCAGACATAATTTTGTGTTGTAAAATGTGGGAGTATGTTGATGGGCATAATTCTTCAATATCAAGCAGATTCTTCAATGTCTCATACAATAGTCTGTGCATACATGTTCTTTCAATGTCTCATACAACCATAATCATAGCTGGCTAGAAAAAAGTCAATATGGAATCCAAGTACTAATGTTTCTCTTTTGTGTAGAATAGTCTCCCACACACAGATATCAACTCCCATGGTCTATAGAGATTTATTAAAAGTGGATTGGTAGCACAAAGGCATACAAGCCATAAACCGTACCATATCAAAATCACAGAGCACTCCCAAGGTCACGATGCTCTTCAATGAAATGGATAGCATATAGAGATAATTCTTGAAAGGTAAGACACATATATAGGTTTTGCAAAAAATGTAGAAATGACTACCTCAGTGTTTGGGCAAACAACAAAGACAATGGCAGAGTTCAGGTCTGATGATGTAGGTAGGTCTGGGAGCAACAAAGGGTAGGTTATATGTTGCTCTGACAAACTGAGCAAAAATGAGGTAGGAAAGAGTAGGCCAAAAGGAAATTCACCTTGCATGGGTTTATGGTGATGATAACACAAGTCATAGATAGGGTTTATGATGACAATAGTGAGATGGAAATCCAGTGAAATTCGGGGAGATGTATCCAATATGCTCATGTAGATATGGAGGGAAACAAGGTGAATTTACCCAGGTCACGGCCTCATGTAGAGAAGTAAGGCACACAGAGTGGTGATTTCATGGGCTCTAGAACCTTTCTCTTATACCACATTAGTTTACGGTGATATTAATACAAGTCACAAATAGGGTTTATGGTGACAGTAGTGAGATGGAGATCCAATGAAATTCAAGGGGATGTATTCAATATGCTCATGTAGAGAGATGGAGGGAAATGTGGTGAATTTTCTCAAGTCACAACCGCACGTAGAGGATAAGTAATACATGTAGAGCGATTAGTTAATGGGCTCTAGAACCTCACTCAGATGCCACTGTTAAAACACCCAAAAAAGGATAAGCGTAAATCACTACAACAAAGTTGGCAATTAGTGCTAGGTTTAGTGTCCCCTTTTAGTGTAATTTTTTTCCCAATTGAGTGGACCAAATTGGTGTTAAACCTTATGGGTCATGAAATTTTTTTAAAGCACCAAAAATTGCATCCTATTTAGCACCAGGGATATCATCCCGATTAGCATCCTCTTTATCATCCAGTTTAACGTCTCGTTTATCATCCGGTTTAGCGCTAGTAGTTGTGTCTAGTTTTTCACCTAGAGTAGTGTCTAGTTTAACATCTGGAATAATGCCCGGGGTAGCGCCTAAAATAGTTGATTTGCTATTTTGAACGCCTAAATTGGCGCCAAGTTAGCATCCAAATTGGCATTTATGTTTTCTTCCACATTAGTGCCAAGTTGGCATCCATGTTACTAATCAATATGACCTAGAATGTAATATGAATTTGGATCATCATAATGGAAACACTACATGTCCAATAGCATGGAGAAAGTAATAAACACCCACATGCTCATCAGTATCATCATTGAATACCATCAACATCATCATCCTCATCATCTTCATCAAACCCAACACCATCTTCATCTGATCCATCATCATAATCATCATCATCATCAACTCCTTTCTTTGGTCCACTGTTAGAATAGTCTGGATCATCATCCAAGTGATCGTATTCAGTAGTTTTCTGGAAACAAAAAGAAATATTTAGTATTAAGTGTTAGTATTAATTTCATGTCGTAATGCATATTTTTGTTATATTGCCAATAGTGTTATAATCCATGTATTCTCATAAATTTTCCAACCATGAATATATATAGCATCTCATCAATATAAAGTAATTACACATATCAAGTGTATCCACATGCATGCACACACCCTCACACATACGCATACACATGCACATCATCAATTTCCAAATCATAATAGAGAAAGACATCAAGTGATCCAGGTGGATATTGGTGGCCACCTGCCTATTCCACTTGGGGCCCCAACATTGTTCTTTTAGTTTCCTTCATTATAGCACAACTTACTATTTTTAGCAGTTTTTTGCGGGTCCTAAACTTTCGGAGCCGTTTTGAGGCCCTAAACGATGTTTTTTGGGAACGCTTCCTCGAACAAATTTGTGTTGAAAACTTGATTTTTTACATCAACAGTGTATTCCTCGGATAGATCTTTCCAATGAGGTATCATGTGCGTCAAACAGAGATCGTATGCCAAAGTTACGACGCTGGGAAATTGATGTACCAATTTACCCCAACGGGGCCCATAGTTTGGCATTTTCATCTGCTAGGGTTAGGTTTTTGGATGTTTAGGGTTTTCCTTTGTTTCTAAATAATAGATAGGCTTCGAGCCCCATTGTAACTGAGGGTTCAAATGTCGGTGGACGCCACATCTCTTCTCAGAGATAAGCTACCAATGCCCTAGCTAGTTTATTTCCATTATGTCTGTAAGCATATTTCCGTTATGTGATATTAATGAAATGAAGTCTTATTTCTGCTGCATCTCTGCGTTTGTGTGTATTTCTGTAATTCCTTGCGTTCCTTCATAAGTCCGGATCATCAAGCAAACCAAAAATAGACATTGTTGTCATATATAAAGCAAAGAAAAATAGGACATCACATATACTCTTCTCTTTGAACAAAAAATTGGCCCAAAGTTGTTATGTAAACACAATAAAATTCTTCTATATAGATCAACAAGTTTTGAACCTTATAAGCAACATGTTAAATAACATAATAATTTCAATAGTTGGCTCAATGCGAAGTCAATAATTCAGAGTTCAAAGCATCGTCACTCAATAACACCCATTGTGCTAGTCATGTTTAATAACACATCAAGTCAATAAGAATGCATTAATTCATATGCATGCTACACCTTTACAATAAGTACTTCTATCTTCTTTTAGATACAATGACTAAAATGTGGGCAATGATGCCATGTCATACAATACTAATTTTAAATAGCACAGTGATTACTTCAACCTAAAATAATGAAATTATTCTCAAAGATATATATATATATATAACTCAATCTATATATTTAGGAGCATATTAGCCATGGTTTTCATCTCTAAATCAAGTTCATGAAGTGTTATCTCAGTTAAACATTGTAATTAGAAATTAAATGTTATATAACATGCTTACCAATATCTCCTCATAAAAGAGGCTATTAACATTGGGAGGATGCAGGATGCGTTATGAGGCTGCGTGCACTGCTGCTAGGTCACGCAGGGGATGAAAGCCTATGCTGCTCGCTCTCGGGCTGCTTCTCGGCCCTCCTGGTCATGGGCCCCTAGCCCTTCTGGCTCCTCCCTCCTTTTCTGCTCGCCAGCTCCTGTGTTCGATCTGCTCCTCCACCAGCCTCGAAATACTTTTCCCTAGTTTCCTTTCTTCCTACCCCTCTCCCTCGGCTTCCTCCCTTTTACTCCCATGGCTTCAGGAGCTGAAATCCCCCTCGATCTGGCCAGTTTCATGAAACTTTTAGCCTCTACTGGAAAAAAGCCGCTCTCCTCCTCACAACAAAATTTTGTGAAGAAACTCGACGAAATTCAGACTGTCGCGTTTCCTATGGATTTTCCTTGTAAGACAACCCTTAACCTATCTGAACGTGCTCTGCTCAGCCAGTTCACGGGTATTTGGCCCTCCCCGAAGTCCACAGAATCATGGGTTTAGAAAAATTGGAAACCCCTGATCACAGAATATGTGAAATCCTTCTTCCTGGGTAAAGGTTGCTTCGCCTTCGTTTTTGAGTGCAAACAGGATCGCGAGCTCATTTTCAGGAATGGACCTTATTTCATGGGACCACAAGGGCTCTATATGAACAGATGGACCCCGAACTTCGATCCATCCCTCGGCATCCCTTCTGCAATCCCCATTTGGGTGAGACTCCCTCACTTACCCCTCCACTGCTGGAACACAGAATCCCTAAAAGCGATCGAAAACGCACTAGGGAAATACAACGACAAAGATGACCGAAAAGATCAATATTCTTGCGCGAGAATCTGCGTCGAAGTAGATCTGGAACATGGCCTCCTAGAAGCAATAAACCTCACAGTAGCATACTGGTCTCATATACAAGAACTCGAGTACGAACAAATCCCTTTTAAATGCAAGTTATTTCATGAATACGACCACTTTGCCTAATCATGCAAAAAGAAACCAGCGGATCCAGAATCGGATTGGAAGAAAGAGCAATGGACAACCATCCAAAAAATGCCAAATCAGGTACGAAACCCAACTCAAAAAGTTTGAACATACAAAAAGTAGATTAGCAACATCACGATCCAACGATCTCCAACAACAGGAACATATTCAAAGCCCTTGAAACACCTAAGATCCATGACATCCTCGAGGCTGAAGAAGAAAGAGAAACATGTGAACAACAAGACCCCTAAGCATCTCCTATTGCCCCTGAAATTTCGATGAACCCCCCGTCTCAGAATACCCCCAGCCCCATCAGATCAGATCTGATAAAAGAGACCCCCTCCTATGCTGAAATCACTAAAGTGAGACCCCCCACCCCCCCCCTCTTCCTCGGAAGAACCCATCGATAAATCTTCTAAAAACCCAAGATGGAAATCCATCAAAGATCTAAGGGAGGAAGAAGCCGAGCGTGAAAAAATCCAAGGATCCCAAGCCACGATAGATATGACTTTCAATAGAAATACTAGAACCAGGACAACAGGAAAGAAATACGGAGATCCAGCAGAAGGAACACCCTCCTGCATCTAAATCCCTAAATGATGAAGCTGGTCTCTTGGAACTGCAGAGGTTTAGGAAATCCCTGCAAGATTGAGGCAGTAAAATATCTTAAAAAAATCGACATGCCCAACCTCCTTTTACTCCAAGAGACCAAAATCGATGATAACACAGTGTTATCTACAACAAAAGAAAAATGGAAGAAAAATGCAGGTTGCACAGTCAGTGCCAGAGGAGCTTCTGGGGGACTGGCAACCTTATGGTAATCCGAAGCATTCCACCTCCACAAATCCTTTGCTACTCAACATTGGATATAGATTGAGCCCACTCACCTTCAGATCAACAAGCATATCGCTCTATTCAACTTGTACTTACCCAATCTACATTCTGAGAAACAAGATTGCTGGATTCTACTTGAAAATTTTCTGGAGGCTTATGAGCCTCAGAACATCATACTCACCGGTGACATGAACATCACTCTCTCCAAATCTGAAAAGAAAGGTGGTCTAATTGGAAACGACTACTTCAAACCTCAGGTTGAAGCCCTACTTCATGCATGGGACCTCATCGATATCAAGCCCAAAAAAGGGAAATATACTTGGTCGAATAAGCGCCTCGACAAGGGAAGTATCATGGCCAGACTAGACAGATTCCTCATCCACAACAACTTGTTGTCTGACACCCATACTATTTCTTCTAGCATCCTTGCCAATCTCGCTTCAGATCATAAACCCATCCAACTCCACTTTACTGACATTGAATATCTCGGCCCTATCCCCTTCAGGTTTAGCCCCCAATGGCTCGAACAAGCTAGTTTCTGGGACACCCTAGAAAAAGCGTGGAAAATCCCCATATCAGGCTCCCCCTGCTATGTTTGGGAACAAAAGTTAAAAAATACCAAATATGCCCTCAAGAAATGGGCCAAATCCAATTTCCCAAAACCCGTTCTTCCCAGCAAGGACGTCGTGGGTGCTCTAGAAAACCTTCAGTTAGCAATGGAAATTCGTCCCGTCGAAACAATCACCCTTCACGATGAAGTTTCACAGCAATCCAACGTATATCACGCTTTTCGAGGTGAGGAGGAATATTGGAGATTGAAGTCGCGGTGCATTTGGCTCAAAGGAGGTGATAAGAACACCAATTACTTCCATAAGCAATTCAAAATTAGACAGTCAACCAACCATATTGTTGAAATCAAAACAGAGGATGGCGTGCTGGTTTCTGGAAGCATGAACATTAAAAACGCTGCTTTCACCCACTTATCCAAACTTTTCGCTAATGATGGCAATGTTGAAGGTGACGACGAGCTAGCACTTTTGGAGCACATTCGTCAAATTATTACGCGGGAAGACAATTTCAACATCCACAAATCATTCATCGAGCAAGAGGTATTGAACACTACTCTTTCCTTCGAACCTGACAAAGCACTGAGGCTTGACGATTTTTCCATGCATTTTTACAAAGCATGCTAGAAGTACATAAAAAAAGACTTCATGAGAATGATAAGGAATTTCCATTCTAAAGCAAAAATCGGTGGATTCACGAACAACACATTCCTGTTCCTCTCCCCAAAGGAAACCAACCCCAATTCCTTCAGCAGATTCAGACCGATATCACTGTGCAATTCCTCCTACAAAATTATCTCCAAGCTGCTTGCAAATCGGATGAAGCCTTTACTCAACATAATTATTTCCGACAACCAAGGTGGCTTCCTGGAAGGGAGGCAAATTCTTAACAATGTCATCCTTGTACAAGAAGCAATCCATTCAAGCAGATCCCGAAAGTAAAATGGTATGTTAACTAAACTTGACATGGCCAATGCATTTGAACGTGTCAAGCACTCTTTTCTCCTTAAAATTATGACACGCTTTGGATTTGATAAAACCTTCATCAGCTAGATCTCAGCATGCATGCATGGACAACCCCCCTAATTAATGGCCGTCCCACAGACTTTTTCCAAGCCACGCGTGGCATTAGACAAGGTTTCCCACTCTCCTCCCTCCTGTACATTATCCTGGCAGATTTACTCAGTCAAAAACTGAACCATGAAATGACCATCACCTCCCTCCCCGGCCTCCATTTGACCTTTGACTCCCACCCACTCAATCATACCGTTTTCGCCGATGATTCTCTATTAATTGGCGGAGCTTCCTCCATCATAGCCCGAAAATTCAAGCGCAATATGAATTCGTATTGTAACGCATCGGGAGGCAAGATCAACTTGCAAAAAATTGCAGTCTACTGCTGGAATTTAAATAATCATGTTACAGCCAAGATTAGTAGAATTCTTGGCATCAAAGTTCACACTCATTGGGACAAATTCTTATATTTAGGCCTTCCAATCACTTATGGTAATGCAAATTCTAGAAATTGGGAGGACACGATCAAGAAAATAAAAAGCAGAATTAGAAGATGGGGAGGCCATTGGCTCAGTAAGGCCGAAAATCTAATTTTAGTGAATTATGTCCTCTCAGCTTTACCTATCTACCAATTCTCTATCCTTCTTGCCCCAAAAGGAGTAGCCGATCATATGAGTAAATTAATAAGAGATTTCCTATGGGTTGGTGGGAAAAACAATGAAAACCAAATCCATCTTGTGAATTGGGATACCGTTAAGCAGTCAAAATCCTCGGGGGGCCTCCAAATTCGCGATCCATACCATGCAAATTTGGCAATGGGAGGCAAGCTGTTCTGGAAAATCCTGCATAATAAAGGCCATCGAGTTAGTCAAGTACTCAGAAAGAAATATTTATATGGAACCAATTTAAGATGTCTCGACCAAAAGCCAATCTCCAAAGGCTCTAGCACTTGGATTCTATGCAAGGCAGCTTGGGAGTTTTTCTCAAAAGGCCTTTACTGGGTACCGAGCAATGGCAGGAAACATAATATCTTCACGGACAAGATCATGGACAAAGATGCTCTTCAAAATACCCATGAGTTACAGAATATTGCAACCTGGCTCAATCAACATGGAATCACAACACTAAAAGACTTCAGCTCATGGGACACTTGGGGCAATTGGCAAAGTTGGAATAACACAACCATCACCCCACACCTTGAGGCTGATAATACCATACTTACCAACAACCTAAAAGGATGTGCCCCCATACATCTCACGACCAAAGATGAACGGGGTTGGGGTCCCATGGGTTCCTATACCCCTGCTCTCGGCTACAAAGCTCTCCAGACCCATGAAGAAGCAAGAAAAGATCTATGGAAACTTGTTTGGGACCCATTAGGACTCCCTAAAATCAATTTCTTCATCTGGACTTTAGTCCATTGCAAAGTTCTTACCGGAGACAACCTCAACAAAAGAGGTTTCCACGGGCCTTTTTGGTGCCCCCTCTGCCACAACAATCTTGAAACCCTTACCCACCTCTTTCTGGATTGTCATTTTACCAAGCTTGTCTGGAAACTTTTACTCCATGATCTCAATATTACCATGCCCCCTTTCATCTCCATCACCCAACTCTTCAATGATTGGAAATCCACTTATCCTTCTCCCCTCCCCGCCAAAAATCCCTGGTACCACATCTAGATCTCCATTCCTAAATATACTTGCTGGAAATTATGGACAACAAGAAATAATGCCATCTTTCAATATAAGCACTACACTCCCTTACAAATCGCAGGCCAAGCCAAAGCTTTACTAATTGAATGCCTCAAAATCTCCAAGTACAAGACTGAAGCAACCCTTAGCAACAATGAAATGAATTGGATTGTAATCTCCATCCCCTATCCAAGCAAAGAGCCACAAATGCGAAATCATCCAGCATGGCAACTCAGATTAAACAACTTACATTTTGACGGTGCATCCAAGAAAAATCCTGGAGTAGCAGGAGCAGGGGGAGTCCTATGGACAAAGGAAGGAGCAATAAGACTGAAATTCAGATGGGGCTTGGGCATCTGCTCAAACAATATAGCAGAAGCCCTAGCACTGATGCAAGGATGCCAGATAGCCAAAGAACAGAAGATCGACAACTTACACATCTTCGGAGATTCTATGATCATCATCAGAGCTCTCCATGCTACCTCCAACTTCAATAATCTAGCTCTTAACCGAATCATCCAGCGTATAAGGCATATTTCAAGTAAGTTTATCCATTTTAAGGCATTTCATATTTTAAGAAATTCAAACAATGAAGCTAACACTGAAGCGAATGCAGCCAACAGGCTCAATCAAGGGATCCTCCATATCTCCAATACAGACAGTGAACTACATTACATTCCTTGAGAAGGTTTATTCAATTCTACAACAGGGCAATCGGTACTGACAGTGAACCACATCACATTCCATGAGAATGATTATCCATTTCTACAACAGGGCAGACTCTGTCACACACCCTATCGATCATTTGTATTTTTATTCTCTTGGTATCTATTTTTTAGCACACTTCAGACTTCTTCTACTGCAGAACACTTCCAGAATTTTACTGTGATTTTGCCTCTCATCATTTTTATATATGGAATGCAGACTGTCTTCATCGAATCCAACAGCACAGAAGCCTCAATTTTTCATGAACACCTGAATCAGAATGTTGATCCTTGCATAATTGAAACCCGTTGCAATTTCTGACTGTCACATTCATTTTTTCATTGTTATCAACATACTTAGTGCAATTTTCAATTCATTCATTTGTAATAAGCTCTTTCAGCATGAGATGTTTCTGCTGATGTAAGGCATAGAGATATTCAATTACAATCTCAATCAATAATGGCCTCCACAAGCTCTCAATTTAGTGTTGCTGAAATTGTTCATAGCCAATTTGGCCATCAATTTTACTCTGCCGATTTGGTTCAAAACCACGGCTTTTTTAAATATACAATATATGTTTCTGTTAAAAAAAAATATATCCCCTCATAAAAGATGACTACATGAATATTATCTCAAGATATAGTTTTTAACATATTAATCGTATCATTTGTCTAGCAATCACAAAGCTTACAAAGTTTACAAGATGATAACTAAATTATATATGCAACATTAATTGTTCATATGATCATACAAGTAATGACCCATTGAAAATGAATGCTTCAACCAATGATAAAATGTTCAGTTCAATTAATAACCAATATTATAAAACTCTTCATTATCATAGTCAAGAAGTCAAAAGCATTTGACATAGTCAAATTCAAGTCATGGGTTTCTTACTATCATTACATTTAAAATTTCATGCAAAAGAAGTACAACATTTGGTCCTTAAGTAACATGTAATGCAATAACATCCATCACAAAATGATTTTTTGAAAGTTGTTTCTAATGTATCTCGATTCCGTTGCACTGATTGGATTTTGTGCCCCTGGTTGAAATTCGTCAAGTATCCTTGAATGGCTATAGGAAGCGAGATGAAACTCATAATAACTTGAAAACAAATACTTGGATGGAAAAATCATTGGTTCCATTGGAATCACGACATCAAAGTATTGCCAAGGACACCCCATTGCCATGATTCCATGTGTTGGTTGTGGAGCCAGATCTTCTAGTCTCATAGATGATATTGTATTAGCCATGTTTGTACCCCAGTTCTATGTGATATGTAGGTGGACTGTACACTCACCCTAGCAGGGGGGTGTGGGGGGGGCATCGCCCCCCCACGGGGTTCCATCCCCCCTGGCTAGGGGGTCCGGGGGCAACGCCCCCGAAGAAAATTTTTGGGGCTGTTATCGCCAGCTGTTTTGCGGACCCATGGTTTTGGGTATCCCGTGGTATTTTCCCATTGTATTTCCCTTATAAAAGAAAGACATTGTAATACGGCTAGGGTTGTTGATGTATTAGGTTTTATGCATTGTAAAGATATCTGAGATCAGGAGAGAGACTGTGAAACAGAGAAGAGGAAGTGCAGCGGTTGTGCTGCAGGTTGTATCCCTTCGACTTGCTGGACGGTAATAATAATAAGGACTGGCAAATTCAGTGTGGACGTAGCCCAAGTTGGGTGAACCACGATATATCTGTGTCTCTCTTGTAATGTGTATGTGTGATTATATTTGCATTTCTGTTTATTGTTATTGCTCTGCGATCCTGTTTTTCTAACAATTGGTATCAGAGCCAAAGGTCTATTTGGAAGTTAAACCCGCAGGAAGCTAGGGTTTCTGGTTCGAGTGGGAGCAATGGCAGAAGAAGGAAAGTTTAAGGTCGAGAAGTTTAACGGCCAAAACTTCGGGTTATGGAAGATGCAAATGGAGGACTATCTGTACCAGAAGGATCTATTCCTACCGTTGGGAGGAAAAGTAAAGCAGCCGACGACTATGAAGGACGAAGAATGGGTGGTTCTTGACAGAAAGGCTCTGGGAACAATACGGTTGAGCCTGGATTCGTCGATGGATTTCAATATCTCAAAAGAAACGACAACAGAGGGTTTGATGAAAGCATTGGGTAAGCTGTATGAAAAACCCTCGGCTTCCAACAAGGTATTTCTAATGAAGCGTTTATTTAATATGAAGATGTCTGAAGGTGGATCTGTTACTGATCATTTAAATGAGTTTAATACGGTTACAAATCAGCTAAGTTCTGTAAGTGTGAACTTTGATGATGAGGTTAGGGCTCTTCTAATCTTGTGTTCATTGCCAGAAAGCTGGAATAGCTTGGTCATGGCTGTAAGTAACTCTGTCTCTGGTTCAAACACCTTGAAATTTGATGATGTTATTGGTGTTATTCTTAGCGAGGAAATACGAAGAAAAAGCACAGGTGAGACATCAGGTAATGCGTTGACCATGGAGAGAAGAGGAAGACAAAAGGAGAGAGGAAAGAGCCAAGGTAATCGTGGAAAGTCTAAAACGGGCAGATCCAAGTCCAGACTGGGAAAGATAGAGTGTTGGAACTGTGGAAAGAAAGGACATCTGAAGAAAGACTGCAAATCTCTAAAGAAGAAAGGAGATGCACTGAAGGAAACTACCCAGGAAGCAAATGTAGCAGGTGATGTGTTACAAGATGCTTTGATTCTTTCATTAGATAATACTAGTGATTATTGGGTAGTAGATTCAGGAGCTTCATGTCATGCTACACCCCATAGGAAATACTTTCATGAGTATGTTCCTGGCGATTTTGGACATGTTTTATTGGGTGATGATGAGCCATGTAAAATTGTTGGAATGTGTAAGGTATGGATAAAAGTTAAGAATGGAACTGATTGGTTGTTGAAAGATGTTAGGCATATTCCTGCTATGAAAATAAATCTGATCTCAACAGGGAAGTTGGGAGATGGTGGCTGTCTATCTACGTTCGGAGAAAAGTGGTGGAAGATCACTAAGGATCAATGGTGATAGCAAAAGGAGACAGAGTAGGTACGTTGTATTTATGTCCTCATAATACTGACCATTCTATCTCTTTAGCTTCCACAGGAACATATACAACATTGTGGAATCATAGGCTTGGCCACATGAGTGAGAAGGGGATGCAGATTCTCCACTCAAAGAAGTTGCTATCGGATTTGAAGCAGGTAAGTTTGGAATTCTGTGAAAACTGTGTTTATGGAAAAAAGAAGAGAGTCAGATTTCTCAGGGTTGGGAGACAGAAGAAGAATGAAAAATTAGAGCTTGTGCATACATATGTATGGTGACCGACTCAGGTACAATCTCTTGGTGGCTCTCATTATTATGTTACATTTATTGATGATGCAACTAGAAAAACTTGGGTTTATTGCATTAGACAGAAATCTGATGTGTTTGCTACTTTTAAGAAGTGGAAAGATTTGGTTGAGAATGAGATAGGAAAAAGGTTGAAGTGTCTCAGATCTGATAATGGAGGTGAGTACCGCGGCAAGGAGTTTGATAGTTACTGTTCATACCATGGGATTCGTAGAGAGAAGACAGTCCCAGGAACACCACAGGAAAATGGTGTGTCAGAAAGGATGAACAGAACGATCATGGAGCGTGCAAGGTGTATGCGACTGCATGCAGGGTTGCCCTTACAGTTTTGGGCGGATGCTGTAAATACTGCTGTTTATTTAATAAACAGAGGACCTTCAAGTGCTTTGGATGGTGGTATTCCAGAGGAAGCATGGACAGATAAAAAGGTAAACTACTCATTTCTGAGAACGTTTGGTTGTGAAGCATTTGTCCATATTGATAAAGAAAATAGAACAAAGCTTGAAGCTAAATCCAAGAAATGTACCTTTATTGGATATGGGGTTGATGAATTTGGTTATCGTTTATGGGATTATGAAAATAACAAAATCATCAGTAGAGATGTGATATTCAATGAAAAGGTCATGTATAAAGATCAGTTGCAGGGAAAGAAACAGGAAAAGGAAAGCACAGAGTACATAGTGCTTGATGAAGTTAAAGAAAATGAAGTTCCGAAGGTGCCAGAAAATCAAGAGCATCAACAAGTACCTGAAACTCCTGCAACTGTAAGAAGATCTACCAGGTTAAGTAGACTCCCTGAACGATACTCTCCTTCAATGTATTATTTATTGATGACTGATTCTGGTGAACCAGAATGTTATGAAGAAGCAATGCAGGTGGAAACTAGAAAGAATCATTGGTAGGAAACCAGACTTGGGATTTGGTTAAGTTGTCTGCTGGTAAAAGAGCATTGCAAAACAAATGGATTTACAGGTTGAAGGAAGAAGAAGGAGGTAAGAAGCGGTACAAGGCCACACTTGCTGTAAAGGGGTTTGCACAGAAGAAAGGTATAGATTTTGATGAAATATTTTCTCCTGTTGTAAAGATGACTTCAATTAGGACTATCTTAAGTCTAGTGGCGGTAGAAGATTTGCATCTTGAACAGTTAGATGTAAAAACAACCTTCCTCCATGGGGATTTGGAGGAAGAAATATATATGCAGCAGCCACAAGGGTATGAGGTCAAAGGTAAGGAGGATCTGGTATGCAGGTTGAAAAAGAGCTTGTATGGTTTGAAGCAAGCTCCAAGGCAGTGGTATCTAAAGTTTGACAGGTTTATGACAGAACAAGGTTATAGTAGATGTCATTCTGACCACTGTGTTTATTTCAAGAAGCTAGACAATGGAAGATATATTATCTTGTTATTGTATGTGGATGAAATGCTTGTTGCAGGGTCTGACATGCAGGGTATAAATGTACTCAAAAGGAAGCTAGCTAATTCATTTGCGATGAAGGATTTGGGTGCTGCAAAGCAAATCCTTGGTATGAGAATAATGAGAGACAGGAAAAATCGCAAATTGACATTGTCTCAAAGTGAGTACATACAAAAGGTGTTGGAGAGGTTCAAAATGCAGAATGCAAAACCTGTAAGTACACCTTTGGCTAACCATTTCAGTCTAAGTAAGGAAATGTGTCCCAAGACACAAGAAGAGACAGATTACATGTCCAAGATTCCCTATCAATCAGCAGTTGGCAGCTTGATGTATGCCATGGTGTGCACAAGACCAGATATTGCACATGCAGTGGGAGTTGTGAGCAGATATATGAACAATCCAGGTAAAGAACATTGGAAGGTAGTACAGTGGATTCTCAGGTATTTGAGAGGTACTACCACTGAGGCATTATGTTTTGGAGGTTCAGACACTGTTCTACAGGGATATGTTGATGCAGATATGGCGGGTGACAAGGATAGCAGGAGGAGCACCACAGGGTATGTGTTTACTGTAGGTGGAACAGCAGTAAGATGGATTTCGAAACTACAGAAGGTTGTTGCACTTTCAACAACAGAAGCAGAGTATGTTGCCATTACAGAGGCTAGTAAAGAGATGATTTGGTTGCTGAGGTTTATGGAGGAAGTGGGTAAGAAGCAGAAGGATAGCAGATTGTATAGTGACAACCAGAGTGCCATTCACCTTGCAAAGAACTTAGCATTCCATTCCAGGACTAAACATATACAGCTCAAGTACCATTTCATACGCTATGTTCTGGAAGATGAATTGTTAAAGTTGGAAAAGATACATACTAGCCAGAATCTTGCAGACATGTTCACAAAGGTAGTGACCAGAGAGAAACTGAGTTCGTGCTCGGTTTCAGTTGGCCTTCTAGCATGAAGGTGAAGAGGAGAAATTTGCCAAGTCCAAGTCCAGCAGCGGTGGAGTTGTTGTGATCAGTCGCCAAGTGGGAGATTGTTGGTTGTGGAGCCAGATCTTCTAGTCTCACAGATGATATTGTATCAGCTGTGTTTGTACCCTAGTTCTATATGATATGTAGGTGGACTGTACACTCACCCTAGCGGGGGGCATCACCCCCTGGCTGGGCGGTTCGAGGGCAGCACCCTCGAGAAATGGGGGTTCGGGGGCAACGCCCCCGAAGAAAATTTTTGGGGCTGTTTTCGCCAGCTGTTTTGCGGGCCCATGGTTTTGGGTATCCCGTGGTATTTTACCATTGTATTTCCCTTATAAAAGAAAGACATTGTAATACGGCTAGGGTTGTTGATGTATTAGGTTTTATGCATTGTAAAGATCTCTGAGATCAGGAGAGAGACTGTGAAACAGAGAAGAGGAAGTGCAGCGGTTGTGCTGCAGGTTGTATCCCTTCGACTTGCTGGACGGTAATAATAATAAGGACTGGCAAATTCAGTGTGGACGTAGCCCAAGTTGGGTGAACCACGATATATCTATGTCTCTCTTGTAATGTGTATGTGTGATTATATTTTCATTTCTGTTTATTGTTATTGCTCTGCGATCCTGTTTTTCTAACACCATGGACTGAACGTTGGTCATTTCAATGATTTTCAGAACTAGGGTTTTGCTCAGTAACATGGGATGTGATTTATGAATGAGACGGTAAATTTTGGAAAACTATAGAAACTAAGCATATGGACATTGTTGTCATGTCAACTTTTCCTATACAAACTTGCAGGAGGTTATGGATCTCAATTCCACTACTCGGATTGGATTTTATACCCCTAGTTGAAATTCCCCAAGTGTCCTTGAATGGCTTTAGGAAGTGAGTTGAAAGTCACCATAACTTGAAAACCAAGACTTGGATGGAAAAATTGTCAATTCCTTTGGACTTGTGACATCATATTACAACTAGGGACACCCCTCTCCGGTGACTTCATGGACCGAACGTTGTTTATTTCGATGATTTTCGAAACTAAGGTTTTGTTGAGTAACATCCAATGCAATTTTTGCACGAGAGGGTGCATTTTTTAAAACAATGGAAACTGAGGGTGTTGACATCGTGATATTCTCAACCTTGCATAAACAAACTTGCAAGAGGTTACAACACTCTATTCCACTATTCAGATTGGATTTTATGCCCCTGGTTGAAATTTGCCAAGTGTCCCTAAATGGCTTTGGGAAGTGAGTTGAAACTTGTCATATCTTGATAATTGAGACTCAAATGGACAAACTATTAGTTCCTTTGGCAATGTGACACATAGTACCACTAGGGACACCACTCTACCATGAGTCCATGGATCGACCGTTGTTTATTTCGATTATTTATGGAACTAGGGTTTTGCTTAGTAACATGCAATGGAATTTTTGCATTAGAGGGTTAAGTTTTGAAACTTGTGCCAATCGAGGGCGTAGACATCGTGGTTATCTAAGCCTTTCCAAAAAACACTTGCAAGAAGTTATGGAACTCAATTCTATTGCTCATATTGTTTTTTTATGCCCCCAATTGAAATTCACCAAGTGTCTCTAAATGGCTTTGGGAAGCGAGTTGAAACTTGCCATAACTTGATAACCAAATCTTGTAGGGACAAACCACAAGTTCCATTGGAATCATGACATCAAAATACCGTTAGGGAAACCACTCTACCATGAGTCCATGATCGATCGTTGTTTATTTCAACTATTTACGGAACTAGGGTTTTGCTTAGTAACAAGCAATGCAATTTTTGCATTAGAGGGTAATTTTTTTTAAACTATGCCAACCGAGGGTGTGGACATCATGGTTATCTTAGCCTTTCCCAAACACACTTGTAGGAGGTTACGACACTCAATTCCACTAGTCAAATTATTTTGTATTCCCTTGGTTGGAATTCGCCAAATGTCCATGAATGGCTTTGGGAAGCGAGTTTAAACTCACCATAACTTGATAATCGAGACTAATATGGACAAACCATCAGTTCCTTTGAAATCATGACACCATTGGGTACACCACTCTACCACGAGTCCATGGACTGACCGTTGTCTATTTCAACAATTTTCTCAACTAGGGTTTTCCTTCATAGCATGCAATGCAATTTCTGCAGTAGAGGGTAAAGTTTTGAAAACTATGAAAACTGAGGGTGTGGACATTGTGGTCATATCAACCTTGCGTAAATACACTTACAGGAGGTTATGACACTCAATTTCATGCTCAAATTGGTTTTATGCCCCTAGTTGAAATTCGTGTCCCTGAGCGGCTTTGGGAAGTGAGTTGAAACTTGCCATAACTTGATAACTGAGGCTCAGATGGACAAACCATCAGTTATGTTGGAATTGTGACATCAGAGTACCACTAGTGACACTACTCTACCATGATTCCATGGATTGACCATTGTTTATTACGATCGTTTTCGCGGCTAGGGTTTTGCTCATTAACATGCAATGCAATTTTTGCATTAGAGGGTAAAATTTTGAAAAATATGCCAACTGCGGGTGTGCACATTGTGTTCATATCCGCCTTGACCAAACAAACTTGTAGGAGGTTATGGAACTCAATTTCATTTCTCGTATTGGATTTTATGCCCTTGATTGAAATTCACCAAGTGTCCTTGAATGGCTTTTAAAAGTGAGTTGAAACTCATCATAACTTTAAAAGAAAAACTTGGATGGACAAACTGTCAGTTGCATTGGAATCATGACATCAAAGTACCACTAGGGACACCCCTCTCTAGTGAATCCATTGAATGAATGTTGTTTATTTCGATGATTTTTGAAACTAGGATTTTTCTTAGTAACATGCAATGCAAATTTTGCATAACGGGGTGTGTTTCCCCCTAAAACACACTTGACCACAGATAAGTATCCCAACTACTATGTGTGTTCTTGAGGGAAACTATGAGTGTAGAACCCACTGTCGCCTCGATTCTAAACTCCTTCGTTTAGACCTCAACTCTAAAAGGTCAAGGGGGGTTGTCCCTACTTACTAAGATTCTTTTATGAATTTATTTTAAGAGTTGTAAATTATTTAATGTCCAAATGACAAGCAATCGTGCAGGGATGCAATAGTTCAAATGACAAGCAAACCTTAATAAATTAAATACAATTGCAAGAGAGAAATATCAATTCATTAATCAGACTAGTGCCTACTTTACTTGGGTTATGGAGTCACAGATATAATAAAAACAAGATTACCAAAGACACTCAAATGGCATTAAATCATTCACTAACCACAATAATCAAAATATCACATTTAACATTAACTTGTAGTAAATGAACAATTTAATGAATGAAAGATGCTTGTAACAAGATTGAACCACAATTAAAATGCTTTCAAAGTAAAGTACTTGGAAATGAAATAACAATTGTTGTGTTTTGTAAATGGTCTTGTAAGTTTTAATTGATTTTAAGTCTCTCTTTAGCTTAGGGGGATTAAGATTTGTGTCAGATAACAAATGTTATTCTATATGTCTACCCCAAGAAGTTATCTCTTTCGATTTCAGAGAGATTGTCGGGTGCTCAACAAGAGAACACAAGGTTCTCAACTAGCTCCACGGATCAACCAACAAGAAATATGGAAACAAGAAGGAATGTTTACCTTTTATTCAATATCACAACAAAACATTTAAAAAGCACATCACATATCTTTATAAATTACACAAGTACCAGGGCCAATAAGTGAGCTTCGTTGAATATAGTTTGTAATTGTAAAAATATGTTTTGAATTAAAAAAAAAGAATATCAAACCTTGATGATAAGTATATAGAAGTTATATTTCTCTTTACATAAATCTTTTTGTAATATATATAATCCCCTGCATAATGAGTGGAAATAATTTCCCAAAAGTGGATTGTCAAAAACTAGCCCGTACGAGAGCCCGATGAGTCTCCTATGGAGTTCAGGCCCATAACAATTTGTAAAAATGTCTCCTGCTATTCTCACACCTACACACCCCCACCCCAAGAACTTCTCTCTCACAATCCCATCCCAATAGCACTTGATTAGGAATATCTCCCAACCCATATTAACCTATGATTCCCAACCTAGTTCAACACTTATCTTCGAAGATGGATATCTCCCTGCCTTATATAAGTATATTTCCCAATATATAGAACTAAAGAAGATTATTTTGGGAGTGTTATATAGTGACTAATAGGTGGAATATACACAAAGTTTACCCACCACTTATGAATTTAACACCCATCATAAAAAGTTGAATCCTCTTATCTAGTCTAATGATCCTAGATAAATATTTGATTAAGTACATCACCCTAGGGAAAACTATAGATATAAGAAAATGCTTTAGGCCACGACCTTTAAGACTGTTATGCCTTTCATAAGCTATTTTTTCAATGTCAAACCAAGTAAGAAGCTAAAGAGAAATCTTAAAGAGGTCAAATTCTTCAAAATGATACTAACTGAAGGGCATAGTCATACCTTTCCCAAGGATAAAACTAATTTTCATGTTGGTATGATAAGGAGGTCTTGCACCCTAAGGTAAACATAGTAACACATGCAAAAAGAACCACGTGAGCTACCAACCTAGTGCACTACCACCTCCTCTTATTTAACCACCATTTCTTTCACTAGATATCCTGCCATATTAGAGATAGGACCCTCTTGTATCCTTTATTCCATCTAATATTAGATTAGTATATCGACCTCTTTGTAGATACATTTCCCTATTCTATAGTGGCTAACATTACTTATATTAGAGTAAATATTTGTATCTTTCAGCTACTTTAATTGTCTATGGCATTGCTTATATGAGATAATGTACCTTACCCCAAGGGTTTAGGTCCCTTCTTATTCCACTAGTTTTATGTAGGTTAACCAAGTTAATCATATTTGAAGTATACCACATAATAGATCTCATACTCAACTAGTGTAACATCTAGGTTGTGATTATATGTACTTAGAATAGTGCAAGGGTTTTATCTTCAAGTCATATTTCAAAAGTCATCCATCAATGAGGCCCATCATAGGAATGTGGTCATGTATATGTCAGTCAAAAGTCCACCAATTTAAGCATTTTTTTTTTTTTGACCAAAACATGGGGAAGATTAATTAGAATCCGGTAAAACAGCTACCGGGTGCTTCATTACAAAATGAGAGAATCTTGGGCTAACAAAATTTGTGGATCTAGCATATATCCATCGATCCCAAGTGTAGAAGTCCATTCTGATATTGGCCGCATTACAACATAAATGCCAAATTTTCCAGCATTTCCAGCAGAGTAGAATAGGAAAACAGGGAGAAGAGAAAACAGGAGCTAAGGATCTTTGCCACGAATTGAATAAACACGTTCTCCAGCTATTGTAACCGTTCCATGTTCCATTGGATTCTGCTACGTTGAAGACATGAGAGGGATGGCATAATAGAAGTCACGAGGCGATCTTAAATACCGAAGAGAAGAGTGGCAGTAGGTGGGTCCCTTACGATCCTTGGGGCTTGAATCGCAGATCCACAATTTTGTTACAGCGAGCATTTTTGAGTTGAGAGTAAAGAAGAGCTGACGGGTCCAGACCTGCAACCAGCTGAAAACCGCCAGTGTTTGCAGGACGAAGTTAAGGGAGGTTACAATAGGATTCTCTGCCATCTACAGAAATATTGCCTTTACCCAGGAGGACCGCTCTGTTTGCTTCAGCATCTGCATGACCGTTGAATTCCCTCAAAACATGATAGTAGCTGACTTTTTGAAATTTGGAGGATAGCAGAGAGATTTTGTGGAGGATCCTTGAAATTTGGAGTTGAGCAGGAAATTTCTTAAGATTCATAGCTTGGATGATGATTCTCGAGTCTCCAAAAACTGATAGCTTGTCAATATTCTTTTCACGAGCTTGCTTTAGACCTTGCCACAGTGCTAAGGCTTCAGCTTTGTTATTAGTTTCCATGCCTAGGCCCCAGGCATAAGTTGACAGTATTGAGTTTTTGTTCGAGAATAGGACCCCTCCTCCTCCTGCTTGCCCCGGAGTTCCTTTAGAAGCCCCATCAAAGAACAGGTAGCTTTCATTTAGAGACGAGCGCCAGGTGAGGAATGCTTGATATTCCATCCTGATTTCCCATTTCTCCAATCGGGCTTTACTTGCAGAGCGATCTGCTGCTTGTGGTGAATAGTGTGACAACCATTTAAATTCACTATTGGACAGCTCTCTTGAGTTCTTTAGCATGATTTTAGAGTCCATTACTTTAGCCAGGAGCGCTTTGCATATAGAGGCCACCGAGGAGCAAGATCTCTCTTCCTCTCTGAAGATTCGCCTGTTTCGTTCAAGCCATATTTTCCAGCTGATGACTTTAGGGATCCAGAACCAAGTGGCTTTGAGGAGAGACTTTTAATGAAGATCGAAAGGAGAGAGCTTGGGCCACATAGAAAACAGTTCATTGAAATTTTCAGGGATTGCTACTGAGCCAGGACATAGATTAAGGACAGCCTCCCAGACTTCCATTACAAAGGGACAGTTTAGGAGCAGGTGGCTAATTGTTTCCTCCTCGGAGTAACAGAGGGGGCATCTGGATGGACCTTCCAGCCCCCTTCTTTTAAGAATGTCACCAGTAAGAATGTTGTTATGAGCAACAGTCCAGCAGAAATGATCTATCTTAGGCACAAAGGGGTAAGTCCAAATGAAATTCCATTTCGCTGGATCAGGAGCAGCATAGTGAATGGCTTGGAAGGTTCTGTAGCCTTCAGCAACAGTATATGATCCAGTGAGCTGACCCCATCCTCTTTTGTCTTTAGAGCGCTCTGTCACAGGAGCTTTTCCTCGCAGCAAGTTAATCAGAAGGTCTACTTCCTCTTGTAGTTCGGGGGGAAAGTTACCTAGATTCCAGTCCTTCCACACACAGTCCCCTTCATTGTCCCAGCTAGAAATGTCCCAAAGGGTATCCCTGTTATTTCCTTTCATCCAATTTTTTAAGTTTCTCAGGTCTAGGATCTGCCCTAAAGGTTGCTCTCCCATAATGGAGTCCTCCCACAGCTTAATGTGCTTACCATTCCCCGGAATCCAGAAGAGATGGGGTGTGAAGTGCTCTGCAACCTTGAGACAGAGTTTGTATACTGGAGATCCTTTTTTTTGAGGGGGCGATCTATCTAAGCATCGAAGTCTTGATCCTGGAAAGTATTTTTTCCTCAGTGCTTTCTTGCTCCAACTATCCCTTCCAGAAACGAGATTCCACAAGATTTTTGCTCCCATTGCAAGATTTTGTTTAGCAAGGTTCCTGATTTGTAGACCCCCTTCCTTAAAGGGCTTTTGGATCTTATCCCAGTTGACCAAGTGGGGCCTGTGCGGGTTTCCTCTCCCTCCTTCCCAAAGAAATTTCCTTATAAACTTTTCCAGATTTCCGATGACAGAGGCTGGGGCAAGCAGAATGGTGTTTTGGTAAATAGGAATGCTCATCAAGACAGATTTCAGTAGGATAGTTTTCCCTGTAGTGTTTAACTAGTTAGAACCCCAGTTTTGAATACGATTTTTGAACTTCTCAGTAATGGAGGACCAATGATTTGCTTTTGGGCCACTTTTTGAGATAGGCACCCCCAAATAAGTGAAGGAGTCCCAATCATGAACTGCTTCCATTCATAAAGCTCTTGCAATCTCTCCGAGTTCCCGGACTGAGCAGTTCCAGCCATAGATCTTGCTCTTCTGGAAGTTGATTTTGCTGCCTGAGATTTGTTTATAAGTTTCCAACTCTTTCTTGAAGTGTCTTGCAGTGGGGAGACTGGCTCCACCAAGCAGGAGAGTGTCATCAGCAAACTGAGCATGATTTATTTCTTTGACTGTTTCAACCGTGCGGATACCTGGAAGCACGTTTTGTTGCTGACTATGAATTAATTGGAAGCTTAGCACAGAAGCCTGGATGGCATAAAGAAGAGGGGAGAGAGGGCATCCCTGTCTTAAACCCCTGGAGGCTTGGAAAAAGTCAGCAGGTCTGCCATTAACTAAAGGAGCAATCCAAGGCGAGCTAATGCAACCTTAGACCCAATTTACAAAGGAGGGGGAAAATCCTAGCTTCTTCATTACCAGGAAAAGGAAATCATGTCTGACCCTGTCAAAGGCATTGGCCAAGTCAAGTTTTATGACCATCCCTTCCTCTTTGTTCTGGCTGCTTGAGTGAATGGATTCTTGGACTAGGAGGATATTATCCTGAATCTTTCGACCTTTGATGAAGCCCCCTTGGTTTTCCGGGATGATTTTGGGGAGGATTTTTTTGAGTCTGTTAGCAATAATTTTTGTCACAATTTTATAACTCAGGTTGCAAAGGGAGATAGGCCTGAATCTGGAGAAGTAGACAACCCCTTTTTCTTTGGGGATAAGGGTAAGGAAAGCAGAATTTGTACTCCCTCCTAGTTTATTTGTAGATTGGGAATATCTAACCATTCTGAGGAGGTCAAGCTTGATCGTGTCCCAGTAGGTAGTAAAGAATCTTGCGGTGAACCCATCTGGACCAGGGGCACTATCAGGCTTCATTCGATAGAGGGCAGCCTTAAGTTCCTTCATGGTGATCGGGGCTGTTAATAAGAGATTATCTGCTTCTTGAACCAGATTGGGGATCAGCTCAAAGGGGTGGCTTGAGGGGTTTAGAGGTTCATCATCCGGGGCAGTGAACAGATCTTTGAAGGTATTGAAGGCTTCCTTTTTAATCTCTTCAAAGTCTTTAACCAGGGTACCTTGATAGTAGATTTCAGAGACAGCTTTATAATTTTTCCTGGCTTCTGCCTGCTTGTGAAAATAAGTGGTGTTTTTGTCTCCACTTTCAAGCCACATGCTTCTTGACTTCTGTCTCCAATATTCTTCTTCTGTTCTGCAGGTTTGGAAGTAGACTTTTTGAAGTTCAGTTTCTTTGGATTGAATGCTATGAGTAATTGGGATGGAGTCCATTAAATGTTGGTGTCTTTCAAGGGCTTTTTGAGCCTCAATTCTGATGGGAGTTGGGGATTTCAGTAATTTAGCCCATTCTTTCAGGTCCTTTTTGAGCCTTTTGAGTTTCTGCTCCCAGGAAAAGGAAGGAGAACCAGGAAGAGGGATGGACCAAGAATCAAAGACTATTTGTTGGAAATATTTTTGGGGGATCCAAAGAGGACTGAATCTGAAAGGGATAGGACCCAGGTTAGGTTCTGAGGAGAGCTCCAGAAGGATCGGTTTGTGATCAGAGGTGCAATTGGGGAGGATTTTAGAAGAGGCCAACAATCCAGATGATAAGAAGTCAGAGTGAATAAGGAATCTATCAAGGCGGGCCGCGATGTGACCCGGGCCCAGTATTTTATTTGTCCAAGTGAATTTCCCTACAGAGGGTTTTATGTCAAGCAGATCCCAGCCAAGAATAATGTCCTCCACCCATTCTTTGGCTTGGTCTCTTATTGGGGTGCCCCCTTTCTTTTCATCCGCTGCCAAAGTAATGTTTAGGTCCCCTGCTAAGATGATGTTTCCAGGGTTGTGGAGATTGAAGAAGGACTGCACAGAGTCCCAGCAGTGTTTCTTTTCATGCAAGAGATTAGGAACATATAAATTAAAGAGACTTACTTGAGTGCCGGAATCAGTTTGTCGGAGCTTGGTGTAGATCCAGTGCATGCTGCATTCTTCAGTGAGAAGCTCAAATTTGGAAGTGTCCCAGAAGGTAGCTAGTCCTCTTGAGGCTCCCCTTGAGCTTATCGCTTTCCCTTTCCCTTTTTTCCAGAATGAAGTTCCAGCTTGATAGAGGACAAAATCCTCCATTTTCGTCTCCTGAATCAGAAGGATGTCAGTCTTATTAATTCTAATGATATCTTTCAGAGCTTCTTCTTTTGATTTGGAGCCTAAACCTCTGCAATTCCAGGAGACGTATCGCATTCTAAACTTTTTTGGGAGGGGAGGTCCCCTTGGGGGTCTGGCCTTGCTTGGATCTAGTTCCCATCATTGTTGGGATTGATTTTTGAACCCCTTTGACAATTTCTCGACGGGATTTCTCCTCCCTATGCTGCTTCTTTGGTTTGTGTCCTCTCATGGAGCGGGAAAGGGCTGCAATGGAGCTGCTTGATTCCCAGTCGTCTTCCTCTGTGTACCCTCCTTGATCCGTTTCAAAGTTTGAGGGGTCTTCATCCAGATCTTTCGAGTTTGTTGGATCGAAGTCGAGATCTGGGGTTCTTTTGGGATCTGAGGTCGGGGTGTTTCCTGACTTAGGACTGGGTATCGTTTCTTTCTCACTTTCATTGTGAGGGATTTCACCAGGCTCCGGGGGAGCTCTCGCTTCAGGGGATTTGCTCTTTCCAGATTCTATTATTTCAACCACTGGGCCTTATGAGGGGTTTGCGATTTGGGGACCCTTTGATTTGTTCTGATCTTCTGTTGTGTTCTTTGCTGCTGCTGGAGTTCCATTGTTGACTGTGTTTACATCTTGCTTATTTGTGTTATTCGGGGCTCTTTTTTATTGGGCTTTAGGAGCCGCTTTCCCTTTCTTGATTGTTTGCCATCCGTCATTTTCTTCTGGTTGCTGAGCTTTGGGGCAATTCTTCTGGAAATGGCCGTGTTGGTGACAGTGCCTGCACTTGAATGGCAGCTGCTCGTAGTCCAGTTTTTGATAGTGCTGCCAGGAACCAAGTTTGAGCTTGATTGCTTCAGGCAGACCAGCTTCTAAATCCACTTCAACGCAGACCCTAGCACAGGTATACTGCCCTTTTGAGTCTACTATGTCGATGAAGCGCCCGAGTTTGTTGCCAATCTTTTCAAGAGATGGAGGATTCCAGCAATGTACAGGCAGGTTCGGCAGACGGACCCATACTGGCACTTCTTTTAGGGCATCTACAGATGGGTCGAAATCAGGTGTCCAGCGATTGAGGTACAAACCCTGGGAGCCCATGAAGTACGGGCCGTTTCTGAAAATGAGGTCCCGGTCTTCTTTTGAGATGAACTCGAAAATGTATAAGCCACGTCCCACAGGATAGCAGGTCACGCCGTGTTTCAGATGAGGCCTCCAATTCCTTTGAATCCAGTCATCTGTGGTTTTGGATGAGGGCCATAGACCCATAAACTAACCAACTAAGCCACGATCTGCCAAAGCCAGAGCTGTTTTGATGGGCTGTTCTTCTGGCAGATCTATTTCAGGGATTTCATCAAGCTTCTTAATGAAAATCAGTATCTCAGCAACAACCTTTTTCTTCCCGGAGGACCCAATGAGCCTTCTGAAGGCTTCCGCTGGAGAAATCGGAGAGGGAGGGGCGTCCCCTCCCCCTGGAGCAGCCATGGCGGCCGCTCAGCAAACCCTGGCTACGCCCAAGCAAACTCTCGAGCTCTCCTCGTCCGCTCTCGCTTGAAAAACTTAACTATGTCCTCTTTGTCTTCATGTTATTACGATTAGTACAATCTTGATTCTCCAATTTAAGCATTATTAGTAACTATGTGTAATTATAAAATTGGTAAAAACCTATGAAATGTATCCATGCTTCACCAATGTAGTATGTTCTGAAAGAGGGAAGGCATCACCAATATTTCATATAGCAAGTATGACGTGTGGACTATGATCCACAATTGGGTATAATAATGTTAAATTTCACTTGCCATTGGATGGAACAAACAAGGTTGTGGACGAAATATATGTTTTAAATTATTGAAATAAGATGATACATTACAAAATGCATTAACCATTAAATATGGTTCCTCGTGCCTATTCAAAAGGAAAAGGTACGTCATTTGGCCTTACACTAATATTGCTTTACATTAAGATCACCTTATTAGTCCCTGTCCAGCCTTCCAAGCAGCAGGGACTATAGAAATCGCTTTGGGTGATAGTGTTAGTCCCTGCACAGTTTTTAAAATGTTTTATCCTAAGTTTTATGAGTGATATTCCCTTCCTGCCAATGAGCAACTTTCAAGCCTTATTTGGCCTCTTATCGAGGCACATGCTAGTTTTAGTTTATTTTTTTTGCGTGTCCTCTAGTTGGTTGTGCGACCTGGTCTAGTAGAGTGTGGTGCTCAACGTGGTGCCATTGGTGATAAGGTGGAGGGTATGCTTAACACCACAACTGCGTACACTAGGAATGACCACGTGTCAGGTTGCATGCATTATGCATTTCATACATCTGTCTAGTACATTACAAGTCTTTGATACCTTCACCTACTTCTTCTGTATTCATCTCTATTTCCCGTGCAAATCCTATCTTCTAATCTATTCGTAGTAGTTTCAATTCCCGTCGATTAAAATTCATCTCTTCTCCTTTAGTTTTTGGTGATTCGCAGGAATTTTTGTTGTAATTGGGTTTACTTTTGAAGGCACCTGAGAGAAATACGGTTTGAAACCGTGTTGATACTGGTTGTGCTTGCCATGGAATAGATGGCGTTGTATTACATTTCAAGTGGCGATGTTGGTGCGAAGAATGCCTCAATGTCTCTGGCTTCTCCTTTGTATTTGGGAAGGAGCCCTTCAAAAGCAACACAGGTCCATTGTTTGCAGTCAAGGAGGGTTTTAGGGTTTAAGGGCATCAATGTTTATTTTCAATCAGGGTTCGGCGGAGCAGTTGGTATGCCCTGCTGCAAACAAGTTGGTAGATCCTATGATTCTCTGGCGAAGAACAGGTTTGTCATTGCTACTTCTTCCCAATAAGGACTGGTAACCTACTTTATATTCCCCGATGTTTCTCTTTTTGTTCCTATTAATGTATTTTTTTCATCATGTCAATGATACCCAATTTAACTTCAAACAACTCATGGCCAGTTCTTCATTTCTTTATAGTCAGGGTATTACTCACAGCTGCAATCTCTAATAATTAAATGAAATGTCACTACTAAATATGCTGCTAGATGTACTTATGGGTATCGATCTTGATCTGTTGCAACCTATGTCCTTGCAAAAGATCCTATGTAATATTAGAATCTTGATACAAAACATGTTTAAATAGAATATTAAATAGCAGAAACAATTCTGTTGGTTCACCGATGCATGATATCAATACATGTACTAATTATCTTATAATGACCTTTTGTCTGGATAGTGTAGGGGCATAGGGCCTCTGATCAATGTTGGATAGATTGTGCTTTAGGCTCCAAGCAATGTGAGGTGCTTTGTGGGAGAACTTCGGGTCTTGGGCTCTTTGGGGGAGTTCGTGCGAGTCTTGGGCTCTTTGTGGGAGAACGATCTTTTGGTATTTGGGGGAGAAGCACACTTTTGCCTGTCCAATGTTAAAACTGTCTAGCATGGGAAGTGGATAATTGTTCCATTTCCTTATGTAATTACCTTGTTTTCCACTCATTGTTTTGAAATATATAACATAGTTTGTTATGCTTTTTTTTCTTCTTTTTGTTCACAACTTGTCATAGGTTGTAGCAATATTTTATTGTCAAAGAAATGTTTCATTTATAGTGTTACATTCATAGACCATGCTCATAAATTTTTCATTTATACCCAATTGAAGACCTAAGAGCGATCCAACACCCACATTTCTGTTAAAATCCATGAATATTATGGTTAAGGAAAACTGTATAGTTAGGAAATGATTTTACTTTCTGGAATATGTTTAAGTTCATAAAAAAATTCAAATCACAAGATATAATGATTTTACCCCTTTGTTCTTGTTAGCTTCCCCTTTTTTTACTATCCTGACTTTTTCTATTGTAATCTCTGTATGAGTTCTACTTAGCTTTTCCTATGCATGCTCCGTGGGTGAGACTCAATAAACTGAATCTACGCTGAGAACTACACCTCTTAATGGAGGTTTTAAAAAAGCCTTTTCCCTTGCCTCTAGGTAAATTGCATTTTGGGGATGAGGTAGTAGCTATAAAAATCACTATGGATTTGGATATATTATTGGCTTAAGGTCGACTAATGCTATACATGGAATAGCCACTCCAGAATAGCGACATTCCATGGGATAATGGTTTTATTTTCTTCCTATTAGAATACAGAATTGTTCAATGGTGAATGGCATTAATGGGAATAAAAATGCACCTGCAACGTTCTTTGTAATCCATTTTTCCAGCAGCATTCCACCTCCAATGCCTAGAACGACAAATGCTCCATAGAATGCAAGAGATGATGGAAGGGATCCGTGTGGAAGAAAATAGGTGTTAGGGATCTATCTAGTCTTTCTGTGCCTTTTTTTGGGATACTGTTGTTCAAACTCCCTTGTTCGGTGAGCCATTATTACTCACCAAAATCATGACCACGAACTCACTAGTATTTATAAGATAATCATGTTCAGAACCACATGCCAACATACCTACTCTCTATTGATTCATCATGGGTGCATAAAGATTTGATGCTTTCAATGAAATCCAAAAGGCCAATTCATGGACTACTATTTTTTGTCAAGTTAGTGACTGTATTTTGGCTACTAGCCATGGGAACATTCAATTGCTTCATGTCGCAAATTCATGTACTGTCATCCATCACATCAAAGCCATGCAATTCTACATCTAGACCTACACTTCCCATTTTTTACCACGATTGATTTTACCATGATCGTCTTACCAAATGGAAACCATTGGGAATTTCTTTTTCCATATGTTAATATGGGGACAAACTGTACTTAAAAATGGGAAAAGTAACATTTGAGTGTCATGAAAACACGGTTCACTATTTATACCTCTCGTCTAACAGTTTCCAAAGGTCTTTGGGGTTCCGATAACAAAAGAGATATCCTTTCGTTACACAAGAGATATCCCATTTAGAATACCGTTCCAATCCTATGTACATAGATTAATGCCGTTATACTCAAGTGCACTGCACGAAAAATAGTTAAGAAATGATTTTAACTAAAGACATATATATCACAACCACACGGGCCCTTTATCGAGTGCCACATGGATGGCTACCTACACATCGACAACATAGTTCAATTTACGATATGACCACCGTCTATTTTAGATTACCTAATCTTGAAGGTTAGATTCGATCCCGCTAAGAACTCCGAGGCAATCCATTAAGCTAAGTTTTCAAATTTAATGTAACCAGCTCCTCACTGGCGTTTAGCTACCCAGATCTGGAGGTTGGTTCTGAATCAACGGAACCACGGTGATGAACCCTAAGCGGCCATATGCTGCGTTCAAAATCGATCGGTGGCGTGTCAATATGGGTATGGCGTGTAACACCGCCTTAACCCACTAGAACATAAGTTGTTAACTAGCATTGGAGGGCATTTGTGGAAACTATCACCTAGCACGCCGATGAGTGAACCAGAGCTCCACGGACGCTGCCAATTGGGTGAGACAGAGCTGTCAAGGATGGAAACATTAAATCGGAGGAGATAGAACATTAAAGTACCACCTTTTACCAACACTGTTATGATCAGTGTTTTCTTGTGAAGTGTGAAAAATGTTTATTGCTTGAGAATTATTCATGACCAATTATTAAGAATGCTACGATGAATACAAGGCACAAACTTATTAACAAAAAAAAGCCGTAAATTGAAAATATACAAAGAACTTCAAAATACTCATCGAATTGAACGATTTTTTTTTTAAAGTTCCACAGAGTAATTATATTAAGATACAAAAAATATTACATGCTCAAGAGAATCAGACAATCTGAGAGCCAACTGTGGCATCTCATTGGACCATACACTGGACCAAGAAACTTTTGACAATCTTCTCAAAACAGAAAAAACAGAGCTAGCATGTAGCAGATTGCTGCCCTTTACAAAATAAAACCATGATTATGGCCAGAAGATCAGCCTCTGAGAAAGATGAACAAAAGCATTATACAACATTCGACAAGGATAACTAAAACTAGACGCAAAGTAGCTAACAGTTCTTTGGCCTAAAAACCTGATATCCAGGCTAAACCTATGACAAAACTAGAGAGAAAGTAGAAAACCAGAATTACTTGGGGTTGCTCGCATCGACTACGTCTTGGGGCGTTTATTCCAGGATGGGGCAGCAATAATTCCTGGAGTTGGGGTGCTGCTATCTGCTTGGTTTGCAGGAAGTGGCAAAGATTTCTTCTGAAGAGGAGGATCCTCCAGGTTCTTCCGCTCAACATGCTTCCGCTTCTTGCCACTTGTTGAGGCAATGTCTATCTTGCTGCCAGGTGTGGTGGCCTTCTTGCCATGCTGGATGTCATGGTGCTTCTCTAGTTTAGAAATCCGAGAGCCAGCAAGGGAGGGAGAATTGTGATGAATAGGGGGTGGAGATGGATGGGGAGGGGATTGTTCCCCTGCTCAAAATCCTGAAAAAACATGAGAATCTGGGAGAACGAGTTCTTGACCATCCAATAGTGCTTGCGCCACGTCCTTTCCCTCAGGCTAGTCATCTACTGAACCACAAGTTCCTCCTCCCAGTCGTCAAGTATGGTGCGTAGTTGCATTGGGACATAAATGTCATAGCTAAATTCGATGGAGCTCCCGCGTCTCCCTATATCAGTGTTTCTTCCACCACGAGAGCGTCCTCTTCCTCCACGACATGGGTTAGCTCTTGGCAACCGAGCCATGGTTGCGGTCGGACCAGTGCGGGGCGTACACTTAATTTGATGAGAAACATATGTGGCTCCTAGGACACCAGTGTCGTGGAGGAGCTGAGCGCCTGTGACAGGAAAACTCAGACATGCAATGCACAACCAACCATCCATACACCGAGGATAAATACACGTTGTGTTTCCCCTACTCTTCCTCCAAAAACGGTGGTAGATCCTGTAATTAAACCCAGAAATGACCTTTCTGCCTGCCATAACTTCACATCAGAGCGGAATGATTTCCATCGTACCTCGACCTCCTTTGCAGCTCGCATGGGATGTCAAAAGTTTTATGGTTGGGATCATCGAAGAGTGCTCGCCTTAATTATCATGGCGTGTCGACCGAGAAGGAGCCACATGGTGAGACGTGGCAGCTTCTCGGTCGGTCTCAGTGTACCTACCGTGAGCAACCGCATCCAAGGATCGAATTGAATGGATTTGACTTGCTACACATACCTGAATTAGTATTCACTTGAAGTATTGAGCGAACCAACACTCAAAGCTTTCAATTTCCCAAAATCAGTGAGGCGCTCAGAACACGATCCCTTGTGTCAAGAACATTCTTATGAATTTTATGACTTGGTAGGGACTTGAATCTTTGCTTCTATTTCCCTTGTTAATTATTGCTTTATTAATATTGCTTTAGTACTTTTTATTTTTTAATTCTTATTGTGTTATTAACGTATAAGTTATTACATTGTCCACTTCTTAAAAATTGCTTTGTCCTCAAAGCAAGGGTAGAGAAGGGTGTTGTTGAAAGAAACTTTCAGTTTCCCATGAAGAATATTCCTCTGACAAGTTATTCCATTTAATAAGACATTCTTTAATATTCCTGGAACATAGTTTTATTTCCTTAATAGATAGTATGCCTCCAGGTTCTAGGATCATTAGTCCTTCATCATCCAATATAGGCAGTTTAGATTGTGCTACTTGATGTTGTCCTAACACCTTCTTGAGACTTGATACATGAAACACATTGTGAATGTGGAAATTGAAGTAATTTTAATCTGTATGCTACTAGACTAATTTTTTTAATAATTTTGTATGGCCCATAGAATTGTGGAGCCAACTTGTTCTTTCCTTGCTGCTTGAGCGATAACTATTTCTAGGGTGGTAGTCTTACGAACACCCAATCACCCTCTTCAAAATACCTTTCTGATCTTGATAATTTTGCTTGTTGCTTCATTTGATTCTGATCATTTGTTAAATTTTCCTTTAATAGTTGGACGGTCTTTTGATATTTCCCTAGTTGATTCCTTATTGTCGACATTTTATAGTTAAATAACACAAATTCTTTCCATTTGAGCAGTTCACAGCCATATAGGGCTTGGAACAAAGTCATTTTAGTTGAAGTATGGTAGGAAGTCTTATACCACCTCTAGGCCAAATGCAACCATTGGAACCATTTGTTTTGCTTGTCTGTCACAAAATAACAAAGGTATGTTCCCAAACATGTATTCACTATTTTTGGCTATCCATCAGTTTGGGGATGATATGCTGAACTCATATTAACGCATATCCCTATTTGTTTACAAAAATATTTCCATAAATTTCCCTTAAATTTTTCATCCATGTCATTGATAATGACCTTTGGAAACCCATGTAATTTATAAATATTCTTGCAGGAAACTTCAGCTATTTATTTTATTGAGTCTGTTTTCTTTACTCCCATGAAGTGAGCATAATTAGTTAGTCTTTAAACAAATACAATTTTTTTTATCTTTTCTCTTAGACATGGGCAACCCCTCGATGAATTCCATCGAAATTTATTCTCACTTATGATTTGGAATGTGTAGAGGATAAATTAACCTTGGTGACACAACATTTTCCTTTTTTGTTTCATTGACAAGTATTACACTCATAGGCATACTTCTGGATGTATTTACTCATTCCTTTCCAATAAAATGATTGTGGTGCATTGTAATAAGTTTTAAAGTCACATACATGTCCTGTAAAAGGTGAGTCATGTGATTCCTTTAATATTTTTATTTTGAACTTCGAAGTTGGTGTGAGATAAATTCTTCCTTTGTGCCAAAGAATGGCATTTCTCCATTTGAATTTTGAATGCTGTCTTAGGCTATTGATGATGGAACAAGCTTCTAAATCCTTGTCATATTCTACTAGTATCTCATCCAATCATTCAGGAATTATGATTGATACTACATATGTTGTTACCTCATCATCTTTTCTTGATAATGCATCAATAACTACATTATCCTTTCCCTTTTTGTGTAATATATCCATATCAAAAGCATAAATTGTTCCTATCCACTTTGTTGCTCAGTGGATAAGGTTTTATGTCGAAGTAAGTACTGAAGACTGTTGTGATCATTATGTATGAAGAATTTACTACCTAATAGTATTGTCGCCATTTAGCTAACACATGTATGATAGAAAACATCTCCTTATTATATGTAGACTTTAATCCTTCCCTCTTGTTGAGATTCCAACTTTCAAAGGCAATCGAATGGTCCTCCTGCATTGACACTGCACCAATTCCCAAACCCGAAGCATCACATTCTACCACAAAGGGTTTTGTAAAATTGTAGGTAGCTAACATGGGTGTAGATGAGATAACCCTTTTTAAAGCCTCAAAACATTCCTCCATTTTGCTATTCCACTGAAAGGAATTCTTCTTTAGTAAGTCTGATAATGGTGTTGTCAACTATGCATAATTTTTTATAAACCTTTTGTAGTATCCTGCTAACCCCAAAAATCCCCTTGATTTTGATATGTTATCTGGTTTCTTCCATTCTATTATTTATTTGATTTTGTTTGGATCTACCTTGACCACTTCCCTAGGGTGGACGTGACTGATGTATTCCACTTTTTCTCCGCTGAAAGTGCACTTTGACATTTTTGCATAAAACTAATTTTCTTCTAGTAGGGAGAGTATGTGTTCTAGGTGTATAAGACGATCCTTCCATGTTTTACTATATATAAGAATATGATTAAAAAAACTAGAATGAACTTCCTTAGGTAGGGTCGAAAGAGTTCATTCATAGTTGCTTGAAAAGTAGTAGGTGCGTTGGTTAAAATGAATGAGATCACCTTGAATTCGTAGTGACCTTCGTGAGTTCATAAAGCATTTTTCGCAACATATTCTAACCTTACTAGGATATGATTGTACCATGATCTCAAGTCTAGCTTGGTAAAGTATTTGGCTCCATGGAGTTTGTCCAACATTTCATCTATGAATGGAATGGGAAACTTGTCTTTTATTGTTATTTTGTTTAGACCTTGGTCATCTCTACATAGCCTGAAGGATTCGTCATTTTTACGAACCAACACTACTAGAGTTGCATATGGACTCCTACTTCTTGTGATATATCCACGCCTTAATAAGTCTTGAATTAGCCTTTCTATTTTTATCTTATGATGACGAGGATATCGGTAGGGCTTGACGTTAATAGGATCCAAATATGGTTTAACCTCAATTATGTGTTATGTTCTTCTTTTCGGTGGAAATTACATGGGTAGATCTTGGAATACCTTCTCGTACTTTTGGATTAACCTTTGGATCTTTGGGTTCTAGAAATAAACTATTTCTTATCCATTTGATGACATTGTGCCACAAATGTAGGTGCCCCCTTTCGAATTAGTTTCTCCATTTGTCGTGAAGATATAATTTGGGTAGGAGGTGGTTGGAACTCATATAGTTTGTATTTGTGGAATATTTACCTAATGTGTGTATCCATTGAATTCCCAAGACAATGTCTACTCCTTCCAAGGGTAGTGTATAGAACCCATATTCCAAGTTATAATCCTTTATTTATAGTTTAACTTGGTGACACTTCCCAACACCATCAATCTATTTCCCATATGTTACCATGGCCCTTTTATCTGCTATTGGGTATACAGACATATTTAACCTTTTTTTCACATTTACTCTATAAAATTATGGGTGCTCCCTGTGTCTATAAGTATGGTCACATTCCCTTTATTCACATACCTTGTTAGTTTCAATGTTTGTGGTTGTGCTATGCCTATTATTGTAGCTAGAGATATCTTGGGAATTGCCTCTGCAGAGTCTACATTGATCGCATTATTTCCCTCCTTGGTGTCATCATCATTGGATCGCTACTGGATGAGTTTGATTCCATCTCAGATTCACAATTATACAATATTTTATTGCTACATTTATGCCCTTTCACCCATTTGTCTCTACAATATCTACACTTGTTTACCCATTTCTTATATGTATCCTAATTTTGTTTTTCATTTTCCCTCAGGGGGTGGTACATACTTGTTTGTCATTTCTGTAGCATTTTTACTTGCTCTTTCATTAAAATACCTATTCAATCTATCTATCCCTGTAAATGATGATTTGTTGACCATGTTCTTCTATTCAATTAATTTTGTTGCATGTCTGGCATCTTCAATAGTTTTGGTATTCCATAGTTTTATTTCACTACAATTGTAATCATTCAATCCAAAGATGTACATTTTTAGTAATTGTTCATCTAAGAATTCAGTTTGTCTTGTTTCCAAAACATCTTGTTCATGAGTATAATAATTTACATTTCCCTTTTGCTTCAGATGAATGAGTTTGGTGTAAATGTCATCCTCTTTTTCATCATGGAAACTTTTTAATAATGCAATGGTGAAGTTTTTCCACTAGAAGGAACCAACATTACACTTCCTAGACCACCATAAAAACCAATCATAAGCTTCTTCCTCTAAATTATTTGAGGCTGCCATTATTTTATCTCTTTCACCAAGTGGGGGGTTCACTTCAAAGACACCCTCCATTTTATTAATTGAAATGATGGCTCCTTTATGGTCTTTCCCATCATATTTTGGTAATTCCTTTTTTATTTTTTGATAAACTCCGTCTGGACATATTGGGCTATGTATACTATTTAAGGGAGGTGGTTTTGGATATTCTTACAACATAACCATGTCTAGACAAATTGTGTTCAATTTCCTCATAATCTCACCAAACATAATATCATTTTTTGCATTTATCATATCTCTCTCATCTTTCTCTTGAGCTCTCATGATAGTGAGATTATCTAATGCATCTTCTATCCTCTACAACCTAGTGTCACCTTCACTTAGCGTTGCTTGTAATCCTTCTTGCCCCTCTTCTAATTTGTTTAGACGAGTTTTTATAGAATTTAATTCGTCTTTCTAGTTATTTATTTCCTTGCCCATCTCTTCATTAGATACGTATTTCTTCCTTAATGACTCCATATAGAAACACTAATTCAGATCCAAATTACAGATAACTTCAACCACTTTAGAAATCGTACAGTCAAATGTTATAGAGGTCGTATATCACAAATGGTACATATGATCTCAACGAAAATTGTGCAGTACGAAAAAGTACAGACAAATTCTAGCAGATGTCATACAATAGGTTCCAGCAGATTCTAGTACAGATGAAAAAGTATGGACATGTTAGATACTCTTGCATGGCAGTGGTATGGTGTGGTCTAGGTTGGTGGCTGATAGATATGATGGTTCAATCTCAATCTTGGCTCTAATACCAATGTTAAAGCTCACTTGCGATTTGCTGGAACAAACAAGGCTAATTATTAAAATATGATGATACATTACAAAATGCATTTACCATTAAATATGGTTACTCATTCCTTTTCAATTGGAAAAGATACATCATTTGGCCTTACATTAATATCACTTTACATTGAGATCACCTTATTAATTATTACTTTATTAATATTGCTTTAGTACTTTTTATTGTTTAATTCTTATTTGTGTTATTCATGTATATGTTTATTACAAGTATATGTTTATTACAAATAAGTCATGTGATAATGAATTGAGAGATCGTTACTAGATGATTGTATGCAATCCAAGTGAAATACACCATGAAATAAGTTAATAACCAACTAAGAAATTGGGGGATCATCTCATATATGTTCATGTCTCCCATTCCCATTTAGTACGTCAAAAGAAAAGATGTCATAAAGGCAAGTGTTGGGAGTTTATTCCCAGATATAGCCAACGGCTAGTTAAATCAAAAGTGTATGTATGCAAAAATGTTGCATGAGCGGTTAAATCAACATGAGTATGTAATGTATGTCCAAATAGTTAGGATATGACCCAAAGCATGCGCGGACAACACCCTAGTGTAACATAAGAATGATCATAAACTAGTGATGAGGTATATCTTAGTTTTATAATTCATTAACAATAAGCTGCGATAGAGGTTAATTAACCTACTCTATTAGCAAGCATTAGATTAGGGTTCTCCCATAACGCATTATTGTGAGTAAGTTCATCATTGTCATATGAATCTTAAGGTACTAATCATAATTATGCATCCAATGGTTGAGTATCATGAGCATGCTCATCTTTCCTCTTAATCTTATGTGGTATACCTTAGTCATTGTCAAATTTACTCTTGACTTTGGGATTAGATACACACTTTCATTTGCACTAAAAATTTCATTTATAATTCTTAGTTCCTACCTATACGGATTATGCAAATGGTCTCTTGTGGGTTTCTTCTTCACCCAATATTTTTCTCATAACTTATCCATCATCTCTTTAATATGTGTGACTTAATATATTCATTATGATATTTAGGGGTAGCAAGATGAATTTATTTCTCAAGTTCATCATTGTTGGAAGTAGCTTGTAGTTGGAGAGTTGAACCAACCTTGTAAGTTGGTTGATGCACCACATTAAGGTAAAGAAACAAACTAAATACATTAAAGGAAAACTTATAAACTCATACCTCATTCTCCATCTATATGATAAAGTATGTACATTTATTTTATTGCATCATTTATTTTTCAATATTGTTTGGGTGTTATCTGTATATTAATTCTTGTTAGAATAGGATACACATGGACAAATTATATATCTTAGATTTATTTTATAGAAGGGAATCTTGAAAAAATGAATTCACATATTGAAGATACTCACAAAACTAACAACCGATGCTTTTAGTCCTTTTTGGCCACTACAATGAGTGGCATTTTCCTTTTTAAGCCTTTTTTCCTCCACTAGTACCTTCTTCTATGCTTTCCATTGCCAAAATCTTGATAGTACCTTCTTCTATGCTTGCCATTGCCAAAATATTGATAGTGTTGGTGTTCGCATGACTTGCCAAAACCCTAGGGTTTGTTCCTCTTCAATATTTTTATTTGACTACCAAATGCAAATTCCTCAATACTCTTTGTTTTTGAATGCTAAACCCTCTTAAATAAAATTCTTCAACCGTCTCTATGTTTGTTTGGTAAACCCTCTTTAGAGTCAAGCAGAATTCTTCAAGCAACTAGAAGGAAAATACTTCAAGAAACTATTTAGAAAAGGGAGAATTCAACAAATTATTCAAGCAACTACTTAGTGTTGATGTATATGTAACTTCGGAATGTATTTCATTTATATATTTATTGTACTCCTATAGAGATGTATTATTCCTCTATACGGAAGTGTCGTCATTTGTATTGACAAGTGTCGCAAGTATGTTAACTTGCTGATGGGTTATTAGACCACCTTGTAAGGGGTCGGCCCGATATAATGTAATATGAAGTTATTGCACCTAGCTAGACAAGTTGACCCCATAAGGTTATTGGGCAAACATGACAAGAATAAATAGAGATCGGGAGATCTCTATTTGGATCACTTCAAAACTCACACTTCCTTCACTCGGAAAGTGGCGCACTTGTGAGGAGGAGTATCAGCTGCTAAGAGGAGTCTATCTCTTGTACTTTGGTTGAGCTATTGCTCTATCTATCTCTGAGGAAGCTTTGGGGTTTTTCACCTTAGGGTTTTCCCCACGGAAACTCTGTGTGTCTATTGTCTCTCATGCTTTTGCTTCTTGTGATGATTGAGATGCTTTTTATGATTGATATGCATTGATATACTGTACATGTTATTCTCTCAGTAAAGATCGTAGAGTATTGTGAATTAATGCTCAAAATTTAACATGGTATCAGAGCTAACCTGAGAAGAAGACATTGTGCAGTGACAGAAACCAGGGTTTCTTGTTTATTGGGTTTCTCTCCACAAATTTTGGAAAAGTAATATGATTGACTCTCCTTAGTAAGGTGAATCTATCTGTCCAATCAGAATTCAATTCTGAGCACTTTCAGTTTTGGCCCTAAAAATTAGGGTTTCCACAAAAATAGTAATTTCTGAAATATGAAGACATAGCTGGAAGCTCCTTGGAAAAATCAAAGTTTAGAGCTTTGGATCGATATTTTTGGTTGGGTAAATCTCTGGGAAACTCAAACCCTAATTCAGGGTCCTCCCTAGTGAACCCGGGAAGACTAAATGGCAGTTCTGAAGGGTGAAGCTTTGCAGATCTCAAATTCTGAGTATACCAGGCTGATCAGCTCATCAAGGCGCATCTTTCTATCCTTTCAGAAAGTTGAAATTCACATTTTGAATTTTTAGGGTTTCTCTGACAAACCCTAATCCGGGACCAGATCCAGTTTTTAGCAAATCAAGTGGTAAGACCTAAATCTTTTCTATTTCCATTTGAATTACTGTTTAAGATGTCCCACCACACTAAGATTGAGGATAATCTTGAAGGGGCTGATAACTTCCGAGCCTGGAAGTATAGGATTGGGTTAATCTTGGAAGAGAATGAGTTGGACTCATATATAAAAGAAGAGATCCCTATCCTAGAGGATGAAGAGGCTAAGATATTGCATAAGAAGAACTTGGTCAAGGCAAAGAGAATAATTGCTGATTCTATCAAGGACCATCTCATCCCCCATGTGTCATCTCTGAAGACACCCAAAGAGATGTTTGATTCCCTATCCAAGCTATTTGAAGGGAAGAACATCAATCGAAAGATGACTCTGCGGAACCAATTGAAAGGGGTAAAACTTCAGAATGGAGAATCCATTCAAACTTATTTTTCTAGCGTCTCTCAGATCAAGGAACAACTAGAAGTAGTGGATGAAATGGTGGAGAATGGTGAAGTTGTCATGACCACTCTAAATGGCCTACCTAGGTCATGGGACTCCTTTATTCAAGGAATCTGTGCAAGAACGAAGTTGGTATCCTTCAGCAGACTACGGGAAGAATGCTCACAAGAAGAAGCAAGGCTTGTGGCACGAGAAGAAAAGATGGGGAATGAAGATCAATCTCTCATAGCTCACACCAAGAAAGGAAAGTCCAAGAGAGAGCCATCTCACTTCAAGAAATCTTCACATCACCATAAAGAAAGAATAATATGCTTCACTTGTAATGAAAAGGGACATATTGCCATAAATTGTCCCAAGAACAAGAAGGACAACAACAACTTCAACAAGAAGAAGAAAGGCAACAAAAGAAGGTACCATGCTCATGCTGTCGAGGATGATGAACCTCCTAAGAAGAAGGCTAGAGCAGAAAGTGATGATCATGACTCATCAAGCGAAGAAGAGTATGTTCTAATCTCTGCTCTCACAGGTACTATCTCTCATGGTTGTAATGATTGGCTTATTGATAGTGGGGATTCAAAACACATGACTGGGTTTAAAGAATCCTTTGCTAATCTATCTGAACATGAGTCACCCCATAAGGTGAAACTTGGGGATGACTACCAATACCCTATCAAAGGAAGTGGTGAGGCCTCCTACAATCTAGAATCTGGGAAGTCTTTGAAGATGAAAGATATTTTGTATGTACCTGGGCTCAAGAAGAACCTACTCTCCATATCCGCATTGGATGCAAAAGGTATGAGGGTTGCATTTGTGGATGGTCAAGTTCTAATGTGGCCAAAGGGAAAGACCATAGATGATGCAGTAGTGATTGGAGAGCAAGAGGGAGGATTGTATAAACTAAAGGGACAACCTGAACATGCCATGGTGCATGAATCCATAGATCCAAGTGAAATTTGGCATAGAAGACTTGCTCATATGCACTATAGGGAACTTCCAATTGCAAGCAAGGCTGTAGAGGGTCTTCCTGAAATCAAGACCAAACATGAAGGTGTTTGCAAAGGATGTGCAAAAGGAAAGAACATAAAGAAGGAATTTCTAAGCAGTGAAATCAAGGCAAAAGATATCTTGGAAATTATCCACTCCAATGTATGTGGTCCGATGTCATCTAGTTCTCTGAGTGGGTATGCTTACTATGTCTCTTTCATTGATGACTTTTCCAGGAAGACTTGGGCTTACTTCTTGAAGAACAAAGATGAAGTGTTTGATAAGTTCAAGGAATTCAAAACCTTGATGGAGAACCAAACTGATAAGAATATCAAAACATTCATATTCGACAATGGTGGAGAATTCACTTCAGCTGACTTCAAGAAGCTATGTAGTGATTCAGGGATTAAGAGGGAGTTGACTGCTCCTTACAATCCACAACAGAATGGAGTTGCAGAAAGAAAGAATCGAACAATCATGGAAGCAGCAAGGGTAATGCTGCATGACCAGGATCTACCTATGCATCTATGGGAAGAACCAGCTAGGACAGCTGTATATGTGCAGAACAGAACACCCCACAAGATATTGGACAACTGTATATGTGCAGAACAGAACACCCCACAAGATATTGGACAACAAATCACCAGAAGAGGTATTTTCTGGTAAGAAACCTGAAGTCAGCCATCTCAGAATATTTGGTTGTCCAGTATACACTCTTGTCCTAAAGGAAAAGAGGACCAAGCTGGATCCTTCAGGAAAGAAGGGTATCTTTGTGGGTTATAGTGAAAGCTCGAAGGATTACAGAATATACTTTCCAGGGTTGAAGAAGATTGATGTCAGCAAAGATGTGACATTTGATGAAAACTCAACATTCATCAAATCAAGGAAAACAACTGTTGAAGATTATGAAGAACCTAAGGAAACTAGATTTCAAGACACTACTATGACTGAAGCAGTTCCATATGTAGATCGTGAAATTGAAGATCCACAAGAACCTGTAGATCCACCCCGTGAGAATAACTCTCACAAGAGGAAACCTGCATGGGCTAGAGAGCTCATTCAAGATGCAGAAAGATATGGCATTCCAGAAGAAGAACACAGAGCAAAGAAGAGAACTAGATCACACACCAACTATGTTGCTTTAATATGTGATATCATGAACAAAGAACCTTCCAATTATGAAGACGCAATAGAAAAGAAAGAATGGAAGGATGCCATGGTCGAAGAATACCAATCAATAATGAAGAATGATGTTTGGGATGTTGTACCAAGACGTGAAGGGAAGTCTGTTGTGACTTCCAAATGGATCTACAAAATCAAGCATGCTTCAGATGGCAGCATAGAGAAATACAAGGCAAGATTTGTAGCTCGTGGCTTCTCTCAGAAAGAGGGAATAGATTATGAAGAAACTTTTGCTCCTGTAGCTAGGTACACTTCCATCAGATCAATACTTGCTCTGGCTGCAGTGATGAAATGGAAGATACACCAGATGGATGTCAAGATTGCTTTCTTGAATGGTGCAGTTGAAGAGGAAGTGTATGCAGAGCAGCCACTCGGTTTTGAGACACATGACAGGGAGTCATATGTGTGCAAACTGAAGAAAGCCTTGTATGGCTTGAACCAAGCTCCTAGAACTTGGTATGGTAGGATGGATAGTTTTCTATCTAGTTTGGGTTTTACCAAGAGTAAAGCGGATTCCAACATTTACTACAAGGTTGAGGAAGGAAATCCAGTGATACTACTTCTATATGTGGATGACCTATTTATTATACCAAGAGGAAAATTGCTGCCGAGTTCGAGATGAAGGACTTGGGGATGATGCACTATTTTCTAGGCATGGAGGTGTGGCAGAGTGCAGATGGGATCTTCCTTGGACAAGGGAAGTATACAGTAGAGATACTGAAGAGGTTTGGGATGATGGATTGCAAGGCCATGGCCACACCTATGGCATCGAACTTGAAGCTTCTGTGTGATGCTTCATTTGAGCCGGTTGATGTCACTATGTATCGTCAGATGATTGGGTCCTTGATGTACCTGACGAACACGAGACTAGATATTTGCTTTGCGGTGAACACATTGATCCAGTTCATGACGGATCCGAGTAGTGTTCACCTGGTTGCTGTAAAGCATATTCTGAGGTACTTGAAGGGTACAGTTGATTATGGGCTCAAGTATGATGCGAATCAAAAGTTTAACCTACAGGGTTATGTTGATTCAGATTGGGCAGGCAGTGCTGCAGATAGGAAGAGCACTTCTGGGTGCTGCTTCAGTATGGGATCAAGAGTGATCTCTTGGTTTAGCAGGAAGCAGTCCTGTGTAGCACTGAGTACAGCCGAGGCAGAGTATGTTACAGCCTGTTCAGCTAGTTGTGAGGCAGTATGGCTGAGGAAGCTATTGTCTGAGTTATTTGATCTACCGTTGGAGGCTACTGGTATATTTTGTGATAACCAGAGTTGTGTGAAGCTGTCTGAGAACCCGGTGTTCCACGACAGGTCGAAACACATAGAGATCAAATATCACTATATCAGGGATATGGTGCAGAGGGGAGCACTAAAGCTCCTATATGTTGCGACGGATGAGCAGATTGTAGATGTATTGAAAAATCCACTAGCCAGAGTGAAGTTCGAGTACTTCAGAGAGAGGCTTGGTGTTCTTCGGATCGATGACACTTCAAGGAAGAAGTGATGGAGACATTTGCTGTAGCCATTCCTAGCATGGTGGAAGGGGGATCCTTCACATGGCTGTGGATGTAAGCACTGGATGATGAGCATCAGGATGATGTTCTAGTTTCTGCTCTATATGATCAGTTGGATCATTTACATTTGTATGTATGTGTATGCATCATGTTGGATGCTGGATATGATCAGTTGGATCATTTATGTGTGTACGCATCATGTTGGATGTTGGATATGATCAGTTGGATCATTTATGTATGTACGCATCATGTTGGATGCTGGATATGATTAGTTGGATCATTTATGTATGTATGCATCATCCTGGATGATGGATATGATCAGTTGGATCATTTATGTATGTATGCATCATGTTGGATGCTTGGACCATGTATCTGTATATGTATCAGGTGGATACGTTGTATGATCAGGTAGATCATGTATGTTGATATGTATCAGGTAGATACATTGTGTGGATCATGTATCTATGTATGTATCAGGTGGATACATTGTGTATGGTGATATGTATAAGGTAGATACTTGGTATGCATCAGGTAGATGCATTGTATGATCAGGATGATCGTGGATGACGAGCTTCTCCAGATGACATGCATCAGGACGATGCAATGATGATGATCAGGATGATCATGTGTACATCAGGATGATGTATGGAGAGTATCAGGTTGATACTCTGTGGCCGTGGACAGGTTGTGCAGATGAGCATGTAAGTAGACCTGGGAGATCTGGACAGGATGAAAAAGGCCTCAGATGCTCTTTCGAGGCATTGCTTTGGGGGGACATTTTAGTAGACCTGGGAGATATGGACAGGATGAAAAAGGTCTTAGATGCTCTTTCGAGGCATTGTCCTATGGCATGTAAGTGGACCTGGGAGATCTAAATAGGATGAAAAAGGCCTCAGATGCTCTTTCGAGGCATTGCCATGACCACATGTAATATGCTCCTGGGAGATCTGGACAGGATGAAAAAGGCCTCAGATGCTTCATCCAGGTTTTGTGGTGGACCACATGTAATGTTCTCCTGGGAGATTCGACAGGAAGAGCTATGTGCTTCTAATAGCCTGGGATGCTTCATCCAGGTTTTGTGGTGAGATCACATGTAATGTGCTCCTGGGAGATCTGACATGTAGAGCTGTGTGCTCGTAATAGTCCGGGATGCTTCAACCAGGTTTTGTGATGGGTCACATATAATGTGCTCCTGGGATATCCGACAGGTAGAGCTGTGTGATCGTAACAACCTGGGATGCTACCGCCAGGTTTTGTGACGCACGTAATAAGTCCTGAGGATTCCACAGTATGGCCAGTGATGATGAAGACCTGCAGGTGGTGGGCCTACATCCAATATGAAAAAGGACTGGCTCTATAGAAGTTCCTATGACAAGTAGATTTAGAGATTGATCGATATAGCAGCAGCAGTGACGATGACGATGATTCAAGGATGATGATTCGCTGATGATGATCCAGAGAAGAAGACTTGTGCTAGATGATCTGTGTCGAGAAATACCTTCCTAGTTAAGAGGGAGTGTTGATGTATATGTAACTTCGGAATGTATTTCATTTATATATTTATTGTACTCCTATAGATATGTTTATTCCTCTATACGGAAGTGTCGTCATTTGTATTGACAAGTGTCGCAAGTATGTTAACTTCCCGATGGGTTATTAGACCATCTTGTAAGGGGTCGGCCCGATATAATGTAATATGAAGTTATTGTACCTATCTAGACAAGTCGGCCCCATAAGGTTATTGGGAAAATAGGACAAGTATAAATAGAGATTGGGAGATCTCTATTTGGATCACTTCAGAACTCACACTTCCTTCACTCGGAAAGTGGCGCACATGTGAGGAGGAGGATCAACTGCTAAGAGGATTCTATCTCTTGTACTTTGGTTGAGCTATTGCTCTATCTATCTCTGATCAAGTTGTGGGGTTTTTCACCTTAGAGTTTTCCCCACAGAAACTCCATGTGTTTATTGTCTCTCATGCTTTTGCTTCTTGTGATGATTGACATGCTTGTTATGATTGATATGCATTGATATACTGTACATGTTATTCTCTCAGTAAAGATCCTAGAGTATTGTGAATTAATGCTCAAAATTTAACACTTAGCAAAGCGTGAATTCAAAAGGGGTGATTTACCTATCAAATCTTCAAATATGAGGTAGAAATGGATAATGCCAAATCATAGAGGTAGAAATGTATTTTATGAGTGTTTTTGAAGTGAATTTTTTCTTTTATGTCCCTTTTTGCTCTCTTGTGCATGGAATTTTTCATTTTTTTTGGTTGAACAGGACAATCGACACAAATATGGATATTAAATGCTCATGGAATAGTGCCTGAATTAGAATTCAATTTTATGCCTAAAATACAACCTGAAATAATGTCAACTTGGGGTAAAAAAATGTGATTGATGTGGGACACTTTTTTAGGTGCCAAGTGTGTCAAGTTTGGCATCCATTTCCTCCATAATACTATTTTGCATTATGATAGACCAAAGTTGGTCTTAGTAGACATTAATATCCATCATCATCATCGATTGTAAAGATAATCTATCATATTCTAATCACTATCATCTTATAATCAAATCATCATCAATGCCATTGTCATTGTCATCATACATCATCATCATCATCATAATACCATCATGGGTACTCAGATGTTGTTGGGGTTCCTCAAATATTTTTAGGGACACTTGAATTCCATTAGGGTCATTTAGGTGTCACTAGGGTCACTCATATGCCACTAGGGTCATTTAGGTTCCATTAGGATCAATCAAGGACAAATAGTGCTATGCCATGCATCATACTCATAATCATCATTATCATCAACATTGTAGTCATCATCATCATCCTTACCATCATTGTCAACGTCATATACATAAACATTATTGTCATCGTCATCATAATTGTCATCATCATATATCATCATAGTCATTTTCATCATCATCATCATCATCATCATTGTGATGATGAAAAAGGAATCCTACTGCCTTACATGAATTTCATAAAATATCTTTAGCCTTTGATGGGGATGGGTATAAATTAGAAATTGTACTCATCCTCCTTCTCCTCATCATCAACATCATCACCATTCTCATTGTATTCACGATCATCTTATGACCAACTTGTCGTGTATGCAATCTTCATCGTCAACATGCATCATCATCATCATTGTAATATCGTTAAGGTCACTAATATGTCATTAGGAACACTTGAATGCCATTAGGGTCAACTAGGTTCCACTAGGGTCACCTAGAATCCATTAGGGTCATTTAGTAGCCATCAGGATTACTTAGGGTCAATTAGTGCTATGAAATGAATCATCCTCATCATTACCATTGTTATGAACATCATCTTCATCATGATTATCATCCTCATCATCATCATCATCAATGTCATAGACATCAACATAATCCTCATCTTCATCTTCATTGTCATCATCATCCTCATAATCATCGTCGTAGTGATGATGAAAAATGCTTCCTACTACCTTACATGAATTTTATAAAGGATTTTTTGATTCTAAGTAGGATGGGTCTTAATTAGTTTTTGTCATCCTCATCGTAAGTAGGATGGGTCTTAATTAGTTTTTGTCATCCTCATCTTAAGTAGGATGGGTCTTAATTAGTAATTGTCATCCTCATCGTCATCACCATCATCATTATTATAATCATCGTCATCGTCATATACATCAACATGATTATCGTTAACATCATGATTGTTGTCATTGTCACATGTCATCATATTCGTTGTCATGATCATGATCATCATCATTGTGATGATGAAAAAGGCATCCAACTACCTAATTACATGAATTTGGTGAATGAGATTTTGCTTCATAGTAGGAATGCAAGCACCATTAGCACATTCTGAGCACTATGGATGGGTTGAATTAATTAGTAATTTCCCTCATCATTGTCACAATTTTCATGCTCATTATAATCACTATATTCATATTATAACCACATCATCATCAACGACATTGTCGTTGTAATCATGGAGCAACATTGTCATCATCGTAATGCCATTAGGGTTACTCAGATGTTGTTAGGGTCACTCAGATGTTTGTTAGGGACACTCGAATTCCATTAGGGTCATTTAGGGGAAATTAGGGTCACTCAGACATCATTATGGTCATTTATGATTCGTTAGGATCACTCATTAAGGTAAAAAAAACTATAAGAGGATTCATCCTCATCCTCATCATTTTCATCGACATTGTAGTCATCATGATTGTCATTAATGTCATCATCAAAATCATAGACATCAACATTATCGTCATCATCATCATCATCATCATCATCATCATCATGATTGTGATGATAAAAAAGGCATCATAATACCTTACATGAATTTCGAAAAAAGGAGTGTTCTAGCCTAATTTGACTGGAATGGGTTTTAATTAGAAGTTGTACTCATTCTCATTTAGGTCATTAGGGCCACTTAGACACCATTAGGTCATCCAAATAGGTCATTTAGGTGTCGTTAGGGTCACTTGTATGCCATTAGGGTCATTTAGGTGCCATTAGTATTACTCAGGGACAATAGTGATATAACATGCATCATCCTTATCATTATCATTGTCATCATGATCATCATTGTCATCATCAGAGACATCAATATTATCCTCCTCATCATTATTGTCATCATCGTCCTCATAATCATTGTCATTGTGATGATGAAAAATGCTTCCTACTACCTTACATGAATTTCATAAATGAGCTTTGGCCTCTAACTAGGATGGGTCATAATTAGTATTTTCATCCGCATCCTCATCACCATCATTGTTGTGATCGTCATTGTCATCATCATAAACATTGGCATTCTAGTCATCATCATCATCATTGTCATTGTCACATATCATAATAGTCGTTGTGATCATCATCATCATCATTGTTATGATGAAAAAGGACCCCAACGACATAATTACTTGAATTTGGTAGATGAGATTTTTCTTATGAGAATAAATGTAAGCACTATTAGCACATTTTGAGAACTATGGATGTGTCAACTTAATTAGTAGTTGTCATCATTATCATCATAATCATTGTGCTCATTGTAATCACTACCATGTTATAACCACATCGTCATCAACACCACCATCATTGTCATCATCGTATTATCGTTAGGGTTACTTATATGTTGTTGAGGTCACTTAGATGTTTGTTAGGGACACTCGAATGCCACTAGGGTCATTTAGGGTCCATTAGGGCCATTTACGTGCTATTAGGATCACTCAATGTCAAATAGTTCTATAACATGCATCATCCTCCTCCTCATCATTTTCATCGATGTTGTAGTAATCATCATCATACTTACATCATTGTCAAAATCATAGACATTAACATTATTGTCATTTTCATCATCATTGTCATTGTCATCATCATTGGGATGATGAAAGATGCATCCTACTACCTTACATGAATTTCATAAAGGAGTGTGTTTGCCTTTGAATGGGATGGGTATTGATTAGAAATTGTTCTCATGATCCTCATTTAGGTCATTAGGGTCACTTAGACACCATTAGGTCATCCAACTAGGTCATTTAGGTGCCATTAGGGCCACTCATACAAAAATATGGTCATTTAGGTTCCGTTAAGATCACTCGGGGCCAAATATAGTGCTATAATATGCATCATCGTCATCATTATTATTGCCATCAATATCATCATCATCATGATCACTATCCTTATCATCATTGTCAATTTCATAGACATCAACATTATCGTCATCGTCATTGTGATGATGAAAAATGCTTCCTAATACTTTACAAGAATTTCATAAACGAGCTTTGGCCTCTAAATAGAATGGGTCACAATTAGTAATTTCCAACCTCATCGTCATCACCACCATCATCGTTATTATCATTGTCATCATCATAGACATCGAATTATCGTCGTCATCATCATCATTGTCATTGTCACATATCATCATAAGTACCCTTTTTGTCATCATCATCATCATCATCATCATCATTCTGATGATGAAAAAGGAATCCAACTACCTAATTACATGAATTTGGTAAATGAGCATTTTCCTCTAAGTAGGAATGCAAGCACCAATAACACATTCTAATCACTATGGATGTATCAATTTAATTGGTATTTGTCATCATCATCATAAATGTCATGCTCATTATAATCACTATCATGTTATAACCACATCATTATCAATGCCATTGTCATTGGCATCACGTAGCATCATCGTCATCATCGTACTGCTGTTAGTATTACTTAGATGCTGTTAAGGTTATTCAGATGTTTATTAGGGAGACTTGAATGCCATTGTGTTCATTTGAGGTCCACTAGGGTCACTCAGACACCATTTAGGTCATCTGTGTGCTGTAAGGATCACTCAAGGTCAAATAGTGCTATAAAGGAATCATCATCATCATTTTGATCGATGTTTTAGTCATCATCATCATCCTTACCATCATATCCAACATCATATACATCAACATTATCACCATCGTCTTCATCATCGTCATCATCATCATCATCACTGGGATGATGAAAAAGGCATCCTACAACCTTACATGAATTTTGTAAAGGAATATTTTGGCCTTTGACTAGATGGGTCTTAATTAGAAATTGTACTCATGAATTTCATTTAGGTCATTAGGGTCACTTAGACACCATTAGGTAATCCAAATAGGTCATGTAGGTGCCATTAGGGCCACTCATACACCATAGGGTCATTTAGGTGCCATTAGGATAACTCGGGGTCAAATACTACTATAGCATGCATCATCCTCATCATTATCATTGCCATCAACATAATCTCCATCATGATGATCATCCTTATCATCATCGTCAACATCGTAGACATCAATATTATACCCATCGTCATCCTCATAATCATCATCATCCTCATAATGATCATCATTGTGATGGTGAAAAATGATTCTTACTACCTTACATGAATTTCATAAACGAGCTTTTGCCTCTAACTGTCCTGAGTGTTAATTAGTAATTGTCATCCTCATCCTCATCACCGTCATTGTCATAGACATCAACATTATCATCATCTTCATCATCATTTTCATTGTCACATTTCATCAATCATTTTCATCATGATCATCACGAGCATCATTGTGATGATGAAAAAGGAATCAAACTACCTAATTAGATGAATTTGGTAAATGATCATTTGCCTTTGAGTAGGAATGAAAGAACCATTAGCATATTCTGAGAAATATGGATGGGTCAACTTAATTATTAATTGTCATCATCATCGTTGCAATCGTCATGCTCATTGTAATCACTATATTAATCTTATAACCACATCATCATCAACACCATCGTCATTGTCATCATGCAACAACATCATCATTATCATAATACCATTAAGGTTACTCATATGCTATTAGGGTTACTCAGATGTTTGTTAGGGACACTTGGATTCCATTAGGGTCATTAGAGGGAAATAAGGGTAACTTAGACACTATTAGGGTCATTTACGTGCCGTTAGGATCACTCAAGGTCAAATAGTGCTATAAGATGCATCATCCTCATCGTCATCATTTTCATCAACATTGTAGTCATCATCATTGTCCTTACCATCATCCTCAAAATCATATAAATTAATTTTAATGTCATCATCATGATCATTGCCATTGTCATCATCATCATCATCATCACTGTGATAAGGAAAAAGGAATCCTACTACCTTAATGAATTTCGTAAAGGAGTGATTTGGCCTTTGACTGTGATGGGTCTTAATTAGAAATTGTAATCATCCTCATTTAGGTCATTAGGGTCACTTAAACACCATTAGGTCGTCCAAATAGGTCATTTAGGTGCTGTTAGGGTCACTAATACACCATTAGGGTATTAATTAGTAATTTTCATCATCATCCTCATTATTGTCGTCATCATAGACATCGACATTATTGTCATCGTTGTTGACCAACGTGACTCCAGTCGATAGGGGTTCCACTTCACTGTCGACACATGCCGCAATCTCCCTGGGCACCGGCCCTGGCAGGTTTTATCCACCCAACAACACTTGCAGAGTAGATGAGGTCTCACCCGAGGCGTCCAGGAAGAGCAGACGGAACCATGTTTCCGTCGAGGAAGGAGGAGGGCTGCGGCTATATGAACTAACTCTATTGCAACACTAAACATGGATCTCAAACATTCGACATGTATTCATAACGCATTATTCGATCGTAACATTCATTATCACAACAACAGTAACAATAAAGCAACATTGCATCAAGGAAACATAACATTATTGATGAAGTGCGACATTGCATTACCAGAAACAAACAGAAAGAACCCAGGAATTGCACCAGAACAGTTTTATCATATCATATTATCATTGCAAAACCTTAGATACAATACCTCCTCAAAGACCAGGTCTCGACAATATCTCACAGATGCGCAGAAACAACCCAAACATGCGCTTCTCTTCACCTTCAGCTTCCCCTAATACCTACGACTCTTATCTATATATAGGCTTCCGCCATTACAATGCTTGTTCACTTACTAACAACTTCCTAACCGACACTTTGACAAGTGACCCAATATCTCACTAACTTAGTACAAAACCGACCAAAAACCCGCATTCTGCGGTATAAATGACTCAACATTACATAATATGTGGTCCAAATGACCCAAAACCCGCATTCCGCAATACAATTGACCCAAAATACATAACTAATCTTCCGCTCATCGCCATTCACGTCATCTTCTCGCCATTCGCGCCACCTTTTGCCTTGTCGTAGCATCGGAGATGCTGCGATAGCACTCTACCAAACCGCCTGCCAACACGCCCCCAACACAATCTTGTGGCTCACCCTCGAGCCACGTCAACTACTAGACATAGTACACGTCGTCGTTTTTACTTTGAAGTCCTCATACGGCTGTTCAACTGTCCGCACCAGCTCCTTGGCTTCCGTAGCCGCTGCCTGACTATCGACCACGTCGTCTGTGGATGGGTGATTCGTAAGCTTTTCCATGACCTGCTGCTGACACTTCTGCACTGCCTACAGAGCTTCACTAGCCTACATCATAAATTTACCACTCGTGTCCTGTAACTCTTCTAACTGGGCCGCGTGATACTTTTGTCGCTCGTCCGTCTTGGCGACACGGTGTTGTAAGTCTTTTAGCTCTTGAGACTTAGCAACTTGATCCAGTGGTGGCAGTGTGCACATTGTGGCTTTTAATGTGGCCAACTGTCCCTCCGCTTCCTGCCGGTACTTCGTCAGCTACTCAACCTGCTTGTCTTGAACAATGCAGCCCCAAAATTGTACCGTTTCATCCATGAGCCTGGTTTCCTGTGTTTCCAGCTCCTCCATCTGAGTGGAAACTTCCTCAATTGCCCTTCTTCGTTCATCCACTTCGGCCTGAGGCATACCCGATTTCGGATGGGCCTTCAACTCGTGATTCTCCTGTCACAACTAAATAATAGTAACCCCCATTCGCTGCACTCAGTGGAGCACATCTACCTCTTCAATGGGATCCGAGACATGTTGATAAGCGTCAGTGATCACCCGGTCAACCCGGACACTGTCGTCCCACATGTGAGCCTTTTCCGCAATAAGGAAATCATGTTCCTTTTTCAAGCCTTCAATTTTGCGGGCCTTCTCCGCCCGTTCTTCCTTGATGTGTACCTCAAGGTCATCCACTGCCTTTCGTACAGAACCAACCCTGGAAGTCAATTCTTCAATGGTGCGCTATGCATCGGCCTCGCTTGCCTGCAGGTGGGCACACATACCGCTGATCTACCGCAGTCGATATTTTGTTTCCTTGCTGGTAGTAGCCTGCAAAGTAGTCAATCCTTCCGTGGGCAAGGCATTCACATTAATGGTCACTGTGTGTAGCTTCTGCAGCAACGTGGTTAGTGCCGCATCTTCGGTCACAACCGCAGTCGAGGGAATCTCCACATACCTGACCCGCGGCTCAATGCTGATTGTGTCAAAGGTTGATGCTGCTGCTTTTTTTGGTGCCTTGCCAGAAACCAGGTCATAAAAAGATTCTAATCGAGCGGTGATCACATGGAATCCTTCATCCACTTTCCTTGCCATCTTGTCTGTTGCCACAGAGGATGCAGTATTGAGCGCTGTGACCAGGTGGCCCAAGTGTACCTCGACGGGGAAAGGAAATCAACTGATTGTTTCCTGCTCCTGATACCTTTTCGAACGGTTCTCTTCAAGCTCCCGAGCGCTATCATCTGATATTGTTTTGGTCTATTAGTGCCCTGATTCATGGTGACTCTGCTCGTCTTGTGCCGATACTTGATCATCTGGGCCCATCGACGGGCCACCGACTTCTATCTCTACTGGACTCATGGGTTGTCGCCATGCCTCCGGCCACTCGTTCACAACACCCTCCAAATCTTCAGACATCACCTTATATGAGGTATGCAACCATTGTTGATCAGGATCACGGCGGGCTTGGATATGTATGGTATGCGGTCGAATTGCAAACGCCATAACATGTTTGAATTGCGCGACAGTTTCTTCAGATATTTGCGGGACCTGTGTTTCCGCGGCACAAAGAATCTCCCAATACAGCCAAAATGAAATTGGCAATCCCGGAGTCTCTCTGGATCCCGTACATACCATAGATTTTGATATCGCGCCCCCTGTCGTTCTGCTGCAGTCGGACAGTCCATTCCCTGGTACGTGCCGGGCTCTTTCCATGCGACGAAAGCGATCAACAGCAACAACCAACTGTATGTAAAGGCACCCTTTCCTGATTGGACCGCCGCAACGTCCTCCATTAATTGATTCAAGAGGTACAGGGACCAATTCATTTGGACCCCTTCTGCACATTGCTCAGCACATGCAAGAATGCCCGAGTTGCATTGGTTAGGTCGACCACCCTTAACCACCTTGCAGGACAGGATCTTAATGCCCATGAGCACCGCCTGATCATTGCAGCTACTGGTGCGATACCCACGCCCATCCGTTTCGAGGCCATATTTCTGTACCAACTGCAGCGCTCGCTTTTTGTCATTTTCCTTCCCCTGGATGAACTGCACCGAATCAACTCCATTCTTAGGCAAGCCAGTTATGGATGAAATTAAGTCGACGGTGATCGGGACTTCTCTATCCAGCCATAACGACCCACCATGAAAACACGCCAGGAGATGCTTTACGCACGCATTCACTTCTGCCAGCCGCCCGAAATGTGGCATATTAATAAGCCCTAACAAGCTGGCCTGCTTCAATCCTCGTGCCCAACCTTGTACAGTCGGTGTTGGGGAAAGGCGTGTCTCCTGCACATAAGGGGCAGATGTAATGTTGGGGTAGGCCACCATGTCATGATCGTCGTAGCGCAGGCGTGTCAACGCCGGTTCAATATCCACAGAGCATTGCATTCCAACCGGGTGTTGTAGATATTTCTCCCTACGGATAGGTAGAAACTCTCTTATGTTAAAGTAGACTCGATTGACTTTAAACTAAGACAAAAAGATAACAAATGCTACCTTGAATTCCTAGATTCAAACAAATGCTTCAAGATTATACTGCTGAAAGAGATAGAAGAGATTTAATCTGACCTTTGATTTAGTCGCTTGTCCTAGTTGTTGCTCCGATCCTCAAGTCCTCGCGAATGAACTTGTTGGGATGAATCAAAGTACAAGCACATACAATCCTTCTAGCAACTTGAAATAAATGTCAGAATCTAAACCTATAATAGAAACAAATCATGTAATTGAAACAACATCAACACACAATTTGGGAAACAAGACAAGTTATATTTTTATTGCAAACTTGAAGTTACTTACAACGGTTGCTTGATGTCCAATCCAACTCCCAGCTACAAGTGATTTCTCCTCTAGCTATCTCCACAAAGATCTAAGACCATAGGTTTGATATCTCAAAGAGTCCTCCCCTTTGCTCATGGAAGGCCCTTCTCTTATAGTGTGTAGGAGGACTAACCAACAAGAGAGAAGAATGGATCTTAGGAGTGTTTAGTGGATTAGTTCCACTAATCAGAGAAGGTGTTAGGATTGAATCATAGGTGTCAATCCCAAAAGAATCTCTCGAAAGTTAGGATCCCACAGTCCATGGAAAAAGGCTAAAAAGAGACTACCGCGCCCCTAAACTTTAGCATAGGGTGGTAGTACCACGCCCAAGGCAAGGAGCATAACGCGGTAGTACAGACTACCGTGCCCCTGTATGTGTGCAGGGAGTGGTAGTGATGAAAGATAAGGTCTCAGTTAGGTTTCCAGATGACATGACAGGTTTGTCTTTAGTGGTCAATCATTACTTTTCTCTTCTGGGTGTTTTTAAGCAATAGGGGAAGTGTCGTCAAATGTTTTTATTGTGAAGATGCGACACTGTGAAATATTGAGGTATAACACCAGGAGCGCTGGCATCTTCACAGCATACTTATGTTTTGGGTTTATCTTGCATGGGGTGGCATCCAGCCGAACTAGAGGGATAGACCCAAGGATGTCACCGGTGGAGAGTCCTGCCCATGGGGCAGAGTCACGAATGGGGCAACTGGACTTCCCCACCTGTTCTAGAGCTTCACTTGCCGTCGCAACGGAGGACCGAAGCACCCTCTTACTCTGCGGGGATTCCAAGTGGTGACCTCCCAATCCTGATCGGTAATGGTTGCAGACCTCGTATAAGGTGATGTCCGAAGATTTGGAGGGTGCTGTGAATGAGTGGCTGAAGGCATGGCGACAACCCATGAGTCCAGTAGAGATAGAAGCCGGTGGCCCGCTGTTGGGCCCAGATGATCGGGTATTGGAACAGGATGAGCAGAGTCACCATGAATCAAGGCACCAATTGACCAAAACAATATAAGATGATAGCGCCAGGGATCTTGAAGAGAACTATTCGAAAAGGTATCAGGAGCAGGCAACAATCAGTGGATTTCCTTTCCCTGCCGAGGTACACTTGGGCCGTTTGGTCAGGGCGCTCAATACTGCATCCTCTGCGGCAGCAGACAAGATGGCAAGGAAAGCGGATGAAGATTCCATGTGATCACCGCTAGGTTAGAATCTTTGTATGACCTGGTTTTCAGCAAGGCACTAAAGGAAGCAGCAGCATCAACCTTTGACACAATCAGCACTGAGCCGCAGGTTAGGAATGTGGAGATTCCCTCGACTGTGATTGTGACCGAAGATGCGGCAGTAACCACATTGCTGTAGCAGCTGCACACAGCGACCATTAATGTGAATGCCTTTCCCGCGGAAGGATTGACTACTCTGCAGGCTACTACCAATAAGGAAACGACAGACTGACTGCGGCAGATCAACGGTATGTGTGCCCACCTGCAGGCAAGCGAGGCCGATGTGCAGCGCACCATTGAAGAATTGACTACCAGGGATGCTTCCGCATGGAAGGAAGTGGATGACCTTGAGGTACACATCAAGGAAGAACGGGCGGAGAAGGCTCACAAAATTGAAGGCCTAAAAAAGGAACATGATTTCCTTATTGTGGAAAAGGATCGCATGTGGGACGACAGTGTCCGGGTTGACCGGGTGATCACAAAAGCTTATCAACATGTCCCAGAGCCCACTGAAGAGGTAGATGTGCTCCACCTAGTGTAGCGACTGGGGGTTGCTATTATTTAGTTGCGACAGGAGAATCACGAGTTGAAGGCCCAGCTGAAACTGGGTATGCCTCAGGCCGAAGTGGATGAATGAAGAAGGGAAATTGAGGAAGTTGCCACTCAGATGGAGGAGTTGCAAACACAGGAAACCAGGCTCATGGATAAAATGGTACAATTATGGGGCCGCATTGTTCAGGACGATCAAGCTGAGCAGCTGACGAAGTACCGGTAGGTTGCGGAGGGATAGTTGGCCACATTAAAAGCTGCAATGCGCACAATGCCACCACTGGAGCAAGTTGCTAAGTCTCAAGAGCTGAAAGACTTACAACACCGTGTCACCAAGGTGGATGAGCGAAAGAAGATACGCATGGCCCAGTTAGAAGAGTTACAGGACACGGGTGGTAAATTTATGATGCAGGCTGGTGAAGCTCTGCAGGCAATGCAACAGTGTCGACAACAGGTCATGGAAAAGCTTACGGATCACCCATCCGCAGATGCCGTGGTCGACAGTTAGGCAGCGACTATCGAAGCCAAGGAGCTAGTGCGGATAGTTGAAAACCATATGAGGACTTCAAAGTAAAAATGACGGCATGTACTATGTCCAACAGTTGACGTGGCTCAAGGGCGAGCCAGAAGATTGTGTTGGGGCCCTGTTGGCAGGCGGTTTGGTCACTCTACCAAACCGCCTGCCAACAATCATCATCATCATTTTCATTGTCACATATCATCTTAGTTGTTGTCATCATCATCATCATGATCTTCACTATGATGATGAAAAAGGAATCCAACTACATAATTACATGAATTTGTAAATGAGATTTTGCCTTTGAGTAGGAATGCAAGCACCAATAGGAAATTCTAATCACTATGGATGGGTTGACTTAATTAGTAATTGTAATCATCATCGTCACAATTGTTATGCTCATTGTAATCACTCTATTCATCTTATAACCACATCACCATTTAAATGCCATCATCATTGTCATCATACAACAACATCGTTATCATCATAATACTATTAGGGTTAATCATATGCTGTTAGGGTCACTTAGATGTTTGTTAGGGATAATGCCATCAGGGTCATTTGTTGGAAATTAGGGTCACTTAAATGCTATTAGCATCATTTATGTGCCGTTGGGATCACTCAAGATCAAATAGTGCTATAATAGGCATCCTCCTCCTCCTCATCATTTTCATCAACATTGTAGTCATCATCATTGTCTTTACCATCTTCATCAACATTATAGAAAAATCAACATTATCGTCATCATCATCATCATGATTATCATTGTCATCATCATCATCATCATCATCATCATTGTGATGCTGAAAAGGGCATGATCTAAAAATAACCTTAAATTGCATGTGAAATAACTTAAACTGTTTACTTGAAAAGGATTTAATAAGAAAGCTTAAATGAAAACATCAAATAATTGAAATGTAATATACCAAGAGAAGCAACCCATAAATCTGAGACAAAGATTTGATAACGGAGTTTACCTTGAATGGGATACATCTCTGGGTCCACTTCTAATGTGAGACTGATCCATTAATATTCAAAAAATTGAAAGTACATGAATTCTGAGAACACCTTTAGAATATGCTATTAAAATGCAGAAACAAACATTGCCACTTCAATCCTCTCGAAATATCAAGAAAAATGAGAATAAAATCACCTATATTCCCTACAGGTGCTCAGGGACCCCCTTGGCATGCAAAAAAGGACAATATGACTGTAATAATTTGTACAACCACCTCAAGAATTGTGCAGTACATCCACGTCTTATCTACAAACTCAAACTACGTGCTATGTACCATCATATGTTGGAAAATAATCGTAGTTTATATAGGGGGTGGGGCTAACCCACCACCCCCCAAAACCCGTGACAAAACAATTTCAACATAAATAAATTATTTCCCATTTGGCATATAGAGTGTGCCCTTTGGAGCAATGGTTGGGTCGTTGGAAAATGTGGGATGAGGTCATGGGGTCAATGCCATGGACCTCTCGCTCGTTGGTGCTTTGTTATAACTTTATGTTAAAAATAGTGTGGTGTTGGTTGGCATTTGTTATAACCGCCAGTTTGTTGGTTTAATATATATCTATCAAGGTTATGCATTGGCTTATTTTCGTTAGCTCGTGAGATTGGCTCCACATTACAACCTTAGAGTCAATTTGGGGTCTAAAAGGGTCCTCATAAGAAAAAGCGTTGTGGATGAGTAGGAATTCAATAACCAATAGAATTTCAAAAACTTGGGTCAACGATTATCGTTGAGTTGGACATAAAGCAGTCAACGATGCTTATGTGTCCTATTTTTATTTGGTAATGGTTAACTTCGTATAAATTTCTCCTTGGTTAATATCGTGATAAGGACATCTCAAAAAACTAAATTTACCAAAAAATATAGTATTTTATATTGTCATTACTGTTAAAGTTAAAAAAAAATAAAGCTCACATTAATTATAACGATATTGTGGTCATTTTATAATCATAACGGGGTCATTATATAATCATAATGGGTCATTTTGAAATACAAAAAGCATTTATGTAATCAAACTTTATAAAATAAAATAAGACCTAATTTCAAATCAAATTACCTTAAAATAGGATAAATATTTTACCATTTTTAATATTTTTTAAATCATCTAAATACGAGATCATTTTGAAATTAGGTAATATTACTACCAGCTAATCTCAAAAATAATTTTGATAATATTATGACCCCTCATCTAAAAAATAACATTAAATCATCTAAAAACTAAATTAATAATAATGCAACATATTATTATTAAAAATCTCAAATCATATTATCAAATTTTACCCTTTTTCATTAGAATTATGATTTTTTACCCTGTGCCTTCGGTAAAACCTTAGCTGCTATAGGCTCGCACACCTTCCGTCTTGGTTTTATTCCATTCAACAGCTTCCTTCTTCATACAGTATTTTATTCGGTGGGAGAGGAGATGGAACTTGGGCACACTCGGTGGGAGAGATGAAACTTGGTCATCGAAGAGCCGATTAGAGCACGATCTTTGCAATAAGTCCAAATTAATTTGGGAATTATGCATAACTAGGTTTCTGTACATTAAATCAAATAAAAGGTGAATTCATTGGATTTTTGTGACAGATACGAATGGTTTATCCTTTATGATAGCCTAAATTATATTTGTGGAGTTGCTCATTGTAAACCCTAGTATATTTTCTAAGATAAAAATTGAACTATCCGATTTCTGGAGTTATTCATTGGTTGGCCTCGTATGTTTTCCAAGCTAGAGATTCAAAGTGAATTGAAGGTGAACCCGTTGGAACCTATTTCATCACTGGAAGGCATATTTTCTTGGATAGCAGAGAGTTGTTGATTGTGTTCACTGGTATGTTCTTGACCCTATGAGTTTTTAATTTCTTAGTTTTATTTAATATATATTCACAATGAAAAATTTGATAATCCCATTAAAGTATTAGTCAATGTGACAAGAAACCACGTCTTCCTCAAATATGAACATGAATGGATTGAACACTTGATCCTCAGAATTCTGACACTATACAATTATCCCTTCAATTCTTTCATCTGTGTTGGATCGTGTATGCAAACAACTTCCTTTATTATCCCTTCAATTCTTTCATCAATCTTGGATCTTGTATGTAAAAAAATTCCAATTAAATGAAGGGGGGGTTGGTTCCTTGGACTAAAGGAGGGACTGAAGTTGTATAGGGTCAAATAATAAGGTGATCATGTAAGGAATCCTCCCAGGTCTTGCTAAACATAAGAATATCATCCAACTACACGATCACAAATCAATTAAGTTACAATTTTAGGAGATCATTCATTATTCTCATGAATATTGCAGAGGACAATGCGTATGTCCTTTCCACCACCATGAGAATGCTTGACAATGTATAACATCATCCTTTGATAGATCATGCTATACGATCCATTTTTGTAGCTCCTCTTAGATGACCAAGAGAACATGTGCAATTATTGTTTGTAGAATTTCCTTTTTGATAGATTTCCAAAATGCTTTGTTTACCTTGGGGTGTTCTTATACCCAGGATTTAATCATGCCTCAGTTCCATGCTATGCTAAATCATATCTTCAAATCAAACATCAAAACGTTTTCATGGAATATGTTTGCATCATGATATGTCTTCTTTCATACATTGTGAAGATATCAATTAGATATGATTTGGCACACCATGACATCTTGTTTCTACCTAGAAACACTCTGTTTTCATCTCATGCTGGCATATGTTAACCTTCCTAGGCATATGCTAAGATAGCATGTGATCCAGGGCAAAAATAACTATTTGTTTGGATGGAAAAATTCTGAAGAGGCCCTATATTTAGGTAGAAACTTTCATCTTTTAACATTTGTATGCATAACTTGTTAGTATTAATTGGATTTGTAAAATCATACAACATTTATATTATCATTGATACTTTGTATGTAGGTCACTTTCTTGAAAAAAATGTCAAATCGACGTCCAAATAGTGAATTGAGTTCTATTGCACTCTACCACAAAAAGGATGATGCAGGGAATTGGATTCCTTTGAACTTGTCTATTGGTGATTGGATCACAATGCAACCATCTAGAAAAGGTGATCATAAGGTGAAAAAGAGATATCTAGAGGATGTTGAATGACATTGGAAAGGTGTTGTAAAAGGGTTTAAGATGGAAGAGGGATGAATAAAAGTGAAAGAAGTGCTTGTGGATCATGTACATGACAAGAAAGAGATACAAAAAGATTCTATTGCTGAGCAACCAAAATTTCCTCAAATCAATGCAAATTATTAGTATTTTTTATTTTATTTCTTTTATATTTCAGTTATAGAGAAGTTGCTTTCATGATTGATTCATTATATTTTTATTTCCACTTCTAATGATTACATTTTCATAGGCTTATGCATTTCAAATTGGGAAGAATGGGAGCTGATTGAGTCTATCACTAGCATATTTGAAGTGGTGCATTAAAAAATTGATGAATTATTGTACTCTAATAAGGATCATAAATGGCTAAGGAATGAAGGTATTTGGTTCTACAAGTACAAGTACATACTTCCAAGAAGAGGTCAAGCATGTGGAGAACTCCAAGAAATCCAATTACCCTCATTTCAATCCAATGTGTGGCCAAATATGTTGGAGTATTAAAAAACCCATTTATACCATTTTAGACTTAGGATATAATTCATTAATAATTTATGATTAATTTCCTAAGTTTTGACTAGGTAACTTGGGCCAATTTTGTCTTTTAGTGGACCACTTTCCATCCCTAGTCACTAGGGAGCACTTGAGAATATTCTTTAAAATATTTCATTGGATTCTTCCCGATTTCTTTCCATTTCTGGTTTAGTAAGTGCTTTCCTGATTTAGATAGCTTTATCCTGTTTTTTCTACTTTCTAGTGGAAAAGGTAAAGCTAGTTGACTTAGAAACTCTTACCACTTGGCCAATTAGACCTACACATCTTTTATTCACTCTTAAATCCATAATTACATTCCATTTACCTCACTTATGAGATTCCATACAATATTTATCAAATTCGTGATCCTTTAGACTGTTTTGGAAAGAGATTTTTCCACCTAGGGGGTTTTTTGCCTTTAGTAATCCTTTTCTTTTTGTGCTTTTCAACTTGCATCTAAGGCATTTGATTTTCTCCATGGAATATGTATTATATATTGTAAACACATTGATGAATAATATATAGATATTTTTCCTCAAATTATCTTCTATTCTTCTTCTCTCATTGTCAGAAATATTCCATGTGAAGTTGTCTTATTGAATCTAGATCTAAGCCATTTAAAATCTCACATGGTATTAGAGCTAGACTAATTCAAAACAATTTTCAGAGTGTTTTTTGCACGGTATTTCCATCACCAGGAGCGCATCAGCATGGATCAAAATCAAGCTAAATATGTGACTCTCACTCCCTCCAACTACTTTGACTGGAAGGTGCAATATATGATCATCCAACTTCGAAGCAAAGGACTGTATAGCGTCACTATGGGGCTTGAAAATGAGTCAGGATCTGTTGCACTAAAATCCAAATGGTTCAATAGGCTTGATGACGCTTATGGGTTTCTTTGTCTCTCTATATCTCCATATCTTCTATTCCATATTGATACTCTAATCAGTCCAAATCAAGTATGGACAAAGCTAGAGTCTCCCTTTGGAAAACAGGACGAGCTCAGAGGCCATTTATTGGAGATTGAGTTGATCTCACTTAGTCCAAGTAATTTCGATTCAATGGAAGATTTCATCTCAAGATTCAAGAACCTATTGCTTCAAATCAAACAATGTGGCATAGATAAGAAGGATGAGCAACTAATCCTTACCATTATGTCAAAACTAAGTTCTGAATACTCAGTAATTGTGTCTACTTTTCATACTACAAGACTTGAAGTTCCCAATTGGAAGATTCCAACCTTGGATGCATTCATTGATTCAATCACTAAGGAGAAGGACAAGATGGTTCAAATGAGGGATCTAACACCCTCCAAGGACCTTGAACTTGTTTCTCATGGAGAAAATATTTTCAAGAATGACAAATCCAGACAAAATATGTTGTCGGATGAAGAGGACTCTGATGAAGATTCAAAAGCCAAGAGGATGAAGAAAAAGAAGGAGAAACCCAAGTGTTCTTATTGCTTCAAGGGAACTCATACTGAGAAATATTGTTTCAAAAATAAATTGGACATCATGGCCAATATGCTTGAAGAGCATAACATAGATGTTCCTGATTTTGCAAGAAAAGAACAAGACAAGCTTGTTGTAGAGCAAGAACACTATCTCCAAGCCAATTACAAAGGTAATCATGCTTATGCCTTGAGTAATAGAGTGAAAAATCCTTCTTATGTCTTTTATTTTGATTCACATTCTGATATATCAGAATAAAAAACCTCCACCTCTTCCTTGGTACAATCTCCAGTCAGTTCACCCAATTCTTCTCTCAAACCTAGTCATTTTTCACTAGTTTCTGACTTGTCTTCAGAAAGGTCTCTCTAGCTCCATTAAAATATTTAATATTCTAATTTTGGAGATGATATATGGTCTGATATGCAGTTCATGACACCTCCCACACCATTTTCCCAGCCATTGGATGCACAAAAGACCCTACAACCCCCAAGTTCTCCAGTTAAGAAACCACACAATTCCATGGTTTCCTACAGTGTGTCACTTGTCTTTGTTGTTCTTATGTCCACCATATCTTTCATTGGTTGGACAACCATGTATTTGGAAATCATTGGAATGATATTCCACATATATGGACCTGATCCCATCACTCATGATTCAAAATTCAAGTCCTCAAATCCTCCAGGCTCGCTCAGTTGTCAGGGTGACCTAGTTGCCCACTCTTTTCCTACTAAAACTCTATCGCATCATGGAGACTCTACACCCTTGTTGTTTTCTGCTCCACATGACTCAAATTATGATATTTCATAGCTGCATGATCTCCTTTACAATATCAGAAAGGTTCTACATCAATTTGAGAAGAAGGTACAAGGATTAATGCACTACATTGCAACATCACAAGAAGTTGATCCTGTTGAGTCCATTGATGCTCTTTGGGAAGGAGTTTTCATATATATTTTTTCCATCATTGATTATGTTTCCAGATCAGATAATATATTCTATAACGACAAGAAGAATTTATATTATGCTCCTCCATCATCAAAAGATGAGCTTCATGGATCCTCTACACATGATTCTTGCCTACATCACATTGATGCACTAATGCATGATCATGACGTTCACAATCTCTTCATCAAGTCTGTTACTCAGAAGCTGCTCATTCAACTCCTCCAAATGAAGAACAAGACAATATGAAGACCTCTAGGCATGCCCATTTTTAGGGAGGGTTTTGTTCCCATGACTTTTTCCATGTTTCCTCGTTTTACATGGACTAGTAATTTTTGTATTGGGGTGACCATAAGCCTTGTTGCTTGGGCCCTATATTTCTGATTTTTTTTTTTTTATTTCCACCACATAAATTCAGGCTTAAGGGAGGTTGTTGGAGTATTTAAAAACACATTTATACCATTTTAGACTTAGGATATAATTCATTAATAATTTATGATTAATTTCCTAAGTTTTGACTAGGTAACTTGGGCCAGTTTTGTCTTTTAATGGACCACTTGCCATCCTAAGTCACTAGGGTTCACTTGAGAAGATTCTGGATAATATTTCATTGGATTCTGTCCAATTTCTTTCCATTTATGGTTTACTAAGTGCTTTCCTGATTTAGATAGCTTTATCCTTTTTTTTCTACGTTCTAGTGGAAAAGGTAAATCTAGTTGGCTTACAAACTCTTACCACTTGGCCAATTCGACCTCGACATCTTTTATTCACTCCTAAAGCCATCATTACATTCCATTTACCTCACTCATGAGATTCCATACCATATTTAACAAATTCGTGAGCCTTTAGACTATTTTGGAAAGAGCTTTTACCACCTAGGGGTTTTTTTTTGCCTTTAGTAAGCCTTTTCTTTTTGTGCTTTTCAACTTGCCTCTAAGGCATTCGGTTTTCTCCATGGAATATGTATTATATATTGTAAACATATTGATGAATAAGACACAAAGAGATTTCCTCAAATTATCTTATTTATTCTTCTTCTCTCATTCTCAGAAATATTCCATGTGAAGTTGTCTTATTGAATCTAGATCTAAGCCATTTAAAATTTGACAAAATATAGAGCATACAATTCTAATCTCTTTTCTTTATGTTATGCAACTAAGCCCCAGATATAGCATAAAAATAGCAGAAATAGACCAGAAGAATGTAATCGACGCCTTCATAATGAAGAACTGAGATGAATAATAGTCCTCTTCGATGGATGAACCTCCTTACACAATGTACTAAGTACATAAGATAAGACAAGATACAATGATGACTAAAATGAAAATGTATCCTTCCTATATATAGGAGACAAAGGGGTACAATAACAACTAATAGACCCAATCCGACATCAATAATATGTAATGCACCACAATAAAGGGCGTAATGTGCCACTACATAAGGGGTAATGTTCCAATATTTAGGGTTTAACATGCCCCTCCCATTTAGACAAGTGTTGTCCTCAATGCTTGATTATTTGTGGATGATTTTGAATGAAGGACTCATCTTCCCATGTCGAATCTTCCACTAACAGGTTCTTCCATTTGATGAGGTATTCAATAATAGCCTGATTACGTAGCTGTTTGGTCCTTGTTTCAGTGATTTGTTCAGGTTCCAATATGAATTTTCCCTCTTCATCAAGCTCAGGCAAGATTGGTTGAATTGGGATCTTGTCTCCTATTACCTTCTTTAAGAAAAAAACATGGAAAACTGGATGCACTCTTGAAGATGAAGCGAGATCCAATTTGTAAGACATGCTACCAATATTCTGCAACAATTTATAAGGACCATAATACTTGGGTGCTAATTTATTGTCCTTATTTAGTTGCTTGAGGGACATCTGCTTGTAAGTCTTTAGCCTCAGAAATACCTAATCCCCTTCTTTGAAACTCCTTTCACTCTGATGTTGATCAACTTGTTGTTTCATCCTATTTTGTGACATAGCTAGGTTGTCCTTAAGTATCTGGAGAACTTCTTGCTGGTGCTCTATGTGATCTTCCATGACTTGAACTTTATATTTTCTGTAATGTCCCCCATTTTGACCCTTGTAATATTTTGGGCTATAATGTAAATCTTGTATGCATATTATGTATGATTCCTAGTGTGGAGCTCAAGGCCAAGGCCCTGCTAGTGAACGCTCGATCTAGAAGAGGCAAGTATTTGATATTATGATACCCATGTGCTAATGAACCATGGTAATTGTAAATATGCATTTGAATATAAAATCCCACAACTAGCTATGCAATGCAACAAGAGATGGGGGCATGATGTTATAAGGAAATTGGGAGGGAAAACATTCAAACCCTTGGAGCCAATCAAGCCAAGCCAAGTGTCAATGAGAGAACCAATCAAACCCTCAACTAGCCATGTTGACTTTTGTACCCAATCATTGATTTCTCCCAAGAGTTGGTTGAGGTAGTTAATGCTTGGGGAATGGGAGGTATGGATGTCCAAAATTCGGGTATGGGCAATCCACCCTGCATGGAAATTCGTGTTTGGCTTCTTGGGCAAGAAAAGATCCATGAATTGCTCCCCAAGCCATTATCCATCAACCCACTTTGCCTTCTCACAAGTTTGGAGCTACCTGGGCATTTTCCTCACTGGTTTTACTGTGTTTACCTTCATTTTCCTAACTGGGAAGGGCATTTTTGTGTGTCTAACAGTGGAGAAAAGAGTAAAACAATTTTGGGGTTTTTAGAGGCTGTTTTGGCCCATTGTATGCTCATACATCTGTGGGGGAAATCGGTTTTCTTCCCTGGGGTTGGATTCCTCTTCCCACAATCCATTTTTGGTGTGCCTACATTTTGGGAAAACCCCTGTCCATCTAGTTCCTAAGTTCCATTGCTGAAAGTGTGTTCCAGAGCCCATATCTTAGTTTGGTGTGCAAGAGAATGCTGGGGTTGAATTGGTTATCCATTGCTTTGGGCTGAGCTGAGCTTGAGGGTTCCCTTTTCCTTGTAGATATCATGCCCAACTCGAGGGTGGTCTCTAAGTGCTGAAAGAATACAGGCTAAGCAGAGACCTACGGTTGGGAGGAACGTTGCAGTGACATAGCTAGTTGTTTGGGATAGTATTGCATCAAGATGAGTATTTTATTGTGTATTTACTTCTGCAAATGTGTTAATTTGTTGACTGTGTTAAATTGAATAACAATCATGTAATATGTGTGTGGATGAGTTCATTTTGGCTGTGCATGTTTAATTAATTTACATCCTCACACATGTATTTATTTGCTTTAAAATCTAATGTATGGGCTGAGAATATGTAAAAGCCCCATAGATTGGTAGCATATTCCCCTTTTCGAATTGGGTCCGCAGGTGGGTACGTTACATTTGGTATCAGAGCGAAGATTGCAACATTTGGGCCTTCATGGGCTACCTATCACAGCTTGCAGGGGTAAGTATGCTTCCTGCTCATTATAGACCATTAAGAAAAATTTCAAATGTTCAAATTTTCAAAAAATTTTCTAAGTGTTTTTGAAAATTTTTCTAAGTATGTATCGGAAAGAACTTATGAGTTTTCATCCACAATGGTGGAAGGAACTGACGATTTTTTTCCGAAATGGTCAACCAGAAATTTTTGATTTCGCCTAACCAGAAGAACTTGGCGAGTTCGCCTGCAACGGCGGTGAAACTCAGCGAGTTCGTCCAAAATGACGGAAAAAGCTGGCGAGTTTGCGCCGCAACGGCGAAAGGACTCGGCAAGTTGGTATGAAATTTTTTCTAAGTGTCTTTCGGTGGAAGAACTTGGCAAGTTGATCCGCAACGGCAGAAGAACTCAGTGAGTTGCTCCGCAATGGATCGCCCATAAATTTTAAGTTCACCGAAAAAAGAAGGAAAAAAAAATTTTCGGCGGAAAGTTATGAGTTTTGGTCCGCAACGGCGGAAGGACTCGATGAGTTGGTCCAAAAAATTTCAAAATTTTTCTAAGTGTTTATGGAGGAAGAGATGGGAAAGTTGCTCTGCAACGGCGAAAGAGATGGGAAAGTTGCTCCGCAATGGCGGAAGAGATGGGCAAGTTGCTCCGCAACGGTGAAAGAGATGGGCAAGTTGCTCCGCAACGACGGAAGAGATGGGTGAGTTGCTCCGCAACAGCGGAAGAGATGGGCGAGTTTCTCCGCAACGGCATAAGAGATCAACAAGTTTGTCCGCAACGGGTCGGAAGAGAATTGCCAAGTCCGCCAAAATAGGGAATTTCAGCCGTTTTCCAGGAAATGTTTTCAAGTGCCGAAAGCCCCCTTGAACCCCATCGTCCCCTTGAGATGTCATCGATGGTGAGAAAGATTCTATGGGAGCAGTAAGGCAACGTTGATGAAAAGGAAACTTCTCACCTTAACTATTTCTGTTATAGCATAGGAATTTCATGCTTGAAAAGTAACAACTAAGAATGTTTTACATTTGTATTAAATTGCTACTTGGTGAGAAATGACAGCTAATGATTCCTTGTGTGCTTGGTAGGAAAACCAAGAAAAGGATCAGCTATGACGTGGAGAAGGGACTCCATGTCATGCTTGGAAAGGGATAATTCCCTAACTCCTCTCTTGCTATTGTTTTTGTATTTTACAAGTTTTATATGCATAGAAGCTATGGCATAGGAATGCTGAAAATGCAAAGGATCATATAGACGAAGTAAACGTGCACTAGTTGGCACATTAATAGATATTGCATAGTGCATAAGAAGGTGTTTATGCATGAGCATGATGTTGCATATGGGTAAGAAGGTAGCAAAGTTACACAGGTAGTATGCCATTAAAGGTATTGCCTATGGTTGACGACAATTAATGTTGTTGATCAGACCATAAAAGCATGATTGAAAATGCAAGAGGATAGATAGTTGAAGTGAATATGTATTAGTTGGGGATACTAATAGACATTGCACAGTGCATGAAAAAAAATATACTTGTGTATATATATGATATTGCATATTGGTAGAATAGTGTGGTTTTTTCATATGCAATGAGCCACTTAAAGATGATTATGGTGGTTGTTAAATAACTAGTCGTGTTTGCAATGGTTATAGGACCAAAGACAACCGAAGCATGACTAAAGATGTGAATGATGATTGTTGCATATGACCAACAACCTTATGAAGAAAGGATGGTGCAACAAATCTATGATCACGAGGTTGGAAAAATGACTTTCTAACCTTGGTGAGAGGCCAACTGATTAGGTAACATCAAACGATGTTAATGACAACCATGAAGGTAATGGATATTTGTGCTTGAGTGCATGGATGTTGAAAGAGGATTTGGTAAGATCCATTCAACTATGTTTAAACTATGTTGATTTGGTTTGCATGCGGTATCAAGTGCCTGAATGTGAATGTTAATCTACTGAGTATGATGAGGTGCGGGTAAGTGAGGGAAAGGATCCTTACACCCTATAATTGCTTAGAAACCTCAATGCATTCATATGAAATTATAACATGCCATTGTGTATGCTAGATTATAAGTTTAAATAACCAAAGAAAGTAAAGACCTATAGTCATGTTGTGGTAGTGCATGCCATATGAATGGTTAGGCCATAATATGCTAGAATGCATAGTATCCGCGGATTGATGCAAAGTTGTATTGAGGGATTATGCATTGAGTGAATGCACATTAAAATATTATGTAAATGTTGTGAATGTGCATGCACATGTGTAAGTGCACATGTTAAGATGCATTGCGAGAATGCACGGTTGTGATATGTATAGGTTTCAATGCATTTAGATAATAGATGAAATGGTGAACCATTGTTAATACTGAGAGCATTTCATGAGCTGCTATGAATGCAGGAGAAAGATTGCATGAAGAAGGTAGACATGATGATGGGCTACTAGAGTGCTCTGTGGAAGGACAGAGATTGCATGGAATGTGAAGTAATGAGTATTTACAGTTTATTTAAATTGCACGGATAGTGTACCCATGTCTTGCAATTTTATTTATGATAACGATGCATATATATATATTTCATTGCATCTCAAATGTTAACAGCTGAAGGTGTTTGAATTATTGAGTGTTATAATTCTGAGATCACTTCAGTGACTGTTGTAGCAATGAAAGAATTAAATGCATAGATACTCACAACATGTTTGGCTGATTGAAGTTTCATATTTCAGGTAATTTGTTTTGGGCATGGAAAATGTGGGTAAGCCCATGATGAAGATTGGAATCTACCATGAGAAAGAGCCAGATGATATGAGAACAGACTCATGGCTAAGCAAATCAATTCTGTAGAGAACAGAATTGCAAATTCATACTTGAATTTAATTATTAATGTCATCAAATGATTAAGGAAAATCAGATTTGAATTTTATTATTAAATGCTGCTGGTTGTTTGGCTATTTGATAAATGTGCCAGGAAGACACATTGCAGGAAGACCATGTGTGATGACCTGCAGAAGCCAAACTCCATGCGAAGGACCCCATGCTTTAGAAATGGGTTTCGGGTGAAACACCATTGCATGATTCAAGGATGACATCTCAGCTGAGCTGTATGTTGGAAAACCATGAGAGTGAGATGGTAAAGCTATGCTAAGAAGGCATGTGTGGATTATGGAACGTGGAAATATTGGGGTGGCAAACCGAAGAATTGTTGACTCAGAGAAGGGAGCCCCCATTCTTCGCAAATGAAGAAAAGATACATCTGCAAAATGAATGAGTATTCTGTGACCCTAGATAAGAACATGCATATCTAAATTATTAGGGTTAATATGCAGAGCATGCTCTACTTTATTTATATCATTTCAGATTGCTTGAGTATGATTAGGGCCTACATGGCTCACATTGGAAAGGGGGTGCACACCTTTTCTGGTGTCGGGTCATGATAGGGTTGTCAATATTGACTACACCCTAAGGGAATGGACGCATTCCTGGTGTTTCAATACTTGATAGTGAATGTTATGAAATGTGGTTGCGATTTTGAGAAGCAATACTGATAAGCCTGCTTATCCTTCTTGTGTTGCCAGCCTACACAGATGCCAATTGGTACTACACATTAAGAGGCAAAGTGAAGAAGGGTACGCAGAAGGACTATATAGGAATTGGAAACCTTTCTATGCTCACACTAAATAATACTAGAAGGGATGGACAAACCCAGGGAGCTGTGTAGTGAAAAGGGGTATCATCCTTATGTGAGTGGGGCCATGTTAACCTGCAGTCAGGAAAGTAACCTATAAAGTTCCTAAAAGGAACCACCGATTTGCACAAGAGAAGGAGTGGCGTCCTTGTATGAATGAAGAGTTCATGTGTGTGTGAAGGGTTATGGTGCAAGAAGGTGTGGTGACATTGGTGAAGGCATAAAATATCTATTGGGTCAGCAGTAGGAGGGCGGGCGCTAAGACTGACTGAAAACCATGAGATGCCTATTGGGCCAGCAGTAGGAGGGTGGGCGCCAAGACTGACTGAAAACCCTAAGATGCCTATGGATCCATAGTAGAGCCTTGACCTATAATGGTTAGGTGGCGCAGTTTCCTTCCATTGGTCGATGACCCAGACGAATGTGCTGGCTCGGCACTGGAGAGGGCCAACTAGGTATGGGACTAGTTGGGTACCACCAAATGCTTGGTAAATCCAGTAGATGGGGAGGTGTACTGGTTAAGCATTAACTATATCCAAGTCCATAGGCGATTCCAAGGCTTGCAAAGCGAAGCATGACCCTATGGACCAGAGGGGAAACGTGCAACATAGATAAGTATTCATTTTCATTTATGTCTTGTTTGGAATAATGAAGATTTTAGGTATAAGTATTCTAACAGCTAAGCTGATACACTATTGTTTCTTTGTTGGAAACCTTGGTTATTGCAGGAAGGCAAGACCCTGAAAGACTATAAATTGCTGGTAAATCCAAAGAGTAAATGAGTGGGCGATATAAATTATTGAGAAATCCAGGGAGTAGCTGGTTGAACGCTATAAAGTTCTTGATAAGTCCAAAGAGTGACTAGTTGGGCATTAACTATTTGATATGGTAAAGCAGTGTGTACGCTGGCCCAACGCCCCTTAAACAATTGATAAAACCAGTCGGAGCACTGGCTTAGCATATTGCTAAAGGAAATGATTGATAAAACCCAGTCGGCGTACTGGCTTGGCATTGCCTAGTCAAATGATTGTGGAGTAGCCTACGTGCTAGCCCAACATTCATAATTGTGTCCACGGGAAATCCAAGGCTTTCAAAACAAAGAAGGATCTCGTGGAATAAAGTGAAGACATCCAATACAGATAAGTATTGTTGGAAGAAAGGATTATGAAGGCGTCCTAGAGATGCATGTGGACATGTGACCATCCTAAAGAGCTCAGTATGAGCAGTAATGAAAGATGGTGCTAGTGGACATGAGTGGGTCATAGCAGCCAAGGGTTCTGTAGGCAATAATGGAGGAGGGTTCCTAGTTGAAAATCCATATACAGACCTTAGACACCAAGTGTCATAGCCAAGAAAGGAAAGTCAAAGCATTCACATTGCAATGAAAGAGACTAAGGAGCATGAAACCACATCGATGGTGTAACTCCATAATAGAACAAGACTAAGAGGGGGAAACTCTTACTCTTCTTTTTCCTTTTTATTGGTGCATTTATAAAACATAGAATTGTTGAATGCATGATATGGCTGAAAATAAATTGTGTGTAATTGCTTGAAATGAATTGTGAATGCTGAAATAGTAAATTTCCTGTAAAAGGATGAACATGAATGAGTTCATGTGTATGTTGGGAAAGCATGAAAGGTGTGGAAGTCCCATGAATAAAGCGTGGACATTCCATGTTAATTGGAAAAATAATTGACTAATTTTAATGTTTATATTATGCTTGTCCTAACAAGGAATTTCCATGATGAATTTCACAGGTAAGAAAGTGAAACAATTAGTTGCAGCCCACACAAGAAAGTGTTGCTAGTAAGCAAAGTGTGGTCAGTTGTGCCCATTAACCATGGCAGTAGACCAAGGGCTATTAGAGTTGGCTGAAAGTATTCTTCAAACAATTGCTAGGACCCAAGAAAATCTTGGGGAGATGCTCAAGCTACAGAGGCAATAGAATGAGATGAACCACAAGATTTTGTAGGACTCTATTCGTCTGCAAAAAGAGGTAAAAAGAATTCTGGGAGCAATCGGTAAGGGAAAGGAAAGTGGATCCATGAAGAAGCATTCATCCAATCGTCCGATTAAGAAACGTTCTGGGTGGGAAGATTCAAAGGACATCGAGCAGGAAAAGGTAAAGCAGCCAATGAAATGTTGGGGATGTAGAGGAAATCATTGCCTCCATGACTGCCCAACAATGGAACATCAAGAGGGTAGCCGCCATAAAGTTTCCAGACTTGTAGATCAACGGGAAGGTAAATAAAGGGAAGGGATTGTTTTGGAACAATGCCCTCATGCAGAGCTAGAAGGTCTCGGCCAGCAGGAACAGTTTGTGAAGGCCAAAGGACTTGATCCCGAAAACCCAAGAAAAGGGTGAAATGCAGGACAGACCTGCCATATTTTGTGAATTTTGGATATGTATATAGTGTGTATGTATTCCTAGGTATTGGAACACCAAGGACGGTGTTATTCCAAGGGGAGGGGAATGTAATGTCCCCCATTTTGACCTTTGTAATATTTTGGGCTATAATGTAAATAATGTATGCATACTATGTATGATTCCTAGCATGGAGCTCAAGGCCAAGGCCCTGCTAGTGAGCGCTAGATCTAGAAGAGGAAAGTATTTGATATTATGCTACCCATGTGCTAATGAACCATGGGAATTGTAAATATGCATTTGAATATAAAAGCCCACAACTAGCTATGCAATGCAATAAGAGATGGGGGCATGATGTTATAAGGAAATTGGGAGGGAAAACATTCAAACCCTTGGAGCCAATCAAGCCAAGCCAAGTGTCAATGAGAGAACCAATCAAACCCTCAACTACCCATGTTGACTTTTGTACCCAATCATTGATTTCTCCCAAGAGTTGGTTGAGGTAGTTAATGCCTTGGGGAATGGGAGGTATGGATGTCCAAAATTTGGGTATGGGCAAGCCACGCTGCATGGAAATTCGTGTTTGGTTTCTCAGGCAAGAAAAGATCCATGAATTGCTCCCCAAGCCATTACCCATCAACCCACTTTTCCCTCTCACGAGTTTGGAGCTATCTAGGCGTTTTCCTCACTGGTTTTACTGTGTTTACCTTCATTTTCCTAACTGGGAAGGGCATTTTTGTGTGTCTAACAGTGGAGAAAAGAGTAAAACGATTTTGGGGTTTTTAGAGGCCGTTTTGGCCCACTGTATGCTCATACATCTGTGGGGGAAATTGGTTTTCTTCCCTAGGGTTGGATTCCTCTTCCCACAATCCGTTTTTGGTGTGCCTATGTTTTGGGAAAACCCCTGTCCATCTAGTTCTTAAGTTCCACTGTTGAAAGTGTGTTCCAGAGCCCATATCTAAGTTTGGTGTGCAAGAGAATGCTGGGGTTGAGTTGGTTATCCATTTCTTTGGGCTGAGCTGAGCTTGAGGGTTCCCTTTTCCTTGTAGATATCATGCCCAGCTCGGGGATGGTCTCTGAGTGCTGAAAGAATACAGGCTGAGCAGAGACCTACGGTTGGGAGGAACGTTGCAGTGACATAGCTAGTTGTTTGGGACAACATTGCATCAAGATGAGTATTTTATTGTGTATTTACTTCTGCAAATGTGCTAATTTGTTGACTGTGTTAAATTGAATAATAGTCATGTAATATGTGTGTGGATGAGTTCATTTCCGCTGTGCATTTTTAATTGATTTACATCCACACACATGTATTTATTTGCTTTAAAATCTAATGTATGGGCTGAGCATATGTAAAATCCCCATAGATTGGTAGCATATTCCCCTCTTCGAATTGGGTCCGTAGGTGGGTACGTTACATTTTCCCTTTAAGGGAGATGTGATAGATTTAGGCTGGTACCCATAAAGTGCCATAAATGGAGACATTTTTGATGATGTATGGAAGGAAGTATTGGACCACCATCCTTCCAAAGATAACCATTTCACCCACTATGTTTGTTTATCATATGCAAAGCAATGAAAATATCCTTCCAAAAATTTGTTCACTATCTCAGTTTTCCCATCAGATTGAGGATGATAAGATGAACTATGAGCCAATTGGGTACCCAAACAAGAAAATAATCCAGTCCAAAATTTTTCAGTGAAAATTGGATTTCTATCGCTTACAATAATCTTTGGCTTTCCATGTAACTTCTGAACTGTTTCCAGAAAAGCTACTGTTACTGTACTTGCATTAAAAGGGTGAGAGAGTGCACAAAAATGTGCATAATTCGTGAGTATATCAACAACCACCATAATAACATTCTTTCCTTCTGACTTGGGTAGACCTATGATAAAATCCATTGAGACTTTTTCCCAGCGCTGGCAAGGTATGTCTAATGGTTGTAGAAGTCCTGGGGTCTTATTTGTTTCCACCTTATTCTTTTGGCAAACCAAGCATTCGACTACAAAAATTTGAACATTAGATTTAATACCTTCCAAAAAAAATTCCTTCTTGACCCTATGGTAAGTTTTTAGGAATCAGGAGTGCCCACCTATAGGAGAGGTGTGTAATTCTGAGAGGACCTTTTGTTTGATTTGGGAGTCTTTGCATAAATACAAGTGATCCTTATACCATAGTGAATAATTTTTCCACACAAAAGTATCTCATACACTTGGATCGTCATGTAGCTTTGAAATGAGCGTCCACACAAATAGGTCATTTTTCCATTCTTCCCTTGATGTTGCTACCCAATCGGGTTGTAGAATGGAAATTGCACAAAGTAATGTCCCGCCATCTTCATCTTTTCTGGAAAGCGCATATGCCACGACATTATGTTTCCATTTTGGATAGATGATTTCAAATTCATATCCTAACATCTTGGTTACCCGTTTTTGTTGCTCTTTCAAGGATAATCTCTATTCCAAGAAGTATTTAAGACTATCATGACCTGTTTTGACCTTGAAGTGTCTACCTATTAGGTAAGGACACCATTTCTTAAGTGCATGTAGAAGTGCTAACATTTCCTTCTTATAAATAGGATTCTGTAAGTGCTTTCCCTTGATTGAATGACTTGTGAAAGAAAGCGGGTGTCCTTATTGCATTAGAACAACGCCAATGGCATTTCCTAAAGCATTACATTCCCCAATAAATGTTTTTGTGAAGTCTGGTGTGGCCAAAATATGAGCTTTGCACATTGCCTCCTTAAGCCATTCAAAAGATTGAGTTGCCTATGGAGTCCAAGAAAATGAATCCTTCTTCAATAATGTTGTTAGAGGTGCTGCTATTCTTCCATAGTTCTGAACAAACTTGCGGTAGTACCCTGTCAGACCTAAGAATCCTTGAATATTCTTTACGATTTAGGATTCGACCAATTCATCATGGCTTTAATTTTGTTGGAGTCTACCTTGTCACCTTTTTGAGATACAATATGAACCAAATATTATACTTCCTTTACCCCAAAGAAACATTTGGAAGGTTTTTCATATAGTTGTTTCTCCTTTAGTAGTTGTAGTACCATGTCAACATGATGAAGATGTTCTTCCCAAGACTTGCTATATATTATTGGATCACCAAAGAATACTAGATTTTTTTTTCTAAGGAAAGGCTTGAACATGGAATTCATCAAACCTTGAAATGTGGAAGGCGCATTCATGAGACCAAATGGCATGACCAAAAATTCATAATGACCTTCATGAGTTATGAATTTTGTTTTTGGAATGTCTTCCTCCTTCATTCTAATCTGATGATATCCAGAATGAAGATCCAACTTTGTGAAGAAAACTGCTCCATGTATTTTATCTAACAATTCATCAATGACAGGAATGGGAAATTTATCTTTAATGGTGATCTTGTTGAGCTCTCTATAATATGGACACATACGCCATGATACATTTGGCTTGTGTACCATTACCACTAATGTAGATTAAGAACTTTGGCTAGGCCTTAATATGTCGGACTCTAACATGTCTTCAACCATATGCTCAATTTCACTCTTCTTTCCATAGGGGTATCTATAAGGTCTGATGTTAGGAGGAACACTTCTCAGAATTTTAAGTGAATACCATGATCAAAATATCGAACAAGTGGAACACCTTTTGGAATATCTTCAAATACCTTGGAATGTGTTGGCTGTTTTTTGGACAGACCCGGGTTTTAATGAGGCGCAGCAACAAACACCCCTAGGTGCACTGGCCCTCTCGGAAACGAGCTGCGCAGTAGCCCGAAGTCTCACCCGAAGTGGCTATGGGGGGGCTAAGGAATCAGGTTTCCTTAACCTAGGCGACGCGGAGACTGCTATCTTCTCCCTCTCTCTTCCGAGAGGATTCTCAAAAGCGGAACGTCTTACTCTTCCGCAGACCTCAGTGCAACAGTGCTGGAACTCTTGCTTGCCATCCTAGCTGTGCGGTATCTCCACTCCTACGCACGAGGCAATTACCCTCTGCATCGTTACTCTATGTATCGTTTCTGCTTGCGCGCCCAACGCAGTAACGCATTCCCTACGCGCTGCGGCGACGGTGCTCTTATTGACTCCTTCGATAGTGCGCGAGAATAAATTCTAAGGGAGCTTCAAGGACTTGCTTTATATACTCATTCATAAATACAAGGAAACATTCATGTAAACGCAGATAGTAAACTAAAACATGCATTCACACAAAACAACATCATAACAACGAGAATTATGTAGTTCACCTCCACGGGGAAACCACGTCCACGGGAAGTGTATCTTATATTAATCTCAGAACGGGAATTACACAGTCCTGCTGCGCACACAGCTGCAGCCTTAGATCTTTCTAGGAAACTCCACGCACACAGCTGGGAGCCCTTCTCTAGATCTAGTCTCTTCTTCTACAGAGATTACAATGGTTCAGACGTCGACTCAGACTGTCTGCAACTCAGTGACTAGCTCCACAACTATCACTTCTCCAACTTATCTAACATCTAATGGCTAACGTCTAACCTTCTTACGTCTAAAACATCTAATATCTAGCTAACCAACTAACGTCTAACCTTTACAATTACACATATATATAGGTGGCCCTGAGGGTCACACCTTTACAAAACTGTGGGCCTTTCCCAACAGTATTCCCCAAAAACCCTAATCGCGGACATGGCTAGGTGTACTGTAGGCGCCGCTTGCAGTCACGTCGCCGCTTCCTGCAGGATCCACGATTTTCGGTGTAGATTGCGGGTATGGGCGCCGCTTCATCATTCACTGCTCCTTGTCCTTCGCCTTCAATGCTTTGGTCCGTTGCTCTTCCTTGATCAGAGCAACCATAACTTCTGTACTTAGCCTTAATGAGGGTAGCTGAGCCCTCTATTCCGTCGCTTCATTTATTGTGGTAGCTGAGCTCTCTACTCGGCCACATTCATTCTCCTTTGACGTGTGCGCGCGAGCTCCACAATTTTCGATCCGTAATATGCGCCGAGCTCGTCCATCTGGCACCGTACTGCGCACCGTTCACTTCTACCTAAAATTGGTGCTTGTTCAAAATTAGCACTTTCCCTTCAACACTTGTGCTTTTTCCTCAAAATTCGCAGCTTTACCATAGCTGTGGCCTAGGCTCCAACAGGCCCCTAACACTTACTTGTGGCTCGTCCCCGAGCCACTCGCACTAGCGTGTGGTCGCTTTACGTGCGCATCTGCCTTTGCTTTGGTCGCGGCAAATGCGTTCTTCCACTGCGCAATAGTGGAGTCCATTTCATCGACGCACTCCACAGCTATCTGCACCATTTCTGCAGTGGCTTCTTCTTCAGTTATGCCATCAACCAACTGTTGAGATTCAGCAATTTCTTTGATCTTTGCCTCGGCTTGGGAAACAAGTTCAGCATACTCATCCATAAATGGCTGAATGCTGTTGGTGAGTTTAGCATCTTCATTTCTGAGCTTGTGCAGTTGCTGTTGTATTCTGCGCACTTCGCTCATTTTCCTCATTTTTGCTAAGCCTTCTAATGCCTTAGCTTCTTCACTCAGAACGGTTAGGGACTGTTCTGCTGCTTGTACCTGTTCCAAAAGACCGACTTTGAAAGGGAGCTTCTCAAGCTCAGTCCAAGCCTCCATAGCTTGGGTCATCAGGTTCTCAGCTTCATCTGCTCTGGACTTCATTTGTGTGGAAGCTCTGCGCAGTGCTTCAAATTGTTCCTGCCTATCATCTGTAGGATGCGCTGCAACACGAGCTTCTAATTCAGCGATCTGCGTTCTATGGTATTCAGCCATAGCAACGATTTCCTGCTCTAGGGCTTTCACCCTTCCACCAATAAATTGAACTTTCTCAACCAGAGGAAGGTCTGGTTGAATCTCGCAGGCCGGAAGCTCCTGGGCGATTTCATCAACTACGTTTCTTATCCCAGTGTCTTGTGCCTCATAAAGTGCAAGCTTCTCAGAGATATTCTTGTAGCCTGCCTTCAGCTCTATCTCCTGTGATTGCAGTCTTTGGTTTGCATGGAATGTGGAGAGCTCTCTAGCTCTCAGCTCAATAGAGACCTTCTCTTGCACTAACTGCAAGGTTTCTATCGGAATCAAAGACAAATTTATTTCAATGGGCCCAACTGCGCTTACCTGCAGTGCGGCCAAAGGATCCGAAAGTGTCATGCTTGTAGGCGGGATGTGCATGACAGTATGCCTCTCTGCAAGTACTTCAACTCAGTCGGTACTTGTAGGTGCCTGCGGCGCCTGCGAAGTAGATGCTGGCGCATGGGTCTACGCAACTCTTCCTACAAGACCTTTTAACTCCACAAACTGCAGGTCCAGAGCACTTCTGATGTGAGCGTGCGCGGTCCGCAGCTCATGAAATTGCTCTTTCAAGTACTGGTCGATCCCCGAGGCAATGGTCTCAGAGGGATGCAACACCTTCTGCTTCTTGGCCGCTGGTTCTGTTGAACCTTCCTCACTTCTTTGCTCAGGCGCTTCCTTGCCCTTATCCTTCTCTTGCGCAGGAGGGGGTGGCATCGTGGATGCGACTTCGGCGGCCTCCCTCCATTCATCTGACCAAGACTTGACAATTTCTTCAACATCTTCAGTAGTCATCTTGTAAAGGCCTACGGCCCATTCTTCTTGACTGCCGCAAGGGCGAAGGTAAATTTCGTGCAAGTTGGCAGAAAAGACCAACTTAGTTCCATATCTTTGTGCTGTCTCCTCGCTCAGCCTCGGCATTTCCTGTATGGTATCTTCGAGGAGATGGTAATATTCACAAAAGACAGTGCGGTTCATCTTGCGCTTTGTAGGATTACTAGAATCCCAGAGGTTCACATAGCGCATTCCTACAACCTCTCCTGCGCGTCGCGGAAGGAACTGAGTGTTGGGGGGCTCCTTCCACCCAACAAAGGCGCATAAAATTAAAAGCCAAGAAAAATGGAACAACTGACTGGCGGTGTCCTGGACGTTCCGGCAGTCTTCCAAGAAAGAATTGAGGAGGAAGAGAGACCAATTGTACTGCTCTCCCTCCGCAGCTGCGATTGCGAGCTCCATGACAGCTCCAGTGACTTCTTTAGGTCTGCACTTCGTGAGAAGTCTTCCTGCAAGCAGACTGCCTGTAAATCTAAGTGCTTCATCCTCAACTATAGTGAGGTCATAAGCCCGACCTCCTCTTGTCAATTTGTATTTCTGCACCAACTATGCAGCCAATTTTTTGTCCTTATCTTTACCAACAAAATGAATATTGGGGTCCTTACAACCCTTAGATAGGCCGGTAATACGATGAATCAAGTCGACATTTAAATCGATTGGCCTCCCCAGCCAAAGGTAACCACCATGAACGCAGGATAGCAGTGCCTTAACAACTGCATTGACTTCATTGCTACGCTCGAAGTGCGGTAGCTTCAACAGGTTCAAAAGTCCAGGCCGCTCTAAATTTGCTGCAAATTCCTTCGGGACAAATTCATCAACCTTTCTGGTCGGATTATAGACTACCGTCAGATAGCGATCAGGCGCGAACTGAGGATATGTTCTATAGTCTCCCAAGTTGAAATCAGAAAACTTGACCAGTGGAAGGTGTCCAAGCAGGGACCCTTCTTGTCGCACGACTTCCGTCATTGGAGGCAGCAGAATCGGATATTTTGCATTCTTCAGAATATGCACCTCAGGTGCATCATCTGGACGCGGCGGAATGTAATTCACCATAGTGGCCAACGGATCTGGAACGGGCTCGTCCGGCTGCTGCGACTGAGATGCCCTTGTTCCCGGAGATTGCTTGGGATCAGTCCAACCAGGGTGCGTGTAAGCCGAGGTCGTCACCGGGGTAGTCATGCCGAAATCTAAGCCTCTGCGCTTAAATTGACGAACAATTTCTTCAGTGGACAGGTTCTCCATCATGAACCAGTATAGACAATCAAGGAATTGAATAGACAAATGGCGGAATAGCGTAGGATACGAACGCTGAAAACAAAGGAAGCAGTCTGCACAACTCGGCTCTGAAAACAATAACTTAGATTCTTAAACAGGACACTATGCAATTCGAGAAAAGTAACCCGAAGATATACGAGTGCGGGGTATTTATAGCTAAAGGCGATAGTAAATGCGGACAAGTGGGGCTAATAGCCATAGATGCCTATGCACGAGTTGACAACCCCCCTACCCCCGCGCCTCTGCGGTGCATTAATTGTGATGGACGGGCTCTGACAGCCTTCCGGGAGAAGATAAAGCTTTCGGCGCATGACATAAATGCGAATATTAGGGAGATCAAGCCGACTCTGTCAGAGAGGATACAATTAAATGGCGAGCTTATCCTTCATTAATATTCAGACGCGGTTATAGGACTACCGTAATTCAAATTTTCGGTGGGTCATTTCAGCATAGGTAACTGTGCATATAGAGGGGTCCACAACGAGAACTCCTCAAGCGGAAACTTGACACAGGGAACTCCGCAAGAGCGATGGTTTGACAAGCCAGGGGAAAACTTTGCAAGAGCGCAAAATAGGGTCGCGCCAAACAAACTTTATTGACATGTGCGGATGCTTCAAGGAACTGCGTGGGAAGCCAGAGACTGAAAGTGTATCGCGACTTCCGTGTAGACTGTGATCATGCGATGCCTCTTTCAACTACACTGGACATTTGCACTTCTTTATCATCTAATTACATCGACAGGGCGGAGTGGCCGCCGCGATAAAGCTTGAGCCGACTCCCGTTGATCATTGTGGGCAACAATTCTTCATTAAGCTTCGCAAGATGAACTGCTCCTCCTTCTGTTATCTTTATGACCCGAAAAGGGCCTAACCAATGTACACGAAACTTGCCTGGAAACTTTATGAATTTACTATCATAGAGGAGTATCAAGTCTCCTTCTTGAAAAACTTTATTCTTAATATGCCTGTCATGCCAAGCTTTCTGTCTTGCCTTCTGTACTTGTTGATGGAATCCGGCTAAAAGTCTGTCTTCTTCTAAGGCAAGCAATTGTGAGAGTCTTTCACTCATAGTATCTGTATCTGTCATTTCTGTAATTTGTGCAATTCTGAGACTGGGAACAATGTATTCCATGGGCATAACTGCTTCTTGTCCATACACCAAACTGAAAGGTGTGTGACCCGTTAGTTTCTTGCATGTGGTTCTGTAAGCCCATAACACAGCTGTGACTCTAAGTTCCCAGTCATCTCTTTTTTGATTACAGATCTTCGTCAGGGCATTCTCGAGAATCTTATTGAATGCCTCCACCGTACCATTAGCTTGAGGGTGGTAGGGTGTACTCTTATGGTGACTAATGTGGAATTATTCAGTAAGGGCCTCTATAGTTTCATTCAGGAAATGTGTACCCTGATCACTCATTAGAATCAGTGGACATCCAAATCTAGTGATAATGTTCTAAAAAATGAACTGCGCGGCAGTGACAGCGTCGCAGTTCTTAACTGGCTTCACCTCAGCCCATTTGGTGAGGTATTCAGTAGCTGTGATGATGTATCTTGCGCCGGTTCTCTTTCCTGGTGGGTTGATAGGTCCTACAAAATCAATGGCCCACTTATCAAAAGCACACAGTGTTATCTGGGGTCTTAGCGGCATTTCATCTCTCCTTGAAGGTTTTCCTGTTCGCTGGCACACATCGCAGCATTTGCAGAATTCTTTAGTATCCTTGTGCAATGTTGGCCACCAAAGACCTGCGGCTAAGATCTTCTGCGCAGTCGGATTTCCTGCGAAATGGCCTCCTACGGTACCTAAGTGCGCTTCTGCGATGATGGAGTCCTTCTCATGCGGTAGGATACATCTGCGCAAGACTTCATCGGGGCCCAGCTTATAGAGCTGGCCTGCTATCAAAGTGAAGTTTGCAGCTTTGACAACAAGTTGCTTCTTCTGCTAGATTGTAAACTCAACTGGCGCTTGCCCGGTAGTGAGAAACTCAAGAATATCGGAATAATATTCATCTGCTGCGTGAATAGAAAAGAGTTGCGCATCAGGCAGATTGTCGTCCAAATTTGTAGGTTCCTCCCCTGAATCTATCCTAGATAAATGGTCAGGTCCTGCATTCAATCTACCTGGCTTCACAATAACCTCAGAATCATACTCCTAGAAGAGAAGTATCCATCTGCAAATTCTTCCCCCTAACACTGGCTTATTGACCAAGTATTTCAAAGCAGAATGGTCAGTATACATTTTAAAATGTGTGCCCAATAGGTAGTGTCTGAACTTCTGTAGGGCATACACCATAGCTAATCCTTCTCTTTCTGTAGTGGTGTAGTTCTTCTCAGCTGTAGAGAATTTTCTGCTAGAGTAATCAATGGGGTGGTCAATACCTCCTTCTCCCGGTTGTGTTAGCACAACCCCCAATGCTATGGAAGAAGCATCTACATGAACAGGAAAGGGTTTTCTCCAGTCTGGGAAAACTAGAATAGGCACAGTGATCATCTTTTCTTTAAGTGTATCCAAGCTCTGTTGGCATTCTTCTGTCCATTGGAATTTCGAATCCTTTTTCAGCAGTCTTTCCATAGGCACAGTTATCTTTGCATAACCTTTGATAAATTTTCTGTAATACCCTGTATGTCCCAATGTAGTGCGCAATTGTTTGACTGAGTTGGGCGTAGGTAAGTTAGCAATGATGACAACCTTTGCAGGATCCATCAGGAGTCCTTGTCTGCATACAATATGGCCCAACAGAATACCAAAAGGAGCACAGAAGATACATTTTTTCAAGTTTAGGGAAATCTGATACTGTCTACATTTTTCTAACATCATGCGCAGGTTCCCTATATGGTTCTTTAATAAACCGAATACAGTCTAGTCATCAAAATAGACTTATAAAAACTTATGAATGAATTCTTTAAAAACAGCAACAACGACTCTAGAGAAGATAGCAGGTGTGTTTTTAAGACCAAAGGGCATTACCGTATACTGGAATGATCCCCATTCAGTCGCAAAAGTGGTCTTATGGCGGTCGTCTGGATGGATTCTGATCTGATGGTATCCCGAAAAGCCATCAGTGAAGGAGTAAGCCTCTTGTCCTCCAACATTATCAAGCACTTCGTCTGTAAAGGGAGTTGGAAATGGATCATGCGCTGATGCGTCGTTCAGCTTGCGCAAGTCCACGCAGATTCTTATTTCACCTTTTGCCTTTTTGTCTTGTACCACCATAGGACTAATCCAATCACTTTCTTCTACTGGCTCAATAATACCTGTTGCGAGCATCTTATCAATTTCTTCTCTAACCTTTTCTTTATATCGCGGGTTCAACCTGTACGGGCGCTGCTTTACTGGCTTGGTGTCTGCTTTGAGAGGTATACGCATAACTCCTAAATCTCCTAATATGCCTTTCATTTCTGTGAACTTGGTAGGAAAGCAATCCTGGTAGTCACGTAATAAATCTGAAATATGGCCAACAGTTTCATCATCCCAATAATCTCCTATAGAAGCAAACTTGGGTTCGGCTTCTGTACCAATGTTAATTTTTTTGAGCTTGATGTGTTTTGTAATGGCAGGGATATCAAGCTGAGGACCTTCAACATTGCGCGTCCCTTCTGATTCTGGAATATTGATGTTGCGAGGATCATCTTCCTCTTCTTCAGTGGTGAAATTATAGCATTCCAGGGCATGTTCTATCTGGACAGCCCAATCTGGTTGAGAATATTCTGGTAATGGACATTGTTCAAATACCTTCTTTCTAATACACTTTAGAGCGTGGTTGATACTTGGATGTTCTGACTCAAAACTGAAGGTAAGTTGAAAACTTTCTATCATAAGAGGCCAAGTGACAGTGCCTCTGCGCAATTCTGTTTCAGTGTACCAGTTCCTTGGAACTGTATCCAACGTGTGGATGAATAGGTGAACCCACTCATCTTCTGGAATATCTGACCACTGCTGAATAGATGCGTCAACGTGTGACCTGGGGTCACTCTGTCCATCATATTTGTGCAACACTTTTGCTGTAGTTCCCTGAAATCTGCACAGTATCAATCTGCGACAGTCTTGCCATATGTGAATATTCTCTTTATGTGCACCCCACCATCTTGCGGGTGTAGCGCGCAGTGCTATATCCAATGCTTGTATTCGCTGCTCATCTAGGATTTGTTGTTCATATGTATGTATGAATTCACTTACTTCAGTTAAACCATCAAAATTTGGAGTGTCATTCACTTCTGTGCCAATCCATCGAATTGATTTAGTCATCATGGTGCAACGCCTTGCAGAAACCTGATGTAAGCGATTCTTCCAGTTTTCCAGTCCTGCGTCTGAATCTGATGTGCATGAGCTATCGCATCGCCAACTGATATGGCCGTCCGCTGTGGGATTGACATAGTCACCATGACTAGCAGTCATCTGATACAAACTTTCCATGTGGCGCACTTCTTCTTCTGCCCGAATGGGTTCAATATACCGTGGTCCTTGAAGTGGATCAAGCGGTGCGATGACCCTGATCTGCTCATCCTCAAAGGTCATCTGTCTTTTCTTCAAATTAATGACAGCCAAATTATCAAATGCCCAGTCTATGCCTAAAAGTGCTGGGTAAGGTCTACTATCATCCAGAATTTTGATTACTTCAAAGTCTGCAGTACTTCTTACTCCCTCAATATCAATAGGTACATTGGGTAATCTGCCCAATGGAGAAACTCGTTGTTGATTCGCAAGTCTTAGCTGGATAGGAGATCTTGTAAGTTGAGGACTACCCATATGTTCCCATGTCTGCATGGTGAGAACATTAACTTCTGAGCCTAAATCCAAAATGACCTCGTCCATTTCAAATGCTCCAATCTGCGCTGTGAGCCTCATTTCTTTTCCAGTTCTAGTATGACTCCCAATCTGGTGAACAGCACGCTGTGGTGTATTCATCGAAGCAGATTGTTGACACTGATCCAACAGATGTTGAAGTTCCATAGTTGCTTTTTCATTGTGCAATACTTTAAGTAGTTTCTCAAGAAAGCATGAACACTGCCTAGTGCATCCTCATCATCAGGCCTTCCAGAGGTAGTGGCTTGTTCTTGCACCAGGTTGTCTTGTCTTAGCACATGCGATCTGATATCATTATGCAGAATTGCGACAGAACTTGAAGCTTGCGGATCTGAGAAGTACTCTTGAGCTTGTTTGAATGCTTCTTTCTGCTTCTGCAGGTCGAGCAAAGATGGTTTAATATTAGCGCGGCGCACCCATTGCGTCGCTTGCTTTCCAGTTCCCAACTCTGGCGCACCAGTGGTTGCTCCACTGCGCATCACTATATTAACTGTAGGGTCTGGTTTTCTTCTTTCTGCTCCAATCAACTGAATATTCTGATTGACTTGTGGCGTCTTTGCTTGCATCTTAGCCATCAACTGAGGGAATTCTTGAATGACATGATCATAAGATTTACAATATCTGCAGATGGTTGTAGGATTTTGGCAATCCCTTGCATAATGACCTTGAGCTCTGCAATTATAACAAGTGATCTGTCCTCTTCCTCGACCGAAACCTACTGCGCATCCGTGGCCCCTATAATTTCCTCCTCGGCCTTCGCGGGTTTGGTCATACTGTGGACCTGCCGTGCGTCCTTGTGCCTTTGACTGTACTCTATAAACATCATGTTTTCTTTCCATCATAAGATCATATGCTCTGCAATTGTTCTCATCATGGCCTACTGATTTACATAAATTGCAATATAGATTCTTTGGAGTTTGTACGTATTTCTGTAACAAGTGACATTCTTGTGGTCTGTGACCTCTAGTTCTATAGATTTCACACCAAGGTCCCTGGGCCTGTGGTAAAGGGTTAGGTGCTCCAGTTGCAATATACTCTATGAAAACGGGACAATGATCCTTTGAATAACCTTGCGCTTTACATTTTGTACACCAAATTTCTTCTTTAATTTCCTTGCCTTTCTTAATATCATGCACTTGCAAGGTTAAGTTTGCTAACTGGTTCCTGTAACTGCGCAACATCGTTGCTTGTTCCAGCAATTGGTGAAGCTTCTAGTTTCATAGCCATCTCTAGAGATTGTTCTTGTGTAGTGAGATTCCATTGCATCAGAGGAAGTCTAATGTGTGGAAGCAGCGCAGCAATGAACCATTCCTTATGTTGCTGCGGTGCAAACTCAAAGCTTACTTGATCTATCAAAGCTTTGAACTTCTGGTCAAAGTCCCATACTGACTCTGTGGGTAACTGTTTTATGTCTTTGAGCTCGGTTATACACTGTGATTCTGATTTAGGTTTCTTGAATTCTCTAATCATAGCATTTCTGACATCAGCAAGCGTCCTATTCTGTGGTGCTGAGTATTTCATGAACCAAGTTAAGGCTCTTTCTCTTAGTGTGGTTGCTAACTGAACCAGCTTAACAGCATCATCATTAATTTGCTTGATTGTCCAAATGGCTTCACATAGGAACCAGTGCTGCTCAGGGTCTTCTAGCCTTGTTCCTCTAAAAGTTGGTAGCTTCATGTCATCACCCATCCTTCTTGCGCTAGGTTGAGGTGGAGGTGCTGTAGCACTGCCTCTGGGATGGTTAGACAATGGTGGTGCTGAGGTACTAGAAGTACCATGCGGGCTACTAGAAGGTGTTACTACGGGGTTATACTGAGCCCCGTCTGGCTTTTGCGGTGTAAAAGGGTGATAAGGGATATGAGCACTCCCTTGTCTCTCTATATGGCTCGCTCTAGGAACTTGACTATCTTCTGGGATAGAATCAAAAGAATGCTGGTCAAGGCCTACTTTATACCATTTTCCACTACGAGTACAACCAATAGCTTCAAGATCACTATCAGAATCTGTGGACATTACTTGTCTATGCTATTCATCGGAAGCTATGCATAGTTTTCCTTTTTCATACAGAAGCATTTTAATCGAGAGGTTCAGAGAATTTAAGAACTTACCCCTATACGCTTTGAAGAAGTTCCTCTTAGCTTCGCTGAAGCTCTTTTTGGTATCTACTGCAAACTCGGTGATGAAGCCTTCCAACAGACTGTTCAACCAAAAGTCTATTGCGCGGGACACAGAATTATCTACCCGCTTCAAAATGCTAACTAGCTCAGGCGTCCAAGCGACGGGTTGATCAACATGCACAGTGGGTCTAGTATCTGCTATCTTAGCTACCCACGCATGTAACTCAAGTGAAAATGTGACAAAGAAAATTTTGTGAAGGTCAGTATAAATATACTTCTGCAACCAGTCTTCTGTCTGAAGCCTAGAGCTTCTATTTTCTCGTTCAGCGAACTCTCTAGCCTTTGAATCAAACCTGTCTTGAATTTCTTTAGTTGTAGGATTCCAGTAGCACATTGCCTTCAAAATAATATGGTTGAAGCCGACAACAAAACCATTTGTTGGCTTAAGCAGTATCTCGCACGTCGCCGGAATAACAAGTCTCAAGGCAACGGAACCATTTGTTGGCTCGCCCTTTCTCTAGGTTTCGCATCAATCTCGCACGTCGCCAGAATAATAAGTCTCAAGGAAAAGGAACCATTTGTTGGCTGCTTTTTGGACAGACCTGGGTTTTAATGAGGTGCAACAACAAACACCCCTAGGCGCACTAGCCCTCTCGGCAACGAGCTGCGCAGCAGCCCGAAGTCTCACCCGAAGTGGCTATGGGGGGGCTAAGGAATCAAGTTTCCTTAACCTAGGTGACGCGGAGACTGCTATCTTCTCCCTCTCTCTTCCGAGAGGATTCCCAAAAGCGGAACGTCTTACTCTTCCGCAGACCTCAGTGCAACAGCGCTGGAACTCTCGCTTGCCAGCCTAGCTGCGCGGTATCTCCACTCCTGCGCACGAGGCAATTACCCTCTGCATCGTTACTCTATGTATCGTTTCTGCTTGCGCGCCCAGCGCAGTAACGCATTCCCTACACGCTGCGGCGACGGTGCTCTTATTGAATCCTTCGATAGTGCGCGAGAATAAATTCTAAGGGAGCTTCAAGGACTTGCTTTATATACTCATTCATAAATACAAGGAAACATTCATGTAAATGTAGATAGTAAACTAAAACATGCATTCACACAACACAGCATCATAACAATGAGAATTATGTAGTTCACCTCCACGGGGAAACCATGTCCACGGGAAGTGTATCTTATATTAATCTCAGAACGGGAATTACACAGTCCTGCTGCGCACACAGCTGCAGCCTTAGATCTTTCCAGGAAACTCCACGCACACAGCTGGGAGCCCTTCTCTAGATCTAGTCTCTTCTTCTACAGAGATTACAATGGTTCAGACGTCGACTCAGACTGTCTGCAACTCAGTGACTAGCTCCACAGCTATCACTTCTCCAACTTATCTAACATCTAATGGCTAACGTCTAACCTTCTTACATCTAAAACATCTAATATCTAGCTAACCAACTAACGTCTAACCTTTACAATTACACATATATATAGGTAGCCCTGAGGGTCGCACCTTTACAAAACTGTGGGCCTTTCCTAGCAGTATTCCCCAAAAACCCTAACCGCGGACATGGCTAGGTGTACTGTAGGCGCCGCTTGCAGTGACGTCGCCACTTCCTGCAGGCTCCGCGATTTTCGGTGTAGATTGCGGGTATGGGTGCCGCTTCATCATTCACTGCTCCTTGTCCTTCGCCTTCGATGCTTTGGTCCGTTGCTCTTCCTTGATCAGAGAAACCATAACTTCTGTACTTAGCCTTAATGAGGGTAGCTGAGCCCTCTATTCCGTCGCTTCATTTATTGTGGTAGCTGAGCTCTCTACTCGGCCACATTCATTCTCCTTTGACATGTGCGCGCGAGCTCCACGATTTTCGGTCTGTAATCTGCGCCGAGCTCGTCCATCTGGCACCGTACTGCACACCGTTCACTTCTGCCCAAAATTGGTGCTTGTTCAAAATTAGCACTTTCCCTTCAACACTTGTGCTTTTTCCTCAAAATTCGCAGCTTTACCATAGCTGCGGCCTAGGCTCCAACAGAATGCTTATCAATCACCTTTTGGAGATATGGGGAAGTAGGAGACTTAGATGTTTGAACATCTAATGATCATAATTGTGCAATTACACCTTGAATTCCCTTTTTTATCAATTTTGTCATACCACTAGAGCTTATCACCTTGCGTGGTTTCCCCGTGATACCCTTTAACTCATATTCTTTTCCTTCCCATAAAAATTTCATGAAAAGCTTCTAAAAATTAAAAGCCACTGTTCCCAATGATTGTAACCATTGAACTCCTAAGACAACATCAACACCCCCCATCATAATATAAATCAATGGACTATTCAATACATATTCCCCCATAGTGAGATTGATATTATGGAATTTTCCTGATCAATTGACAGTTCCTCCATCTGCAGTCATTACTTGAAACTCTGGTGTTAGATATACAAATCAATTGAGAACTTTGGGTAATTTACAGTGAATGAAATTATGAGTACTACCATAATCAATCAACATTGTTACCTTTTTCTTTTTGATATATCCTTTGATATTGAGAGTTTGAGGACTGCTACTTCCAACCAATGCATGATAGGATATGGTGGGAGTAATCTCTTCGGAAGTAGTATCTTCTATTTCTTCATCTTGAGACGGTTCTTATTCTTTTGGTGCTTGTTCATTTTCTTCCTCTGCTTCACAATCTATGTAAAATAATTTATTCTCAATTCACTTGTGGCCCTTACTGTATTTTCTATCACAACTGTAACAAATCTCTTTTGGTCTTTTTTCCTCTAGTTGTTGTGGTGTCAACATTATAGGTTGTGGATGACTTGAGATCACAATTCATTCTTTATAGTTGTAAGTGGTAGACTTCCTTGTTTCCATAATTTTGTTTTCAACTTTTCTTGCCACCCTGAATGCATGTTCCAAGGACTTAGGTTCCCAAAGGTGAACCTCATGTTGGATGTTATCCTTCAAAGTTCCAATACAGAGATCCAACAAATTATCTCCTGAAATATTCTTCACTATGAGACTTAGCTTCTGAAACTGCTTGATGTGCTATGTAACTGAGCCTTTTGCTTTAGATTTACCAATTGGATAAAGAAGGTGTTTCTATTTATATCCCCATAATGTGCAATTAATTCTTTTGTGAATATAGACCATGCCAGATAATAGAGTCCTTTTTACGGTCACAAATCCATTGGTACCATACAAATTGACCAATATCTAAATATAAGGATGCAATAGTTACCTTTTGCAAAGTTGGAACCCGATGTAGATCAAAGAATTGCTCCATCTGGAATATCCAAGTTATTGGATCATTGCCATCAAACTTTCTCATGTCAATTTTAGGAAGTTGGGTACCCTTTGGTGACTATCCTTGATGACTTCCATTACTAGAATCATTTCCTCTTGGAATATTCTTGTTCATGGAATATTTCTCAACATGGAAATTATCTTTATCCTCCTGAGTATCCTAGAACACATCATCACTTGGAGGGGGAGTATCCCTTGCATTTTGTATGAGATTACAATATTGTTCAAATTCTCCTCTAAATTGAGTAAATCAACTTTTCTCACCGAACCTTTTATATTTTCCTCCATTTTATTCAACTTTTCCTCTAAATTAACTAAATCAAATTTTTTCACAGTCCCTTTAATCATATCTTCCAACTAGGACACTTGAAAAGACAACTCTTCCCTTTCATCGTACGTCGGGGATGGATCATTTGGTGGTTTGACGGGAGAGTGAGTTTTTACACTTCCTTTTGGTGGCATTTTGAACAATATAACTAGATATCACACCCTAGGTTTCACTAGAATTAGATCCTTCTACTCAAAGCTATTCAAATTTAAAATGGCTTACCTTTTTCAAACCCTGAATAAAAGACTGTTTTATGGATGACTTGTAACTAAGGTAAATTTGAAATTTATGCTCCTATGGGTATGAAAATTTGGCCTGATGTGTCCTTTTTCCAATGCTGCTGGTCTGACCTAATTCTGATGTACCAATAAGAAGTTATTTCAAATCTCCCAACACTTCTTATTTTTTGTCTTTCCAGAAGAGCGAACTTGTACGGTTGGCCACGTGTCCAATATTTTGGATATGAGTCTGAAAACCCTACCAAAAAAAACCGTGGTCTTTATTATTTCTGATACAATAAGTCTCACTCAATTTGGATCTTTCATGCCCCATATATGATCTTTTTCCCCAGAACACTTGTTTACGACTAGTTTTTGGACTAGTCAAAAACCCTAGATTCCGAGGAGAATATATTCGAACCTGGTTGGTATTAGGATCTGAAAATGAGACCACAAATATATCTACCTATTTTGGAGATGAGTTTTTAATCTCACTTTCTAAATCCTTGTAGAAAAAAAATTATAGCGAAAATTCCAAGATGATTTGTTTTAAAGAAACCAGTCCCAAGGAAAGAGCTCTGATACCAAATGTTATGCAACCAAGTCCTATATATAGCATAAAAATAGCATAAATGGACCAAACGAAAGTAATCCATGTCTTAATAATGAATAACTAATATGAATAACAATCCTCTTCGAGGGATGAACCTCCTTACACAATGTATTGTGTACATAAGACACGACAAGATACAATGATGACTAAAATGAAAAGGTCTCCTTCCTATATATAGGAGACAAAGGGGTACAATAAAAACTAATAGACCCACTAATAGACCCAATCAAACATCAATAATATGTAATGTGCCATAATAAAGGGGGTAATGTGCCACTACATAATGGGTAATGTGCCAATATTTAGGGCTTAACACATTATAAGTTATTTTCATAGGTACAAGTTGGAATGAAGAAACGTGGAGGCATAAGTGTGCATTCGAGCATATTCAAGCCCTTTTTGGTGTTCCATTTTTTTTTTCCAGAATGAAAAATCACCCAGGTAAATAAATAAAACATATGTGACATCATCACCTTCTGAGGAAATGTTATTAAATATGTTTCATTCTGGTTGGGATAAAAGAATCCATGACAAACATGGAGAACATATAGAATGTTGAGTAAATCATACCAAAATATTATTTAGGTGAGTTACTATTTATGTCTCATTTTATGGATCATGCTAGCATAAATTGCAATGTATATACAGCTCTTCTAGTGATATTATATGTGGTGTTGCATCCAATGTTGTAGGTATTGGATACCGAGACACGCATTATATATTTCATTCAAGTTTTGTCGATGGAGATATGTTCGTATATCAGGAAAATGGAATTGGATTCCATTAGAGCAAGATGATGATGATGGAACACATTCTCCTATAATAGTAGTTGATGTTTTGAAAAATGGGAAATGATTTAGATCCTTGACATTGGAAGAAAATTGGACATTATTTGATGTGAGACAACAATTGGAGTTGGAAGATGTCAATAATTTTAGGTTTTTTCACAATGGGGAAAATGTAGTAACAACATATTAGTTGTCATTGATGTCACTGATTTTTTTTTTGTTACATAAATATATTGATTTTTTACCTATATATGTTTTCTTACTTCTTACTCTTGTTTGTGGAGCCTGATCTTCTTAATTCAGAGATGTTGTTTCAGCCGTGTTTGTACCCCACTTTTATATGATATGCAGGTGGAATGTACACTCATCCTAGCGGGGGGGATCATCCATCTCGGCTGGGGGGTTCGGGGGGAAACCCCTGAAATAAATTTTATGGGTTGTTTTGTTGGCCAACAATTTGCGGGCCCATGGCATTGAGTAGCTTGTAGCATTTTCCCATGGTAATTCCCTTTAAAAGGAAAACATTGTAATACGACTATGTAATGTATTGTAGCATTCTAAATATTTATGTGATTGTGTAAGAGAGACTGAGAGAGAGTGAAGAGGAAGTTGCAACGGATGTGCTGCAGGTTGTATCCCTTCATTTGTTGGATGGTATAATAATAAAAGGACTAGCAATTTCTCCATGGACGTAGCTTAGATTGGGTGAACCACATTGTATTGGTGTCTCTCTTGTATTGTGTTTAGGTGATTTATATTTGCATCTTGTTTATTTTTATTGCTCCACGATCCTGTTTTTATAACAATTGGTATCATAGACAAAGGTCTATTTTGCAGATAAACTCATAGGAAAGAAGGATTCCTGGTTCGAGTGGGAGAAATGGAGGAAGAAGGAAAGTTTAAGTTCGATAAATTTAATGGCCAAAACTACCAATATGAGGATCTATTTCTACAGTTGGGAGGAAAAGCAGCAGAGATTTATATGCAGCAGCCACAGGGGTATGAGGTCAAAGGGAAGGATAATTTAGTATGCAGGTTGAAGAAGAGATTGTATGGGTTGAAGAAAGCTCCAAGACAATTGTATTTGAAATTTTTCAGGTTTATGACAAAACAAGGTTATAGTAGATGTCATTTCGACCACTGTGTTTATTTCAAGAGGCTAGATAATGGAAGATATATTATCTTGTTACTGTATATGGATGACATGCTTGTTGTAGGGTATAACATGCAGGATATAAATGTGCTCAAGAGGAAGTTATCTAATTCATTTGCGATGAAGGATTTGGGTGCTGCAAAACAAATCCTTGGTATAAGAATAACAAGAGACATGAAAAATCGCAAATTAACATTGTCTCAGGGTGAGTGCATAGAAAAGGTGTTGGAGAGGTTTAGAATGCAGAATGAAAAAATAGTTAGTACAAATTTGTCTATCCATTTCAAACTAAGTAAGGAGATGTGTCCCAAGTCATAGGAATAGATAGATTACATGTCCAGGGTTCCCTATTCATTAGCAGTTAGCAGCTTGTTGTATGCCATGGTGTGCACAAGACCAGATATTGCACATGCAGTGGGAGTTGTGAGTAGTCCAGGTAAAGAACATTGGAAGGAAGTATAATGGATTCTCATGTATTTGAGAGGTACTACCACTCATGCACTATGTTTTGGAGGTTCAGACACTGTTCTACATGGATACGTTGATGCAGATATGGCAGGTGATAAAGATAGCAAGAGGATCACCATAGGGTATGTATTTACTGTAGGTGGAACAACAATAAGTTTGATTTCGAAGCTGCAAAAGGTTGTTTCACTTTCAACAACAAAAGCAGAGTATGTTGCTGCTATAGAGGCTAGTAAAGAGATGATTTGGTTGCAGAGGTTCATGGAGGAATTGGGTAAGAAGAAAGATGATAGCAGGTGTATAGTGACAGCCAGAGTGCCATTCATATTGAAAATAACCGAACCTTCCATTCTAACACTAAACATATACATCTAAAGTACCATTTCATACGGTCTATTCTAGAAGATGAACTGTTGAAGATGGAAAAGATACAAACTAGCCAGAGTCCTGCATAAATGTTGACAAAGGTAGTAACCAAAGAGAAACTGAGTTCCTGCTCGGTTTCAGTTGGCCTTGTAGCATGAAGGTGAAGATGAGAAATTTTCCAGATCCAAGGTTCAGAGCATAGTCCAGCAAGTGCAGGAGCAGTGGAAGTGTTGTGATCGGTATCTAAGTGGGATATTGTTGGTTGTGGAGCCTGATATTCTTAAGTCAAAGATGTTGTTATTTTAGCCATGTTTGTACCCTAGTTTATATGGTATGTAGATGGAATGTACACTCATCCCAGCGGGGACCATCCTCGGCTGGGGGGTTTGGGGGCGAAGCCCCCAAAAGAAATTTTATGGGTTGTTTTGTTGGCTAACATTTTACGGGCCCATTGTATTGAATAGCCTATAGTATTTTCCCATGGTAATTCCCTTTAAAAGGAAACATTGTAATACAGCTGTGTAATGTATTGTAGCATTGTAAATATATCTGTGATTATGTAAGAGAGACTGAGAGAGAGTGAAGAGGAAGTTGCAATGGATGTGCTACAGGTTGTATCCCTTCATTTGTTGGATGGTATAATAATAAAAGGACTGGAAAGTTCTCCGTGGACGTAGCCCAGATTGGGTGAACCACGTTATATTGGTGTCTCTCTTGTATTGTGTTTAGGTGATTTATATTTGCATCTTGTTTATTTTTAGTTCTTTGCGGTCCCGCTTTTCTAACACTTACATTGTGTTTCATAGGTTGGAAAGCGACGAGAGAGTCTTTTTTCTTGCAAGGATTGTGTCCTACCATCTAAGCTGGAGATTGAAGAGTGTTAGTACAATGAAGACATTGCAAGCGCCCATTCTCTATTTTCAAGTTTGATAATGACAATTATTCATCTCATAGTACTTGATGTCCAAGTTAACTATGATACTTGTAACATTTGGACTTTTCCATGAGGAATATGAGTACAATGGTGAATTATGTGGATCTTAGTCATGACATAGAACTATCATATGGGCTACGATTCAGAACTAGCTTCACAAATAAAAATGAACCATGTTCATGAAATTTTATGATTATCAATGAGCAATATTTCTTCTATTGAATGCATTTTTTTTCAGACTTTAATGAACAATGGTTATTTTGCTCATTTTGGTGATTATATATAAAATATAACTTTTTCAATATGTTTATGTTTTGTATTATTTTATTACCTGTTTCAGCTGGTCTTTTTATGAGATATTTGCTTATACGATTTATGTTTATCCACCTTTCAGTTTTCTTATTTACATTTTACTTTGAAATTATTTTTACTTTACAATAATTGCAACATAAACAAAAGAATTGAACTCTAAAATCCTAATTACAAAACTGATGCAAATCTTGTGTTTTTTCGAATCTTCATCTGGAAAAAATTCAATTGTAGGCATTATTAATTAAATCACAAGAATGGTTTAGATAGGATGATGTTGAAAAAATAAATTGAATCCATTCCAACAACTATTCAACTACATCACGCTTATAGGGCAATATTGTACCTCAAGAAAAATGAAAGGGTTTGTGTATAAATTGTGCTTAAAGCACTGCATTAGTACAATTTGGGCATTGAAATCACCCAAATGGAGGTCACCTAAAGCCAAGAACCTTCTGAATTTATGCTTTGATATTTAATGCATTAAGTATGTTTGGATGACCAGTCAACCCTTTAATGAAAACTACTGGACCATATGCTCATTTGTTCTCAATATTAGTTATTTTTCCCCAACAATAGAAATACTTGTGTGTATTTGAACAATACAAATTATCAATTACAAGACATGGAAAACCCAACTCATATTTCTATGAACAACTCTTTGAATCATGGCAGTCTCAGTATCAAATACATTATATATATTATATATCAATTTTAACTACTAACTGCATTATGTATCAAATGGCACATTTGTTGGGGCATACACTTAAAGAAGAATATCTCTCTCATGGATTTTGAATGAAGCAACTAAAAAACCAATAATAATTCAAGTCTATGATATCAGAAAATTTCTAGAGGCATATAAAGCTTGCTTCAAACATTCAACTTTCCATAAAGGAGTCTTAGTTATTTCATTGTCTTCAACATTTTCTTCATCTTTGAATAATTGTAATTCACATTACTTCATATGGCCAAACATTTTATTCAATACATTTAAGAAGATACAATTTTGATTGATTTATAAGCACCAATGTTTCTCATATTTATGTCAAGTGAAAACTTCATCAATGGAAATCCAACTTTGATTTTGACTTTGCTGGTGTAATGCTAACTTTGAATTTGACATTTCCAATTGAATGCTAACGTGGAATTTTTCTCACTGGTGCAATCTAGTAGCCAAGAAAATAAAAAAATCTTTGCAAAAAAATTAATAATTCCAATAGGTTTGAAATTAGCAACCAAACAAAAGAGTGATGATAATCAACGAGATTTAAGGTTAATAACTTATGGTACATTAATTAAAGTTTAAAGAAAAGTATTACTTATTTTAAAGGATGTGAGAATCTAATCATAACAATTGTTCTCACCTCATTCTAACAAGTTTTAGTGGGTACTTGATGACCATAAAGAGAAAGTGAAAGGAAGTGGCTTTGAGGATTTTAAAAATATGAACCCAACATGCAACACTTGTAAAACCAACTTCAATTCAAGGAAGCCATGCTAAAGCAGTATGTGAGAACCAGTGAATAAATAAAGGTAAAAGAAGTCTAAATTCTAGTTTTTCTTTATTATATAGAGTTGGGGGACATCCCATTGAAATAGACCTTCAAAGATTTATCTGTTAAGCATGTATGATTAATGGTTATGGAATTATTATATAGTGAATGATCAAACTACAAACAATTCCAACATATTTGAGAACTTTGTGGAGAACTAGAAAATGGTCTTCCGAGCCTAGGAGGACACTTTAGAAAGACAACAAACCATATAGAGATGTAAAGATTCAACGACACTGCATCTGGTCCAGTAATTAATCAACTGGAACTTCTGAGCAATTTGCTTTTCCTAATTGGTCACTGAAATATCATCCAAAGAAATCTTATGCTTAGTTTGGAAATCTAGTTGAGGCCTAGTTTAGTTGCAACTGCCTCTCACACAATCTACTAGAACAAGGAAATTATGAAAATGAAGCCGCACTATGAGATGAGTGAGGTCAACAAACAAAAGCACCTAGTGTCACTCAATTTAAAGAGTTATTATTATGATGTCAACCCCTCCACTAATATATCTTGAATTATTGAAAATTAGTCATGAAATTAAGGGGGTGTCAACATGAAAATGCACGTCATCATAGAGGGTAGTAAAAACATTGAATATATAAAATATTTACACTCCAATGTTCAAAATGATAGTCCAAGCATTTCAATAATGTAGATTTCACACTTGCAGTGAAGCTGATAAGAGATCATAGTTTATGTGTAGTTTGCTCTAGAAGTAAACAACAAGATATTCAATTTGCATGTAGTTTTCTTTAATATAAACAAATTAGATTTTGTTGTAGTCCCAAATAAAATATGGAACCAAACTTTTTACAACCTCATTATATCGGCTTTGACATGTACGATGCAAAATAGCTTGCCCTTCCTTTCTCCAGTCAATAACATAAACTCATTGTTCGGGTACACAGGGTACTCCCAAAAGACCGAACACCTAGAGCAACCACTTCACACAAACAGATCACAGATCGATACACCGATGTTTTGACGTGGTTTAAACCCTCGTGAGGGAAACACTCCATGGCCCCGGCCAAATAGATTCTACAGGACAATTTATTATGTAATGAAAGAAAGTTACAAATGAGCTTCTCATAATCGATCAACTAAACAATGACCCTCCATGCTATTTAAATAGAGATCATGGACCAATCGGGTGTTAAGCCACAGATCAAGGTTAGGTATGATCAAAGAGAAGTTGAGCCATCGGATCACTCTATGTCGGGAACATAACGTGATCGTCGGATTAAGTATTTACAAATGCATACTAAAGAAACACACTTTCCCTAACGAATATATTACACAAGTTGATCTTAACTAACTCCTAAGTGTCTAAATATCCTAACATCTCCCATTAAGAACAAATTGGGATAGGATTGAAGGATTTACAAAAGTGACACTATCAGGAGAAGGAAGGAGGCATTAGAGCCTATCCCCCCTTAATGACAAGTTCCTGAACTCCTAACATAGATTGAATTTTAGAAAACTTCGCTTCTGTAAGAGACTTGGTGAAGATGTCTGCAACTTGATCATCTGTAGGGCAAAAGAGCACTTCAAGAACATGATCATGAACAAGATTTCTGATGAAGTGCATATGTAGCTCAATGTGTTTGCTGCGTTGATGTAGAACTGGATCTTTGGCAAGCTTGATGACACTTTGATTGTTGCACCAAAGTGGAGTAGGCTGCTGCTGCTCGAATACAAACTCTGAAAGGATCTGTCGAAGCCATAAAGCTTCCTGACTGGCATTAACTGCTGTTCGATATTCTACTTCTGCTGAAGAAAGAGCAAGAGCTTGTTATTTCTTACAAGCCCAAGTGATAGGTCCAGATCCCAGACTGAAAACATAACCTGTAGTAGACTTTCGATCATTAGGATCGCCGGCCCAATCTGAATCAGTGAAACCAACCAACAAAGGTTCCCCCCCTGTACTGTAATGAATCCCAAACTAAATTGTACCTCGAATATATCGAAGTATTCTTTTAGCTGCTTTCCAGTGACTTTCATGAGGTGTCTGCATATAACGGGAAACACGACCAACAACAAAGGAAAGGTCAGGACGAGAATGAGTCAAGTATAAGAGACTACCAACAAGCTGACGATACAAGGTGGCATCGACTTAAGGTGAAGTACAAGTGGCAGGAAGTTTGACTCCAAACTGGAAGGGAGAAGGCGCTGGTGTACAATATTCCATGTGAAAGCGACGAAGAAGGTCACAAGCATACTTAGACTGAGAAAGAAAGATTCCTTCTTTGGTTTGCAGGACTTGGAGACCAAGAAAATAATGCAAATGTCCTAAGTCTGACATTTCAAAATTTTGTTTAAGACTGGATTTCACATGGGTTATAAGCTTAGGGTCACTACTAGTAAGAATAAGGTCATCAACATATAGAACAAGTATGATGGGATGGTTTCCTACTTTCTTGGTATAGACATTGGGGTCAGAATGGCATCTAGAAAAACCAGTGTCAAGGAGAAAGTTATCCATTTTGGCATACCAAGCTCTAGGAGCTTGCTTAAGGCCATATAAGGATTTCTTAAGGCGACAAACAAGGCTAGAGTTATTTTGAACATATCCAGGAGGTTGTTCCATGTAAATTTTCTCCTGTAAATCACCATGTAAGAATGCAGACTTGACATCCATTTGATGGACTTCCCAGTTATGTAAGACTGCAAGGGAAAGAACAAGGCAGATGGAGTTCATTTTTGCGACAGGAGCAAAGGTTTGATTGTAGGCAATCCCTTCAACTTGGGAAAATCCTTTGGCAACTAACCTTGCCTTAACTCTTTCAACACTTCCATCTGATGCATACTTAGTTCTGTAGACCCATTTACATCTGACAAGTTTTCTTCCTTTTGGAAGAGGTACAAGATCCCAAGTATCGTTCGCCATTAAGGAATGATATTTTTCATCCATAGTTGCATCCCAATCTGGATTTCTTGAAGCTTCTGCAAAGGTTTCTGAATCATGATTCTCGAAAACTTGATCCAAAAGAGAAGAGGCTCACTGAAATTGAGAACGTATTCGACGTTGATCTCTAGGATCACCAGCAAGATCACCAGCTGCTTCACATGTTGAATCGACCCATTGAGGAAGCACTTGTGCTGGTGCAACTGGAGGAACGTGAGCAGGCAGAGGTGGTTTTTCATCCTCACTGTCATCATCAGAAATTGGAGTTGGAAACCTGTCAAGGAAGTTGGAAGAAGAATAAGAAGGCACAAATGCCGAATCAGGCTCCCAGGCCAAAGATGGAACAATCGCCGAGTTAGGATCACAGGCTAAGAGATTTTCATCAAATTTAACATATCTTCTAATGATTATATCATGAGAATGTGGTTGAAGAAGTCTATAACCTTTTACATCTTCAGAATATCCAACAAATATGCACTTTTCACTTTTAGGCTGCAATGCTTTCCATTTTTCATCCGGAATGTGAGCCCATGCTTCATTACCAAACACACGGAAGTGACTTACATCAGGTTTAGTTTTACTCCAAGCTTCTTCCGGTGTTATACCTTGTAATTCTTTAGTGGGGGTGCGATTAACTATGTAATTTGCACAATTTATGGCTTCAGCCCAAAATTGAAGACTTAGTCCTTTAGATTGGATCATACAATTAGCCATTTCTTTTAAAGTGCGGTTCTTCCGCTCAGCTACACCATTTTGTTGTGGTGTATATGGAACAGTGTGCTGTTGTTGGATGCCTTGTTCAGTGCAGAAAGTAGTGAAATTTTTGTTAACATATTCTCCTCCATTGTCAGATCTTAACTTAATAATTTGATGACCAGATTGTTTTTCAACAAGGGCCTTGTAGGCCAAGAACATGTTAAATACTTCGCTCTTAAGTTTTAGGAAATAAACCCAAGTGCATCTGGTGTAATCATCAATGAAAGTTAAGAAATATTTGAAACCAGAAAATGAAACAGATGTAAGAGGACCACACAAGTCACTATGCACAAGCTCCAAGGGAACTGAGGCGTTACAAGAGACACATTTTTCAAAACTGTCCCGATGATGTTTTCCGAGTACACAACCGGAACAAACACCATCCTTGCAAGATACCATAGGAAGACCTGTCACCATATTATCTTTACATAGTTGTTGCAATGAGTGATAATTTAAGTGACCAAATCACTCATGCCAAAGTTTGCTCAAGTTATCACTATGAGCAACAAAAACTGAAGGAAAATGTGATGACCCAAATCTGTTAAACTTGTACAACTTGGTAACATCATCAACAATTCCGATAGCTAGGACCTGTTGAGGATCTTTAAAATCCTTGATTACAACTTGGTGAGGTGTAAACGCCACAGTTTTACCTTCACCAGAATGAGTGATCTGATAGATTAATAACAAATTGCAGGAAATTCTTGGAACACATAGTACATCACTAAAATGACCACTATCTACTGGAAATATTCCAGCTCCTACAACACTTAGAGATCTATCATCACCAACAAATATTTGTTTGGTGTTACATTCATGCATAGTAGAAAAGATGGCTTGATCCTTAGCCATATGATAAGATGCTCCTGAATCAATGAGCCATTCATTTGAAGTAGAAGAAGAAGATGCATTATAAGAATAACGATAAGCACAAAGTGTATGTCCATGAGAGGTAGATTCTGAAGGCGAATCTAGGCTGATGTGGTGCTTCTTTATTGCTGCTTCCAAGGCTGCCATCTTCTTGAAACACTTAGATTCATCATGATTATCTTTCCCGCAATAGTTGCAATGACGCTCAGTCTTCTTTCCTTTTGGCTTGGATCCTTTGTCATTTTTCAAAGAAGGAGCTGACTGAGAGGGTTGGGACCCTTTTTTGACTTATTATTGCAAAAATTTTGTTTCTTGGGAGGCTTGGACTTTTCTTTCTGTTGGGAAAATAAGGCTTTTCTAGATGTATTTGCATTGTTGATTATTCCACGATGGATGAGTTTATCTTGCTCTCTAATCAAGGAATCACAAAATGATTCACGACTAGGATCTTGATAGCTAGCTACATTCAAGGATTCTTTCATGGAGTAAAATGTAGATACAAAAACAGAATATGTAGGTCCAAGTTTGAAAAGAATATGATAAATGCATTGTTTGTCTTCCCTCTTAATCTTACATTCTGCACATAAGAGTTTAAGAGTTTTGTACTTAGATAAATAATCTTGAATACATGAAAAATCACTTGGATTTAAAGAAATCAACTCATTTTCGAGTTGGTGACCTCGAATTTCATTGTGTTTACCAAATACAGATTCCAACTTGTCCCATGAAGCATCAGGTTCATCAATTCCAGATATGTGGAATCGCAAATCAGTAGAGATTGACATCCCAATCAATCCACGAGCTTCGTCACATCTATTTGCCCATTTTATTTTCTTATCATCATCAGTGGGTTCTGTTTCTTTCCCTGAGGTAATTTTGAAAATTCCCCTACTTCGTAGAACATCCTCCATACGAGATTTCCATGAGAAATAGTTGGAACTATTAAGTAGAATGTCACAAGGGGCTGCCATATTTGTAAATTAATGGATGTAAAAGCAGAAACCAATAGTCTGGATGCGAAGATCTTGAAAAAATAGGCGGTTTAAAAAAAAAGGCATTGAAAAATGACTTTGGATGATGAAGTTATGCTTGAACAAAGAAAATGCTGAAGATGTCTCCAATAGTGACGTGGCACATAGAGAATGACCAGCTAAAAAAATAACCCCCCTCTTCCAAAGATGAACCTTTTACAATCACTTTACAATAAAGTTGCTTTAAGTGAATCACTTTTGTAAAATAAAGGATTCACTTTTACAATGATATTACTTTTAAATAGTGCAACAATAAAAAAGAACTTAAGTGACTCACTTTTTTATTTGTATTTTTATTATTATTTAAGTGAGATGCACTTTTACAATAAAGTAACTTGAAAATAGAAATTGCATGCACTTTGCCTTTCAAAAGCAACTTCCTAAGACTTGAACTCAAGACCTATTAAGGAATAAAACAACTTTGAACCAAGTGAACTAGATTAAAAGATATGTAAAATATGAGAATGAGGAAATGGGGCTTTTTTTTTTTTTTACTTTTCTTCCTCGGTTTCCGTGCTTGTCTTTTTTTCCTACAAATCGCACCACAAACCGAAACAAAAAAAACTTTTCCACAATATGGGGTTAGATCTCGTTAGCTTGCCCAGAAAGTCTATATTTTCTCTTTGTTTCTGATTTGCCGAGATCGCGCAAGGTGCACGGCAAAGAGTATACACAGTCGAGAAAAAACTTTTTCCTTTCTGTTTTTGATTTGCCGAGATCGCACAAGGTGCACGGCAAAGAGCATACGCAGAAAAGGAAAGCAACAATCCGAAACAAAAAAATCTAACAATAAAAATTGTTAAAATATGAGATATTTTTAAAACAAATAAAAATGCATCACTGTAACATTATACCTTCGGATCTGATGAAATACGCGTTTCTGAAGCAACCGGGAACCATTTTCGATCAAACAAAAACTATTTCCCAATAGAAACGGCACTCTGGATGCAATGGAACACCTCCCATAGCCCAGAAATGCACAGAAATACCAGAACTAGACACCCTTTTGAGTTTCGACAACAACAGTTCAAGATCTAGATCATAACTGGAAGCAACCCTTCATAAAAGATTTGATACCATGTTTGGGTACACCGGGTACTCCCAAAAGACCGAACACCTAGAGAAAACACTTCACACAAACAGATCACAGATCGATACACCGATGTTTTGACGTGGTTTAAACCCTCGTGAAGGAAACACTCCATGGCCCCGACCAAATAGCTTCTACGGGACAATTTATTATGTAAAGAAAGAAAGTTACAAATGAGCTTCTCATAATCGATCAACTAAACAATGACCCTCCATGCTCTTTAAATAGAGATCATGGACCAATCGGGTGTTAAGCCACGGATCAAGGTTAGGTATGATCTAAGAGAAGTTGAGCCGTCGGATCACTCTATGTCGGGAACATATCGTGACCGTCGGATTAAGTATTTACAAATGCATACTAATGCATACTAAAGAAACACACTTTCCCTTACGGATATATTACACAAGTTTATCTTAACTAGCTCCTAAGTATCTAAATATCCTAACACTCATTCCAATACTAAAGAAATACTGTTAAACTTAATTCAACTGCACTTCATCAAGAGTGAGAAAATATATTTATCAACAAAAAAGTGATATGTATTCATAAAATGTTCAACATCCCCCTTTTCCATACAAAATGGTCTGTTTATATAGAAAGAGTTGTAAATATCATATAAAGTTATAAATAAAAAAGGACCTTCAAATCTAATAGATATTCTGGTTCTGTTACAATAGGGAATTAGCTTGCGATCTAGATGATTGTGAGGCTTTTAGAAATTATAAATGTTCAACATAATCTTATTTTCCATCCTTTGGTGCCAAGTTTTTAGAGCTCATGTGTTAAGCCCTAAATATGGACACATTTCCCCCTATATTGTGGTTCATTACATTAGTTTTGATGTCAGATTTGGTCCATTAGTGGTAATTGTCATTAATATGGTTATATTAGTTATGTAGGCTTGGGTTAGTTAGTTGGGATTGTACCCCTTCGTATCCTACATATAGGAAGGTGATCCACATCGCAGTTGGAATTATTGTCGGATGCTAACTTTGACACATCTTCGACCAGTCATTGACATCGACACAACTTCGACAAGTTCTGACTTCGACAACTCCGCGACTTCAACATGTTCTGTGACCTCATAGTTTCGTGACATCGACATGCAACGTCGATATGCGACTTGCGACTGTCGAACTTCGATAGACTGTCTCTCTGTCTTCCACTCGACTGTAACGATTGAACTTCTGTACCATTATAACTTCTCTTGTAGTTGAACGCAACGGGAAAGCACCCAAGTGTCTCAACACATTCTATATAAGCATGTATAATATTGTAACATACATTATGTCATGAACTTATATCCAGTAATAGAAGATCAGTTCGCATTCCTGCATATTGTCTGTGTACATTTTTTTTCTATTTGTGTAATCCTGCTTTGTGCATTTTGTTTCTTACGCTTCTGCCATAACAAAGCCGACTCATTTAGTTGAACTATTGTCCCCCTCGTGCTTCCTGGACATGTGTAGATCATTGGTATTAGAGCACTCATCTTTGTTCATGCTTAAGTTTGCGTAGACACTGCCAGCGAAGTTACTGACTTATGCCTGTTCAAACACGCTCGCAATCTCAACAATCCAAGCAGATGCTACCTATAGAAATGGTAGAAGAAATAGACGATAGACATGCAGCCGACGAGACAGCACAACTTATTGAGCAAGCGCTGAATTGGAAACGAATTGAAATGTTCGCCCAGTTCAATGAAATTCTCATGCGATTTTCGACATTTAGAGGATTCTCGACGAGAACTTACTCCGATAAAATCAGCCCCTTCAAAGTGAAAATGAATTTGGACATACCGAATCTTTAATGAAAAATTGATGCGGAATCCATCGATAATTGGGTGCAAAAATTGGAATCCTATTACTCCATGAATTAAATCTTAGAAGCTGACAAGATCACCATTGCAACCTTAAATATGTCAACAATTGTGCATTGTTGGTGGGAAAACCTCTCGACAAAGATGGATAAAAGTGGAGACTCCATCGACACATGGGATAAATTTGTCGAACACATCCGAAAGGAATTTTACCCTCCTAAATACCTCGAGCAGTAGTATAAAAAGTGGCAACAACTAAGGCAATGGAAAGACCAATCAGTACATAGTTACACCAACGAGTTCTATCGACTCATGGATAGAATTGGTGTCCAAGAAGAAGAAAAATTGATTGTTTTGAAGTACATCAACAAATTGTCTGAGTATATTCAACAAGAGATGGAATTTATGACTGCCATTACGCTTGTAGATGCATTCCACTATGCCAACAAACTTGGAACCAAGCAAAAAGGGAAAGCATGCTTCACGACAAAGCCAACATCAGGACGACCACCTAACAAGAAGACATAAGCCGACCTTGACAAGTCGAAATATTCTCATCCGACCCCTCCAAATCCAGATCACGACAAAAATCTTTTTCATAAAAGGGAATGTAGCAAACAACTGCCGACCGAAAAATGGTGCGATTACCACCACTCATCTTCGCATGATACATATGAATGCAAAGCGCGGAAGACATTTTTGGCGAAAGTGTCGACATCCGACGCACTCGACAAGATGGTGGAAGAATCTGATCCATACACAATGACCCTTATGACATCGACATCGACCACTTCAGCAGACTCGACTATCATCGACGAGGAGGAACGAGAGCGCCTATTCCATACACAGATATGGGTCCAGCACAACCCATTACATCTGATTATGGATAACGGTAGCTAGAGGAACTTCATTTATGAAGATCTTGTGAAGAAACTAGGTCTTGTCACCATTCCGCATCCTCAACCTTACAACATGGGTTGGATGAAGGATGGAAAGGAACTACGGATTACCCGACAATGCAAACTCGCCTACTTCATAAATTCTTTTGATGATCAAGTACTCTGTGACGTAGCACCACTCTCCGTAGCTGATGCCCTGTTTGGGAAACCTTACCTATGGGATCGCCATGGAAGTTATCAGTCGTGACCGCAGAAGGTGATTGTCAAAATCTAGAATCGATGGTACAACATTCCAGAGTGACGACCTACACCAACGGTTTCAATGATATATGCTAAACAAACAAAGAAGCCCATCAATCATGCTCAAAAGTTTGCGTTAATCATGATCAAACTACAACATTCTAGGAATACTGCGACAACGAGTCGACTTACCGACCAAAGCAACTCCCAACATAAGCAGTTGATCGACAACATTCTCGATGAGTATAAGAGTTTATTGCAAGAGCCAGATGGAGTACCTCAACATATCCAGGTAAAACACTCCATTGAACTTGCTCCGGGTTCTTCTTTGCCTAACGCATCTGTTTACAGAAGATCCATTCTCGAAAATGAAGAGATTCGCAGGAAAATCCAAGATTTGATCGACAAAGGTCATATCCGACCCAACTCCTCTCCTTATGGAAGTCCAGTGTCCTCGTTCCAAATAAAGACGAGACTTGGTGCATGTGCATCGACTACAGGGCACTTAACAAAATTTCAGTAAAGAATCGCTACCCTCTACTGCGGATAAGCGAGCTCATCGACTGTTTGAAAGGTGCTAAATTCTTTACTAAGCTTGAACTCAAGTCGGGATATCATCAAATTCCAATCGAGCCCACAGATGTGTGGAAAACTTCTTTCAAGACCAAGGAAGGATTGTTTGAATGGTTAGTCATGCCTTTCGGCTTAACCAATGCACTTGCGACCTTCATGCGATACATGGATAAAATTCGTTGACCTTTCATCGGCAAATGGGTCATTGTCTACCTTGAGGACATATTGATTTTCAGTCGATCATGGGTAGAACATGTCGAAAAACTTCGACAAGTTCTCGACACTCTCCAGCAACATCGACTTTAATTGAACATGGACAAGTGTACCTTTGCGATGAGCATAATCAAATATTTGGGGTATGCAATTGACTCTCCAGGCATTCACGTTGATCCAGACAAAGTACATATCCTCAAATATTGGTCCATTCCTCAAAGCATTCAAGAACTAGGATGTTTTCTTGGTTTGGCAAATTTCTATCGACGATTCATACTCAGCTTCAGTCACATAGCCTGGCCCTTGAATCAGTTGACGAAGGGAAATGGAAAAATTGTCTTCAAATGGACATCGACACAACAAGAAGCTTTTGAACATCTCAAACACAAGCTCTGCACTGCACCAGTACTTGTGTTACTTGATTTGCACCATCCCTTTGAGATTGAGATAGACGCATCAAACTATGCCTTGGGCGCAGTGATCACTCAGTCTGGTCAACCAGTCGCTTTTCATTCCGAAAATTTTAACGACACAATTAGAAGATATTCGACGTACGAAAAAGAATTGTACGCCATTGTGCAAGCTCTCAAGAAACGGAGGCATTACATCCTTGGAAAGGAAACGGTCATCCTCACTCACCATAATCCTGTACAGTTCGCTCCGAACCAGTAAAAAATACAAACAACTCGAAAGCTTGAGTGGATTAATTACCTGCAACAATTCCAGTTGGTAATTAAGTATCAGAAAGGTAAAGCTAACACTGTCGCCAATTGTCTAAGAAGACCGCCCATTATTCTCCTTTTTACAGTGATGATTATGCAGGGATATGACACCACTACTTGGCCTCAGTTGTATCAGGAAGAGATAGAATTTTCTCCAGTCTACCGATAACTTCAGACTGACAAGTCATGGACTGCTGACTATTTCCTGAAAGACACCTTGCTATACAAGCTCGGACAACTTTGTGTACCGACCGATGAGCATCAACAATAGCTCATTTGGGACATGCACTACAGCAAGAATACAGGACACTTTGGAGTAGCAAAGACACTTTCTATTCTACAGAAGTATTTTATTTGGCCTACACTTAAAACTGACGTCACAAGTGCATTCGATCATGCGTGGTTTGTGCCATTGCTAAACTGCCTAATCGACGACAGGGATTGTACACACCTCTGCCAGTTCGTAGTTGACCATGGGAATCTATTTCTATGGACTACTTGACAGGGTATCCTACTACCAAACATCAACACGATGCAATCTTAGTAGTAGTCGACAGGTTTTCCAAGATGGCCATTCTCATACCATGCAAGAAGATCATGGAAGCACAACAGACTGCTCAGCTCTTCTTCACACATGTTTGGAAACACTTTGGTTTACCCACAACCATTAATTCCGACCGAGATACCATATTTGTCCGCATCTTTTGGAAGACTCTCCGGAAACAGCTCGACACATGACTCTCATTGTCGACAGCTTTCCATGCTCATACCGACGGACAAATGGAAGTTGTGAATCGCTTGGTAGTACAACTGCTCCGCATGTACAACCACATGCATCAATACGCATGGGATGAAATTATTCCATACATACAACACAGTTACAATCTATCTCAACACAACTCTACATGTAAGAGTCCATTTGAGATATGTTACGGATTTCAACCTTCAACGCCTATCGACTTGATCAGCTCCTCGACACAGTCAAACTTCGACATCGACTACAACTAGCGAGAAGTTGAGAAGGCCTTAAAGTTTCGAGATAAAATTTGCAACATCCAGAAGTAAGCACAGGAAATGTTGCATCGAACAAACGAGAAAGCTAAGGCCCGACATGACAAGCATCATATCCCTCATTCATTCCAAATTGGGGATAAGGTCTAGTTACACCTCAAGAAGGAGCGCTTCACTGGTCCATTCAGGAATCTCAAGCTTTTGCGATATGGTCCATTTAGTATTCTTAGATAGATGGGAGAAAACAATTTCCAGCTTGACATTCCTGAATTCCTGGGTCTGCATCTAGTATTCAATGTGGATCTACTTCGACCATACCATGCAACATTGTTGGAACATAACGACTTACCAAAAACAAAACCCGATGACATCAATCCAGATGTTCAGGAACCTATTCCTTGCGACACCATTGTGGGATGATGAGGATGCCATACAAGGATGAACAAGATTCCCTTGTTTAAGGTTGCTAAAGCTGGATAGATCCCAGCACAAGGAAAGTGGTACTCTACTACTAAGCTGACAGATAAGTTTCCTCACCTTCACGAGCAAACAACGGGGACCATTGTTTCTTAAGGAAGGAGGTCTGATCCACATCGCAGGTGGAACTATTTTCAGATGCTAACTTCGACACATATTCGACCAGTTATCGACGTCAACACAAATTCGACAAGTTCCGACTTCAACATGACTTCGAAAACTCCGTGACTTCGACATGTTCTGCGACCTCACAGTTTCGCGACATTGACATGTAGCGTCGATCTGCGACTTGTGACTGTCAAAATTCAACAGATTGTCTCTCTATATTCCAGTTGACTGTAACTGTTGAAACGCCGAAACATTCTAACTTCTCTTGTAACTGAATGTAACAGGAAAGCACCCAAGCGTCTCATCACATTCTATATAAGCATGTATATTATTGTAACATACATTAGGTCATGAACTTATATCTAGTAATAGAAGATCAGTTCGCATTCCTGCATATTGTCTGTGTACATTTGTGTTCTGTCTGTGTAATCCTTCTTTGCACATTCTAGTTCTTAAGCTTCCACCATAATAGAGCCGGCTCATTTAGTCGAACTGTTGTCCCCCTCGTGATTCCTAGTCACGTGCGGATCAGAAGGAGACCTTTCATTTGGAGTATCGTGTCTTGTGTTGTGTACTTAGTACATTGTGTAAGGAGGTTTCCCCCTCGAAGAGGATTGTTATTCAGATTTTTTCTTCAATCAAGTCGCGAAGAACTCTTTCTGATCTATTTCTTCTCTTTTCATACTATTTTTGGAAATTGGTTGCATAACATTTGGTATCACAGCCCTTTCCTTGGGACTGGTTTCTTCAAAACGCATCAGCTTGGAATTTTCACTATAATTTTTTTTCTACAAGGGTTCATAGAGAGAGACTTAAAACCCATCTAGATAAAAGGCCGAAATAATTTCGGTCCAAGTTTCAGATCCTGAAACATTACAGGTTAGGAGCTATTTTCTCTAGAAACTAGGGCTTCTGATTAGTCCAAAATCTAGTCTAAAACAGGTGTCCTGAGAAAAAGGTCATATATGGGGCATGAAATATCAAAATTGAGTGAAACCTATTGAATATGAAAGAATACAGACCAAATTATGTGTGGTAGGGTTTTCAACCTCAGATACAAAATATTGGACACGTGGAATACAATACAAGTTTGCTATTCCGGAAATACCAAAAATAAGAGGTGTTGGGAGATTCATAATAAATTCTTATTGGTAAATCCAACTTAGGTAAGACCTGTGGTATTGGAAAGAGGACACATCAGGATAAAAAAGTACGAAGTTTCATACCCAGAGGAGCATAAATTTAAAATTTGCATTAGTTTCATGTCGGCCTTAAAACTGTCTTCCAATCAGGGTTTGAAAAGGTACGCCATTTTTAATTTTAATTAACTTTGAGTAGCATGATCTAATTGTGGTGACACCTAAGGTGTGATATCTATTTATATTGTTCAAAATGCCACCAAAAGTAAGTGTAAATACATATACTCCATCCAAAGCCCTTGAGGACCCATCCTCGACGCATGATGAAAGGGAAGACCTCTCTTTTCGAGTGTCTCAGTTGGAAGATATGATTAAAGGGTCCGTGAAAAAAGTTGATTTGGATAATTTAGAGGAGAAGTTGAATAAAATGGAGGAAAATATGAAAGGTTCAGTGAAAACAATTGATTTACTCAATCTAGAGGAGAAGTTGATGGGGAATATGACAAATATTGTTAATCTCATACAAAATTCAAGGGATACTCTTCCTACATGTGATGATGTGTTCCAGGATACTCAGGAGGATAAGGATAATTCTCATGTTGATTGACATGAGAAAGTTTGATGGCAATGATCCAATAACATGGATATTCCAAATTGATTAATTCTTTGATCTACACCAGGTTCCAACTTTGCAAAAGGTAACTATTGCATCATTATATTTAGAGCATGATCAATTTGTATGGTACCAATGGATTTGTGACCGTAAAAAGGAATCTATTATATCTTGGTCTATATTCACCGAAGAATTTATTGTACATTATGAGGATATTAATAGCAATACCTTCTTTATCCAGTTAATAAATCTCAAGCAAAAAGGTCCAGTTGCAGAGTACATCAAACAGTTTCAGAAGCTAAGTCTTAGAGTGAAGAACATTCCAGAAGATAATCTGTTGGATATCTTCATTGGCACCTTGAAGGATAACATTCAACATGAGGTGCATCTCTTTGAACCACCATCCTTGAAGAAGGACTTCATGATGGCAAGGAAGGTTGAAAGTAAAAATATGACAATGGCTACTAGAAAGAGCACCTCCAACACATACCGAGAGAGTACTGTTACTTCTTCTAACCCACTTCAAAGGTTGACACCCCAACAAATAGAGGAAATAAGAGAAAAAGGCCTATGTTTTAATTGTGATAGCGAGTATAGTAAGGGACATAAGTGTGGTGAGAATAAATTATTTTACATAGAATGTGAAGATGAAGAACCAAAACAACAAGAACCATCTCCAAATGAAGAAATAGAAGATACTACTTCAGAAGATATTACTCCCACCATATCATGTCATGCATTGGATGGAATTAGCACTCCTCAAACTCTCAAGATCGAAGGATTTATCAAAAAGAAAAGGTAAAAGTGCTGATTGATTTTGTTAGTACTCATAATTTCATTCACTATAAATGAGCAAAATATCTCAATTTCTTTGTATATCCAGCACCAGAGTTTCAAGTAATGATTGCAGATGGAGTAACTATCAACTACTCAGGGAAATGCCATAATATAAATCTTACTATGGGATAATATGTATTGAATAGTCCAATGATTTCTATTCCAATGGGTGGTGCTGATGTTGTCTTAGGATTTCAATGGTTACAATATTTGGGAACTGCAGCTTTTAATTTTTAGAATCTTTTCATGAAATTTTTGTGGGAAGGAAAGGAATATGAATTACAGGGTATCACAGGGAAACCAAGCAAGGTGATAAGCTCTAATGGTATGAAACAATTGATGAAAAATGGACATCAAGGTGTAATTGCACAATTATGCTCATTAAATGTTCAAACATCTAGCCTACTATTTCCCCAGATCTCCAAAGGGTCATTAATAATCATTCCAAGGTATTTGAATATATTCCAGAAGGTCTTCCACCTGTTTGAGATTTTGATCATTCTATTCACTTAATATCAGGAAGTGTTCCTCCTAACATCAGACCTTAGAGATACCCCTATGAAAAGAAGAGTGAAATTGAGCGTATGGTTGAAGAAATGTTAGAGGCTAGCATAATTAGGCCTAGCCAAAGTTCTTACTCTACACCAATGGTAATGGTACACAAGCCGGATGGATCATGGCGTATGTTTCCATATTATAGAGAGCTCAACAAGATCACCATTAAAGATAAGTTTCCCATTCTTGTAATTGATGAATTGCTAGATGAATTACATGGAGCAATTTTATTCACAAAGTTGGATCTTCGTTCTGGGTATCATCAAATTATAATGAAATATGAAGACATCCCAAAAACAACATTCAGAACTCATGAAGGCCATTATGAATTTCTAGTCATGCCATTTGGTCTCATGAATGCACCTTCCACATTTCAAGGTTTGATGAATTCCATTTTCAAGCCTTTTCTTAGAAAATTTGTGCTCATATTCTTTGATGATATACTAATCTATAGCAAGTCTTGGGAAGAACATGTTCAACATGTTTCCATGGTACTACAACTACTACAGGAGCAACAACTATATGAAAAACCTTCCAAATGTTTCTTTGGGGTGAAGGAGGTAGAGTATTTGGGTCATATTGTATCTCATGGAGGTGTCAAGGTAGACCCTAACAAAATTAAAGCCATTATAGACTGGTCGATTCCCCAAAACCTGAAGAATATTCGAGTATTCTTAGGTCTGACAAGGTACTACCGCAAGTTTGTTCAAAATTATGGAATAATAGCAACACCTCTAACAACATTATTGAAGAAAGATGCATTTTATTGTACTCCAGAGGCAACTAGAGCTTTTGAAAAACTTAAATAGGAATGTGCACAACTCATGTATTGGCCAAGCCAGACTTCACAAAAACCTTTATTGTGGAATGTGATGCTTCAGGAAATGGAATTGGCGTTGTTCTAATGAAAGAAGGACACCCACTTGCTTTCACAAGTCATCCAATCAAGGGAAATAACTTACAAAATCCCATTTATGAGAAGGAAATGTTGGCAATACTACATGCTCTTAAGAAATGGCGTCCTTATCTAATAGGTAGGCACTTCAAGGTCAAACCAGATCATGATAGTCTTAAATAATTCTTGGAACAGAGACTATCTTCAGAAGAGCAACAAAAGTGGGTAACCAAGGTGTTGGGATATGACTTTGAAATCATCTATAGAAAAGGGAAACATAATGTGGTGGCAGATGCACTCTCCAGAAAAGATGAAGATGTTGGGGCATTATTTTGTTCCATTTCCATTCTACAACCAAATTGGATAGTAGCAGCAAGGGAAGAATGAAAAAAAGACCTATTTGTGTGGATGATCATTAAAAAGCTACATAATGATCCCAATGTATCAGATAAGTTTGTGTGGAAAAATGATTCACTATGGTATTAGGATCGCTTATATTTATGTAAAAAATCCCAACTCAAGCATAAGCTCCTTTCTGAATTACACGCATCTCCTATAGGTGGGCACTCAGGATTCTTGAAAACTTACCACAGGGTCAAGAAGGAATTTTTCTGGGAAGGTCTTAAATATGATGTTCAAAGGTTCGTGGCTGAATGCTTGGTTTGCCAACAGAATAAGGGTGAAACGGTTAAGACCCCAGGACTTCTACAACCGTTAGACATACCTTGCCAGTGCTGGGAGGAAGTCTCCATGGATTTTATCATAGGCCTGCCCAAGTCCAAAGGAAAGAATGTTATTATGGTGGTTGTTGATAGACTCACAAAGTATGCACACTTTTGTGCACTCACACACCCTTTTATTGCAAGCACAGTAGCTACAACCTTTATGGAAACTGTTCAGAAGTTACATGGAAATCCGAAGATTATTGTAAGTGATAGAGATCCAATTTTCACTGGAAAATTTTGGACTGAATTATTTTCCTATTTGGGTACTCAATTGGCTCACAGTTCGTCTTATCACTCTCAATATGATGGGAAAACTGAGATCGTGAACAAGTTTTTGGAAGGCTATCTTCGTTGCTTTGCATCTGATAAACAAACACAGTGGGTGAAATGGTTGTCCTTGGCATAATGGCGGTACAATACTTCCTTCCATACATCATAAAAAATGTCTCCATTTATGGCATTTTATGGGTACCCGCCTCCATCTATCACATCTCCCTTAAAAGGAAAATCTAAAGTTCAAGCCGTGGAAGATCACATAGAGCACCAGAAAGAATTTCTCCAGATACTTAAGGACAACCTGAATATGTCAAAAAAAAAGATGAAACAACAAGCTGATCAACATCGTAATGAAAGGAGTTTTGAAGAAGGGGATTGGGTATTTCTCAGGCTACAACCTTACAAGTGGATGTATCTTAAGCTATTAAAGAAGGACAATAAATTAGCACCCAAGTATTATGGCACTTATAAAGTGTTGCAGAAGATTGGTAGTATGGCTTACAAATTGGAGCTCCCTTCATCTTCAAGAATACATCCATATTTCCATGTTTGTTGCTTAAAGAAGGTAATAGGAGACAAGATCCCAATTCAAACAATCTTTCCGAAGCTTGATTAAGAAGGAAAATTCATATTGGAACCTGAACAAATCACTGAAACAAGGACTAAACAGCTACGAAATCGGGCTATTACTGAGTACCTCATAAAGTGGAAGAACTTACCCGTTGAAGATTCGACATGGGAAGATGAGTCCTTCATACAAAGGCATCTGCAACTAATCAAGCGTTGAGGACAACAATTGTCTGAAGGGGAGGGGCATATTAAGCCCTAAATATGGGTACATTTCCCCCTATATTGTGGTTCATTATATTAGTTTTGATGTCGGCTTTGGTCCATTAGTGGTAATTTTCATTAGTATGGTTATATTAGTTATTTTGGCTTGGGTTAGTTAGTTGGGATTGTACCCCTTAGTCTCCTATAAATAGGAAGGAGAGATTTCATTTGGAGTATCGTGTCTTGTCTTGACTTGTGTGTACTTAGTACATTGTGTAAGGAGGTTTCCCCCTCGAAGAGGCTTGTTATTCAACTATTTTCTAATTAAGTCATGGAGTACTCTTTCTGATCTATTTCTGCTCTTTTCATACTATTTTTGGAAATTGGTTGCATAACATCATGATACATGAAACATAAAATAGATATGCACTGGGTCTGAATTTGCTGTTGATAAATTGATTCAACGCATGGTATGGAATATGTTGATGACTTTTCATATAATATGGAAGCTACTGTCCACACTACATATGATTTTTGGGAATGTTATATGATGTTAGGTTCTTCTTTTCCTGTATAAACCGAGTTATATAGAAAGGTTCGATATCTACTGTACAATCACACATTTCCTTGAAATATGGAACATTCCCTTGTTATCCCTTTTCTCCTTACTGCTGTGCTGGTATAAGATCAAATGATTGCTACAAGTTCAAAACACATTGAAGTAGAACAATCAAACAATCATATTAATATTTTTAGCATCCAAGAACTATAAAAATTGTGAAAATAATTAATGAAACAATTTTATTTACCTTAATTTCACCCCTTTCGCTTGTATCCAATATATGGCATGAAAATCTATGGTAAGGATTATTTAAGGAAAAAATGATGCCAGTTCACTGTGCCAACATATCCCCTATTACACTAAAAAATGATGCCAATTCATTGTGCCAACATCTTTCCCATAACAATAAAAAAATGGTGCCAATTCATTGTGCCAACTATTCCATGGCTTCAGGGATCCTAGCATGTAAATGGATCCAATTATAGGCAATATGCTCAAATTCTGATTCCTCATAATATCCCAAGCACTTGTCAATCTCTATCCAAGCTGCGATTTCTTTGGATTCGTTTCATGTTTGAATGGATCTATACACTTTTTTAGGGTTCCACAACATAGGATAGTGAAATTTTAAACCTATCCATCTAGTTCCATTTCTTTGCAAACAATCTAGGTACAAATTTTCCCATGCTAGTGCTAAATTGAACAACGAGTACACTTTAGGATCTCGTCCCTGCAAAGTCGTTGGAATTAAATGGAATATTTCATGTGATTCTTGCACGGCATTTATACTGTGAGCATTCCTAATATCCTGAAAACTTGCAATAGCCATCCTTTGACTGTGTCTCATATGTTCAGTCCTGTCAATATATGTAAAAAATTGCTGATGATCTTTAGTGATAACTGATGGAATTGGATATTCTCCTCGAATAATTAAATTTGAATTTATTTCGGTTTTGGAATAAAAGTCCCTTTCTTCTTTCCATTTAATTTGATTATATAAAAGAAGAAAAAGATCTTAGATGTATATCCCTAACTCTATGATTAGGATTCCACCTGTTCTCTTCCTGTAAAAGGAAATTGAATGAGTACAATTTACATCATAAATTTCTTTCATTTTCTGACGAATATGCATATATCTGAACAAAATAAGAAATTTCACTTATTTCATGTTGTTTCCCTGATGCTATCCTAGATATTCTCAGTCTGATCCATTGCTCATGTAAGAATATGGAATAAAGCCTTGTAGGAGCTCTGCAAGACAGAGCCTGCTCAACAAGTCCACATGTTGTCTGTAACTCATACTCCTTAGTCTTCAATTTTGCTTGGACAACCTGCAACTTTGTTTTCCACCTCTTTTCCTCAATGAAATGTTGATTTAGCCATCTCTCCTGCATTTTCTGTACTTCATATTTATATTGTTGTTTATAAACTATTCCTAAATCATACACATATTTTCCTTCCCATTTTTGTACATTAACTTTAGTTGAGGCGATTGCAAGTGTATTTGTACGAATGCCATCTAAAATATGATTAATCATATCCTCAGCTGCTTTCAGCTTGGCTAGATCTGCTGATTTCAGATTTTCATATTTTGACTTTATTTTATTCAACTTATTTCTAAGTACCATCTTTTGAATTGTTAACCTTCTAAAATTTCTCCTCAATCTTCTACTTTTTCCTTTCCATTTCTTCATCTATTTTTCTAGTCTACTATTTTCAATTTGAAGTTGCTCATTGGAGATTTTAAACTGTAAAATATGCTCTTCAAGTTCCTTCAAGTTTCGAAATTTCTTTTTCATTTTTAATTTCTTAAGGGAAAGAAGATATTGTGCAAGAGTTACCTCTTCATTTGAAATATCCTATGGAATCTCTTCCATATGCATCTCTGTATTGGGTATATCTGCATCTTTTCATTCAACATGGGGTATTGCAAGAGTTACCTCTTCATATGAAATATCCTCTGGAATCTCTTCCATTTGCATCTCTATATTGGGTATCTCTGCATCTTGTCCTTCAACATGAGGTATTGCAAGAGTTATCTCTTCATATGAAGTATCCTCTGTAATCTCTTCCATATGCATCTCTGTATTGGTTATATATGCATTGTTTCCTTCAACATGAGGTATTTCTTCCTTTTAAATATTCGACTTTGAATTTTTTTTCCTCGTCTTCCTTAACTCAGGAATTTTGGGAATTTCAAGATCAGAACATTCCAAGTCTACAATTTCTCGCTGACAGTATCCCTGTCATACTTCTTGTGAATCTTCTTCTCGTATCTAGGTTGTTTCCAAAAACCCTCTTTTTTATTGTTTCCCGAATCTTCAAGTTTATGGGATGAAGAGGCTTTTCGACTGATTCTTTTAGCAGGACCAACTTGACATCCTTTCTCCTCCAGGAATGTTCCCCATGTGATATTATATATTTCTAATTCCTCCATGACAATTAGCCTGATTAATCCATGATGGTAATTATGCTTCTTTCTTTATTTTTAGGGTGTTTTTGAAAATAAGCAACCATTTTTGTCAAGCTTTTCCAAAAAAAGTATGGTAAATTTACCAGCTTACCATTTTTCAAATGCATTAAAAACCTAATATGGTATCAGAATACCAAACTATACCTTCCTTCACAGGTTATGTACTTTTGGATGAAGTAAACTATATTCTTCCATGGGTCAACCATCGATTCTCTTTCTACTCCTTTAGTCCAATCCGGATTTGGTGCTTTTTTGGGTATGAATTGTTTCCATGAATATGTTTCAACATTTTTTTTCTTCACCATCGTTCCCCCCTTCTGGTCAAACCCGCAGCAACAACAATAGAAGCCTTTGAAACTGGTATTAATAAGCCTCCAACACGTGCACTTGCTCCATCAAAAGTTTTTGCGAATTCTAGAGCTACCCTATCATTATAACCGTCAAGTTTCTCAAAGAAACTTAACCAACCTGTTTACCTGAAAATGTCACTGCACTCCCTATATTCTTCGAATATTTTGATGCTTTCCGGTTCATGTCGAATAGTGTCACCTCTCATGACTGATTTTTTTCCTCAACAATGTGGACGGAGATGGAATCCCACTGTAAACTTGACACAATTTGGTTGTAAAGCTTGAGTTTGACAGATGTAAAAGGGTGGATGATGAAGCTGGTATAAGGGTTTAATTTAAAACAGACATTCGGTGACCAAATATACAAATATTTCACCATTAATTCCATGTAATTATATTCATGACTCGAGTTTAAGGATCCACAATCTAGATTTTTGAAAACTAAAATAACTCATCATATGATATCATAAGGTAAGGTTGAGAGCATAGAGAAATAAAAATAGACATTTGGTGACCAAATATTCGAACATTTCACCGCCAATTCCATCTAATCATTAACTCGGGTTTAAGGAGCCATAATTTAGATTTTTGAAAACTACAATAGCTCAACATATGATATCATAGGCTATGGTTGAGAGCATAGAGAAATGATTTTAGTGACTATAATAGCTTATATCATAGGTAAGGTTTAAAGCATGTAAAAACTATAATAGCAAGTTATATTGGAGGTAAGTTTTAATGCATGCAAAAATTATTTATGTAGAATTCATTAGAATATTATGGTGTAGAATTCCACCCTAATGTTAAGATTATCAAATCCATTAAATATTTAGACTTAGTCATTTTGTAACTAAACCTTTTCTGAAGCTTCATATTTTTATGATATTTTTAACATTTAAAAAAAAAACCTTAAAAATCAAATAAAGAGTATATTTTATAATGTTGTTTTATATTTTCTTATTTTATAAGCCTAGTCAATCAAAATTCAAATTCGAATGACTAGCTTGGCACTGCTATGCATAATTTATATTTGGTTCAATTCATATTGGCTTCATTTCTATACTTAACTAGATGTAACTTGCCTTGTAATAACTAGACTACCTTAAAAATTTAAACTTAGGCCTATAATGTTGTGTGGATAATTTTTAATCACCATTTGGAACTATTGAAAAGAGACCTTAAAAACTAAAAAGAGTAATTTAGAATATGGGATATGTAACTTGCCTTTACAACAACAAGACCTTAAAAAATTAAATTTAGATTGTAATGTTGTAAATTAAATTTAGGTTGTAATGTTATGTCGGTCATTTTTTAATCACCCTTTGGAACTATTGAGATTTAACTATAAAAATTAAAAAGCATAAGTTAGAATATGGAATTTTAAATTTTCTACTTAAAGTGAATTTAGTAAATTGATATTCTAATTTATTGGTACCAAAACAATGGTTGAATTTAGTAAATACAATTTCTAATTTTAATGGTACCAAAACATTGTTGTGCGAGATTTCTATTTAATTTGGATTATATATTTTGGCTTCATTTGGCTGGATTATGTTAATGTCAGAATCTTGTCCTTGGGTTTGTTAATATTTAGCTGAAATCAACTCCCAACCACAATGAACGATCCACTTGGAAGTTGAAATCATAACTATCAGAATTTCATCCCAAAAATCATAATTTACTCTACCCACAATGTTGAATTATCATGTTACATTTAAGTGTTTTAATCCTCTAGATTTAAACCTTAATGCAACAATACTTTGTTTTGGTACTCTACCCACAATTTTGAATTATTAGGTTATAGTTTAGTGTTTTAATATTCAAGTTTTAAACCTTATTGCAGTAGTACTGTGTTTTGGCAGTATTTCAAAATATAATTTAGCAAATGAAATACAATAATGTAAATAAAACAACAAAATAAACCAGCGTGTTACTAGAAACTACTTCTATACTTAAACTTAATTCAACCATACTTCATCAAGGGTGACAAAATATATTTATTGACAAAAAAGTGATTTGTATACATAAAAAGGATTTTCTCTGTTTATATAGCATACATAGTTGTAAATAAAAAAGGACCTTCAAATCTGATAGATATTCTGGTTCTATCACAATAGGGAATTATAATCCCACAATCTAGATGATTACAAGGATTCTAGAAATTACAATGTTAAGCACAATATTTTCATCCTTTGGTTACAAGTTCTTAGAGCTCATGATATAATGAAACAAAAAATAGATATGTATTGGATCTTAATTTGATGTTGATTCAATTCACCATGTCAATGTCTCCCCCACATTGAAGATGTTGCATGTCCACCATTTATCCACGGAGCATTTGTTGCAGTTGAAACACTTGATGCCTTTGTTCTTTACACAAGCAACTAATATGTGTAGGTGTAAGACTCATCACTTGCAATAATTTTTTTTCCTGATAAGGTGATAATTGTTTCAAAATCAGACAATGACTATTGTGTTAGTACTTTAGCCAAATATATCATTTTCAACTATCCATAAAAGAACTAGAGGATAGTTTACAGTGTCTCACATTAGAAACATGTTGTTGCTACTGTGTGGTGCTTGAGTTTGTATTTCATTCAGTCCTTAAGAACAAACCAAATTAGATCCTTCCATGTCTACAATAGGCCTGCAAAGGATATTGTTGTAGAGCTTACAGTCTGAGAAATAATAACACACCATAATCAATATTAAGCGCACACAATCAAGTACAAAAAATTTATAAAAAAGAAAGCATTAGGCCATGGGTTCAGTATAGGCACCTCCTATGATGTTGATAAAATTCGACATGATAAAAATGTATCATTCCCATTATATTTGTCCTTTCCTCCTCTCTAGTTACTTTTGTTCAAATATGCCATGATTTGAAATGGTAGTTGCTCCACATGGTTTATCTACCTTTTCTTTACTTCAATCAGCCAATGCTACTACAACTAGTTCAAAATTTCAAGTTTCATAATCTACATTTATAATCCCTAGATCCGCATTCAATGTATGAGAAGGATTATTTATAACAGGAGAAGAGAGACAACGAAAATAAATAGAGCATTGTTGCATAGTTTCTTCGTAAAATCCATTCAGTTTCAGGTAGATCTTGCACAATGGATAACATGGAATTACCTGCCTCTATAGAACCCACCACTTGTTATTCCATAATGTGTATCACTTGTTAGTTCCCAAATTATATTATACTCATGGTCTATGGTACATAAAATAGAATCCTTAGATGTAGCCCATGGATTTGGAGGACGACGGTCCTTAGATTTGTGTCCCCTTTTTATTTTACTTAAATAGCTTTATTGTAGACAACTTCTTACAAGGGATTCCTGTAATTGAAATATTGCCAGTAACTTTGCTTGCAGGGAGACTAGAATCTATTGATGAATTTATAGAAAATATGAAAGCTACTATCCACACTACATTCAATTCAACGTGCCAACAGCCCCCCACATTGAAGATGTTGCATGTCCACAGTTTATCCACTGAACATTTGTTGCAACTGAAACACTTGATGCATGTGTTCTTTAGGAAAGCAACTAATATGTGCAGGTGTAAGACACATCATTTGTAATAAAAGTTTTTCCTGATCAGGTGATAGATGTATAAAAATCATATAATGACTATTTTGTTAGACTATAGCCAAGGATATCACTTTGACCTATCCATAAAATAACTAGAGGAAACATTCAACTCTCCATAAAGAGCCTTAGTTATTTCATTGTCTTCAACATTTTCTTCATCTGTGAATAATTGTAATTCACATTACTTCATATGGCCAAACATTTTATTGAATACATTTAAGAAGATACAATTTTGATTGATTTATAAGAACCCATGTTTCTCATATTTATGTCAAATGAAAACTTCATCAATGGAAATCCAACTTTGATTTTGACTATGCTGGTGTAATTCTAACTTTGAATTTGACATTTCCAATTGAATGCTAACGTGGATTTTTTCTCACTTGTGCAATCTAAGCAGCTAGGAAAATAGAGGATCTTTGCAAAAAAATTAATAAGTCCAATAGGTTTGAAAGTAGAAACCAAACAAAAGGGAGATAATAATAAATGAGATTTAAGGTTAAGAACTTATGGTACACTAATGCAAGTTTAAAGAAAAGTATACATTATTTTAAAGGATGTGAGAATCTGATCATAACAATTGTTCTCACCTCATTCTAAGAAGTTTTAGTGGGTACTTGAAGACCACAAAGAGAAACTGAAAGAAAGTGGATTTTGAGGATTTTAAAAATATGAACCAACAATTAAAGAGGCAACAATTTGACAACCAAATTCAATTCAAGGAAGCCATGCTAAAGCAGTATGTGAGAACCAGTGAAGAAATAAAGGAAGAAGAAGTTTGAATTCAAGTTTTCCTTCATTATATAGAGTTGGGGGACATGCCATTGAAATATATCTTCAAAGCTTTAGCTATTAATCATGTATAATTAATGGCTATGGAATTAAAGATAGAGAATGATAAAACTATGACCAATGCCAACATAATTGAGAACTTTGTTGATAACTAGAAAATGGTCTTCCAAGCCTAGGAGCGTTTTTTCTTATTTAGGATACATTTTAGGCTGGGTAATATCTTATGAGGGAACTTTATAAAGAAAATAAACCATATAGATCTAAATATTTAACGACAACATCCGGTCTAGTAATTACTCAACTGGAACTTATGAGCAATTTGCTTTTCCTAATTGGTCACTGTTGCAAATCTTTGTTTTTTCGAATCTTCATCTGGGAAAAATTCAATTGTAGGAATTCTTAATTAAATCATAAGAATGGTTTAGATAGGATGATTCTGCAAAAATAAATTGAATCCATTCCAGCAACTATTCAACTACATCATGCTTATAGAGCAATATTGCACCTCAACAAAAATGAAAGGGCTTGCCTATAAATTGTGCTTAAAGCATTGCATTACTGCAATTTGGGAATTGAAATCACCCAAACGAAGGTCACTTAAATCCAAGAACATTCTGACCTTAGGATTTGATATTTAATGCATTAAGTATGTTTGGCTGACCAGTCAACCCTTTAATGAAAACCACTGGACCATATGCTCCTTATTTGTTCTCAATATTAGGTATTTTTTCCAAAAAATAGAAATACTTGTGTGTATTTTAACAAGACAAATTATCAGTTACAAGATATGGAAAACTCAACTCATATTTCTATGAACAACTCTTTGAATCATGGAAGTATCAATATCAAATACATTATATATATATTATATACCAAGTTTAACTACTAACGACAGTCTTGAAGATGTATCAAATGGCACATTTGTTGGGACATACACTTAAAGAAGAATATCTCTCTCATGGATTTTGAATGAAGCAACTAAAAAACTAATAATAATTCAAGTCTATGATATCAAGGTTTTTTTAGAGGCATATGAAGCTTGCTTCAAACATTCAACTCTCCATAAAGATTCTTAGTTGTTTCATTGTCTCATATTTGTTCTACCAATCTCCTAGTTCACAGATAGCCATTGTTGAAGGGAATTAGAAACACTTGAAGACTTCCTCTACTGAATTTAAGCTACCACACAAATAAACCATTGTTCTAGAATACTTCCTCTATTGAATACACAAGGGTGGAAAATAAGTTGCCTTTACAACAGTAGAAAATATATATAGGTTGGATAGTATTGTCATAAGATAACAACCATGAAGACAAACAAATTATGCCTAAGAGTGATATTTTTCAAAACCTGCAAAGAACGCAACACAATTTATCATTTAATTGAACTAATTAATGAATAATTATATGTGTTGATTGTTTTCATTATTTCTCAAAAGATTAAAAAAAAACAATTGTAAAAGATGAAGCATGTCATACTTACATGGATAAAAAATAATATAATGGATTTTCTCTATCTTGCCCGATTATGTTTCATCGGTATCTTCTTCTAAAACCCATTTAATACCTTCTCTTATTCTTTTTGAATGCCACTCAAATATCGAAGCATTTCTACCATTAGATTGTTCATATATTTTACATCTACGTCTTACTTTAGCATATCTGATTGAATCTTCAGTGGGTTCGTCACATTCTCTATTTATTGCATTAAATATTGATAATATGCGTCAATAAAATCATTGAAACATTTGAACAAGTGGGTTTGAACGTGATAAACATCCTCCATGTTGACTATTTTTTTGATATGCCAAATTTGCTTGCTTATGTGATTTTTTCATTCCTCGGGTGTTCCAAATTGCCAAACTACCATACTCTTTAGCAAACCATGGACTATGAGCATAAAGTATATGCTGCAGCAAATAAACAATAAATTAGTTCTTTACATTTAAATGGAACTTTAAAAAATAAAAGCACAAAATAAATAGGAACAATAACAAGCATAATATAAATAGAAAAGAAAATTGTATTTACTATGTAATGTGTAATATGGTTTTGTCCCCATACCACAACCATTTGTTTTGTAAAATTTGTAATTGATTTAGTGAAGGACATATAATCACCTACAACAAATTTCTCCTTGTTCATGTAAGAATGCAAAACATAAAGCATCATCCACACTATTGTTAGGGAATTTACCTTATAGTTGGGGAAGACTACCAACATACGGGGGTTGACAAGACATACATACAGGGGTTTGTAAATGTTGTTATAAGCCAATAGAGTTGAAGTAAGAGAAACATATACCTTGTTTATGACGGCTGGTCCAAGATTTTCTCTCGTCCTCTGCTACAACAACAACTTGCAAAAAAAACCAGAACCTTCCTCAAACCTGTTTGACTATAAATAAATATTGATATTAACAATATAGCATAACATCAATTAATAATCAAAACAAAAATAGATATTGTCAATCTTATTGGGAAAGGAAGAAATGTCTTGATATTTATTAATAAATGCAGAAAAGTACATTAGTTATACGTTGCTCTGCATCAGGCACCTTCCTAACCAATCCCTGGGTTCTTGCTCCTCTCTCTTAGCTCTGAATTCCTCCAGCATAACTTTCTCCCATGAACCTTAGGTCCCTTTCTCAAGCCCTCCCCTTTATTTATGGAAAATAAAGGAGGATTGGTTCGAAAGGTAGTTGAATTGGGAAGTTGGAATACTTGACTCAACTAATCCCAATTCGTGTTCTTAATATATTTTTTCAACTTTTCTTAAGATACACGCGACTATGACATCTAGCAATATGCGAGTGACTTGCTATTTATCATCTTAGCAGCTCGTGGGTGCAAATTTTTAGTCGACACCCACGGATTGTCAATATAGAGACCCGTGGGTGACCCGCGCTATGTCAAGTATAAAGGTCGCGGTTTTTTACTGAGATTTTCAGAAAAAAAAAGTTTTTAAGCTGAAGAAGTAAGGTTTCAGCTCCAAGTCATCTCGGGTCAAGTAAGCTCTTCCATCCACAATGTCCTTTTGTGTGACTGATAAGGAAATGTGGTAATGAACATAGAAGTGCTAATTTGACCGATAACAGATGCCCCCTAATGTGTGAGGTCAGAGGGAAACGATGGCCGAAATACATTACAATCCAAGTTAGAGGAGAAGCGAGGAAACCACAGGACGAAGTCACAAAAGTACCTGAAACAAAAACCAGGTCAATGAGAATTACAATCTTGACATCAAGAGATGTTCAAGGTGATAGAAAATAACTTCCAATACATAATTGAAATATGTATATAGCATGGCCACTGAAATACAAGTGTGGATCCATGTCAAACAGGATATCATAGCCATAACAACAAACTGGATCTATGTCTCATCAAGAGCTGAAATGCATGTGGCTCAGTCTTGTGCAACCTGGGAAGTAACAAAAGTGATAATGCTATCATAGGCCCAAGGTCTTCATACAAACCATATCAAGGTATGAATCTTAACCATGCAAATAAATGAGTTAAAGTCGAACATGGAGGATTCCGTTTGATTACCGGTCATGATGTATACCGTTAACAAACGCGAGGGAATCCCATCGATAATGAAAATGGGACCCAAGGTTCATAGTACATTCTAACAAATGTGAATACAAGGTTTTGAAGTTGAACACCTGAAGAATCCGTCAAGTAGGGGACATTGATGTATTCCCACTATTCAATGGCGAGGGAAATTGCCACTGATGACTACAATCCCCAAGTAATACCCGAAACTCTAAAATTCATTTCCAGAGCAAGATGTGTTGAATTCAATGGGAAGAAGTCTGTTGGAAGGGAGGCCTTAAGGAATCCTCCATCATCCAACATGAGGAAAAATCAAAAGGTTGATTTGATCTAGAATAGGACTGAGTACATGATGAAACAAACCGATACCAAGGAATGGCTGACACATGAGGTCAAGGTAACTGCAGAATGGCCGACACAAGGGTTTGTCCTTGAACATTGAGCATGACACAAGAGTGACCTAGGAATCTTTTGACAGTAAGGGTATCATGATACAAATATGGAATGCAAGAGACATAAAAGATTCTCCATATGACTAGAAGAGTAACCAATCAGAGGAGTAAAACTCTAAGATCAGGTTCATCCTAAGGCCAAAAACTAAAACCCAACTTGTTTGAAAAACTCAAAAAGGTGTTGTGTTCAAGGACGTAAATGAATTGCTTCCTTTATATTGGAAGATATATGACATACTTCCCTTCCCTTTTCTCTTTTTATTTAAAGAATATCCTTCTTTTTGGTTTTAATGAGTCCAAGAAAGCAAACTCAATAGTCCTTCATTTTTGAAGAAAGCTCGAAGAAAGAGGGAGAAGACTGCTTGATATAAGTCCAACCATGTGTAATTTAACGAGTACATGGGAGGGAAACTCAAGACCTTCATTTTTTAATGAGTTTGAAGAAGAGATAAACTAGTACTCGATACACTGATCCATGGATTTTAATATCGAGCCTGGATCTGTTCATGCTCGCCGATGTTTTCAATTTTAAGGAGTCTGAAAAACTTAAACAATAACTCTATACACCTACTCGTGGATTTTAGTATTGAGCCCAAGTTGGTTTGTGCTCGTCAGTGTTTTCATATTTAAGGAGTCTGAAAAACTTAAATAAGAACTCCATATGCTTACTCGTGGATTTCACATCGAGCCCGAGTTAGTGAATGCTCGCTTGGTATTTTCATGTTTCGAGAGTCTGAAAACTCTAAAGAAGACTCCAAAAGTCCTTTTTCATAAAGTTAGTCTCCTCACTCGAAAAGGTGTAAAACAATGAGAGAAGAACTCTTCTATCCACGTATGACTAGAGTATACCTTTTTCGTAACTAACCCACGAAGGTCCGGAAAGGGGTATACTTATACCTAAGTGGATGTCGCTTCAATTCCTTTAGCGAGTCTGAAGTGACAAGTGTACTCGGGGACCTTTTTTTATTTTAAAGAGTCAGACAAGGGCTTAAAAAACTCTATAGGTTCCAGGGAACTAGATTCATTGACCTTGTCAAATGATGAAAAACTGTCGATATCATGGAGACGGCCGAATTAGTAAAACATGATCCAAAGAGATTTTCATTACAACATAAAATAACATGAAGTATTGTACCAAGCTGACGTGTCATAAGGAAAATCAAACCTTTATAGACCACCGTTGTAAAGAGTTATGAGAAATGTTGTTTTGAACTTTACCTAATCAAAGAAAATTAAAAAGTACATTAGTTGATTAAATAAAGTTAAAAAAACAATTTCGAAACTATATCAAAATGATAAAAGTGGGTAAAAATTGAAAATGACTTTTATAAATAGTTTCAAAAATGTGAACAAAACTCACAAATTCATTTGTTGGAGCAAAAGAGTGAAAATAGCCTCCTACTTCAAACGCTCATAGCGGTTACACCAGGCCACCGAATCAGATTCCGTCACTTGCAAGTAAGTGGTCTCTCCCTCTACTATCAAATCAATCCATTATTTTTAATTTTTGGTTGTGTGTTTTTTTTATAAGGTTTTAAAAACTAGGGCCTCGTACCCGTGGGTTAACCTCTGTCAAAATCATGCATACGTGAAAAATGCGCGGGTTTAGTAGAGACCTACCCGCGGGTACTCGCCTCTGTGTAGTAAGTACAGTTGTGGGTGCCACAGTTTAAGATGAGTCGGTTGACTCATGATATCCCGACCTACAAGATCGAGCGAATGCCGCTCAATGTGCAAGAGAATTTGTGGGTGTGCCCCCAACATGGATTAGGTTAGTTAGGAGAGTATCCAGGCTCGTCATCTATTATAGAGAAGCTGTAGCAGAGTTGGAAGATGCACCTCCTTATCCATACAGACAAATGCATATGTATATTTTTGAGGCCTTTTGAGCCCACTTTTGTATATTGATATGACATTGTGACATACTATTGACTCAAACTCATATTTTTTGATACGGATATATACAATATCGATTTTATATATACATGTGTTTCTTATCTGTATGTGAATGCTTAATGTGATTGTGTATGGTAAAGATGTCAATCTAGAATGTAGTTTGCATATGAGTCAGCTAATGCATTTGAATTTCTTGAAATGAGTTGAAATGTGATAAAATAAAAATGTCTTTAAAGTAACCTGACACGCAAAAATTGACGAAGCAAAACAAGATCCCGAACCCTATAGTCACCCATCAACTGAAGTACAACTAACTGTGAGTTGAGTCGTACCTCCAAATTTGAAAAGCCATGATGAATAACATCTTAGAGCAACTCAATGACTGCACTGTACTCAGCCCCAGAAGACACATAAGGCGCAATGAAATCAAAAGAAAAGACCAACTCTACAAACATGTACAGTTATAATACAAGAAAAAGCATAGAGGCCTAAGTATAATAATTTTTCAGGTAGAGCCCATTTATGGGCTCACGCAACCTAAGGGGTTGATGCATGGAATCTTCTCATAAGACCAGGAAAACACGTCGCGAAATTCCTTAAACAGGTTAGTATACAAAGTGATATCATCAGGAGAATAGTCTGCTCCAATAAAGAGGTTTTCCACCCCGCCAGGTTTAATGGAGATATCGATCGGTATAGTCCTCGATATATTTTCCATGTTACCCTCAGCATAAATCGTTTGCGTGGAAGGAGTGACGGAAAAATCAATATCACCACCAAGTCTCACTGAAAACTCACCATTCTATATCTTGTCTAGATTGGGAAGGAAATAGGACCTGTGATGCATGTGTTCCCATGGATGATCCAGACCTACCATGGATTCCAAGATAGCCTCATTAGAGGGAAAAACAATATCCAAACAATAAAAAGAGTGGATAGAGTTGACTGACCATGCAGGTGCATAGTCAATATCTGACTCTGTGGAGACAGATAGAGTCAAGATATGATATGTTGAAGCATTTTGTGATGCTTGGTATGCCACTTCTGCAACAGATAAGGGCACAGCTGGTTCTTGCCGAGTGGGAAAAATCCATGGATTGGTTGTTCGAAAGATCGTGAAGATTTCCTGAGACAAAATGTCAGTGGTACACGTAAAACCAATGTAATTTATGGGAGAAGGTAGGTCGAATGTTCCCATCAATGATGAATACATGCCTACTCCCAAAATCTCGCTGGGTGGGTGAGTCTAATCAATCAAGGGGGTATTAGAATCCAATGAAGTAGTTTTATTCTTCCGAGTGAAGGAAAGTTGATCAATGGTGATGATCTTCCCTTCATGTGGGAACATGAGTACTCGGAAGATGAATGATGGAATAGCTTGAATGGAATACGTCCAACTCCTTCCTAACAACAAGTTGTAGTCAAGAGGAGCATCCAAAAATTTGACCTCCACACACACTAACTTACTCGCAAGTTCAATTTCGAACACGAGAAATCCATGTGGGAGGAAAGATATTCCGTCAAATACCGTAAGTAGTGTGTTGGAAGGGGCTAACTCAATCAAGCCAAGGGATTTCCGGAAGGATATTGAAATTACATACGTAGACTCGCCTTCATCTACAACTATTTTTTGAATGGTATTAGGACCATGGAATAATTCAATTTGGAAGGCCACGTGATACGGTAACCAGGGCTTGATATTTGACATATCAAACTGTGTAAGAATACTTGAGGAATCCATGCTCCCGATGACTGATAGAAGTGAATTCCACTGCAAAGGACAGTTTTGCAAGAATTCTAATGTAGACATTGCACAAGGCATTTGGGCCAGGTCCTCTACCACATGGTAGTTAGGTGCGGCTCGCGTGTTAGGGTTGTGGACAACTTGTTTGAAGACACCCTTAGGTATCTTCAACATACAATCTGCTGGTCTCTCAATGTGAAGAGGAGAATATCACTCGGGAACTTCCTTATCTTTCTTCTACGAGTCAGGGTTATAATTCTCGGCTCTGGTTTGCAGAAGCGTATTTGAATTAACCATGTTAATAAATGATTGATCAGCCGACAAGGCACGGTTTCCCCCAACACTAGAGTTTCCAGAAGTTGGGCCTTGTCCATGAGGAAACAGATCCTTCAAGATGGATGGTTTATTTTCTCAAAGTAACTTCCAGGATTCATCCATTAAAGGGAACTGATGAGAAATGTGATCGTCCTTGCAAAGCTTGCAGGGAAACTTTACCTTTTTTTTCTCTTTCTTCCCTCCTTGGCATTCTCGGTGTTTTTTGGATTTTGATGGTTCCCCTCCCCTTTATTCCCCTTCTTTTTGTTGTTGTTAGGTTGTCGAGAACCCTTTTGGTTTGTCTGCACCTGCTGTACAGATTCTGTCTTAGAAGTGGAGGTTGCAACCGAAGTTGCTTCAGCAGCAGACTGTTTCATTGAAAGGGCATGCACTTGTTTTGTTAAAGCTTCAAGTGCTGCTAAATATGCTGAACCTACAATGCCATCGGCATGCCATATAGGCTTAGGTTTTCTAAGATATATATTAGATCTCAGTGCGTCTAGAATAATCTCATAGAGAATCCCAGATTGAGAGTAAACTAGGTTAAGTTGCTGGGTCCTCAGGATTGCTTCTTCCTCAGAACTTACTCCAGAAGTTGTGACATCCTTAGAAATATAAGGAAGGAATGATTTCAAGTACCACTCTAAAAGGAACTATGGATGAATCTCAGCCTTAATGAGTCTCTTCCATCTTCTCCATTCCTGAATATGGTTAGATAAGTGAGTAGCTTTGTTCTATTTGAAAGTGGACATAAGGTCTGTACCTGCATCATACCGGACATAAAGCTGGAAGTGGTTCAAAAAGATTGTCGCTAGGTCCCAAAATTTGTCGTATGAGCTTGTGTTTGCATATGGAGGGGAAAAACCTCATGATATGATAACCACTGTAGGAGTATGAGGAACTCCTGACACATCCCCTATGTTATCCATAAAGGAACCAGGTGTAAATCGATACACACTTAACTCTGGAAGACCTAGAGAAACTACAGTTACTAACAAGGGATTGTTGGGTCTAATTAAAGGAGGATTGAAAGGTGTGGAAACCTCTTGAGTTGTCAAGTCTTCTTTCTTTAAGTGTTCCTGGACCGTTTGATATTGAGAGATCATATGAGGTTCTCTGGGTGGTTTAGTTGTTCCCGTAAGTTCATAAGAACCACGAGAGTTTGTTCTCCGTCGCTGTGGTGGCGGTGGAGGCTCCACTGTAAATGGAGGAAGGTTCTGCAAACTTCGTGACCTTATAATAGACTGGTCCTCCAAAATTGTGTGAAAAATATACTAAGTACTAAACCTAGGGGCCACTAAACAACTTGGAGCAAACAACACACCACTAAAAATGTCCTAAAGTAATCCAGACTTGGAAAACAAAGGTAATTATTCTCAAAATTAAGTCTAGGATGATGAGGGCCCAGAAAAAACTAGTAGAATATCGAAGAACAATTACCCAAGGTCCACATACAGGTTTTCTGGGTGTAAGCACTTGAATCACCAAACCGCCTTCCCAAATTACTGCAGAGGGTTTCCTCCCACGTCTGTCCTAGGTACAATAGAAATATCCTTCTGCTGTGACCTGTGTATATCCCTAGAGGTAAAGAAGATACTAAAGGATACGAAAATTACAGAAAGAACCCGAGGGGACAGTCGCAGGTCCAACCAAGATGCATGGGCAGGGTAACTAAGCCTGAAATCCAAGAGTGTACAAGACACTAATGGACCCCCGTACATGAAAAGGCTCTGGTGTATGCTCAAAATAAAGGTGGGGGGGTATCCCCAACATTTCGATCTCACACGACCTCGTGATTAACTCTGGTTTGAGTAGATCTTCCTGGATACATCCACAATAGTGGATTTACCTAAACGATAGTTTGTACTACGATTTGAGATTTGAATGGTTTGGAAGGTTTAAGCTAATGTATTCCAAACCCTAGCCTAAGCTAGTTGATGTTGTGTAACCCTAAAACAAACGAAAGTGTTACTAATAAATTTTATTAAGGATTATTTTTATAGGTTGTTACTTACTCAAAGGATAGTGCAATGTGTGATGTGGTTACAACTGGAAATAAAGTGCATATGAAATGCAAATCTTCATAGTTTGTTCTTTTTCGTTTTTCTTTCAAAACATGAAAATCAAAGAAAATCTAAGCATAAAAGATTTTTTTGTATTTTCAAAGATAATAGTACTAACCAACAAGACTTATCAAAAATAGAAAACAAGAATGAACCAACAAGACTTATCGAGTTGCGCAAGTAAAGAACAAGATCCAAACTAAAGCAAACAGGCCTTACGAAAGATCGAGGAAGACTAACCCAATTAGTTGCTCTCAAAAGTAACTAGGTTTTGGAACAAAGTGCAAACAGAGACAAACTGAAATGAAAAGCGGAAAGACAAAGACCTTTATGCAAAGATAATTATGCTCCTGAACATTATCAATCAATGGGGAAAGAAACCAAGCACTCGCCAAACAAAGAAATGGGCTAGAAAGAAAGGGTACTTCATAAGCACAAATTTTTTAAGAAACTTGTAAAAAAGCTTCTAACTAGACTCATCAGACATTGAACAAAAGTCCTAAGGGTATCAGTCCAACAACAGACTTCCAAAGCCACAAACAAACCCACCTAAAACCAAACCCTAATTAAAAAGAAGAGTCTCAGGAAAAAGTCGCAACTGTGTAATGAAGCAACAAGCGAGTGACCCATGGGTACATATCACAGTGACTCGCAACTAGGGAATAAAAAGCGCGACAGTAAATACTTCCAAGTCGAGGGGGAGCCTTGAAAATTTTCTAAAAATAAAAGGAAAGCCTAGAAACCTAGTGAATCAAGCAAAAAGATCAAAGGGAATCTCTACAAATGGTTGCAAAAAAGACTCAGCAGAACACTCAATCAACCTGAGAGAGATGTCAGACCCGCAAACAAGGTTCCAAAGCCAACATAGGGGGCCCTAAGACAAAAACCTAACTCAAAGAGAAAAGGTCAGGGGATGTTCACAACTATAACAGTCAACAACAGGCGGGTGCAACTACTTAACTGTGGGTACCTCTAAGGGAAACTTGCGAGTGTAACTCAAAAGGCGCGCCTGTATGTACAGAGAACTCGCGGGTGGCTTAGAGAAAATATTAAAAAAAAGAAAAGTTTGCAAATTAGAAAAGACGAGTCAATCCCAAAAGGTCCAGGATGTCCTAGACACTTATAAAAGAGATCAAACAAGTTATGAAACTGGAAAAAACTCAAAAAGAGTCCCCAAAGCAGACAAATAAAATGGTGCTCCCCAGTGGAGTCTCCAATTCTGTTGTTAGGGAATTTACCTTATAGTTGGGGAAGACTACCAACGTACGGGGTTTGACAAGAAAGACATACAGGGGTTTGTAAATGTTGTTATAATCCAATAGATTTGAAGTAAGAGAAACATATACCTTGTTTATGATGGATGGTCGAAGCTTTTCTCTCGTCCTCTGCTACAACAACAACCTGCAAAACAAACCAGAACTTTCCTCAAACCTGTTTGACTATAAATAAATATTGATATTGAAAATATAGCATAAAAAAAAATTAATAATAAAAAAACAATAGATATTTACAACCTTATTGGGAAAGGAAGAAATGTATTGATCTTTATTAATAAATGCAGAAAAGTACATTAGTTATAACTTGCTCTGCATCAGGCACCTTCGTAACCAAGCCCTGGGTTCCTACTCGTCTCTCTTAGCTCTGAATTCCTACAACATAACTTTCTCCCATGAACCTTAGGTCCCTTTCTCAAGCCCTCCCCTTGTATTTATGGAAAATCAAGGAGGATTGGTTTCAAAGGTAGTTGAATTGGGAAGTTGGAATACCTAACTCAACTAATCCCAATTCATGTTCTTAATATATTTTTTCAACTTTTCTTAAGATACCCACGACTATGACATCTAGCAATATGTGAGTGAATCACGATTTCTCATCTTACCAGCTCGCAGGTGAAACTTTTTAGTTGACACTCTCGGGTTGTCAATATAGATACCCACGGGTGACCTGTGCTATGTCAAGTATAAAGGTCGTTGTTTTATATTGAGATTGTCAGAAAAAATAAATTTTTAAGCTAAAGAATTAAGGTTTCAGCTCCAAGTTATCTAGGGTCAAGTAATCTCTTCCATCCACAGTGTCCTTTTGTGTGACTGACAAGTAAATGTGGTCACAGACGGAGAAGTGCTAATTTGACCGATAACACACACCTTCTTTTTTCTTATTGCAAAGGTTCCTTTATCAGTTCTATCATTCTCAACATCAATGAGGTCACTATAAAGTTTTTGTTGACCTTCTAACATCTCCTTTGAGTCTTCAATAAAGTGGTGTGCCTTAAACCCACCCATAGAAGGTTTGCAAGGAACATTACCCCGAGATCCAGACAACTTTATATATTTACATATTTTCACATTTCTCCCATGTAAACTAGCATTAGAAAGAACCTTTTCAATTTCCTCAATTGAGTTTTTAGCACTTTCTTTAGGGATCTTATTCCAAGCAGATAAAATAGGAAGGTACACCAATTTATCAATAATCCTTACAATGCATGCAATATACACACATGTACTCTTGTAATTGGTATAGGAAGTATAGGATTGATTTTTTGTCTAACTTTGCCCTCTATGGAGTTATGTTTTGTCTCCAAGACATGATCCCATTTGACCACCCACCTAATGGAAACTTTTCCTTCTTTTTCGTGTGCATGCAATATATGCAACTATGCTTTGCATTAGCACCATGGCCTATGTTTTGAGGTCAGCTGCTAGATTCCATTCCACTTTGTATGATCCATAACCCTCAACATATAGTCCCCCCCATGTTATATGAGAAAATTGTTGTGGGTATTGATTTTTGTTGATGTATATGTAACTTCGGAATGTATTTCATACATATGTATATTGTACTCCTATAGAGATGGTATTATTCCTCTATACGGAAGTGTTTGTATTCCTATAGAGATGTTATTATTCCTCTATACGAAAGTGTCGTCATTTATATTGTAAGTGTCGTGACTTATACTTGATGGGTTATTAAACCACCTTGTTGGGGTTGGCCCTGTATAAGTCATGTGGGTCGAAGGGTTATTAGACCACCCTATTGGGGGTTGGCCATGTGGGTCAAAGGGTTATTAGAACACCCTATTGGGTGTCGGCCCAGTCAGCATTATGTTATGTGGTTAAGTTAAGGCCGACCTAGTAAAGGTTATTAGGAAAGTCAAGTCAAGTATAAATAGAGTGCGGGAGGAACTCTATTTCATCATTCTATTCTCTCTCACACTCTCGGGAGAGTGGTGCACTTGTGGAGGAGGAGAATCTTATGCTAGGAGATGTCTATCTCTTATGCTTGGGTTGTATCATTGCTCTATCTATCTCTGAGGAATTTATTGCGGTTTTTCACCTTTATGGTTTTCCCCAAGTAAACTCCGTGTCTCTTGTGTGCTTGCATTATTATGTTCATGATTGATATGCTGTAGATATGTTGTACATGTTGTTCTCTCAGTTAAGATCCTAGATCAGATTGAAGTAAATTATGAAAAATTAACATGGTATCAGAGCTATCCTGAAAGAAGGCATGGTATGGCATGTATGACACTTGTTGCAATTGCGAAGCTAGGGCTTGATATAGAAAAATCTAGTCATCGTAGAACTTTCGCTATAAATAAATTTTGGCGAGGTTTCAGGGTCTGAAAATCGTACAGGGCGAAGCTAAGATCCCCATGTACCTTGTGTCCAAAGGAAAACCTCTAATTCATTATACTTTGTGATTTATGATCTGTACAATATAGAATTTCTGCCTCTTCCAGATCTTAGTCATAAACAGGTGACCTTGGAAAAAAGGTCATAACTTGGGCTAGGAAGCTCCAAATGAAATTTCGTAAAAAGTGACAGGTATTTCATAGACTATAATTTCTCAGGTAACTTTTTCAGAGGTCGAAACGGAACCAGTGACACGTGGAACACCGTACAAGTTCGCTCTCCTGTTTTATACCATAAACATGTCACGTTGCGACACTTGGCATAACTCTCTCTCTCAGAGAATCCATTTGAGGTCATACCTATGGGTTTGGAAAGATGATAGGTCGGGCTATTACAGGAAAAATTTTCAGACCCTGTGGATCGAAAAGTTTGGAGTTAAACCAGAAACATCAGGTACATATTTCTGTCAAAACAGAATTATTTTTTAGCACCTTCATTCATGGCTTCCGAAATTTAGGGTTTCAGAGAAAGTTGTCATTTTTGTAATCGGAGACTACGGCTGAATGATACTCATCAAAATATAAATTTAGAGACCAAGATCATAATTTTTGGTTGGGAAAAAGGCCGGGCTTGATCAGACCCTAGTTCGGGACTTTGATCGAAAAAGTGGAAAATTAGGGCTTCTGCAAAAATGGAAAATTTTGAAATATGTGACCATGGCTGGAAGCTCCTCAGAAAAATAGAAGCTTAGAGCTTTGGATCGAACCTTTTAATTGGGCAGAAGGGTGGGCTTTATCAAACCCTAGTTCGGGGTCATGTCTAGTGAATCCGAAAGTTTCAAAGGGAAATTTGAGGGGTGAAAGTTTGCAGTTTTCAAATTATGTGTATACCAGCTTGATCAGTTCATCAAGGTGCATATTTCTATCCTTTCGAAAGTTTGAAATTCAAAGTTTGAATTTTTAGGGTTTCTCTGAAAAACCCTAATCCAGCTCTAGATCCAGTTCCTGCAAATCAAGTGGATTGGGTTAATCCTAGAAGATAATGGATTGGTCACCTGGATAAGTGAAGAAGTTCCTATTTCAGAGGGAGATGAGGCTAAGGCCTTACATAAGAAGATTACAAGCAATCTCGACAGGTATGACTCATCCAGGTATGATTTGAGATTTTTTCATGATTAAGTTTATGGTATGTTTGTCTTCATGTTATTACGGTTAGTACAATCTTGATTAAACTTAGACTTGTCATATCACCTTAATAAAATTATGAATGCATGATAGAAGATATTCATTGATTAGGGTGTTGACACTTATGATTGTACTAATGCATTATGGTGTTGTATGAGGTTTATGTTGTCCGCGAACATGAAAGGTACACCAAGAAAGACAAATCATGTTATAGTTCAAGAACATATGATCATGACGACATGAGGACAAAGATTCATCCATTGTCATGAATCACTTAGAAGATCTATTTGTGAGGTATGTATAACTTGGTTCTATAATGGTTAACCTATGGGATATGCAGGTTACTAGCACAAGTCATTGAAGAGAGCAAGAAGACATCATGTGGGTATGTTAGACATAACTAGCTAACATACCAATCCAGGTATGTTTTTCCTATATCAAGTTAGAATCCTACCTTGTGTTAGGATCCCTTATATAAGTATACTTGGTATGATTGGTTATGTTTATTCATAAAGTTAGAAATGTAAGTAATCAAGGGTTTATGCATTTTATGTCTCTTATCTTGATTGATGATTTAACTAACCAGAAGAGCCCTATGATCAAATATGAATATGCATGAGTAAAAGAACACTTCCCTGAAACCTTGAATACTAATGTTTATTATCTGTGTTTGAAATGATCATGACTATACATGTTTAAGATTATTGTGTTTTGATAGTATTAAGATTATACTAATGAATGTGTGTTTATGTATGAGACCTCAAGGATAACATAATGATGATACTAATAAGCATGCATAGTGATGAATATAAGTTCAAGGATAGGTAATCCAGGGAGCACACTCCAGTTGTTCTTGCAAGGAAGCAAAGATCAAGAGGGAGCACACTCCAGTTGTTTCCTGCAAGGAAGCAAAGATCAAGAAAGAGCACACTTTAGTAGTTTCTGCAAGGATGCAGATATTCAGAGGGAGTTGACCACTTCTCACAATCCAGATCAGAATGGAGTTACAGAAAAGAAGCAAAGGCTGAGAGGGAGTCAACTCAACAAAAAAACAAAGATAAGTATTTGAATTATCATTCCTTGCATATTTTATTGTTTAAATAATACTGTTCAATAATGTATATACTCATGTTCCTAGAATTAGGTTGTGTATTATGCATAGTTGCATTGATGAACAATATACTTGTAATATACATGGGTAAGTGGCCTATGGCACCGTACAACATTCCATTGCTACTTATCTAGAATGAAGCCTCTTTGCTAACATGTTGGGAGTTGTGCACACTCTTAACAATGTTCTGGTAGAGATTGGAAGGCATCTAGAAAGTTATGGGAGATGGATAAATGCTGTATTGAAGCATTGGCTAAGATAATTGCATGACTGTATGACATATTTCTTTATGTGTAAGAATTTGTTTTGAAAACTATGAGATGTTTTCTAATCATTCAATTTAACTTGTTGTGTAGGAAAGATCGTATACCATCACCTACAAAAGAAGGACTACAACATTTGTTTAGCAACATTGTTATCTATTGAAAATTTTGAAGATATTGAAGTTCCAAGGATCTGGGAAGAATGCCATGATCGAGGAGTACCAGTCGATCATGAAGATGTTTTGGATGCAGTCCCAAGACCTGAAGGGGAGTTTGTAGTGACTTCCAAGAGGATCTACAAGATCAAGCATGCTGCAGGTGGTGGCATAGAGACTTTTGCTCCTATAGCTAGATACACTTCCATTAGATCCGTACTTGCTCTGGCTGCAATGATGAAATGGAAGATACACCAGATGGATTTCAAGACATCTTTCTTGAATGGTGTAGTTGAAGAAAAAGTGTATGTGAAGCAGCCACTTGGTTCTGAGACACATGACAGGGAGTCATATAGTGCAGAACTTGGTATGGTAGGATAGACAGCTTTCTATCCAGTTTGGTATTTACCAAGAGTAAAGCGGATTCCAACCTTTACTACAAGGTGGAGGAAGGCAATCGAGTGATACTACTTTTGTATATGGATGACTTGTTTATTACAGGTGAAGATAGATTGATTTCCGACACGCAGCAGAAGCTTGCTGCCAAGTTTGAGTTGATGGACTTGGGGATGATGCACTATTTTATAGGCATGGAGGTGTGGCAGAGTATAGATGGGATCTTCCTTGGACAAGGGAAGTATGCAGTAGAGATCCTGAAGAGGTTCGGGATGATGGAATGCAAAGCCATGGCCACACCTATGGAATCAAACCTGAAGCTTCTGTGTGATGCTTCATCTGATCTGGTTGATGTCACTGTGTATCGTCAGATGATTGGGTACTTGATGTACCTGACGAACATGAGACCAGATATCTGCTTTGCGGTGAACACATTGAGCCAGTTCCTGATAGATCCCAGAGGTGTTCACCTGGTTTCTATAAAGCATATTCTAAGGTACCTGAAGGGTACAGTTGACTATGGGCTCAAGTATGATGTGAATCAAAATTTTAACCTGCAGGGTTATGTTGATTCAGATCGGGCAGGCAGTGTTGCAGATAGGAAGAGCACTTATGGGTGTTGCTTCAGTATGGGATCATGTGTGATCTCTTGGTTTAGCAGGAAGCAATCCTACGTAGAACTGAGTACAGCCAAGGTAGAGTATGTTGCAGCCTGTTCGGCTAGTTGTGAGGCAGTATAGCTTCGGAAGCTAGTGTTAGAGTTATTTGATCTCCTGCTGGAGACTTCTGGTATATTTTGTGACAAACAGAGTTGTGTGAAGTTGTCTAAGAACCCGGTGTTCCATGACAGATTGAAGCACATTGAGATCAAATATCACTATATAAGGAATATGGTGTAGAGAGGAGTAGTGAAGCTCCTGTATGTTGCGACGGATGAGCAGGTTGCAGATGTACTGATGAAACCACTAGCCAGAGTGAAGTTCGAGTACTTCAAATAGAGGCTTGGTGTTCTTCATATCGACGACACTTCGAGGAAGAAGTAATGGACACATCTGCTGGAGCCATTCCAAGAATGGTGAGAGGAGGATCCTTCCCATGGCTGTGGATGTAAGCGCTGGATGATGAGCATCAGGATGATGCTCTAGTTACTGCTTTGTATGTGCATCAATTGGATGCTTTGATCAGTTTGATAATGTATTTGTATATGCATCATGTTGGATGCTTGATATGATCAGTTGGATCATGGATTTGTATCAGGTGGATACTTGTATGATCAGGTAGATCATGTATTTGTATATGTATCAGGTGGATACTTGTATGATCAGTGTGATCATGTACTTATGTATGTATCAGGTGGATGCATTATGTATATCAGGTGGATGCATTATATGATCAGGTAGATCATGTATGATGATATGTATCAGGTAGATACTTTGTATGCATCAGATGGATATATTGTTTGATTAGGATGATCACAGATGACGAGATTTAGGATGTTGCTCCATATGATATGCATCATGATGATGCTATGATGATGATCAGGATGATCACAGATGACGAGCTTCAGGATGTTGCTCTTGATGATATGCATCAGGTTGATGCTATGATGATGATCAGGTTGATCATGTGATGATGTACATCAGGATGATGTATGATGAGTATCGGTTTGATACTCTGTGGCCGTGGACAGGTTGTGCAGGTGGCATAGAAAAGATCCTTTAAAAATTGGACAGGTAGAGCAGTGTACTAGTAACATCCTAGGTTGCTCTATTGAGATCCGGACAGGTAGAGCGGTGTGCTCGTAACATCCTGGGATGCTATGAGTAGGTTTTGCTACAGTTTCGCATAGAAACGAGCCTTTAAAATATGGACAGGTAGAGCGACGTGCTCGTAACATCCTGGGATTCTCTATCGAGATCCAAACAGGTAGAGCGGTGTGCTCGTCACATCCTGGGATGATTTGAGTAGGTTTTGCAAAAGTTCACATAGAAAAGATCCTTTAAAATCCGGACAGGTAGAGCAGTGTGCTCGTAACAACCTGGGATGCTCTTTCGAGATCCAGACAGGTAGAGCGGTTTTCTCGTAACATCCTGGTATGCTCTGAGTAGGTTTTGTGAAGGTCAACATGTAAAAGATCCTGGGAGATCCGATAGGTTGAGCAGTGTGCTCGTAATCAGTCCTGGGATGCTCTTTCAAGGTTTTGTTGATGCACGTAATCAGTCCTGAGTATTCCACAGTATGGCCAGTGGTGATGAAGACCTACAGATGGTGGGCCTACATCCAGTATGAAAAAGGACTGGCTCTGTAGAACTTCCTATGACGAGTAGATTCAAAGATGGATTGAGATAGCAGCAGCAGTGACGATGACGATTATCCAGTGACGATGATCCAGAGAAGAAGACTTGTGCTAGAAGACCTGTGTTGAGAAATACCTTCCTAGTTAAGAGGGAGTGTTGATGTATATGTAACTTCGGAATGTATTTCATATATATGTATATTGTACTCCTATAGAGATGGTATTATTCCTCTATATGGAAGTGTTTGTATTCCTATAGAGATGTTATTATTCCTCTATACGGAAGTGTCATCATTTATATTGTAAGTGTCGTAACTTATACTTGATGGGTTATTAGACCACCTTGTTGGGGTCGGCCCTGTATAAGTCATGTGGGTCGAAGGGTTATTAGAACACCATATTGGGGGTTGTCCATGTGGGTCAAAGGGTTATTAGACCACCCTATTGGGTGTCGGCCCAGTCAGCATTATGTTATGTGGTTAAGTTAAGGCCGACCTAGTAAAGGTTATTAGGCAAGTCAAGTCAAGTATAAATAGAGTGCGGGAGGCACTCTATTTCATCATTCTATTCTCTCTCACACTTTCGGGAGAGTGGCGCACTTTTGGAGGAGGAGAAGCTGATGCTAGGAGATGTCTATCTCTTATGCTTGGGTTGTATCATTGCTTTATCTATCTCTGAGGAAGTTATTGGGGTTTTTCACCTTTATGGTTTTCCCCAAGTAAACTCTGTGTCTCTTGTGTGCTTGCATTATTGTGTTCATGATTGATATGCTGTAGATATGCTACACATGTTGTTCTCTCAGTTAAGATCCTAGATCAGATTGAAGTAAATTCTGAAAAATTAACAATTTTTTATGAAAAACCCACTTTAAGGACTCATGTGACTCTTTATCAACTCTAATTAGTCCCAACCACCAAATGTGATCCACAAATTGGACAGAGAAATTTTTTTTATCAATATTTTTGATATTTTGATCCATGACTGTAGATGTATTTGTAACTTCGAAATGTATTCAATTGTATATTTTATATTGTATTTGTATTTTATTATTGTACCTCCGATGGAGATGTTTATTCCTCTAGTTGAAGAAGTCATTATTGTACTTGGGTCATGTAAAGTCATTGAGGTCAAACCTCCCATGTAAATTGGAGCATTAGTCCCCTAGAGTCATTTGTATTGGGGTGTTTAAGTCCCTTAAAGGAGTTGGCCCAATCAACTTTAGTTGAGGTCGACTTGTCAAGTGGTAAAGGTAAAGTGAAAGGTAAAGTATAAATAGAGAGCTAGGCTCTCTATTTATTAACTCACTCATTCATTCACACACTCACTCACTTCGCATTAGTAAGAGATAGGAGGAGTTTGTACAAGTGGAGGAGGAGGAAGCTACTGGAGACCATCTATTTGTTTTGGGGTTTTGTACTATTGCTCATTCTATCTCTGAGGAAGTTGCGAGGTTTTCTCCTTTATGGTTTCCCCGGTGAAATACTTTGTGTCTCTTGTCTCTTGTGTTTGTTTTTCTATGCATGTTATTCTCTCAGTTAATATCCTAGATCATATTGAATTAAATGATGAAAAACTAACATGGGGTCAGAGCTAGCTTGAAGGAAGGCATGCATGGCATTTGCGACACTTGTCTCACTTGCGACAATTTGAAAGCTAGGGCTTTGTAGAGAAAAACCTAGTCATCGTGGAACTTTCACTATAAATAAATTTTGGCGAAGGTTCAGGATCTGAAAATTGGACTGGCCGAAGATGAAATTTTCCTGTACCTTGTGTCCGAATTTTAGCCTTAGATTCGTTGTACTTTCTGAGATATGATCCGTACAAGTTAGGGTTTCTGCCTCTTCTAGAATGAATCCCTAAACATGTGACCTAGGAAAAAAGGTCATATCTCGGGATAGGAAGCTCCAAATGGAATTCCGTAAAAAGTGATAGTTAGGGCACAGACTGTAGTTTCACAGGTCCAATTTTCAGAGGCCGAAGTTGAAACAGTGACATGTGGAGCTCCGTACAAGTTCGCTATGCTGTTTCATACCTTAAACAGGTCATGTTGGGAAACTGAGCATATCTCCTTGATGGAGAGTCAAATGAAGCTAAAAATGCGGGGTTGGAAATATTACATGTCTGGCTACCACAGGCCAAAGTTTCAGACCTTGGAGATCCAAAATTTCAGAGATACACCAGAAACAATATGGCACATCTGAAATGGATCAACGGAGGAAATCAAAGAAGAGGAGGAAGAAGCTCTCAGTTAGGGTTTTTTCAGTTTTTAGGTATGGAATGAACTGATACAATGTTGGAGACACCTGATGTAACATTGGAAACTTTGAAAATGTATTTGGAATCCATTCATCATAGATATTAATCCTCCATCAAAATGTTGTGGGAGGAAGTAGATTGAAAAATTAGGGTTTCCAAGTAAGAAGAAACCCTAGCAAGGTTGGGAGACTCATAGGGTAGCAATGAAGGAGGTTTAAAAGGCACTGATATTCTATCATCCTAGCACCATGAACCTATATAATATGTTTACAAGTTATCTACATTGGATGGTTAGGGTTTTACCCTTATAGAGAAGACTACAAGCAATCTCGACAGGTATGACTTGAGGAGATATAGGTATGTTTTGAAATCTATTTCATGATTAAGTTCATGATATGTTTGTATTCATATTATTGAGGTTAGTACAATCATGATTGTCTGATCACCTTAGTAAAAGTATGAATGCATGTGAATAATAGAAGACATTCATTGATTAGGGTTATGACACTTATGATTGTACTAATACACTGTGGTGTTGTATGAGGATGATGAGTGTCCGCTAACATGAAAGGTACATCAAGAAAGACAAATCAAGTTCTAGATCAAGAATATACGACCATGGTGACATGAAGACAAAGACTCATCCATAGTCGTTGATCACATAGAAGCTCTACTTACGAGGTATGTATGATTTGGTTCTACAATACTTAACTTATGAAGATATGCAGGTTACTAGCACAAGGTCTCTAAATCATTGAAGAGAACAAAGAAGACACTGTTTGGGTATGTTAGACATAACTAGCAAACATGATAATCCAGGTATGTTTTCCTATATCGAGTTAGAATCCTACCTTGTGTTAAGATATTATATAAGCATACTTTTGTATGATTGATAATGATTATTCATGAAGTTATAAGTTTGAGTAATCATGGGTTTATGCATATTATGCTTCTTAGTTTGATTAACGATATGACAAACTAGAAGAGTCCTATGGTCAAATAAGAATATGCATGAGTAAAATAAGTACTCCCCCAAACCTTGAATACTAACGCTTGTGATAAATTACCTATGTATGAAATGACCATGACCATACATGTTAAGATTATAGGATTTTAATGTTTTGATAGTATTGAGATTATACTAATGAATATATGATTATGTATGAGATCTTGAGGATGACACAATGATGAAACTAGTGCACACTTAAGCATGCGTAGTGGTACAGGATGGATAGAAGTTCAAAAGACATATAATCATGATTCTATCACAAAGGGAAAATAGAGATCAAGAGGGAGTGCACTCCAATAGTTCCTGCAAGGAAGCAAAGATTGAGAGGGAGTCCACCCAACAACCAAACAAAGACAAGTATTTGAATTGTCATTTCTTGTATATATGATTACTTAAATGAGGTTGTTCAGTCATGTACATACTTATGTTCTTAGATTTAGGATGTATATTATGGATGTTAGAAAAGTTGCATTAATGAACAAGATACTACTAATATGCAAATAATGGGTAAGTGGCCTATGGTACTGTACAACACTCCATTGCTACTTATATAGATTGAAACCTCTTTGCTGACATGTTGGAGTAGTGCACACTCTTAACAATGTTTTGGTAGAGATGGAAGGCATCTAGAAAGTTACGGGATATGGATAAATGTTGTATTGAAGCATTGGATAAGATAATTGCATGACTGTATGACTTATGTTTTTTATGCGTAAGAATTTGTTCTGAAAAACTATGAGATGTTTCTAATCATGCAATTGAACTTGACTTGTAGGAAAGATCGTATGCATAATACGTTATCATTGAAATGTCAACATAATTTGATAATTATGAAGTGTTACTAATCATATAATTAAATTTGATTTGTAGGAAATATCATGTGCTATGATCTACAAAAGAAGGATGATGAACACATGTTCCAAAGAACAAGTGATGGATGTTCAACAAGAAGACTTACAAATCAAACGTATTATAGAAGGCTCGTGGCTAGAGGATTCTCTTAGAAAGAGGGAGAGGATCATGGCGAGATGTTTGATCCAATGGCTAGACACACTTCCAGAGATAGATTACACCCATGGATGACAAGACCGTTCTCTTGAATGGTGTAAATGAAGAATAAGTGCATATCCAACAAACTCCCAGGATTTGACAAAGAATCACATGATTGAAGAAAGATTTGTATGGGTTCAATAGGTACCCAGGATTGATAGTCATTTGATGAGCTTGATGATCACCACGGGTGATGCGGATTTCAACCTTTGCTACAAGGTTGAAGATGGTTTGTATATATAGATGAATGCAAGAAGGAACTCACCATAGAGTTTGAGTGATCTTGAGGATCATATCAGTAGATCCATCTGACGGGAGATGGCATGAATAGATATGCAGAATATCACTCAATGCAGAGTGTGAATGATGTTCAGTCACAGAGGAAGGACAATACTCAGATATAGACAAATCCACTCCAGAGGGAGTAGATATCCGAGTTAAAGAATCTTGGCATGATTCTTGTGATTAGATATGTGGATGAAATCATATGAGATTTTTCCTTAGCCAAGGAAAATGTGAAGTAGAGATTTGGGTATGATGCACTATTTTCTAGGCATGGAGGTGTGGCAGAGTGCGGATGGAATCTTCCTTGGACAAAGTAAGTATGCAATAGAGATCTTGAAGAGGTTCTGGATGATGGACTACAAGGCCATGGCCACACCTATGGCATCAAACTTGAATCTATTGAGTGATGCTTCATCAGATTCGGTTGATGCCACAATGTATAGTTAGATGATTGGGTCCTTGATGTACCTGACGAATATGAGACCAGATATTTGCTTTGTTGTGAACACATTAAACCAGTTCCTAACGGATCCGAGACATGTTCACTTGATTGCTGCAAAGAATATTCTGAGGTACCTGAAGGGTACAGTTAATTATGGGCTCAAGTATGATGCAAATCAAAAGATTAACCTCGAGGGTTATGTTGATTTTGATTGGGAATGCAGTGCCATTGATAGGAAGAGCACTTCGGGGTGCTGCTTCAGTATGGGATCAGGTGTGATCTCTTGGTTTAGCAGGAAGCAGTCCTGTGTGGCACTGAGTACAACTGAAGAAGAGTATGTCGCAGCTTGTTCGGCTAGTTGTGAGGCAGTATGGCTAAGGAAGCTACTGTCTGATTTGTTTGATCTCCAGTTGGATGTGACTTGTATATATTGTGACAACCAGAGTTGTGTGAAGTTGTTTGAGAACCCGGTGCTCCATGACAAGTCGAAGCACATCGAGATCAAGTATCACTATATAAGGGATATGGTGCAAAGAGGAGCAGTGAAGCTCTAGTATGTTGCGATGGACGAGCAGATAGTCGATGTATTGACCAAGCCGCTCGCCAGAGTGAAGTTCAAGTACTTCAGAGAGAAGCTTGGTGTAATTCAGATTGAGGTTCCTTCCAAGGGGAAGTGATGAGTCCAGAAGACGCAGATGCACATGGGCCATTCTCACATGGTGGTAGGAAAGTCCTCCCATGGTGCAGATATAAGGGATGGGCGTGGATTTTTTGACATGGTTAGAGGTTAGTCCTTCCATGGTCGTTGATGTAATTGTTGAGGCTTTTCTGACATGGTCAGAGGAAAGTCCTTCCATGGTCGTTGATGTAATTGTCGATATTTTATGACATGGTCAGAGGAAAGTAATTCCATGGTCGTTGTTGTACTTGCTATAGCCTTTCCGACATGGTCAGAGGTTAGTCCTTCCATGGTCATTGATGTAAGTGCCGAGCCTTTCACGGATGGTCAAAGGAAAGTCCTCCCATGCCGATGATTGTAAGTGTTGTATTGTGTGCATCTGGGATGTGCTCAGTTGATGACGAGATGATCTGAATATGATGAGGTAACTATATGGTACACATGTTTTTCATAGGCATATAATTAGTCCTGGGATGCTCCTTCAGGTTTTGCAGTGGCATATAATCAATCTTGGGAGATCTTACAGGTTTTGCAAGTGGCATATAATCAGTCCTGGGATGCTCCTTCAGGTTTTGCAGTGGCATATAATCAGTCCTGGGAGATCTTGCAGAGGCATATAATAAGTCATGAGATGTACATACTTGATGACTTGCTAGCAAAGATGATGAAGACCTACATGGAGGGTAGGCCTACAACTAGCATGAAAAAGGGTTGGCTCTGTAGAACTTCCTATGACAAGTAGATTAGAGATTGATGGTCGAGATAGCAACAATAGTGACGATGATGGTCCATATTTGATGATGATCCAGTGACAAAGATTTGTGCTGATGAACTGTGTCAAGAGAATACTTTCCTAGTTAAGAGGGAGTGTTGATGTATTTGTAACTTCAGAATGTTTTCACTTGGTTATTTTATATTGTATTTTTATTTTATTATTGTACCTCCGACGGAGATGTTTATTCCTCCGATCGAAGAAGTCATTATTGTACTTGGGTCATGTAAAGTCATTGAGGTCAAACCTCCCATGTAAGTCGGGGCATTAGTCCCCTAGAGTCATTTGTATTGGGGTGTTTAAGTCCCCTAAAGGAGTTGGCCCAGTCAACTTTAGTTGAGGACGAATTGTCAAGTGGTAAAGGTAAAGTGAAAGGTAAAGTATAAATAGAGAGCTAGGCTCTCTATTTATTCACTCACTCATTCATTCACACACTCACTCACTTCGCATTAGTGAGAGAGAGGAGGAGTTCGCACAAGTGGAGGAGGAGGAAGTTGCTGAAGACCATCTATTTGTTTTGGGGTTTTGCACTATTGCTCATTCTATCTCTGAGGAAGTTGCGGGTTTTTCTCCTTTATGGTTTCCTCGGTGAAATTCTTTGTGTCTCTTGTCTCTTGTGTTTGTTTTGCTGTGCATGTTATTCTCTCAGTTAAGATCCTATATCATATTTAATTAAATGATGAAAAAATAACAATGACCCTATTCATTAATGTGACAAAAACTCTTTCATATTTCTCATCATTAACAAGTTCCATCTCATCCAACTTAATGAAAAAAACCAATTTTCCATGTGCTTCTTCTATATAAATGTCATAAAATTTGACCATGGCTTGTAAGATTTTTTCTAAGTCAAGCCATATATTATTTTTTGGGTTTATTGTGATCAATTCACTATGAATTATTTTTCTTCCAACCTTCTTTTCAAACTCCCTATTTGCTTCTATATGATGCATATCACCTAAGATATCATCAATCTCTTCATTTTTTCTTCCACGTGATTTTTCTATATGGAAGGGTCGAGGAATTACAATCTTAGTAATTCCTACATTCTTCATTCCCTCTCCTAAATATTTAAATAATGTTCGATAATCTCTTCTGCTAATACCAATATCATCACATGCAGTTTGAATTTCATCTACATTGATGGATTTTGACATTTGACTTATCAATTCATCAAGAAGAGATTTTCTAAGAGAACTAAAACATGGTTTCCTGATTATAGAGAGAATGTCATCTTTCTTAAACATCGAGTTGATCACATAAGACATGTCAAAGTTTTGATCTCCCTGGTTTTCTACTATCTTCTTTGGTTTCATGAGATATTTCATAGCACAAACCCTTCTCTTCCTAGCACCACCACCATGTGTCAATGTTGGAACATTAGAAATGTTCTTTACTCGAACTGTTCCTCCATGTGGTGTTTTATTCACCCAATTCCATAGTTTTGTTATAGCATCAAGCTTAGTTTTGGTGTTCTTAACTTCTTCAGTTAATTGAGATTTCTCATAAAGCATATTTATTATCATTTCTATTGTGTTGTCAATATTTTTTAGTTCTACAGCAAGGGTTTGTCATAAATTCATATTTTCATTTCGTAGGGACATAAATTCATTTTGTAGGGCCATATTATTGTTTTGGATTTGATTAATTATCTCAAAAAACCTAAAATTCACCATTTCAAAATTATTGATCCTATCATTAAGTTCTGTAGAGTTTCCTTTTAAATTCTCTCAATATCCTAACAAACCTTGTTTTCCCTAACAAAGAAATTGTACTAATCTTGTTATGGTTTTGAAATATGGACACAAATTTGTTTTAGGATCAATTGGAAACCATTCTCCTTTTCCCCATAATTCAACACATTTTCCCCCCTCTAGTCTTAGTTTTTTCTCATCAATACCATGTACTTTTGTGCATTTCTTATTTTTATATGTTGCCATATCTTGATCCACTCAAAGAAAAAGTGTATATATGTGTCTTCGTGTTGAGGAATCCATGGTATTATCCATCTGCAACACAACAAAAGAGGTTTCAAGGTATGAAATATTTTAATGTTGATTCAAAAAATGTATTATTTAAAAAAAATCCCATAGAAAGTGAGAAAATTATTAAGAGGTATGATAAATGCAGGATGTAACAAGACCCTATCAAGGGACAGATTTCCAAGCAAGTCACGTTGAAGTGGATTAAAAAAACACATAGATTTAACAATCAATACATATTGATAATTAGGATGCTTTTATGACAAGGATTATGGAAAAGAGAGTCAAAATAATAATTTATCTGCTACAGGTTTTTGTAAAAAATGAGATATAACTGCTTCATATTGAACAAAGAGATATACAAAAATGTCTCATGAAACAACAAATTGTTGTAAAGATGAAGAGGAAGATTTGAAACATTTAGGAGGATATATGATTGCTAGGGTTCCAAAAATATCTTATATGTTTGGCATGAGCATGCTAATGCTACTGCAAATATTGTGAAGGACTAGTAAGGGGTAGTGTCCAAGGAGTGGGACCTAGTAGAAGCCCTAGTACTAGGTCTTCTACAATAGTCAGTCTATTGACTTGAACAAACTACTTGAGGCATCAATTACCAATCATTGGATCAAAAAGTGTCAAGTCATAGGAACAAACTTTAAAGTACAACACTAAGAGAGTTGTTGTAAGCCTATGTCGAATAAGTGTTAGTAGAAACAATGTTCACTTGAAAGTCGACAACAACACAATTTTCTCTCCTTGAGATTACTGAAACTAGAAAAATGATTCTATTAACATCAAGATTCAATGCAACAAATGCAAATATAAATACCATACTGAATGTTAACACAATAAAGAATGTATTGATATTACATCATGGCCTAAAGGATTGAGATCATTAAAGCAAAATCCTGAGAATGAAAATGTTGTGATGCAAGAGGCATAAAAAGAAATGATATATTCTAGAAGTGTTCATCCATTTAAACCCAAGCCGCTTATTCCATGTATAAATGAAGTCCTAAAAGAAACAGACAAACTTTAAAATACACCACTAAGAGAGTTGTTGTAAGCATGTCGAATAAGTGTTAGTAGAAACAATGTTCACTTGAAAGTCAACAACAACACAATTTTGTCACTACAAGAAAAAAGGTCATTGGTGAGGGTCATGCCTGTGACAGACCTTTAAGGGTTGTCACCAATGTCACATATGATGACGGTCCTTAAAACATCATCGTGATAAGTGCCTTTTGAGATGGTCCTTTAAGTTTCGTCACCAAATCCCTTTTCAGTGAGACTTTTGGTGAGGGTTGTTAAAGGCCTGTTGCTAATTTTCTCTTTGGTGACGCTTCTAGTGACGATATTTTATTGGCCCTCACCAATACTCTTTTTGGTTACTTTTGGTGACTGTAGAAAAAATGTTTGTCACCATTGATCATTCTAATGAGTTTTTGATGACGCTATGTGACCGTCTCTATATTTTTTGACAAAATATAGTGGTTTAAGACCACTGCTATGGATTCTTTGTCATTATGTGTCCAAGGTCACAGTGGTTAGAGTCAATGAATTTCTTAATAAGTTAGTGTGCCAATGGTATTAGGTGCAATATCACTTATTTTGGGGGGTTAAGTGTGATGCTTATGAGTATAACTTATTTCCATGGGTTAAGTGTGACATTTATGAATATCACTTATTGATTCCACTACTTTTACATTCAATAATTTTCTGCAATTCAGCTGCCATGTTTGCACCATCCAATCTATTCTCATGAGAACAAATGAGAATAAAATTTGAATTGTTTGTTAGGAGTTGCTGAGAATATAAAGCTTATAAGTTCGTCTCCTACTTATTTTCCTTGTCACTTGGCAATTGGCTCAAAATTAATCTCACTTACTTTGTTAGAAATGACATCAAGGTTGGTGTTTTTGACAGCTTCACTACACCTGGCACTATCCATTCTTTGTTCATTAGACACTATACTTTTATTAGTAATTTATTTCTCACTTATGTTAACAAGTAAATGCCTTCCATTTTGATAAACATAATAATTTCCATCAAAATGATGTTTACCTATTGTGTCTCCAATTCTTTGCTTTGTTTCTTCAATTTTATTAGTTGGCATATGGGGTATCATTTCCCTCAAGTAATGGGAATTACTAATTTTTCCTTTGTGTCAACACATGACTCAATCCTCTTAGGTTTATCACTAGCAATTTCCCTTTGGATGAAGTTCCACTAGTATGTGTAGGAACCATATTATTTGAGACATAATCAAGTCGGTTAATTCCAATAATGAACGAGACTAACTTGCTAACTAGCTACGTGAAGGTTCCCCTTCATGGATAGCTTCTTAGAGGGACTATGGTAATTTAGGCCATGGACATTTGAGACAATAACATCTCTATGATGCCCTTAGATGTTATGGGTTGCACGCATGCTACACTGATGCATCCAATGGTTTTTTCTCCTTGGCTTGAGAGGATTGGGAAATCTTCTTAGACCATTGCAATTATTGGTCTCCAACAAGGAATTCCTAGTAAGCGTGTGTCATCAGCTCGTGTTGACTATGTCCCTACCATTTTTACACACCGCTCATTGCTCCTACCAATTGAATGATTTGGTGAAGTGTTTAGATCATGTCAATGAAGGTGGCTCGCCGCCTTTGACGTCATGAGAATTTTAATGAACCTGATCATTTAGAGGAAGGAGAATTCATAACAAGGTTACCATAGGTGAATCTATGGTAGGATCATTAACATGCAAGTATTAGACAATACCCCTTTATGGGCTAGGGGAAATTTTCACGACCCATGGTGCGTCCGACTTTGTTGTGGGTGGTGGTGCCTCGCCATTCCATCCACACAATGATGTTACCTCGATAAGTGGGTATAGGAGGTTGGATCCCACTAAGATGTGGAGTGGGAGATGACTACGACCCATGTGACTGGCTTTATTGAGGGTGAAGATGCCTCCTCGTTTCATTTGCACGATGTTGTTTCCTTGATTATGGATCGTGGGAGATCGACTCTCCAATACAAGCTCTCACAAGCCCCTTTCTTCCACGATGAATAATCATCGAGGAGTGTCTAGTGGATGGGTGAAAACACTATGCAATGCATTGGGTTGGCCACCCTAGTACTCCCTATCACCCATCCAACAACTCTTGAATTTGCCCCTTAATTTCTTCATTTTCAAATAATGAAGTCCTACATAAAGCCTCGTTTGGAATAACAACTTTATCTCTCAGATTGATTCCTTGCATGTTAAATTGGATGGCTTGGATGCATTTGATGAGGTTCTCATAACAACTCAAGATTACAGTACTATAATAGCTCATCCAACTATTTCTATTAATTTGACCTCTCCTATCAAACTAAAAGCATGTTTTATGAGTTCCCATGGTCTTGGTGACAGTTAAAAGGTGCTGATTTATCTTCCTTTTCGAATCACAAAATAATCAAGGAAAAACAATACGAGGCATTGATTAGTTTATGAGCTTCCAATAGAGTAGGACATGCATTCCAATAGAGCCACATTAGTTTTGGTGACCACAACCTTCACCTTAAAGAAATTGTAATTTAATGATTTAACAATGTTTATGCCCAAATATCGTAGCTGCATCCTAATCTTATTTTCATTGTCCACTTGGACAAGACACTTGTCACTTAGATTTAAAAACTCCATTAATAAAACTTTAAATCTTGATCCATGTCATAGTTTTGTCCACAAATCCATGTCTTTTCTTATAGAAAATCAAACCATCTTTAGGAATATTTTCTACCTTTCTTCCCCCATAATGTGTCATAATTAATTCTAATTCAGTCGTATGCTAGTAGGTATGATGGAAAGGAAATTGATGAAGGCATGATTCAAGGATTAAGGAGGATCAATGCACTTATGGACGAACAACATTGCACATTAGATGGGGACCTACACACATTAAAGGATGGATAACAACATAAAGGTAAGACAAGACAATTGTTGCAAATAAGGCATCGAATGATTGAGGATTGGATTTATGGCCCTTGTCAACTTAATAAAACACATTTTACATTATCCACCAGCTACATTTCCCTTTTAAGACTGTAAAAGGGAGGTCTTTCGGCATGACACTGTTGAGAAATTGAAACTTTTCATTGGTTTATACATGGTTGCATTTTTTGAAATGTTTATCTTTTCAATCTATGCGATGGATTGGGTTTCTATCACATTTGGACATAGTAAGCCTTGTGATGGATTGAAAGCACCTTATAATATAAGGTGTGGAAGGCCCCTTTTCTAAGGGATTTCATCACATGTGTTTGAAACTTTTATGTTTGAAATTTATGTGATGTCACCATTGAGACTTATAAGAGATAGGATGTTTACCCCTTTACATTACCATGTCTCCTACATTACCATGTACTCCAAGACCCCAAGACCCCAAGACCAAACGACCTAGATACAGAGCACCATGGATACCGGCCATGGAAAGTCATGTGTGATTCTTTGAGGAGTTATGCATGGCTATAGATGCCTCAATGGTTTCTTTAGACCCAAAGGCATGGTATTCATCCCTATAATGCCATTCCGAAGGCCCTAAGACACCTTCATAATTCTCAAAGCCGCTTGATGGCACCAACATACTGAATCATAGGCTAGTGATACCCTCAATAGGCCATGTGTAGTTTGTGGAGGAGGGATTCTCAAAGTTCAAATTAAAGTCCAAAAGTGTACCTTTGAAGGAGGCGACCTTCTCAAGTCATAATCCTCCATCAAGGCCATTAGAAGGAGGGTAACTTATGGCAACATATTAGACATTTTAGGGATGGAAATACCACTATGATGATAGATTTGTTGCTATCTCTTGGGAGCACCATTATAAAATTCATGGAAAGGTTGGCCTAGATAGTGACAGAGATCAAAAGTGGTTACAATGATCCAAGGTTCCTTGCTTCATTAAACTCACTCATGAGGTGAATAACCATGAGAAGATTGAGAAGGAGGATAAACCCAATATCCATCTCGGGGGTTCCTTAAGATTTTGTCAAGGGTTTTAATGCCAAAAATCCCCTCAAATTTGCTAAATGTGAAACAAATGCATGATACCCTTTTTAGTAGTTTGTATGTTTTAGACAAAATCTCATAATTGCAATGGCCTACCCTCTATATATAGGGATAAGGAAGCATCTACACCACATTAGATTGGCCATATACAAATAAAGATGCCATAAGTTTATATTATGTCTCACCCTCCCAATGGAATTTTGTGAAGGTTTATGCATAATCCAAATACCGGCCGGGCTACTTAAAATTACAACATTGTAGAAGATTTATCCTAGACCCCTTGCATCATGCTCACTTTAGAGTTTCTTTAGATATTCCAACAGTAGTGGAACGAAGTTTTAAATGTTATTGGTGGGATTAATTCATCAAATTATCATTTGATAACATTTGAATTGGACTACTCCAATCATATAATTTCCCATCACATCTCTTTCCATATGTAGGTATCTTTGCATGGCACTAGTATATTCAAAAATGTGGTAAATGGAAAGGATTAAACTTGTGTTGTGTCCATGTTATGTTGAAGTGCCCTAGTATTTGTTGAGATGGTTCCAGCTTATTCCATAATGTTTAAAGCATTTGATGGCCATTCCTTTAAACCCCATAGTATTATTCCATCCTTCCTAGTCAAGATTGGGGCAAGATCCATGTCAATTGAGGTTAAAGTCATTGATTCAATATTATATTAAAATTTATTATTGTGGCATAGTCGGACATATGCCATGATGTATATCATGTAATCCATGTTTTGAGTAATTATATTCTCTCATGTTCACTTTTAACAAAAATGCAATGGATAAACGCTATATTGTTGTGTATAATATTTCCAATGAGCCCTCATTTTTCCAATTTCAATTATGGATGTATAGTCTATGTAGGGCACAAGTTGCAGCAAACAACCTACTATGTATGCACACAAATTCGTACTTGTGACTTCATTGATAAGATTTTGTTCTAATTAATATCAACATCATCATCTCTATGATGATGATCATGAGTCTTAATGCCTTATCCATGGATTAGGAAAAATACAAGGAATTAGATCCTAAACTAAGACTCTTGGGCTAATGGGCCATGATCAGGGATTTGAACTACAACATAGGTCCTCTAAAAGGGATCTTTTGCATACAAATGGGATATGGATTCCATTAGAATTTTTTATGCAATTTAGGCATGGGTCTTAAGGCCTTGACCATGATTAGGGGAGGAAAATAATCTCCTAGGCCTCCATTCCTTGAATTAGGCCTCAAATCACCACATAGACCATATCATTAGCATCTCAGTGGGATATGGGAATCATTAAGATAATAACACCAAGTTTTATTCACCATGAGGTTTTATTCACGATATCTACACCGTGTTGAGAATGAATGTGATGTTGGTGTGCAAATCGAAAGTCTAAGGGGCATTTTAAACAATAAATATTAAACATAATATAAAAAACTAAAAATATCTCATTAATATCCACTTACCAATGTGTTAAACTCACTAGGTATTCAAACACCTTAAAAAAAAACATGTTAAGGCTTCACACATCCACCAACAATACAACACCTTCTCTCACAAATACATGATAAATGCATCCAGTACAAACGATGCAAAACTCTCTCACAAACACACCAATGCTTACATCCACCAAAATATCCACGTACGTGAGGGACATCCCTTCTTAACCACTAAGCCACCCTAACCACTAATGGGGGGATTTATGTGATGCCATATATTATGATACTCTCCTACCTTACCAATTTGACCCACTACATGTGGAGTGGGAATCATGTGACAAAAAAATCACATTTTGGAGGCTTGTTTGTTATCATTGTTGCTATTAATAGTCACATTAAAGGATGAAAACCATCCCAAAGAAAACATGGAAATGGAACCGAAATATGGAGGCCAAAATGAAATAGAAGAAGTAGATGATATCAGTAGATATATAGATCAAATGGGTTTCACAAATAAGTTGAAGGTATTCATCATGAAGGGGCCTATGTAGTTTGCCTCATGCTTCATCAATGGCATAGGTAACAACACCATTCTCTCTATTTTTCTAGTTCTATTATATTCTTTCTTGTTGTATGTGAAACACATTTTTCTCCATTGCATATTATCTCAAACCCTTCATATCCAAACCCCCTTTTCTCTGAGCTTCTCCTATATGCACAAAACCGCCTCAAATTGTGTGATATTCCATAAAACAATAATTCTTTCTGGTCCCTATATGATCCCCTTTCTTAGTCTTGAATGTTGGTTTTCAAATTTAGTTGTCCTTCAACCTAAAGGGCCAGGAAATAGACCAAATCCTCCATTGATATTCTTTTTGGGTAGTTTCTACCACTTGGGGTTACAACGAAAAGTGATCTTGTAGAGCAGTGTCAAATTCATGTTAGCAACATGAGATTGAATTCTATGATGGCACCGAGGTTAAAAAACGTGACATTAGTCTTGATTGAGCTCGTGACAATATTGACAATGAACCAAATGTTAGTGTTTCTTCCTATATTTTTGATATGACTAATACTAAGTTGGTTGGAAATACAACTCTGTCAGTTGATGAAAGCTTCTGCAAGGTTGTTGCTTCTACCATTGCAATTGATAAGAGTGTCTACAAATTGGAATATAATCTGGTAGTTGATGATGGCTTCTGCAATATTGATGCTACTATGGTTGTTAATGATAGTGTCTGTAATGATGATGTCTACAACTGAGTGATACACACCATTTAAATGTGCCATCGTCATACAAAATGAACCCAAAATTCCAAGGGAATCATCATGTAGGAAATATGTACCACCTCTGCATATAAATAATGTCCCAACATATCACCATAATGTTTAAATATATCACAATATCCATGGTTCAAAACAATAATCAATTAACGAAATCCTACTAAGCTCTAGGGGCATAAACCAATAACTCTACACTAACCACTTTCCTCTATACATCGCACACCCACTATTGAGGTCGTCGTTAACAATGCATAAGGGTAATGCCATGGAAAGTGTGTGCATCTATAATAAGCCCCTACATCTATAGGATAACCCATCCGTGTCATCAAGAAAGGTATGCCGTGTATCACTAGATCATGAAGGAAATATACTCATGCAATATGAGGGGTGACAATGCCACTTGTACTTTTGAGACCCATTGACAAAATTTCCAATTTGTGGACATTAATGCACTTCCAATTTTTACTTTAGGGGAATGCAAAGTGCTCCCCATATGCTATCTCCTTTTATTTTAGTGTTTTCAATAAAAATAGTTTCTTTTAAGTTTTTTTTGTTAAAACTCCCACTATCAATAAACTATATATAATATATATATAAAGTTTACATAATATTAGTATATACTATTATATATTTAATATATATGGTATGTTAATATATAGATATTATACATTAAATATCTAGTATGTGAATATATAGATATTAGGTTAGGGTTATATATAATTACGCCGTAGGCGTTCATTCTACGAGATCATCTCGCATGACACTATTGCGAGATTCCTCGTCTAGCCCTCTAATGAAATTATGCCACGTCGTGTTTGTGTCTCATTCGAATAGAAAGTTGCCACATCTTATCTTTCACGTGGTGTTGATTTCGACTGATGTGCAATTATGTGGTTCTTCCTTACGTGTTCAGGAAGTTTTGTTCACTGCGTCTGCTATGCCAAACCCTCCTCCACCGGCGCTACCGCTTGATGTGTTCCAAAATGATGCTATCGACCCAACCCAATACTTAAATTCATTAATACTGATGCTGGATCATTGATGAACATTGCTGTGTGTGAAATGATCTTCACTCAATATTAGCTTCTGAGCCAGGCAACAATGGTGAAAATAAGAGAAAGGGAATATTTATAATCAGTTGCAGGAATGAACTTGATCTATCCCCGTGTTCCATTGCTCCCTTGATAAGTGTGCTCATCCATTGTAAGTCAGTCCTTTTGGTTGGAATGATATATCTCCCCACCGGATATGTAACCACCTGCAGAATTACGTCAATCTCACAGGAAAGGAGGAGACTCATTGACCCTCCTCCACCAGCACTACTGCTTGATGTGTTCCAAAATGAAAGTAATTGAAGAGATCCATAGATGTGGAATTAAGAAAATGTTCACCATAAGGATATTGTAGACTTCACTTGGTGCAAAAAAGGATTTAGGATCGTCTCCATTTCCATCTCTGTTGTAAAGTCCATTAAAATAAGTACAACGAGAATGGCCACAGTTTGGGTCTTTGTCCCCATTTTCCATGAATTCCTAACCTGTTTCCTAACCCATTTCCGTCAAGCAAAGAGAGTTCGGTTCGTGACAGCTACCGCTTCCATTTTTCTCACCCATTTTCGTTAAGCAGAGAGAGCGGTTTGTGACAGCTACCGCTGCTAGTTTTTGTCCCCATTTTCCATGAAGTCACAATTTTGGAAATCGCCTTTCAAAAATCCTCTTGAGTTACATTGATATCGATATCCACTTGGTAAGAATCCCCGATCATCAAAAGTTTTAAATGGTTCACTAGCCTCTACTATCTTTTTCTTAGTCTAATAAATCTTTATTTGCTGAAAAGCTTCCGGAGTCTAAATCACTCAATTCATTTTTCTTACGTGCATGAGTTTAGGTAACTAGCTATAACCACACCAAAGGTCTTAAAAAAAGAAATGATTAAGATTAGTTTTTGTGAAAAATCATAAATACTAAATGAAGCTTCTGTGTTTTTGTTTTCCTTTTTGTTTTTATAAAAACATAAAATAATGGTGCACTTGGACATTCTTACAACCAGAAGGAAAAGGTGTGATTGTTGGTGGAGGATATATTGGCATTGAACTGGATGTAGTCTTATAAATCAATAGATACGCTATCTTACCTGCCTAAGTAGATCGCTAAGCACACTCTAACTACCAAGAAATTTTGGTACACAACCATACCACATCACCCCATTGGAGTTAATATATTGCTTGGGGTCTTACGCTGGAACCTACCCAAAAGCCTCAGGAGATCGCTTAGCAATCATCAGTCAGTACCATTAGAATTCAATCAGGCCAAGCAAGCCAAGCAACAGGTGCAGAATCCTTATAAAGTTAAAATGGTGTACCCTTAACTAAGTTATTTTGAACCATACATAATCATTGGATTCCCCATAATGTTTTAGTTCAACCTATCAATATAGTCATTTTCCGTAAATACACCTTTAAGTTTCCAATGATCATACTTTGGTATCTTCTTTTGTAGTGCTGGTCTTTTCACTGCAGATATAACTTCTTTCTACAAGGACTACTATAAGGGAATGGCTGGACATTATTAAGCGAACAGTGGCCACGAGATTTGGCATAGGTGAGCATGGAAATGTAAGTGGTTCATGTTATTTATTAAATTCATGTTATCCATTTATAGCTGTTGTATTTGTCTATATGTGTAGAAGCAATGATATCAAAGTGTTTGTTGGGTAAAATATATGTTATATAAGTCAACACTTAAATTGTCGACCTGGGAAGGGAGTGTTGTGGTCACAACAGATCCCATGCTTAGCTAAGCACGGGAGAGCCCCCCCAATTTTAATGAATTCAAAGGTAGATGGGTGAGTCATCTTGTAAATTTTGGATTTTGATTTTACCTCTAAAATTCTTCACCCATGCTTTTGGTCTGCTTGTTTGTAAAGGTTTGATTATTTCTTCCAAAGTGTTTCGGTCTGAAAAGAACCAAAATTTTGAGTATTTTGTTGATTCTTATCATCATCCCAAAACCCAACATTTGGAGAACCCGAAACCTGCAACTCGACAGGTGCGGGTTGCGGGACTGTTGTTTTTTAAGTTTTGGTTTTGGTAATTCTGAAATCTGCAACCCGACGGCTGCGGGTTGCGGAATCATTCTGTAATACGATTGAGAAATAATTAGCCCAAAACCCGAACCCCGTAATGGTGGCATTCGGCTTTCGGGATTGTGGTTTTTCGTTTATTTGGTGTGTACTCCTGAAATCCGCAACCCGTAATTTCGGGATGCGGCTTTTTAGATGGCTATTTTGATTCACAAGAGTAACGTTCCGAAGACCGCCACCCGCATAGTCGGTTTTTGACTTTCAGAAATCCTTTTTTTACTTCCATTTTGCATACCCGCAACCCGCAAATCCGTACTTTCGGGTTTCGGCTTGCGGGATCTTTGAATAAGAACTCCATGAAAATGTTTGAACCCGATTCCGCATTCTGATCCAGTATCTCCATCATCCATCTGTCATGGCCTCGCGGTCATGTTGATTTTGGGTAATCAGTTAAGTCAGGCTTTTCCATCTTGTCTTTTGAAACCTGGTTCTACCAAATTATCATTTTTCTGTGTAATTCATGACAGCGGGCACTATTACAATTCTATCAGCTACTTCATGTTGGATGGACGCCATCTCTCCGCCTTAAGTTTGCCATGTCCGGACTCGAGCTTTGACATCTTGTCGTTTTTGTTCCACCTCTTAATGATCGGATTTGTTACGTACGGAGACTTGATAGCCCGTGTACTGGAACTCCTAGTGGAGACCTTTTTGCACATCAACTTTATCACCATAACCTTTGTCTCCATTATTAATCACCAGTCATAAATATTGATGGAAGATTGCTTGTAACGATGTGATCGTAAATGCAGTTCAAAATCATGCGAGTAGTAATTGAACTCGTACTTCACACAAGCTTTGATATGAATGGCACATAGCTCGGCTCTTTTCATTACAATTGAAGTAGTTACAATGAATTGACTGGATAAGTTTAATCATTGCAGATTTCCCTTGCTCGATTATCATTGACCTGCTTGTTGGCCTTTAAATAGTAATTAACATGAAATCTCTAGTTCATCCCTCACCTTCTGGAAGATGTAAGACTCTGTGTGGTATTTTTGCGTCCTGCTATCCAAGACTCATTCAGGATGACTAATATTCATGCAGGTGGTGAATTTTCTAATGTTCAGGTTGAAAATGAAGAACTCTACCCCTTGTTGTATCAAGAAATGTTATCACCACCGTTTGATGCAGGTGTTCCTGATCTTAGCAGCGGTAGCAGTGAAGAAGACTTCGAAACTTTGTCTGCCTACATGCAAAACCCCGAAGAGCAAAGGAAGGAAATTAAGGAGGAATCAACTGATCTCGATACTGATGTTATACATGAATTTATAATCAATGAAGAACCTGACGTGCCGACTACTGTTCCTGAAGTAAATCCTCTAATGGATTTCTCTGTTTTTGACAGTGGGTTCCCTGACCCCGAATTTCCTACAGAGGATGCTTTGCAAGCCACACCACCTGTTGATGATAGTGAACAATCTGTGATTGAATTTTTATGCTGCCACGAGACCTTATCTGATTAAAGAACAAGTCTTTCTTTTGTGAAAGGTGGTGGAAAATCTTTTAAGCTTAAAAATAACAAGATTTCTTGGATCGATGGTTAGATCCGATTTTGTAATCCCTATTTTGTAGAATTTCTCCTTTTTGAACTCTTATGTAAATTTAGTATATAAGGAGGAATGTTTCCCTTAGTAAGGGGTTGGGAATTTTTGAATTGCAATTCAGCAGGAGTTTGGACTGAAGATACTTTGTTTATCAGAGTCATTGTAATTTTTGTACAAGACTTCTCTATTCAGAAAAGTTATCTTTTTAATCCACCTTCTATCGTTCTTCAAATTTCTTTGAGAATTGCTGAGTTAACGTTTCGAATTTGTCATCGGTTATGTGTTCAATCTTTTGCAGGACATTCATTAATGCATAAGATCTCTCATATTGATTTGTTTGTATGTCTGGATTATGCTCAAAATTGTTCTATTAAATTTCTTTAATTGAACGTTTTCACTTTCATATTTCTGCAAATGATTCGATGCATATAAATATGTATAATCAAATGTTAATTTTTCAATTAACACAATGATTACATATCAGATATTTGAATAGGCTTAAACACTTTGAAGAATTGTCACTTAATTTTTATTAATTGATAAAACTTTGATCAACAAGTGAAGAACTCGAAGACATTTCTGTTTAAGGTACTTAACTACTTGTTCATCACACTTCAAATCTGATCTGCACAACATCAATTCTTCCTTTTAGGCTAGATCTGACTTAGAATAGGTTCTTTCCTAAGGTAGGTTAAGTTAGATTTTTGTAACTAGCTTTTATACTTTGTTTTCCGTTGGAAAACTGATCTTTTAAGATCAAAAATTTTACTCATAGAGTGCCAGCGGAGGCCAAATATCCGTGGGTGATTACCACACCAAACAGCTCGAGGATAGAATTTCCCTTGCGAAGGGTCTTTCGAAGCCTTTGGATGGGTTTTCATCCCCTGTTGTGTGCCTTGGAACCCATTCCAGCACTTTTCACTTACCCTGCACCCCCTAGGCATCAACAAATGGAGCTAGAAGGAGGACCACTAGTAAAACATGCCTAAGCAAACTACTAATAAACCTCCTCCAGCAAGTACTTCAATGGTTCAAACTCGAAGCCAGACTAAGGCTTCAACATCTGAACAACCAACTAGTACACAACCTACGATTCTCCTTGTCACGTCCACACAACCTACGGTTATACCTGTTACACCTGTGATACAACAAGAGAACAGAGGAGAAATCATTTTCACATCACCCACAGGGGGACCCATCTCATTAGAATAGATATTGAAAACATCTGCTGATCGGGTCTTAAGAGCAGAACAACGACTCGCCAATCAAAGATGACGTGGTCTGGTAGCCTTAAATTTAGAAAATATTCTATAGACTAGCGGTCGGGAAGATCAACAAGTTCCCACCTCACAGACCAGTGATCCACAGGTCCAACATACCAATAGTTTTAACACAGAGGATCAACATACAATTGATCAACAATCTGAAAACTAAGACCTAGTTAATCGACAAGATTCTCCTGAATATAACCGTGAGGCCACTCTCGTAGGAACACAAGGTCAACCAAATCTTGGAGCCGGTGGTCCACCACTGTCCTCTCCTTCATCTTCATCATCTTCCTCAGACGAAGATAATTCTTCTAGTTCGTCATCTGAAGAAGAAGAACCAGAACCTCCAATAGATGGAGAAGGTCAAAACAGACCTTGGCTTGACCAAGGTGCAATTTTCATATTAGGTGATCAACATAGATTACCAAAGAATCCTAAGAAATGGTTTCCTAAATACAACCCTGATGATAAGATACCTGTGTTGGATCACATAAAAAATTTCATGCAGGTAATCAGGCTTAGAAGTGTGGTATATGAGGATGTAGTATGTAGACTCTTTCCATACACCTTTGAGGGTAGAGCAGCCACTTGGTATTTTGCTTTACCAGCCCAATCTATAACTTCCTGGGATGAATTCGAGAAACATTTTACCCAGAAATTCGGGGATGACAAACACCGCAAGATCTTGTCTTAGAGTTATCCTCCATGAAAACCAAAGTAAAAGAAAGGGTAAAAGACTTTAACCAAAGGTTTTCATATCTCAAAAACAGAATTCCCACCAATCTTCTTCCTGCTGAAGAATTGTTGGTGGCTTATTATGAAAAGGGTCTGCCTCCCCCTATTGCAATATGGGTCAAAAGGGCACAAAAGGGTACTTTAATGGAAGCATTTGATGAAGCAATCCAAGTTGAGAAGGACATATTTTGTCTGGAAGATAGCCCTGAAGATTCAGAAGGACAACCTTCCACTTCCAGGAAGAAAATTGAGAATGTCCCTAAACCCACAGTTCAGAACAAGGATTGATTTGATATGACTGACATGAAAAAATTCCTTCAGAAGATGTCAAATGAGATGGTGGATTTGAAGAAGAACACTAATGATAATCAGAATCAGAACAGAGGTTTTGTAAGGCCACCGTTTAGGAGACCTTACCAGCCTCCACAAAATCCACCACCACCAAATCCAACAAATGCACTCACAAACGATGAATTATTTTATATTTTTAAAGCATTGGAAACAGAATCTCAAGTCACCCCTGAAACTTCCAACGATCAAACTACCCCGGATCCTCCATTACCTGAACAAGAAGCATAAGATGATCCACAGGTCGATGCTGTGGGTTGCTTTTCAAAACTTCCTATGTGTGAAGAAGAAGAAGAACCCGAGGCGGTGTTTAACAAACAACATCCTTATAATACAAGGTCAAGACCACAGCTACCTCAAGAACCTTCATCTTCTCCCTCGGTTCCCACAAGAAACAAGACTGTCCCACGGAAGGATACAATCTCCCTCAAATGGAGTACAACCTGGTTGAAGACTTAAAAAGAGTCAAAGCAAACATCTCTCTGTTTGAGCTACTCAAGATTCCTGCTATGAGGGACTCTTTACCTAAAAACATGATAGTCAAACAACCTAGAGAGTCACAGAATAATAATCTAGACTCCGTCTTTAAAACTGATGATAAAAAACCAGCAAGTAAGAGAACTCCTCCTTTCTTGCTTACTTTTGAGATTTTCAACCGGAATGTACACAACTGTATGATAGATTCGGGAGCATCATCAAATGTGATGCCCCTCTCCGTTTGTAGAAAATTGGATGAAACGTGGGAACCTTGTCCAACCCAGATTGTGCAACTTGACAGATCCAAAGTCAGAGTGGTTGGCAAATTGAGAAACGTTCTGCTCACGCTGTCAGCTGATCCCAGGATCCATCAGACAGTTGACATTGTGATAGCTGACATCCCATAAGCTTATGGGATGTGGTTAAGTAGGGACTGGTCAGAGAAACTTAAAGGTTACTTTGCAACTGACTGGTCCCATTTATGGTTGCCTTACAATGGTCAACCGAATAAAATTAAGATCAGCAGAGAACCTTTCATGAAATAGATAGTTACTGATCTTAATGATTCAAGTGAACCTGCTGGTTATCTCACCTCTCATGCAGAGCAATTTACATTCGATACCTTTTTCGATGAATTCCTAGATGATGCCTCACTAGAAGCAAGCATCCGAAACGAATCACATATCACTCAGGTCACTTCTGTACCTTTTTCTGGTGAAATTGTGCATACTGTATATAATATGAATACGAATTTTAGATTAGACCCTATCTCATGGACATTATTTTTCGATGGCTCCAAGTCCAAGGAGGGAGCTCGAGCGGGTTGTGTTCTTATAAATCCTAAAGGAATGAAAATCATGATTGCTTGCAGGTTAGAATTTGATTGCACTAATAATGTAGCCAAATATGAAGCTCTTGTGCAGGGGCTCAAGAAGGCCATTGATTTAGGTGTACAAGCAATAGAATGCTATGGAGAATCTGAAATTATTGTCAAACAAGTCAGGAATAAAATACACTGCTTATCTTTGCATTTGGCTAATTATCAAAAGTTGGTAAGGGATCTAACCAACTCATTTTTGGCATTCAATATTAAATCAGTTCCCAGGTCACAAAATTTTGATGCAGACCTGTTAGCAAATACAACGTCTATACTGATCCCACCAGAAGGTCTGTCTCCTCAAAATTTTTCTATTTAATTGATGTACAGACCATCCATTCCGAATAATGTGACTAATTGGAAAGTGTTTGATGATGAACGACAGATACTCAACTTTCTCACTACTCAGGATACGTTTCAAGACATGGCCATCGATGAAGCAGAACATGAAAAGTCTCTCACTGATTCCTCAAATGTCATCCCGAAGTTTGTGATCAATCTGGAAAAGTTTTATGATTTACAAGACAAGTTCAAATCTCAAACTAATTGTAAAACTCAAAGCTCATTCTTGAACTATGAGCGGGTCAACCTAGGCACCGAATAGGAACCTCGTTTCATCAATTTGGGAGTTGATTGTACCCCTAAAGAACGCAGAGCCATTATTGCATTGTGTAAATAGTATAAGGATGTTTTCGCCTGGACGTATGACGAGTTGAAAACGTTTGACACTAGTGTCATGTTTCATAATATACCCATGAAACCAGAGGTTAAGCCATTTCAACAAAAGCTGCGGAAGATGCACCCCAGTTTGGAGCCTTCTGTAAAAAAGGAGCTAGAGAAGCTGCTCACTGCTCGAATTATCTTTCCGGTCAGGAACACCCAATGGATCACTAGCTTAGTACCTGTCCATAAGAAAAGAGGGGAAATTCGACTGTGTGTCGATTTCGGAAACCTAAATCGGGATTCTGAGAAAGACAACTATCCTGTTCCACCAATGGAGCAAATTCTTCAAAAAGTATCCGGGTCAGAGATGTTTTCCCTCCTAGATGGGTTTTTGGGGCATAACCAGGTTATGGTTGCCCCAGACAATCAATTGAAAACATCTTTCAGGATCCCATGGGGTACTTTTTCCTACAGACGGATGCCTTTCGGGCTGATCAATGCATGAGCTACTTTTCAGAGAGCTATGGATATAGCTTTCCGAGGGTTGATGCATAATTCTGTCGTGGTTTACCTTGACGATATCACTATTTACTCTAAAAAATGACATGAACATGTGTTTGCTTCGAAACAAGTTTTTGATCGCTGCAGGAAATTCGGTATTTCTCTCAACCCAAAGAAATCTATTTTTGCAGTAACAGAAGGAAAGATTCTGGGCTTCATTGTTTCGAAAGAAGGTATGATTATTGATCCTAAATGTACAGAGTCTATTTCAAAGATTGGTTTACCAGGCTCACGCAAAGCAATGCAATCCTTCTTAGGTAAGATTAATTTTGTACATAGATTTGTACCAAATTTTGCCCAGATTGTTAAACCGCTACAACTTTTGGTCAAGAAAGATGTGCAGTTTACTTGGTCGTAGGAACAGAGAGATGTGTTTATTCGAATTCGAAAGGCCATTGCAGAAGCTCCTGCTCTTATGTCCCCAGATTTTGATAAGGATTTCATTCTTTATACTTTCGCCACTGACTTTTCTTATGCAGCTGTCTTAACTCAAAAGCATGAAAATGATACTGAAAAATTGATCTCTTTTATGAGATCAACATTCAAAGGTGCAGAGCTTAAATACTCACAGATCGATAAGCAAGCCTATGCGGTCTATAAATCCATCAAATATTATAGACCCTACTTGCTGAAGTCTCGAACCAAAGTCATTGTTCCATATTCTACTATCAGAAATGTCCTCATCCAGAAAGAAATGGGGGAAAAGAGGGCCCATTGGATGACTGCCCTACAAGAATATGATCTTGAGATCAGGTCGGCTAAAATTGTAAAAGGCCAAGGTCTTTGTCTTCTTACTGCGCAATCCAATGACCCTGCACAGCAGTAGTCCGAATGGGATCGTGAGGAAGAAATTCCCCCAGGTGTTGTTAACGTTATCGATGCCCCAACATCGGAATGGTACGACGATATCATATTTTTCCTGAACGATGGGTTTGCTCTCGAAACCCTTGATTTTAAGAAAAGAAGGGATTTAAAACTAAAATCTGCTCCTTGTCAATTTATTGATCAAGTTCTTTTTAGAAAAAAATATGATGGAGTTTTTCTCAGATGTTTGGAAAAACATGAAACTGATGACATTTTGTTTCAATTTCATGCAGGTCCTGCTGGAGGCCATTTCTCAGGAGAGACTACAACACACAAGATTCTTAGGGCTGGATATTATTGGCCCACATTGTTTAAATCTGCTTGTGCTTATGTGAGGAAGTGTGAGCCATGCTAGAAATGCACAGGGAAGTTTAGGAAACCTACATTTCCTCTACAACCGGTTACCATTCAGTTTCCATTTCAACAATGGGGACTGGATTTTGTTGGGCCTATAAACCCTCCTTCATCCCTCCAACATAAGTATATCCTCACAGCCACAGACTATTTCACTAGATGGGTGAAGGTAGCTCCTCTTAAACAATGTAACGCCGCCCAAGTAATCTCTTTCCTTGATAGCCATATCGTCACACGCTTTGGTGCTCCAGAGTACTTAGTTTTCGATAACGCATCCTACTTCTCTTCAATCGATATAACTGAATATGCCTTTGAGATGGGGATTAAACTTAAGTTTTATGCCAATTATTATCCTCAAGGTAATGGTTTGGCTGAGTCATCGAACAAAAACCTGATAAACATTCTCAAGAAGACTATAGATTCTCATCACAGAGATTGGCACACACAGTTGTATAATGAATTATGGGCAGATCGAATTACCCCAAAAGCAGCAATTGCAAATTCTCCCTACTGTTTGGTTTATGGCAAAGAAGCCATCCTTCCCACAAATCTTACCATTCCTTCTCTACAATTGGCCCAGTCTGTCCAAGAATATGATTCTTCTCCCCTCCAGCAAAGAATTGACACCCTCTTGAAGCTAGAGGAGGACATGGAAATAGCCAAGAACAAGTTGTATCATCATCAATAGATGGTGAAGAGATGGTTTGATGAAAAATCTTCATCTGACAGGGAATTTTCTGTTGGTGACCTGGTTCTAAGGTGGGATAAGCAATGTAAATATAAGAATCAGTACACCAAGTTTCAGCGCCTTTGGCTAGGACCTTTCATTATTACAGAAAATATTGGTCCCAACACTGTTCGACTGTAGACGCTAAAGGGAGTTGTATACACCTTCCCAATGAATGTGTCTCTTCTTAAAAAGTATTTTGTTTGAACAATATGGTGCACTTGTACATAGGTGTGGTTTGTTTTTTAATCATTTGTTTTATTGCATTAACATTTTGATTGGTTTTCTTGTTTTGTTTTGGTTTTCATTAATAAGGCTTCACACTTGTGGTAATGGCTTATGATCACTTTTCTTAGCAACAATTGCTTCTGAAGTTTCAACATCATTATCAATCTTACTTTCTGGCTTTTGATTAGAATTTTCTCTGAAGAATAAACAGTCAAATAAGTGCAGTGCCTCTGGATACTTTTCACTTTGATCATTATCTTTCACCACGCTTTATTTGTGTAATTGAGGTATGGAGGATGGTCATCATTTCTCTATCCGATGTTTCATGGTTGAACGACATATCATAATAACCTGACCAATTCTGATTGCTCATGGATCCTTTTACAATCACTTTGAATATGAATTTTGTTTAAAGTTATAAGTTACAAGGTGGGTGGTCTTGTTATCAAGCCAGCCCATTAGGTTCATAGGTGTTTAAAGTGGAATGGCATCTTCACATCAAGCCACCACACTTGGAAGATGACTTTCAGTTCTGCTGGAAGGTGGAAGATCCTATTACAGGTCGGTCCATTCATGATCCGCAAAGCACTGTTGAGTAACATTATCACTATATGGTCACCAAGCCATGGTAATTCCTTGTAGCCTATGCCAAAATAAATTGATTTGTTTTCATTTATAGGACTTTGTTGTATACAAGAACAGGGGGGTCTTATCACAAGCCAACCCTGCTATGATCATGGGTTTGATCTTGGACTAGAATTATCACTATGTGGTTACCAAGCCATGATAATTTATTTTGGTCTTACAACCAGAAGACAAGGAGTCTCATCATCGAGCTAGCTTGACCAGTTTCTGGATCAAGCCTGTGAATGGCCCTGTTTCATCTAATCACCAAGTCAGTACAGTGGTCTTGTATCAACTAGGTTTTATGTATATAAAAAAAAATAATAAGAAAAAAAAGGAGGGAAAAAATATAAAAAAAGAGAAAGAAAAGACAAAAGAAAAGATAAAAAAGAGTATATATATAATCCATAGAGGATCACTGAATATACATATAATTAATAAACCGAGGCAACATGTAATTAGGATATCCATGAGCATTTCTAAGACTGTGCCCAGGTTCAACACAAGCTGGTTTTCAATGATTACATCATGGTAAAGATTCGGTATTACTCTCTAAATCTCCTTATCGGATGAGTGTTATCTTTAAAATGGTCATTGTTGAGATCTATCCATTATCATGTTCATTGTTTGTTGGCTGTTATCTTTTGAGCATCTTCTTTGAATTGAGTTTCAAGAAATCGGTTGATTGACATGTTGTCTTTAGATGGATTTGATTGCAGAGATAACTGGTTCTTCCCAGACAGTTGCCATTTTTTGTGGCCACAACAGATCCCATGCTTAGCTAAGCACGGGAGCCCCCCCCCAATTTTAATGAATTCAAAGGTAGATGGGTGATTCATCTTGTAAATTTTGGATTTTGATTTTACCTCTAAAATTATTCACCCATGCTTTTGGTCTGCTTGTTTGTAAAGATTCGATTATTTCTTCCAAAGTGTTTCGGTTTGAAAAGAGCCAAAATTTTGAGTATTTTGTTGATTTTTATCATCATCCTGAAACCCGACATTTGGAGAACCGGAAACCCGCAAACTGATAGGTGTGGGTTGCGGGACTGTTTTTTTTTAAGTTTTGGTTTTGGTAATTCCGAAATCCGCAACCCGACGGCTGCGGGTTGCGGAATCATTCTGTAATACGATTGAGAAATAATTAGCCCGAAACCCGAACCCCACAATGGCGACATTCGGCTTTCGGGATTGTGGTTTTTTGTTTATTTGGTGTGTACTCCCGAAATCCACAACCCGTAATTTCGGGATGTGGCTTTTGGGATGGCTATTTCGCTTCACAAGAGTAACGTTCTGAAGACCGCCACCCGCATAGTCGGTTTTTGGCTTTCAGAAATCCTTTTTTTACTTCCATTTTGCATACCCGCAACCCAAAAATCCCTACTTTCGGGTTTCGGCTTGCGGGGTCTTTGAATAAGAACTCCATGAAAATGTTTGAACCCGATTCCACATTCTGCTCCGGTTAATCTCCATCGTCCGTCTATCATGGCCTCGCGGTTATGTTGATTTTGGGTAATCAGTTAAGTCAGGCTTTGCCATCTTGTCTTTTGAAACCTGGTTCTGCCAAATTATCATTTTTCTGTGTAACTCATGACAATGGACACTATTACAAGTCTATCAGCTACTTCATGTTGGATGGACGCCATCTCCCTTCCTTAAGTTTGCCATGTCTGGACTCGAGCTTTGACATCTTGTCATTTTTGTTCCACCTCTTAATGATCGGATTTGTTACGTGCGAAGAATTGATAGCCCGTGTACTGGAACTCCTAGTCGAGACCTTTTTGCACATCAACTTTATCACCATAACCTTCGTCTCCATTATTAATCACTAGTCATAATTACTGATGGAAGATTGCTTGTAACGATGTGATCGTAAAGGCAGTTCAAAATCATGCAAGTAGTAATTGAACTCGTACTTCGCACAAGCTTTGATCCGACTGGCACATACCTCAACTCTTTTCATTACAATTGAAGTAGTTACAATGAATTGACTGGATAAGTTTAATCATTGCAGATTTCCCCTGCCTAATTATCATCGACCTGCTTGTTGGCCTTTAAATAGTAATTAACATGAAATCTCTAGTTCATCCCTCTCCTTCTGGAAGATGTAAGACTCTGTGTGGTATTTTTGCGTCCTGCTATCCAAAACTCATTCAAGATGAGTAATATTCATGCAGGTGGTGAATTTTCTAATGTTCAGGTTGAAAATGAAGAATTCTACCCCTTGTTGTATCAAGAAATGTTATCACCACTGTTTGATGTAGGTGTTCCTGATCTTAGCAGCAGTAGCAGTGAAGAAGACTTCGAAACTTTGTCTACCTACATGCAAAACCCCGAAGAGCAAAGGAAGGAAATTCTGGAGGAATCAACTGATCTTGATACTGATGTTATACATGACTTTATAATAAATGAAGAACCTGACATGCCGGCTACTGTTCCTGAAGTAAATCCTCTAATGGATTTCTTTGTTTTTGACAGTGGGTTCCTCGACCCCGAATTTCCTACAGCGGATGCTCTGCAAGCCACACCACCTGTCAATGATAGTGAACAATATGTGATTGAATTTTTATGGTTCCATGAGACCTTATCTAGTTAAAGAACAAGTCTTTCTTTTGTGAAAGGTGGCGGAAAATCTTTTAAGCTTAAAAATAACAAGATTTCTTGGATCGATGGTTAGATCCGATTTTGTAATCTCTATTTTGTAGAATTTCTCCTTTTGGAACTCTTATGTAAATTTAGTATATAAGGAGGAATGTTTCCCTTAGTAAGGGGTTGGGAATTTTTGAATTGAAATTCAGCAGGAGTTTGGACTGAAGATACTCTGTTTATCAGAGTCATTGTAATTTTTGTACAAGACTTCTCTATTAAGGAAAGTTATCTTTTTAATCCACTTTCTATCGTTCTTCAAATTTCTTTGAGAATTGCTGAGTTAACGTTTCAAATTTGTCATCGGTTAAGTGTTCAATCTTTTGTAGGACATTCATTAATGCATAAGATCTCTCATATTGATTTCTCTGTATGTTTGGATTATGCTCAAAATTGTTCTATTAAATTTCTTTAATTGAACGTTTTCACTTTCATATTTCATATTTCTGCAAATGATTCGATGTAAATAAATATGTATAATAAAATGTTAATTTTTCAATTAACACAATGATTATAGATAAGATATTTGAATAGGCTTAAACACTTTGAAGAATTGTCACTTAATTTTTATTAATTGATAAAAATTTGATCAACAAGTGAAGAACCCGAAGACATTTTTGTTTAAGGTACTTAACTACTTGTTCATCACACTTCAAATCTGATATGCACCACATCAAATCTTCCTTTTAGGCTAGATATGACTTAGAATAGGTTCTTTCCTATGGTAGGTTAAGTTAGATTTTTGTAACTAGCTTTTATACTTTGTTTTCCGTTAAAGGAAAACTGATATTTTAAGATCAAAACTTTTACTAATAGAGTGCCAGAAGAGGCCAAATATCCGTGGGTGATTACCACACCAAACATATCGAGTATAGAATTTCCCTTGCGCAGGGTCTTTCGAAGCCTTTGGCTGGGTTTTCATCCCCTGTTGTGTGCCTTGGAACCCATTCCAGCACTTTGCACTTACCCTGCACCCCCGAGGCATCAACAGGGAGCTGATGAGATGCAAAAACTATATGTGCAGGATTGAAGGCTTGAACTAATCTAAGATAATTTGAAGCTGGTAATCTACCTAGAATTGAGTAAGGGTTCTGAATTATTAATTGCAAGCGAATGATACTTGAAAACCTAATTACATTACTTAGAATTAATTCAAAATAAAATACTATTGACAAGAAATCAATCATATAATCTAATGACTATTCTAAAACCAACGGCATGCAAGTATCTATGCTATCCTACGAAGATGAATCATGAAACAATTTTAAAGAAATCCGAGCAACATACAATGACTTGGAAATAAATGTTAATCTAGAAGCAAGTAGAAAACTTAATAAAGATATTTAATTGAACTTGATTTGATTTGGAAGCAAGTAGAAAACTTGATAAAGATATTTTATATAAGAGCAAGGAGGAGACTTGATAAAGATATTTATTTATGATCCAAATCTTATGTCATGGACATCTTCATTATTTATATGAATGGAAAACTAATCTGATGATTAACAAGGAAACTATCAAAACTGAAATAACTTGGAAAATGAAATTATTAACTTTTTACGTAAAAATAAACTATCTAGGAACAAGAGTGATAAATTTTGAAACAATAACTAATTAGCAAATCAGATATGAAGAACTTAACTTTGGAAGAAGGTTAAAAAGAAGATTAAGGAAGATAACATGGAAGTAGGAAATAATGACAAAACTTAATTAAAAACTCTATGTAACATGAAACAAGATTTAAATTACATCTAAAACTGTTAATTAGAAGAAAGAAGCATTACATTTAAAGAGCAGAAGAAACTGAATTCTGAAAAAGCATAAAATAATACAGAAAGTGTAAAGGTCCGAATGACGATCCGAATGCCTGTCCGAATGCCAGTCCGAATGGAAGAAAACGATTTAAACTAAGGAAAAGAAGAATTTTGGATGACTTTAAGTACCAGCTGGCTTATGCATATGATCATACTGTGCAAAAGAAGCAATAGGTTGATTAATTAGAAGCTAAACTAACAAGAAAACTATTTATACTAATCATTATCTAAGAGAAATAGGCTATTTATATGATATGCTAAAGCAAGACTGATGATGGAAGATACAAGTAACCTACAGCTACAGGAAGAAAATCTAACAGAGGGAGAAAAGGAAATAAAACTAATGCTACCTATAATAGAACTGAAGCAATATTTAACTATAGATGATGGAAGAAAACTGAAAATAACTATAGAATACTAAACTTGGTCGACCATTCCTAATTCTACAAAATAGATTATGTTAGCAGCAAAATATAGGCTACAGGAAAAGCATTAGTAGAATTATTTCTAACTATGAACTGGATTTGAACTACTGAAACATTAACTAGTTAACCCTATCTAATGTTAGCAACTAGGAATATTTAAGCATGACTGGTCATTGACAATTCTGCAAATGTGAATTATATTAGCAGCAAGACATATGTTTACAAAAAATAGAGAAATGACATCTATAGGAAAAACCAAACTAAATACATATACTGAAAAGGTAAACTACTTATCTGCAGAAAAGGAATAAAAAAATAAACACAAATGGAACCTCTGATTGTTTAAGGGCGCTTCCCAACAACAGAGGTCGAAACTAGATTAACTTAGTCTCCACCAATGGAACAAAAAAACACAAGAACTTCCATTTGATTAATAAAATTATACAGCATAAATGTCTGGTTCTACTACTCTATATATTTTTGTTTTCTTCAGAGAAAGCATTTATTTATAAGTTTACAAATGGGAGAGAAGGTCGATGTAGTCGACCTCTCTAAAAATAGCAGTCTTAATGTCTGCACAACGGCCGTATGGTGACTTATGACAGTGCACAGGCCGTTTGCCTACTCCACAGCGCCGATTCTCCAAGGTGCAAACATCTGCATGTTGGTTTCCTTCAACGGTGGGCAGAAGTAGGTGCTGGCAGGCTGAGCATGGGAGGACGGAACTACTGGGACGTCGATGTGGCAGGAGCATGTGTTGGCAGGCTGAGCGAACAAGGGAGCAGATCTTCTAGAGCATCAGCGTGAGCAGAGGCGTGTGCTATCAAGCTGGGCAAGCATAGAAGCGGATCTTCTAGAATGGAGGCTCACCAACCATAACCACCACGTCGCTAACAGAACCCACTTTCCCGTTTCTGATTTTAATGACCAGGAATATGCCAACCAACAATTTCGTGGGTCGAATGTAGGGCTGAATGACGGACTGGACGCGGCTGAACATTAGCAACATAAACACCCAGTCTGGATGGAGGATCGTTTGAAAAACCACAGCCTGTAGATCAAAACTAAATTCCAAGTATGCCCCGAAATGTCACATTAAACATTAATAAATCATGATATAGTGAGATTTGATCAAAATTCATATGATAAGTGAATGTATGCATACCTGGTCTGTTTGATGGTATGAATGGCAAATATAATGACTTATTATAGCAAAAATGATGAAAATAACGTCATTCATAGTAGATTTGATGATAAAAAATAGTGACAAAATGGACACCAACAGTGTTAATGCCCTCGCTTTAAATGACTAGTTGAAAATTGTTATTAATGTTTGGTAAATATTGGCAACGACGTGGAGTTTATTGATCATTCATTTTCTTCATCAATATAACTTGTCATTTAATCTTTTTATACAGAAAGTAACTATAATATTAGTTTCTTGTAGGACTAAAAGGATTCTTTGTGCATGTTAAGATCGTAAAGTTGAAGGATGGGTTGTTGGTGTTGGAGCAAGACCATTAACATTCCTTTTCAGAGGACAACTTGAGGAGGAAAAGCGTGACACTAAGGTTTCAACTTTTACTTAGTTTATATTGTTTTTACTTTTTTTTTTTTTTTATGTAAATGTAATTTTTAAGAGAGATTTACATTCATATCAAAATGGTCCATCATTCCTTCGCAAAATGACTGTTACATTTACTCCCATGCTATTTGAAACACCAATTGAAAAGAAAAGTTTAGATTTGATACTAGTCGTTTCCTATGGATAAGTTTAACAATTATTACCCACTTTTCTCTACCTCAACTTGTTAGATCTTCCTTTGTCCATTGTTTCACAGATGGTGCTTGATATCTTGGTTCTAATATTATCCAAGGATTTGTTGTTACTATGGAATATTTGAACATTATGCTCTATTGATATGTTCTAGATAACAAACTCAGTAATGATCTCCCATAATCTTTTGAGGATCTTAGATCCAAATTTACCTTGGGGTCACATCCTTGAATGACTCTTTAGGCCCTTAGTTTTCCATGTCTAATGTTTTGGAAGATCCTTTCCCAACAAGTCTTAAACCAAATCTAATAGGCCAACTGCATTCGCACAAAATATGTTTTAAATAACTCATTTTTGGCACAAATTGGACACTTTCCATCTGTAAAGTTACTCTTGGAAATTAAATCACTAACCATGCAATTTGTGCCAAAAATTATGAAGTTTGTAGTAAATGAGTCCACACTAAGCAAAATGAAGCAATCCACCAAATTTTTGGGTTTAAAGTTGACCAATAAGGATTCAATGAAGGGGCCAAGTGTGTATTCTAATGCATAAGAAGATACGTTTTTTTTTTTTGCGTTATACTCATCGATGGGTTTGTCACAAGTCCACCGCCAGTCCCTTCAATTTGATACTTGCAAGATGTTAATTCTGGGAAGCTTGTCTACTGGAGTAAGGCTTTGAATTTCTCTAATAGAAACATGATCATCCTATAACAAAGCTTTGATTTAGGATGGATTCTTCCACTCGATCTATGTCCTATATAGATCCAAGATTTCCCTTTATAGAAAGATACCCTTTTTACAAAATCATTTTGCTTGAAGTAGCAAAATGCCTTCCAAACATTGGTCTTGAATATTACAACTATGAAATGGGTGGAAAGAGAGACCCCACATTTTTCTATGACTAATAAATCTCCAAGAAAGCCATTTGCAACTTGTTTTTAGGCTTCTCACATGATTTTAATGTGGAAGATCCTTGGTCTAATAGAATGTTAAATAAAAAATGTCCCTAGGGGCTAGCTAGCAATGTGTTTTTCTTACATCAACTTGTGAGTAGGAGATCCTTCCAAGGAGCTTCACCTCCAATGCACCAAGCAATCCACTTAACAGTGAGTGTTTTTCCTTGAGTAAAAAACTCAATCAATCACAAACCATTGGGAGCTATGGGGAGCCCCTCTTACCACCATATTTTTCCCATAGGAAGGACCTCAAAATTCTATCTAACTTGTTGAAATGAGTTTTATTTGGTATCTAAAAAGAGTGAATATCCTGCAAAATCTTAAAAATAACACCTTGATGGAACAAAAAGGAATTTGGCCAATATTCTAATGATTTCATATGCTTGTTTTCCTGCTTGCTCCAGGTTCAGTTTTATTGCCCCGTATGCTTATGGTTTTGCAAGCTTGTTTACTACGCAAGCGCAGTACTTTTCGTTTTCATGTGCTTATTTTCCTACTTGTTAGGTTCAATCTTTTTTTAATTCTATTAATATTGTAGATAAAATGTCATATATATAGTGGCCCATGTGTCTTGCTTTCAGAGAGCACACTGCTACAATTAATCAAAACACATCACGGTTATTCTGAGATCTGTCTTTTCCTATAAAGGGATTAAGAAAACATTCATATTTCCAAAAGAAAACATATCTAATGAGTTCAAACCCATTGGCCATGATAACTTACAAGAAGTAATAACAATACAATACATATAGAAACCCTATCCAACAAGTTAATCATCTTAGTCATAAATTCAATATATAATCTAGAATTCAAAATTGATGAAGAGGGGAGGAGTGTCCTCCTTTTTGTTCCTTCGAGATATAGGTAGCATTAATTGAGTTAATATACCTCCCAATATAACAAGCATTACTTAACTTATTAATTCAATATAATAATAATAATAAACTAATTTTAAGGTCACCACTAAATTGGTGTATGATATTTGATCTTATTTGTGGAGCTAGACTATAAAAATAGGTACACATAGCATACCCCCTCCAAATTTGAACATGTGACTTCGTAGGAAGAAACGCATGTTCTCAACCACTAGAGCCACCAGTGTTGTACTTAACTATATTTTTTGGTCCAATTAATTTTGATTCTAATATGATCCTGATTTGATGTAGCAAGGGTTTCATTACACAAGATGCATCTTACTTCCATAATCCTAATGATAGTGATAGTGTTCTTGTCCCGTCACATAGTTACAAAATTAAAATATATGATGTCTCTACTTGAAAACCCATTGTCCAAAACACAAGAAATCATCTCCTCATCCATGCTTGTCATACCTTTGTTTTTTCCATGACCTTTTCAATTTCCTCTACCCTAAAATTGATAATATAAAACTTATATGACACTACTGCTCCTACTGCTAAGGTCATCGCCTTATTCCTCAAGTTACTCAGCACCTATGCATATGTAGCTAAATTCCCAGTGTCCATTCTATCTTTTGTTCACCATCTTTTCCGACCAGAGAATCCACGAGCAAACAACCAACCCTGAATTCTATGAAGAAGACAGATACATGTGAGACAAAACGAGCAACTTGAAACCGAGAGACGAACAAAATTCAAATGAAGGAGAGCAAGACATCCAATTTATTCTCTTGAGTCCTCGTTCTCCATTCATAAAACATACTCAAGGAAACTATATCCATGCCCTTCTTGCCATAATGCACTTGGTCAAGGCTCTCAGGTAAATGACATTAAGGTTTGTGCATAAAGGCCGACCCATTATGCTCAAGGACATTGACACACGTCGTGTACTTCCCTTGCCTCCCTAACATTCCATTTCGGGATTTAAAATGTTTTTGTTTCATATTTGCTCCAGGTTCACTTTTTCAATCTTAAAATTAGTTACATTACTGCTGCATACTTGGTCCAAGTTTCAACTTTAATATTAATTATATTAGTGTTTCCTACTTGGTCCAGGTTTCAATTTTAATATTAGTTGTACTAATGTTTCTTGATCTATGTCAATAATTCTAAAAGAAATGCACCTATTTGCATAATTTCCTGAAATAATAGATGATTAATATCATTGACAAATTTGCAATTTTCAAGCAATGAGGATACACATTGGACTTGCCTTAAGTTTTGAATGCAAATTTACACAAAAACAATAATAATATTTCCTCCACAATATTCAATAAAAAGGGGAGTGTTTTCATGCCTTTAAGCTTGCTGGAAAATGCACCTACAGAGATAAAACCTTAATTCACATGATGCATTTGTTAGAGTTGCACATAATGAAAAAGGTGTCAAGGGACTACTTTATCTCCGATGAAACTATCAACTCCTCATAATATCAGCTGCTACATGCTGGAAGTAGACCTTTATTGGTGGTGTAATACTTTGACAATGAATGCAATATGCTGGTTGTTTAAATATACTTGAGATAGGTTTGAAAATGATCTACATCATTACTTTGTCTTGCTGGTCATAACCATGCTACAACACCCTTAAACAAGTGCACCTTGTTCTTTATAATGTTGGGCTTAGGCACTAAAATTATTTCTCTTTAGAGGCTCAAAAGGGAAGCAACACTTAGCTAGAACCAATCAGTAAATGGAACACATGTAATGTCAACATTCTGCACTTATAACTCCAAGAGTGGCCTTCTATCATCTCATAAGTGTGCTGGGAAAAACTGTTACATCCATCGCTTCCTTAATACAAAAAATACCTAACAAATCATACCCTGTGAATTATATGCCAAAAGTGACCTATATGGCAACACCTTCAAGTTGCATTGAATCTAAAAATCATATCCCTACCACTTATATGGTATATTGAAGCATACATTGTTCTAATTACCTATGGTGCTATATCCTATCTAGAACAATTGCCTTAAAAGAGCCTTGTTTCCAAATTACTTAGAAATTCCAAATAGGCATACCAACTTTCTACTTGCTTCAATAAGAAACTAGATCTCTATTTTGGGCATACTAAGCTCATAAATAATGCCTTTTATGTTGTCCAACTATGGTTAAAAATCCTCGACATTGATGATCTCGGATCGAATACAACGAACTAATGATAACAGGATTCGTATCTCACAATTTATTATTCAAAGTTACTAATATAAGGTCTTCAAAACAATAAAATGACCTTTCTTTATCTGAGAAAAAGGTTGGAATAGTGCCTTGACTGCTGAGGTAGTTCTATAAAAGGTTATATTTCTTAAAGTAGGTCTAACCCCTCATTTGTATGCATGGAAATGACCCCTTATTACTTGTGCTTATTCTTCTTTACATATCAATTAGAGATGTAAGAGGAGTGCTAGCATCTCTCTCTTATTCAATGTTATTTGTACTTTATCTATCTTTGTCTTAAGGTGTTAGGTTTTCTTGGATCATTCTTGAACTCTAAGGCTATGGTTTGATCACTAAGGAGGTATTGGAGTTAGGTTTGGTGATAAGACCTAAGTTTTATTGTTGAGTAGGGAGATAAGAGGATGCACCTTATGTGAGCTCAAGGAGGACTTGCTACTGGTGATTCTAACTTGTTGGAGTATCTTTGGTGAAGCTAGGATTTTTCTTAGTTTTCCATAGCTATGGTTTTTTAGGGTATGTACTTAAACATCATCTCTTACCTTTATGTATGAAGTTTATAGTTATCCAAAATCATCATATTATGTTAGGGTCCTACTCTAGCCCCCTTAATAGACATGTTATGTATTGAGGTCAAAGTAATATTTGTAAAATGACTTACTTGAAAGTTCCACCTATTAAAAAGACTCTATAGTGTGAAAGATATTTGTAAGAAGACTTACTAGAAGGTTCCACCTACTAAAATTTCCTTCACTATAAACTCTATAAAGGAGTAGAAGCAATGAAACAAGATGTTTTGTGAAGTATATTGTAATTAGAGCTCGGCTTCATTTCGAGGTTTCCCCCTCAAAGACGAAAGTGAACAATTGAAAATTTTTAGATTTTCTTTATAGGCTATATATTTGTTTCGGTGTATAAATAACACAATAATTTGTCATTAAGTGGTAAACCTACAGTTGGGGTAGCATACACACAGAGAATACATTTGGTACTTAATGTGAAAATAACAATGAAAGAATAAACCTCAACTTAGAAAGCAAAGTTAGTTGTAGGAGTGTTTGTATTTGATTTTGAGTTGCATCACCTTGTTACATTTTGGGGTTACTTTGAAAGCATTTACAACATGTTATGTGGGTGATTCTATTAATTAGACAAAGATTCATACTTCAATTTTGACTTTGTTTTCTATTTTGATGATATTGGTGTAACTTGTTGCCTAAAATCTAGTTAATTTGCTTTTCTTTCCTTGTGCTAAGTTTCCTCTCGACGTTCCTGTTGCCCCTCTTGGGGAAATTGCTAGTATACATTATTAATATAATATGTTTTTAGTATATAATATTGTAATATCAACATAGAGCGAAACAAAATTGGGAAAAAAATGGAGGGAAAGAAAATTTGGGAAAAAGAAAAAATGGAGAAGGAAAATTGGGGAAAACAAAATGGGCACTAGGGCCAGCGACACACATTGTGTACATTGTCATTCGGAGCAAGCATCAAATTGGTATTTTGTTGGGAATCTCCATTGCTATCTCCTAGAGTTCGTGGAGGGTGTTTCTTGAAGGCATGCGACTACAAGAGGGTGACTGTACATTGCGATCTTGATCTGCTATTGGAACCAAGTTAATTGCTTTTGTGGTTTTAATGTTACTCACTTGTATGCTAGTGGATCTGGGTAAAGTGGCGGAATAAAAATCGGATCAGTTTCCATCTGCTCGAGACGGGAAGTACCCCAACCCGCAGGTACGTATTGAGAGGCCATTTGAGGGTACTCAAAATAATTAGATAGATCTTCTGCAGAACACTGTAGATTCCCTAACCCTGCAGAATGACCCATATATGGATATAGATGGTCACCAGGAAGGCTGAGCGGCTAGAGGAACCGAATCATAGGAGCTTCGAAAAACGTGTCATGAGCCGAATACAAGCACCCAACAGGCTATTATGCTAGCACATGCTCATAAACAATAGGGTAAGGAAAGTGGCTCTGCTTACCTGAGCTACTTCTGAGTTACACAGGCCACACACTACAAGCTGGGCTGAGTTATCTCCTTTAGGACGGATTATCTCCTTTGCTGGAAGCGTGTGGTCTAAAAAGGGGGCTGGATCTTCATCAAAGGAGGGCACAAGACTGATTTTAGGCAGTTAGGGGAGAGTGGGAACTAATTTTCAAGAGCTGGTTGCTATACTAGTGGACTGTTAACCCATTTCACCTCCATGCATACAAATTTGAACCATGGGTGAGCTGCTAAGGCAATAAATATATGCCCAGAACTTAAAGGAAGACTTAGGAAACAATAATTTCGACTGTAAATATCAGGTATGAGGTTCATTCCAAACTTGAGCATTGTATCTTGTTGTTTTTTTTTATAGCCATTGGTATTTAATGCATTACCTCTGTGGTTCGCTAACTACATTACTGAAGTTACCCGACCAACAACATCCTTATAGGACCTCACACAACTTTCTTATAATACTTTTCAATGAACAACTGTTGATCTTCATCTTTTCTCCATTTATCCTTGTAGAATAAGAAATTAGCCTCTGGCACTTTCTTTGACAAGTCATGAATGTGGGTCTCTAACACCCCAACCTTAAGACATTAATATAAGTTTATATAGCATATGGTAGTAGTGAAAAGGTCAATTAAAAAGTTAAAATAAAAAGGAATATGTGCATTTTAAATTAATTTAGTTGAATGGAGGACAAGTGTGTCCCCCCTGCAATAATTGAGAAATTGGGTAAAATATGAAAATTAGGTACTAAAAGGGGGCAAAACCAAGAGGTTTGGTTCTAGTTAGGCTAGTTGACTTTTAGGGTTTGTTGCTTGTTGTGCTCTTTTTCTATAATTGTTTGTGCACCTATTAAGAGGGACGGTAAGGAGGAGGAGGAGAGGGTGGAACACAAATTCATAGTGAAATAGAGAAAAGAGTTAAGGTCTCACTTGGTGTAGCATGGTGTTAATTGTCCCCCCCTCCCCCAACTATTGTTGCAGATAGAAGAGATGAGATTGATTGAGCACATTATATATAGGCAAATTGGTTAAGCTAAGTAGATATTCTTCTATCGGGATTACACTTTTAATTTCTGCTAATTATCCAAAAAGTATTTGATGGATGAATATACACTTGATAGACTAGGGTTAAAATCTGCTATCCATTTGGATTGTTACATTTGCTATCATAGTGAAGGTTCAAATACTCAAGGGCTCAAGGGTCTTAAAGGCAACATGCACCTAATATATCTGAAATATTAGACAATTAAAATATTATGATGGGTGCTAAGGTTTGAACCTAGATCTCTTGTTGTAAAACAAGTGCCTTTCTTAAGCCACACCCATATTTCCACATTTCTTAAGCCACACCCATATTTCTGTGGAATGAGGCAATAAATGTGGTTTACGGGAGTTCCTTTTTCTTGCATGTGTATGACTGAAGATGCTTTTCTAGGCATGAAGGTCCAAAGTTCTTGCATTTGATGAAGATTACCTAATTATCCGGCTAGAGTATGGAGATTATTACTCTCCATGACCAAGAACTCCAATGCTTTTCAACAATCTGGACTGGTATTAATTTGGATCCTAGTTAATGTGAACATATTCTCACGTTTGATGAAGGGGAAAATGGTTTTATATTAAAAAGTTGAAATAATTGTTCGGTATAAAATCACTGTTTATCGAAGTTTTGGTTGAGAGCACTTCGAGTCATGATGGTCACTATCACATTGAGGGTTTGATAGTATTTTCTGACTGTCAAAATTATGCAAGATTAAGTGATTTTAATTTAGACAGGTCTCGGTGAAGGTGGACAGTGAAGCTACTAGCCAAGATGCAATTTTCTTGGAGGCACTCTTCAAGATAGTTGTGATGGTTCTCTTTGAGCTTTAGAAGGAAGCACTTTTGTAGGAAAAGAACACTGCACACTACAGAGATGCCAATCCATATGCCTTGCCACTCTCAAGTCAATATTAATTCTCAACCTCGTTGATGGTAGAACTCTCTGCTGACAACAAGGGTATGCACAACAATGTCATTCTAGAGTTGGAAAATACACGCTGTCAATAGAGACAAAAGGAATTTCTTCACAAAACAAAAACATCAATGTTAGATCATTCTTGAGAAAGTTAGATACCGGAATGGTGGAGAGATCCATAATATCAAGGATGCACGACATAGAAAACAAAAAAAAATAGACCAAAGAATTGGGATATCACATAACTGAGTTGTTAAAGTTTAAGTTGCAACCACATCAACTTCTATAACCAATTCTATTTGACTTTGATAGTTCATCTAAATGAATAGAAAATAATTGAAATTTGGCATGCCTTAATATTTTTCACTATTCAGACCATTTATTTTCTAGGAGAAGATTAAAAATCTCCGTGTCTTAACATAGACCAACAATCTGCCCAAATTCATGCATGTCTGTATTTTATGATCATATCAACTAGCTAGATGATTGGACTGACACAAAGTTGAATGATGCACAATAGAAAGTTGAAGAGGAGCTTGAAATAGAGAGATCATATAAAATCAATGCAAAAATATATTTTTTCAACTCTTTCAGTAGTTGGTTTTGGAAAATCCTCATATACCTTTTGTGTTCTCAACACGGGAGGATTAAAATTCTCCCTCAAGGGAAAAATATTTTATTGCAACTACATGGACAATGGAAAATTGCCGTTGTACTTTACATGACACTCTTCTATGATTCAAGAGTGTTAGAGTGGTTGTGGCTCCAATTTTGGTAGGGTATCTATTTACTGCTTCAGTGGTGTCAAGAAATTGAAAGCTTGACTTATCTTGCAGATGATGAGGCTATGGAGTTTTTTTTTCTCTCATTAATGTTGCTCAATACAATGAGGGCATTGTGAAGTAATGGTGTTGGGATATATTCTTTTTGGAGCTTCAACTTTTCCCAATAGTCAAAAGGGAAGGAAGAAATTGGAGTAGACAGATATGCATGCAAGTAATTAGAAAGAGTTAGGAAACATTCTGGACATGGATGGCTCTGTTTTTTTAAAGAAATTGAAAACTTCAAGCAACTTTAAACAAATTGGCTTATAAATATCATGATAATTATGTTACGGGGATCTGATACTCATTGTCAGGGATATTTACAAAACAAAATGTAGATGATTCCTATGATAGATTTAAACCACATCCATTTTGTCGATGAAATGTTGCTGATTGGAATGAATTGCCCTAAAAAAAACTTAAGAATTAAAAAATAATACAAAAATGACTACAAAATATACCCAAAATAAGAAATGAATTCATCTTGGCCTCTTCTCATTAAAACCTTGCAGCATATAGTGCATTTATTGTAGATCCCTAGGGATCCATCTTTGGTGGAGTTTCTCCTATTGGAACTCAAATTGTGTGCAGTAAACCTATAGAAATGACACTAGAAGGTGGTTGGGAGAGGCTTTAGTAGGTACTCATATTGGCTACAAATAGGTTATAGTTCTTAAGGATGCACTTCCAATGTACAAGGGCGATGATAGGCCTAACACTATTATAGGGTGTAATTATTTTGATCATCTAAGATGTATCTAGGCTAGTTGTAGTTTACTTCAACTTATGTAGAACTCAGAACTCACATTTTATGAAGACTGAAAAATACAATTTTGATTATTGTTAAGATATTTGTAACAATTTTTCTACATAAATACAACTAGCCAGTGTTACAAATATCGGCCGATTTATCGTGAGTCGGCGATAAATCGCGATTTTTTAAGAGCCCCGATTTTTTAAGCAAAAATCGCCCCAAAAATTGGGTTGATTTTTGGTCGATTTCTCGCTGCTTTTTTGCCGATTTATCGTCAATTTCTCCCAAGTTGAGCGATTTTTTGAAAGGTGGCAGAAATTTGGGTTTTTAAAGGCCACGGGCTCCATTTTTAGTCATTCATTTGGACTTCCATAAAAGGGGTAGATGGAATCAGGAAGGAAACAAGAGGGGCAGTACAAACTCTTCAATAAACACCAATTGCATATAATTTTAAGATAAATAGAAGTGGTTTCTAGTTTTATTTCATATATTCTAGATTTTAGATAAAATTATATTATATAATTTACTTAATCAACTTTGAAATTATTTTTTATTAATTTATAGAATATGATTATATATTATATGATTTAATTAAATCAATTTTGAAATTTGTATTAATTTGTGCTAGCAAATTATTTAAATAAAATCATTTTTTAATGTAATCAATTATATTAAAAACAATTTTTTTACACTTATCGAACGAATATTCAGATATTGGTTGATTATACTTTGCACTTAGTGTAATGCTATAATTAAAAGAGAGCTTAACGTTGTGACTTGTGGATTTATTTTAACTATAATATATTTGTTTCATAGTCGTAATGTCCAGAACTTAATTTGAACAATAAAATTAATTTAGGTGTGGCTATCATTCCAAGCTTAGTATAAGAAATATGGTCAAGGAATGCAAAGCCTTCTGTAAAATAAAAATAAAAATATATAACTTGTTTCAATGTAGTTGCTCTTATATAACTGTATGATATAATGATTAACATGATAGATAATCAAATCGAAGAAATCTTGAAATGGTCGAATGTTTTCTAAATGAGAAGTACAAAGATACAAAAAATGTGCTAAAACAAATTGATGTCAAGCCCTGTTCCTTTGATGTATTAATATATAGCAACCTTGTATTGATAAGAGCTCGAGGAAAGTAATTGCATCCATTTTAGAGGTCCCATGGCGCAGTGCAAACATGGGTAACTAATAAGCAAGGAGTTACATCTGAGCCTTGTAGTATAGCATCACACACACAGAGCAAGGGCCTCACACAGTCTTTTGTTTCTTGCAACAAGAGTTTGGGCTTGTTTTTGCATTGTCTAATCCCATTTCTTATATAGTAACATTCTAACCTTGTACATCTTCCCTGTATAATTATGTACTGTCAAAATGGGGTCTGTATAAAATCTCTGGCCGAAAGCAACTCGTGTATCTCAAAACTTAAAAGTTTCATGCAAAGCATTATCACTTAGATCAATGGATCAATGTTGTAGAAATTTCTCCCTACGGATAGGTAGAAATTCTCTTAGGTTAAAGTAGACTTTAACTGACTCTAAACTAAGACAAGAGATAACAAATGCTACCTTGAATTCCTAGATCTAAACAAACATCTCAAGACTATATTGCTAAAAGAAATGGAATAGATCTAACTGACCTTCGATTCAATTGCTCGTCCTAATGGTCGCTCCAATCTCCAAGTCCTCGCGAATGAACCTGTCAGAATGAAACCAAGATACAAGCATATACGATTCTCTAACAACTTGAAATATGAGTTAGAATCTAAATATATAGCAGATACAAATCATATGATTGAAACAAAATCAACATACATGATTTGGGAAACAAGACAAGTTATGTTTTATTACCAACTTGAAGAGTGCTTACAAAGGTTGCTTGATATCCAAGCCAATCCTCTAGCTCCAAGTGCTTCCTCTAGCTATCTCTGCAGAAGTCTGAAGATCATAGGTTTGATGCCCCAAAAGTCCTCCTTTTGGCTCATGGAAGGCCTCTCTCTTATAGCACATGGGAAGGTTAACCAATAAGAGAGAAGTGTGGATCTATGGAGGGTTTAGTGGATCAAGCCAGCTAAACAAAGAAGGAGTTAGGATCGAACCAAAGGTGGTAATCCCAATAAAATCTCCTCGAAGGTTGAGATCCCAAAGTCCAAGGAAAAAGGGCTAATTTCAGACTACCGTGCCCCTATAACTGATCATAACGCGGTAGTACTGCGCCCAGAGAAGGAGCAACGCGCGGTAGTGCTGACTACCGTGCCCCTGTAGATGTGTAGGGAGCGGTAGTGCTCACAAACAGGGCTAATTTGGGTTGGTAGATGGCAGAAAAAGTGTTTGCTTTCAGTGTTCAGTCAATGGTTTTCATTCTGGATGTTCAGATGATCTTTAATGGAAACTGTCGTTTAGGTCGCTAGTGCAAGGACGCGACACTAATACATAATGTGTAATATTGAGGTATAACAATCAAGCGCTTCTCCAATTTTCCCTTTGTCAGCATTGATTGATGGGCTGTGTATGTTGTTATCAGTTACAAGTGGCTTCTCTAACATGGAAATGGATTCTCTTATATATCTTATATATCGGTTTTCTTTCCATATTCATGTGGCAACGTGTTTATTTGATTTTATCGTTGCTTTAAATGTTTAAAAAATTGAATATTTTTTGTTTTTTAAGTTTGCCGATTTTTGCCAATGTGCTTTTCCTGGACCCTACCGATTTTGTCGCCGCGTCGATATTTGTAACATTGATAAATATCAAATTAGTTTTTTTATTTATGTGTAAATATGGTTACCTAGTAGCTCTCTTTTAATTTTTTTTTTTATATAGCAGTTTTATATTATTTGTACCTATAAAGTATTGTTAATTTTTCAGAATTTACTTCAATCTGATCTAGGATCTTAACTGAGAGAACAACATGTACAACATATCTACAGCATATCAATCATGGACACAATAATTCAAGCACACAAGAGACACAGAGTTTACTTTGGGAAAACCATAAAGGTGAAAAAGCCCAATAAATTCCTCAGAGATAGATATAGCAATGATACAACCTAAGCATAAGAGATAAACATCTCCTAGCAGCATCTTCTCCTCCTCCACAAGTGCGCCACTCTCCCAAGAGTGTGAGAGAGAATAGAATGAATGAAATAGAGTGCCTCCCGCACTCTATGTATACTTGACTTGACTTGCCTAATAACCTTTACTAGGTCGGCCTGAACTTAACCACATAACATAATGCTGACTGGGCCGACACCCAATAGGGTGGTCTAATAACCCTTTGACCCACATGGCCGACCCCCACTAGGGTGGTCTAATAACCCTTCTACCCACATGACTCATACAGGGCCAAACTCAACAAGGTGGTCTAATAACCCATCGAGTATAAGTTACGTAACTTACAATATAAATGACGACACTTCCATATAGAGGAATAATAACATCTCTATAGGAATACAAACACTTCCGTATAGAGGAATAATACCATCTCTATAGGAGTACAATATACATATATGAAATACATGGGTGAAATACATTACAAATTTACATATACATCAACACTCCCTCTTAACTAGAAAGGTATTTCTCGACACAGGTCTTCTAGCACAAGTCTTCTTCTCTGGATCATCGTCACTGGATAATCGTCATCGTCACCGTCACTGTTGCTTCTATCTCAATCATTCTATGAATCTACTCGTCATAGGAATTTCTACAGAGCCAGTCCTTTTTCATACTAGATGTAGGACCACCACCTGCAGGTCTTCATCATCACTGCCATACTGTGGAATCCTCAGGACTTATTACGTGCGTCACAAAACCTGGCGGTAGCATCCCAGGCTGTTACGAGCACACAGCTCTACCTGTCGGATCTCCCAGGAGCACATTACATGTGACCCATCACAAAACTTGGCTGAAGCATCCCAGGCTATTACGAGCACACAGCTCTACCTATCGGATCTCCCAGGAGCACATTACATGTGATCTCACCACAAAACCTAGCTGAAGCATCCTAGGCTATTATGATCACACAGCTCTACCTGTCGGATCTCCCAGGTCTACTTACATGCTCACCTGCACAACCTGTCCACGACCACAGAGTATCAACCTGGTACTCTCCATACATCATCCTGATGTAAACATGATCATCTTGATCATCATCACTGCATCGTCCTGATGCATGTCATCTGGAGAAGCTCGTCATCCACGATCATCCTGTTCATACAACGTATCCACCTGATACATATACAGATACATGGTCCAAGCATCCAACATGATGCATACATACATAAATGATCCAACTGATCATATCCAGCATCCAACATGATGCGTACATACATAAATGATCCAATTGATCATATACAGGATCCAACATGATGCGTATATACATAAATGATCCAACTGATCATATCCAACATCCAACATGATGTGTACATACATAAATGATCCAACTGATCATACAGAGCATAAACTAGAACATCATCCTGATGCTCATCATCCAACGCTTACATCCATAGCCATGTGAAGGATCCCCCTTCCACCATGCTAGGAATGGCTACAGCAAATGTCTTCATCACTTCTTCCTCGAAGTGTCGTCGATCTGAAGAACACCAAGCCTCTCTCTGAAGTACTCGAACTTCACTCTGTCTAGTGGCTTCATCAACACATCTTCAATCTGCTCGTCCGTCGCAACATACAGGAGCTTCACTGCTCCTCTCTGCACCATATCCCTGATATAGTGATATTTGATCTCTATGTGTTTCAACCTGTCGTGGAAAACCGGGTTCTTAGACAGCTTCACACAACTCTGGTTGTCACAAAAGATACCAGTAGCTTCCAGCGGGAGATCAAATAACTCAGACAGTAGCTTTCGAAGTCATACTACCTCACAACTAGCCGAACAAGCTGCAACATACTCTGCTTCGGTTGTTCTCAGTGCTACACAGGACTGCTTCCTGCTAAACCAAGAGATCACACCTGATCCCATACTGAATTAGCACCCAGAAGTGCTCTTCGCATCTGCAACACTGCCTGCCCAATCTGAATCAACATAACCCTGTAGGTTAAACTTTTTGATTCACATCATACTTGAGCCCATAATCAACTGTACCCTTCAGGTGCCTGAGAATATGCTTTACAGCAACCAGGTGAACACCTCTCGGATCCGTTAGGAACTGGCTCAATGTGTTCATGGCAAAGCAAATATTTGGTCTCGTGTTCGTCAGGTACATCAAGGACCCAATCATCTGACGATACATAGTGACATCAACCAGATCAGATGAAGCATCACAAATAAGCTCCAGGTTCGATGCCATAGGTGTCTCCATGGCCTTGCAGTCCATCATCCCGAACCTCTTCAAGATATCTACTGCATACTTCCCTTGTCCAAGGAAGATTCCATCTGCACTCTACCACACCTCCATACCTAGAAAATAATGCATCATCCCCAAGTCCTTCATCTCTAACTTAGCAGCAAGCTTCCGCTACATGTCGGCAATCAATCTATCTTCACCTGTAATAAACAGGTCATCCACATACAAAAGTAGTATCACTGGATTTCCTTCCTCAACCTTGTAGTAAAGGTTGGAATTCACTTTACTCTTGGTAAATCCCAAACTGGATAGGAAGCTGTCTATCCTACCATACCAAGTTCTGCACATATATGATTCCCTGTCATGTGTCTCAGAACCAAGTGGCTGCTCCACATACACTTTTTCTTCAACTACACCATTCAAGAAAGTTGTCTTGAAATCCATCTGGTGTATCTTCCATTTCATCACTGCAGCCAGATCAAGTACGGATCTAATGGAAGTGAATCTGGCTACAGGAGAAAAAGTCTCTATGCTACCAACTGCAGCATGCTTGATCTTGTATATCCTCTTGGAAGTCACTACAAACTCCCCTTTAGGTCTTGGGAATGCATCCCAAATATCTTCATGATCGACTGGTACTCCTCGATAATGGCATTCTTCCCAGATCCTAGGAACTTCAATATCTTCAATATTTTCAATAGATAATTTTGTTGCTGAACAAATGTTGTAGTCCTTCTTTTGTAGGTGATGGTATACGATATTTCCTACACAACAAGTTAAATTGCATGATTAGAAAACATCTCATAGTTTTCAGAACAAATTCTTACACATAAAGAAATATGTCATACAGTCATGCAATTATCTTAGCCAATGCTTCAATACAACATTTATCATATCTCGTAACTTTCTAGATGCCTTCCAATCTCTACCAGAACATTGTTAAGAGTGTGCACAACTCCCAACATGTCAGCAAAGAGGTTTCATTCTAGATAAGTAGCAATGGAATGTTGTACAGTGCCATAGGCCACTTACCCATGTATATTAGTAGTATACTGTTCATCAATGCAACTTTTCTAATATGCATAATACACAACCTAATTCTAGGAACATGAGTATATACGTTATTGAACAGTATTAATTAAACAATAAAATATGCAAGGAATGATAATTCAAATACTTATCTTTGTTTGTTTGTTGGGTTGACTCCCTCTCAGTCTTTGCTTCTTTTCTGCAACTTCATTCTGATGTGGATTGTGAGAAGTGGTCAACTCCCTTTGAATATCTGCATCCTTGCAAAAACTATTGAAGTGTGCTCCCTCTTGATCTTTGCTTCCTAGATTACCTGTCCTTGAACTTATATCCATCACTATGCATGCTTATTAGTATCATCATTGTGTTATCCTCGAGGTCTCATACATAATCACACATTCATTAGTATAATCTTAATACTATCAAAACACAATAATCTTAAACATGTATAGTCATGATCATTTCAAACACAGATAATAAACATTAGTATTCAAGGTTTCAAGGAAGTCTTCTTTTATTCATGCATATTCGTATTTGATCATAGGTTAGTTAAATCATCAATCAAGATAAGAGACATATAATTCATAAACCCTTGATTACTTACATTTCTAACTTTATGAATAAACATAACCAATCATACCAAGTATACTTATATAAGAGATCCTAACACAAGGTAGGATTCTAACTTGATATAGGAAAAACATACCTGGATTGGTATATTAGCTAGTTATGTCTAACATACCCACATGAGATATATGTTTTGCTTGTCTCAGGCATAGTCTTTCTCATATTTGGATCGCTTCTTTCTTTGATTTACTTTGAGATTTAGAGATCGATTTGACTTCTTAGTGATTCATAGGTAGTCAAGCAGTTGCTTCCTTGGACTTGGGTAGTTATGTTCCCTCGCAAATGCAACTAGTCTTGTGAATCTTTGAGAATCCATGATCTTTTTTGATCTGAATTCTAAGTCTTTGAAAATCTCATGTTGTTGTCATTTCGGTGCATTTGGTGTGAATTTTGAGTTGTGACACTTTTTGGGTGATTGATTTCTTAAGAATTTATCTATTTAAATATTGTAGTAGTGGATAATCTCTCATATTTTGAATCAAGATAAAGGAAGTCACATTATTCTTATGACTGTTGAATGCATTAGTAGGGAAAATAAATTTTTTTACTCTCTTCACCTTGAGTGCATTGATTGAGATTGTTGAAAAGAGGATTTGTGCTTTTGATAGTTGTTTGGAAAAATTTGAAAGAGATGAAAGTGGTGCATGCTTATTTATTCTTGGTTTTAAAAGAGTTCATATTCATTTCTCCAAAAAGGATTAAGTGGGAACTAGGCCTTTTCAAAGTTATGAGGAACAAGTAGTGAACACTTTCATACTTTTTGGATTTCTCTTTACCTCTTATCTTCTTTGGTTAAAAAATCAGAGATATTCTAATTATAAGAACATTTTTTCATTTTGGCTTGTAGATCTAGCTTCTTTGAAAAAGAAAAAAGAAAAATCTTTTGGTTTGGTGTATTATTTTTGGTTTGTTGGATGATTGAAATATTTTTGCTTGCATATGTCTTTTGGATTTTCTTGAGAAGAATAGTGAAAATATAACATTATACTTTGGGGTAGATTTTGGTTGTTTCGAAAAAAGAAAGGTCTCTCCTTTCCTTAGGTATTTTTCATCAAAAACAAAAGGCTTGCATATCATTTAGCGTACTCATTCATATTGGTTCGAGCGTACACTTCATGCATCCACCTAACCGTACAAGATAAAATCAAGCGGTAGTCTAAGTTAAAATCTTTAGAAACTCGTGTGATAGTTTAGAGACATATTCCAACATATTGAAACGTAGGAGCTGCCGTTATTTTCCTGCACTGCATCCAGGGGGCTTGCAGTTCTTCCACATACTAGTTGGTATATTGAATGTCCTTTCACATACCTATGGGTATATAGAAAGGTACTTCACGTACTTGACGGTATATAGAAAGGATCCTGTCAAATGGTTGTGCATAAGACAACACTACTATGGATTGAAGCTCCCACGTACCTTGCGTATATCAGGAGACCCCACTAGGATCATGAAACCATTTGAGTCAACCATTGGCCATCTTTGCATTACAATACACCTCAGAGATCTACTACGCACGTACTTCCAGGTAGTCAGGTAATACAGTCAAGGGCATGGTCCTAATCCTCCCTGGTCAGTGCTCTAAAATATTAGGTTGAGTATTAATGTTGGACCCTGTAGTATATGGCGAGTTGAGATGCCTTGACACTCCTGTGAGGATCCAGCTCTTAACTCCACCTATGATATAAGTTTGCTTATGGATTTAGCTTGAGTAGGAATTGAAGTGTGTTTTTCTTTAGAAGAATCTTAGGAGAAGACTTTCATTAGATAGTCTGGTTGAATAACCCTTAAGGAGATGCCGTAGAATACAAAACTTGCCACCTGAGTATCCTCTCATTGAAGAAGGAAACACAAGGAAATATATGGACCAACCTACCTCAACTGGTTCTCATGAAGAAGGAATTCCAATGACTGAATTAGGAGGGGAATATTCTCCTCCTGTAAATCCGCCCATCACTAACCCTATGGGACCATTGGTGGTGGAGAAACCTCATTCACACAACACATATTTTCATTAGTCGCTTGAAGGTCACCCTGGTGTTGTTGGTTGGATATTCAATCAACCTATAGATGACCCGATAGAAACTTCTTTTGGTCCAACTGATTCATTTTGGGGAACCTATTTAGGGAATGTTATTTTCGATTTCGGTTCACCACCGATTGTGGAGACACCACCACCTCCGCATCCTACCAGACTTGTCCCAAGAGTATATTTTTTTGGACCAATTCAAGAAACCGTGGCTCGCTTATGAACACTTGGAGAGAGGGTAAGGCACCAGAGTTTCCCTCCCCAATCCACTCCGAAAATAGCCAATTCCTAACACCACTCCCCTATACATTATTTTACTCTTCCTTCACCAGGAATTCCTATGCCTAATATGACCTTTTACGAACTAGGCCAACCGTATTTTCCACCTATGTCACATTTGGTAAGTTCTAGACCTATTTTGACCACAACGATTGCGGGACAAACTTCGATCATTGTAAATTTCACGACTGGAACAAAACATTCGCAACAAAGTATGGTCGAAATCCACCCCCTAGTCAGTAGTCAAAATATGACCTCAGGGAAACCTATGGTTAGTGGCTAAAACATATTATCGGGCCAAACCTCCGTTGGTGGACAAAATTTAATTGGGGGGAAACCCTTAGTTAGTGGACACAATCTAGATGGGGGTAAGCCTCTAGTTAGTGGACAAAATGCAAATGGAGGACAACCTTCGTTTATGACTTATAATATGACTAGGAGTTCACTCCCATCCATGGGACAACCCTTGTGGGAACATCACGCGGGAGGACCATCTGTATGGGCCCAACCCCCATGGAATTATACATATCTAGGTAATCATAATGTAGAAATGGGTCAAATCTATCAAACTAATCCAGGAAACCTTTATCCTAAAATACCTTACCCTGGAAACAAAAACACCCCATGGGGGAATCATAATTTTCCTACGACTGAGCGCCCAGCTGACGGCCCACCCTCTCCCCCACCACTAGCCCCACCACCTGTCTCACCTCCACCACCTGTCTAATCTCCACCCTCACCATTTGGACAACCCACTCATTTAGGAAGTCCCCCTCATGGGGGAGGAGGACCTCCATCCGGTCCACCTCCTAACGTAGGAGGACCCACACCATATGGCCAACTCTCTATGGGAGGACCTTACGATCAATTGGTCTATGGTCCAACTGATACTCAAATTCCTTATCATTATTACCAGTACCCACATCCAAACCGATAGTTACCATTTTTGGCTACATTATATTTGTCAGACTTGTCGTGCTTGACCAATGATCCCATTCACCATGGCATGAATTGGCCACCCATTCTTGTGAAGCTCCCATCAAACATACCCAAGTTTGACGAAAAAATTTCCAAGGATCCCAAAAACAACATAATGACCTATCACTTATGGTGTTCCTAGAACTCATTAATGGATGATTCCATCCATTTAAGGCTATTCCAACGAACCATCATCGGCACAGCCGCCAAATGGTACATCGAATTACCGACACACTCTTTCAACGACTTTCGATCCTTGGCTATGGAATTTCTTACACATTTCCAATTACCAATCCTATATGAAACCGACATGGATATTTTAACTTCACTCTGACAATATACATCCACTCATATTTCAGATCATATTCATGAATGGAGGAGGAGACGCCAACTCATTAAAGATCCCATTCCAGATTAGTTATTGACTGATTGGTTTACCAAATCCTTGTTTCCTATTATAGCCAAAGACGTCTCTATAGGTTGGGAAGTTATAGAAAAACAAGCTATTGCACATGCTCGGTACTTAGACCTAATCTATGCTCAATATGGCACATTATACAACATAATTCCCAATACTCCTAGCCCCACACATGACCCAATGAAACCCCCCACGGGATCACATGTCGATGGAATCATTGGTTTTGTTCATACCTAGCCTTCTAATCAATTGGTTGGATCACAAAGCCACATGGTTTCAACCCCAACCCTGTCACAGGATGGTAATAACACCAACCATTCACCCAGTCCTGCTTCCACTATGAAGGTGAATTCAGTCCAATCTGCTTCATCTAAAAAATCTAGTGGTAAGAAGAAAAATGAAGGTAAATCCAAGAAATCTTCTAATTAGTAGGAACCCAAGAAAAAACCAGACACTCCTGACACCAAACCAAGACAGAAGGATCAACATCCATGCTTATTGTGCGGTGATGACCACTTCACGAAAGAATGCCCACATCGTGAAGAAGTCCAAAAGTTCCTCAAAGGAAACTCTCCACCCGTAGTTTTAACGAACCCCTTCCCCACATAACAACAACAAATGGTTGCACAACAACCAAATCCTTCTCAAGGAGAATTATCCATGACTGCTCATGTTCTCATGATGTGTAGTGAAACCGTCAACTTATTCACTAGGGAACGCACATACAATTTTGTTCTTGATAAGAAATATATTGGAGGTAATACTGAAAAATACTCCACATCCGCATCCACTATCCCTCTGCCACAAGGTCCATTGACCATAGACAAACCTATACCAGATGCAGTTTTGCATCCACCCAAAAGTACAATCCATAAAGTGGTTTTCAACCCCAATGCCCGAGCCGCTTAAAACTACAACATTGAAGAATATCTAGCCCAACCACCATGTTCTATGTCGACCCCTTACCCACAGAACAACAAAAAATGGTTGCACAAAAATCGACTCCTTCTCAAGGAGAATCATCCATGACTGCTCATGTTCTCATGATGCGTAGTGAAACCGTCAACTTATCCACCAGGGCATGCACATACGATTCTATTCCCAGTAAGGAATATACTGGAGGTAATATTGAAAAATACTCCACATTCGCATCCACTATCCCTCCGTCACAAGGTCCATTGAACATAGACAAACCTATACCATTTGTAGTTTTGCGTCCACCCAAAAGTACAATCCGTAAAGTGGTTTTCAACCCCAATGCTCGAGCCGCTTAAAAATACAACATTGAAGAATATCTAGCCCAGCCACCATGTGCTATGTCGACCCTAGAAGTATTACAAAACTTCCTTAATCAGCGTAAGACTCTATTATCTACTATTTGAGCAGTGGATCTAGAATCATGCAACACCATCATGTTTAGATTGGAATACTTGAAGTCGAGGCTTTCCCACCAGTTGACATTTCAAATCATCACCAATTTCACCAGGAAAAATATCCATCATACTGTCTTAGATGAAGGATTCTCTACTTCTGTAATGTCCTTGTCTTGCTGGAAATCCATCGGCTCTCCTGAATTGAACCGTTCCCCTACCACCCTAAAAGCATTTGACAGATGTGGATTCCAACCACATGGGCTTCTACAGTCCTCAGCCGTTGAGTTGGGAGGAAAGACTGTTTCCATTAACGTGGAAGTAGTTGCAACACCCTTGTATTACAAATTTTTTCTTGGTCGAAAATGGTTTTATGCCATGACTGCGGTCGCATCTTTCATCTTTCGCATTGTGCAATTTCCCGATCATGGGAAAGCTGTCACTATCGACCAATAATATTTTTGTACACCAGACACCACAACTCATCCTGCAGATAATGCCCCTCTTTTGGGACACTCTTCACTAGTATATGAGAGTATGGGGTTAGGACTCCTAAAAGAGTCATCCCTGATGGGAGTCTTTCCAACACCCGATCCCCCATCACACATTTTCATGGTAAACATGATATCTTCCATGACTGCATCTTCTTCCGACTCACCAAATCCTTGGATTGTTCTTGACCCTATTGATATTGATTCGATTGGAGATCAGATGCCTCTCAGCCCAATTGAGGCTACTTACAAGGCCATCCAATCAACGTATGATCCACCTGATAACCACCACCTAGTGACATTAGACTGAGGTTCTATGTCATCTTGGAGGAACTCATGCTCATCAACATTAGATCATCTCCTCTAGAATTTTCACTCTGATGAATCGATCATGGATATTATGAGATCGGATGAGCCTCCATGAGAAGACAATCACCCTTGATCATCCTTCCTCCTACCTTAGACATGGTAGAGAATGCGATTCACACTATTGTTTCACCAGATGTCATTCCCAACCCTCAAACTCCTATTCTAACCCAAGATACAGCAACCAAAGGGAATTTGGAAAACATTACACCTACCACTAGTATTTAAATCTCAGTGAAGCCATGCATTATGGAACATATCCACATTGGCCAAACTTGTTCTTCTAACGAAATCAAGACTTATACGGCCTTGTTCAAACAATTCCGACATATTTGCATGGATATATGAATAAATTCCCAGGATTGATCTTTCTATTGTTGTGCATGAAATCAAAACTTATCCTGATGCAAAACTTGTCCGACAAAACCTCCGTCCAGTCCACCCTTGAAATACTGCGATGATTAAGGAAGAAATTGAAAAGCTGTTGAGCGCTAGTTTCATTTATCCCGTCCCTTTGAAAGATTGGGTCTCTAATATCGTTCCTGTTACCAAAAAACAAGGAACCATCAGAGTTTGTGTTGATTACCGGGATTTAAATAAAGCTTGTCTTAAGGACAATCACCCCACCATGTTTATTGACCAAATCATTGAAAACTGTGCCTATAGTGTCATCTTTTCATTCATGGATGGATTTTCTGGCTACAATCAAATTGAGATCCACCCAATAGACTAGCACAAGACTGCTTTCATCTTCCTGTGGGGTACATTTGCATACCACAAACTACCTTTTGGCCTTAGAAATGCTGATGCCACATTCCAACGGGTCATGTCGTATGAATTTCACGATATCAAGTATTTAGTGGAACCCTACCTCGATCATTTTCCAGCTCATTCAAATCGTTGTGAGTTTCACATCGATCATATGATGACTATTTTCCTTAGATGTTGACATTATAACATCCTCTTAAATCCCCATAAGTGCATATCCTATGTGGATTCTAGACGTATCCTTGGCTTCATCATCTCAAAACATGGGAACCACATCGATCCCCTTAAGGTAGGGGCCATCTTATCTCTATCCCCACCTACAGACATCACTGAACTTCAAAGTTTGGAGGGGAAGAAAAACTACTTGCACCATTTTGTGTGTAATTATGCTGATAAAACATAGGGTTATAGACGATTATTAAAGAAGGATGTCCCATTTATCTAGGATGAATATGCCCAAAAATCCTTTGACAATCTCAAGCACGCCATTACTCATGCACCCGCATTACAACCACCTGATTACACCAAGGATTATATCCTTTCTCTTGCTACCTCTACCTCGACTTTTAGTATGGTTTTAGTGCAAGAGGATAAAAACACACAAGAACATGTGATTTACTACCTTAGCAAGGGTCTTCTCAACTCTGAGACTCATTATTCACATGTTGAGAAGTTGGATCTGGCAGTTGTTATCACTGTCCAGATGTTCCGTCATTTAATTCTCCTCCGTACTACTATTATAATTGTCAATTCCAACCCTATGTACCACGCCTTAACTCATTAGGTACTAGGGGGAAAATATTTGCATTGGATCATGATTCTTCAAGAATTTGACCTACAGTTTGAAAAGGAAAAATAAAAAAAAAGTCATTAGTATTCACCGAGCTCATTTGCGATCTTCCCCGTATTGACCAAGAATATGAGCCCATTGAATCTCTCCTCGATGAGTCATTGTTCCTGATCAGTAATTCCGATCCATGGTACAAAGATATCACCTTGTATCTCCAAACACAATGCTTCACGCCTCACCTATCCCACGATGAATGTCGTCGTATCTAGAATCATGCCAAATATTATCTTATCATCGGTGATACCCTATATCGCCGTGGTGTTGTTTCAATCTTATGATGATGTTTAACTCACGAGGAGGCTGAGCATGTCTTGAACGACTGCCACTCAAGGGCATGTGGCAGTCATCTCTCTGGGATGGATACAACCCAGAATATTTTATGCACTGGATACTACTGGCCATCCATATTCAAAGATTGTAGGGAAGCAATCAAGAAGTGTCCTCATTTCCAGCTTTTCCACCATAAAAAGAGCACACACCCCACCCCGCCCCATCCAGTTATCGCTATCATCCCCTTTGCAAAATGGGGCATCGAATTCATGCATTGTAATCCTACCTCGACCGGGGGGCATGGTTATATTATTGTCATCGTAGATTAATTCAAAAAATGGGCCGAGGCTATGCCTACATACAGAGAAGACGACGAAACTGCCGCACTCGTTATGTTCAATCATATTATCACTAGATTCAGAGTCCCACGATCCATCATCATTGTCCATGGATCACATTTCCAAAATCAGATGTTAGCTGAATTAAGCACCAAGTTGGGTTTTCTTCATGAAAACTCAAACCCCTACTATCCTCAATCGAACAGACAAGTAGAGGCCATTAATAAGGACTTGAAAACCATGATTCAACGTATGGTAGGCACTCACAATTCAAATTGGCATGTGATGCTTTTTTCATCCCTTTGGGCATACAAGAATTCTGTCAAAACCGCCACTGGATTCACACCTTTTCAATTGGTGTATGGACTAGAGGCAGTATTTCCTATTGAGTGCGAAATTCCATTTTTGAACCTAACCGTTGAAATCCTAAAAAACAATACCATTGAGAAAGAGAGATTCTTATACTTAGCTAGACTCGATGAGACTCGTCGTGATGAAGCCTTGGCCATTGAAGCGCATCAGAAATGCATCAAGGCCCAGTATGAAAAATCCGTAAAGCCCCGTATCTTTAACGAAGGTGATTTGGTCTTGAAATATGGCCAAAAACATGATAAATTAGGGGCATGTAAACTTGAGTCCATGTGGCACGACCGATACATCGTAAAACATGTTTTGGAAAAATGAGCTTACAAGTTGGTCGATTATGAAGGAATATCCCTAGGGGAGCCTCGAAATTAGCTCCGCCTAAATTGATACTATGATTAGGTAATCCTACATCAGTACTATGTATATATTGTATATAATGTGTGCTTGTGTTGGTGTGACACTTACATTTTAGTGTGTCAGGGTCTTATTTTGATTATTGCTTATACCATGTTCTGCCTGGATGTCTAGATGGAAACTTGTTATGGATTCACAGATGGTGCTAGACGACACTCCCAAAACCTCCCGTCGACAGCTTGGGTACTTTATTCCCCTGTCGGTGAATTGATAAACTCGAGAGGAGCTTGCCTAGGTCCTGCAACTAATAACATCATCGAGTATCACATGATGATTGGATTGTTAAACGATGCATATTCCCTTGGTGTGGACCATATTGTCATCTATCTAGATTCCCAACTTGTGGTCTCCCATCTAAACCGATACTACGTTGTCCGCAATCCTACACTACATATTTTCTGACGAGTACGTCTCTTGGAAAGGTATTTTGAGTTTGTTCAATACCAACATATACCGAGACGTATGAACACGGTTGTGGATTCATTAGCTAACTTTATATTAGATTGGAACATTGCACGTCTTTAGGATTTTTTATTAAAAATATATAAGTAGCACAACATGTAAATTATTCATTAATATATAAGCAAACATACATAAGACCCGCATTCATCATAAAGACACATTGTATAAATCGTAAGGTAATATTTCATATAAGGCCTGGTAAAGTTTTTACAAAAGGGTATTGATACAAAAATTTGAATCCCATGGCTTTCAGTCTATCATATCTATAAAATTTGAAGCTCATGGATTTCAGCAGATCACCGCATATACATGCTATCACTAGTAGTGCTCATGGTAACATATATGGCCCTTGACACCTGATGGAGTAGCCAAACAAAACGACCGGAAACCCCAACTTTATGGTGCTGATAATGCCGTGGCAAGTCGTCTATGGAGATGTTAGGAATATATGCAGTCAGTCGTTGGAGTTTCTCCTTGATCTCATCCAGATATTCTATATCCTCATGATTGGTTGCTACCATCTCCCTGACTACTCCTCGCCTTTTAATAGGTGATGATCCAACCGGCCTCGAAGGCCCAACATTTGTGTAGCAAAGTATAAGATATTAGTAGTACAAAAAAATGAAAAACCATAAAATGCATAAAAAATGAGAAACAAAAGAAGTTTTCTCCTTACCTAGCTCACCCCAATGCTCTCCCTCCAGAAGCACTAGGTCAGGATCCCCTTGAAAATCCGCTCCTGTGTATGCATAGTTCTCTACCATAAGTAGCTGAATACACAACGAACTAAAGAAGGTAGGCCCATAAGTGATCATAGGCCCACCACTACCATGTCGGGATATCACCTCAGTCCACCTCAACATGCATGGATCTTGTGGCTCGAGATCACTGATATCTACCCGTGGACGGAGTAGGGGTACCCTCTCTAGGAAGAAGGAGGCTACGATCGATCCATAGAAAAATTGTTTGAGTTATCCCCTCTCACAGTTGGTTAGTTGTTCCTTGAGGTTTGCAAGGCGCCCCTCACACAAGTTGAATACTATAGGTTCCATGCACTCAACGAAGTAAATCATATGAGCTCTAGTAGCTTGATTTAGAGCCCTGCTGCCTGCTACTCTCTCAATGGTGAACAATATGGTCCTCAAAGGACAATCTCTCACGTTTTTGATGGGAATCTTCCCACATAACATTTGGGTTCCGGGAGTGCAAAATTGTGCGATCAAGTCCTCAGTGGTCCTATATCCTCCCCTAGGACCGAATAATGATACTGGGGCCCCACGCCTTGACAACCCCGTTAGAAAAAAGATGTCTTTGATATCCAATGTGAGGATATGTGTTCCAAATTCAAAATGTTGTTGATCCGGATCCCACATTTGGAGCAAGTAATATAACAATTGGATTTGGGATCTCATCCCTTGCACTTAAAAGAATTTCAATAAATCACATTCTCTCAAAGCATTGATCGAATGAGGATCATTGGACACTTGAACATCTTTTAATTTGTGATATTGTTCCTTCCATTGCACCATATTGATTGATAAATTCTGCATGGACATCAATTTAAGAAACATTAGGACCATTTCATGGAAACAAAACTCAAATTTTTGCTTGAATTTTAATTTTTTTATGTCCCTGACGCACCCCTAATTTGGTAACAGTGTGTCAACGACGCACTTACCCCATTCGGGATGTGCATAACCACTGAATGACGCACTTCCCAAAATGGATAAGTGTGTCACCCAGGGCACGCACTTTCCCCCATGGAATGACCCTTGAAATAACTCAAATATGCATGAAATAAAGAAATTGGACCATGAAATTGAAGAGAAAAAGGAGTAGAATTACCTGGGCCTGACAGAATATTGAATGGTTGACCGACGCTCTCACAATCTCCATCGCAAATTTGAGCTAAAAAATGAATTTTTACTCACCCACAACTTGGTAAAAACACAATGGTATATAATTTTCACTTTTTACCCCTTTTATGCATATAAAATCGAATATTTTAATATTATATTTCATTTTCTCCTAAGTTATTTTTACCCAGTCAATTATACTTTATGTTTTAAAGTCCTATAATAGTTCTAATGCTTATTACGAAGCTTGCAGGTTAAAATTAATGACTTTTGGCTATGACGAAGATCCTTTTGACTTTTTCATGTTCCTAGTTAATTATGAAAAATATTTTGAGTGCTTTTTGATACCATTATCGTGCTCGCTAAAATTAAGAACAAAAGGTGTCGAGCCTAGTATTTGTTCATTCTCGTGCTCGCAAATACATGAGAATAATTCACCGAGTTTACTTTTATCTCTTTTTCGGGATCATAAATTTGTTACAAAAAAGGAACTCCCCTTGGAGTTTCCCTTAAACTCTTTTTAGACTCCCAAAATATAAAAATATTGCCAAGCACACTTGTCTCTTTCACGCTTGTAAAATGATAAGAAAGGTCGTCTACACGGTGATAGTTTAACCCTTTTTTGGACCATGTGGACTATTTACGAAAAATAAATACTTTGGTCAACATTTTACTAAAAGAGTTCTTCTGTGTATTATTTTATACTTTTTCAGACCTTGGGGACTAAATATATAAAAACGTATACCTTGGAGTTTCCTTTGGTTTTTTCAGACTCTCTAACATGAAGTGACACCGAGTTTACCTTCTATAGACCCGTTAAAATTCAACATTGAAGGACCCTTATGGGGACGAACCCCTCCTATCTTAGGTTCGTAAAACATGTGAAATTGGACTTGTCTGAAAGATGAGCTATATCGAGCATCTGTTACCCTCCTCAATCTCATTAATAAGCAAAGAGGTACTTGTCAATCATGACAAGGAATAAGGAAATAGTGTGTATTTACCTGTGTTAGTGGCAGCTTATAGTCGCTCTTGAACATGGCACTTGTTTGCATTTCATTCAAACAACGTGGGTAATCTGCTTGTTCTCATGTCATACCATTCCTTGAGTTATACCACTCCTTTGGGACATATGAAGAATGCATCAATCATGCGTTGTATTAGGTCTAGGTATCCATCTCGTCATGTGAATGCTGCCAAGTCATGCCATCCCATGTTCAAGGGAATTCTGTTGTTGAGTCAACCTCTACAGTCATTATACCTTCCTTTGTGTCGGTCACCCCTGAGTCAGTCTCAAAAGTTACTATATAGTATGATCTACTTCAAAAATATCTTTGATTTTGTTTCACGTCGATGATGGGGGAAACATCATGGCCCTCCTTAGATGGGTTTATCCTTGTCCAATTTAACACATCGTCCGAGGATTAGACCTAGGAACCAGTCAAGTACCTTGGACCTGCATGCCCTAATGGTAGGTTACCTCGCTTTCAGCAGTAGGTTCACATCATTGACATCTGACTGGGAGATTCCATCGAATGTTCGACTTCAACTCATTGATTCACATTTAGAGGGATTTACTAGAGTACCTTGGGAGTCATTGAAATTAATGATGATTTCCCTCATACTTGTTAATGGTATACATCAATGACCAGTAATAAAGTGATTTATACCATGTTCGATGTCAGGACATCTATTCACATGGTTAGAATTTGTACTTTTGCGGGTTCAGATGAAGACCCTGGGATAACTTATATATCTTACCCAGGTTGTGATGGAGATTTTTTGAGTAGGATTCCACATGGACATCATGATAGAACCATTATTCTGTCACATATATCCACATTGTATTAATCCGTGGCTATGTTCTGTTTATCTCGTAGATCCATTGTGTACTCTCGCGTGGATACGATCTCGTCTTGTCATGGATGTATGGATCCACGTTTATATTTGTAGTGGCCATACTCTTATTCAGTGTTTTCATGGATCCGCAATGTATTGGTCGGAAACCATGTTATGAGTCGTTTGAGACACATATATTAGAGTTAGCGATATTGTAGAAGTCCTTGTTCATCGTTTCAACCGATGATCTTTTTCCTTAAACTTCCATACATCAAAGCACTTAATCTATCCTATTCCTATAGCTTCGTGCTTTTGGGGACAATTTGTTACACCAAAATCCTGTCATCATGAAATATGTACCTTGGTTTGTCCTAATTCCTGAAGCATTGATGCCAAATTGTCTAAAAAGAAGGATTTCCATACCTTTTTTCTCACATTGTGACACCGACGCACTTTGCATGTTCACAAGTATCATCATAGCTATGGTGACGCCCACTTTCCATTCGCAAGGTGTGTCGTTGACCCCGATTTCCTTCAATCAAAATGCATCACCCCATCCCTGACGTAGGATGCTAGTTAGCAAGGTGCATCACTGTCAATTAGAGGAGAAAAAGAGAAGCTTCGAGCATCTTCTAGAACAAATTTCTTCATGGAGGCCTATCCCAACAAATCAATAAAGGTGTCATTCGATCCCCTAACTTCTTGGCATGATCCCTTAGCCTTCTCCATCAAATACTCAACCCCTTCTATCATTTTTGGCCTATATATTCAAGCATACTCTTCATAGTTAGAGGAGGAAGGATTAGAGAACCTAAATGTTGGAGAAATTCTGCTAGAGTTGAAACCCTTTCATCCATTGGAGGCAAGATTGGATCTTTGAGGCAAAGATCATTTGGAATAAATTGCAACGTTAAGGCTTGGTTGTAATCTCCTCTTCTTTTATTTCCATTAATACAGTAATATATACTCTTTCCATCAAGGTTTATTATGCATTATACATCTTTAGAATTAGTTTCCTTGACTACTAGTTTAGATCAATCAATATTGCATATTATTATCATTTGTGTGTTTCCACTTGTTTGTTGTATCTTGTTTTGCAACTAAATATCAAGGGATACATCAAGCAATGATACATCACTATGGTTGAAAGTTAATAAATCCCTCTGCATCTTTTGTAATTTGATCAATCTAGGAGATTTTGTTTGTTCAGTAGTGTTTTGTTCTAGATCTAAACCATTTAGACTAGGGAGATCAGTTGGTGTCCGCACCAACAGATTTATCTACTAATAAAGCGAAATCCTGAGAATGACAATGTTGTGATACAAGAGGCATAACAATAAATGATATATGCTAGAAGTGTCCATCCTTTTAAACCCAAGCCACTTATTCCATGTATAAATGATGTCCTAAAATAAAATAACATTTCCAAATGGGTGGCCCAAAAACTGTCAGATCTGCTAGTCACATGAAGAGGTTGTATCCAATCTAAGTGAAAGGGAGTATGGGAATTGAAGGGCAAGTTGTTGAGGGGTTCCCTAAGTAGACTATGTGGTGTTTATTTTGTTTCAGACACTAGGGTTTGTAGCATCTTCATCAATTCTTTGGAACACTACCATATGATAGATGATGATGGCATAGGATATCTCTTCTTTAGAAACTAGAAATCACAATATGATAAGACAAATCACTAGGGTTGTATGATAGATAAGATATGTCCAAGATAATGAAATGGTGTCTTATTAGGATAGTCCAATATGCATTGATACCTCATGGAGATAGTTGTGATGAAAAGAGTGAGCCCATAAAATAGGGGATAGATACATAGGGTTCCCATGTGGCTTGGTAGGCTATGAAAAATAAATGATTCCCTAAATAAAAATTGCCCAAATTTTTGTAATGTGGTGTTCTTGTTGGAGGCATTGTGGAAACCCTAGAGTAGGGAAGATAACTGCATAGATATAGATCTCTTGGTTGGGAGGATGGATCAAAAGGTCAAATTAAAGAGAGGAGCATATCATATATGGATTGAACAATGAGACATATAAAAAATGTCTCAAGAAACAACAAATCGTTGTAAATATGAAGAGGAATATTTGAGACATTTAGGGGGATCTATGATTGCTAGGGTTTAACAAATATCTTATATGTTTGGCATGAGTATGCTACTGTTGCTGCAAATATTTTGAAGAACTAGTTAGGGGTAGTGTCCAAGGAGTGAGACCTAGTAGAAGCCCTAGTACTAGGTCTTCTACAACAATCAACCTATTTACTTGAACAAACTACTTAAGGTATCATATATCAATCATTGGATCAAAAAGTGTCAAGGCATGGGCACAAAATTTAAAATACACCACTAAGAGAGTTTTTGTAAGCATGTTGAATAAGTGTTAGTGGAAACAATGTTCACTTGAAAGTCGACAACAACACAATTTTGTGTAATTCCCTGAAATTACTGAAATTGGTAAAAACTTTCTATTAACCTTAAGATTCAATGCAACAAATGCAAATATAAATACCAGAAAGAATGTATTGATACTACATAATTGCCTAAAGGATTGAGATCATTAATGCGAAATCCCGAGAATGAAAATGTTATGATGTAATAGACAAGAGGAATAACAAGAAATGATATATGCTAGAAGTGTTCATCCTTTTAAACCTAAGCCGCTTATTCCATGTATGAATGAAGTCCTAAAAGAAACTAACATTTCCATATGGGTGGCCCAAAAACTGTCACATCTGCTAGTCACATGAAGAGCTTGTATCCAATCTAAGTGAAAGGAAGTATGGGAATTGAAGGGAAAGTTATCGAGGGGTGTCCTAAGTATACTATGTGGTGTTTCTTGTGTTTAAGGCACTAAGGTTTGTAGCATATTCATAAGTTATTTGTAAAACTACCATATCATAGATGATGATGGCATGGTCTATCTCTTCTATAGAAACTAGAAATCACAATATGATAAGACAAATCACTAGGGTTATATGATAGATAAGATATGTCCAAGATAATGTAGTGGTGTCTTTAGGCTAGTCCAATATGCATTGATCCCTCATGGAGCTAGTTGTGATTAAAATAGTGAGCCCATAGAATAGGGAATAGAAACTCAGGGTGCCCATGTGGCTTGTTGAACTATGGAAAATAGATGATGCCCTAAACAAAAATTGCTCAAATTTTTGTAATGTGGTGTTCTTGTTGGAGGCATTGTGGAAACCCTAGAGTAGGGAAGAGATCTGCATGGAGATAGATCTCTTGGTTGGGAGGATGGATCAAAAGGTCAAATCAAAGAGAGGATCATATCATATATGGATTGAACAATGAGATATATAAAAATGTCTCAAGAAATAACAAATTGTTGTAAATATGAAGAGGAAGATTTGAGACATTTAGGAGGATATATGATTGTTAGGGAGGTTCCACAAATATGCTATATGTTTGGCATGAGTGTGCTACTACTGCTACAAATATTGTGTCCTTCAAAATACAAATAGTTTCCTTTTCTCAAGCACAATTTGTGGTCTTCAGGTTGCAAACACAAGAAATTTTAGGAGGTGAACATGCCCTTGTCAGAAGTGACATAGACATATTGCTAAGGTCTGAAAGAGGAGATTAATGTAATGAGAAATGGGCATCAAGGGGATTGAAGAGTAAGGAAAGAAGATCAAGGGGAATGAAGAGAAGGAAAGAAGCTAATGGAAAGTGGATTTGGGAGGATGAGGTTGAAGTTCAAAGTACTAGAACAGTCAATGTTAAGAGATACATCTTCATTATTACTAATGCCGATATTTTGGAAACCGATCGACGACTTTCTATGCACCATCATGCCATCGTTTACCCAAATGTTGCTTGCTTGAATTGTTAAGTTTATGAGTTGCACAATCATCATAAGAATATCTATCGTGAAATCGATTCTTTGTAGTTTTCAATGGGTGACGAGAACCTACCCCTGCCCTTATGGGATACATCCCATTCATTTCCCCATCCTTGGGTGCTTGAGGACCAAAAGGAGAAGACTAAAAAATTAAAGGATACACCCTCAAGGACATGGGGGACTTCCATCACATCCCCTCCGCATATCATGTCAAGAAACATGGGCTCTAGGAGACATCCCTCAACTATTGAGGTCCTCTAGTCACCCCTAACCCAAACTGGTGCCTATGTGGCATTCATACCATGCCAAGTATTATCTACATAGGTCGCATACTTTTTAGTAATGGGGGATAATCACAACAATGGTTTTGATCCTGATTTTTGTTAGGATATTGTACCCTAATATATACTAATACCATTATTGGGAGGGACATTAATACTCACCCAAACGAGTTACTTTGTACCTATTATTTAGGAACTACTACTTTTGTTGAGTTGCATCATAGTTCTATGATCTAGACTCATTATTTTTTTTAAATAGTTTTTTAAATAGTTTTTTAAAATTTAAAATTTAAAATATTTTTTGTCAGCATTGTGCACTGATCCCCTAGAAATTTGGGGGTCCTTTCCAATAGTCCACAAAAACTCATCCGCAACTCCATAAAACTCAATGCAACATTTATAATTTGCACTATGATTGTGCATTTACGGTATTCCAGTTAGTGTTTGGATATGGTATTAGAAAACCTATAGTCTTGGAGCCTCTTTGTCACATTGTCATTTGTCTAGGAGATGTAAGATGACTTAATTGCTTGTTAATTGCATGGAATATCTCTTTGGTGTGTTCATGGATAATGCACTTAAAGGGACTCAAAAAGGTACTAGTGTTATCAATAACATTCCAGTAACCATACTAGGCAAGCCAATTTGTTTGCACAACCTCAATTGGGGGCCCCGATTGCTCATTGAATAGTGATTCAGAATTCATTCGTGGATTCTAGGGTTGAATGGATTATGTAAATGTACAGGGCACCCTTTCTTACCACCAAGGTTAATGCTAACACTAATACTTGGAACCCCACACAAAAATAATTTGATATGGTGCACTTGACGTCAATGTTGCAAAAATCATATCAACAAATATTTCACCGTGGGTCCAAAATAAACTTATCAACAACGTCAAGGAGAAAATTGAAAATTATCAGCAACCTTTGAAAATAAAAACATTTGCTTTAACCCCCAAGATGAACTACATAACTCGAGTACAAGAATTTTCAGTTAGTATACACCTATATCTAACACCAAGAACTTCAAGCACACCCAATTTAAATAATTCACACAATACAAAAATTTATAACAAAGAGACTAAAGCCATGAGTCAAGTTCAATCAACTATTTATAGAATTGTTAGCTCCACGAGATAACATCTTCTTGCAAAATCTCTGAAAACATTACCATGGCCATCAACAACAAGGGGTGTGTATTCTTCCCAGATATGACAAATGCTCTGAATAGAGGATTCTATTAGTTTTACCTATGGTTGCACGGCCAATATTCTTCCTGCAACAGATATGTTGTGCTCCAGTAAAAATGGCATGCTTCAGCACACACTCTTACCTTAGTCTCTGTGTAACAGTGTGAATAAGGGCATCGTTATACTAATTTTTGTGTGCATGAGGTGCATTTAATGCCCTCTTCGACTTTTGTTTATTTCTAGTCATGATCTAGTTAGTGGGATGTTATTTTTAGGAATATTTCCATGCAAAATTGGTCACACTGAACCAGGCTACTTTTAGCTCCATTTAGTCTAGGTCTCATCTATAAAAAAGGTAGTGTGAGTGAGTTATTGATAGTCTAGGCAGTGAGAGTGTTTAAGAGTTTATCTAGTTGCAGTGTATTTCCTATTTTTCAAATAAAAAAACAATGATATGATTGAGAGTTACATTATATTCCTATTGTTCATATTAATAGAGCTTTTGTGTATGCATAATTGGTGCTTAGAACTTACAATTTTGAGAGTACTTCAATTTTAGTTACTAGTAGCTTAGGGTTTCAGTTTTTTGACTACTGTAGAATTTAACATGGTATCAAAAAAGTGGATCTAAAATTTTCCAGGATTTCATGGATGGATATGGATACTATTTGTGAGAGGGATATGTCAAAGGATTTCAGTGGTGTATGATGCACCTCCTCCATGATTGATACAAGCTGAATCTGTGTGAGGTTGCAAAGTGTGATGCCTTAGTACTAGTGATTGGAGTTTTGTATTTGATTTTATTTCCAACTAATTTTTTGGTTTAGGTGTTCGACAAGTTGCAAATATGACTAGTTTCTATTTCAAATAGAGTGATCATGTAGAGGGTGCATCCAACTTTACACCTTGGAAGTGCAGACTTCATATGATACTGAAGGAGGTTGATGTTTACAGTTTTATGGAGACGAAGCTTACAATGATTACAAATGTTTCTCTATTGGCTGAAATTAATAAAAAGGCATCCGAGGAAAAGCGAACCATCCTATGATTAACAGTAGGAACAATCAATCCCTCACATCACAGAGAAGAAGTGGTGAAAGACATGTACAATGCCTAGATCAATATGTACTAGAGTCTGAATATTTCTTGTAAGTTACTACTAAAGAACAAGTCGATTGCCACATGCATGAGTAAAATTAACATTGTGTCCAGTTACCTTATGAATATCATTGAGCTTCAAGAGAATTTTGGTGCTAGAAAGGTGAAGGTTGGTGCACATAGAAATGAATGGGCTCTCTTCATCTTGTGACTCATTTGTTTAGGATATATGTGCTCAACTAAAGCTTCCCACTTCTGAGAAGCTTTGGGATTATTTCATCCAAGAGGAGACCAGGAGAGAGATTGTTTCAACCAAAGTGGAGGAGAGTCCGAACCTACCAATCATTGGAAAGAATATGAAAGGTAGTAAGAAAGGATGACACGGGAAGGGTCAAAAGTGGAAGCAGGAGGATTCATGTTCTTCAAACCAAGGAAATTAATACTTGCATTACAAAGTGCAAAGGATTCAACAAAGGATGAGTTTTCATCTAGGTTTGAGACTTATTTATACATGGTTTCATGCCTTTCCACCAACACCATTTATGGTCTTGGGTGGTATGTGGATAATTAAGCATCAGAACACATGGCCTCAATAATAAGTCTTTCAACAAACTTTGGGAGCAAGGGGAAACCTTACAAGTTGGGTTGGGTGATGATGCTACTTACCCAATTATGGGAATGTGATTTGTCTCATTTTAAATGCCTTGAGGTGATTCTATTGAGCTTGATAATGTTTTATATGTTCATCGTTTAACTAAAAATATGCTTTCAATTGCAACTATGTGATCGTAAATGGGTGGCTAATTTGATGATTGACAAGTTATTATTAGAGATCGAAGGTAGAATCCATATGGTGTTTTTCCACAACAAGAGGGTGGCCTTTACAAATTTTTGGTTGATTCGATCAAACATGGATCCCTAGTGCATGATAGTGACCAATTTTGTGAGCTTTGGCACAAATAATTGGTCCACTGCACTATGTAGCACTATATTTCTTTAAGGACATGGTGCATGGATCTCCAAAGTTCAATATAGAGAAGAGAAGAGTGTGAAAGGGTTTTGCACTAGGAAAGTAAGCCAATATGACTTTCTCTGATAGTGAGCACAAATAAAGAGGGATTCTTGATCTAATTAATTCAAATGTGTGTGGACCTATGCCTAGGATGAGAGATAGATGGTTATAGGTGAACATATAGGTTGGGAAAGTTAGGAATCCTTCACACACCCTGTATTTGTTGCTTTGGATTGTGAGAACCAAGTGTTATGCTTGCATGCTATTCCCATAAAGCAATCAACAAAGTCAACTCTTTTGTCCGACACTAAAGAACATTGGAAGGGAAGAATATCCCTTAGAAATTGTTGATCAGAGAAAGGGAAGAGATCTTCCTTTCCTCATGTAGGGTAGTGGAAGAGAGTACCATGATTGTTTTATTGTTCAATGAGATTCCCAAAGGCTCTATAATGAGCAAAGTAAACTATAATAGGATCTATGATTACTAGGGTTCCACAAATATCTTATATGTTTGGAATGAGTGTGCTGTTGTTGCTAGAAATATTGTGAAGGACTAGTTAGGGTTAGTGTCCAAGGAGTGAGACCTAGTATAAGGCCTAGTCAATGGATCTAGCTATGAGAGAGAGGAGTTGGGTAGGAGGGAACATATTACAAAGAACCAAAAGAAATAGGATCAAACTACTCTGATACCAAATCATAGGGAACATTGTTCATTCCATGAAAGACAAAATTCAAATTAGTAATAATGACCTAGAAAACATTTAGACGTGAAATTAATACTTAATAAAATTCTTGAGGATTGATATCCTGATCCTTTACATGGACATAGGCCTTTCTTACAATTTTTCAATATGTCCACATTAAACTAAAATCAAACAGAAAATAATAAACCAATATGCATGAATCTTCAAGGCTAGAATGATCCAACTAATTTAACCACTCTTAACCCGTTTCCTTGAATAATGTGATGTTAAATGGATATGCACCTTCTTGGAGGGGCGACTTGAGTGGGAGAAGGCTTGTTCTATGTTATTCATATCCCCCATTTTCATTATCTCTTCCATATTATTATATTTTTCTAGGATAATCAATAATTAATGATACCAATTATTTTCCTTAGCCTTGCTAAGATGATCTCTCACATGTAAGTTGGGACTAGAATTCATTTCGATTGCTATAAAAAAAAGTGTAATCAAGCATCGCAATAGGTTCTTTAAGCTTCAATGAATTATCTCGGGCCAAAAATTTGGGCAGTTGGATGGTTTCACAAGTATTATAAAATAAATAAGATGGCTAGGTTAATCAATGATCCCTCTTTTAAAATGGGAGAGTCTAGTTGTCCCCAAACCAATAGGCGGGGGCTAGGGATTAAAAAATGTATTTATGTTCTCAAAGGAATTAGAAGCCAAGATAGTATGGCCATTTTTCACCTCATTATGTCTTTGGAGAAAGGTAATCTAGAGATAGTATATAACCCCAGACTCAATAGAGAAATGGATAAGGTTTCCCAAAATAAGAATTCCAAATTCCCCAAACGACAAAGAAAAGGGCTATGTTGACCTAAAAAGGAATAGTTAACAACAGTGAAGAAAAACAACAATACCCATATAGCAACAATGAATATGCTAATATAGGAATTAAAACAAAAAAATCATTTATGGCATACCTTGGAAAGGGTTCTGAAAAATTGCAACACCTTGGAAAGAGATTTCAAAATTCACCTTTCGATTGCTTCGAAATACAACAAAGCCACAAATTGAATTGCAATTCGACACCATTGATGGCATATTTATGGATGCATAGATTAGGGTTACATATCGGGAATCAATTTTTATTTTTTTGCAATTTCCTTCCACTCTAGTGTAAAATGATTCCAATTTCCCTCCACTTTGGAGAAAACAAAAACAAATTTGATCCAGATTTCCCTCCATCATGCTCTCTATTATTCCTTTCATCCATCACGGGAAAATTTTCCTCCTTTTTTTGTGCTGAACCAAATCCAAAACAATTTCCCTCCATTAGAATTCGACCCTCTATTCTTCCATTGTGGGAAAAAGTTTGCATTTTGGTGGATGAAACAAAAGTCTGATCAAATTTCCGTTCAATAGATTGCGGTGCATTATTCCATGAAAGATTTTGTTTCTCGCAGTTCTTCTGTCTCCGTTGAGCTCAAAACTTCCAATGTTTTTGGCATATTTCTGTCCATCATAAAAAATGATTTACCCTTTTTTTCACATAAAATATTTTCCCTCTATTTTAATATAATAATATTAATATTTTTAATTAAAAACAATGGTAATATGAATTAAATTATTTTACCATTACTTCATTTATCATTTATTATGTATGCACACTAATTTATGAATTTCATAAAGGAGCATTCGCCTCTAACTAGGATGAGTCTTAATTAGTAATTGTCATCCTTATCATCATCATCACCATCATCATCATCGTCATCATCGTCTTCATTATAGACATTGAAATCATCATTGTCATTGTCACATATCACCATAGTCATTGTCGTCATCATCATCATTGTGATGATGAAAAAGGAATCCAACTACCTAATTATATGAATTTGGTAAATGAGATTTTTCTTCTGAGTAGGAATGTAATCTCCATTAGCACATTCTGAGCACTATGGATGGGTCAACTTAAATAGTAATTGTCATCATCATCTTCACAATTGTTGTGTTCATTGTAATCGCTATATTCATCTTATAACCACATCATCATCAACGCCATCACCATTGTCATCATGCATTAACATCATTATCATCATAATGTGAATAGGGTTAATTAGATGTATTTAGAGTCACTTAGATGATTGTTAGGGACAATCAAATTCCATTAGGGTCATTTAGGGGAAATTAGGCTCACTTAGACACCATTAGGGTCATTTACCTACCATTAGGATCACTAGAGGTCAAATAGTGATATAACATGCATAATCCTCATCATCATAATTTTAGTCAACATTTTAGTCATCATCATTGTCCTTACCATCATCTTCAACATCGTAGACATCAACATTATTATCATTTTTATCATCATTGTCTTTGTCATCATCATTATCATTGTGATCATGAAAAAGGCATCCTACTACCTTACATGAATTTCGTAAAGGAGTGCTTTGGAATTTGATTGGAATGGTTCTTAATTAAAAATTGTACTCATCCTCATTTAGGTAATTAGGGTCACTTAGACACCATTAGGTCATCCAAATAGGTCATTTAGGTTCCATTAGGGTCACTCATACACTATTAGGGTCATTTAGGTGCCATTACAATCACTTAGGGTCAAATTGTGTTATAACAAGCATCATCCTCATCATTATCATTGTCATCAACATCGCCATCATCATGATCATCATTGTCAACTTCATATACATCGACATTATTCTCATCGTCATAATCATCATCATTGTGATGATAAAAAATGCTTCCTACTACCTTACATGAATTTCATAAAAGAGTTTTGGCCACTAATTAGGATAGGTATTAATTAGTAATTGTCATCCTCATCCTCATCACCATCATCGTCTTTATTGTTGATGTATTTGTAACTTCAGAAGATATTCTTCTATGTATTACATTTGTACTTTATTGTATATCCCACAGAGATGTATTATTCATCTGATTGGAAGTGTCGTCATTTGTATTTGTAAGTGTCGCAAGTTACATTGTAAGTGTTGTCATTTGTATTGATGGGTTATTAGACCACCAGTGTGGGGTCGGCCCTAATTAGGTCATGTGGATGGGTTATTAGACTTGAGTAGCAAGTCGGCCCCAGTGAATTATTGGCAGGTCAAGTCAATGTATAAATAGAGAGGTTGTGTCTCTCATTTGATTCATTCATTCACTTCTCAAGCTCGCATAGCTAAGAGAGAAAGTGGTGCACTAGTGGAGGAGGAGGAGCATCTATTAGAGACATCTTATTGGGTTTGATCCTTGTGATCTTGTATTGGGGTTTATTCTATCTCTGAGGAATTTGCGGGTTTTTTCACCTTCTTGGTTTTCCCCAGTGAAACTCTGTGTCTCTTGTGTGCTTGCATTATTGTGTTTGTGATTGATATGATGTTGATATGCTGTACATGTTATTCTCTTAGTGATCCTAAATGATAATGGAATGAAATTATCGAAAAATTAACATGGTATCAGAGCTGACCTAAGAAGAAGGCACTGTGCAGCTACGGAAGCTAGGGATTCTTAATATTTGGGTTTCTCTCCACAGATCATCAAAGGAAGGAGGCTATATTGACTCTCCTTGGAAGGGCGTATCTTTCTGTCGAGACAAAATTCAATTCTGAGCTGTTTCAGTTTTTGACCTAAAAATTATTGTTTCTGCAAAAATTGGAATTTCCGAAATCCGAGACCACGGCTGGAAGATCCTCTGAAAAATCGAATTTTAGAGCTTTGGATTGAAATTTTTGGTTGGGTGAAGCTCCGGGAAAATCAAACCCTAATTCAGGGTCCCAACTAGTGAATCCGAAAGTTTCAAAAGTAATTATAAGGGGTGAAAATTTGCAGTTTTCAAATTTTGAGTATACCAGCTTGACCAGCTCAGCAAGGTGCATCTTTCTATCCTTTCAGAAGTTTGAAATTCAAAGTTTGAATTTTTAGGGTTTCTCTAACAAACCCTAATCCAGTTCCAGATCCATTTTTCAGCAAATCAAGTGGTAAGACCTAAATATTTTATTTCCATTTGAGTTTCTCATTAAAATGTCTCACCACACCAAGCTTGAGGATAAGCTTGATGGAGCTGATAACTTCTGAGCATGGAAGTATAGGATTGGGTTAATCCTAGAAGAAAATGATTTGGACATCTACATAAAAGAAGAGGTTCCAGTTCTAGAGGGAGATGAGGCTAAGGCCTTACACAGGAAGGACTTGGTCAAGGCTAAGAGAATCATTGCTGATTCTATAAAGGACCATCTCATACCCCACATTTCTTCCCTAAAGACACCTATGGAGATGTTTGACTCCTTGACCAAATTGTTTGAAGGAAAGAACATAAATTGGAAGATGACTCTGTGGAACCAATTGAAAGGGGTAAAGATTCAGAATGGAGAGACCATTCAATCCTACTTTTCTAAGGTCTCTCAAATCAAGGAACAACTTGAAGCTGTGGATGAAGTAGTGGAGAATGGTGAAATTGTAATGACCACATTGAATGGCCTACGTAGGTCATGGGACTCCTTCATCCAAGGAATCTGTGCAAGAAGGAAACTGATCTCCTTCAGTAGACCATGGGAAGAATGTTCACAAGAAGAAGCTAGGCTTGTGGCCCGAGAAGAAAAGATGGGGAATGAAGATCAAGCCCTCACAGTACACACTAAGGGAAGTAATTTTAAGAGGGAGAAATATCACAACAAGAAACACTCTCACTTCCATCAAAAGAAGAAATATCTCTCTCATGTTCGATGCTTCAATTGTGATGAGAAAGGACACTTTGCTTCAGAATGTCCCAAGAAAAGAAAAGAATTCAACAACTTCAACAAGAAGAAGAAGGGCAGCAAGAAGAGATATCATGCTCATGCTGCTGAGGATGATGAACCACCCAAGAAGAATGCTAGAGAAGAAAGTGATGACTCATCAAGTGAAGATGAATATGTTCTAATCTCTGCTCTCATAGGTAATATCTCCCATGGATGTGATGATTGGATTACTGATAGTGGGGCTTCCAAACACATGATTGGGTTCAACGAATCCTTTGTAGATCTATCTGAACATGAGTCACCTCATAAAGTGAAACTTGGGGATGACTATCAATACCCTATCAAAGGAAGTGGTGAAGCCTCCTACAAACTAGACTCTGGGAAGTCTTTGAAGATGAAAGATGTTCTATATGTACCTGGGATCAAGAAGAATCTCCTATCCATATCATCTTTGGATGAAAAAGGGATTAGATTTTCATTTGTGGATGGCCAAGTACTCATGTGGCCAAAAGGTAAGACCATAGATGATGCAGTGGTGATTGGAGAGCAAGAGGGAGGATTGTACAAATTAAAGGGACAACCTGAACATGCCATGGTACATGAAGCCATGGAGCCAAGTGAACTTTGGCATAGAAGGCTTGCACATGTGCACTATAGAGCACTACCAATTGCAAGAAAATGTATAGAAGGTCTTCCTGAAATCCAATCTAAACATGAGGGTGTTTGCAAAGAATGTGCAAAAGGAAAGAATACAAAGAAGGAATTTCCAAGCAGCGAAAGTAAAGCAAAAGGAATCTTGGAGAGTATCCACTCCGATGTATGCGGTCCGATGTCATCCAGTTCTCTGAGTGGGTATGTATACTATGTTTCCTTAATTGATGATTTCTCTAGGAAGACTTGGGTTTACTTCTTGAAGAATAAAGATGAAGTGTTTGATAAGTTCAAGGAATTGAAAGCCTTGATAGAAAATCAAACTGATATGAAGATCAAGACCTTCAGATCCGACAATGGTGGAGAATTCACTTTAGGTGATTTCAAGAAGCTATGTAGTGATTTAGGGATTAAGAGGGAGTTGACTGCTCCCCACAATCCACAACAAAATGGAGTTGCAGAAAGAAAGAATAGAACTATCATGGAAGCAGCACGGGCAATGCTTCATGACCAAGATCTTCCTATGCATCTATGGGAAGAAGCAGCTAGGATAGCTGTATTTGTGTAGAACAGAACTCCTCACAAGATACTTGACAACAAGACACCAAAATAAGTCTTCTCTGGTAAGAAACCTGAAGTTAGTCATCTCAGGATGTTTGGTTGTCCAGTATACACACACATTCAAAAGGAAAAGAGGACAAAGTTAGATCCTTCAGGAAAGAAGGGCATCTTTGTGGGTTTTAGTGAAAGATCGAAGGCTTATAGAATATACTTTCCAGGGTTCAAGAAAATTGACATCAACAGGGATGTAACATTTCATTAAGACCCAGCATACATCAAATCAAGGAAGACACCTGTTGAAGACCATGAAGAACCAAAGGTAACTAGAGTTCTAGACAACACTATGAATGAAGCAATTCCAGAAGAAGATCGTGAAATTGAAGATCCACCCCATGAGAAGAACTCCCACAAGAGGAAACCTGCATGGGCTAGAGAGGTCATTCAAGATGCAGAAAGGTATGGCATTCCAGAAGAAGAACACAGAGAAAGGAAGAGGACTAGATCACATACCAGTTATGTTGCCTTACTCTGTGATATTATGAACAAAGAACCTTCTAGTGATGAAGAAGCAGTGAAAAAGAAAGAATGGAAGGATGCCATGGTCGAGGAGTACCAGTCGATCATGAAGAATGATGTTTGGGATGTGGTCCCAAGACCTGAAAGGAAGTCTGTTGTGACTTCCAAGTGGATCTATAAGATCAAGCATGCTATAGATGGTAGCATAGAGAAATACAAGGTGAGGTTTGTAGCTCGTGGCTTCTCCCAGAAAGAGGGAATAGATTACGAAGAGAATTTTTCATCTATAGCCAGATACACTTCCATTAGAACAGTAGTTGCTCTGGCTGCAGTGATGAAGTGGAAGATACACCAGATGGATGTCAAGACAGCTTTCTTGAATGGTGTAGTCGAAGAGGAAGTGTATGTGTAGCAGCCACTTGGTTTTGAGACACATGACAAGGATTCATATGTGTGCAGGTTGAAGAAATCCTTGTATGGCTTGAAGCAAGCTCCTAGGACTTGGTATGGTACCGTGATGGACAGTTTCCTATCCAGTTTGGGCTTTAACAAGAGTAAAGCAGATTCCAACCTTTACTACAAGGTTGAGGAAGACAATCCAGTGATACTACTTTTGTATGTGGATGACCTGTTTGTTACAGGTGAGGATAGATTGATTGCCGACACAAAGAGGAAGGTTGCTGCTGAGTTTGAGATGAAGGAATTGGGGATGATGCACTACTTTCCAGGCATGGAGGTGTGGCAGAGTGCAGATGGAATCTTCCTTGGATAAGGGAAGTATGCAGTAGAGATCCTGAAGAGGTTCAAGATGATGGACTGCAAGGCCATGGCCACACCTATGGCATCAAACTTGAAGCTTCTATGTGATGATTCATCTGAGCCGGATGATGTCACGATGTATCGTCAGATGATTGGGTCTTGGATGTACCTGATGAATACGAGACCAGATATTTTCTTTGCAGTGAACACATTGAGCTAGTTCCTGACAGATCCCGGAAGTTTTCACCTAGTTGCTGTAAAGCATATTCTGAGGTACCTAAAGGGTACAATTGATTATGGGCTCAAGTATGATGTGAATCAAAAGTTTAACCTGCAGGGTTATGTTGATTCAGATTGGGAAGGCAGTGCTGCAGATAGGAAGAGCACTTCGGGGTGTTGCTTCAGTATGGGATCAGGTGTGATCTCTTGGTTTAGTAGGAAGCAGTCTTTCGTAGCACTGAGTACAGCCAAAGCAAAGTATGTTGCAGCTTGTTCGGCTAGTTTTGAGGCAGTATGGCTTAGGAAGCTACTGTCTGAGTTATTTGATATCCCGTTGGATGCTACTGGTATCTTTTGTGACAACCAGAGTTGTGTGAAGTGTTGATGTATATGTAACTTCGGAATGTATTTCATCTGTGTATTATATATATTTATTGTACCCTTATAAGAGATGTGTTATTCCTCTATAAGGAAGTGTCGTCATGTGGATTGACAAGTGTCGCAAGTGTGTGTACTTGCCGATGGGTTATTAGACCACCTTATGGGGTCGGCCCTAATTAATATATAATATAATGTGGATGTATCTAAGTAGACAAGTCGGCCCCAGTAGGTCACTGGGCAAAAAGGTGAGTATAAATAGAGATAGGAGATCTCTATTTTACTTACTCGGAAAAGTAACTATCTCTCTCTCTGAAAAGTGGCACACTAGTAAGGAGGAGGAGGATCATCTGCTAGGAGACTATCTTAGTATTATTTGGTTGTATTTTGGTTGAGCCATTGCTCTCTCTATATCTGAGGAAGTTGTGGGGTTTTTCACCTTAGGGTTTTCCCCACGGAAACTCTGTGTCTCTTGTCTCTATGCTTTTGATTCTTGTGATGCTTGTGATGCTTGTCATATTATGATTGTCATGCATTGATATACTGTAGATGTTATTCTCTCAGCAAAGATCCTATAGTATTGTGATTTAATACTAAAAATTTAACATGGTATCAGAGCTTAACTGAGAAGAAGACATTTTGCAGTGACGAAAGCTTGTATTCCTTATTTATTGGGTTTCTCTCCACAGATTTTTGAAATTCAGTATAGTAGATTAGATCTACTCATCAAGGCGCATCTATCTGTCCAATCAGAATTCAGTTTCGAGCATTTTCAGATTTGGCCCTAAAAATTAGGGTTTCCACCAAAATAGGAATTTCTGGAAACTGAAGGCACAGCTGGAAGCTCCTTGCAAAAATCGAAGGTTAGAGCTTTGGATCGAGATTTTTGGCTGGGTAGATCTCAGGGAAACTCAAACCCTAATTCAGGGCTCTCCCTGGTGAACCCGGGAGGACAAAAAGGAAATTTTGAAGGGCAAGACTTTGTTGATCTCAAAATCTGAATGTACTAGGCCGATCAACTCTCCAAGGCGCATCTTTCTATCCTTTCAGAATTTTGAAATTCACATTTTGAATTTTTAGGGTTTCTCTGACAAACCCGAATCCGGGACCAGATCCAGTTTTCAGCACTTCAAGTGGTAAGTCCTAAATCTTTTCTATTTCCATTTGAAGTACTCTTAAAGATGTCTCTCCACACCAAGCTTGAGGATAAGCTTGAAGGGGCTGATAAATTCCGATCCTGGAAGTATAGGATTGGGCTAATCCTGGAAGAGAATGAGTTGGACTCATATGTGAAAGAAGACATCCCTATCCCAGAGGATGAAGAGGCCAAGGCATTGCACAAGAAGAAATTGGTCAAGGCAAAGAGAATCATTGCTGATTCTATCAAAGACCATCTCATACCCCATGTGTCTTCTCTCAAGACACCCAAGGAGATGTTTGAATCCTTGACCAAGCTATTTGAAGGAAAGAACATAAATCGAAAGATGACCCTGTGGAACTAATTGAAAGCAGTAAAGTTTCAGAATGGAGAAACCATTCAATCTTATTTTTCAAGGGTCTCTCAGATCAAGGAACAACTAGAAGCAGTGGATGAAATGGTGGAGAATGGTGAAGTGGTGATGACCACTCTAAATGGCCTACCCAGGTCATGGGATTCTTTTATTCAAGGAATTTGTGCAAGGAAGAAGTTGATCTCCTTCAATAGACTGAGGGAAGAATGCTCTCAAGAAGAAGCTAGGCTTATAGCTCGTGAGGAAAAGATGGGAGGAGAAGATCAAGCTCTTGCAGCTCACACCAAAAGAAGCAAAACCAAGAAGGATCACTCTCACCACAAAAGATCTCATCAAAGGAGTAAGAAGGGCCTAAGATGCTTTACATGCAATGAGAAGGGTCACTATGCTTCAGAACAACAACAACTTCAGTAAGAAGAAGAAGGGCAGCAAAAGAAGATTTCATGCTCATGCTGCCGAAGATGATGAACCCCCAAAGAAGAAGGCTAGGGAAGAAAGTGATAGTGATGATGTCTCATCAAGTGAAGAAGAGTATGTTCTGATCTCTGCTCTCACAGGTACAATCTCCCATGGTTGTAATGATTGGTTAATTGATAGTGGGGCATCCAAACACATGACTGGATTCAAAGAATCTTTTGTGAACCTATCTGAACATGAATCACCCCATAAGGTGAAACTTGGGGATGATTATCAATAACCAATCAAAGGAAGTGGTGAAGCCTCCTACAACCTAGATTCTGGAAAATCTCTGAAGATGAAGGAAGTCCTCTTTGTACCTGGGCTCAAGAAGAACTTACTCTCCATCTCTGCATTGGATGCAAAAGGTATGAGGGTTGCATTCGTAGATGGCCAAGTCCTGATGTGGCCAAAGGGAAAGACAATAGATGATGCAGTAGTGATTGGAGAGAAAGAGGGAGGACTGTATAAATTGAAGGGACAACCTGAACATGCCATGGTGCATGAATCCATGGAGCCAAGTGAACTTTGGCATAGAAGACTTGCTCATATGCACTATAGGGCACTTCCAATTGCAAGCAAGGCAGTAGAGGGTCTTCCTGAAATCAAGACCAAACATGAAGGTGTTTGCAAAGGATGTGCAAAAGGTAAGAACACTAAGAAGGCTTTCCCAAGCAGTGAAAGCAAGGCAAAAGACATTCTGGAAATCATCCACTCAGATGTATGTGGCCCTATGTCTTCCAGTTCCCTGAGTGGGTATGTTTATTATGTATCTTTTATTGATGACTTCTCCAGGAAGACTTGGGTATACTTCTTGAAGGGCAAAGATGAAGTGCTTGATAAATTCAAGGAATTCAAAACCTTGATGGAAAATCAAACTGACACGAATATCAATACTTTCAGATCCGACAATGGTGGAGAATTCACCTCAAATGACTTCAAGAAGCTTTGCAGTGATTCAGGGATTAAGAGGGAGTTGACTGCTCCTTATAATCCTCAACAGAATGGGGTTGCAGAAAGGAAGAACAGAACTATCATGGAAGCAGCAAGGGCAATGTTGGATGACCAAGATCTTCCTATGCAGCTATGGGCAGAGGCAGCTAGAATAGATGTATATGTGCAGAACAGAACACCTCACAAGATATTGGACAACAAGACACCAGAAGAGGTCTTTTCTGGGTTCAAGAAGATTGATGTCAGCAAGGATGAATATAAGTTCAAAGTCAAGAGGGAGCACACTCCAGCAGCTCCTGAAAGGATGCAGATTTTCAGAGGGAGCTGACCATCTCCCTACATTCCACAACAGAAAGGTGTAGAAGAAGCTACTGCAGATTAGGACTCCAGCAGCTCCTGCAAGAAAGCGAAGACTCAGAGGGAGTCCAACCAATGAACAAACAAAGATAAGTATTTTAATCATCATTTCTTGCATATGTGTTTGTTTAAATAAAATTGTTCAATGATGTATATGCTCATGTTCCTAGACTTAGGATATGTATTGTGCATATTAGAATAGTTGCATTGATGAACAATATACTACTAATATACATGGGTAAGTGGCCTGTGGCACTGTACAACATTCCATTGCTACTTATCTAGAATGAAACCTCTTTGCTGACATGTTGGGAGTTGTGCACACTCTTAACAATGTTCTGGTAGAGATTGGAAGGCATCTAGAAAGTTACGGGATATGGATAAATGTTGTATTAAAGCATTGGCTAAGATAATTGCATGATTGTATGACATATTTCTTTATGTGTAAGAATTTGTTCTAAAAATTATGAGATGTTTCTAATCATGCAATTTAACCTGTTTTGTAGGAAAGACCGTATATCTTCACCTACAAAAGGACTACAACATTTGTTCCAGCAACAAAGATATCTATTGAAGATATTGAAGTTCCCAGGATCTGGGATGAAGAAATAGAATGCCATGATCCATCGATCATGAAGAATGATGTTTGGGATGCTGTCCCAAGATGTGAAGGGAAGTTTGTTATGACTTCCAAATAGATCTATCAGATCAAGCATGTTGCAGACGGCAACATTGAGAAATATAAAAGTGATGAAATAGAAGATGCACCAGATGGATTTCAAGACAGCATGGTGTAGTCATATATGTGTGCAGAACTTGGTATGGTAGGATAGACAACTTTCTATCCAGTTTGGGCTTTACCAAGAGTAAAGCGAATTCCAACCTTGAATACAAGGTTGAGGAAGGCAATCCAGTGATACTACTTTTGTATGCGGATAACCTGTTTGTTACAGGTGAAGATAGATTGATTGCCGACATGCAGCAGAAGCTTACTGCCGAGTTCGAGATGAAGAACTTGGGGATGATGCATTATTTGTTTTTGGCATGAAGGTGTGGCAGAGTGATGGAATCTTCCTTGGACAAGGGAAGTATGCAGTAGAGATCCTGAAGAGGTTCGGGATGATGGACTGCAAGGCTATGGCCACACCTATGGCATCGAATCTGAAGCTTCTATGTGATGCTTCATCTGAGCCGGTTGATATCACTATGTATCATCAGATGATTGGGTCCTTGATGTACCTGACGAACACGAGACCAGACATTTGCTTTGCTGTGAACACATTGAGCCAGTTCCTGACGGATCCGAGGAGTGTTCACCTGGTTGCTGTAAAGCATGTTCTGAGGTACATGAAGGGTACAGTGGATTATGGGCTCAAGTATGAAGTGAATCAAAAGTTTAACCTGCAGGGTTATGTTGATTCAGATTGGGCTGGTAGTGCTGCAGATAGGAAGAGCACATCTAGGTGTTGCTTCAGTATGGGATCAGGTGTGATCTCTTGGTTTAGCAGGAAGCAGTCCTGCGTAGCACTGAGTACATCTGAGGTAGAGTATGTTGCAGCTTGTTCAGCTAGTTGTGAGGCAGTATGGCTACGGAAGCTACTGTCTGAGTTATTTTATCTCCCGTTGGAGGCTACTGGTATCTTCTGTGATAACCAGAGTTGTGTGAAGCTGTCCGAGAACCCAGTGTTTCATGACAGGTCGAAACACATAGAGATCAAATATCACTATATCAGGGATATGGTGCAGAGAGGAGCTGTGAAGCTCCTGTATGTTGCGACGGACGAGCAAATTGCAGATGTGCTGACGAAGCCACTAGCCAGAGTGAAGTTCGAGTACTTCAGAGAGAGGCTTGGCGTTCTTCAGATCAAGGACACTTCGAGGAAGAAGTGATGGACACATTTGCTGAAGCCATTCCAAGCATGTTGGAAGGAGGATCCTTCACATGGCTGTGGATGTAAGCGCTGGATGATGAGCATCAGGATGATGTTCTCGTTTCTGCTTGATATGATCAGTTAGATCATTTTTATGTATGTATGTACGCATCATGTTGGATGCTGGATATGATCAGTTGGATCATTTATGTATGTATGCATCATGTTAGATGTTGGATATGATCAGTTGGATCATTTATGTATGTATGCATAATGTTAGATGCTGGATATGATCAGTTGGATCATGTGTATGCATCCTGTTGGATGCTTGGACCATGTATCTATATATGTATCAGGTGGATCATGTATGGTGATATGTATCATGTATTTGTATTTGTATCAGGTGGATACACTGATGATCAGGAGGATCATGTATGATGATATGTATCAGGTAGATACTTGGTATGCATCAGGTAGATGCATTGATGATCAGGAGGATCATGTATGATGATATGTATCAGGTCGATACTTGGTATGCATCAGGTAGATGCATTGATGATTAGGAGGATCATGTATGATGATATGTATCAGGTTGATACTTGGTATGCATCAGGAAGATGCATTGATGATCAGGTGGATTAGGTATGATGACATGCAGCAGGATGTTGCAGTGATGATCAGGATGATCATAGATGACGAGCTTCAGGATGTTGCTCCAGATGACATGCAGCAGGATGTTGCAGTGATGATCAGGATGATCATAGATGATGAGCTTCAGGATGTTGCTCCAGATGACATGCAGCAGGATGTTGCAGTGATGATCAGGATGATCATAGATGACGAGTTTCAGGATGTTGCTCCAGATGACATGCAGCAGGACATTGCAGTGATGATGATCAGGATGATCATGGATACATCAGAATGATGTATAGTGAGTATCAGGGTGATACTCTGTGGCCGTGGATCAGGTTGTGCAGATGAGCATGTAATCCAGTGCCTTGGGAGACTTGCAGATGGTCTTTCGAGGTTTTGCCTATGGCATGTAATATCGGTGCCCTAGGACATCTGGAAAATGCTCTTTCGAGGTTTTGCTCTGGGAGGACATGTAATTCAGTGCCTTGGGAGATCTGTAGATAGTCTTTCAAGGTTTTGCCTATGGCATGTAATAGCGCCCTGGGATATCTGGCAGATGCTCTTGCGAGGTTTTGTCCTATGGCATGTAATAGCACCTTGGGAGATCTGATAGGTTGGGCTGTGTGCCCGTAATCAGTCCTAGGATGCTCTTGTGAGGTTTTGCCATGACCACATATAATAGTGCCCTGGGAGATCCTACAGGTCGGAGTTGTGTACCCGTAACATCCTGGGATGCTCTTTCGAGGTTTTGTGGTGGGGTCACATGTAATAGCGCCCTGGGAGATCCTATAGGTAGAGCTGTGTGCTCGTAACAGCCTGGGATGCTCTTTCGAGGTTTTGTGACGCACGTAATAAGTCCTGAGGATTCCACAGTATGGCCAGTGATGACGAAGACCTGCAGGTGGTGGGCCTACATCCAGTATGAAAAAGGACTGGCTCTGTAGAACTTCCTATGACGAGTAGAGTCAGAGATTGGTTGAGATAGTAGCAGCAGTGACGATGATGATGACGATGCATCGATGACGATGATCCAGAGAAGAAGACTTGTCTAGCAGATCTGTGTCGAGAAATACCTTCCTAGTTAAGAGGGAGTGTTGATGTATATGTAACTTCGGAATGTATTTCATCTGTGTATTATATATATATTTATTGTACCCTTATAAGAGATGTGTTATTCCTCTATAAGGAAGTGTCTTCATGTGGATTGAAAAGTGTCGCAAGTGTGTGTACTTGCCGATGGGTTATTAGACCACCTTATGGGGTCGGCCCTAATTAATATATAATATAATGTGGATGTATCTAAGTAGACAAGTCAGCCCCAGTAGGTCACTGGGCAAAAAGGTGAGTATAAATAGAGATAGGAGATCTCTATTTTACTTACTCGGAAAAGTAACTATCTCTCTCTCTGAAAAGTGGCACACTAGTAAGGAGGAGGAGGATCATCTGCTAGGAGACTATCTCAGTATTATTTGGTTGTATTTTGGTTGAGCCATTGCTCTCTCTATCTCTGAGGAAGTTGTGGGGTTTTTCACCTTAGGGTTTTCCCCACGGAAACTCTGTGTTTCTTGTCTCTATGCTTTTGATTCTTGTGATGCTTGTGATGCTTGTCATATTATGATTGTCATGCATTGATATACTGTAGATGTTATTCTCTCAGCAAAGATCCTATAGTATTGTGATTTAATACTAAAAATTTAACATGAAGTTTTCTCAGAACCCGGTGTTCCATGACAGGTCGAAGCACATCGAGATCAAATATCACTATATCAGGGATATGGTGCATAGAGGAGTAGTGAAGCTTCTGTATGTTGCGATGGATGAGCAGGTTGCAGATGTGTTGACGAAACCACTAGCCAGAGTGAAGTTTGAGTACTTCAGAGAGAGGCTTGGTGTTCTTCAAATTGAAGATACTTCAAGGAAGAAGTGATGAGACACATTTGCAGGAGCCATTCCAAGCATGGTGAGAGGAGGATCCTTCCCATGGCTGTGTATGTAAGAGCTGTATGATGAGCATTATGATGATGCTCCAGTTACTGCTTTGGATTTGCATCAGTTGGATTCTTTGTATGATCAGTTGGATCATGTATATGTATATGCATCAAGTGGATGCATTGCATGATCAGGTGGATCATGTATGGTGATATGTATTAGGGATCAGTTGGATCATGTATGTTGATATGCATCAGGTGGATGCATTGTATGATCAGGTGGATCATGTATGATGATATGCATTAGGTAGATACATTATATGTTCAGGTACATATGGTACTCCCAAAAGACCGAACACCTAGAGCAACCACTTCACACAAACAGATCACAGATCAACACACTGATGTTTTGACATGGTTTAAACCTTTGAGAGGGAAACACTCGACGGCCCCGGCCAAATAGATTCTACGGAGAAATTTATTACGCAAAGAAAGAAAGTTACAAATGAGCTTCTCATAATTGATCAACTAAGTAATGACCCTCCATGCTCTTTAAATACAGATCATGGACCAATCGGGTGTTAAGCCACTAATCAAGGTTAGGTATGATCTAAGAGAAGTTGAGCCGTCGGATCACAACATATCGTGACCGTTGGATTAAATATTTACAAATCCATACTAATGCATACTAAAGAAACACACTTTTCCTAATGGATATATTACACAAGTTGATCTTAACTAACTCCTAAGTGTCTAAATATCCTAACATCCCCCCTTAAGAACAACTTGGGATAGAATTGAAGGATTTACAAAAGTGACACTATTAGGAAAAGGAAGGAGGCATTAGAGCCTATCCCCCCTTAATGATAAGTTACTGAACTCCTAACATAGATCGAAGTTTAGAAAACTTCACTTCTGTAAGAGACTTGGTGAAGATGTCTGCAACTTGATCATCTGTAGGACAAAAGAGAACTTCAAGAACATGATCATGAACAAGATTTCTGATGAAGTGCATATGTAGCCCAATGTGTTTGCTGCGTTGATGTAGGAGCGGATATTTGGAAAGATTGATGGCACTTTGATTTTCGCACCAAAGTGGAGTAGGATGATGTTGCTCGAATCCAGACTCTGAAAGGATCTGTCGAAGCCATTAAGCTTCCTGACTGGCATTAATTGCGGCTCAATATTCTGCCTTTGCTGAAGAAAGAGCAAGAGCTTGTTGTTTCTTACAAGCCCAAGTGATAGGTCCAGATCCTAGACTGAAAACATAAGCTGCAGTATACTTTCGATCATTAGGATCGCCGACCCAATCTAAATCAGTGAAACCAACCAACAAAGGTTTCCCCCCTGTACTGTAATGAATCCCAAACTGAAGTGTGTCTCGAATATATCGAAGTATTCTTTTAGCTGCTTTCCAATGACTTTCATGAGGTGTTTGCATATAATGGGCAACACGACCAATGACAAAGGAAAGGTTAGGACGAGAATGAGTCAAGTATACGATACTACCAACAAGCTGACGATACAAGGTGGCATCTACTTCAGGTGAAGTACAAGTGGCAGAAAGTTTGACTCCAGATTGAAAGGGAGAAGGGGCTGGTGTACAATATTCCATGTGAAAGCGACGAAGAAGGTCACAAGCATACTTAGACTGAGAAAGAAAGATTCCTTCTTTGGTTTGGAGGACTTGGAGACCAATCAAATAATGCAAATGTCCTAAGTTTGACATTTCAAAATTTTGCTTAAGACTGGATTTCACATGGGTTATAAGCTTAGGGTCACTACTAGTAAGAATAAGGTCATCAACATAGAGAAAAAGTATGATGAGATGGTTTCCTACTTTCTTGGTATAGACATTGGGGTCAGAATGGCATCTAGAAAAACCAGTGTCAAGGAGAAAGCTATCCATTTTGGCATACCAAGCTCTAGGAGCTTGTTTAAGGCCATATAAGGATTTCTTAAGGCGGTAGACAAGGCTAGAGTTATTCTGAACATATCCAGGAGGCTTTTCCATGTAAATTTCCTCATGTAAATCACCATGTAAGAAGGCACACTTGACATCCATTTGATGGAATTCCCAGTTATGTAAGGCTGAAAGGGAAAGAACAAGGCAGATGGAGTTCATTTTTGCGACAGGAGCAAAGGTTTAATTGTAGTCAATCCCTTCAACTTGGGAAAAACCTTTGGAAACTAACCTTTCCTTAAGTCTTTCAACACTTCCATCTGATGCATACTTAGTTCTGTAGACCCATTTACATTTGACAAGTTTTCTTCCTTTTGGAAGAGGTACAAGATCCCAAGTATTGTTCGCCATTAAGGAACGATATTCTTCACCCATAGCTGCATCCCAATATGGATTTCCTGAAGCTTCTGCAAAAGTTTCTGGATCATGATTCTCGGAAATTTGAGCCAAAAGAGAAGAGGCTCGCTGAAATTGAGAACGTGTTCGACGTTGATCTCTAGGATCACCAACAAGATCACTAGTTGCTTCACATGTTGAACGGACCCATTGAGGAGGAACTTGTGTTGGTGCAACTGGAGGAACATGAGCAGGAGGAGGTGGATTTTCATCCTCACTGTAATCATCAGAAACTGGAGTTGGAAACCTATCAAGGAAGTTGGAAGAAGAAGAAGGCAAAATCGCCGAATCAGGCTCGCAGGCCAAAGATGGCATAATCGCCGAGTTAGGCTCGCAGGCCAAGAGATTTTCATCAAATTTAACATCTCTTCTAATGATTACATCATGAGAATGTGGTTGAAGAAGTCTATAACCTTTTACATCTTCATAATATCCAACAAATATGCACTTTTCACTTTTAGGCTACAATGCTTTCCATTTTTCATCCGGAATATGAGCCCATGCTTCACTACCAAACACACGAAAGTGACCTACATCATGTTTAATTTTACTCCATGCTTGTTCTGGTGTAATACCTTTTAAATATTTAGGGGGGGTGCGATTAACTATGTAATTTGCACAATTTATGGCTTCATCCCAAAATCGAAGACTTAGTCCCTTAGATTGGATCATACAATTAGCCATTTCTTTTAAAGTGTTGTTCTTCTGTTCATCTACACCATTTTGTTGTGGTGTATATGGAACAGTGTGTTGTTGTTGGATTCCTTGTTCAGTGCAGAAAGTAGTGAAATTTTTGTTAACATATTCTCCTCCATTGTCAGATCTTAACTTAATAATTTGATGACCAGATTGTTTTTCAACAAGGGCCTTGTAGTCCAAGAACATGTTAAGTAATTCGCTCTTAAGTTTTAGGAAATAAACCCAAGTGCGTCTGGAGTAATCATCAATGAAAGTTAAGAAATACTTGAAACCAGAAAAAGGAAGCAGATGGAAGAGGACCACACAAGTCATTATGCACAAGCTCCAAGGGAACCGAGGTGTGCCAAGAGGCACGTTTGTCAAAATTGTCCCGATGATGTTTTTCGAGTACACAACCGAAACAAACACCATCCCTACAAGATACCATCGGAAGACCTGTAACCATATTGTCTTTATATAGTTGTTGCAATGAGCGATAATTTAAGTGACCAAATCGCTCATGCCAAAGTTTTCTCAATTTATCACTATGAGCAACAAAAACTGAAGGAAAAGGTGATGACCCAAAGTTGTTAAATTTGTACAACCTGGTAATATCATCAACAATTTCGGTAGCTAGGACCTATTGAGGATCTTTAAAATCCTTGATTACAACTTGGTGAGGTGTAAACGTCACAGTTTTACCTTCACCAGAATGAGTGATTTGATAGACTGATAACAAATTGCAGGAAATTGTTGGAACACATAGTACATCACTAAAATGACCATTATCTACTAGAACTGTTCCAGCTCCCACAACACTTAGAGATCTATCATCACCAACAAATATTTGTTTGGTGTTACATTCATGCATAGTAAAAAATATGGCTTGATCCTTATCCATATGATAAGATGCTCCAGAATCAATGAGCCATTCATTTGAAGTAGAAGAAGAAGATGCATTATAAGAATAATCAAAAGCACAAAGTGCATGTCCATGAGAGGTAGATTCTGAAGGCGAATCTAGGCTGATGTGGTGCTTCTTCATTGCTGATTCTAAGGCTCCATCTTCTTGAAACACTTAGATTCATCATGATTATCTTTCCCGCAATAGTTGCAATGATGCTCAGTCTTCTTGCCTTTTGGCTTGGATCCTTTGTCATTTTTTAAAGAAGGAGATGACTGAGAGGGTTTGGGACCTTTGTTTGACTTATTATTGCAAAAAATTTGTTTCTTGGGAGGCTTGGACTTTTCTTTCTGTTGGGACATTAAGGATTTTTCAAATGTATCTGCATTGTTAATTATTCCAAGATGGATGAGCTTATCTTGCTCTCTAATCAAGGAATCACAAAAGGATTCAATACTAGGCTCTTGATAGATAGCTACATTCAAGGATTCTTTCATGGAGTAAAATGTAGATACAAAAACAAAATATGCGGGTCCAAGTTTGGAAAGAATATGATAAATGCATTGTTTGTCTTCCCTCTTAATCTTGCATTCTTCACATAAGAGTTTAAGAGTTTTGTACTTAGATAAATAATTTTGTATGCATGAAAAATCATTTGGATTTAAAGAAATAAACTTATTTTCAAGTTGGTGACCTCGAATTTCATTGTGTTTACCAAACATAGATTCCAAATTGTCCCGAGCAGCATCAGGTTCATCAATTCCAGATATGTGGAATCGCAAATCAGTAGATATTGACATCCCAATTAATCCACGAGTTTCGTCACATATATTTGCCCATTTGATTTTCTTATCATCATCAATAGGTTCTGTTTCTTTCCCTGAGGTAATTCTGAAAAGTCCTCTACTTTGTAGAACATCCTCCATACGAGATTTCCAAGAGAAATAGTTGGAACTAGTAAGTAGAATATCACAAGGGGCATCCATATTTGTAAATTAATAGTTGTAAAAGCAGAAACCAATAGTTTGTATGCGAAGATCTCGAAAAAATAGGCGGGTTAAAAAAAAACGGCACAAAAAACTGACTCTAAATGATGAAGTTATGCTTGAACAAAGAAAAAGTTGAAGATGTCCCCAATAGTGATGTGGCAGATAGAGAATGGCCAGCTGAAAGAAAGGACCCCTCTTTTCCCAAGATGAACATTTGACAATCACTTTACAAGAAATTTTCTTTAAGTGAATCACTTTTGTAAAATAAGTGATTTCACTTTTACAATGATGTTACTTTAAATAATGCAAAAATAAAAATGAACTTAAGTGACTCACTTTTTATTTTTATTTTTTTATTATTTAAGTGAGATGCACTTTTTACAATAAAGTAACTTCCTAAGACTTGAACTCAAGACCTATTAAGGAATAAAACAACTTTGAACCAAGTGAGCTAGATTAAAAGGTATGTAAAATATGAGAAGGAGGAAGGGGTTTTTTTTTTTTTTACTCTTCTTGCTCGGTTTTCGTGCTCGCCTTTGTTTCCTACAAATCACACCATAAACCAAAACAAACAAAAAATTCCACACTTGTGGGGTTAGATCTCGTTAGCTTGCCCGGAAAGTCTACGTTTTCTCTCTGTTTCTGATTTTCCGAGATCGCATAAGGTGCACGGCAAAGAGCATACGCAGCCGAGAAAAACCCTTTCCCTTTCTGTTTCTGATTTGTCGAGATCGCGCAAGGTGCACGACAAAGAGCATACGCAGACAGGGAAAGCAACAATCTGAAACTAAAAAAGACTGAAAATAAAAACTGATAAAAGATGAGATATTTTTTTCTTCTTCTTTTAAAACATAAATAAAAAAAGTGTCACTGTAACATTATACCTTCAGATCTGATGAAATACGCATTTCTGAAGCAACCGGAAATCGTTTTCGATCAAATGAAAACTGTTTCCCAATGGAAACGGCGCTCCGGATGCAATGGAACACCTCCCACATCCCATAAATGCACATAAATAATAGAACCAGAAACCCTTTCAAGTTTCGGCAACAACAGTTCAAGATCTAGATCATAACCAGAAGCGACGATTTCACCACCATATTTCACGCATCCATGAGAGGCGATTAGTCCCTTGTCATGATACACCAGGGAGCACTGTCTACTTGCAATTTTGTGCAACAATCTCCCCCTAAGCGCGAGCCGAGTGTGTATCAAACTTGTGACCTCTACCTCTGATACCATGTTCGAGTACACAGGTTACTCCCAAAAGACCGAACACCTAGAGAAACCACTTCACACAAATAGATCACAGATCAATACATCGATGTTTTGACGTGGTTTAAACCCTCGAGAGGGAAACACTCCATGGCCCCGGACAAATAGATTCTATGGAGCAATTTATTATGCAAAGAAAGAAAGTTACAAATGAGTTTCTCATAATCGATCAACTAAACAATGACCCTCCATGCTCTTTAAATATAGATTGTGGATCAATCGGGTGTTAAGACACGGATCAAGGTTAGGTATGATCTAAGAGAAGTTGAGTCGTCGGATCACAACATATTGTGACCGTCGAATTAAATATTTACCAATGCATACTAAAGAAACACACTTTTCCTAAGGGATATATTACACAAGTTGATCTTAAATAACTCCTAAGTGTCTAATATCCTAACATTATATGATCAATTGGATCATGTATGTTGATATGCATCAGGTGGATGCATTGTATGATCAGGTTAATCATGGATGATGATCATCGGGATGATGCTCTGGATGACATGCATCAGGACGATGCAATGACAATGATCAGGATGATCATGTGTGATGAGTATCGGGACGATGCTCTGGAGGATATGCATCAGGACGATGTTATGATGATGATCAGGGTGATCATATACATCAGGAAGATGTATGATGAGTATCAGGTTGATACTGCATGGCCATGGACAGGTTGTGCAGGTAGCATAGAAAAGATCCTGGGAGATCCTATAGTCTGTGCTAGGATGATCTTTCAAGGTTTTACTACAGGTAGCATAGAAAAGATCCTGGGAGATCCTATAGTCTGAGCTAGGATACTCTTTCGAGGTTTTTCTACTAGAGAGGCATGTAATAAGTCCTGGAGATCCTATAGTCTGAGCTAGGATTCTCTTTAGAGTTCTTGCAGGTTGCAAGACACTCTTTTAATGTTTTGTCGTACCACATAGAAAAGATCGTGGGAGATCCTATAGTCTGAGCTAGGGTACTCTTTCAAGGTTTTGTGGTGGGATGTCACATATAATCAGTCCTGGAGATCCTATAGTTTGAGCTAGGATTCTCTTTAGAGTTCTTGCAGGTCGCATGACACTCTTTTAAGGTTTTGTGACAGTCAACATGTAAAAGATCCTATAGTCTGAGCTAGGTTTTGTTGACGCACATAATAAGTCCTGGGATCCACAATATGGCCAGTGATGATGAAGACCTACAGGTGGCGGGCCTACATCTAGCATGAAAAAGGGCTGGCTCTGTAGAACTTCCTATGATGGGCAGAATTCAGAGATAGCCCAGTGATTGAGATGTCGAGTACAGTAGTAGTGATGATGATGATGCTCCGTGATCCATTGATGATGATCCAGCTCGAGAATTGAAGACTTGCACCAATATGTATTGATGACCTGTGTCGATCGAATACCTTCCTAGTTAAGAGGGAGTGTTGATGTATTTGTAGCTTCGGAATATATTCTTCTATGTATTACATTTGTACTTTATTGTATATCCCACAGAGATGTATTATTCCTCTGATTGGAAGTGTCATCATTTGTATTTGTAAGTGTCGCAAGTTACATTGTAAGTGTCGTTATTTGTATTGATGGGTTATTAGACCACCAGTGTGGGGTCAGCACTAATTAGATCATGTGGATGGGTTATTAGAATTGAGTAGCAAGTCAGCCCCAATGAATTATTGGTAGGTCAAGTCAGTGTATAAATAGAGAGGTTGTGTCTCTCATTTGATTCATTCACTCACTTCTCAAGTTCGCATAGCTAAGAGAGAAAGTAGCGCACTAGTGGAGGAGGAGGAACATCTACTAGAGACATCTTACTGGGTTTGATCCTTGTGATTTTGTATTGGGGTTTATTCTATCTCCGAGGAAGTTGCGGAGTTTTTCACCTTCTTGGTTTTCCCTGGTGAAACTCTGTGTCTCTTGTGTGCTTGCATTATTGTGTTTGTGATTGATATGCTATTGATATGTTGTACATGTTATTCTCTTAGTGATCCTGAATGATAATGGAATGAAATTATCAGAAAATTAACATTTATCATCATCATCATCATCATATACATTGACATTACATCATCATCATCATCATCGTTGTCATTGTTACATATCATCATATTCTTTGTCATCATCATCATCATGATCATCATTGTGATGATGAAAAAGGCATCCAACTACCTAATTACATGAATTTGGTAAATGAGATTTTGCCTCTAAGTATGAATGCAATAAGCACATTATTAACACTATGGATGTGTCAACTTAATTATTAATTGTCATCATCATCGTCATAATCATCGTGCTCATTATAATCACTACCATGTTATAACCACATCATTATCAACAACATCGCCATTGTCATCATGTAACATCATCATCATCATCGTATTGTTGTTAGGTTTACTTAGATGTTGTTAGCTTGACTCTGATGTTTGTTAGGGACACTCGAATTCCATTAGGGTCATTTTTAGGCCATTAGGGTCACACAAAATCGATTACAATATATTTCATGTTGTTAGGATCACTTAAGGTTGAATCATTGTGCAACAAATTCCCCAAAAGAGCATAAATAAACAAGAAAGAGTAGTCCGTGCCTTAATAATGAAAAAATAGATGAATAGAAAGCACCTTTGATGAGGCAACCTCCTTATACAATGTACTGAATGCACAAGACAAGATAAGACAAGATGATTGAAATGAAAAGGTCTCATTGATATATATATGAGACAAACAGGTACAATTACCACTAATGGACTCAAGTCGACATCAATAATATAAAATACTAATATAAAGTGCCCAATTTAGGGGGAATGTGCCACAATTTAGGGCTTAAAATTCCCCTCCCATTCATACAAGTTTTGTCCTCAATGCTTGGTTAGTTGTGGATGCTTCTATATGAAGGACTTGTCTTCCCATATCGAATTTTCTACTAGTAAATTATTCCACTTGATTAAGTACTCAGTAATAGCCCAATTTTGCAGTTTTTTGTTCCTTTTTTCAGTGATTTGTTCAAGTTACTATATGAATTTTCCTTCTTCATCAATCTATGATAATATAGTTTGAATTGGGATCTTGTTTCGTATTACCTTCTTTAAGAAAGAAACATGGAAAACTAGGTGTACCCTTGAAGATGAAGGGGGATCCAATTTGTAAGCCATACTACCAATCTCGTGCAAAAATTTATAAGGACCATATTACATGGGTGATAATTTATTGTACTTATTTAGTTGCTTTAGGGACATCTATTTGTAATGTTGTAGCCTAAAAAATACCCAATCCCGTTCTTCAAAACCCCTTTCACTGTGATGTTGATATGCTTGTTGTTTCATCCTATTTTTTTGATATAACTAGGTTGTCCTTCAATATTTGGAGAACTTCTTGCTAGTGCTCGAGCGATCGTCCAGAACTTTTGTTCTAGGAGCTTTAAATGGAAATTGCCATGTTAGCAAAGTAGAATAAACCATTAAGATTGCTTACTCACCCTCTTTTTAAAAAAACATATGCATATCAGCTTCACACCCTTCACAAAATGTAAGGAATGCTTGTCATTTGAGACAAAGGACAGGTCCATTGAATCATGACCCATTAAATTGAAATAGTTTAATGGTTAGGTAAGTTACCAACACATATAAAAGTCAACCACCTCACTAGGTGTATAAAATACTTACAACTATGGATTTATGTATTTGAAGTCAAATTGTTGCTTTTAACAATAACACAATTTTATAAAATGGTATAATAATGGAAGACATGGATTTCAGTATACCGAATCTTATGAGTCATGTTTCATGGATTAAAAATGCTGCTTAAACACTAACCAAATATACAAAGCATAAATTCATTGACAATGTGAGACATAAGCTTTTTCAGATACAAAATACATAATACCTTCAGTTCTTTACCACTAATTGTTACATTTACTAGATCTCCCATATGGTTATACTTGATCTGGACTTGGTGATAACTGTCTCACATCAAATTCTAGATAAGGACCATTTTCCTGATGTCATAGTGCATGTGAACATAAGCATACCATAAAGTGTGCATCATAAAATCCACCACATAAAATGCAAGAAATTCAAGCACATAATAAAGACGATATGATAACAGAGTTCACCAGTTATACTGATTACATCTTTGGGTCTACTCTAAATGAACGACTAATCCATTATACATGATTAAAAAAACATAAAAAGTACATCAAATGGATCCTTTGTAGGATAGTGTCAATGGACTACAAACCGTCTGCATAAACAAGTGCATCAAAGAACCAAAGTCACACCCTCACCGTTCCCTTTACCTTTGTTCTTCAGAACAAGAATGTAGTCGATTGACACTTTTATCCAAATCCAAAATAAAAGCTTCCTTCTTCAACTATCTCTGCCTATTTTTCTCATAATATGGATAAACTTGGGCATATAACGCTTCATAATGCAGCTAGACATGCTCTCTCTATTGCCTCCACGAGCTTCGAGCCTTGAGCAAAACCATGTGATTCACTGACGAAATATTCACCAACTCATCCCCTTCTTCTCTTGCACAACAATTGCCTCTGAAAGTCCACACCCTCATCCAGGTCCTTCACCTTTGTTATTCAGACCAAGAGTGACGAAGGCCGACACTAGCACTAGTGCACGAGCTATAGTTTATCCTCCTATTGGTTACACAATTTGCATAATCATAATTTCTTCATGATGCAACCATCATGCTCTCTCAACAACTTCGTTACACAAGCCTTGAGCCTTAAGAAAGACCACGTTATCCCAAGCAACATATCAAAATATAAAACATGATCTCCAAGCAACATGAAGTCAAAATGGAGTTTCTCTCAACTCAATCCTCCAAACATAAGGACTCTAACATGAGTCATGAAGATCTCTCAAATGGAACTTCAAAAATGGAGTCTCCCCATAGAGCCTCTCTCAAAGCTGAGCTCTCACATATCCAATTCCAATGCCCCTTACAATGCACATAGTAAAGGCTTAACTAGGAGAAGTCACCCTTGGTAGCATGAAACATGTGAATCTCCCAAATTGAGACTTAGTTACAACTTCTTTGGTTTTTTAATAACATAAGCACAAAATATCGTTTTTCGAACTTGCCCACGAATTTTCACATGTTGTTACTTCCCCATAATGACATTTACAAAATTCAATATTTTGTTGCAAGTCAAAACAATAATATCCATTTGTTGGCGTATACCAAATTGGCATTACATGGCTACAACACCCATGCCAAACAATAGCCATCATTTCGTTGGCATGTCAACCAATACCAAAAAAAATATAAAAAGTGGGCTTATAATATGGTTAAAACCCATGTTGACAACCAATATTAATATGGCATATAAAACAACTTCCATATATAAATAATGACATATAACTCCATTCTCCAAGGTATTCGTGGCATCCACCAAACATTAAAATTTTAGAACTATGACAAAGTTTGTTAAAGGCACGTGGGGTCGGCATAATATGGTTATATCATTAACCACATTAAAATATTAAAACCTTTAAATAATTCAAACCTTTCTTTAATGCCACTTATCAGATTTTAATTGGACCACTTGTCATTTTGTGCCTGGTCCATGTGTCAATTGGTGCCACATCACCAATGACACATCATCAGCCACATCATTAGTCATGTCACACTGCCATGTCATCAATTACACATCATCATGCCACATCATCAGTACCACATCAACACGTTTTACCTATTTAATGAAAACTTCAAAGTGCAATATCTTTTCCATACGACCTCTACTTGACACACCGTTGGAAATATATAGATGATCTCTTTGCAATGGAGTCACTTTTGTTGAGAGATGAGGAATTTTAATTTTTTTCCTTTCGAAATCCTCCTGGATCATTCCTCCCCACTGGGAAGGCTTTTGGTCCCCAAAAGCGACATACTGGCATCCTCTTCATCTTCATCTGCTGCCTGTTTCATTGGTTTCTGCATAAACTGCTTGCCCTTATTTGGACCAAGCTATGGATGGAGCTTTCAACACTTTTCAATCCTTTTCCCATGATTATGTCCACAATCTGTAACACTTGTCATCCTGCTCTGATACCAAACTTAATCCGGACTTGGTGAGAACCGTCTCACATCAAAGTCTAGATAAAGACTGTTTTCCTGACATCTTAGTGCATGTTAACATAAGCATACCATAAAGTGTGCATCATAAAATCGACCACATAAGATGCAAGAAATTCAAGTGCATAATGAAGACAATATGATAACGGAGTTCATCAGTATAATGGTTACATCTACGGGTCTACTCTAAATGAGCGATTGATCCATTATACATGATGACAAAAACATAAAAAGTACTTCAAATAGATCCTCTACACGATAGTCTCAATGGGCTGCAAAATGTATGCATAAAAAAGTGCATCAAAAGAACCAAAGTCACACCCTCACCAGTCCCTTCACCTTTATTCTTTGGAACGAGAATGTAGTCAGTTGACACTTGCATCCCAATGCAAACTGAAAGATTCCTTCTTCAACTGTCTCTGCCTCTTTGTCCCATAAACTAGATAAAATCGAGCATATAACGATTCATAATGCATCTAGACATGCTCTCTCTATAGCCTCCATGAGCTTCGAGCCTTGAGAAAAGCCACGTGATTCACTGACATAATCTTCACCAACTGATACCCTTCTTCTCTTGCACAAAAAATTGTTGAACTTTGGTTGTCATTGATGTCAACTAATGTCAAAGAGGATGTCAATTGATTCAGTTTGAGTCATTGATTTCAACTGAGGTCGAAGTGGATACAACATTCTTATACCAACTTAAAGAAGTATATGCGCAAGATGATGAAGGATATGGATGTCAGTATGAAGAAGTATATCTAAAAGTTGCATCCAGTCTGAAGATGTGTGTCCAAGGATACATCATTCATGACCAATATGAATAAGTACATAAGGTACATCATGTAGATCCAATTCAAAGAAGTACATAAGTAATGTATCCTACTACATGTGGTACAAGTCCACCAAGTCATACTCTCTCAAGGTAGCAGCCAAAGAGTTGGCTGTACAAAGGTAAATGTGGACTAGCAGCTAAGGAGTTGATTAAGCAAAGGTACAAGTGTGCAAGCATGTCCAGGGAAGAATCTGGAATGCACAAGCAAGCCCAAGCATTGTATGGTCAAATATTGGAAGTGCACAATAAGTATGAAACAACTCACCAATCAGAAGATGCCTTAGTTATTGAAGCACACACATGTTCCAAGAAGGGTGCAACAATTGAAGTTAGTATATGTGCAAATTCCACAGCTAAAGACCCAATAAGTGTGCAAGTCCCACAAATGATAGTACCACAAGGGTCAAAGTCCCATCGAGTTGAAGATCACATATGCACAAGTTCCGCAAAGCATTGATACACCAAGTGCGCAAGTCCCACAAGTGATGGTACCACGAGGGTTAAAAGTCCCACCAAGTCGAGGACCATGGTTGCGCAAGTTCTACAAAGCAATGCTACATCGAGAGTGCAAGAATGCAATAGTGAGGTGAAAGTTCCACTGAGTCATGGACCATAGATGCGCAAGAACCAAAAAGGATGATATATCATAAGCACAGAACATGACATGCGGCATAGGGTTAATCCATGAAATAAGGAAGAAGGAATGCCACAACCAACTTGTGGACATACAATCCATGCAGGACATGTATAAATAGAGATACAAGTTGGAGATTTTATGCAATCTTGATGGAAAGGCTATAAAGCTTCAAGTGGAAAATACATTTTTATATTCGGGGCATCAAGGGCTCGAGGACATAACAACATGATCTAGTGAGGAGCTGAGTGTGCACATGCAGTAGAATGATTTACTAATGGTGTGTAAAATGATGTTTTAGATCTGTGATGGATGCACAAATACTGAAAGGTAGAGTTATAAAGTATGTGAAAGTGTGTGAGGACCGAATGAAAATATTGCTTGCAGCATGAAGATAGTCACAGATGATGTAAGACAAAAGCACAGAGACAGAACCAAAGTATATCAGAAGATGTGCAGAAGTTTGGATGATGCATTAATGTTGAAGTGGAGTGTGCGATGTAAAAAGTCCTTCAGATGTGCAACGACAGAACAACAACATAATCTTGTAAGCGCGTCATGATGAGAATGATTTGAGGCAAGTACGTTAAACCAAAAGGACGAATTATATGATGCACAACATGTCCCAAATTGTCTAAAGGACTGTAGCACTTAAATTGAATGGACACATCTAATTTAGTGCACAATTCCATCTGATATTGGTGCGTAATTTCAGAACAACAAGCTATCAATTGAAGCACAATATTAGTTGGCGAAGTGTAGTTGCGCAAAAGCATAACAACACAACTAATCAATGGCGCAGAGTGCAGTACATGAAGTAGCACACGGCATATGAAGTAAGTCATCAACACAAGTGAAGAATTGAGTGGAACGAGAAGTCAAGTGATGTATGCAACACAATGATAGTGAATCATCCGCATACGAAGGTGGCACACATCATAACATACTACAGAAGATCAGAAGTGTGTGCGAGTTTAAAGACCAATAAGGCATAAAATTATTTTGGATATTTGGGAGGCGGGATGGGGCAAGGAGCAGGAGGTTTTTGCCTCCTTCTAGTTGGTTCTGGAGAACACAGGGAGTTGGTGCTTCCTTTAGGTCGGTGCCTGTAAAATCGGGGGGTCGGTGCCTCCTTCCAGTTGGTGCTGGTAAACACAGGAAGTTGGTGCTTCATTGAATGTATTCTTTTCATTTCAAAAGAGGATTTCGTGTTTTTCTCCCATTTGGGTTTCCACGTCAAAATTCTGTGTGTTATGTGTTTTTTGTCTTGGTGTATGTGTAGATGAATGTTTTATTTATGTTGGATGCATAATTAAAGATCAAGATTAAGTGAAAGACTAATCTGTTAAAGAAGGTAGAAATTGCTGATAATTGCGCTAATACTGATTCACCTCCCTCTTCGTATTAAATCAATTCCAACACAATTTCCTTTGAAAGGCCACACCTTTGTTCTTCGGACCAAGAGTGATGAAGGCCGACATTTGCACCAGTGCACAAGCTATATTTTATCCTCCTCTTGGTTACACAATCCGAGGAATCATAATTTCTCCATGACACATCCATCATTCTCTCTCAACAACTTCGTTCCACGAGCCTCGAGCCTCGAGCAAGACCATGTTATCTCAAGAAACATATCAAATTATAAAACATGACATCCAAGCAACATGGAGTCAAAATGGAATTTCTCTCAACTCAAGCCTCCAAACATAAGGACTCTAACATGAGTCATGAAGCTCTCTCAAATGGAACTTCAAAAATGGAGTCTCCCCATGGAGCCTCTCTCAAAGCTGAGATTTCACATCTCCAATGCCAATGCCCCTTACAATGCACATAGCAAGGGCTTAAATAGGAGAAGTCACCCTTGGTATCATGAAACCCAATTGAGACTTAGTTACAACTTGTTTGGATTTTTAATAACATAAGCCCAAAATATGTTTTTTCCAACTTGCCCATGGGTTTTCACATGTTGTCACTTCCCCATAATGACATTTACAAAATTCAATATTTTGTTGCAACTCAAAACAAGAATATCCATTTGTTGGCCTATACCAACTTGTATTTACATGGCTACACCACCCACGCCAAACAATAGACATCGTTTCGCTCGCATATCAACCCCACGTTGACAACCAAACAAAATGTAAAAGGTGGGATTATAATATGGATAAAACCCCACATTGACAACCAATATTAATATGGCATATAAAACAAAGGCCACATATAAATAATGACATATAACTCCAACCTCCAACATCCACCAAACATTAAAATGGTTATAACAATAACCGTTTCAAAACCCATTTTTTAAGAACATGTAGGGGTGGCATAATATGGTTATACCATTAACCATATTAAAACATTTAAATAATTCAAACCTTTCTTTAATGCCACTTGTCAGAGTTTAATTGGACCACTTGTCATTTTGTGCCTGGTCCATGTGCCAATTTGGTGCCACATCACTTGCCATATCACTAGTGACACATCATCATCCACATCAGCAATCATGTCACTTTACCATGTCAACAATGCCACATCAACATTCCCTATCATTAGCCACATCAACTGTGCCACGTCATCAACCACATCAACACTTTTACCTATTTGATGAAAACTTCAGAGTGTGATATCTTCGCCATACGACCTCCATTTGACGCACCATTTGCACTGTTGGAAAGATGTCAGTGAACTCTTCGTAATGGAGCCACTTTTTTTTAGAGATGATAACTTTTAATTTTTGTCCTTTTGAGATCCTCCTGGATTAATACTCCAGTAACTCCTTTGTAGGATTAATCCAAAGCTGCATATGCAATGCATTATCACTATTTTCTGAATCCAAAAAGGTCAACAAATTATTCCGGTGTTAAGGATTAGTAGTGGAATTGTGAACACAACATCAAGGGAGAGTGCATTAAGCATCTCCAAATAACTCCTTTGTAGGATTAATCCAAAGTTACATATGCAATGCATTATCACTGTTTTCTGGATCCAAAAAGGTCAACAATATTATACTGGTGTTAAGGATTAGTAGTGGAATTGAGAACACAACATCAAGGGAGAGTGCATTAAGCATCTCCACTATGACAATATTCTAAAAAAATGACATGGAAAGATACTAAAACAAGTGCACAACTTCAAACCTTTAATAGGGTCTATGTAGCTTCTTAGTTCAATAAATTTCCCTTCTATAGCACTATCATTTCATGACTCCATTGAAGTTGGCTCAGTTGCAATAACAATTATTTCCTGAAGTGAAGACTAGAAATTTCCTAGCAACCTATTTAGATCACGAGTCTTAACCACCAAGTGGCTAGGAAAATCGGTCTTGTCAAGAGAGAAATGTTGAATATCAGGTTGATAATTGCAAGTGATCTAGTAAGTCTTCCTGATGCTTGCATGAAGTGGTCAACGGCAAAGAACAACAATAAGACTACTGCAAAAATCGTTTGTTTATATACATTAAAGAAAAATATGTATTGCACTTTAACATTTTTTCACACATCATTTAGACAGTCCAAGGTACACTGCACTTTTCTTTCCTTTGCATCTGGAAATAGCATTAATAAACTCTCTAGTCATATGGTAGTAGAATTCCTTAGAATCAATGATTGTAAAAGAGTTTCATTAAACTCCCACTGTTGCATGAAAAACTGCGCCAATTGATGACACTTCAAGCATCCCTTTCCCTTGGGTATAATTGTTAATGGAATTAGTCTTAGTTTACATTTTTCTTAATTTGAAATATTCTTAATTACTTCAAAGTTATTATTTTGTATTAATTTTACAATACATTCCTCACTTGGTTATTCTCCCTTTTATCTTCGACAATTGTAGCTCTTTTTATTTTTTATAAATCTACCTTGAGTTTGTGTGTGGGAAGTATTGACTATTTATGATTCTTAGTGGTTGGTTGCCTCTTAAGTGGTTGTATTATATTTCATTATGGTATACTTGAAATTTAAATTTCATAATGTTTTTAGTTGTGATAATAATGACTAAGAGTTTTATTTCAAAATCCTACCTTACAAAGAAAACAACTAAATAACATTCACAAGATAAAAGAGTTGTATGCTCCCAGTGGAACATAAGTTTGTGTTTTAGATTAGTATATCTCACACTGCATTTTTCATGCTACTTGGTCAAATTTATATGGCTTTGATGCCATGCAATAAATTCTACAACTAAGGATATTGAAGCAAATATAACCTCACTAGATTAGCAACAAAGATTAGTAGAAAATAGAGATAGAAGAATAACAAGAAACACAAGAGATATAACTCAATTTGGATGAAATGCACATTTTTCTATTATTCAATAAGATGTGTACAATATATAATACATCGCAAGAGAGAAATTCATGATCCTTAGGAGGCATTTGGGTAGCTCACATTAATGCTTGGCTTAGTGGAGTAATTCCCCCAATCTATGACATTGTGCCAAGTGTGACTTCTGTATTGGGCCATAATGAGGTCCAATTAACCTATGAGGACCATGAGGATATTAGGATAGTCAATTAATGTGGATGGAATCATTATGAGGGAGAATTAGGTGGTTTATGGATTTGGTAGTGGCCATTAATAAGCAATTTGACCATTTCTAGTGTATTAGCGCCCTTGGTGCAACCTTATCCCATAAAACAGGGAACATGGGCGCTTCCCTCATTAAATGGATTAAGTTGGGAACCTTTGACTCCCCAGATTAAGGAAATATGGCACACTTGTGGAAAAAATTGGCTATTATGGCAAACCACTAGTATAATATGTGGACAAACCCCCTAGACTAGGCACTATGAAGCCAAACCATGGAACAACTTACATTAAACACTTGTGTGCTAGAATTTTCTTCCTACGGGTAAGAAGAGGTTCTCTTAGGTTAGACTAGGATGTGCTAGCTCCAATCTAAGACAATTAGGTAACAGATGCAACCTTGAATTCTGAACTAAAACTCGTATACCAAGATTAAACGTATTTGGTAGTGATAGAAGGATGTAACTCACCTTCAAATCGGACGTTCGTTCCGCTTCTAGCTTTGATCCCGAAGCTCCTAGGTTGAACCTGTCAAGATCAAACAAGATACAAACACGCAATCTCCCAAATAACTTGAAGTACAAGTTAGATTCAATCTTACTAGATACACTTCATGTCAATGATTCAAGAACAATGCACATGAAATGGGAAACAAGACAAGTTATTATTAATGGAAACTTGAAGACGCTTACATAGAGTTGCTTGATGTCCAAGTATCATCTCTAGCTCCAAATATTCCTCCCTCTAGATATCTCTGCAAATATTTCAAGATCATAAGTTGGATTCCCCAAGTAGTCCTCCCTTTGTATCATGGATGGCCTCTCCTTTATAGCACTTGAGGAGTTAACCATAAGGAGAGGAAGGTGGATCTCATGAGGGTTTAGTGGATCAGCCAAGCTAAATAGAGAGAGGGGGTTGAGATTGAATCAGACATGTCAATCCCAAGGAAATCTCTCAGAAGGTAGAGATCCTAGATCCAAGCCAAAGGCTATATAAGTATTTTCGCGCCTTGGAGACTAAGCATAGCGTGAAAATATGAATATTTTCGTGCCCCCGAGGTTATGCTGAGCGCGGAAATGTTGGTTTTTCGTGCCTCATGAGATATGTAGGGCATGGAAATCAAGGCAAACATGGCCAGCTAGGGTGAAATGTGGACTATTAGGTTGTTTCTCGGCAAATAGGAAGTGGATTTGTCTCCTAGGTGTCCAGATGAGACCAAGGAGGGTACTAACAACATTAGGGAGAAATATCGCTAGGTTACATAGTACAAAGATGTGACACTAAAGATCGAAGTGTAACTTTGAGGTATAACAACTTGGAACCTTATGCAAGGAGTATTAACCAAGTTCTATATGTGAATTATGTTCCAACACCCCCCATAAGCCAAAATGGTTGTGAGCAATGAAAATTATTTTGAGGGCCCAAGCAATAAAGGATTATGGTCACCCTTTACATTATTAATCCATATGAATTGAGGAAAGAGGGAAAAAAACATGGGAAAAATCCTCCCTCCAGAATGGACATGAAATACACCAAAAATAAACTGCTCCAAACTCAAGTAGGTGTGAACTTGTTCATATGTCTGGAGGATCCTTATTCTTGGGAAGAAGTGGATGTTGCTCAACTAGATCAGGAACATGAACAATTGCATGATGGACAATGTATCCATGTTGAATAACTCCAATACACTGATGTGAGAGCAGAAGTGGCTGCTCATTAGACTTGAACTTCATACTGAAATCAGGTCCAAATGAGTCTTGAGGTGCTTGAGCCAAAAACTTTGAACCAAGAGAGGTGAAATCAACATCAAGCAAAACTGAAATTTCCTCAAACTTTGAACCAAAAAATATTATGGCAACTCCAAGAATGATGAAAAATAGTTCCAAATTATCTTTGGAATTGAAATCTAAACTGAAATCAGATCCAAAATCGGTATGATCAGTTCCAAATGAGAGGAACAAGAGTTCAATGTGTTCCAAGACAATGTCAATGTCTCCTTCTTCAATAGAATTGTGAGGAAGTGCACTAGTCACCTAGAGGAATATGTAGAAATATTTGGATCAAGATTTGGTGAGTGCATTTGCAGCTCTCTTAAACCTTTACGCAGCCTTCAAATCATCCAAAGTATCAACAAATTTTGCACCATTAATTAGTGAAGTATGCACATGATCTTCAACAACTAGCTTATCATCCTCAAAATCAGCATTTGAAGAATTATTGGAGAACAATGATGAAAGAAGGAGAGAGAGTTCTTCTTCAACAATGGTGGTTTGGAGATCAACTCCAAATGATTGTAGATGGTCCAAATGATTGAACTTCAAACCAAATGAAGCTTTATGTGCTTGCGACTTAAAACCAAGCGAATGTATGTTGTCTCCAACTTCAATAGTACTTTGAGGAAATGTGCATGTGACCATGTAGGAAGTGAGAGGAGACATGGGACCAAGGAGTGCGAATGCATGAACTCCATAATATAATCTAGACTCCAAAATACCCCAAGGAATCATAATATTTCACATCAACAAACTCATAGGAATAATGCTTATCTTCTAGAGCAATCACTGATAGAGAATCCTCAGTAGAACAAGTATATAAGAGAACAATGAGTGGAGAGAGAGTTCTTCTTCAACAATGGTAGGACGAATGGATTCTCTTGGATCAACTGCATGGGAAGATGGGAAATCAAAGTCCTCATGAATTTCTAGAGAAATAGGAGAAGGAGTCACTTCAAGGAGACTTTCACCATTTTGAACTTGAGTTGAAATTTATGCCATATTTTCTTCTTGAACTTGCACAACTTCAGAAGAGATGCTTGAGGCCGAGACATCAGATTGGAGATCATGCGAGGAGGTGATAGGTTCAATATCCATATTCATAGAATATTCCTCATAATGCTTTCCAAAATATCTATCCAAGTTGGTCCATAGATCCTTTGGGTATTCAACGGTATCAATGAGGTAGCGCATGCTTGGAGATATTGCTAGACATATTGCTCCAAATGCTCTGTCACAGTCATTTATCCAATCATTTCTCTCTTCATGGGATATTGGATCTTCAAAAAATCCAATAGATACCTCATAGATACCTTGTCTCTTTAGATATGCAACCAACTTCAATTTCCACTATGAATAGCATGTGAATGGAGTAAGAAGATGAACTGCTTTCTAATCCATGTAGAAATTGTACTTGTAAAACAACACTGTAAATATATGTATGGAGGATAAATTCTACTAAGATACCTAAGCTTTGATACCATGTCAAATTTCTATGGCCTTGATTCCATGCAACAAATTCTACATCTAAGGATCTTGGAGCAAATACAACTTCACTATATTAGCAACAAAGATGAGCATAAAATAGAGATAGAAGAATAGCAAGAAACATAAGAGATAGAACTCAATTTGGATGAAATCCACCTTTTTCTATTATTCAATAAGATGTGTAAAATATATAATACATCTCAACAGAGAAATTCGTGAGCCTTATGAGGCAGTTGGGTAGCTCACATGAATGCTAGGCTTAATAGAGTAATTCCCCCAATCTATGCCATTGTGCCAAGTGTGACTCCTGTATTGGGCCATATTGAGGTCCAATGAACCTATGAGGACCATGAGGACATTAGGCTAGTCAATTAATGTGGATGGAATCATTATGAGGGCAAATTAGGTGGTTGAGGGCTTTGGTAGTGTCCATTAATGAGCAATTTGATGTTTTCTAGTGCATTAGCACTCTTGGTGCAACCTTATCGCATAAAACAGGGAACATGGGCGCCTCCCTCATTAAATGCATTAAGTTGGGTGCCTTTGAATCCCCAAATTAAGGAAATGGGGCGCACTTGTGGATAAAATTGGCTATTATGGAAAACCACTAGTCTAATATTTGGACAAACTGTGGCTAGGGTTTTCACCCTAGCTTGTGTAAATGAGCACCTACTAAGGAGAAGGGACTCCTTAGTAGCAGTTCATAAAATACAGTAAATAAAAGACAGTACAATAAAATAGTAAACTACTCTAAGCATGTGCATAAACATGAAAGACAAGATAATAAAATGTTTTTTGTATTGATTATACCTCCAATGTGAAGGTTGATGAAGTCTTTGCAGCAGTCCAAGAGGGTTGCTTCCAAGATCCAATGTTGTTCCTTTCTCTTTCTCCAAAGGGTTTTGGAAATGGGCCAAAGGGGCACTCAAGTGTGAAAGTAGCTCAAGGGTGAACTAGGGTTTCAGGAGTGATTTTGGCAGAGTAAGGATACAGATGATTGTGGATGTGAAATGAGGGGCCTCCATCACCTATTTATAGGTTTTTAGTGGTGGAGTGCTGGCCCATGGTTTTGGGCACCATATGGTTTAGGTCAGCTGTATAGGGTTTTTGCTTCCTTTTTCTCTCTTTTTCCTCTTTTTTGTATCTTTTATTCCCTTTTTAGAGGGTTTTTTCTATTTTTGGAGGAATTTGCTTTATTTTGGGGAAAAAAGGGGGGGTTTGGCCTTTTGGAGGCTTTTTTAATGGTTTTTTGGCCTTTTGGAGGCTTTTTAATGGTATTTTAAGGTTTTGGAGGCAAATATGGTAGGAAATATGGACAAATGAGTCATGTAATGGGGTAGATGAGGTAGTGAGAAATTTTTGGGTGTTAACATATTGCCCCCTGATGTGTGAGGGCAGGAGCTCATCGTATGGCCGATAGACATCATAAGTCTTTTATGGTTTCCCTGGGGTGTGGAGAGGAGAAGAAACGAACTAGAGCTTGGAACAACGATCCCGAACAAACTGCAAAAAATGAAAGTACATGACCTCAATAATGAATGAGGAATAATATGAACATATGGACGAGGTGGGCATTCCCATGCTTGTATCAAGATAGAGAACAATAACAAGGGGGTCCAAAAAATGGGGACCTGAAATATACATGGCCTCAAATAATGAATGAGGAAGAATCTCAATATATGGACGAGGCGGGCATACCCATGCTCGTATCAAGATACATAAAAAATAACTGTGAGGCCCGAAAAGGGGGACTTGTAAGATACATAGGGAACCACTGTGTACATCATAAGGGTCCAGAGGGGACACAAATCTGGGACATACTGCTGGGATGACCATGTCTAAGCTGAAGAACTGATACACTGGAATAACAACAGTGCTATTGAGTGTGGTACTAGAGGAACTGATGAGATGCTGGATCATAGTGACGGGAGTCATACCCTCAATGGTACACTGAACTGAAACTGAACTGGGTACTCAAGGACGCATATAACTAGATGGCTTCTGAATACAATCGCCAACGCAACCCAGACATCCACGGGAACATATAACTGGGTGTTCCGAAGTGACTCACCAATGTGCTAGAGTCGGGGGAAATCCGGGGTCTTCGACCAATAACTGAAGGGATATATACCCTGCGCGATTCTCAACAATGCGATCAAGGTGTTGAAGTCAAGCATGTGAGAAGCAACCATTTGGAGAGGCAATGATGACTCCTCTCAAAAATGGTCCGTAGGAACGCACCACAGATGGTGATGAGTCCAAGGCACAAGGACCTCTGGGTCTATCCTATGGAATAGAGGGGCTGTCGTCGATAGAGGGATACCTGCAACTAGAAAGGAAATGATATTTCCTTGATAGGAGCACGAGGTGGAAAACCGAATTGTGAGAGTATTGATGGTAGGACTGTCATACTGTGGGGGATAACTGGGCAAGTAGAGTGGGTGGAATCAAACTTCCTTTGTTCAAGGTATGATGACAGGGGATGATCGGGCAGCATATGAAACTGACTAGAGGGAAGGGGATCATAGCTGTAATGGATCAAGGATAATGACTGGGATGAGTGATACTCAAGCTGGTGTAAAATGGTAGGAGACTGCAGAATACTCTGAACAAAGGCGACCTGATTGGGGGTGCTGCTGAGATGATCGATCACGGTGCTGAGAGGTACGGGGGGGAACTTCTTCATGGGTTTAAGGAACTAGAAGAAGTGTGTTCAAAATGGTACTTTCGTGTGGATTTATACGAGCCCAGGACAGTTCATGCTCGTGATTGATTTTAGTTTTAAGGAGTCTGAAAGCGATAAGAAGACTCTGAAATAATGGAATGGTACTGTCGTGTGGATTTGTACGAGCCCAGGACAGTTCATGCTCGTGGTTGCTTTCAATTTTAGAGAGTTTGAAAGCGATAAGAAGACTCCAGGGGGTTGCTTTTTCATGTGTTAGTCTCCAAGGCCCGAAGAAGCATAAAAGAATGTAATGAAGAACTCTTCTAGCCGGTTTGACTAGAGTATTCTTTTTTCGTAATTAGTCTACCAGATACGGAAAAGGGGTAAACTTATACCGGATAGACACCCTTTCAGGTACTTTAACGAGCATGAAAGGAATCAAGATTGCTCGACGATCTTTTCATTGTTTTAGGAGTTAGAAAAGAGCTTAACAAAAACTCCCTAAGTGCCTTTTTCGTAAAGGACTTGTCCGGCCCGAAAAAGGGATAAAATTATACCAAACAAAAGGAATGGTCAGGCAAGGAGGAAGTGCTCAATCAAGGAACATTGATGATGACCAAGAACGAGGGTAGGGGGGAACACTGGGGGGCCTCCTTGTGTGATAATGAATGGTGGAAAAATAATGAAATAATTGTAGTATGGGAGGAGTGAATGGCTCATGTAAAAAAGTGGAACAATCCAATGGCGGTCGATGTGGCGTGCAAACCGAGGTAGCAACGTGTCAGGATACAATGGTGAAATTGTACCTGGTGAGAGCAAGAAATGATCTCAAGTATCATCATGAGCTCGAAAAATTGGATCCGACGATATAAAAAGTGTCGAAAACGGATAACGGCCGATGTGGCATGCAAACCGAGGTGACGGGGGGCGTTTTGGAAAAAATACCCAAAGAATATGGGGGTGAGAGCGAGAAATGATCTCAAGCATCATCACGGGCTTGGAAAAATGAATCTGATGATATAAAAAAAAAATGGAGAGCAGCCGAAGTGGCATGCAAACCGAGGCGACTAGTGGTGTCTCAAAAATGCTCAAAAAATGATGCGAAGAAAATAATAGAACGAGTCGACCATCATGATGGTCTCGTCATGCTGATTCCAGCGGTGGAAACGGTTCGAAAAATGGACTCTGTATGGGTTCAGAATGCCCAAAACAAGAAAAAGTCAACAGACTATAAATAGTAAATGGGTCCAACATGACAAGTGTCATTTGGACTTGTTGACTTTGCCTAGAGATCAGAGTTGACCAGATCTTAGTTGGTGTTTCTGGATGATCCGATCGACTGTTTTCAGATCCAGGAGTTACAGGTATTCCGATAAACTCATACATGCATTTTTCATTGCGTTCGGGAGGGGTAGTGGGTCCCAGGAGATTTTTTGTACGGTCCATGTGGGGTGGACCGTGGGTTTGTGGGGTGGAACCATTGTCGGGGACCGCGGGTTCTCGGGCTGATCACGTGGATGGGGATCGTGAGTTCAAGGTCGGGATACGTGGTCTGGTACCGCGAGTTCCGAGGTTGGACTCGCGGTTCGGGACCGCAAGTTCGGATCCTACAGGCGCGGTCTCGGACCGCGACTGTAGCCCTGACAGTTGTAGTCAGAAAATGTGGCAAGGGGCCCTAAAGCAACGATGGGGATCGAGCTTTTAGGGTTTCCCTAGGGGGAGAGGGTTACTTCTTTGACATGAGTCTGATGAGTTTTCCTTGTGTGATTGACAGGATGCCGTTAGTGCTGTGGCAAGAGCGGGAGGTACCAGATGACATCGTGGATGTCATCCGGAGGGATCGGCATGTGCGGTCTACTTTGGGTTTGTGCGGGCTGTTGAAGTTCGCACAGGTGCCCATGATGCGTTTAGCAGCGCTATTGCTGAACCGGTTAGTGAGTTTTTGGGAGCCTGACATACAGGCGTTCAGGGTGCAGGGAGAGAGGGTGGATCTCACCCTCGCAAGTGTATATTTCTTGACGGGGTTTCCCTGTCTGGGTAGGATGGCTGATACGCAGCCATGAGTATCCGCCGACGTGGATATGCTAGAGCGGTACTACGGTCCGGAGGCTAGGGTGCAGAGGAATGCACTCCGGGTGGTGGACCTGCGGGAGCCATTAGTACGGGTGATCGCAGTGTGCATGGTTCGAGTTTTGGGGTCCCAGTCGCTTGAAAACGTGTCAGGGGGCCAGATGCAGCTGGTGGAGCGGGTGTTGGATGGTGTATACTATGCCTGGGGCCAGATGTTCCTCACTTGTGTTCAGCGACAACTGACCTCGGTGAAGGAATCTGGAAAGGGATTCTATTATGGATCCTTTCTTTGTTCCTTCTTCATGGAGAGGGTACCTACACTGCGGCTGCGGGTGCTGATCAGGGCAGCAGGACCTATGGAGCCACGCATGGTGCGGTGGGGTGAGATGATGCGCTGACGAGGTGGCGGTGAGGTGGGAAGGTATTTCACCCAAGAGCTCTACCTACAGTGGTTGCAGATGCCGCTGATGCTGTAGGATTACCCATACAGGGGATCCGGAGGCACTACTGCCGCTAGGGCAGGTGTGGGGACCAGATGGTATGTATTGATTTGTTTGATTGTTGTTGATGTCAGGTTTTGTGTATGATAGGTTTGAGATATTGATATGTTGTTACTGACTGATGGATGATTTGCAGATGTTGGCCCTAGACCACCACCAGGACATGTAGCTTGCAAGGGGCAAGTGGCGATACCAGCCCTGCCGGGCCGAGGGGAGGTGCGTCAACGGGACGCTGAGGGGACTTTGGATGTTGTACGGATGCTTCTCAATCATTTTCTAGTTGGAGTGACTGATGATGGGTGGCAGGACGTGGACCTGGAGGTGATTCAGGACTGTATGAGGGTGCCACGGGAGTTTCGATCGATCGCGATCCGGGTGGCCATTTTGGTGGATAGGGGTCGGACACAGGAACTTGCAGGGGATGAGGAGCTGCCGGAGGAGGAGCGGGGTGAGGACTCAGAGGCAGCTGATGCAGGAAGTGATGGAGGTTATGACTCTCAGTAGGGAGTGGAGGGGACTCCCCCCCGATTTTGTAGCTACGACATGTATTCTATGAGGCTTATTGATGTATAGATATTTTTTTGTATAGCTGAGTACGGGGGTACTCAGGACATGTGTAGCACATTGACGTTTATTTTTTGATATATATATATGCACATGGATGCACTTTTTTGCGATGATGATTTGGTGTACGCACGTGGATGTGCTTATGGTTTGTTATATATTTGTACTGCACGTGGATGCAAGTAGTGTAGGATGATGGGCACATGTATGCCCCTTGTGTATTTTATGTTATGTATTGCACATGGATGGAACATTATGTATGTAGGATAGGCACGTGGATTCCCTTGTATAGTAATGTGTTTATGTTATTTGCACATGGATGCAAATGTTTATGTGATGATAGGCATGTGGATGCCTCTTGCAATCTTTTTGGATTTTTATATATTTTTGATGAGATGATATGGGATGATGATGCATGATGGATGGTTTACATGGTGTGATTGATATGCCAATCTAGGATGTTGTTAGCCATTTGATATGCGACACTATTCTGAGCTCTTGGGACATGGGTGAATGTTACGGATTCAAATTGTCGGCTGAGTTGTTTTGTGCGCAAGAATTTTCTAAAGAGGCAGGGATCACGCACCTGGTAGCAGTTGTTGAGCTGGGAGACAAGTAGCTGGGAGTCAAGGAACACATGAAGGTGACATATGCCCATCTAAAGGGCAGCAGTCAGGAGACCGGTCACAGCATCATACTCCACCTGGTTATTGGTAGTGGTGCCTATACATATTCCGTCAAGGTGAATCAACTCATGTGAAGGGGAATATAAGACCCATGCTGCAAAAGCCAGGTTTGGAGACTAGCGGCTTGCTCCATCAGTGAAGCCAATGTAATGATGTGGAAGATGGTCCATCTGTGATCATGCAAAAATGATGGATGTAAGGTTGCGGTAAAAAAGGTGTAAAACAAAAAGAAAGCAAACTGTACAATATGAACCAATGGGGCCGCGAGTTTGTTTAAGGATAAAAGCGTTTAAGATACAACCCATTCCGGGGATTGCGGAAAGGGTGACCTTCTGAGTCAGTTAAAATGTATGCCCCATTTTCGAGGTAGGTCTGCACGATGTAAGGTCCTTGCCACATGGATTCAAACTTTCCTTTACCAGTCTTGTCGTGGGCTTGGTCATAGGCAAGGACGAGGTACCCTTCACGGAAAGTTCAAGGGTGGACATGTTTGTCGTAACCAGCTTTGGAGCGGTTCTTGGCGGCTTCAATGGTTTGGAGGGTGGCATGACGGTCTTCATCATCTTGCTCCAGTGATAGCAGAAGTTGCTCGAGTGGGGAGGTGTCTGGTGGAAGCTCGACGGAGATGTGTAAGGCAGGTATTTGACACTCGATGGGGAGGACAGATTCTACACCGTGAACTAAATGAAACGGGGTAAAACTGGTGGTGGTCTTGGTTGATGTACGGTAAGCCCATAGTGCAGGGAAAAGCATGTGATGCCAATTGGACTTATGCCGGTCAACAGTGCGTTGGAGGATGGTTTTAAATTTTTTTTTAATGGCCTCTACTTGGCCGTTCCCTTGGGGGTAATAAGCAGAGGAATACTGATGTTTGAACTTTAGTAGGGTGGATAACTCATGCCAAATGGAATCTTCGAAGTGTGAACCATGGTCTGAGACCAACTGTTTGGGGACCCCAAATCGAGTGATAACATGGTTAAAAAAGAAATGGGCAGTGGTGTCAGCTTTACAATTGAAGGTGGGCATGGCTTCAGCCCATTTGGTGAAGTAGTCGATGGTGACAATGATGTACTTATGACCATTGGCGGATGAGGGTTTACATTCCATGAAGTCGATGGCCCACTTACAAAAGGGGCCAACGGTGACGATTGGGTGTAATGGAGCGGGTGGTGTCCGAGCCTTAGGGGAAAAAAGTTGGCAATTATGGCAATGTTTGACCGCTGTGATGCAGTCGGTAAAGAGTGTGGGCCAGAAGTATCCGGCGTGGATGACCTTTTGGGCGGTGGCCATTCCAGAGAAATGTTCGCTGCAGGCACCGCTATGACAGTCATTGAGGACTTGTTCGGCTTCCTTGTGTGTAAGACAACGATAGAGAATCGTGTCAACCCCTCGCCGGTAAAGGACATTGCCTAAGAGGAGATATCGAGAGGCCCGGTGACGGATACGACGACGTCCATCACAATTTATGTTGGGTTGAAACTTCTGTGTGTGAAGGTATAACAAAATATCACCGTACCATGGGTCATCAGACGAGATGATGAACAAGTGATTGTCGGGTAACTCATCGAAGATTTGTGGGGATGACAAAAGGGATGGGAGATCGGTGATGAGATGGGCAAGCGCAAGGGATTTAGTGCTCTTAGGGGTTGTGAAAGTGAGGTCATATTCTTGGAGGATAATGACCCATTTAGCAACGTGACCTTGTAGGAGGCATCGGTTCAGGAGATAGACCATGGGGTTGGAGTCGGCGACAATTGTGGTTTGACTGAGTAAAATGTAATGTCGCAATTTTTGGACGGAAAAGACCACAACAAGGGCTTGTTTTTCCTCATACGAGTAATGTAGGGGTGGTCCAGATAAGGTCTGGCTGACGTAATAGATGACATGCTCCTGGAGAGCGGTTTCTTCTTGAACAAGGACTCTGGACACGGCATAATCGGATGCCGAGACATACAGGATGAAGTCTTGAGAGAAATATGGGGGGGAGATCAGAGGGGCTTGGGTGAGAGCTTTCTTAAGGGATTCAAATGCATCTTGTGCCTGGTCATCCCAAAAAAAGGGTATGTGGGTATGAAGCAGGCGTAAGAAACCATGAATGGTGGTGGCATAATTAGGAACAAAGCGACAGAGAAAATTAGATATCCCCTGTAGACTCTGGAGCTGCCGGAGCGTGCGAGGAGAGGGAAGGTCTATGATGGCTTGGAATTTCAGGGGATCAACAACGATTCCTTTCTGGGAAACAATGAAACCCAACAACCAGCCTGCCGGAATGCAAAAGACACACTTGTGTGGGTTCAAGAGGATTTGATATTTGCGACAACGCAGAAAGACTTGCCGGAGGTTGTTAAGGTGGTCTGATCGTTTCTGGGAACGAGCTGTAAGATCGTCAAGATAGATTAGCAGGATATGGACGAAGTCGTGAAAACAGTAGGTCATGGCCTGCTGGAAGGTGGCACCAACATTTTTTAGGCCGAAAGGCATGACGCGATAGGAAAAGGTTCCCCAGAGGGTGGTAAAGGAAGTCTTGTACTGATCCTCTTTGCAGATCTGAATCTAGTTGTATCCGGAAAAACCGTCCATGAAAGATAGGACTTCATGCCCCGCACACGCATCGATGAGTTGGTCAATAAATGGCGTGGGGAATTTGTCTTTGGGACAGGCTCGGTTTAAATCGTGGAAGTCAGTACATACTCTAATGGTTCCTTGTTTCTTGTTAACAGGTACGGGGCTATAAACCTAAGTGGTATATGCAATAGGATAAATGAATCCTACTTTGCGAAGTTTCTCAATCTCTGCTTTAACAACGGGGAGCTTTGAGGGATGAATGGGGTGTTGTTTCTGGAAAACGGGGGTACATCTGGCCACGTGTCAATGTGGTGTTCTATAATAGCAGGGTTGAGACCAGGCATTTCGGTATAGGACTAGGCAAAGACATCACGAAACTCTTGGAAAAGTTTTTTGTACTCTCCGATCTCATATTCACTGCAAGAGGCACCTAAAGTGATGAGTTCAGGGGCATCTCTTGGGGTAGCGATATCAATTTGGATTGTGGGTGAGATGTTGGCCATGTTAACTTCCTCAAAGGCATCAGGAGCGGGAATGGGATCCTTAAAACAGTCGACTTTGGTGGGAAGAAAATCTTTGGACTCAACCGCAAATTGCGTGGCTGTGGTGGAGGAGGACTCTTTTGGGAGGAAATAGGAACAATGGTGCATGTCTTCCCAGGGATAATCTGGGGTAGTGAGATCCTCTAGAATCTCCTCATCATTGCAGAAACTTTGAGTTGTCAAATCGGTTGATGAGGGAGTGGTAGTCGAAGAGATCATATAGATGGTGTTAATCTCTCCGGATGAGGGTGATACTGGGGGGTGGATCTCCTCAATTGTGGGGGGTTTCGTCTCAAGGTCCAAACTATTCATCTCGTAGAGAGCTGCTCTGTAATCTGGGAGATCAGGACAATGATGTGAGTAATGGACATAAATACCGCATATTGCACAAGGGTGGTTGGTACTTAGTGATTTATCACAAGGATTAGGGGTTGGATCGAGTTGGACAACCGGGATGTTGGGGTCATCGTCAAGCATTTGCATGTGTTCCTGTAATGCAGGTAATTGTGGACATTGATGAGTCGGATGGCCTAACTCATCACACAACGAGTATTTGGGAGGAGCACGAAATACGGGGGGGGGGGGGGGTTAACTGTTTTGGGTGGGGGTACAGCAGTGTATGGTTGTGGGCCTTTGCCCCCAGTGTGCTTGATAAGAGGGGGGGGGATTCGTAGATGACGAAGGGGTAGTGACACCGAGAGGTGGTTGACTAGTACTGGCGATGGGTTGCACCGGTTGTAGGATGACATTCGGTGTCGGCGGGGGAATGGGAGGAGAAATATACCACACGGGTAATCCTAAGGTTAACTCGGGGAGGCTGAGAGTAGCCATAACTGGGGCACTTACTATTCCCGAGGTAGGGAATAGGAAGGGGATTGTGTGTATGGGTGTAACATCGATATGACTGGGTACCAATGGTGGTTTGGGTAACAAGCGCGGTTGATTGTTGGGTGTTTATGCATTGTGGGAAATGGTATATAGGTCAGATATTTCGGTCGCTGGTGACGGTGTAGGAATGGATTGGAATGTTGAGGTCATAAACGTATCTGAGTAAATTCTGGGTCCCAAGGAGGAAACCAACGAGGTAGATGCACCACAAACAGGTTGTTCAACCATGGGGAGAACATTTTCAGGTGCAGTGGGGGCATTGGGATCGTAATAGGTGAGTTGATCGACCTTGACCACGCGTCCGTCATGGGGGAACATCATGGTACGAAAAATGGATGAGGCAACCGCTCGAATGACATACATGTAGTTGCGGCCAAGTAAGAGGTTATAATCAAGTTGGGCATTGATGAACTCTATGTCAATGAGCACGATTTTTCCAGCCAGCTAGATGGGGACATTAGCTAAGAGACCTTGGGGTTGAGCCGAATGGCCGTCGTAGGCTCTCAATGCAGTGGTGGAATGCTAGAGAGTAGGGGATCCCAACTTCTGCCAAATGAATGTGGACATAACGCATGTAGAGGCACCTTCATCGATAATGCACCGATGGATGATAAGATTCCGAATGGAAACATAAACTTGGAACGCTAAAGTGGAAGGCAGGCGTGGTTCGGATTGGTCCAAATCGAAGGCCATTAGTCGTGAATCATTTGGGTCAATAGCACCAATGGCGGAGAGCAAAGTATTGCGCTATGAAGGACAGTTTTTTAAGACTTCTAATGCAGACATGGCTGCGGGAGACTGGGCTAAGTCATCTACAAGGTTGTAATTAGATGCAGCGTGAGCATTGGGATTATTGTTGATGCGATGAAGTCAGAAGCGAGGTGCTTTGGAGGTGCCATCTAGTGGAGCTGGAGGTATACGTAACGTCTGATCAGTGGGATGAGCGTTAGTGTTTTTGTCGGAGGGAGGGGCTTCAGGGGTGGAGCCATATTGGTTTTGACGAGTTTGGAGGTTGACATCGGCGGATGAAATCATTAATAAGTGGTGGGTACCTAAATCTATCATGGGTTGATTAGGAGAGGCATAAGTGATTTGCTGTTGTGGTGGTACATTTCCTTGAGGGAGAGCCAATGGTTGAGTGTTCACTACGCCTTGGGTTGGTAAGGGTTTTTGTAGCACCAAGGGTTGATGCTGAGGTGGTGGGGGGTTGGGTGATGCCTGAGGAGTCGCGTGCCCTTGGCGATGGGCATCATCGGTCCAAAGTTGTTGAGTTCGCTTTAAATGTGGGCAAGCATGAGTGTAATGGCCATAGACCCCGCAAATAAAACAAGGATGGTTTGTTCGCAAATTAGGATTTTTGGCTTGTTTGGGAGGCCGATCTGGGTTCTGGTTGGCAGGGGCCACGTTATTGTTGTTTGGGGGATTGGGAGGTTGACTACCTTGGTCTGGAGGGGGGTTGTTCCCACGGTTACGACCTTTGCCGTGGTTTTGTAGGCCCTGTTGGCACTGGTTATTTTGGTTCTGCTGCGGATTCTGTTGGGCGTACACTTGCCCTTGGGAAGCAGGTGGGTTCTGGGGTTGTGCAGGTGCGGGAGCAGGCTGCGGTGGATAATAAGTAGGTGGAGGTGGCACAGGTGCTGAACCTTGTGGGGGTTGCTGATACGTCTGCGGAACAGGTTGTGGGTTTGCCATAGGGGCTGCCTGTGGCGGGTAATAAGCAGGTTGGGATTGAGAGGACACAGGAGCTGGTGCAACTTGTGGGTGGTAATATGGCTGAGGTGCGACTGGTGGGGCGTAAGTGGGGGCGGCATGGCCAAAGCACTGAGGTGGACATGAGGGTCCGTGGGAATGATGGTGATGTGCCATGGGAGCATACGAATTGGTTGCTCCGGACTGAGATGTAGGCCACGAAAGGTCGGGGCCATGGCTAGGACGTGCTATGGAAAAGGGTTGGTTATGTGAAGCTATACGACCAATGATGCCATATGCGGCATGGGATGCCCCCGGCGCATCGTTTCAGGAGGAATCACCGCGAGGGGCGTCAGGTATGATGGAATACAGATAACCCGAATGGGTGTAAATAAGGTCAAATTGTTGGGCTTTGAGGATGGCCTCTTCTTTGGACTAGGGTCGTTCAGATGCCATATCCTTGGCAATGACAGGAAGGAGGGATTTTAGAAACCAATCTAAGAAGATACAGTCGTCTAACTTGATTTTGTAGAGGCTGCAGCGTCGAAGCCACTCATGAATGTGGTTAGTGATGTGGGTAGTCGTGTTCTATCTGCAAGACAGTAGGATCTCAACTCCCGTGTCATAGAAGACAGGTAACTGAAAGAGCTGCAGGAAAGTCGAGGAAAGGGAAGTAAAGGTGGCATGGGTCCCATGGGGCTGCTCGATGTACCACTTAGCTGCAGAGCCAGTGAAGGTGCGCTATAACAGACAGAGGCGAACAGAGTCGTCCACTATGGAGTTGGAGGAACACCATAGATGGAAGGACATAATATGGTTCTGGGGGTCTTCACCTGCCTTGCCCTCAAACTTAGGGATGTCGGAGGGGAGCTTGGTGGGCATGTGATGCCACGCAGGGCCGTGTCTGATGGGATCGTTAGTCAGTCTAGCTAGGTCAGGAAGGTTGAGACTAGCCATGAATGGAAAACTAGTAGAAGGATGTGACATACTAGTGGTTGTGACCATGTTGGGGACAATGCCCCCAAGTGGAGGGGCTGGGTTTGGGATGTTTCCCCAAAATGGAGGAACGAAAGTGGTATGGGATGGTCCTGCACTACCAAGGGTAGTGTGAGTCACTGATGGAGTGGGGATAGGTATGCTAGCTATTGGAATGGGTACAGTAATCGGAATGGTAGATGTGGGCCCCATCGAGGGAATACCCAAAGCTAGTGTGGTAGCTGGTGTGGTGGTGGAGGCTCCACCAATGGTCCCTACAAAGAAAGGGGTGGAAGTCATGCCAGCCATGGGGCTGGTTGGTGCAGTGTAAGTGGGGTTCTCAGACTCTGCCTCAGAATCAGAGGTAAAATAAGGGGCGTCTAGATCGGGTGATGGAGTTCTATGCCGTTGACGAGTGGAGTCAAGTGACAAAGCTCGAGATCTATGATGAGTGGTATCAAGTGATGAAGATCTACGTCTATGACGGGTGATCTCAAGTGAGTCATGCTGTGGGGGCTCGCCCCGGAGGCACCGAGAATGTCTTGGGGACTCAATGGTGACAGATGGTTTCAAGTATATGGGGGTTGTGTTAAGTGAAAAACAACTCAAAAACCCTAATGCAACCGAGTGTACAGAAGGAGAGTGCAAAAAATATGGCACTCAGGCCAACAACCAACTCAAAACACTTACTGTAACAGCTGTGCTATAATAAGTGGAGTATCAACAGAAATGGTCAGAATACCAACAAGCAGTAGGTTTCCTAGAAAATAAAAATAGTGGACTCGCTAGACCAAAAGGAGGTAAAGGAGCATGCAAACACCTAGCTAAATAGTATTCTGACTCAACTAGACATATCCTATGCAAGGTGATGAAATCCAAGTCAAACAATATGGATAGTAGAGCCAAGTGGATAAAGATATCCCCCTACCGGGAGGGACACCAGGTAGTCAATCCTAGAAGAAAAGCAACTAAGATGCCCGTTCATGACACGTTCGGTTGGGTGAATCTTTCGTTTGGTTCTATTTCCGCTGTATCCCCATATGGGTGATACACTGAGAACTGCGAAAGGTATCCTTCCGTTACTGAATGGATTGCGGTATTCCACTCAGGCTTCCGGAACCAGTCTGGCGACTTCAATCCTCCTAGGGGAGAGGCCTTCCCGATAAATTGGTTTTAAACCGTGTCAAAAAATACTAGGGGATTTTGGTTCCCTAATGGACAACAACTATGTCTCAAGTGTAAGCAACCGAGGGGTGTTATTTGGATGCCTATCCCCCCGATCCTACCTAACTACAAAAAATCTTATGTGTTCCCCGAGTGGGGTTAGAATGTTGGTTGTGTTAAGTAGTATTTTAGGGATCACTTGAATTAGGTGACAGAGTGTGTGCGTGTGAGATAATGAACCCAAGTAAAAGTGCCACGGGGTGGGCAACTTTCTAACTAAAAATAACAATGCATAAATTAAACTTTGAAATGAAAATTTTTCTCTTTTCAATTAAAATGCTGAAATTTAAAAAATATTCTGTAAATGGAACATAAATAATACTGCAGAAAAAGGGCTCTAGGGAAGTATGGCTGTAGATAGGACAGATGGCTGTGCAGGTGTAGAAAATATTCCAGCAAAGTGCTGGGTTCAAAATAGGGAAAAAGTGTCGAAAACAGACCGCGGGTCTGTGGCAAATCTGAGCGGTCGGACCACGGGAAATAGGTCGACAGTCGCGGATAGGTTGCGGGAACTTGGCTGAAATACGCAGGTGGACCACGGGAAAAGGGCCGAAAGTCGCAAGCGGATAACAGGTAAATGGTTGAAAGCCGCAGGCGGACCGCGAGAAAAAGGTTGAAATACGTAGGCGGATTGCAGGAAAATAGTTAAAAGCTACAGGCGAGACGCGGGAAAAAGGCCGAAAGACGCAGGTGGATTGCAGGTAAATGGATGAAAGCCGCAGGTGGGACGCAGAAAAAAGGCCGAAAGACGCAGGTGGATTGTAGGAAAATGGCTGAACGCCGCAGGCGGGATGCGGGAAAAAGGCCGAAAGATGCAAGCGGATAGCAGAAAAAGGGCTGCAAGCCGCAGACAACTTGCGGGAAAAAGGGTTAACAGTAGTGGTCGGACTGCACGAAACAGGTTGATAGCCGCAGACGGCCTGCGGGAAAAAGGGTTAACAGCAGTGGTCGGACTGCACAAAACAGGTTGATAGCCGCAGTCAGATCGCAGGTAACAGACTAGAAATCGCCAGTAGATCGCCAGAAACAGTCTGAGAGCCGCGGTCGGATCGCATGTAAAAGTTTGAAATGCGCGGTCAGAATGCAACTACGGGGGGGAAAAGACGCGTTTTACGGCAGCCGAAAGGGACAGCCGAAAGGAAAAAACAAAGAAATAATGCAGAAAATTAAAAACGTTTAAAACTATAACCAAAAATTCAAAGGAACACAAGGGGAGTCACCAAAACTGTGGCTAGGGTTTTCACCCTAGCTTGTGCAAATGAGCACCTACTAAGGAGAAGGGAATCCTTAGTAGCAGTTCAGAAAATACAGTAAATAAAAGACAGTACAATAAAACAGTAAACTACTCTAAGCATGTGCATAAACAAGAAAGACAAGATAATAAAATGTTTTTTGTATTGATTCTACTTCCAATTTGAAGGTTGATGAAGCCTTTGTAGTAGTCCAAGAGGGTTGCTTCCAAGCTCCAATGTTGTTCCTTTCTCTTTCTCCAAAGGGTTTTGGAAATGGGCCAAAGGGGCACTCAAGTGTGAAAGTAGCTCAAGGGTGAGCTAGGGTTTTAGGAGTGATTTTGGAAGAGTAAGGATACAGATGATTGTGGATGTGAAATGAGGGGCCTCCATCACCTATTTATAGGTTTTTAGTGGTGGAGTGCTAGCCCATGGTTTTGGGCACCATATGGTTTAGGCTAGTTGTATAGGGTTTTTGCTTCCTTTTTCCCTCTTTTTCCTCTTTTTTGTATTTTTTATTCCCTTTTCGAGGGTTTTTGCTATTTTTGGAGGAATTTGCTTTATTTTGGGGAAAAATGGGGTTTTTGGCCTTTTGGAGTCTTTTTTAATGTTTTTTTGGCCTTTTGGAGGCTTTTTAATGGTATTTTAAGGTTTTGGAGGCAAATATGGTAGGAAATATGGACAAATGAGTCATGTAATGGGGTAGACGAGGTAGTGAGCACTTTTTGGGTGTTAACACAAACCCCCTAGACTAGGCACTATGAAGCCAAACCATGGAAGAACTTACATTAAACACTTGGAACCTTATGCAAGGAGTATTAACCAAGGTCTAGATGTGAATTATGTTCCAACACTATTTGATCACAATAATCATTATGAATAGGGTTGAAAGTTGAAACTCATGTGATCATATGTTTTTTTGTTGTGCACACCTAAAGTATTTATGATCTATCAATATTTAGTGAAGATAAGTGTTGTACCTATAGATATGCTAGCTATCAAGGGAGAAGAGCAACGATGGAGGATTTTTATGATGCAAAAATATCAAAGATTGATGATCACATGGTCATCTTTTTTGGGGTTTTTGATGGTATGTTTCCATTAAAAACTTCCTTTGTTCTATTTTATACTGTAAATGGGTTGAATTTACAGTTTATTTCTATGCAAGTGTTTTAAAATGAACAATGGTGATGAGAATATTGTAGCTTGAATCGAGACCAATTTTGTCTCTTTTCATGCAGTTCTAAGATATTTTGCTGGTTTGTTTGACCTAGACCATGGTAGATCTTGTGCTACTCAGTATTTGAAGCAATGCCTTTTTGATAACTTGATAAGCCACCCCAAATTTATGATGGACACCAAGTTGGACATAAGTGTGTGAAGGTTTCGAATGCCTCCTGGCTATGAATTTCCTTATTGATTTTATAATATTCAAATTGGATCCTTCATAACCAATCCCTTGTACTCCAATTCATATCTGCAATTTAAAAGTTCAGCTGAAATATATCAGCAAAATAATGCTGAGTTCTTGAAGGCTGCAAGTAGTATTTACAGATATGATGGGTCAACAATGTCAATGAATGTGCTAGTTGGTCACAATATTTATGTTTCCAATTTTGGAGATTCTCAAGCAGTTATATCAAAGGCAGGCGAAGTGAAGTATCACATATGCTTTATTCATACGCTACTATCTGTTACTTTTGTACTCTGGTAAAAAATCTCCGCCTATTATCATGTATGCATAGGATTTAAATGACTTTGACCATAATACAAATAAGGACATTGTACTTTTATTGGTGTTAGTTTAGGGAAGTGTTGAAAATATCTCTAAATTCTCCTGATATTTCTAATATTTTCATAGTTTTTCAAGTTGTTGATATTTTCCAGACTTTCATAGTTTTTCATATTTACTGATATTTTCAAGATTTTTTGAGTTTTCAGGTCCAAGTTTATGCTTTCCAATATTTTCAAAAAGTTTCTTTTCGGACCCTTGGTGATAGATTCCCCAAACTGATAGTTGGAACATTGTTTTAGAGCACATATCCATGAGAACCCCCAATGACCATTTCGTTTTCCTTTAGCCTAAGCATCTCCCTGGACAATCAAAACTTATTCTTGTTTCATTATTTGATGAATGTTTTCTATAGATGATTTCCATTTTTGCAATATAACATTTCCGAATTTCTTTGTTCTATACATTCTTTCTAATGTTGTGAAGATGGATCTCAACATGTTTGGCATTGGAATAAATGATAAAACACTTTGGTGTCACAAAAGTGATGTGTGTTTTGAGTATTTGGGAGTAGATATCACTAAGAATCCTCTCGAAACATATTGCTTCTAAGGTTGCATTGACTGATGCTTTGTATTTTGCTTCCATGGATGGACAATGTAAATGGTATTGGCTTCTTATTGACCTATGAACTATGGTTACATAATGTGGTTGTATTTGGGCTTTGGGTTATGGTATTTCTAGTACCATATATGGAAACTATCCCATGATCAACACCTAAGCCCATACCAAATGAGTAAGCTATGGTAGGTTTCTTTAATTGATGGAACCTGTCTAGTTTGAATGATTGTGCACAATCAATGTGAAGTTATAAATTTGCACATATTCAAGACCATAGTGCATCATTCCCTTCACAATGCCAGATTAGTTGGAGGTGTCCTAAAAATAGTCAAGACATCCTAAACTTTCCTCATAGTTATGATAAGCTAGGATTTATATATATTAGTACATTTGTAAGAAGAAAGAGCATGCATACCTTCAGAAGTAGACTACATTAAGCTTGGATTGTAGAAAGTCTATATGTGTCAATTTTTTTTGCTTTGAATGTTATTGCAAGAAATGTTGACCGAGAAGAATTGAGAGTCCCGTTATCCACTAAAATTGCACTTAGTGGATTCCGAGTGAACCGTCGAAGACTTGAACAATCTAATTTTTCATCATCAATGTTCTAAGGCCCATCAGACCTTCTAGGCCCCTTTTTATTTTTGTACCACATGTTCATACCCCATTGGGGAATTGTAATAAAATGTACTAGCATGGTGTCTTTATGTAAAATAGTCGGATTCCTAGGACTTAAACGTTAAAATGACTAGCCCAGAGTGTTTTTTTCCTTGGAAATTATTTGTTGTTGAACAAACGACTAATAATTTTCGAGTTTTTCACTCAATCCTCCAAAGTTGGGGTGGTCAACGTAATTTTTAAGCCTTAAGAGGTTATTAGAGCCTAAGTGCCAATGTATTAAACCATTCTAGACATTAGTTTTTATTCGTATGGACATGTATTAGGTCCCCCTAGGTTTTTTTTAAGTTCCGTGAAAAAAATATTTTTTTCCGTAAAAACAAGCCACATTTTAATGGTTTGATTAAAAAAATTGGAAAAGTGATAAAATAATGGTTTAGGGGTTGTTTTGGCCATGGGGGTGCTCATTTTCTAACCCGGAGCACCCACATTACCCCTAAACCCACTTTCCTAAGTGTTTAGATACTTTATTTTTCATCTATTTTGCAAAAAGTAAAAAAATGAGAAAAAAATGCAAAATCCCAAAAATCAAAATCCTAAATTTTGGGGATGTGTAAGAGATTTTGGATCAGCTATGTTTGGGGGCATGTAAGAGATATTTTATGACACTTTTTAGGCAACTAACTTTAAGGGATCATTTCCCCATGACTTGGGTGCATTTCCCAAAAAGAGTGCCCATGATTTGGGGATTGTTGCAGCTGATTTTTAGGCCCTCTTTGGGTTGATGTATGGGCTGATTTGATGCTGATTTTTGGCAGCAAAATAAGTGGGAGGCAGCCCCATATTCTCCTTAAATCATGGCACACTCTCTCCCTCAAAAAGTGCGCCCTCCCCTCTCTTTTTCTTCTATAAATATTGGGCACCTCTCTGATTCCAAACTAGTTAGAGTTGGATAAGAGAAGGCCTGCTCTTGTAATATGAAATATTATTTTGCATTGAGAATAAAGAAGCTTTGGACGCTGAAATGTGTAGTGCATTAGCGTGTGGATCAAAATTGTGATTTTATTGATATGGTAACTTATTCCTTTGTTGCAAATTTATTGTTTACTCTTGTTATAGATATTGCCTTAATGATTCTTTTGGATTAATAGGAATAGGAAGTTGTAAGTAAGTTTACTTTCATTTTCTATCTTTTCATGTATGATTGGAAATAAAAAATTTGCATGTTAAATAAGTTTATTTGCATGCTATTTTAATTTCTGTTTGTATGTGTTTACAAGATCTCATGGGTATGCAAGTTTTGTGATTTATCTTCCAGGTTTCCAAGCTTGGAGGAGGATTGGATCAAGTTTGACTCCACTCCATCTTCAACAATATTCAAGAACATTGTCCCTCAACACTCCACAAAGAAGCATTCTCTGTTTGATATTTTCTGGCAACAAGCTCTCTTATACTTACTCTTTCTCCTATAAAAATTATTTCTTCTTTGTTACTGTTTTTGGGTACTTTCAGAACTGATCTTCTTAGCAAGCTTATCAAAAAATCAGATCTTATTTTTTTATGCATAGATCCAAGACACTTCAAAATTATTATTTCATTATTGGGTCTTGCTTGGAAAAGAGTCTTTAAATAATTTTTTCAAGTCAAATTTTTAGGATTCTTTAAAGATTTATTCTTTAAAATTTTTAAGGTTTAAATCAAGCAAATAAGTGCTCTATTGGATTCCTTTTCAAGGCTGTCCAAGACCCTAAGAGGGTGGCTTTTTAACCATTCCATCTTAGCTCATTTTTGCAGTTAACTAGTTTTTTAACTTAGATATTTTTAGTATTTTTTGTTTTTGCCCAAATCACTTTGAAATTGATCTTGGGCACTTTTTATACTAATATATTTTATTGGTTTTTGTATTATGACAATAGATAGAAGGTTTTCAAGTACACATTTTGACAAGTTAAGATGATCCAGAACCTTCACTAAACCTAACCTTTCCTTTCTTACTTTGCCTCTACAATTTGTAACCTCTTTTATCCAGATCTATAAGGAGAAAGAGGAGTTATTTTATTTCCAGTTTGGGCATTGTAACTGGAAATAAAAACTATTTTGGAAGTAAGCTCACAAATATTGCTTCTCATCCCCCCAGGGGGGATTGGTGTCGGTTCAAATTTTGTGATTGTTGTCATTTTATCAAACTTTAATAATTTTCACATTAGATTAGACTAATTTAAAATCAACTAAGTTAAAATAAAATCTAATGTCATGGTCCAATCCAAATATTGGGCCATTGACTCTCTCAGGACTTAGGAACATTTTTGTTTTCTTTTTTGCAGACTGTATACTTTTTTCACTACAATATTTTTCATCTTTTGCAAAAATTAAATCAAATACTAACCCACTACCTCGGTAGTGTAGTAATTAGAAAAAAATTCATTTTTTCAGTCATTTACTTTGCAAATAACCCCCTTTCTTTCCTGAAGTATGGTTTCAGGATAAGCGCTTGCCTGAGTACTGGACAAAAAAGAGACTCTTGGGGTTCTTAATAAACAAGAAAACCTGTTCAAAACATTTTAAAATTAACAAGGCTTTGTCCCAAGTATGCTCTGGATCACTGCAGCTTGATTGAACATGCTGATCAAACCAAAAAGAGACTTACTGACTAGTAATTATTTTAACATTTCCTAATAAGCCTCCCACATATGAAAATATGGCGTATCGATTCTTGGCATAGTGTGGGTAAATTCCTTAAAGGAAGCGGGAACAACTGGGTAGCGACCTCAGGATACCGTTAGAATACACCCTTGTTTGGTGTAGTGTTGAACACCTCCTAGATACTACGATCCAACCCACATTTCTGAGTGAGGAGCCACCTTGTAAAATTCCGGACATATTTTCAGTACCTTATGGTATATTGGAAATCCTCTTTCCCCTAATAATCCACTCATTTTCACATTAATTTAAAATTGACCAAGAACCTTTGCACAACATTTCATTTCAAGCATTGCAAACAACATTTCATTTGACTCCGTTTTCAACACTGGTCTTTCTTGATTTATAATTGCAATTCATATTTAATTTCTATCATGTGTTGAATGAATTGATAAACATGTTTAATTTCTATGTTGTTTAATATTTATGTTGTTATGATTTCAAATTATATTGCAAATATCTTGTGTCAATTTTGTTGTTAAAAAAATCCTAAAAAATCTAACTCATCCATCAAGAAATAGCTAGCTTAATAAACCTTATCAATCTTTAGGGTCCACCCCCCTTGGGTTCATTAGGAGTTTTCCTAAATGGAGGAGTCAAGAATCAAGTGACAGTACTTGACTCGAGGATTTCCCCCAAGGACACACTTAGTGGCTTGAATATTTCTGCCACGTTAACCCCAAGTGTGTTTCCGATGGAAACAAGTCCGAAAAAAAATTTGACCAATAAGGATAAGTAGTTATATTAAGAATATAAAGAGAATTCACAATACAAAAAAACAATATAATGTATGTGTCCACATGTTTCGCACTTCTATGAAATTTCCTTTGCATATCACCAATTTTGCTTGTATATTAAAAAGTTTAAAAAAGGTCTAAGCACTTTCAAGCATGTAGCATGAAGGATCAAACACTTCATTTAGATTCAATTTTCTTTCTTACATTTTCCTGTATGTAAATCATGGACCAATTTTGTAGCTAAATACAAAAAGAAAAATGCCTATATCTATTGTGTTCCTATCGAGGAAACATCTCTAGTAAAGAAATAGTATGGACAAAGCAGTAGACATTCCTGGGAAATTTTGCCCAGATGTTTCTTGGCATTTTCTGTACATGCCAAGGGGTGCTATTCCATGAAACTATCTTCACATCTCCCCAAAGTTCACATAAATGAGAATCAAAATTGTAAATTTTCTCAAAAGGAGCAAGGTTATTATATTCTGAACACAACAAGAGGATGGGACCCATGTTTTGCACACAGTGATAGATAAAGGCATTAGAAATCAATTACAACATTACAAATGATTGCAAAAGATTTTGCATTTGCCTATATAATATGGGTCAAAATAGTTTTAAGGGATTAGATAATGATGTAACATTCCTTTACATTTGTTAATCATTCCAACCTTAGGGGAAAGGAAAATGTTGAATTCAAGCACCGTCTACTCAAAGTGGATCTAGCGATCCCAAAGTACCACATACCTTACAATATGTTTCCACCTAATATTAGATGTATGGAGTTTGATGCATCCAAATCATTGTCTAAACAGTGAGATGAAGGTGTGATACCCACAGTACTTGCATTTAATGTCCTATAGTTGCTTTCCATGACACAAACCTGTCAATAGATACTTCATGATTTTGTGCAAAGGCACTTATAACTGCAATACGTTCATTTTCTTGTCATTATTGAGAGGTTCAAAATAGTGCCACTCTTGCCTTCACTGCTTATGGATTGGTAGTGTTAAGTTATGTTCCTTCCTCATGGTCATTAGTGTCTAATTGAAGGTTTTGGAGGACTTACTTAAGATTGAAAAACATGTCCATCTAGTAGTCACATCAACGCTATCCAAAATATGATGATATATCTTACTATCTTAGCTCTTAATGTTTATATTCTTCTATGGTGTGTCAAACAAAGGTTTTTGATTGCACAACAACATACCTGCATCAATGGGAAACTACTTTCTATTTCAATGCAATGCTACCAAGACATTGAATGCAATACACATAAGGCTCGATAATAGGTTTTTATATGTAGCTATCAGTGATGGATTCATCCTACAAGCACGAAGATTATGAAAGGTTCCTCAAAAGATTGAAAGGATGCATGTTTGATTCTACATATGAAGTTAGGTTGGTTTCATTTGAGGTTATTAAGCAGTTTCTTAAATCTCTAGAATCAAACAAAGACAACAATATATTGGCACTTCTATTGGTAATATCTATCAATGGATCCATATTAATTTTCAACCCCATGCTAATAGAGTGCTTAGAACCAGAGAAAAATCCTAATTGTCTTTGCAACATTCTACAAATATTTTTCCTTTGTAATTCACTTGAATGTCTCAATTCCAACAATTTGATAGGTGAGGATCAAACAAATATTTCTTAGGATTACCATATAGTATTGAATATCTAGTGTAAGTTCATCACACTTTTGGGAAATTTGCAACATGGGAAAACACAAGAAATATTGATATGATGCTTCGGAATCTGTATTAAGTGATTCAGAAAATTCATTAGAGACTTGATCTTGTCAGATTTTTGATGTCATGAAGCAATCAACTATGCAGATCATGATATCAATATTGAGAAGTCAGAATAGTGGATACTTATCAGTGCATCTGTACTTGGATTGCTATCATCAAGAAATATAGTAATCCATGTGAATCTATAAACATGATAAAGGAAAAAATAGAGGGTATCATAGCCTTTGGTCTCCTATAAGAAGTTAGTTGGATTGGCTCAAAAATTTCCAATAGAGAATCCCCCATTAAAATGTTATGATGTAGGAAATATTCAGTGAAAAGTATGGGATATCAAGAAGAAATAGATTTGTATGCTAAAGCCATACTAGATACATGGTTCACATGTATTAAAATCATCGAGGATGAATATGTTAACCTTATACAAAAAAATTTGTTTCCTTGGTACGCTCTATGAGTTCCACTCCATGCAAAAGAACTGTGAAGAATGTCGTTCCCACCTAAGTTGAAAGAGTGATGGAGCTATGCTTTGATTTTGTAACTGATAGCTTTAATCAATGGGTAGTGTACTTTGATTATCTTTCATATTGGGTACTTGGCTTAGAAGTTGATTCCAAATTTATGACAAGAAATGGGGACTTATTTTGACGTTTATTTGATAAAGAACTTGATAACCATCATGAAGAAAGACTTCCGATTTCTCAGATTTGTTGTTTGCATCTACAGAAGCAGCTTAATGCTCAAGTTTTGAAATCTAAATTTGAAGGTACCAAAATTAGTTTTGCAACTAATTTAGATCAAGATTCCCATTTCAAATACCAGGAAGAAATTAAAGTTTTCCCTTTTAACTACCAGGAAGAAATTAAAGTATTTATCTATACATGGATGATGAATTTTTTTGTCTAAAACCATTTTATTTGCAAAGCATTGTAACAAATTGGAGAGAATCTTGAGTTGTGTGGGTGGTATATTTAATCACCAGGATGTCTTAAAGATTCTCTACCCTTGTCTCCTGTGGATTTATGGCTTTTCATTTCATCCCTTTGGGAAGTAATGTAATGACTTGTCGTCAAGGTGTTCTGAGGAGCTATCATCCAGGCTGACTAAATTAACTGAATTGATGGATCTATTGATTTTAAATCCACTCATCTTAAATCTCTATATAATTCTACTTAGAGCTTATGAGAACCAGTTTATCATTGACCTAGGGTCCAAGGCTCTACAAAGTTTGAATGGAACTTCCTGGTCTTGGGATTTTGATCCATATTTTCTTGTCAAATAAAGAAAATACTTTGTGCAAGTCTGTTCTTGCTTGGTCATTAATGAAACTTTTATTTATATTTATTTCTCCGGGGACAAAATTCTTGCAGTTGGCTAGAATATTGATGGCTTCTTGATCTCAGCCATTTTTTAATGGTGCCTCTACGTACTTTATGGAGAAGCATATTTTGTAGCAACTCCACAACCACATTTTTTAAATTTGAATTATTGATCAGAAAAGGAGTAGGATGATAGATTGCTAGTAGCATCTGAAGCTAATGAACACAAAATTATTAATAGAAGAAGCAACGAAGAGAAGGCAATTTTTCCATTATTATTTTTGGTCTGTTATGGTAATGGCAAAACTTAGAAAATGGAATCATTTTGATCATTGCGTTGCAACCTTGAAGAAAAAAACCATGGTTTGTAAATTGTTTTTTTTAATGGGTGTTCATTGTGCATCTTCAAGTATGCCATTAAAGTAATTTCAAGGTCGAAAATTTGGAGTTTGGTTTTGTTATACAAATAGGCAGGCACCCCAAAGGGAGTGGGTAACATCTATTCGGTATTTGCATGTTCCCATAGCATATCACACAACTGAAACACTGACTGTAAACTAGAATGTTATTGATTCTTGGCTTATCCCATTCTATATCTACAAGACAAGCTCCAATACACAATAGTACTATTTGTGTAGAATGAATGTGGCTTCTAGGGTAAATACACTAGCTATCTCCCAATTTATTTATTCGTTGATATCTTTTCCGTATCCCAACCCTGATAGACACTATTATCACCCAATATTTTCTTGGGTTGTGGTAGGAAAGACCATGGGGTAACTGTTGCAAACCAATCTTTAGTGGATGGAAAATAGCCTTTCCAACCATAGGGAGGGATCTCCCTTTGGGGCTTCCAGCAACATGATGCAGATTAAAAGGGCTGGGATATTGGTAGAAGTGGTGGCTAGACCTTCAAAACAATTAATTAAAAGGGGTTTTGGTTGGTTGGTGTTAAGAACAGGAGGACAATTGGGCATGGAGTCAAATTCAGTGGGTTACTGTCATCAATGGAATTTTGGACCACGATTGCAGGGGTAGGAGGCAAGGTAGATATGGTTCTTTCATGTCAAAGTAGTTAGCAGGTGAAGGTAGAGGAAGGATATAAGTTCGGCCACAAGGATAGAGCATTTAAGAATGAATTCTAACCTACAACTTCAAGAGGAAAGGGTGGAATACCTAGTCATATGCATTTGGAGCACGTGCACATGAATTCCAGACCATGCAATCTTGATCTTTAGGTACTGCAAAAGTAAACAATTAATGGAAATACAAAGCAAGAACACATACACAGGAAATAAAAGACATCAGAACACATGTCACATGAATCTCATGCTCCAAAATTGGGTCTGCTCATTGAATTAAGAGGTTGAGTTTAATACAAGTGTAGAGCAACAATCTCTCTGAAACAAAAACGTCCAATCCCGTGGTCTACTTTGGACCTTGCCTTTATAGGCTTACAAAACATCAAAATATCTTAATTGATTCAAAACAAACTCGGACTGGTAATGATGAGGCTGCTCGAGTTGGTTCGTTCGAATCAACAACCACCGATTCTGTCATGCGTGGAGGAAGGAATTGCTTGTGCTGGTAGTGCACCATTGGGCCATGGAAGCCACCTGTTCATCCTATGGATCAGGTCATTTTAGATTGATTAGGACAGGTAACTGAAACAGACCCCTTTCGTTTCTCCCAAACGTGGCATTTCTCTGTGAAAATCTCCATTCCCCGTGACTATAATTTTCTTTGCAAAACTTCCTCGACCCGCAATTTCCTTTCCACAATGACCTCCCCGCAGTTTCTCTTTCCCCAATAACCTCCCCGCAATTTCTCTTTCCGCAATCCGCAATTTGCCACATGGAATGCAGGGATTGGAATTTCGGCCTCATGTTTTGTGGAGAATCACCTTTCCGCAATCCGCAATGCGGAATGCAGAAACTTACTTTTTTCTCCATTTGGAAAACTGTTGTTCCGCAATCCGCAATCCGCATGCGGAAACTCATTTTTGCATTCTTTGGGAAATTTCTTTCCACAATTCGCAATCTGCAATGCAGATGCGGAACTCGAAAGCTGGCTTGCGGAACGTATTTTCAACTGTTGATATGATCCGTTCCTCGATCTTAGCCGTACAATCTCCCTTGGTTGCGGAAGAAGCTCCTATTACCTTGTATTTTCTCATTTTCTCACTGTGTCTTGGTCATTTGGCTTGGATTTGCTTGACACTTAGCCATTTTTGGGGTTCCTAATTCTTTACTTGATGTAACCGGCCAATGGATGACCTTGGGGCTTTGGGCAGGGGCTTTCCTTCACCTTCCCTAATGGAAACCATAATAAGTGTTAATAGCGGCTCCAACTAGGGATGCTATCCTCGTTGTGAGGTAGCAAGAACGTCATGTGGACTAGTGGCCCTTATTCCCTTCCTTGTTTTCCTTCTTCGTATCACAAAATTGGAACACGACTAACTGAAAATAAAAGATGACAATGTACTATGGGGGTGGGTCGACGGACTTGATTTTTACTTGAAATAATGCTTCAAGAACCTGCCATTGATGGATCCCTTGTCAGCTGGTTCATTATCTTCATCCTGTAGGAAGAAAGCATTATTCCCATGGTAGGTGGTGATTGTATAGGGCCCCTGCCAAAGGTTATCAAACTTCTGGGCCTGGTCTTCTCTTCTAGAATCCCATTTAAATACCAAATCTCCCACTTGGAAATCATCCACCTTGGTCTTTCGGTCAAACGTTTTCTTGATCCATTCTCAAGATTTCATGGCTTCAACCTGCACCCCTTCTCTAATTTCTTTCACTTCCACCAGCTGATTAACTCTCCTCAGCTCAGGGTTTGGCTCTTCTTCTTTCTCCTGTAGCAATCTCATTACGGTCCCTCTGAGGGAATCAAGGAATATTACCTCTATTCCATATACTAATTTGAAAGGAGAAGTTCCAATGCACCTTTTAGAGGTGATCCTATCAGCCCATAGGGAAAGGGTCAGCTTGGTGTGCCAAGCCCTTTTATTTTCTTGCAACAGTTTCTTGATTATCCTCACCAGAATTTTGTTGGAGGATTTTGCCAATCCATTTCCCTAGGGGTAGTAAGCAGTAGAATGGCCTAATTTGATGTGGAACTTGTCACAGAATTTGACCATCTTCTTGGATTTGAAATCTTGTGCATTATCAATGATTATCTTAACAGGGCACCCAAACCTAGACATGATATTCTCCGCCAGAAACTAGATGATGACTGTATTTGTGGCTTGTCTGGTAGGTATTGCTTTGATCCATTTGGTGAAAGAATCAGTGGAAGTTAGTATCCACCTGTGCTGCCAAGAGGAGTTGGGGAAAATTTCACCAATGAAATCAAGTCCCCACTGCTGGAAAGGGGATTCCATCGAAATTTGTTTCAAAGGCAATGACAAGAGATTCATTTTTCCTTCAAATACTTGGCATTCATGGAAACTGGCTATTTGCTTATAAGCATCCTTGAACATAGTAGGCCAATAGAGCCCTACCCTGAGAATTTTGTTAACAATGGCTTTCCAGTAATGATGTCCTCCACAGACTCCTTTGTGAAACTCTTTCAATGTTTCTTTGGCCTCACCTTCCACTATGCAATTCAAGAGGACACCCCCAGGGTCTTTCCAATAAAGACAACCACCCAGTATGAAAAAATTTGCAGCCTTCATCTTGGTGGATCTAGCTTTGATTTTACCCATCTCAGGGGGTGCTTGCAAGTTCTACAAAAAATATACATCAGAATACCAAGGAGAGGACAGGAATTTGTTTGATACCTGGCTAGCCATTTCCATTTAATAAGCTTAGTAGGTTTGATCTCCAGATCATATTCTAGTAGCATAGCTATCCACTTTTCCCTTCTGCCTTTTGTATTAGTTTGTGTCAATATATCTTTCACAACAACATTAGGAACATAAGCTACAACATGGGAATGTAGGACATAAACCCTGAAATCCTTCAGAGTTTTGATCATGGAATAGGCTTGCTTTTCCATAATGCTGTACTTGAGCTCAACATCTCTAAGAGCCCTGCTGAAGAAAGCTATGGGTTTCTCATCTCCTTTCTTATTTTTCTGTAAAATCACACCTGCTATGGAATGCTCAGAGGCGAAGGAAAACATATGAAATTCCTTGTCAAAGTCTGGGCTGATCAGTACAGGTGCTTCAAAAATTTCTCTCTTTATATCTTCAAATGCCTACCTAGCCTTGACAGTCCATTTGACCTGAGTATCCTTCTTAAGCATGCAGGTTATGGGACTCATGATCTCTACAAAATTGGGAATAAACCTCCTTATGAAATTCATTGTGCCCATAAAAGATTGAATTTCCTTTTTACTCCTGGGGAGTTCAATTTTCTGTATTGCATCTATTCTGTCTGGGTCAATTTTGATCCCATCTTTAGATATTATGTGGCCCAACAAATTTTCCTCTTGCATGGAAACATTTGATTTTTGGGGGTTCAAAAAGATTCCAAATTTTCTGCACTTGGTGAACACTTGGTGCAAATGTCTTAGATGTTTTGCATCAGATTTAGAATATACTTTCATGTCATCCATGTAGACCACTACAATTTGTCTTTCTCTCCTCCAAAATCTATGTCCATATCTCTTTGGAAGGTGGCCCCTGCATTCAATATACCGAAGGGCATCTTTTCATACATGAACGTTCCCCAAGGTGTGGTAAAGGCCGTCTTGCTCTGGTCTTCTAGTTGCACCTTAATCTGATTGTATCTTGAAAATCCATCCATCATGGACATTATTGCTTCCCCTACAACCTTCTGCAAAATGTGGTCCATTTTGGGTAAGGGGTGGTTGTCGTTTAGGGACACCTTGTTGAGATTTTTGAAGTCGATACATAGTCTGATCTCAACATTCTTTTTCCTCACTGGGACTATGTTGGACACCCACTGTGAAAAACTCAAAGATACTATGATTTTGGCTTCATACAACCTTTTTACCTCTTTTTCTATCAGTGGGAGCAGCATGGGATTCATCCTTCTCAGCTTCTGTCTGAATGGCTTCTCCCCTGTCTTGATTGGTATGGTATACTGGATAACAGCCATGTCATATTCTTTTAGATATTCATATCACCATGCGAACACATTAGAAAACTTTCTCATCAAATCCATATAGTCCTTTTTGATACATGAGGCCAAAGACTTTAATAGCTTGACAATTTTGGGTTCTTCATTGCTCCCAATGTTACAGTCTTCTACTTCCTTCGGGTTTGGAGCCACCTTATGATCTCTAGCTACATCATTTTCATCAAACAATCTTTCCAATGGGACCAACCCTTTGGGTATGTAGTTTCTCTTTAGCTGCAAAATCTCTTTGTCTCCCAAAGTGTTTCTGAGCTTCGGTGGGTCAGGTTACCATTCCTCCCCTTCACAGTCCTCTTGATCAATATGGATATTGGAAAATTCCCTAGTCATCTCCAGGAAATTCTTTCTCTTCTAGTCATATTCAAATATTTTCCAGTGCTTAGTGTTGTCTGGGATAGAATGCCTATGCCTCTTATTAATCATGTGAATTCTGGCAGGATAAGTAGGGAGCTGAAATCTGCTAACAGAACTGGCTAGAATGTCTTCCACCGTATTATGCTCTTTGGGAATGAAAAAGATATCGTGCTCTGTGAAGAAATTGTCAAACATGTCCCACACAACATTCCTGTAATATTTTAGCCTGGGATGCTTAGCCTCATAGTTTCCTTTCACCTGTTGGATTATTATCTCTGCATCTCCATAGATCTTGATCTTCTTAGCTTTCAAGCCTTTGAGTATATCCAAGCCCAATAACAGAGCTTCATACTCAACCATGTTATTTGAACAGTCAAACATTAGCTTGAAAGTATGAAACCTGGCACATGCATTTCTCTCATCTGGAGGGATGATCCATATCCTAGCTCCAACTCCTTCTTTGTTCACAACCCCATCGAACCTTATGACCCAATGGTCCTCCCTTGGGAGGGTAACTGTGACCTCTGCTTCCAACCCCGATTTCTCATTATGGCCTTCTTCCATCTGTTTCCCATCATTCTCTGTTTTAGCTGAGTTGTCAAGGAATTGCATCCCATTCCTATCATTAGCTTCACCATTTGGTTCAGGTAATTTGGCAGCTCCCATTGTTTCTTCCTTCGGAACTAGATAATAACAGAGAATTGAGGAACCTACGTCTGTGTCTATGGAAAATATGGGGTGGTTATCAGGCTTTTCCTTGTCGCTCACCATGTATGACAACTTATGTTCCTTGTACAACCTTCTGCTTTCCCCAGAGACGGGGATGGTAGCATAAGACATGTCCATTTGCATGGTTCCCTTTAACTTTGCATTCCACGACCTGGACAACAACATCCCAAACTTAGGTGGAATAACAGCCACTACCACATCCATGATCATGTTGTTCTGAGGTATTTGGGTTAGTGAGACTACCATGTATTTAATCATCCCTACACATGGAACTCTTTTAGAATCAAAGGAGAACAAGTCTTTATAAGGTCTTGTGATTTCTAACCCTAGACTCTCCACCACTGAGCTTGGCATGAGGTTATGGGAGGCTCCTGAATCAAACATGGCATTGTGCAGGATATGGTCATGTATGTTGAGACTGATATAGAAAGGGGGGACATCAATTTCTTAGGAATTTTCCACATGGGGTCCAAATCGAAGACTGGGTTTGTCATCATACATATTGAGGGCATTAGGCTGCTTCCCTTCTCCACCATTTACTACCTTCAGGATCTGGTCTTTGTACTCTGATTTTTTGACCAATTCATTCAAGGGGATGGAGATCTTAATATTAGATATTTCATTCTCCAAACTGAAAGCAGTATGGGCCTTCTCTGCTATCTTTGTGTCACCTTCATCTCTCCCTTTTGAACTCTTCTTAGGAGGTTCTGCCCCTTTACCAAGAGTTTCCTTAGAGATTGCATCCTTTGGGTCTCTTCTCCTAGGGATTTCCTTTCTTGGTGGCTGAGAAGAGGATGGATCAGCAACAACCTTTCCTCGGTCTACTGTTACTTTTCTACTCCTCAAATTATGCTTCCTCTCGAACTCACAGATTGCATTGTGGAGCCCTCTTTGGTACTGGTCAAATTTTGATTCCCCAGGGACATCATCTGATTCTAGGGAAGACTGGTCATGTTCATATTTAGTCAAATAGAAATGGGGTTGGATCTGATCAACGAGATGGATTTGGTCTTCAGCCTGTCTATCTTCTTCTTCTTCATCTATGAAATTCTTATCAAAAGGTGGTGTAATTGGATGATTCTCAGGATTTCTTGTCTCTCTAGGTCTTCCTTGTGGTGCAGGGGGTATTTTGAGATTGCTATTTAGAGCTTGAGTCTCTGGGTTTTCTCTGGCAGGAGGCCTGCTATCAAGGGATATCCTATCCACCAGTCTTTCCATAGTTCTCATCATCTGCTCCAATTTGGAATCCTTGGATTGGGATGTGGAAGGTTGCACTGCTTCATTGCATCTCTTTCTGTCAACTTCAGTTATGTACTTCATTTTACCTGAGGCCATCAAGTTGGATTCCACTTCTAATGCATTTTGCAGCATATCAGGGAGAGTGGAAGATCTCCTTTCTCTTAGCATAAGAGCAAAGTCGTTGTCAAAGCAGTTGGAAAAATGAAGCCTGGCTGCCCCTACAAGGGGTTTTATGTCCACAGGGATAGAATTGTACATTCTCATGAACCTAGCTAAGAATTCCTCTACAGTGTCAACATTGGTTTTCTTTGTATTTTCATACCGAGTGAGGATCTGGAGAGGGTTTTGCTTATCCTGCCATTTGGCTAGGAAAGCTTCTTCAAATCTTTCATAGGTAGCTATTCCTCTATATGGAAGGGCCTTAAACCATTTCTTCACTTCCCCTGCTAGGCTTTGGGAAAACAAACTCATCTTAACATCATCTTCATCCACCTCTTCTAGGTCAGTGAATTCATTGAACTGGTCTATATGTTGCTACGCAGAGACAATTCCCTCCCCATCAAATCTCATGAGGCATTGGGCATAGCCCACAAGTAGATCATCAGGATTTGCTGGGAGGGCCAAAGGAGCATATCTGTCAGCCATGAATATTAGGTTTTTCTTGGGAGCAGAGGGAGTTTTAGGATCAGCAGGAGTGATACTCAAGAATTGGGTACTTTGACCAACAACTTTACCGAAGGGAGACAGGCCACTAGTTTCTTCCCAGGCTTGTAAATGTTCCCACAAAACACTTAGGAAAAGGGTCTAGAATTTTAATTGGTCAAACAAGGTTTCCCTTAGATTAGTATCAAACATAGATATGAATGGGGAAGACTCAGACCTTAAACTTGGAGGGATGATTTCTATAACATATGCCTCTTTCTTAGGTAAAGAGAAAGACCTAGTTAATAGAGAAATACCTACCTAGATTCTCTTTGCTTTCTTGATGACCTTCTCTGGGTCTGAAGTAAATTTTTCTAGCTAAGGATATGGATGACTTCTGGAAGGTATTTTCCTAGGAGCTAGACTTTCTGCTAAGGGTTCTCCGATTCGAAAGATGGACTCGCCACAGGAATAATGCAGGATCCTCTTAACGTTTGACTACTATTCACCCTCAATAACCAGCTCTGATCTGATACAAATATTTTGGAGTAAGCTCAATCTCCAGTGGAATCTCAAGTATGTAATTTGGAGTCTCCAGGGAAAATGATACAACCTTGGAACCTCAGACTCTCTATTTTTCCTCAGAGGTCTAATTTTATACCATGAAAACTAGATATTATCCCCAACGGAGTCGCCAGAATGTTGTCAACCAAGATTTTCCTAGGTTGTGGCAGTAAAGACCATGGGGCGACTGTTGCAAACCAATATTTAGTGAATGGAAACTAGCCTTTCCAACCACAGGGAGAGATCTCCCTTTGGGGTTTCCAGCAACAAGATGTAGCTTAAAAGGGCTGGGATATTGGTAGAAGTGGTGGCTAGACCTTCAAAACAATGAATTAAAAGGGGTTTTGGTTGGTTGGTGTTAAGAACAGGAGGACAGTTAGGCATGGAGTCAACTTTGATGGGTTACTGTCATTAATGGCATATTTGGACCGTGATTGCAAGGGAAGGAGGCAAGGTAGATATGGTTCTTTCATGTCAAAGTAATCAGCGGGTGAAGGTAGAGGAAGGAGACAAGTTCAACCACAAGGCTAGAGCATTTAAGCATGGATTCTAACATGCAAATTCAAGAGGAAAGGGTGGAATACCTAGTCATATGCATCTGGAGCATGTGCGCATGAATTCCAGATCATGTAATCTTGATATTTAGGTACTGCAGAAGTAAACAATTAATTGAAATACAAAGCAAGAACACATACACAGGAAATGACAGACATCAGAACACACGTCACAAGAATCTCATGCTCCAAAATCGGGTCTACTCATTGAATTAAGAGGCCGAGTTTAATACAAGTGCAGAGCAGTTTTCTCTCTGAAAAAAAAGTCCAACCCTGTGGTCTACTTCGGACCTTTCCTTTATAGGATTACAAAACATCAAAATATCTTAACTGATTCAAAACAAAATCGGACTGGTAATTATGAGGCTCCTCGAGCTGGGCAATCTGAATCAACAACCACCGATTCTGTCATGCGTGGAGGAATGAATCACTTGTACTGGCAGTGCACCATTGGGCCATGGAAGCCGCCTGTTCATCCTGTGGATCAGGTCGTTAGTTGATTAGGACAAGTAATTGAAACATGCCCCTTTCGTCGCTCCCAAACGTGCCATTTCTCTGTGAAAATATCCATTCCCCGCGACTATAATTTTCTCTGCAAAACTTCCTCATGACGCAATTTTCTTTCTGCAATTGCCTTTCCACAATGACCTCCCCACAATTTCTCTTTCCAGAATGATCTCCCCAAAATTTTTCTTTCCACAATCCTCCACGTGGCATGGGGGGATTGGAATTTTGGCCTCGTGCTTTCTGGAGAATCACCTTTCCACAATCCGCAATCCGCAATGCGGAATGCAGAAACTTACTTTTTTCGCCATTTGGAAAATTGGCATTCTGCAATACACAATCTACAATCCAGAATGCGAAATGCGGAAACTCATTTTTGCATTCTTTGGGAAATTTCTTTTCGCAATCCGCAATTCGCAATGCAGATGCGGAACTTAGAAATCGGCTTGCGGAACGCATTTTCAATCGTTGATCTGATCCGCTCCTTGATCTTAGCCGTCCAATCTCCCTTGGTTGCATAAGAATCTCCTATTGCCTTGTATTTTCTCATTTTCTCACTATGGCTTGGTCATTTGGCTTGGATTTGCTTGACACTTAGCCATTTTTGGGTTTCCTGATTCTTTACTTGATGTAACCGAACAATCAGATGACCTTGGGGCTTTGGGTGGGGTATTTCCTTCACCTTCCCTGGTGGAAACCATAATAAGTGTTAACATACACAATGAGGCATCCTTTCCCATTAGTAGCTATAATACTTGAGGTTTCCAAAGGAGCATTGGTTCACTTTTGGGGTTGACATACTATTATTAAGCCTCTGCTAGGGTTCCATTCTCACTGTGGTTTTCCACCAAAATGACATAAAATTGAAATGGATGAGGCTGTGTGCAAGTCCTAGGTGATTTTTAATGGAATGGATACACTCAAACCTGACACCTAAGCCAAAAAACGTTTTCTCTCACAGTGGTTTTCCACCCAAATGACATATAAATCGAAAGGGATGAAACCAGGTGCAAGTCCTGGGTGATTTTTAATGGAATGGTTTCCCTCAAACCTGACATTATGCCAAAGGAATTATGCTCTGGTGCATCCCAGGGGGTGCATCTTAAAGCATTTTCCAAGAAAAGGATGTTGATTTTATTTTAATAAAAATATAAAAAAGGTGAAACAATGGAGCGTGTTTTTAATGGAAATATTAAAAAGTAGAAATAGTGGAGTGTTTCATTTGAAAACATATGAAGAGCATAAATAGATACATTGGCATGACGATGGAGAGGCGTTGCTTCCATGAGATAGATGATAGTTGAACAATTTGGGTTTGCAATAAGAGCTCGCTTTTTGGAACTAATTTTTATGTGAGGCATTGCCTCTAGATTCACCCGAGATTGATATAAATCCCATAAGCCATAAAATATGACATTGGGCTTGAGATTTTCCAACTAAAAAATTGTTAAGATTCAATATGCTAAGATAGAAAATATCAGCATTACATTCCATTTCACAACAATAGCATATACAGGATCACTGAAAGAACAACAAGCACAACATAAACACAAGAGACACAGATTTATCCTGGGAAACCCTCATGGGGTAGAAAACCCAGCAAAGCTTCCTCAATATAGATGACCAGTAAATATAAAGATGTAACCCACAACCATGAGCTCCTTCTCCTCCATAGCATATCTCTCTCTCACCTATGCGCCATTCACAAGTGAGTGTAATGTGTGTTAAATGAGGAACACACCTCCTCTATTTATACTCAACTCCAGCTTGACCTTTTACACTAACTAGGTCGGCCCCAACTTTAACCACTAGGTTAAACACCCCATTACAACTAACTCTGGGCCGACCCCACTAGGGAAGTCTAATAACCCAAGTTACCACATTCTCCACGGAGGAATAAACATCTCCAGATACATGACAAAGTCCCATCGGAGGAATGAAACATCTCCGTAATAAAATACAAATATGATATTCTTAGAAGTTACAATATTTCAACAAAAATAAAAGTAGGTACCTTAGGGATTACAAGGGATACACCATCATCCATACAAATGCATAGCTATTGTATACCTCAATTGCCCCCTTATTGTGCATCTATGAATCCAAATTTTTTGCTACAAAAAAATAAACATAGTAAGCTAAGGGAGCTCATTTTCTTGTCATGAGATAGATATATCTGTGATGTATATGAGTTTAAGTGGTGGGGCTGCACAATAGATAAAAACTAAACCTTGAGCACTCCAATTAGTGGAGATAGAATTTTCATTTGGAATATGTACTGACCTTATAGAGCCACCAACACTGAACAAAGCAATGTCAACCCCATGGAAACTATCTCCATTGAGCTCGTCTACTGCATAATCTCATCCTTGTAAACAATATCAACAAAATGCAAGCTAAACAAATTGTATTGTGATATGAACACTAACCTCAAATGTCATTTTATTTCCAGCAGAGCGCTTGCTAGCCGACAATTTCAGACTTATGTTGGGGAAATACCTATCACTCAACACACTCAAGAACTCTTTCCCGATGGTACCCGTGACACCCACAATAGCCACCGAGGGTCCATCCTCCCTCAATCCCATTCTCACCATTATATTAGGAGGAAAAATCACTCTCTCCCTCGGGGTTCGATCTGAGTCCTCTACATTTCCCCACATTTGGATTCCATTTCCATTGATAGCACAATCAATGTATGATAGTGCTCGGGAATGGTATGAGTGATGGGTGACTTCCATTGCCATCAATGATCTTGATTACTTTGACAAATGAATGTATACTACCTGTAATGGTTTAACTGTGCTTCTCTCTCGTATAGTTTGGGACAAGAAGGAACAAGAAAATGTTACATGAATGAAACAAATAGCTATCTGGAAATGAAGAAGAGAAATAGGTATAAATGAAGTTTAGTCAATTGTATTGGTTAGGGATGCGTTGTCTTGATGGTGGAAATCCCCTGGTTTTCATTTTTAGTTTTTGGGTGCTATCATATCAAATATTAAGGGGAGGGGGATTTTCCTTTGAAACATTGGAGAGTCTTATTTTTTAATTTTTTCTTCCCTATTTTGACTTAGCGCGTGCTATCATATAAAAAATTAGTGGGAGGGGGATTTTCCTTTGAAACATTGGAGAGAGTCTTAATTTTTAATTTTTTCTTCTTGTATTTTTAAGAGAGAAATGACTTACAAATCAAATTAGAGGTGAAACATTTACACAAGGTATGTGGGGAATTGTGTCTATCTTTGGGATTAGTTAGTTGATTACTTGTTGGTTTTTCTCTCTTGGGACTTTCTTAATGTTGAATCCTTAGCTAACGAAATTGGGATCAACCTTAGTTGCATATGTTGGTGTTCTATATAAAAATTGATTATGTTGATGTTTTATATAAAAATTGATTTATTCCTAGGTTTGAGTTGTATGAATTTAATAAATATTATAAATGTGATTCTATGTAGCTTTATTTGTGTCAAAATGAGAATGTCCATGTCATTTAGAATGTCCAAGTTTTTATATTCTCTTGAATGTATATAATTTGCATCACTTTCCTTGCATTTGAGGTGTTGTTTTGCACTCACACATAACATGGTCAAGTTTGTGTTTCAAGACATTTCTTAATGATTGCACTTTGATCCATTTGATGATAGCATTCCAACTAGAGAAATGAATCTTGAGCATTTATTAAAAGTAGTCGAATTTCCATAGGCCTAAGAATACCATATTTGGGTTTGACTTCCCTAGCTTGAATCTATGGATCATCGACCCACCAAATCATTCTTTAAGAAATTGGCAGTTAATGAGGCTTCTAAGAAGATTGAAGCCTTGAAAATTACCCTAGGTAGAAGGATTTTTAATAAAGAGGGCATTGAGAAGGAATTTGTGAAGCATTATCACACTACCTTTCACTGCCAACCTATGACAGACTCAGATACGGTGGATATGCAAATAATTTGCATTGACCCTATCCCCCACAAAGTATCCCTTTAGTGGAGGAAGATTTGAAAATAGTCGATTAAAGCCCTAACAACAATGGAAAACTACAAGTCTTTGAGGTTGAATGGATACCCTTGTGAATTTTTTAAAACTGCTTAGGATTGTCTTAGGCTTGACTCCTCAAAATCATGTACAAGGAAAAAGTCCAAAAAATGTCTTTGGGGTATCTCATTAAGAAAGGAGTTATGAAGGGGTGGAAGGTGTAGCAGGGATCATCATTGATCCCAAAGAAATTTGTGAATTGAGCTATGAATTGGGTCAAAGGACAACATCAAACACTCAAGATGGGGTTTATGCCCTCCTTCAGGGGCTTAGACTTTGAGACTCATTTCCATAGTCAGAGTGACACAATTAAAAATGACTAACATAAATGACTATTTTTTCATATTCTTTTAGTTAGTCATATTTAGTCATATTTTTATTCCTTGACTATATTAATTATTTACGTTAGTCATTTTTAATTGTGTCACTTATTATCTAGTCGTATTTTTTTTTATCCCGTGACTAAATTAGTCATTTATAGTTGGGTCACTCAAAATTGCTCAAATTTGGTAGTAAATCACGTGAAAAAACTGTGGTGACTAAAGTTTTTAATCACGTAGACACTGATTTCTTATTTTTTACTAGTTTTTATTATATATTATTCACATTATTATCTAAATTAACTAAATCAATCATTATCATAGTCCCTTTGATCATATCTTCCAACTTGGACACCCAAAAAGATAGGTCTTCACTTTCATCGTAGGTCAGGGATGAATCCTCTATTGGTTTGATTGGAGTGTGAATTTTTCCAACACCTTTTGGTGCCATGTGAAAGAACAAAAAATAGATATCTACAATATTTATCACACCTTTTATATCACCCAAAATAGATTCCTCTACTAAAATTTATTCATATTTAAAATGGCATATCTTTTTCAAACCCTAATTTGGAGACTGATTTGCTAGCCAACTTTCCAACCAAGGTAACTCTGAAATTTTGGCTCCTCTTAGTCTGAATTTTTTTTCTATAGTAGCATGATATGTCTTCTCTTCAATGCCATAGGTATGACTTAATTCTGATGAGCCAATAAAAATTCGTTGCAGTTTTACCAACACTTGTTATTTTTTTCCCTTTCAGAAGAGTGAAAGTGTACAACCTGCCACATCTCCAATTTTTTAGATATGATTATGAAATTTATACTACAGATACCGTGGTCTATATTATTTCCGATTCAATATTTATTACTCAATTTGGATCTCACATGCTCCATAAATAGTATTTTTTCCCAAAAACACCTATTTGAGACTAGTTTTTGGACTAGTAAAAAACCCTAAATTCCATTAGGTATAAATACTAACCTGTGATAATTTAGGATCTGAAAATTATACTATATATAGATATGTCTATACTCTAAATCCCCTCTAATTTTCATTGTCTGATACTTCATAGAAAAAACGTTATAGCAAAAATTCCAAGGTGACTAGTTTTGGAAGCATCCAAGCTCTAATACCAAATGTTATGCAACAAATTCCCAAAAAGATAAAAAATAGATAATAAAGAGTAGTACATTCCTTAATAATGAAGAAAATATATGAATATCAAGCCTCTCTGAGGGAGAAACCTCCTTATACAATGTACTAAATACACAAGACAATACAAGACAAGATGATTCAAAAGAAAAGGTCTCCTTGATATATATAGGATACAAATAGGTACAATTACCACTAATGGACTCAAGTTCACATCAAATATAAAAATACCAATATAAATTTCCCAATTTAGGGGGGGGATGGGCCACAATTTAGTGCTTAACAAACATAGTGCTATAACATGCATCATCCTCCTCATCATCATTTTTATTGACAATGTAATCATCATTGTGCTTACCATCATCGTCAACATCAAAGACATCAACATTATTGTAATTGTCATCATCATTGTCATTGTCATCATTATCATCATTGGGATGATGAAAAAGGCATCCTACTACCTTACATGAATTTCATAAAGGAGTGCTTTGTCCTTTGACTGGAATGTGTCTTAATTAGAAATTGTACTCATGATCCTGATTTAGGTAATTACTTCACTTAGACACCATTAGGTCACCCAACTAGGTCATTTAGGTTCCATTAGGGTCACTCATACACCATTAAAATTCATTTAGGTGCCATTAGAATCACTTAGGGACAAATATTCCTAGCACATAAATCATCCTCATCTTTATCATTATCATCAAAATCGGCATTGTCATGATCATCATCCTTATCATCATTGTCAATTTCATAAACATCAAAATTATCCTCATCATCATTTTCATTGTCATTGTCATCGCCATCCTCATAATCATCATCATTGTGATGATGAAAAATGCTTCCGGAATCCTAATACCTTACATGAATTTCATATATGAGATTTGGCCTCTAACTGGGATGGCTCTTAGTTAGTAATTGTCATCCTCATCGTCATCACCATCATTGTTGCCATCGTCACCATCATGATCATAGACATCAACATGATTGTCATCGTCATGATCATTGTCATTGTTACATATCATCATAGTTGATGTCATCATCATGATCATCATTGTGATGATGAAAAATGCATCCAGCTACTAAATTTGGTGAATGTGCTTTTGACTCTAAGAGGAATTCGAGAACCCTTATAAAATTTTGAGCACTATGGTTGGGTCGACTTAATTAGTAATTATCATCATCATCATCACAATCATTATGCACATTGTAATCGATATATTCATCTTATAACCACATTATCATCAACACCATAGTCATTGTCATCATGTAGCAACATCATCATCATAATGCCATCAAGGTTACTCATATGTTGTTTAGGGAACTTAGATGTTTTTTTAGGGAACCTCGAATTCCATTCAGGTCATATAGAGGAAATTATTGTCACTCATACACCATTAGGTTCATTTACATGCCATTAGGATGAATCAAGGTCAAATAGTGTGATAAATGTCATCACCATCATTTTCATTGACATTGTAGTCATCATCATTGTACTTACCATCATAATCAACATAATAGACATCAACATTATCGTCATCGTCATCATCATTGTCATCATCTTCATCATCATTGTCATCATCATCATCATCATTGTGATGAGGAAAAAGACATCCTACTACATTACATGAATTTCGTAAAGGAGTGCTTTGACATTTGACTAGGATGGGTCTTAATTAGAAATTGTACTCATCCTCATTTATGTCATTAGGGTAACTTAGACACATTTAGTTCATCCAAATAGGTCATTTAGGTTCCATTAGGGTCACTTGTACACCATTAGGGTCATTTAAGTGCCAATAGGATCACTTAGGGTCAAATAGTGCTACGATATGCATCATCCTCATCGTTATCATTGTAATCAGCATTGTCATCATCATGATAATCATCCTTATCATCATCGTCAACATCATAGACATCAACATTATCCTCATCATCTTCATCATTGTCATCATCATCCTCATAATCATTGTCATTGTGATGACGAAAAATGCTTCCTACTACCTTACATGAATTTCGTAAAGGAGCTTTGGTCTCTAACTAGGATGGGTCTTAAGAATTAATTGTCATCCTCATCATCATAGACATCGAAATTATCATCATCTCCATCATCATCATTTTCATTGTCACATATCATCATGGCCATTGTCGTCATCATCATCATCATCATCATCATCAATATGATGATGAAAAATGCATCCAACTACCTAATTACATGAATTTGGTAACTCATATTTTGCCTTTGAGTAGGAATGGAAGAACCATTAGCACATTCTAATCACAATGGATGGGTGTACTTAAATAGTAATTGTCATCATCATCTTCACAATTGCCTTGCTTATTGTAATCACTATATTCATCTTATAACCACATCATCATCAACACCATCATCATTATCATAATGCAACAACATTGTTATCATCATAATGTCGTTAGGGTTAATAAGATTATGTTAGGGTTACTAATATGTTTTTTAGGGACACTCGAATCCCATTAAGGTCATTTAGGGTAAATTAGGGTCACCTAGACACCATTAGGTTCATTTACGTTCCGTTAGGATCACTCAAGGTCAAACATTGCTATATTAGGAATCATCCTCATCATAATAATTTCCATTGACATTGTAGTCATCATCATTGTACTTACCATCATTCTCAATAGCATAAACATCAATATTATCATCATCATTATCATCACTATCTTCGTCATCATCATCATCATTGTGATGATGTAAAAGGAATCCTACTACCTTACATGAATTTTTTAAATGAGTGTTTTGTCCTTTGATAGGGATGGGTCTTAATTAGGATTGTACTCATCCTCATTTAGGTTATTAGGTCACTTAGCCACCATTATGTCATCCAAATATATCATTTTGGTGCCATTAGGGTCACTCATACACCATTAGGGTAATTTAGGTGCCATTAGTATCACTCACGGTCAAATAGTGCTATAACATGTATCATCCTAATAATTATCATTTTCATCAACATCGTCGTCATAATGATCATCATCCTTATCATTTTCATCAACTTCATAGACATCAACATTATCCTCATCATCATAATCATCGTCAATGTGATAATGAAAAATGCTTTCTACTACCTTGCATGAATTTTTGAAAGGATCTTTAGCCTCTAACCAGGATGGGTCTTAAGTAGTAATTGTCATCCTCATCACCATCACCATTATCGTCGTTATCATCATCAACATCGTCATAGACATTGACATTATCGTTATCGTCATCATCATTGTCAGTGTCAGATATCATCATAGTTGTTGTAAACATCGTCATCTTGATCATCATTGTCTAAAAAAGGTATATTACTACCTAATTACATGAATTTGGTAAATGATATTTTTCCTCTAAGTAGGAATGCAAGAACCATTAACACTTTCTAAGCACTATGTATTTGTCGACTTAATTAGTAATTGTGATCATCATCATCATAATCGTTGTGGTCATTAAAATCACTATCATGTTATAATCACACCATCATCAACACCGTCATCGATATAATCATGTAACATCATCATATTGCCATTAGGGTTACTTAGATTATGTTAAGGTCACTCAGTTGTTTTTTAGGGACACTTGAATACTATTAGGGTCATTTAGGTGCCATTAGGGTCATTGGGATGGGTTTTAATTAGTAGTAGTCTTCCTCCTCTTCCTCCTCATCATTGTCACCATCATAAACATCAACATTAATGTTATCTTTGTCATCATTGTCATTATGTAGTCAGGGTCAGTTGGATACGATTATGGTCACTCGAATACCATTAGGGCCTCTAAATCATATATTATCTAACTCATAAGTTGAACTAGGCACAATCCTAGGATCACAAATTGACACGATTTTGGGAGAAAATCATGGAGCAAAAGTGGGTGCAATACTGGGAGAAAAACTAGATGCTAATATAGTAGGCACTATAGGAGAAGAAACACTGGTTGCTAAACCTTAGTATTGAAAATTAGGGAGCTAAACTAGGTGCTAAACATGTTGCTAAACTTGGATCAATTATGTGCGCAAACCAAGGAGCAAAACTAGGTGCAATTCATGACTCAAAAGATGGTGCTATTCCTAGTTTTATTTAGGGAGAAAAAGATGGTTCTATTTAGGATGTTGAAGCTGGAACTAATTGGGGTGCTAAATTATGCACAAATTAACGCCTACTTTAGTGCTAAGTTTGGAAACAAGGCGTAAAAGATGCCTAGAAATGTTCCATCCCGTGAAATAACACTCATTTTGCCACTAGAATGAAGAAAATTATACTAAAAATGTGAGTAGATGCTAAAAAGGGAGCTAAAGTGAAGCTAATCATAGGGTTTTGTTGTAGTGAATTCCCTTTCATTAATATGGTACACATATTAATACAACATATGTGACTCTTGGTTTCACATTCCCAAGAGGTCTCTTGGACTCCCCTATGACTCTTCATATTCACCTATGGTGAATGTGAATAGTAATAATAATATTACATTACAATTTAAATAACTCTAACAAATTAGGTTTCCAACATATTTCTCTTATAGAAATATGTGTATTTTGCATGTTGTGTGTGAATCCACTTAATAATGAACATGGGATTTTGATTTCCACAAAATATTTTAATTCATGCTTGTTTAATTATGTCGTGTTTTATTAATTGCACTCTACATTCTTTCTAATTATGTTGGGTTGTTACTAGCTCAAGCATGAAGATGTTCATTGTTTTAATCCATGGAAGGGGATTTGACAACTTGGTATCCCCATTCTATGGCTAAATTCCATTGAAGGGGACATTCCATTCTACATTCATGGATTCTAAAGAAACGATTAGATATATAGAAAATAAATGTAAATTGCTCAATTTGGGCAAAGAAAAACACTTGGTTTTTGCTTCTAAGAGCAGTAGCCACTATTGACTCAAGCGGTCTTAACTATTGAAATATAAACAAATACAATCACATCAATAATATTGATCATCTTAAATCTTAGACATATGAAATTTAAAGATAAAACTTAGAACAACAATGAAATGGTTAACAAGATAAAGTTGAAATACTATAAACATCATATCAATCCTAATTTGGCTAATAGAAATTAAGTTTTTAACCACTTGAAAATAAAACAATATTCCTAAAATTAGTGACAACACTCACAAGCTCCATAATGAAATTGGTCATTTGACTAACCTAAAAACACCTTAAGTAAGCAAATTTTCAAAATATATAATACGAGGGAAATTGAAGATAAGCGTCATTTCCTCCTAACTTACCCTACCCACCTTAATAATATGAGACATACTTTTCCCAATGCTATAACTATATTACCCTTTGATACCTCCTAGCGTATAAAACCAAAATGAACTTGGTACTTCCCATTTCCACCTTCTTTATTATTATATAGAAATTGTATTTCGAACAATATTAAGTACAATTCCCTTTATTTGTCGAATATAATTTGTTTGGTATTAGGTTACAATAATTTGTTTGCTCTTAGGGTATAGTAAACATAATCATCATCAAATTACACCGATGAAATAACTTAAGGCATCAATTAATTATGACTTAAATTTAGCAAGCACTTAAAAAGAAAGGGGATATGACAAGATGTGATGGATTGACGCATTTTCAATTATATTTCTTATCCATTTTTGAATTTGAATTTGAATATCTTCATATGTGAAAGAACAATAACAAAATTTGATGTAACTTTATAGCTTTACAATTATAATATAGAGAATTTACAATTATAATATAGAGAAGAAGAATGTTCATAGATGTGAGACACATGTTGTTCATACAAAAGGTTGAAAAAAGTCTGACAAGTGTTAGAGTTAAGATGATTCAAGCTTTCATAGTTATCTGAATACTTTATGATATTTTGTATTTTTATTGTATTAAGAATTTGAAACTGATGATTTGAGTAGAAACCCTGCTCATCTTTAGGGAAGTAGACACAACGAGAATTTTATGAAGAAACCACCATGATAAAACATATGTTTAGATGCAAAGGAAAGAAGGATATTTATAATGTAAAGAAATATAGTCGTTAATATGTGGAGTAAGAAAGTCAAAGTCGTTAGGTTAAAAATAAAATAAATTTAAATTTAAAAAGAATAAGAATGAGATAGGCATAAAATAATTTATTAAGTTGGTTTATTAAATTAAATTGACACGATGATTAAGGAAAATGATAGAAATAGAAAAGAAAAATAATTAAGAAGAAAAATTGAATTAGATATTTTTTTTAAAACTTAATTAAATAAAAGAAAATAAAAATGAGCTTTAAACCATATTAATTAAGGAAGGAGGGAAAAATAAGGAAAAATAAAATAAAATAATAGTAATAAAAATAAGTAGTTAATAAAATAAGAAGTTAATAATAAAATAATAATTAAAAATAATAATTTAGGGTAAATTAGATAGTAATAATGTTAAATAATAATTAAAAAGATTAGTATAGGGTAAATTAGGATAAGGAAATAAGGAAAAATTAAATGAAGTAATAGTGATAAAAACGATTTAAAAGATTAGTATAGGGTAAATTAGGATAAGGAAATAAGAAAAAAATAGATGAATTAATAGTGATAAAAATGATAAGAAGTTAATAATAAAAATAAATAATAATAATAGTATTAAAATAATTAAGATTAGTTGAGAGTTAATATTAACCAAATAAATGAAATGGAAATCAATGGAAAAAGAAAGAATGGAGAGTGATTGATGACAAAAGGAAAAAGATAATAAAAGTGATGAACTGAAATTAGGGTTAGAGGTAAGTGCAACGAAAGGAAGGTTTATGATTTTTTAGGAATAATTAGGGCATTTTCATTAGGATTAGATATTTTATAGATAATAGGAGCCCAAGATTGATTAATTTTTAGCCCGTCTTCTTTGTTAATGTTTTTTTGGGTTCTTTTCAATTTCTAGGGCTTATCTGATTATGGGAGTAGAATAGTGGGAATATGGAGCTAAAATTTTTGTTTTATCAAAATTGATGAGATGTTTTGTTTTAAAGGAATGTTCAACAATGGTTGATTTTGAGGTCCAGTTGTGTTAGGTGTCTGCTATGTGTTCTTTTATACATTAGGAGAATAAGAAGAACATAGATAACATAATAATAGTAGAGTGAAGAAATCAAGGATAAGGATCATAACATTGCATTATTGACACACTTTTTTATGCATATAATAGTCTTGAAAGTACCAAGAATTTGTGGTTGACTCTTGACCCTACTTTTAGGCACTTTCGTTGGTCAGGTATCACAGTAGTGAAAATATAATATATGTTAAGTGTATCAACATTCAATACCCATTTATACTAGGTACATATGTAGGAAACATTGAGTTTAGCCGATGAATCTTTAATATTTTGTTCCTATTCCAACCATTACCAAATGTATAACAACTAGCATGCCTTTCATTAGAGTGTGTTTTGATCATGTTTGAATCATTATAGATAAAGGGCATTAAAGTGGTGAAGATACATTCGCAATCAATGTGCCTAGTTAATCATGAAGCTTGACCTATCTATATTGTTGAATTCATGGACTTGAAGTGATGCACAAACACCTTTTGGTGGCCATATTTCATCCATGAATGGTCTAACTCAATCTTGACATGCATCTATTTAAAGGTGACCTCAATACAAATACCCTTGAAGACTGGTCACAACATTTGGAGACTTATTTTAGTGTGTTCGATCTTAGAGAAAATATCTCTTGTCACTCTTAAATTTGTACTAAATGCTCTTTATTGGTTAGAATATTATGTACAATAGGTTGTGAAGGATTCTAAGAACTTGTGATGTGTTGAAATGAATTTAAAAAAATGGACAAATTTTTCTCCTAATGAGGTACATCAAAGTCAAATACATGCAGTGGTAGTGACTACATCAAAAGCATAATCAAATTTTGTCAAAATGGTTGTCCAAGTTCCACATTATGTCTATCCATTTGGACATATGAAACTATGATAAATTAAATATCTTGAAGTATAGAATGTATTTGCATTGATATCTCAAAGAATGAGATTGAATTATTTACCATCAATATTCTTTGAGATGTCTATTTGTTTAACCCATCTATATCATCTCCCACCTGCTTCGTCAACCATACAAACACCTTTTGATGACTGTATTCCATGAATAATCCAAGTTAACTTTGACATCCCTCTATTTAGAGGGAATAATAGTAATGAATCCCTTGAAGTTGCTTATATAAGTTGGAAACTTATTTCACTATGTTCAAGTAAGAAGATAGAATTTCCTTCAACACTTTTTAATTCGCACTAAATTCTCTCGAGTGGTGAGAAGTTTATGTGTAATCGTGCAATGAAGCATGTAAAGAATTTATGATTCATTGAAATCAATCTAAAAAATTCGTATAGAAAATTTCTACCTAGCGGTACATCAAAGTAAAATACATGTAATATAATGACTACTTCAAAAACTTAATTATATTATTTGTAAACTACGACACAAATATCACTATTACCATTATACTTAGTAAACAAATGCTCAAATAGAACATACATAGACAATTACCCAAGAGATCAAATAAAAATAATACACAACCATCTATAAATAATTGTTTGTTACAATACAATAAATCATTAGAAGATTCAAATTTCTCTTCCAAGTGCCACCATGTCTATGTATCCTCACTTACAACCTCAACATTGATGAATGGTATGGATTTTTGGAACACAAGCATGCATATATGCCCTTACAATATTACAAGTTATGCATAATTTAACACATTAAAATGTTGATGAAACAATTATTGTCATAAAAATAATTTTTTTATATATATTTTATGCTATTAATATTGAAACATATACAAATATCAATTACGTAAACTCCTGGGGAATGTTTGATGTTGGATTGACCTCTACAATCACAAACTCAATGTATAATGCATGATGCAATTGTTGGTTTTAAAAAAGCTCAAATATTAATAATGACGATGAGTAAAAATATTCATAGTTTGAGACGAAAAGTTTTGGGAAGATGTGCCGCTTTTTTTGGTATTAAAGTTTGGAAAAAAAGGTGACAACATTGTTTGTGTTATAACAAGTGAAATTAGCAACAAAGCTACTTATACCTGCCTCATAGAATGTTTTTAATGTAATAGTTGCATATAGTGTCATTATTTAAAATCAATTGAAATTTAAGTCATTTTCAAGAACATCAACTAGTTGGAAAAAGTGTAAACAAGCTCAGAAAATTCTCAAAAAAATTTCAGTAATGGCTCGAAATGTCCAAATTATTTCTCATCTACATAGCTAGGGAATAATGGTGCCATATTGACTATTTATATAGTATTTCAGGTTTACGTGGAATGCAGAGTTTGAGTGGGTTGTCGGATAATCCACGGTCGGAATTTTAGTTTTATTGACGTGATGAACAACTCTTCTACACATTCTCTGTCCTGAAGATGAATCCAGCTAAGGATTCGAAACGTCGACAAAACTAAAATGCCGACCATGGATTATCCGAGAACCCACTCATATTTATATAGTATTATTCCTATCATACTTGTCTATCTTCCAAAAAGAGCCTCTAAGCTTTTTGATCCATCAACTCTTGGTGCCTTCCAATTTCGGAAGCATTGACCATTCTCTTGGCTTGATGGGTTGAAAGTAGTGGAAATTTTTTCTTCCCCTTGTATGCATTCACCAAGAATGGATCCTGTATTTAAGAAACCTATACTTATCATATTATTTCATACTTAAAAATGGATGATGGTTGTTGGTTTGAATTTGGAAAATGAACTTATTTGCAAAAAAATAGGTGTAGGGTGATGAGCAATGATTTTTTAGTTTTTCCTATAATTTGAAAAATTATGAAAATACTTTGGGTTCTCATCCCCTTTTTCTAGTTATAATTCCCTACTTTCAGTCTCAATAGCGATGATTACCTGAGTCATATGTAAATTATTGGCAGACTAGTTTGTCAGTCCAAAACTATCCCAAGTTCCTCCCTACAGTCTAGTGGTGAATATATTCGGGAGAAGTGTTTTAGGCAATAGGCTAGGTAAAATATTGCATTAGACATCAGTTGCATTGGAATATATAATATATTATCCAATAGTCAATTCTTTGGTAGAGATATTCTTTTTGTTAGAATAGCAATGAGGAAGTGCAATGTGAAAGTGTGTGTACAAATCAATATTTTTTCAATACACTTATAGGCCACCCTATGTAGTTTGTATGATAATTTCCAGTATGATCAGTTTGTAGGATCTTCTACTATTAACTCTACTAGGTATTCTGTATTTGCATCATCTAATAAAATATGTGCATATTTTACTTATGAACCGACTACTGAACAAACTGGAGAATCTACTGGTTCTTCAATAGGATGAACGAATCCCACTAGTATAAGATATGCTTAATATGGACCTTGAACTAGTTGTTCTAGCCTTAGATATTCCTTTGTCATTTTCTCCTGTCTATGCTTCTCCCATGACTAAATTATTCTTCATTTGTCTCTATCGCACCTCTGTTGCCTTTTCCTATATCGCGCTTTCCTTTTTGCTAGTGGGTGATCTAGCTACTACTTATTCAATTAGACCAACTATATAAGTCAGTGAAACTGCCTGTGTAGATGAATTTTCCTTAGATGCTGATGGGTATGAATGTGTTTTTGGCCATATGCATATGCATATGGGTCTTGGGGAAGGAGAGTACCCTAGGATTTGGCCATGAGGAAAATCCATGCTTGTTTTGAGATTGGTAGATGAAACAATCCATGGCTAGTGGGAAAGGATCCATCTATCTGATTTGTAGGTGGACTCTCTTTGTATCGATCTCTAGGTTGCAGGTGGAATTTGTTTGTCTCGATCTCCAAGTTTCAAGTGGACTCTATTTGTCTTGATCTCCAGGTTGTAGGTGGACACTTTTTATCTCGGTCGATCTCCAGGTTGCACCATAGTTTACACAAAGTTCATGACAAGTGAAACCCTTCCTAAGAATACTAAAATTTCTTATATTTCCCTCCATATTTTTAAAAGCATATAATATGTTGATTTATAGTCATTTTATTTAAAATAATCTGATATGTTGATTTATAGTCATTTTATTTAAAATTATCTATATGTTGATTTATAGTAAATTTATTACATGTGCTTTTGTGTTAAAATCTATGGTAAAAAGGTGTTTTTGTGTTTAAAGGTTCACACTCTTATGCCATAAAATGTCCCACCTACTAGAGAGCTGCAAGAAGATAAACCAATCCATCATTCCCACTTCGGCTGGTTTTGTTGGAAAGTCCATTTAAAAAACGAGGTCTGGACATTATAGAGTAAATCAATCCCAACTTCTCTCAACATCATAAGTTCATCTTGATAGTAATGGGTTGTTGTACTAGATGGACATAAGTGGTTCCCCTTAAGGTTTTCAATAAAAAACCAAGTGATATTCTTCTTATAATCCAAAAGTATAAACCAGGCTTGGTGTTCCCAATTCTCTAGTTTTTGATAATGCTCAGTATTTTTTCGTCATTAAAATTAACCAATTTTTCTTGGTGAAAAGATATTAAGGTAAGGTACGCTGCAAACTAAAACCCTCAATGGAATGGTGTTGTAGATTCCACTAAGAAAAACGTAATATGAATTCTTAAGAAAACTATAGTGGATCATCAAAGGAACTCGCACAAATCCTTACCAAACATCCTTTGGGTAGACAAAGTAACAACCAAGACATCATTAGCTAGGTACCTTACCTTTCTTTTATCTATTCTATGGAGTAGAGGCTATACTTCCCTTGAACATATTCCTAACCTGTCTAGAACTAGCCCAGTCCATTAGGGAAGCCAATTGTCTGGACACGCAAAACATGATTGATACTCAGACTCTTGAAACTGGAAGATCGGGAAAGGGAGAAAGCTAAGAGAATATTTAGTGTAGATCAACAATTGGTCAAGCACTAGTTTGAGAAGAGATATGTGGATATCAAAGGATTCAAAGTAGGAGACTTAATCCTAAAATGGGACAAATCCCATGAACCTAAGGTTTTAAAATTTTGTTGATAGCTTAAGTGAGTACTTACTTTTTGTAGTTCCTTTCTTAGAGAGATATTTTCAGTCTCCAACTTCTTACAAGTTTCTTCTTTCTCTTTTATCTTCCATGCCATATTTCCTTCTACTATCCTGACTTATTCTACTTGTTATTCATACTTAAATAGTTTCTCCTTTAATTGCTTATTCTTATTTCTTGATTTCTTTAGTTATTCCAGGGAAATTATAAGCTCTCCCTCAAAATTTATATCAAATAATTCTTCTTCTTTTGAATATTCATTCTCCATATATTCTTCAATTTCCACGAACAACATTTATTTTGGATCATCCTCACTATCATCTTCATCGGATGAACTATTGTCCTCCTTGGAGTACATACTCCTTTTTTGTTTAAAAAATGTCTTCTTATTTTCATAATTGCTTCCTTTGTGCATTCTCATTCTTTTCTAATTATGGTCGGAATATTCCTCATAATCACTATCTATACTTTCCTTGTAAGGACATTTAGAGGCAAAGTGACCTATTTTATCACATCCAAAACACTTGAAAGGCAACTTACCTTTGTATTTTCCAGGACCCTTCTTGAATTTCTTCACAAATTTTACTTCTTCATCGTATGATTCATCATAGGAAGTCTTACTTTTCTCATGATTGCTACTCTTTGTCTTTTTAGAGGCTTTAACGGTTGCTTCCTTTCTACAAGGATTCTCCTTTTCAATTCTCATTTCATATGCAGTAAAAATCTGTTAATTTATCCAAGTGATCTCTTCTATCATCTAGAACTGATATGTTGGAGTCAAACTTTGTTGGAAAGGATCTCAATACATTTTGTATGATTGCTTCTTCATAAATTTCTACTCCAAGACCTTTTATAGAATTGGAAATCTTGTCCACACGAAGAGAATAAGATGCAATGTTTTCGTCTTCCCTCATCTTTAGAGTTCCAAACTGTCCTAAATAGGTTTGTATATTTTCCTTCTTAACCTTCTCATCTCTTTCATAATTTTTTTTAAGCTTATCCCACATTTCTTTAGCTGATGTACATTGCAATATAACCTTGGTGAACTTCGAGGTCTTCCAAACCACATAGTAGCATTCCTAGCCCTTGCATTGCATTCATACAGTCTTTTGTCAGCTTCCTCAACTGGTAGGTTCTTGGGAGCTTTATAGCCATTCTCAATAGATTTCCAAACATAGACTCCAAGAGACCGCAAGAACACACCCATTATTATGCTCCAGAAGGTGTAACTTGATACATCAAAATTTGGTGCTGGATTTTGTAGAGTGTCCTTCTTGTCTCTCCATATCTACACAATAATCTACCTTCCATTTGTTAGGTTGTTCGTGAAGGACCGGGATCTTATACCAATTGTTGGAGTTCTTGATGATACTGAGAGAGGGGGGGGTTAAACAATTAGGTATGATTGAACTTGAATCTTCTTGTTCATATCCTAACCCAAACTTGTTTCAAGTTGGTCTTTGATTTCTGAAAATTTTATCCAATACCTTAGAATTCCTTCCATAAAGCACTCAAAATTTTGATACTTGTGGTTAGTCCCATTAGTGTGAATGGAGTACATCCATATTTATTTCCCATGACAAACATAAAATTGCACATGAAACATTAAATGTGTGGATATAAAAACTATTGCAAAATCTTTATAGTGACTAGATGAATATCTAGTGCATGTTTCCTTGCAGGGCATTTGACCACTTAATTAAAAATCAAAATGGATTCTTTAAATTGGAACATGGGCCACGAATCATACCCTCAATATATATAGGATGTTGGTGCGATTCAAAATTATACAATTATTTTTCATAAAACCCCAAATTCCATGTTTAGGAAATGTAAAAAAGAATACAAAACATAAACACACAATCGAATATACATATCGTAGAGTCAAAGCTTATACGATAAAGCAAGTGGTTTGGAAAGTAAAGGAATATTGCTTCCACTTGTTGAGGCCATTGTTAATGTTAAACAATGATAAACTCAACTATTTTATTTTAGCTCCATGTTTATAGAGGCAATCGACACCATAAGTACAACCATAGGGAGTGCATTTATTGATCTAGTTATAGTATTCTTCACCTTGGCCCATTCACCAAAATTTCATTCCTTTAAATGTATGTTAGCCCTTGGTTTTTATTTTGACCTCAGGGGGCATCAGGTTGACCACTTCTCGAGATATGAATTTATCCGTCTAATCCATCGAAGGCACTGGATTTACTTCTAAAAAACTCAATATTGCTTGCGCCCCATGAGTTTCCCTCTAGAAAATGGTTAGGCCCAACATGTTTTTTTAAAGCAACACATGGGGACATTGGAAAATTTCCAAAAAATATAAAGGGTTTCATTAATTGTGCATTCAATATTAATAGGGTTTTGATATAGAACGTATTCCTCGACACAATTAAGACCCATACCAACCACCTCGTCCATATTATGTAAGTATTAGTTTCAACATTAAGGTTGGGAAGGGGCACCACAATAGTATCGCACCCTTATGATGGAGGAATTGTGAACAAATCGACTAGGGTTTTTTCATCCCATTTTTTATTAGGAATCTCCTATTTTTTATTTATTTTCTTTCCAATATTGAGTCAAGACCTTATTTCGATGAATTATTCTTTCCCTTCAAGTTGGAGAAGCAACGAAAGATTGATTGCTTGTCAATGTACTATATTGGAGTAACCCAAGACTTTGTGAAGGAGGTGCTACAATAAAGACTCTGTATTTGTTGTTATCCCTTTTAATATATAGAGTATCACTCTTCTTCCCAACCACCACCCGCCCCCCCAACAAAAAAACATTTGTATTGGACATTGCATGCATTCAGTAGTGTATATGGTGGAGGACTAATCTTATCCTAGAATGTAGTTATTTAGGTAATAACGACTTTGTAATTCCTTTTAATTATTACAATTATTAGTAGAAATGGTTTGAGAAAGGTGTTTCTTTCTTACTTATGTGCAGGTGTCAAGTGGGAATGACTTGGAGCGAGGACAAAATTGGTATAGATTTCGCTAGATTTCGATATTAATTTTGAAGCTACCTCCTTGATTTCACATTGAGCAGCTTGAAGCCAATAATGAGGAGGAAAAGAAATATTTGTTCACTAGGAAAACCCCATTATGGATATTATTGGAACACAATAATGTAGTACATTAGATCCCTTGATTTAGTGTTGGGAAAATTTAAACACACTCCCTCCAATGGTATGATTCATACATGATTGGATAACATTGTGTAATAATCATATCAAGCATCAAACAATTCTACACCTTTTGGTCGTACTTAAAGTATTGTGTCTAAGACTAAGGTATAACCATTTCGATTGTTTCTTCTAGATATAATTTTTAATGTTTCTTCCAAATATTTCTTACTCCCTTTACTTCATGCCCTTCTCTACCTAATATATACTCATTAGTTTGATTGACTATTTTTTCTCTCTCTCAAAGGCAGTGTATTTAAATACTATAATGACCAAAATTTGGAGTATTAATAGCCTTAACTAACTTCCTTGTTTTGCAACTATGCATAAAGTCTTAGTTAATAACTTCAATTTAGGTTCTGCTATGGAACCAAATATTATGTATTTCACTTTTCAATTTTCATACATCATAAGGAATCACATGTAGGTAACCATTATCAAATTTATCTAGTCATTTCCCATATACATGTCTTATGGGTAGTGTCATTTCTTACTAAGTTAAGTTCCAACCCATATCAAATAATTTCCTCGACAACTTATCCTATTAGGTATTATGTATCCTCTTTTCTTATAAAATCTAATATTTTCCCGAGCGAAATATTTATAGTGTTAAAATTGGGACCTATCTAAATAAAATATTCAAGCACATCCGTTTCTCATTCATTCCTTGTGTAATTTATTGCTTTCGAGACAACAAAGTCTAGATTTCAAGCTCATTTCATTGCCCATAGGTGTTTTGTAAGGAAATTTTAACATAAAACAATTTGGCCTCTCAAATACTTGAGGGATCAATTACACGGAGGCATTTCCAAAATCCTAGAATAGAACATTTAAGGGAATACTAGTTTGACACACAAAGGATTTATTGAAGTCAATTTTGACCGAAGTTCATATAAATGTCCTTGTTCCTCAAAGGGGGACTTCCAAGTCCACCTCCATAACATGATAAATCTTATTGATGATATTGTTAAAGTCATGTCATCATCACATCACGAGTAATTACGACAATAGTTTTATAATTCCAGAGGGATATGGACTTGGAAGTATGGATTTATCAAAATCCACCAGAGGCCAACACATGTACGACCTTGATGCATTTTATGGGTGGCGTCACTGGGAGGTCAGATTCGGGTCATCCATATTGATTTGGACAGTGATCGCAACCATTAGCGGGGAAGGAGGCATGAAGTACACATCGCAGGAGGAAGGCCGTGTAGATGACAAACATTAATTTCGGCATAGTTCACGGTTGTTCATGTCGAGATGAATTTTTGTGGAGATATAGAGGAGATATGGTGCACAAACGGACCATATCTCCCCCCATCTTATATCATTCCCGTCAGAGGATGTAGAGGCATGCGCCAGAAATGGGACTACACCAATGGCTAGGATCGTAGGATTTAGCAACACTAATGATCCATATTTCATTGCATGGAGAGGGTAACCGACATGCCTATCGACATTCACTAGAAATAGGTAATTTATTATGAAATTAAAATAAAGAAAACTAGTATTTGAAAGGCTTATGGAATTGACAAGGGAAATAAATTTTTTCTTGAGGAAGACCCTTCGATTGACATGTGTTAGTAATTACAAAATCTCAAAGACACTTAGATAGCTTGGGATCTCGTGTGAGTCGACATCCCATTTGTGGAAAAATGCAGTGCATGGATTTTGATCTCCCACCAATTTTGATGTTTTTCACAAATCCTAGTGTAATCCTGGCTTTTTATATGCAAATAGAACCTATCTCTATTCTGTGTGATTTCTTTTGAAAACCACTATTTGCTTCCAGCTGGAGCATCTTTCCAAGGTATCCATCATAGTCCATTTTATTTTGAGGGAGGAAGCCATGAAAAATTGACATGGTGAGGGGTAATCTTGATAGCAGACCCTACCTGGGTCTGCTCTTACATAAACTTTTTCTCTTTCCAACTCTCTGTAGGATATGGTCTCATGACATGTTCTCTTGAATATTAATGTATCTTGAATTCTAATATGGCAAATTTGATCTCCAACTTCGTCCCCCTTATGGATCTTCTTCTCTTTTTTACATAGTTTCCACATCCACAAAATCATACTTCAATCTCCATTACTCATTCTTGTGTTTAACATTTGAATCTTGTGTTGGTGCCTCTAGGTTCCATACCGATATTCCTACCCATGCATATCTTGAGTACCGACGTTGATAATGATCATTACCACTCTATATTTTTATACAATTAATTCTCTACCCTAGACATTTTATAAATCGATGAAGACTTCATGGGTATCAATGCTTCTCAGTCTGATGCTTTCCACGTCAATCAATTTCTCTTGTCAATGCTCATCATATCTCTTGGAATCATACAAAAACCACTCAGTCTCTTTCAAAAAATATTGAAACCCTTTGCAATACTTTTTTTATTCTCTACCACATCCTCCCGCAAATATTCACACAAGATATTCTTGAGGTTTTAAATCCCCTCGTGATTGGAACATTATAGTAAAGTTCTACCCAATCAAATTCTTGACAGTCTACAATAACTGGAACTTCACCAAGAAGTTATACCGAGTCACCCATTTACAATTCACACAGAGAACTCATTCATCCACTATCAATTTGGATTCATATTCATAAGAATATAACTCTAATATTCTCCACACAGTTATTGATCATAGATTCACTATATATCATTATCATATTATCAAGCATAAAATCATTCACATGATACATGACAGAACTACTTTCCTCTTCACTATTTATACATGCAACTTCCAATCTGATCTACCCCTACTATGCGTTATAGGCTTAGCCTTAACAATGCTTAGCCAACCTCTTGAACCGACCTTCTCCTTTCCTTTTGGATTACATTATATATCTAGTAGATAACACTTCCAACACACTAACAAACTCCTAAAACTTTTGAAATTGATTCTAAAGATAGAAGTTTCAACCATATCTCAACTCACGACTCATCAAAACAAACTGTTGCATTCCTGCAACTCATTCATAGGTTTCTCTCATGAAATTTTTGATTCATTTCTTTAAACAAGGATTTCATTACTATGACTCACTACTATCCTAAAAATCTCATCAATGTTCAGAACCTTCTAAACTAAACTCATAAACATTTAAGAGTTTACAATATTTCTTTACATTGAAACCCTCTTTGGGTTGATTTCAAGACCTCATGGTCTGGTCAATAACCTACACTGTTGATGTGGGAAGATGCTCCTGCATCAAAGTTGTAGCTACATTTGTTTCATCTTGCAATTCTTTTGAGACCCATGTTTTTTCCTCTTATTTATCAAGAAAATTGTTTTTTATTTTGCATCTTTGTAATTTTATTTCTCAAAAGAGTAGAAAATTACATCTGTAGGAATATGCCAGGCATATATTATGATGGCCCTGCTATGCTGAAGAGGGCATGTCTTGAAAATATTCTTGTTATCCTGCAAAAAAGTAATGGATCACTTGTTGTTACATTGATGCCTTTGAAAGTTCAAAATAGAGTTGTTACACCAAAATATCATGAGTTATGTATCCTCTATATGCCTTGATCCCTAAAGTACCTGGGCTAAAACACCAAAAGAGAAGTTGTTGTTCATTCCTTTAAATTTGCGTTGTCACCCTGACACACCTTGATCTTTGGCAAGGTCCGTCAGAATTAAGGTGACGTGCATCGGTGGTGCATGATTCTCTTGCACATGATGCGTTGATCTCCCATTGGCGCGAGTTTCTCTTGTGCAAGGTGCGTCCCTATTGGTTAAAGTGGATAAAGAGAAGCTTCAAGCGACTTCTCGAATCTTGGTTGGTGTGGAGACCTATCCATACATATCTGGGAAGGTGGAATTCGATCCCCTTACCTAGTGGGATGATCCCTTAAGCCTCTACCCTAAATCCTCAACCTCTCATATCTCTTTAGTCCTATATATATGAACCCCCTCTCCAATTTTAAGAGAGGAAGGATAGAGTAATTATATGCTGGTGGAATTTTGCTAGGAGATCCTCTTCACTCATTAGAGGCTAAGCATTTGATCTTGGAGGCTAGGATTGTTGGAAGGAGATTATGACGTCAAAGCATTGGTCGTAACACCTCTCTCTTTGTACTTATTATTATTACATATAATTCAAATTCTTTCCATAAAATTTGTGTTAATAATGTTTAGGATTGACCTCTTTGACTGTTGATCTATATTGATTCACAATCATGTGATTTTATCACTTATTTGTTTCCATGTGTTATTGACTTGTTTTACAGCTAAAATATATGAAGATCAGGACTAGGATCAGCAAGGAGAAAATATCTGCATTTATAATGTAAGCCATCTCTTTCACTTATCTTTCATTTCAATCAATCTAGGAAAGCTATTTGTGTTATGTACTTGTTTTGTTCTAGATATGAACCATTCAGACTAGGGAGATCTATTTGAGTCTGTTCTTATACATTGTTCATAAACAAAATTGGCGACCATACTGGGGAAAGTAATCTATAGTTTTGATTTCATTACGTTTCTTAATTTTCTTTGATTTCTTTCCAAATTAGCCTCTAGCCTCTAATCCGCCTCTTCTAATTGGATCTAACCATCAGAGAGTTTTTGTGCCATCCAGACTCTATTTAGGACCTTTATTGATCCTTCTATATTTTTATTCTTTGAGAGTTTTTATGTTTTGTTGATTGGATCCGTCCCAACGCACTTGGTCATTTCATAGCCCACGTCACTATAATTCTCACTAGTTTATCCCTTTAGAAGCCTGCGTTGCAGACGCTGTTTGTCAGTTTGCAGCCTGTGTCGCTGGCATGATTTCTCAGTGAAGAAAGTGCGTCGTTGGGACTCCCAGTGCTCTGGTGCATCCTTGCAGGGCGCGTCGCCCTTCATTATTTGGTACACAGTGTAAAAAACTCCCAAAGTGATTCTTGGATTGATTTTTTGAGTTTTGTAGGTTGTCTTTTACTATAACAGAACCTCCTAGGTGTAGCATACTTCATCCTTAGCTTATTTTCTGAAGTTTAAGCATTGGTTAGAGTCCTAGAGAGTCAAGCGGGTGTACTACTTGTTGTGGGAAATTTCAATCCCCCATGAGCACACTCAGTCTTGTGACTCCTTATCAGACCATCTGATCTGTTCGATCTGAATTCTACGCCCTCCAATATTTGATTGTTGTGATTTTGCTCAATCTTGTGTGTTTTTGAGATTTTGGGTGATTGTATTTTTTTGAGAGTTTCCAATCCATACAAATTTGCAGCAGTATATTTCCTGTGATTTCCTGAATATAGGTTGGAAAGTGGTATAGTTCTCATATCTATTGGGGATATTAGTTAGAAAATCAAATCTTTTGATTATCTTCATTTCAAGATTTATTTCTTGGAATTGTTGTAAAGAGTTTTTATGCTTGGGAATGAGTATTAAAAGTTCCTTGAAAAAGTTTAAAAGATTATTATTTACTTGCATTCTCTTGTTTTTGAAAGTTCATTCATCTTTTCCTTGAAAATGTTAAGTGCATTTAAACTTTCTCAAAACATTTCGAAGTTAGTAAGAATTCTAGCATTTTTTTATTTCCTTCCCACTTTTTGATTCCTATTTCATAATAAAGAGTTATTTGCATTAAAAAATGGAAATTCCTCTTTTGATTTTTTGTAGATTTGCTTAAGTTGAAAAGAGAAAAGAAAAGAACATTTCGATTTGGTGTGTTATTCATTTTGGTTGGATTGTTGAAAAGAGTGTTTTTGAGTCTTTTTGGTTTATTTTGAAAGTATAGAGGTACTTTGTTCATTTCAGTATCGGAAACAAAAATATTTCTCCTTATTATAGCTAGTTTTCATCGAAGAGAAAAAGAAAAGACTTGCATGTTCATATAGGACAGATTGCATTTAATTAAATTCCAAGTCTTCACTTCATGGATTCACCTAACCGTACAACTTACAATCAAGCAGTAGCCTAGGTTAAAATTGTATAGGAACTCATGTGATAGGTTAGAGATGTGTTCCGACGTATTTAAGCGTGGCAAGTGTCGTTATTTTCCTGCAATGCATCCCGAGGGATTGTAGTTCTTCCAGGTACTAGTCGGTATATCGAATGACCTTTCATGTACCTTCGGGTATATAGAAATTTACTTCACGTACTAGACAATATATTGGAAGGCTCCTATCGTGCGGTTGTGCATTAGACATCACCACTACGGATTGGAGTTCCCACATACCTTGAGTATATCGGGATACCCCATTAGGATTCCTGAAACCATCTAAGTTAAATTTTGGTCGTCTTGGTGTGGAAATACACCGAGAACAACACTCATGGAAATACATTTACGAGCGTTTGACAACAAGCTTAGATGTCAGAGTTTCCCCCCTACACCCAATCCAGAAGTACCGATTTTTTAACAACATTACCCCATACATTCTTTATCTTTTTCTTCACCAGGAATCTATACAACTACCTTGACCACTTATGAACCGGGTCAACCATCCTTCCTCGCGAGTATACCTCAAATTCAGGCGACTGGTTCAACACCTCATTTGACCCCAATGAATTGAGGAAAACCTTCAACTTATGTTAACTTCGTAACTGTAACATCATTACCACCTCCACCTCAAACTTCGAGTGGAAGTTATCCTCTAGTTAGTAGTCAACAATTGAGTACGGGTCAACCTACGATTAGTGGTCAACATACGTTTACTGGGGGGGAACCCCTAGTCAATGGACCAAATCTAACTAGGGGGCATCATCTAGTTAGGGGACACAACATGATCGGAGGAAATTCTTCACATATGAACTATAGTATGGTTGGAAGTTCTCTCCCCAACCATGGGACAACCTACGTGGACACATCAAATGGGGGTACCATCTACTTGGAATCAAACCCCATGGGAGCATATCTATTTGGGAAATCCTAATGCCACTATAGGACAAAAGCATACAGGAAACCTTTTCCCTGGATTACCCTATACAAGAAACATGAAAACCCCATGGGGGCACCATAATGTTCCACCATCCGTAACCCCAGCTGGTGGGACACCCCCACCACCCCCACAACTTGTCTCACCTCCTCCCTCACCACTCGTCCCAACTCCACTTGGAGGACCCCTGTATTATGGAGGAATCCCACCTTATTCTAGAGGAGGACACCCTTCAAGTCCACCTCCGCCTGGAGTACCCCCGTATTATGGCGGTGGACCACTGTATTCTGGAAGAGGACCCCCTTCAAGCCCACCTCCATATGGCCAATCCCCTATAGGAGGACCATACGACCAATCAATCCATGGTCCTACTGGTTCATAGATGCCTTATCAATATTACCAGTATCCACAACCAAAGTGACAATTACCATTTATGGCTACACTTGATTTACCAGATCTATCATGTTTGACTAATGATCCCATTCAACACGGTATAAATTGGCCAATTATTCCTATGAAGTTACCATCATACATTCCGAAGTTTGACGGAAAATCCAGTGATTACCCTAAGAACCATGTAATGACCTATCATTTGTGGTGTTCTTCCAATTGCTTAATGGATGATTCCATCCGTCTGAGGTTATTTCAACGAACCCTTACTGTTATTTCCACAAAGTGGTACATTGAATTGCCACCACATTCCTTTGCCGATTTTCGATCCTTAGTTATGTCCTTTTTGACTCATTTTCAGCTACCAACCCTCTATGAAAATGACACCGATATTTTGACTTCTCTCTGCCAAACTAATTCCAACCACATTTCTGATCACATTCATGAGTGGAGGAGGAGAATACATCTCATTAAAGCTCCTATTCTGAACCAACTACTTGGGGATTGGTTCACAAAGTCACTACTACCCATCATAGCTAAAGACATGGCTATGGGTGGGGTCCTTATGGAAGAACAAGCCATATCTCATGCTTAGTACCTAGACCTCGTCTATGCTCAATCCGACACATTATACAATATTATTCCTAATTCCCCTTGTCCTACACACGGTCCAACGAAACCACCTAAGGGATCCCATGCCGATGGAATTATTGGTTCCATCCATGCCCATCCAGCTACACAATCAGGTGGATCAAAAAACCACCATAGTTCGAATCCACCTTCACCACAAGATGGAAACAACACCAATCGATCACCCAACCCTGCTTCCATTGAGGAAGTGAATTCAGTTCAATCTGCGTCACCTCAAAAATCTAGTGGCAAAAAGAAGAAAAAAAGTAAATCTAAAAAGTCTTATAACCAGCAGGAGCCAAAAAGAATCCTGATGACAACAAACAAAAGAGGAAGGCTAAATATCCTTGTGTACTGTGTGGTGACGATCACTTCACCAAAGAATTCCCACATAGGGAAGAAGTGCATAATTTTCTTAAGGGAAACCCCACACCTGCAGTTTTAACTGATCCCTTCCCCACATAAGAAAATAAAATGGTTGCACAACAACCAAATACTTCTCAAGGAGAACCATCCACAACCGTTCATGTTCTCATGATGCGCAACGAATCAGTCAACTTGTCCACTAGGTTATGTACATATGAATCTATTATCGACAAAGAATCTAACAGAGGTAATACTGAAAAATCCTCTACATCTACATCTAGCATCCCTTCACCTCAAGGTTCTCTCATCATAGAGAAAACTTTACTGGATTCAGTATTGAGTCCACCCAAGAGCATGATTCAAAAATCCATTTTCAATCCCAATGCTCGGGCTGCTCAAAACTACAATATTGTAGAGTATCTAGCACAAGTTACTTTTGCTATGTTGACACTAGAAGTCTTACAAAATTGTCCCAATCAGCGTAAGACCCTGTTATCCGTGATAGGATCTGTAGATCCAGATTCCTCCAACACCATCATGTTCAATTTAGAGTATTTCAGGTTGAGGCTTTCCCACCAACTCGCGTTTCAAATTGTTACTAACGTTTATGGGAAAAGAAACCATCGCATTGTCTTAGAAGAAGGAGCCTCTACCTCAGTTATGTCATTATCCCGCTGGCGCGCCATTGGATCTACCGATTTGAGTCATTCCCCCACCACATTGAAAGCATTTGATGGACGTGTATTTCAACAACACGGGCTATTACAATATTTGGCTGTCGAATTGGGCGGTAATACCGTTTACATTAACATGGAATTCATCGCTTCCCCATTGGATTATAACTTATTACTTGGTTGAAACTAGTTCTATGCCATGACTGCGGTTGCATCATTTGTCTTCTAGATTGCGCAATTTTCCCACAAAGGGAGAAATCTCACCATTGACCAGTTAGATTTAGGTACACCTGATACCACTACTCATCCCGCATACAATGTCCCTCTCTTAGGACACTCTACGCAGATATATGAGAGTGTGGGGGTAGAACTCCTTAAATATTAATCATACCTCATGAGATTCTTTCCAACACCAGATCCCCCTTCCCATGTTGCCACAGTGAACATGATTTCGGCTATGATCCCATCCTCTTATCGCTTAACTGAATAATGGCTTGTGCTCGATCCTAATAATTTAGATTTGATTCGAGATGTGATGCCTCTCAGCCTCTCGGAAGCTACCTACGAGGCCATCCAATCAGCACCCGATATACCCGATGTCCACTTTTCAATGGCATCTACCTCAAGTTCTCTTCCATTACAACGGACCTCATCCCTACCTGATCCTCTAATCCATATTTTTCATTCTGATGAGTCAATCATGGGGATTATGAGTGTGGATGAACCCCCATGGGAATACCTTCATCATCGATCGTCCTTCCTCCCGGCGTTAGATTCAATAAAGAAAACCATTTAAACAATTGTTTCACCAGATGTCTTTCCCTACCCTCAGTCTCCTATTCTTACATATGATATGGTAACCGAGGGCAACCTGGAAAACATCAAGCCTACCTTTACGATCGACATCTCGGTAAAACCTGGAATCGTGGAACACATTCGCATAGGCCAAAATTGTTCTCCCAAAGAAGTCACCATGTTCATGGCCTTGTTTAAATTCTGTGACATCTTTGCATGGAGATAAGAGGAAATTCCCGCGATTGATCCTGCCATTTTCATGCATGAGATTCAAACATATCCCGACGCAAAACCTGTCTGGAAAAAACTCCATCCTGTGCACCCTAGGAAAACTATGGCTATTAAACTAGAGATAGAAAAGTTGTTGAAGGCTGGGTTCATTTATCCCATTCCCTTAACAAATCGGGTCTCTAATGTCGTCCCGGTTACAAAAAAACAGGGAACCATCAGAGTTTGTGTTGATTATAGGGACCTTAATAAGGATTTTCCTAAAGACAATTACCCTACTCCATTTATCGACCAGATTATCGAAAAATGTGCCGGAAGTGTCATATTCTCATTTATGGATGGATTTCTGGCTATAATTAGATTGAGATCCATACAACTGACCAACACAAAACTGATTTCATCTGCCCATGGGGTACGTTCGCGTATCGCAAAATCCCCTTTGGTCTTAAAAATGCTAGTGCCACATTCCACCGGGCTATGTCGTATGATTTCCATGACGTGAAGGATTTTGTGGAACCTGTTGATGTATATGTAAGTTTGGAATGTATTTCATCCATGTATTTAATTTATATATTATTGTACTCCTATAGAGATGTGTCATTCCTCTATACGGAAGTGTCGTCATGTGTATTGACAAGTGTCACAAGTATGTTAACTTACTGATGGGTTATTAGACCACCATGTGTGGGGTTGGCCCTGATTTATATATTATATGGTTGATGTACCCATCTAGACAAGTCGTCCCCATAAGGTTATTGGGCAAACATGACAAGTATAAATAGAGATCAAGAAATCTCTATTTGGATCATTCGGAAACTCATTCTTCCTTCACTCGGAAAGTGGCGCACTTGTGAGGAGGAGGTTTAGCTGCTAGGAGGACTCTGTATCTATGTATTTGGTTGTACTTTGGTTCAGCTATTGCTCTATCTATCTCTGAGGAAGTTGTGGGGTTTTTCACCTCAGGGTTTTCCCCACGGAAACTTTGTGTCTATTGTCTCTCATTCTTTTGCTTCTTGTGATGATTGACATGCTTGTTATGATTGATATGCATTGATAAACTGTACATGCTGTTCTCTCATTAAAGATCCTAGAGTATTGTGAATTAATGCTCAAAATTTAACATGGTATCAGAGCTAACCTAAGAAGAAGACATTGTGCAGTGATGGAAACCAAGGGTTTCTTATTTATTGGGTTTCTCTCCACAGATTTTGGAAAAGCAGTATAGTAGATTGACTCTACTCATCAAGGAGAATCTATATGTCCAATCATAATTCAAGTCTGAGCATTTTCAGATTTGGCCCTAAAAATTAGGGTTTCCACAAAAATAGGAATTTATGGAATCTGAAGACATAGCTAGAAGCTCCTTGCAAAAATCGAACTTTAGAGCTTTGGATCGATATTTTTGGCTGGGTAGATCTCCGAGAAACTCAAACCCTAATTCAGGGTCCTCCTAAGTGAACCTGGGAAGACAAAAAGGAATTTCTGAAGGGTGAAGCTTTGTAGATCTCAAATTCTGAATACACTAGGCTGATCAGCTCATCAAGGTGCATCTTTCTATCCTTTCAGAAAGTTGAAATTCATATTTTGAATTTTTAGGGTTTTTCCGACAAACCCTAATCCAAGACCAGATCCAGTTTTCAGCCAGTCAAGTGGTAAGACCTAAATCTTTTCTATTTTCATTTGAAGTACTCTTTAAGATGTCTCACCACACCAAGCTTGAGGATAAGCTTGAAGGGGCTGATAACTTCCGAGCCTGGAAGTATAGGATTGGGTTAATCCTGGAAGAGAATGAGTTGGACTCATATGTAAAAGAAGACATCCCTATCCCATAGGATGAAGAGGCTAAGATATTGCATAAGAAGAACTTGGTCAAGGCAAAGTGAATCATTGTTGATTCTATCAAGGACCATCTCATCCCCCATCTGTCATCTCTGAAGACACCCAAGGAGATGTTTGAATCCCTGACCAAGTTATTTGAAGGGACGAACATAAATTGGAAGATGACTCTGTGGAATCAATTGAAAGGGGTCAAGATGTTGAATGGGGAGACCATTCAATCTTACTTCTCCAAAGTCTCTCAGATCAAGGAACAACTTGAACAAGTGGATGAAGTAGTGGACAATGGTGAAATAGTTATGACCACTCTGAATGGCCTACCTAGGTCATGGGACTCCTTTATTCAAGGAATCTGTGCAAGAAAGAAATTGATCGCTTTCAGTAAACTGTGGGAGGAATGCTCTCAAGATGAAGCTAGGATTGTATCTTGAAAAGAAAATATGGGAGGTGAAGATCAAGCTCTCACAGCTCACACCAAAAGAAGCAATCCCAAGAGGGAGCACTCTCACTACAAGAGATCCTATCACAACCAACAAAAGAATAAGAAGGATCTAAGATGTTTCACATGCAATGAGAAGGGTCACTTTGCTTCAAAATGTCCCAAGAACAAAAGGGATAACAACAAATCCAGCAAGAAGAAGAAGGGTAGCAAAAGAAATTTCCATGCTCATGCTGCCAAAGATGATGACTCATCAAGTGAAGAAGATTATGTTCTAATCTCTTCTCTCACAGGTACTATCTCTCATGGTTGTAATGATTGGTTAATTGACAGTGGGGCTTCCAAACACCTGACTGGGTTTAAAGAATCTTTTGTAAATCTATCTAAACATGAATCACCCCATAAAGTGAAACTTGGGGATGATTATCAATACCCCATCAATGGAAGTGGTGAAGCCTCCTACAACCTCGATTCTAGAAAATCTTTGAAGATGAAAGAAGTAATTTATGTACCTAGGCTCAAGAAGAACCTACTCTCCATCTCTTCTTTGGATGCAAAAGGCATGAGGGTTTCATTTGCAGATGGCCAAGTCCTAATGTGGCCAAAGGGTAAAACTATTAATGATGCAGTGGTGATTGGAGAGCAAGAGGGAGGATTGTACAAATTGAAGGGACAACCTGAACATGCTATGGTGACATGAAGACAAAGATTCACCCATAGTCATGAATCACATGGAGGTATGTATTACTTGTTTTTTTGTTGCAAAGATTAACTTATGGGTTATGCAGGTCATTGAAGAGAACAAGAAAACATTGCTAGACATAACTAGCAAATATGATGACCAGGTATGTTTCTCTTATATCATAGGATCTCTTATATATAAGTATACATGGCATGATTGATAATGATTATTCATGAAGTCATAGATTTGAATAAACATGGGTGCATTCATATCATGTTTCTTACATTAATTGATGATATGACTAATCAGAAGAGTCATAGGTTTGAGTAATCACAGGTTTAGGCATATTATGTTTCTTATGATATGACTAACCATAAGAGTCCTATATAAATACTAATGCTTATAATTTCTGTTTGAAATGATCATGACTATACATGCTTAATATTATTGTGTTTTGGTAGTATTGAGAATATACTAATGAATGTATGATTATGTATGAGATCACGAGGATAACATAATCATAATACTAATAAGCATGCATAGGGACCAAGGATGAATATAAGTTCAAGGACAGGTAATCCAGGAAGCAAAGATCAAGAGGGAGCACACTCCAGTAGTTTCTGTAAGGATGCAGATATTCAGAGGGAGTTGACCATGTTTCTTCATTCCACAATAGAAAGGTGTCGAAGAAGCTACTTCAGCAGCTCCTGCAAGGAAGCAAAGACTCAGAGGGAGTCCACCCAACGAACAAACAAAGATAGGTATTTCAATTATCATTTCTTTCCTATTTTGTTTGTTTAAATAATATTGTCCAATGATGTATATGCTTATGTTCCTAGACTTAGGATATGTATTGTGCATATTAGAGTGATTGCATTAATGAACAGTATACTACTAATATGCATGTAATGGGTAAGTGGCCTATGGAACTGTACAACATTCCATTGCTACTTATCTAGAATGAAACCTCTTTGCTAACATTTTGGGAGTAGTGCAAACTCTTAACAATGTTCTGGTAGAGATTGGAAGACATCTAGAAAGTTACAGGATATGGATAAATGTTGTATTGAAGCATTGGCTAATTGCATGACTGTATGACATATATTCTTATGTGTAATATTTTGTTATGAAACTATGAGATGGTTCTAATCATGCAATTTAACTTGTCTTGTAGGAAATATCGTATACCTTCACCTACAAAAGAAGGACTACAACATTTGTTCCAGCAACAAAGATATCTATTGAAAATATTGAAGATATTGAAGTTCCCAGGATCTGGGAAGAATGCCATGATCGAGGAGTACCAGTCGATCATGAAGATGTTTGGGATGCAGTCCCAAGACCTGAAGGGGAGTCTGTAGTGACTTCCAAGAGGATCTACAAGATCAAGCATGCTGCAGGTGGTAGCATAGAGACTCTTGCTCCTGTAGCCAGATACACTTCCATTAGGTCAGTACTTACTCTGGCTGCAGTGATGAAGTGGAAGATACACCAGATGGATTTCAAGATAGCTTTCTTGAATGGTGTAGTTGAAGAAGAAGTGTATGTGGAGCAGCCACTTGGTTCTGAGACACATGACAGGGAGTCATATATATGCAGAACTTGGTATGGTAGGATAGACAGCTTTCTATCCAGTTTGGTCTTTACCAAGAGTAAAGTGGATTCCAACCTTTTCTACAAGGTTGAGGAAGGAAATCCAATGATACTACTTTTGTATGTGGATGACCTGTTTATTACAGGTGAAGATAGATTAATTGTCGACACGCAGCGGAAGCTTACTGCCAAGTTCGAGATGAAGGACTTAGGGATGATACATTATTTTCTAGGTATGGAGGTGTGGCAGAGTGCAAATGGAATCTTCCTTGGACAAGGGAAGTATGTAGTAGAGATCCTGAAGAGGTTCAGGATGATGGAATGCAAGGCCATGGCCACACCTATGGCATTGAATCTGAAGCTTCTTTGTGATGCTTCATCTGAGCCGGTTGATGTCTCTATGTATTGTCAGATGATTGGGTCCTTGATGTACCTGATGAACACAAGACTAGATATTTGCTTTGCAGTGAACACATTGATCCAGTTCCTGACGGATCCGAGGAGTGTTCACCTGGTTGCTGTAAAGCATATTCTGAGGTACCTGAAGGGTACAGTTGATTATGGGCTCAAGTATGATGTGAATGAAAAGTTTAACCTACAGGGTTATGTTGATTCAGATTGGGTAGGCAGTGTTGCAGATAGGAAGAGCACTTCTGGGTGCTTCTTCAGTATGGGATCAGGCGTGATCTCTTGGTTTAGTAGGAAGCAGTCCTGTGTAGAACTGAGTAGAGCCGAAGCAGAGTATGTTGTAGCTTGTTCAGCTAGTTGTGAGGCAGTATGGATGAGGAAGCTACTGTCTGAGTTATTTGATCTAGCGTTGGAGGCTACTGGTATCTTATGTGACAACCAGAGTTGTGTGAAGCTGTCTGAGAACTCAGTGTTCCACGACAGGTCGAAACACATAGAGATCAAATATCACTATATCAGGGATATGGTGCAGAGAGGAGCAGTGAAGCTCCTGTATGTTGCAATGGATGAGCAGATTGCAGATGTGCTGACGAAGCCACTAGCCAGAGTGAAGTTTGAGTACTTCAGAGAAAGGCTTGGTGTTCTTCAGATCAATGACACTTCAAGGAAGAAGTGATGGAGACATTTGTTGTAGCCATTCCTAGCATGGTGGAAGGGGGATCCTTCACATGACTGTGGATGTAAGCACTGTATGATGAGCATCAGGATGATGTTCTAGTTTCTACTATGTATGATCAGTTGGATCATTTACATTTTTATGTATGTACGCATCATGTTGGATGACGGATATGATCAGTTGGAAGATTCTACGTTATAACGACTTTCTATAGTTTGCGCATGCATCCGGAAATAAGAAAAGCTTACTTCCACCGTTTTTTAAAATCACAGCTTCTAGAAGGTTTACATGATTTCTAAAAAAACACGAGTTTTTGGAAAATGTGTTTTATTTCATAAATGGAATCAACAAAGTATGCACATTCTACGTCATAACGACATTCTATAGTTTGCGCATTCGTCCGGAAATAAGAAAAGCTTACTTCCACTGTTTTTAAAATCACAACTTCTAGAAGGTTTACATGATTTCTTAAAAAACACGAGTTTTTAGAAAATGTGTTTTATTTCATAAATGGAATCAACAAAGTATGCACATTCTACGTCATAACGACTTTCGATAGTTTCCGCATGCGTTTGGAAATAAGAAAAACTTACTTCCCCCATTTTTTAAAATCACAGCTTCTAGAAGGTTTACATGGTTTCTTAAAAAACACGAGTTTTTAGAAAATGTGTTTTATTTCATAAATGGAATCAACAAAGTATGCACATTCTACGTCATAACGACTTTCTATAGTTTGCACATGCATTTGGAAATAAGAAAAGCTTACTTCCCCCGTTTTTTAAAATCACAACTTCTAGAAGGTTTACATGATTTCCTAAAAAACACGAGTTTTTAGAAAATGTGTTTTATTTCATAAATGGAATCAACAAAGTATGCACATTCTACGTCATAACGACATTCTATAGTTTCCGCATTCGTCCGGAAATAAGAAAAGCTTACTTCCACCGTTTTTTAAAATCACAGCTTCTAGAAGGTTTACATGATTTCTTAAAAAACACGAGTTTTTAGAAAATGTGTTTTATTTCATAAATGGAATCAACAAAGTATGCACATTCTACGTCATAACGACTTTCGATAGTTTCCGCATGCGTTTGGAAATAAGAAAAGCTTACTTACCCCGTTTTTTAAAATCACAGCTTCTAGAAGGTTTACATGGTTTCTTAAAAAACACGAGTTTTTAGAAAATGTGTTTTATTTCATAAATGGAATCAACAATGTATGCACATTCTTCATCATAACGACTTTCTATAGTTTGCGCATGCGTCTGGAAATAAGAAAAGCTTACTTCCACTGTTTTTTAAAATCACAGCTTCTAGAAGGTTTACATGATTTCTTAAAAAACACGAGTTTTTAGAAAATGTGTTTTATTTCATAAATGGAATCAACAAAGTATGCACATTCTACGTCATAACGACTTTCGATAGTTTCCGCATGCGTTTGGAAATAAGAAAAGCTTAGTTCGCCCATTTTTTAAAATCACAGCTTCTAGAAGGTTTACATGGTTGCTTAAAAAACATGAGTTTTAGAAAATGTGTTTTATTTCATAAATGGAATCAACAATGTATGCACATTCTACGTCATAGCGACTTTCTATAGTTTGCGCATGCGTCCGGAAATAAGAAAAGCTTACTTCCACCGTTTTTTAAAATCACAGCTTCTAGAAGGTTTACATGATTTCTAAAAAAACACGAGTTTTTAGAAAATGTGTTTTATTTCATAAATGGAATCAACAAAGTATGCACATTCTACGTCATAACGACATTCTATAGTTTGCGCATTCGTCCGGAAATAAGAAAAGCTTACTTCCACCGTTTTTTAAAATCACAGCTTCTACAAGGTTTACATGATTTTGTAAAAAACACGAGTTTTTAGAAAATGTGTTTTATTTCATAAATGGAATCTACAAAGTATGCACATTCTACGTCATAACGACTTTCTATAGTTTGCGCATGCGTCCGGAAGTAAGAAAAGCTTACTTCCTCTGTTTTTTAAAATCACAGCTTCTAGAAGGTTTACATGATTTCGTAAAAAACACGAGTTTTTAGAAAATGTGTTTTATTTCATAAATGGAATCAACAATGTATGCACATTCTTCATCATAACGACTTTCTATAGTTTGCGCATGCGTCCGGAAATAAGAAAAGCTTACTTCCACAGTTTTTTAAAATCACAGCTTCTAGAAGGTTTACATGATTTCTAAAAAAACACGAGTTTTTATAAAATGTGTTTTATTTCATAAATGGAATCAACAAATTATGCACATTCTACGTCATAACGACATTCTATAGTTTGCGCATTCGTCCGGAAATAAGAAAAGCTTACTTCCACCGTTTTTTTTAAATCACAGCTTCTAGAAGGTTTACATGATTTCTTAAAAAACACGAGTTTTTAGAAATGTGTTTTATTTCATAAATGGAATCTACAAAGTATGCACATTCTACGTCATAACGACTTTCTATAGTTTGCGCATGCATCCGGAAATAAGAAAAGCTTACTTCCACCGTTTTTTAAAATCACAGCTTCTAGAGGGTTTACATGATTTCTAAAAAAACACGATTTTTTAGAAAATGTGTTTTATTTCATAAATGGAATCAAAAAAGTATGCACATTCTACGTCATAACGACATTCTATAGTTTGCGCATTCGTCCGGAAATAAGAAAAGCTTACTTCCACCGTTTTTTAAAATCACAGCTTCTAGAAGGTTTACATGATTTCTTAAGAAACACGAGTTTTTAGAAAATGTGTTTTATTTCATAAATGGAATCAACAAAGTATGCGCATTCTACCTCATAACGACTTTCTATAGTTTGTGCATTCGTCCACAAATAAGAAAAGCTTACTTCCACCGTTTTTTAAAATCACAGCTTCTAGAAGGTTTACATGATTTCATAAAAAACACGAGTTTTTAGAAAATGTGTTTTATTTCATAAATGGAATCAACAAAGTATGCACATTCTACGTCATAACGACTTTCTATGGTTTGCGCATGCGTCCGGAAATAAGAAAAGCTTACTTCCACCGTTTTTTAAAATCACAGCTTCTACAAGGTTTACATGATTTCGTAAAAAACACGAGTTTTTAGAAAATGTGTTTTATTTCATAAATGGAATCTACAAAGTATGCACATTCTACTTCATAACGACTTTCTATAGTTTGCGCATGCGTCCGGAAGTAAGAAAAGCTTACTTCCCCCGTTTTCTAAAATCACAGCTTCTAGAAGGTTTACATGATTTCGTAAAAAACACGAGTTTTTAGAAAATGTGTTTTAGTTCATAAATGAAATCAACAAAGTATGCACATTCTATGTCATAACGACTTTCTATAGTTTACGCATGCGTTTGGAAATAAGAAAAGCTTACTTCCCCCATTTTTTAAAATCACAACTTCTAGAAGGTTTACATGATTTCTTAAAAAACACGAGTTTTTAGAAAATGTGTTTTATTTCATAAATGGAATCAACAAAGTATGCACATTCTACGTCATAACGTCATTCTATAGTTTGCGCATTCATCCGGAAATAAGAAAAGCTTACTTCCACCGTTTTTTAAAATCACAGCTTCTAGAAGGTTTACATGATTTCGTAAAAAACACGAGTTTTTAGAAAATGTATTTTACTTCATAAATGGAATCAACAAAGTATGCACATTCTACGTCATAACGACTTTCTATAGTTTGCGCATGCGTCCGGAAATAAGAAAAGCTTACTTCCCCCAATTTTTAAAATCACAGCTTCTAGAAGGTTTACATGATTTCTTAAAAAACACGAGTTTTTAGAAAATGTGTTTTATTTCATAAATGGAATCAACAAAGTATGCACATTCTACGTCATAACGACTTTCTATAGTTTGCGCATGCGTTTGGAAATAAGAAAAGCTTACTTCCCCCATTTTTTAAAATCATAGCTTCTAGAAGGTTTACATGGTTGCTTAAAAAACACGAGTTTTTAGAAAATGTGTTTTATTTCATAAATGGAATCAACAATATATGCACATTCTATGTTATAACGACTTTCTATAGTTTGCGCATGCGTCCAGAAATAAGAAAAGCTTACTTCCATCGTTTTTTAAAATCACAGCTTCTAGAAGGTTTACATGATTTCTAAAAAAACACGAGTTTTTAGAAAATGTGTTTTATTTCATAAATGGAATCAACAAAGTATGCACATTCTACGTCATAACGACATTCTATAGTTTGCGCATTCGTCCGGAAATAAGAAAAGCTTACTTCCACCGTTTTTTAAAATCACAGCTTCTACAAGGTTTACATGATTTTGTAAAAAACACGAGTTTTTAGAAAATGTGTTTTATTTCATAAATGGAATCTACAAAGTATGCACATTCTACGTCATAACGATTTTCTATAGTTTGCGCATGCGTCCGGAAGTAAGAAAAGCTTACTTCCTCTGTTTTTTAAAATCACAGCTTCTAGAAGGTTTACATGATTTCGTAAAAAACACGAGTTTTTAGAAAATGTGTTTTATTTCATAAATGGAATCAACAATGTATGCACATTCTTCATCATAACGACTTTCTATAGTTTGCGCATGCGTCCGGAAATAAGAAAAGCTTACTTCCACAGTTTTTTAAAATCACAGCTTCTAGAAGGTTTACATGATTTCTAAAAAAACACGAGTTTTTATAAAATGTGTTTTATTTCATAAATGGAATCAACAAATTATGCACATTCTACGTCATAACGACATTCTATAGTTTGCGCATTCGTCCGGAAATAAGAAAAGCTTACTTCCACCGTTTTTTTAAATCACAGCTTCTAGAAGGTTTACATGATTTCTTAAAAAACACGAGTTTTTAGAAAATGTGTTTTATTGCATAAATGGAATCTACAAAGTATGCACATTCTACGTCATAACGACTTTCTATAGTTTGCGCATGCATCCGGAAATAAGAAAAGCTTACTTCCACCGTTTTTTAAAATCACAGCTTCTAGAGGGTTTACATGATTTCTAAAAAAACACGATTTTTTAGAAAATGTGTTTTATTTCCTAAATGGAATAAAAAAAGTATGCACATTCTACGTCATAACGACATTCTATAGTTTGCGCATTCGTCCGGAAATAAGAAAAGCTTACTTCCACCGTTTTTTAAAATCACAGCTTCTAGAAGGTTTACATGATTTCTTAAGAAACACGAGTTTTTAGAAAATGTATTTTACTTCATAAATGGAATCAACAAAGTATGCACATTCTACGTCATAACGACTTTCTATAGTTTGCGCATGCTTCCGGAAATAAGAAAAGCTTACTTCCCCCGCTTTTTAAAATCACAGCTTCTAGAAGGTTTACATGATTTCTTAAAAAACACGAGTTTTTAGAAAATGTGTTTTATTTCATAAATGGAATCAACAAAGTATGCACATTCTACGTCATAACGACTTTCTATAGTTTGCGCATGCGTTTGGAAATAAGAAAAGCTTACTTCCCCCGTTTTTTAAAATCATAGCTTCTAGAAGGTTTACATGGTTGCTTAAAAAACACGAGTTTTTAGAAAATGTGTTTTATTTCATAAATGGAATCAACAATATATGCACATTCTATGTTATAACGACTTTCTATAGTTTGCGCATGCGTCCGGAAATAAGAAAAGCTTACTTCCATCGTTTTTTAAAATCACAGCTTCTAGAAGGTTTACATGATTTCTAAAAAAACACGAGTTTTTAGAAAATGTGTTTTATTTCATAAATGGAATCAACAAAGTATGCACATTCTACGTCATAACGACATTCTATAGTTTGCGCATTCGTCCGGAAATAAGAAAAGCTTACTTCCACCGTTTTTTAAAATCACAGCTTCTACAAGGTTTACATGATTTTGTAAAAAACACGAGTTTTTAGAAATCATGTAAACCTTCTAGAAGCTGTGATTTTAAAAAACGGGCGAAGTAAGGATTTCTTATTTCCAGACGCATGCGCAAACTATAGAAAGTCGTTATGACGTAGAATGTGCATACTTTGTAGATTCCATTTATGAAATAAAACACATTTTCTAAAAACTCGTGTTTTTTAAGAAATCATGTAAACCTTCTAGAAGCTGTGATTTTAAAAAACGGTGGAAGTGAGCTTTTCTTATTTCCGGACGAATGCGGAAACTATAGAATGTCGTTATGACGTAGAATGTGCATACTTTGTTGATTCCATTTATGAAATAAAACACATTTTCTAAAAACTCGTGTTTTTTAAGAAATCATGTAAACCTTCTAGAAGTTGTGATTTTAAAAAACGGGGGAAGTAAGCTTTTCTTATTTCCAAACGCATGCACAAACTATAGAAAGTCGTTATGACGTAGAATGTGCATACTTTGTTGATAACATTTATGAAATAAAACACATTTTCTAAAAACTCGTGTTTTTTACGAAATCATGTAAACCTTCTAGAAGCTGTGATTTTAAAAAACAGAGGAAGTAAGCTTTTCTTACTTCCGGATGCATGCGCAAACTATAGAAAGTCGTTATGACGTAGAATGTGCATACTTTGTAAATAAGAAAAGCTTACTTCCCCCATTTTTTAAAATCACAGCTTCTAGAAGGTTTACATGGTTTCTTAAAAAACACGAGTTTTTAGAAAATGTGTTTTATTTCATAAATGGAATCAACAATGTATGCACATTCTATGTCATAACGACTTTCTATAGTTTGCGCATGTGTCCGGAAATAAGAAAAGCTTACTTCCATCGTTTTTTAAAATCACAGCTTCTAGAAGGTTTACATGATTTCTAAAAAAACACGAGTTTTTGGAAAATGTGTTTTATTTCATAAATGGAATCAACAAAGTATGCACATTCTACGTCATAACGACATTCTATAGTTTGCGCATTCGTCCGGAAATAAGAAAAGCTTACTTCCACTGTTTTTAAAATCACAACTTCTAGAAGGTTTACATGATTTCTTAAAAAACACGAGTTTTTAGAAAATGTGTTTTATTTCATAAATGGAATCAACAAAGTATGCACATTCTACGTCATAACGACTTTCGATAGTTTCCGCATGCGTTTGGAAATAAGAAAAACTTACTTCCCCCATTTTTTAAAATCACAGCTTCTAGAAGGTTTACATGGTTTCTTAAAAAACACGAGTTTTTAGAAAATGTGTTTTATTTCATAAATGGAATCAACAAAGTATGCACATTCTACGTCATAACGACTTTCTATAGTTTGCGCATGCGTTTGGAAATAAGAAAAGCTTACTTCCCCCATTTTTTAAAATCACAGCTTCTAGAAGGTTTACATGGTTGCTTAAAAAACGCGAGTTTTTAGAAAATGTGTTTTATTTCATAAATGGAATCAACAATGTATGCACATTCTAGGTCATAACGACTGTCTATAGTTTGCGCATGCGTCCGGAAATAAGAAAAGCTTACTTCCATCGTTTTTTAAAATCACAGCTTCTAGAAGGTTTATATGATTTCTAAAAAAACACGAGTTTTTAGAAAATGTGTTTTATTTCATGAATGGAATCAACAAAGTATGCACATTCTACGTCATAACGACTTTCTATAGTTTGCGCATGCGTCCGGAAGTAAGAAAAGCTTACTTCCTCTGTTTTTTAAAATCACAGCTTCTAGAAGGTTTACATGATTTCGTAAAAAACACGAGTTTTTAGAAAATGTGTTTTATTTCATTAATGGAATCAACAAAGTATGCACATTCTACGTCATAACGACTTTCTATAGTTTGCGCATGCGTTTGGAAATAAGAAAAGCTTACTTCCCCCGTTTTTTAAAATCACAACTTCTAGAAGGTTTACATGATTTCTTAAAAAACACGAGTTTTTAGAAAATGTGTTTTATTTCATAAATGGAATCAACAAAGTATGCACATTCTACGTCATAAGGACATTCTATAGTTTCCGCATTCGTCCGGAAATAAGAAAAGCTTACTTCCACCGTTTTTTAAAATCACAGCTTCTAGAAGGTTTACATGATTTCTTAAAAAACACGAGTTTTTAGAAAATGTGTTTTATTTTATAAATGGAATCTACAAAGTATGCACATTCTACGTCATAACGACTTTCTATAGTTTGCGCATGCGTCCGGAAATAAGAAATCCTTACTTCCCCCGTTTTTTAAAATCACAGCTTCTAGAAGGTTTACATGATTTCTTAAAAAACACGAGTTTTTAGAAAATGTGTTTTATTTCATAAATGGAATCAACAAAGTATGCACATTCTACATCATAACGACTTTCGATAGTTTCCGCATGCGTTTGGAAATAAGAAAAGCTTACTTCCCCCATTTTTTAAAATCAAAGCTTCTGGAAGGTTTACATGGTTTCTTAAAAAACACGAGTTTTTAGAAAATGTGTTTTATTTCATAAATGGAATCAACAATGTATGCACATTCTTCATCATAACGACTTTCTATAGTTTGCGCATGCGTCCGGAAATAAGAAAAGCTTACTTCCACAGTTTTTTAAAATCACAGCTTCTAGAAGGTTTACATGATTTCTAAAAAAACACGAGTTTTTAGAAAATGTGTTTTATTTCATAAATGGAATCAACAAATTATGCACATTCTACGTCATAACGACATTCTATAGTTTGCGCATTCGTCCGGAAATAAGAAAAGCTTTCTTCCACCGTTTTTTAAAATCACAGCTTCTAGAAGGTTTACATGATTTCTTAAAAAAGACGAGCTTTTAGAAAATGTGTTTTATTTCATAAATGGAATCTACAAAGTATGCACATTCTACGTCATAACAACTTTCTATAGTTTGCGCATGCGTACGGAAATAAGAAAAGCTTACTTCCACCGTTTTTTAAAATCACAACTTCTAGAAGGTTTACATGATTTCTTAAAAAACACGAGTTTTTAGAAAATGTGTTTTATTTCATAAATGGAATCAACAAAGTATGCACATTCTACGTCATAAGGACATTCTATAGTTTGCGCATTCGTCCGGAAATAAGAAAAGCTTACTTCCATCGTTTTTTAAAACCACAGCTTCTAGAAGGTTTACATGATTTCTTAAAAAACACGAGTTTTTAGAAAATGTGTTTTATTTCATAAATGGAATCTACAAAGTATGCACATTCTACGTCATAACGACTTTCTATAGTTTGCGCATGCATCTGGAAATAAGAAATCCTTACTTCCCCCGTTTTTTAAAATCACAGCTTCTAGAAGGTTTACATGATTTCTTAAAAAACACGAGTTTTTAGAAAATGTGTTTTATTTCATAAATGGAATCAACAAAGTATGCACATTCTACGTCATAACAACTTTCGATAGTTTCCGCATGCGTTTGGAAATAAGAAAAGCTTACTTCCCCCGTTTTTTAAAATCACAGCTTCTAGAAGGTTTACATGGTTTCTTAAAAACCACGAGTTTTTAGAAAATGTGTTTTATTTCATAAATGGAACCAACAATGTATGCACATTCTTCATCATAACGACTTTCTATAGTTTGCGCATGCGTCCGGAAATAAGAAAAGCTTACTTCCACTGTTTTTTAAAATCACAGCTTCTAGAAGGTTTACATGATTTCTAAAAAAACACGAGTTTTTAGAAAATGTGTTTTATTTCATAAATGGAATCAACAAAGTATGCACATTATACGTCATAACGACATTGTATAGTTTGCGCATTCGTCCGGAAATAAGAAAAGCTTACTTCCACCGTTTTTTAAAATCACAGCTTCCAGAAGGTTTACATGATTTCTTAAAAAACACGAGTTTTTAGAAAATGTGTTTTATTTCATAAATGGAATCTACAAAGTATGCACATTCTACGTCATAACGACTTTCTATAGTTTGCGCATGCGTCCGGAAATAAGAAAAGCTTACTTCCCCGGTTTTTTAAAATCACAGCTTCTAGAAGGTTTACATGATTTCTTAAAAAACACGAGTTTTTAGAAAATGTGTTTTATTTCATAAATGGAATCAACAAAGTATGCACATTCTACGTCATAGCGACATTGTATAGTTTGCGCATTCATCCGGAAATAAGAAGAGCTTACTTCCACCGTTTTTTAAAATCACAGCTTCTAGAAGGTTTACATGATTTCTTAAAAAACACGAGTTTTTAGAAAATGTGTTTTATTTCATAAATGGAATCAACAAAGTATGCACATTCTACGTCATAACGACTTTCTATAGTTTGCGCATGCGTTTGGAAATAAGAAAAGCTTACTTCCCCCGTTTTTTAAAATCATAGATTCTAGAAGGTTTACATGATTTCTTAAAAAACACGAATTTTTAGAAAATTTGTTTTATTTCATAAATGGAATTGACAAAGTATGCACATTCTATGTCATAACGACTTTCTATAGGTTGCGCATGCATCCGGAAATAAGAAAAGCTTACTTCCACCGTTTTTTAAAATCACAACTTCTAGAAGGTTTACATGATTTCGTAAAAAACACGAGTATTTAGAAAATGTGTTTTATTTCATAAATGGAATCTACAAATTATGCACATTCTACTTGATAATGACTTTCTATAGTTTGCGCAGGCGTCTGGAAATAATAAAAGCTTACTTCCACCGTTTTTTAAAATCACAGCTTCTAGAAGGTTTACATTATTTCTTAAAAGACACGAGTTTTTAGAAAATGTGTTTTATTTCATAAATGGAATAAAAAAAGTATGCACATTCTACGTCATAACGACTTTCTATAATTTGCGCATCCGTCCGGAAATAAGAAAAGCTTACTTCCACCGTTTTTTTAAATCAGAGCTTCTAGAAGGTTTACATGATTTCGTAAAAAACATGAGTTTTTAGAAAATGTGTTTTAATTCATAAAAGGAATCTACAAAGTATGCACATTCTACGTCATAACGAATTTCTATATTTTGCGCATGAGTCCGGAAGTAAGAAAAGCTTACCTCCACCGTTTTTTAAAATCACAGCTTCTAGAAGGTTTACATGATTTCGTAAAAAACACGAGTTTTTAGAAAATGTGTTTTATTTCATAAATGGAATCTACAAAGTATGCATATTCTACGTCATAACGACTCTCTATAGTTTGCGCATGCGTTTGGAGATAAGAAAAGCTTACTTCCCCCATTTTTTAAAATCACAGCTTCTAGAAGGTTTACATGATTTATTAAAAAACACGAGTTTTTAGAAAATGTGTTTTATTTCATAAATGGAATCAACAAAGTATCCACATTCTACGTCATAACGACTTTTTATAGTTTGCGCATGCGTTTGGAAATAAGAAAAGCTTACTTCCCCCGTTTTTTAAAATCACAGCTTCTAGAAGGTTTACATGATTTCTTAAAAAATACGAGTTTTTAGAAAATGTGTTTTATTTCATAAATGGAATCAACAAAGTATGCACATTCTATGTCATAACGACGTTCTATACTTTGCGCATGCGTTTGGAAATAAGAAAAGCTTACTTCCCCCATTTTTTAAAATCACAGCTTCTAGAAGGTTTACATGGTTTCTTAAAAAACACGAGTTTTTAGAAAATGTGTTTTATTTCATAAATGGAATCAACAATGTATGCACATTCTACGTCATAACGACTTTCTATAGTTTGCGCATGTGTCCGGAAATAAGAAAAGCTTACTTCCACCGTTTTTTAAAATCACAGCTTCTAGAAGGTTTACATGATTTCTAAAAAAACACGAGTTTTTAGAAAATGTGTTTTATTTCATAAATGGAATCAACAAAGTATGCACATTCTACGTCATAACGACATTCTATAGTTTCCGCATTCGTCCGGAAATAAGAAAAGCTTACTTCCACCGTTTTTTAAAATCACAGCTTCTAGAAGGTTTACATGATTTCTTAAAAAACACGAGTTTTTAGAAAATGTGTTTTATTTCATAAATTGAATCTACAAAGTATGCACATTCTACGTCATAACGACTTTCTATAGTTTGCGCATGCGTCCGGAAATAAGAAATCATTACTTCCCCCGTTTTTTAAAATCACAGCTTCTAGAAGGTTTACATGATTTCTTAAAAAACACGAGTTTTTAGAAAATGTGTTTTAATTCATAAATGGAATCTACAAAGTATGCACATTCTACGTCATAACGACTTTCTATAGTTTGCGCATGAGTCCGGAAGTAAGAAAAGCTTACCTCCACCGTTTTTTTAAATCACAGCTTCTAGAAGGTTTAAATAATTTCGTAAAAAACAAGAGTTTTTAGAAAATGTGTTTTATTTCATAAATGGAATCTACAAAGTATGCACATTCTACGTCATAACGACTCTATATAGTTTGCGCATGCGTTTGGAGATAAGAAAAGCTTACTTCCCCCGTTTTTTAAAATCACAGCTTCTAGAAGGTTTACAGGATTTCTTAAAAAACACGAGTTTTTAGAAAATGTGTTTTATTTCATAAATGGAATCAACAAAGTATGCACATTCTACGTCATAACGACATTGTATAGTCTGCGCATTCGTCCGGAAATAAGAAGAGCTTACTTCTACTGTTTTTTAAAATCACAGCTTCTAGAAGGTTTACATGATTTCTTAAAAAACACGAGTTTTTAGAAAATGTGTTTTATTTCATAAATGGAATCAACAAAGTATGCACATTATACGTCATAACGATTTTCTATAGTTTGCGCATGCGTTTGGAAATAAGAAAAGCTTACTTCCCCCGTTTTTTAAAATCATAGATTCTAGAAGGTTTACATGATTTCTTAAAAAACACGAATTTTTAGAAAATTTGTTTTATTTCATAAATGGAATTGACAAAGTACGCACATTCTATGTCATAACGACTTTTTATAGGTTGCGCATGCGTCCGGAAATAAGAAAAGCTTACTTCCACCGTTTTTTAAAATCACAACTTCTAGAAGGTTTACATGATTTCGTAAAAAACACGAGTTTTTAGAAAATGAGTTTTATTTCATAAATGGAATCTACAAAGTATGCACATTCTACGTGATAACGACTTTCTATAGTTTGCGCATGTGTCCGGAAATAATAAAAGCTTACTTCCACCGTTTTTTAAAATCACAGCTTCTAGAAGGTTTACATTATTTCTTAAAAAACACGAGTTTTTAGAAAATGTGTTTTATTTCATAAATGGAATCAAAAAAGTATGCACATTCTACGTCATAACGACTCTCTATAGTTTGCGCATGCGTTTGGAGATAAGAAAAGCTTACTTCCCCCGTTTTTTAAAAGCACAGCTTCTAGAAGGTTTACATGATTTATTAAAAAACACGAGTTTTTAGAAAATGTGTTTTATTTCATAAATGGAATCAACAAAGTATGCACATTCTACGTCATAACGACTTTCTATAGTTTGCGCATGCGTTTGGAAATAAGAAAAGCTTACTTCCCCTGTTTTTTAAAATCACAGCTTCTAGAAGGTTTACATGATTTCTTAAAAAACACAAGTTTTTAGAAAATGTGTTTTTTTTCATAAATAGAATCAACAAAGTTTGCACATTCTACGTCATAACGACGTTCTATACTTTGCGCATGCGTTTGGAAATAAGAAAAGCTTACTTCCCCCATTTTTTAAAATCACAGCTTCTAGAAGGTTTACATGGTTTCTTAAAAAACACGAATTTTTAGAAAATGTGTTTTATTTCATAAATGGAATCAACAATGTATGCACATTCTACGTCATAACGACTTTCTATAGTTTGCGCATGCGTCAGGAAATAAGAAAAGCTTACTTTCACCGTTTTTTAAAATCACAGCTTCTAGAAGGTTTACATGATTTCTAAAAAAACACGAGCTTTAGAAAAATGTGTTTTATTTCATAAATTGAATCAACAAAGTATGCACATTCTACGTCACAACGAATTTCTATAGTTTGCGCATTCGTTCGGAAGTAAGAAAAGCTTACTTCCACCGTTTTTTAAAATCACAGCTTCTAGAAGGTTTACATGATTTCGTAAAAAACACGAGTTTTTAGAAAATGTGTTTTATTTCATAAATGGAATCTACAAAGTATGCACATTCTATGTCATAACGACTTTCTATAGTTTGCGCATGCGTCTGGAAATAAGAAAAGCTTACTTCCCCCTTTTTTTAAAATCACAGCTTCTAGAATGTTTACATGATTTCTTTAAAAACATGAGTTTTTAGAAAATGTGTTTTATTTCATAAATGGAATCAACAAAGTATGCAAATTCTACTTCATAACGACTTTTTATAGTTTGCGCATGCGTTTGGAAATAAGAAAAGCTTACTTCCCTCGTTTTTTAAAATCACAGCTTCTAGAACGTTTACATGGTTTCTTAAAAAACACGACTTTTTAGAAAATGTTTTTTATTTCATAAATGGAATCAACAATGTATGCACATTCTACGTCATAACGACTTTCTATAGTTTGCGCATGCGTCCGGAAATAAGAAAAGCTTACTTCCCCCGTTTTTTAAAATCACAGCTTCTAGAAGGTTTACATGATTTATAAAAAAACACGAGTTTTTAAAAAATGTGTTTTATTTCATAAATGGAATCAACAAAGTATGAACATTCTACGTCATAACGACATTCTATAGTTTGCGCATTCGTCCGGAAATAAGAAAAGCTTACTTCCACCATTTTTTAAAATCACAGCTTCTAGAAGGTTTACATGATTTCTTAAAAAACACGAGTTTTTAGAAAATGTGTTTTATTTCATAAATGGAATCAACAAAGTATGCACATTCTACGTCATAACGACTTTCTATAGTTTGCGCATGCGTCCGAAAATAAGAAAAGCTTACTTCCCCTGTTTTTTAAAATCACAGCTTCTAGAAGGTTTACATAATTTCTTAAAAAACACGAGTTTTAAGAAAATGTGTTTTATTTCATAAATGGAATCAACAAATTATGCACATTCTACGTCATAACGAATTTCTATAGTTTGCGCATTCGTCCGGAAATAAGAAAAGCTTACTTCCACTGTTTTTGAAAATCACAACTTCTAGAAGGTTTACATGATTTCCTAAAAAACACGAGTTTTTAGAAAATGTGTTTTATTTCATAAATGGAATCTAGAAAGTATGCACATTCTACATCATAATGGCTTTCTATAGTTTGCGCATGCGTCCGGATGTAAGAAAAGCTTACTTCCAGCGTTTTTTAAAATCACAGCTTCTAGAAGGTTTACATGATTTCGTAAAACACACGAGTTTTTAGAAAAGGTGTTTTATTTCATAAATGGAATCAACAAAGTATGCACATTCTACATCATAACGAAATTCTATAGTTTGCGCATTCGTCCGGAAATAAGAAAAGCTTACTTCCCCCGTTTTTTAAAATCACAACTTCTAGAAGGTTTACATGATTTCTTAAAAAACACGATTTTTTAGAAAATGTGTTTTATTTCATAAATGGAATCAACAAAGTATGCACATTCTATGTCATAACGACTTTCTATAGTTTGCGCATGCGTTTGGAAATAAGAAAAGCTTACTTCCCCCGTTTTCTAAAATCACAGCTTCTAGAAGGTTTACATGATTTCGTAAAAAACACGAGTTTTTAGAAAATGTGTTTTATTTCATAAATGGAATCAACAAAGTATGCACATTCTACGTCATAACGACATTCTAGAGTTTGCGCATTCGTCCGGAAATAAGAAAAGCTTACTTCCACCGTTTTTTAAAATCACAGCTTCTAGAAGGTTTACATGATTTCTTAAAAAACACGAGTTTTTAGAAAATGTGTTTTATTTCCTAAAGGGAATCTACAAAGTATGCACATTCTGCGTCATAACGACCTTCTATAGTTTGCGCATGCGTCCGGAAATAAGAAAAGCTTACTTCCCCGGTTTTTTAAAATCACATCTTCTAGAAGGTTTACATGATTTCTTAAAAAACACGAGTTTTTAGAAAATGTGTTTTATTTCATAAATGGGATCAACAAAGTATGCACATTCTACGTCATAACGACTTTCTATAGTTTGCGCATGCATCTGGAAATAAGAAAAGCTTACTTCCCCCGTTTTTTAAAATCACAACTTCTAGAAGGTTTGCATGATTTCTTAAAAAACACGAGTTTTTAGAAAATGTGTTTTATTTCATCAATGGAATCAACAATGTATGCACATTATTCATCATAACGACTTTCTATAGTTTGCGCATGCGTCTGGAAATAAGAAAAGCTTACTTCCACTGTTTTTTAAAATCACAGCTTCTAGAAGGTTTACATGATTTCTAAAAAAACACGAGTTTTTAGAAAATGTGTTTTATTTCATAAATGGAATCAACAAATTATGCACATTCTATGTCATAACGACATTCTATAGTTTGCGCATTCGTCCGGAAATAAGAAAAGCTTACTTCCACCGTTTTTTAAAATCACAGCTTCTAGAAGGTTTACATGGTTTCTTAAAAAACACGAGTTTTTAGAAAATGTGTTTTATTTCATAAATGGAATCAACAATGTATGCACATTCTTCATCATAACGACTTTCTATAGTTTGCGCATGCATCCGGAAATAAGAAAAGCTTACTTCCACTGTTTTTTAAAATCACAGCTTCTAGAAGGTTTACATGATTTCTAAAAAAACACGAGTTTTTAGAAAATGTATTTTATTTCATAAATGGAATCAACAAATTATGCACATTTTACGTCATAACGACATTCTATAGTTTGCGCATTCGTCCGGAAATAAGAAAAGCTTACTTCCACCGTTTTTTAAAATCACAGCTTCTAGAAGGTTTACATGATTTCTAAAAAAACACGAGTTTTTAGAAAATGTATTTTATTTCATAAATGGAATCTACAAAGTATGCACATTCTACGTCATAACAACTTTCTATAGTTTGCGCATGCGTCCGGAAATAAGAAAAGCTTACTTAACCCGTTTTTTAAAATCACAGCTTGTAGAAGGTTTACATGATTTCTTAAAAAACACGAGTTTTTAGAAAATGTGTTTTATTTCATAAATGGAATCAACAATGTATGCACATTCTTCATCATAACGACTTTCTATAGTTTGCGCATGCGTCCGGAAATAAGAAAAGCTTACTTCCCCCGTTTTTTAAAATCACAGCTTCTAGAAGGTTTACATGATTTCTAAAAAAATACGAGTTTTTAGAAAATGTGTTTTATTTCATAAATGGAATCAACAAAGTATGCACATTCTGCGTCATAAGGACATTCTATAGTTTGCGCATTCGTCCGGAAATAAGAAAAGCTTACTTCCAGCGTTTTTTAAAATCACAGCTTCTAGAAGGTTTACATGATTTCTTAAAAAACACGAGTTTTTAGAAAATGTGTTTTATTTCATAAATGGAATCTAAAAAGTATGCACATTATACATCATAACGACTTTCTATAGTTTGCACATGCGTTTGGAAATAAGAAAAGCTTACTTCCCCCGTTTTTTAAAATCACAACTTCTAGAAGGTTTACATGATTTCTTAAAAAACACGAGTTTTTAGAAAATGTGTTTTATTTCATAAATGGAATCAATAAAGTATGCACATTCTACGTCATAACGACTTTCTATAGTTTGCGCATGCGTTTGGAAATAAGAAAAGCTTACTTCCCCCGTTTTTTAAAATCACAGCTTCTAGAAGGTTTACATGATTTCTTAAAAAACATGAGTTTTTAGAAAATGTGTTTTATTTAATAAATGGAATCAACAAAGTATGCACATTCTATGTCATAACGACTTTCTATAGTTTCCGCATGCGTTTGGAAATAAGAAAAGCTTACTTCCCCCATTTTTTAAAATCACAGCTTCTAAAAGGTTTACATGGTTTCTTAAAAAACACGAGTTTTTAAAAATGTGTTTTATTTCATAAATGGAATCAACAATGTATGCACATTCTACGTCATAACGACATTCTATAGTTTGCGCATTCGTCCGGAAATAAGAAAAGCTTACTTCCACTGTTTTTTAAAATCACAACTTCTAGAAGGTTTACATGATTTCTAAAAAAGCACGAATTTTTAGAAAATGTGTTATATTTCATAAATGGAATCAACAAAGTATGTACATTCTGCGTCATAATGACATTCTATAGTTTGCGCATTCGTCCGGAAATAAGAAAAGCTTACTTCCACCGTTTTTTAAAATCACAGCTTCTAGAAGGTTTACATGATTTCTTAAAAAACATGAGTTTTTAGAAAATGTGTTTTATTTCATAAATGGAATCTACAAAGTATGCACATTCTACGTCATAATGACTTTCTATAGTTTGCGCATGCGTCCGGAAATAAGAAAAGCTTACTTCCCCCGTTTTTTAAAATCACAGCTTCTAGAAGGTTTACATGATTTCTTAAAAAACACGAGTTTTTAGAAAATGTGTTTTATTTCATAAATGGAATCTACAAAGTATGCACATTCTATGTCATAATGACTTTCTATAGTTTGCGCATGCGTCCGGAAATAAGAAAAGCTTACTTCCACCGTTTTTTAAAATCACAGCTTCTAGAAGGTTTACATGATTTCGTAAAAGACACGAGTTTTTAGAAAATGTATTTTATTTCATGAATGGAATCTACAAAGTATGCACATTCTACGTCAAAGTATGGACATTCTACATCATAACGACTTTCTATAGTTTGCGCATTCGTCCGGAAATAAGAAAAGCTTACTTCCATCTTTTTTTAAAATCACACCTTCTAGAAGGTTTACATGATCTCGTAAAAAACAGGAGTTTTTAGAAAATGTGTTTTATTTCATAAATGGAATCTACAAAGTTTGCACATTCTACGTCATAACGACTTTCTATAGTTTACGCCTGCATCCGGAAATAAGAAAAGCTTACTTCCCCCGTTTTTTAAAATCACAGCTTCTAGAAGGTTTACATGATTTCTTAAAAAACATGAGTTTTTAGAAAATGTGTTTTATTTCATAAATGGAATCAACAAAGTATGCACATTCTACGTCATAATGACTTTCTATAGTTTGCGCATGAGTTTGGAAATAAGAAAAGCTTACTTCCCCCGTTTTTTAAAATCACAGCTTCTAGAAGGTTTACATGATTTCGTAAAAAACACGAGTTTTTAGAAAATGTGTTTTATTTCATAAATGGAATCGAAAAAGTATGCACATTCTACGTCATAACGACTTTCTATAGTTTGCACATGAGTCCATAAGTAAGAAAAGCTTACTTCCCCCGTTTTTTAAAATCACAGCTTCTAGAAGGTTTTCATGGTTTCTTAAAAAACACGAGTTTTTAGAAAATGTCTTTTATTTCATAAATGGAATCAACAATGTAAGCACATTCTACGTCATAACGACATTCTATAGTTTGCGCATTCATCCGGAAATAAGGAAAGCTTACTTCCACCGTTTTTTAAAATGACAGCTTCTAGAAGGTTTACATGATTTCTTAAAAAACACGAGTTTTTAGAAAATAGGTTTTATTTCATAAATGGAATCAACAAATTATGCACATTCTACGTCATAACGACTTTCTATAGTTTGCGCATGCGTTTGGAAATAAGAAAACCTTACTTCCCCCGTTTTTTAAAATCACAGCTTCTAGAAGGTTTACATGATTTCTTAAAAAACACGAGTTTTTAGAAAATGTGTTTTATTTCATAAATGGAATCAACAATGTAAGCACATTCTACATCATAACGACTTTCTATAGTTTGCGCATGCGTTCGGAAATAAGAAAAGCTTACTTCCCCCGTTTTTTAAAATCACAGCTTCTAGAAGGTTTACATGAGTTCTTAAAAAACACGAGTTTTTAGAAAATGTGTTTTATTTCATCAATGGAATCAACAAAGTATGCACTTTCTACGTCATAACGACTTTCTATAGTTTGCGCATGCGTTTGGAAATAAGAAAAGCTTACTTCCCCCATTTTTTAAAATCACAGCTTCTTGAAGGTTTACATGATTTCTTAAAAAACATGAGTTTTTAGAAAATGTGTTTTATTTCATAAATGAAATCGACAAAGTATGCACATTCTACGTCATAACGACTTTCTATAGTTTGCGCTTGCGTCCGGAAATAAGAAAAGCTTACTTCCACCATTTTTTAAAATCACAGCTTCTAGAAGGTTTACATGATTTCGTAAAAAACATGAGTTTTTAGAAAATGTATTTTATTTCATAAATGGAATCTACAAAGTATGCACATTCTACGACAAAGTATTCACATTCTATGTCATAACGACTTTCTATAGTTTGCGCATTCGTCCGGAAATAAGAAAAGCTTACTTCCACCGTTTTTTAAAATCACAGCTTCTAGAAGGTTTACATGATTTCGTAAAAAACACGAGTTTTTAGAAAATGTGTTTTATTTCATAAATGGAATCTACAAAGTATGCACATTCTATGTCATAACAACTTTCTATAGTTTGCGGATGCGTCCGGAATTAAGAAAAGCTTACTTCCCCCGTTTTTTAAAATCACAGCTTCTAGAAGGTTTACATGATTTCTTAAAAAACATGAATTTTTAGAAAATGTGTTTTATTTCATAAATGGAATCAACAAAGTATGCACATTCTACATCATAACGACTTTCTATAGTTTGCGCATGCGTTTGGAAATAAGAAAAGCTTACTTCCCCCGTTTTTTAAAATCAGAGTTTCTAGAAGGTTTATATGATTTCTTAAAAAACACGAGTTTTTAGAAAATGTGTTTTATTTCATAAATGGAATCAATAATGTATGCACATTCTACGTCATAACGACCTTCTATAGTTTGCGCATGCGTTTGGAAATAAGAAAAGCTTACTTCCCCCGTTTTTTAAAATCACAACTTCTAGAAGGTTTACATGATTTCCTAAAAAACAAAAGTTTTTAGAAAATGTGTTTTATTTCATAAGTGGAATCGACAAAGTATGCACTTTCTATGTCATAACGACTTTCTATAGTTTGCGCATGCATCCGGAAATTAGAAAAGCTTACTTCCACCGTTTTTTTAAATCACACCTTCTAGAAGGTTTACATGATTTCGTAAAAAACACGAGTTTTTAGAAAATGTGTTTTATTTCATAAATGGAATCAACAAAGTATGCACATTCTACATCATAACGACTTTCTATAGTTTGCGCATGCGTTTGGAAATAAGAAAAGCTTACTTCCCCCGTTTTTTAAAATCAGAGTTTCTAGAAGGTTTATATGATTTCTTAAAAAACACGAGTTTTTAGAAAATGTGTTTTATTTCATAAATGGAATCAATAATGTATGCACATTCTACGTCATAACGACCTTCTATAGTTTGCGCATGCGTTTGGAAATAAGAAAAGCTTACTTCCACCGTTTTTTTAAATCACAGCTTCTAGAAGGTTTACATTATTTGTTTAAAAACACGAGTTTTTAGAAAATGTGTTTATTTCATAAATGGAATCAACAAAGTATGCACATTCTACGTCATAACGAATTTCTACAGTTTGCGCATTCGTCCGGAAATAAGAAAAGCTTACTTCCACCGTTTTTTAAAATCGCAGCTTCTAGAAGGTTTACATGATTTCGTAAAAAACACTAGTTTTTAGAAAATGTGTTTTATTTCATCAATGGAATAAACAAAGTATGCACATTCAACGTCATAACGACTTTCTATAGTTTGTGAATGCGTTTGGAAATAAGAAAAGCTTACTTTGCCCGTTTTTTAAAATCACAGCTTCTAGAAGGTTTACATGATTTCTTAAAAAACACGCGTTTTTAGAAAATGTGTTTTATTTCATAAATGGAATCAACAAAGTATGCACATTCTACGTCATAACGACCTTCTATAGTTTGCGCATGCGTTTGGAAATAAGAAAAGCTTACTTCCACCGTTTTTTTAAATCACAGCTTCTAGAAGGTTTACATCATTTGTTTAAAAACACGAGTTTTTAGAAAATGTGTTTATTTCATAAATGGAATCAACAAAGTATGCACATTCTACGTCATAACGAATTTCTACAGTTTGCGCATTCGTCCGGAAATAAGAAAAGCTTACTTCCACCGTTTTTTAAAATCGCAGCTTCTAGAAGGTTTACATGATTTCGTAAAAAACACTAGTTTTTAGAAAATGTGTTTTATTTCATCAATGGAATCAACAAAGTATGCACATTCAACGTCATAACGACTTTCTATAGTTTGTGAATGCGTTTGGAAATAAGAAAAGCTTACTTTGCCCGTTTTTTAAAATCACAGCTTCTAGAAGGTTTACATGATTTCTTAAAAAACATCCGTTTTTAGAAAATGTGTTTTATTTCATAAATGGAATCAACAAAGTATGCACATTCTACGTCATAACGACCTTCTATAGTTTGCGCATGCGTTTGGAAATAAGAAAAGCTTACTTCCACTGTTTTTTAAAATCACAGCTTCTAGAAGGTTTACATGGTTGCTTAAAAAACGCGAGTTTTTAGAAAATGTGTTTTATTTCATAAATGGAATCAACAATGTATGCACATTCTAGGTCATAACGACTGTCTATAGTTTGCGCATGCGTCCGGAAATAAGAAAAGCTTACTTCCATCGTTTTTTAAAATCACAGCTTCTAGAAGGTTTATATGATTTCTAAAAAAACACGAGTTTTTAGAAAATGTGTTTTATTTCATGAATGGAGTCAACAAAGTATGCACATTCTACGTCATAACGACTTTCTATAGTTTGCGCATGCGTCCGGAAATAAGAAAAGCTTACTTCCACCGTTTTTTAAAATCACCGCTTCTAGAAGGTTTACATGATTTCTTAAAAAACACGAGTTTTTAGAAAATGTGTTTTATTTCATAAATGGAATCAACAAAGTATGCACATTCTACGTCATAACGACTTTCTATAGTTTGCTCATGCGTTTGGAAATAAGAAAAGCTTACTTCCCCCGTTTTTTAAAATCACAGCTTCTACAAGGTTTACATGATTTCTTAAAAAACACGAGTTTTTAGAAAATGTGTTTTATTTCATCAATGGAATCAACAAAGTATGCACATTCTACATCATAACGACTTTCTACAGTTTGCGCATTCGTCCGGAAATAAGAAAAGCTTACTTCCATCGTTTTTTAAAATCGCAGCTTCTAGAAGGTTTACATGATTTCGTAAAAAACACTAGTTTTTAGAAAATGTGTTTTATTTCATCAATGGAATCAACAAAGTATGCACATTCTACGTCATAACGAATTTCTATAGTTTGCGCATGCGTTTTGAAGTAAGAAAAGCTTACTTCCCCCGTTTTTTAAAATCACAGCTTCTAGAAGGTTTACATGATTTCTTAAAAAACACGAGTTTTTAGAAAATGTGTTTTAGTTCATAAATGGAATCAAAAAAGTATGCACATTCTACGTCATAACGACCTTCTATAGTTTGCGCATGCGTTTGGAAATAAGAAAAGCTTACTTCCACCGTTTTTTAAAATCACAGCTTCTAGAAGGTTTACATGATTTCTTAAAAAACACGAGTTTTTAGAAAATGCGTTTTATTTCATAAATGGAATCTACAAAGTATGCACATTCTACATCATAACGACTTTATATAGTTTGCGCATTCGTCCGGAAAGAAGAAAAGCTTACTTCCACCGTTTTTTAAAATCACAGCTTCTAGAAGGTTTACATGATTTCTTAAAAAACACGAGTTTTTAGAAAATGTGTTTTATTTCATAAATGGAATCTACAAAGTATGCACATTCTACGTCATAACAACTTTCTATAGTTTGCGCATGCGTCCGGAAATAAGAAAAGCTTACTTCCACCGTTTTTTGAAATCACAGCTTCTAGAAGGTTTACATGATTTCTTAAAAAACATGAGTTTTTAGAAAATGTGTTTTATTTCATAAATGGAATCAACAAAGTATGCACATTCTACGTCATAACGACTTTCTATAGTTTGCGCATTCGTCCGGAAATAAGAAAAGCTTACTTCCACCGTTTTGTAAAATCACAGCTTCTAGAAGGTTTACATGATTTCTTAAAAAACACGAGTTTTTAGAAAATGTGTTTTATTTCATAAATGGAATCAATAAAGTATGGACATTCTACGTCATAACGACTTTCTATAGTTTGCGCATGCGTTTGGAAATAAGAAAAGCTTACTTCCACCATTTTTTAAAATCACAGCTTCTAGAAGGTTTACATGATTTCTTAGAAAACACGAGTTTTTAGAAAATGTGTTTTATTTCATAAATGGAATCTACAAAGTATGCACATTCTACATGATAACGACTTTCTATAGTTTGCGCATTTGTCCGGAAAGAATAAAAGCTTACTTCCACCGTTTTTTAAAATCACAGCTTCTGGAAGGTTTACATGATTTCTTAAAAAACACGAGTTTTTCGAAAATGTGTTTTATTTCATAAATGGAATCAACAAAGTATGCACAGTCTATGTCATAATGACTTTCTATAGTTTGCGGATGCATTTGGAAATAAGAAAGGCTTACTTCCCCCGTTTTTTAAAATCACAGCTTCTAGAAGTTTTACATGGTTTCTTAAAAAACACGAGTTTTTAGAAAATGTGTTTTATTTCATAAATGGAATCAACAATGTATGCACATTCTACGTCATAACAACTTTCTATAGTTTGCGCATTCGTCCGGAAAAATGAAAAGCTTACTTCCACCGTTTTTTAAAATCACAGCTTCTAGAAGGTTTACGTGATTTCTTAAAAAACACGAGTTTTTAGAGAATGTGTTTTATTTCAAAAATGGAATCAACAAAGTATGCACATTCTACGTCATAACGAATTTCTATAGTTTGCGCATTCGTCCGGAAATAAGAAAAGCTTAATTCCACCGTTTTTTAAAATCGCAGCTTCTAGAAGGTTTACATGATTTTGTAAAAAACACTATTTTTTAGAAAATGTGTTTTATTTCATCAATGGAATCAACAAAGTATGCACATTCAACGTCATAACGACTTTCTATAGTTTGCGCATGTGTTTGGAAATAAGAAAAGCTTACTTCACCCGTTTTTTAAAATCACCGCTTCTAGAAGGTTTACATGATATCTTAAAAAACACGAGTTTTTTGAAAATGTGTTTTATTTCATAAATGGAATCAACAAAGTATGCACATTCTACGTCTTAGAGACTGTCTATAGTTTGCGCATGCGTTTGGAAATAAGAAAAGCTTACTTCCACCGTTTTTTAAAATCACAGCTTCTAGAAGGATTACATGATTTCTTAAAAAACACGAGTTTTTAGAAAATGTGTTTATTTCATAAATGGAACGAACAAAGTATGCACATTCTACGTCATAACGAATTTCTACAGTTTGCGCATTCGTCCAGAAATATGAAAAGCTTACTTCCACCGTTTTTTAAAATCGCAGCTTTTAGAAGGTTTACATGATTTCGTAAAAAACATTAGTTTTTAGAAAATGTGTTTTATTTCATCAATGGAATCAACAAAGTATGCACATTCAACATCATAACGACTTTCTATAGTTTGCGCATGCGTTTCGAAGTAAGAAAAGCTTACTTCCCCCGTTTTTTAAAATCACAGCTTCTAGAAGGTTTACATGATTTCTTAAAAAACATGAGTTTTTAGAAAATGTGTTTTATTTCATCAATGGAATCAACAAAGTATGCACATTCTACGTCATAACAACTTTCTATAGTTTGCGCATGCGTTTGGAAATAAGAAAAGCTTACTTCCACCGTTTTTTAAAATCACAACTTCTAGAAGGGTTACATGATTTCTTAAAAAACATGAGTTTTTAGAAAATGTGTTTTATTTCATAAATGGAATCTACAAAGTATGCACATTCTACATCATAACGACTTTCTATAGTTTGCGCATTCGTCCGGAAAGAAGAAAAGCTTACTTCCACCGTTTTTTAAAATCACAGCTTCTAGAAGGTTTACATGATTTCTTAAAAAACACGAGTTTTTAGAAAATGTGTTTTATTTCATATATGGAATCTACAAAGTATGCACATTTTACGTCATAACGACTTTCTGTAGTTTGCGCATGCGTCCGAAAATAAGAAAAGCTTACTTCCACCGTTTTTTGAAATCACAGCTTCTAGAAGGTTTACATCTTTTCGTAAAAAACATGAGTTTTTAGAAAATGTGTTTTATTTCATAAATGGAATCTACAAAGTATGCACATTCTACGTCATAACGACTTTCTATAGTTTGCGCATTCGTCCGGAAATAAGAAAAGCTTACTTCCACCGTTTTTTAAAATCGCAGCTTCTAGAAGGTTTACATGATTTCTTAAAAAACACGAGTTTTTAGAAAATGTGTTTTATTTCATAAATGGAATCTACAAAGTATGCACATTCTACGTCATAACGACTTTCTATAGTTTGCGCATGCGTCCGGAAATAAGAAAAACTTACTTCCCTCGTTTTTTAAAATCACAGCTTCTAGAAGGTTTACATGATTTCTTAAAAAACACGAGTTTTTAGAAAATGTGTTTTATTTCATAAATGGAATCAACAAAGTATGCACATTCTACGTCATAACGACTTTCTATAGTTTGCGCATGCATTTGGAAATAAGAAAATCTTACTTCCCCCGTTTTTTAAAATCACAGCTTTCTGAAGGTTTACATGATTTCTTAAAAAACATGAGATTTTAGAAAATGTGTTTTATTTCATAAATGGAATCAACAAAGTATGCACATTCTACGTCATAACGACTTTCTATAGTTTGCGCATTCGTCCGGAAATAAGAAAAGCTTACTTCCACCGTTTTTTAAAATCGCAGCTTCTAGAAGGTTTACATGATTTCGTAAAAAACACGAGTTTTTAGAAAATGTGTTATATTTCATAAATGGAATCGACAAAGTATGCACATTCTATGTTATAACGACTTTCTATAGTTTGTGCATGCGTCCGGAAATAAGAAAAGCTTACTTCCCCCGTTTTTTGAAATCATAGCTTCTGGAAGCTTTACATGATTTCTTAAAAAACACGAGTTTTTAGAAAATGTGTTTTATTTCAAAAATGGAATCAACAAAGTATGCACATTCTACGTCATAACGACTTTCTATAGTTTTTGCATGCGTCCGGAAATAAGAAAAGCTTACTTCCACCGTTTTTTAAAATCACAGCTTCTAGAAGGTTTACATGATTTCGTAAAAAACACGAGTTTTTAGAAGATGTGTTTTATTTCATAAATGGTATCTACAAAGTATGCACATTCTACATCATAACGACTTTCTATAGTTTGCGTGTGTGTCCGGAAATAAGAAAAGCTTACTTCCACCGTTTTTTAAAATCACAGCTTCTAGAATGTTTACATGATTTCTTAAAAAACACGAGTTTTTAGAAAATGTGTTTTATTTCATAAATGGAATCAACAAAGTATGCACATTCTACGTCATAACGACTTTCTATAGTTTGCGCATGCATTTGGAAAGAAGAAAAGCTTACTTCCCCCGTTTTTTAAAATCACAACTTCTAGAAAGTTTACATGATTTCTTAAAAAACATGAGTTTTTAGAAAATGTGTTTTATTTCATAAATGGAATCAACAAAGTATGCACATTCTACGTCATAACGACTTTCTATAGTTTGCGCATTCGTCCGGAAATAAGAAAAGCTTACTTCCACCGTTTTTTAAAATCGCAGCTTCTAGAAGGTTTACATGATTTCGTAAAAAACACGAGTTTTTAGAAAATGTGTTATATTTCATAAATGGAATCGACAAAGTATGCACATTCTACGTTATAACGACTTTCTATAGTTTGTGCATGCATCCGGAAATAAGAAAAGCTTACTTCCCCCGTTTTTTGAAATCATAGCTTCTGGAAGGTTTACATGATTTCTTAAAAAACACGAGTTTTTAGAAAATGTGTTTTATTTCATAAATGGAATCAACAAAGTATGCACATTCTACGTCATAATGACTTTCTATAGTTTGCGGATGCGTTTGGAAATAAGAAAAGCTTACTTCCCCCGTTTTTTAAAATCACAGCTTCTAGAAGGTTTACATGGTTTCTTAAAAAACAAGAGTTTTTAGAAAATGTGTTTTATTTCATCAATGGAATAAAAAATGTATGCACATTCTACGTCATAACGACTTTCTATAGTTTGCGCATTCGTCCAGAAATAAGAAAAGCTCCCTTCCCCCGTTTTTTAAAATCACAGCTTCTAGAAGGTTTACGTGATTTCTTAAAAAACACGAGTTTTTAGAAAATGTGTTTTATTTCATAAATGGAATCAAAAAAGTATGCACATTCTACGTCATAACGAATTTCTATAGTTTGCGCGTTCGTCCGGAAATAAGAAAAGCTTACTTCCACCGTTTTTTAAAATCGCAGCTTCTAGAATGTTCACATGATTTCGTAAAAAACACGAGTTTTTAGAAAATGTGTTTTATTTCATAAATGGAATCAACAAAGTATGCCAATTCAACATCAAAACGACTTTCTATAGTTTGCGCATGCGTTTGGAAATAAGAAAAGCTTACTTCCCCCGTTTTTTAAAATCACAGCTTCTAGAAGGTTTACATGGTTTCTTAAAAAACAAGAGTTTTTAGAAAATGTGTTTTATTTCATAAATGGAATCAACAATGTATGCATATTCTACCTCATAACGACTTTCTATAGTATGCGCATTCGTCCGGAAATAAGAAAAGCTTACTTCCCCCTTTTTTTAAAATCACAGCTTCTAGAAGGTTTACATGATTTCTTAAAAAACACAAGTTTTTAGAAAATGTGTTTTATTTCATAAATGGAATCAACAAATATATGCACATTCTACGTCATAACGAATTTCTAGAGTTTGCGCATTCGTCCGGAAATAAGAAAAGCTTACTTCGACCGTTTTTTAAAATTGCAGCTTCTAGAAGGTTTACATGATTTCGTAAAAAACACGAGTTTTTAGAAAATGTGTTTTATTTCATCAATGGAATCAACAAAGTATGCCAATTCAACATCATAACGACTTTCTATAGTTTGCGCATGCGTTTGGAAATAAGAAAAGCTTACTTCCCCCGTTTTTTAAAATCACGGCTTGTAGAAGGTTTACATGATATCTTAAAAAACACGAGTTTTTAGAAAATGTGTTTATTTCATAAATGGAATCAACAAAGTATGCACATTCTACGTCATAACGAATTTCTATAGTTTGCACATTCGTCCGGAAATAAGAAAAGCTTACTTCCACCGTTTTTTAAAATCGCAGCTTCTAGAAGGTTTACATGATTTCGTAAAAAACACTAGTTTTTAGAAAATGTGTTTTATTTCATCAATGGAATCGACAAAGTGTGCACATTCAACGTCATAACGAGTTTCTATAGTTTGCGAATGCGTTTCGAAGTAAGAAAAGCTTACTTCCCCTGTTTTTTAAAATCACAGCTTCTAGAAGGTTTACATGATTTCTTAAAAAACACGAGTTTTTAGAAAATGTGTTTATTTCATAAATGGAATCAACAAAGTATGCACATTCTACGTCATAACGAATTTCTACAGTTTGCGCATTCGTCCGGAAATAAGAAAAGCTTACTTCCACCGTTTTTTAAAATCGCAGCTTCTAGAAGGTTTACATGATTTCGTAAAAAACACGAGTCTTTAGAAAATGTGTTTTATTTCATCAATGGAATCAACAAAGTATGCCAATTCAACGTCATAACGACTTTCTATAGTTTGCGCATGCGTTTGGAAATAAGAAAAGATTACTTCCCCCATTTTTTAAAATCACAGCTTCTAGAAGGTTTACATGATATCTTAAAAAACACGAGTTTTTAGAAAATGTGTTTTATTTCATAAATGGAATCAACAAAGTATGCACATTCTACGTCTTAGAGACTTTCTATAGTTTGCGCATGCGTTTGGAAATAATAAAAGCTTACTTCCACCGTTTTTTAAAATCACAGCTTCTAGAAGGTTTACATGATTTCTTAAAAAACACGAGTTTTTAGAAAATGTGTTTATTTCATAAATGGAATCAACAAAGTATGCACATTCTACGTCATAACGAATTTCTACAGTTTGCGCATTCGTCCGGAAATAAGAAAAGCTTACTTCCACCGTTTTTTAAAATCGCAGCTTCTAGAAGGTTTACATGATTTCGTAAAAAACACTAGTTTTTAGAAAATGTGTTTTATTTCATCAATGGAATCAACAAAGTATGCACATTCAACGTCATAACGACTTTCTATAGTTTGCGCATGCGTTTGGAATTAAGAAAAGCTTACTTCCCCCGTTTTTTAAAATCACAGCTTCTAGAAGGTTTACATGATTTCTTAAAAAACACGAGTTTTTAGAAAATGTGTTTTATTTCATAAATGGAATCAACAAAGTATGCACATTCTACGTCATAACGACCTTATATAGTTTGCGCATGCGTTTGGAAATAAGAAAAGCTTACTTCCACCATTTTTTAAAATCACAGCTTCTAGAAGGTTTACATGATTTCTTAAAAAACACGAGTTTTTAGAAAATGTGTTTTATTTCATAAATGGAATCTACAAAGTATGCACATTCTACATCATAACGACTTTCTATAGTTTGCGCATTCGTCCGGAAAGAATAAAAGCTTACTTCCACCGTTTTTTAAAATCACAGCTTCTATAAGGTTTACATGATTTCTTAAAAAACATGAGTTTTTAGAAAATGTGTTTTATTTCATAAATGGAATCTACAAAGCATGCACATTCTACATCATAACGACTTTCTATAGTTTGCGCATGTGTCCGGAAATAAGAAAAGCTTACTTCCACCGTTTTTAAAATCACAGCTTCTAGAAGGTTTACATGATTTCTTAAAAAACACGAGTTTTTAGAAAATGTGTTTTATTTCATAAATGGAATCAATAAAAGTATGCAAATTCTACGTCATAACGACTTTCTATAGTTTGTGCATGAATCCGGAAATAAGAAAAGCTTACTTCCACCGTTTTTTGAAATCACAGTTTCTAGAAGGTTTACATGATTTCTTAAAAAACATGAGTTTTTAGAAAATGTGTTTTATTTCATAAATGGAATCAACAAAGTATGCACATTCTACGTCATAACGACTTTCTATAGTTTTGCGCATGCATTTGGAAATAAGAAAAGCTTACTTCCACCGTTTTTTAAAATCACAGCTTCTACAAGGTTTACATGATTTCTTAAAAAACATGAGTTTTTAGAAAATGTGTTTTATTTCACGAATGGAATCAACAAAGTATGCACATTCTACGTCATAACGACTTTCTATAGTTTGCGCATTCTTCCGGAAATAAGAAAAGCTTACTTCCACGGTTTTTTAAAATCACAGCTTCTAGAAGGTTTACATGATTTCGTAAAAAACATGAGTTTTTAGAAAATGTGTTTTATTTCATAAATGGTATCTACAAAGTATGCACATTCTACATCATAACAACTTTCTATAGTTTGCGCATGCGTCCGGAAATAAGAAAAGCTTACTTCCACCGTTTTTTAAAATCAAAGCTTCTAGAAGGTTTACATGATTTCGTAAAAAACACGAGTTTTTAGAAAATGTGTTTTATTTCATAAATGGAATCGACAAAGTATGCACATTCTACGTTATAACGACTTTCTATAGTTTGCCCATGCGTCCAGAAATAAGAAAAGCTTACTTCCCCCATTTTTTAAAATCATAGCTTCTGTAAGGTTTACATGATTTCTTAAAAAACACGAGTTTTTAGAAAATGTGTTTTATTTCATAAATGGAATCAACAAAGTATGCACATTCTACGTGATAATGACTTTCTATAGTTTGCGGATGCGTTTGGAAATAAGAAAAGCTTACTTCCCCCGTTTTTTAAAATCACAGCTTGTAGAAGGTTTACATGGTTTCTTAAAAAACACGAGTTTTTAGAAAATGTGTTTTATTTCATAAATGGAATCAACAATGTATGCACATTCTACGTCATAACGACTTTCTATAGTTTGCGCATTCGTCCGGAAATAAGAAAAGCTTACTTCCACCGTTTTTTAAAATCACCGCTTCTAGAAGGTTTACATGATTTCTTAAAAAACACGAGTTTTTAGAAAATGTGTTTTATTTCATAAATGGAATCAACAAAGTATGCACATTCTACGTCATAACGACTTTCTATAGTTTGCTCATGCGTTTGGAAATAAGAAAAGCTTACTTCCCCCGTTTTTTAAAATCACAGCTTCTACAAGGTTTACATGATTTCTTAAAAAACACGAGTTTTTAGAAAATGTGTTTTATTTCATCAATGGAATCAACAAAGTATGCACATTCTACATCATAACGACTTTCTACAGTTTGCGCATTCGTCCGGAAATAAGAAAAGCTTACTTCCACCGTTTTTTAAAATCACAGCTTTTAGAAGGTTTACATGATTTCTTAAAAAACACGAGTTTTTAGAAAATGTGTTTTATTTCAAAAATGGAATCAAGAAAGTATGCACATTCTACATCATAGAGACTTTCTATAGTTTGCGCATGTGTTTGGAAATAAGAAAAGCTTACTTCCCCCGTTTTTTAAAATCACAGCTTCTAGAAGGTTTACATGGTTTCTTAAAAAACACGAGTTTTTAGAAAATGTGTTTTATTTCATAAATGGAATCAACAATGTATGCACATTCTACGTCATAACGACTTTCTATAGTTTGCGCATTCGTCCGGAAATAAGAAAAGCTTACTTCCACCGTTTTTTAAAATCACAGCTTCTAGAAGGTTTACATGATCTCTTAAAATACACGAGTTTTTAGAAAATGTGTTTTATTTCATAAATGGAATCTACAAAGTATGCACATTCTACGTCATAACGACTTTCTATAGTTTGCGCATGCGTTTGGAAATAAGAAAAGCTTACTTCCCTCGTTTTTTAAAATCACAGCTTCCAGAAGGTTTACATGATTTCTTAAAAAACACGAGTTTTTAGAAAATGTGTTTTATTTCAGAAATGGAATCAACAAAGTATGCACATTCTACGTCATAACGACTTTCTATAGTTTGCGCATGCGTCCGGAAATAAGAAAAGCTTACTTCCACCATTTCTTAAAATCACAGCTTCTAGAAGGTTTACATGATTTCGTAAAAAACATGAGTTTTTAGAAAATGTGTTTTATTTCATAAATGGAATCTACAAAGTATGCACATTCTATGTCATAACGACTTTCTATAGTTTGCGCATTAGTCCGGAAATAAGAAAAGCTTACTTCCACCGTTTTTTAGAATCACAACTTCTAGAAGGTTTACATGATTTCGTTAAAAACACGAGTTTTTAGAAAATGTGTTTTATTTCATAAATGGAATCTACAAAGTATGCACATTCTACGTCATAACAACTTTCTATAGTTTTCGCATACGTCAGGAAATAAGAAAAGCTTACTTCCGCCGTTTTTTTAAATAACAGCTTCTAGAAGGTTTACATGATTTCTTAAAAAACACGAGTTTTTAGAAAATGTGTTTTATTTCATAAATGGAATCTACAAAGTATGCACATTCTATGTCATCACGACTTTCTATAGTTTGTGCATGCGTCCGGAAATAAGAAAAGCTTACTTCCACCGTTTTTTAAAATCACAGCTTATAGAAGTTTTACATGATTTCGTAAAAAACACGAGTTTTTAGAAGATGTGTTTTATTTCATAAATGGTATCTACAAAGTATGCACATTCTACATCATAACGACTTTCTATAGTTTGCGCATGTGTCCGGAAATAAGAAAAGCTTACTTCCACCGTTTTTAAAATCACAGCTTCCAGAAGGTTTACATGATTTCTTAAAAAACACGATTTTTTAGAAAATGTGTTTTATTTCATAAATGGAATCGACAAAGTATGCACATTCTACGTCATAACGACTTTCTATAGTTTGCGCATGCGTCCGAAAATAAGAAAAGCTTACTTCCACCATTTTTTAAATTCACAGCTTCTAGAAGGTTTACATGATTTCTTAAAAAACACGAGTTTTTAGAAAATGTGTTTTATTTCATAAATGGAATCAACAAAGTATGCACATTCTACGTCATAACGACTTTCTATAGTTTGCGCATGCATTTGGAAATAGGAAAAGCTTACTTCCCCCGTTTTTTAAAATCAGAGCTTCTAGAAGGTTTACATGATTTCTTAAAAAACACGAGTTTTTAGAAAATGTCTTTTATTTCATAAATGGAATCTACAAAGTATGCACATTCTACGTCATAACGACTTTCTATAGTTTGCGCATGTGTCCGGAAATAAGAAAAGCTTACTTCGACCGTTTTTTAAAATCACAGCTTCTAGAAGGTTTACATGATTTCTTAAAAAACACGAGTTTTTAGAAAATGTGTTTTATTTCATAAATGGAATCTACAAAGTATGCACATTCTATGTCATAATGACTTTCTATAGTTTGCGCATGCGTCCGGAAATAAGAAAAGCTACCTTCCACTGTTTTTTGAAATCACAGCTTCTAGAAGGTTTACATCTTTTCGTAAAAACCATGAGTTTTTAGAAAATGTGTTTTATTTCATAAATGGAATCTACAAAGTATGCACATTCTACGTCATAACGACTTTCTATAGTTTGCGCATGAGTCCGGAAATAAGAAAAACTTACTTCCACCGTTTTTTAAAATCACAGCTTCGAGAAGGTTTACATGATTTCGTAAAAAACACGAGTTTTTAGAAAATGTTTTTTATTTCATAAATGGAATCTACAAAGTATGCACATTCTACGTCATAGAGACTTTCTATAGTTTGCGCATGCGTCTGGAAATAAGAAAAGCTTACTTCCACTGTTTTTTAAAATCACAGCTTCTAGAAGGTTTACATGATTTCTTAAAAAACACGAGTTTTTAGAAAATGTGTTTGATTTCATAAATGGAATCTACAAAGTATGCACATTCTACGTCATAACGACTTTCTATAGTTTGTGCATTCGTCCGGAAATAAGAAAAGCTTACTTCGACCGTTTTTTAAAATCACAGCTTCTAGAAGGTTTACATGATTTCTTAAAAAACACGAGTTTTTAGAAAATGTGTTTTATTTCATAAATGGAATCAACAAAGTATGCACATTCTACGTCATAACGACTTTCTATAGTTTGCGCATGCGTTTGGAAATAAGAAAAGCTTACTTCCCCCGTTTTTTAAAATCACAGCTTCTAGAAGGTTTACATGGTTTCTTATAAAACACGAGTTTTTAGAAAATGTGTTTTATTTCATTAATGGAATCAACAATGTATGCACATTCTACGTCATAACGACTTTCTACAGTTTGCGCATTCGTACGGAAATAAGAAAAGCTTACTTCCACCGTTTTTTAAAATTACAGCTTCTAGAAGGTTTACATGATTTCTTAAAAAAGACGAGTTTTTAACAAGTGTTTTATTTCATAAATGAAATCAACAAAGTATGCACATTCTACGCCATAACGACTTTCTATAGTTTGCGCATTCGTCCGGAAATAAGAAAAGCTTACTTCCACCGTTTTTTAAAATCACAGCTTCTAGAAGGTTTACATGATTTCGTAAAAAACACGAGTTTTTACAAAATGTGTTTTATTTCATAAATGGAATCGACAAAGTATGCACATTCTACGTCATAACGACTTTCTATAGTTTGCGCATGCGTCCGGAAATAAGAAAAGCTTACTTCCACCGTTTTTTAAAATCACAGCTTCTAGTAGGTTTACATGATTCCGTAAAAAACACGAGTTTTTAGAAAATGTGTTTTATTTCATACATGGAATCTACAAAGTATGCACATTCTACGTCATAACGAATTTCTATAGTTTGCGCATGCGTCCGGAAATAAGAAAAGCTACCTTCCACTTTTTTTTGAAATCACAGCTTCTAGAAGGTTTACATCTTTTCGTAAAAAACATGAGTTTTTAGAAAATATGTTTTATTTCATAAATGGAATCTACAAAGTATGCACATTCTACGTCATAACGACTTTCTATAGTTTGCGCATGCGTTCGGAAATAAGAAAGGCTTACTTCCCCCGTTTTTTAAAATCACAGCTTCTAGAAGGTTTACATGGTTTCTTAAAAAACACGAGTTTTTAGAAAATGTGTTTTATTTCATAAATGGAATCTACAAAGTATGCACATTCTACTTCATAACGACTTTCTATAGTTTGCGCATTCGTCCAGAAATAAGAAAAGCGTACTTCCATCGTTTTTTAAAATCACAGCTTCTAGAAGGTTTACATGATTTCTTAAAAAACACGAGTTTTTAGAAAATGTGTTATATTTCATAAATGGAATCTACAAAGTATGCAAATTCTACGTCATAAGGACCTACTATAGTTTGCGCATGCGTCCGGAAATAAGAAAAGCTTACTTCCACCGTTTTTTGAAATCACAGCTTCTAGAAGGTTTACATCTTTTCGTAAAAAACATGACTTTTTAGAAAATGTGTTTTATTTCATAAATGGAATCTACAAAGTGTGCACATTCTACGTCATAACGACTTTCTATAGTTTGCGCATGAGTCCGGAAATAAGAAAAGCTTACTTCCACCGTTTTTTGAAATCACAGCTTCTAGAAGGTTTACATCTTTTCGTAAAAAACATGAGTTTTTAGAAAATGTGTTTTATTTCATAAATGGAATCTACAAAGTATGCACATTCTACGTCATAACGACTTTCTATAGTTTGCGCATGCATTCGGAAATAAGAAAAGCTTACTTCCCCCGTTTTTTAAAATCACAGCTTCTAGAAGGTTTACATGGTTTCTTAAAAAACACGAGTTTTTCGAAAATGTGTTTTATTTCATAAATGGAATCTACAAAGTATGCACATTCTACTTCATAATGACTTTCTATAGTTTGCGCATTCGTCCAGAAATAAGAAAAGCGTACTTCCACCGTTTTTTAAAATCACAGCTTCTAGAAGGTTTACATGATTTCTTAAAAAACACGAGTTTTTACAAAATGTGTTATATTTCATAAATGGAATCTACAAAGTATGCACATTCTATGTCATAACGACCTTCTATAGTTTGCGCATGCGTCCGGAAATAAGAAAAGCTTACTTCCACCGTTTTTTGAAATCACAACTTCTAGAAGGTTTACATCTTTTCGTAAAAAACATGAATTTTTTAGAAAAAGTGTTTTATTTCATAAATGGAATCTACAAAGTATGCACATTCTACGTCATAACGACTTTCTATAGTTTGCGCATGAGTCCGGAAATAAGAAAAGCTTACTTCCACCGTTTTTTAAAATCACAGCTTCTAGAAGGTATACATGATTTCGTAAAAAACACAAGTTTTTAGAAAATGTGTTTTATTTCATAAATGGAATCAACAAAGTATGCACATTCTACATCATAACGACTTTCTATAGTTTGCGCATGCATTTGGAAATAAGAAAAGCTTACTTCCCCCGTTTTTTAAAATCACAGCTTCTAGAAGGTTAACATGATTTCTTAAAAAACATGAGTTTTTAGAAAATGTATTTTACTTCATAAATGGAATCGACAAAGTATGCACATTCTACGTCATAACGACTTTCTATAGTTTGCGCATGTGTCTGGAAATAAGAAAAGCTTACTTCCACCGTTTTTTAAAATCACAGCTGCTAGAAGGTTTCCATGATTTCGTAAAAAACACGAGTTTTTAGAAAATGTGTTTTATTTCATAAATGGAATCTACAAAGTATGCACATTGTACGTCATAATGACTTTCTATAGTTTGCGCATGCGTCCGGAAATAAGAAAAGCTTAGTTCCCCCGTTTTTTAAAATCACAGCTTCTAGAAAGTTTACATGATTTTTTAGAAAACACGAGTTTTTAGAAAATGTGTTTTATTTCATAAATGGAATCAACAAACTATGCACTTTCTACGTCATAACGAATTTCTATAGTTTGCGCATGCGTACGGAAATAAGAAAAGCTTACTTCCACCGTTTTTTAAAATCACAGCTTCTAGAAGGTAATTTCTTAAAAAAGACGAGTTTTTAGAAAATGTGTTTTATTTCATAAATGGAATCAACAAAGTATGCATATTCTACATCATAACGACTTTCGACAGTTTGCGCATTCGTCCGGAAATAAGAAAAGCTTACTTCCACCGTTTTTTACAATCACAGCTTCTAGAAGGTTTACATGATTTCTTAAAAAACACGAGTTTTTAGAAAATGTGTTTTATTTCATAAATGGAATCAACAATGTATGCACATTCTAGGTCATAACGACTTTCTATAGTTTGCGCATTCGTCCGGAAATAAGAAAAGCCTACTTCCACCGTTTTTTAAAATCACAGCTTCTAGAAGGTTTAAATGATATCTTACAAAAAACGAGTTTTTAGAAAATGTGTTTTATTTCATAAATGGAATCAACAAAGTATGCACATTCTACGCCATAATGACTTTGTATAGTTTGCGCATTCGTCCAGAAATAAGAAAAGCGTACTTCCACCGTTTTTTAAAATCACAGCTTCTAGAAGGTTTACATGATTTCTTAAAAAACACGAGTTTTTAGAAGATGTGTTATATTTCATAAATGGAATCAACAAAGTATGCATATTCTACATCATAACGACTTTCTACAGTTTGCGCATTCGTCCGGAAATAAGGAAAGCTTACTTCCACCGTTTTTTAAAATCACAGCTTCTAGAAGGTTTACATGATTTCTTAAAAAAAACGAGTTTCTAGAAAATGTGTTTTATTTCAAAAATGGAATCAACAAAGTATGCACATTCTACGTCATAGAGACTTTCTATAGTTTGCGCATGCGTTTGGAAATAAGAAAAGCTTACTTCCCCCGTTTTTTAAAATCACAGCTTCTAGAAGGTTTACATGATTTCTTAAAAAACACGAGTTTTTAGAAAATGTGTTTTATTTCATAAATGGAATCAACAATGTATGCACATTCTAGGTCATAACGACTTTTTATAGTTTGCGCATTCGTCCGGAAATAAGAAAAGCTTACTTCCACCGTTTTTTAAAATCACAGCTTCTAGAAGGTTTAAATGATATCTTACAAAAAATGAGTTTTTAGAAAATGTGTTTTATTTCATAAATGGAATCAACAAAGTATGCACATTCTACGCCATAACGACTTTGTATAGTTTGCGCATTCGTCCAGAAATAAGAAAAGCGTACTTCCACCATTTTTTAAAATCACAGCTTCTAGAAGGTTTACATGATTTCTTAAAAAACACGAGTTTTTAGAAGATGTGTTATATTTCATAAATGGAATCTACAAAGTATGCACATTCTACGTCATAGAGACTTTCTATAGTTTGCGCATGCGTTTGGAAATAAGAAAAGCTTACTTCCACCGTTTTTTAAAATCACAGCTTCTAGAAGGTAATTTCTTAAAAAACACGAGTTTTTAGAAAATGTGTTTTATTTCATAAATGGAATCAACAAAGTATGCATACTCTACATCATAAAGACTTTCTACAGTTTGCGCATTCGTCCGGAAATAAGAAAAGCTTTCTTCCACCGTTTTTTAATATCACAGCTTCTAAAAGGTTTACATCTTTTCGTAAAAAACATGAGTTTTTAGAAAATGTGTTGTATTTCATAAATGGAATCAACAAAGTATGCACATTCTACGTCATAACGACTTTCTATAGTTTGCGCATGCATTCGGAAATAAGAAAGGCTTACTTCCCCCGTTTTTTAAAATCACAGCTTCTAGAAGGTTTACATGGTTTCTTAAAAAACACGAGTTTTTAGAAAATGTGTTTTATTTCATAAATGGAATCTACAAAGTATGCACATTCTACTTCATAACGAGTTTCTATAGTTTGCGCATTCGTCTAGAAATAAGAAAAGCGTACTTCCATCGTTTTTTAAAATCACAGCTTCTAGAAGGTTTACATGATTTCTTAAAAAACACGAGTTTTTAGAAAATGTGTTATATTTCATAAATGGAATCTACAAAGTATGCAAACTCTACATCATAACGACCTTCTATAGTTTGCGCATGCGTCCGGAAATAAGAAAAGCTTACTTCCACCGTTTTTTGAAATCACAGCTTCTAGAATGTTTACATCTTTTCGTAAAAAACATGAGTTTTTAGAAAAAGTGTTTTATTTCATAAATGGAATCTACAAAGTATGCACATTCTACGTCATAATGACTTTCTATAGTTTGCGCATGAGTACGGAAATAAGAAAAGCTTACTTCCACCGTTTTTTGAAATCACAGCTTCTAGAAGGTTTACATCTTTTCGTAAAAAACATGAGTTTTTAGAAAATGTGTTTTATTTCATAAATGGAATCTACAAAGTATGCACATTCTACGTCATAACGACTTTCTATAGTTTGCGCATGCATTCGGAAATAAGAAAAGCTTACTTCCCCCATTTTTTAAAATCACAGCTTCTAGAAGGTTTACATGGTTTCTTAAAAAACACGAGTTTTTAGAAAATGTGTTTTATTTCATAAATGGAATCTACAAAGTATGCACATTCTACTTCATAATGACTTTCTATAGTTTGCGCATTCGTCCAGAAATAACAAAAGCGTACTTCCACCATTTTTTAAAATCACAGCTTCCAGAAGGTTTACATGATTTCTTAAAAAACACGAGTTTTTAGAAAATGTGTTATATTTCATAAATGGAATCTACAAAGTATGCACATTCTATGTCACAACGACCTTCTATAGTTTGCGCATGCGTCCGGAAATAAGAAAAGCTTACTTCCGTCGTTTTTTGAAATCACAGCTTCTAGAAGGTTTACATCTTTTCGTAAAAAACACAAGTTTTTAGAAAATGTGTTTTATTTCATAAATGGAATCAACAAAGTATGCACATTCTACGTCATAACGACTTTCTATAGTTTGCGCATGCGTTTGGAAATAAGAAAAGCTTAATTCCCCCATTTTTTAAAATCACAGCTTCTAGAAGGTTTACATGATTTCTTAAAAAACATGAGTTTTTAGAAAATGTGTTTTACTTCATAAATGCAATCGACAAAGTATGCACATTCTACGTCATAACGACTTTCTATAGTTTGCGCATGTGTCCGGAAATAAGAAAAGCTTACTTCCACCGTTTTTTATAATCACAGCTGCTAGAAGGTTTCCATGATTTCGTAAAAAACATGAGTTTTTAGAAAATGTCTTTTATTTCATAAATGGAATCTACAAAGTATGCACATTCTACGTCGTAATGACTTTCTATAGTTTGCGCATGCGTCCGGAAATAAGAAAAGCTTACTTCCCCCGTTTTTTAAAATCACAGCTTCTACATGATTTCTTAAAAAGCACGAGTTTATAGAAAATGTGTTTTATTTCATAAAAGGAATAAACAAAGTATGCATATTCTACGTCATAATGACTTTCTATAGTTTGCGCATGCGTCCGGAAATAAGAAAAGCTTACTTCCCCCGTTTTTTAAAATCACGGCTTCTAGAAGGTTTACATGATTTTTTAAAAAACACGAGGTTTTAGAAAATATGTTTTATTTCATAAATGGAATCAACAAACTATGCACATTCTACGTCATAACGAATTTCTATAGTTTTCGGATGCGTACGGAAATAAGAAAAGCTTACTTGCACCTTTTTTTAAAATCACAGCTTCTAGAAGGTTTACATGATTTCTTAAAAAACACGAGTTTTCAGAAAATGTGTTTTATTTCATAAATGGAATCAACAAAGTATGCACATTCTACGTCATAGAGGCTTTCTATAGTTTGCACATGCGTTTGGAAATAAGAAAAGCTTACTTCCACCGTTTTTTACAATCACAGCTTCTAGAAGGTAATTTCTTAAAAAACACGAGTTTTTAGAAAATGTGTTTTATTTCATAAATGGAATCAACAAAGTATGCATATTCTACATCATAACGAGTTTCTACAGTTTGCGCATTCGTCCGGAAATAAGAAAAGCTTACTTCCACCGTTTTTTAAAATCACAGCTTCTAGAAGGTTTACATGATTTCTTAAAAAAAAACGAGTTTTTAGAAAATGTGTTTTATTTCAAAAATGGAATCAACAAAGTATGTACATTCTACGTCATAGAGACTTTCTATAGTTTGCGCATGCGTTTGGAAATAAGAAAAGCTTACTTCCCCCGTTTTTTAAAATCACAGCTTCTAGAAGGTTTACATGGTTTCTTAAAAAACACGAGTTTTTAGAAAATGTGTTTTATTTCATAAATGGAATCTACAAAGTATGCACATTCTACGTCATAACGACCTTCTATAGTTTGCGCATGCGTCCGAAAATAAGAAAAGCTTACTTCCATCGGTTTTTGAAATCACAGCTTCTAGAAGGTTTACATCTTTTCGTAAAGAACATGAGTTTTTAGAAAATGTCTTTTATTTCATAAATGGAATCAACAAAGTATGCACATTCTACGTGATAACGAATTTCTATAGTTTGCGCATGCGTTTGGAAATAAGAAAAGCTTACTTCCCCCGTTTTTTAAAATCACAGCTTCTAGAAGGTTTACATGATTTCTTAAAAAACACGAGTTTTTAGAAAATGTGTTTTACTTCATAAATGGAATCGACAAAGTATGCACATTCTACGTCATAACGACTTTCTATAGTTTGCGCATGTGTCCGGAAATAAGAAAAGCCTACTTCCACCGTTTTTTAAAATCACAGCTGCTAGAAGGTTTCCATGATTTCGTAAAAATACCAACTTTTTAGAAAATGTGTTTTATTTCATAAATGGAATCTACAAAGTATGCACATTCTACGTCATAATGACTTTCTATAGTTTGCACATGCGTCCGGAAATAAGAAAAGCTTACTTCCCCCGTTTTTTAAAATCACAGCTTCTACATGATTTCTTAAAAAGCACGAGTTTATAGAAAATGTGTTTTATTTCATAAAGGGAATCAACAAAGTATGCATATTCTACGTCATAATGACTTTCTATAGTTTGCGCATGCGTCCGGAAATAAGAAAAGCTTACTTCCCCCGTTTTTTAAAATCACACCTTCTAGAAGGTTTACATGCTTTTTTAAAAAACACGAGTTTTTAGAAAATGTGTTTTATTTCATAAATGGAATCAACAAAGTATGTACATTCTACGTCATAATGACTTTCTATAGTTTGCGGATGCGTTTGGAAATAAGAAAAGTTTACTTCCCCCGTTTTTTAAAATCACAGCTTCTAGAAGGTTTACATGGTTTCTTAAAAAACATGAGTTTTTAGAAAATGTGTTTTATTTCATAAATGGAATCAATAATGTATGCACATTCTACATCATAACGACTTTCTATAGTTTGCGCATGCGTCCGGAAATAAGAAAAGCTTATTTCCACCGTTTTTTAAAATCACAGCTTCTAGAAGGTTTACATGATTTCTTAAAAAACACGAGTTTTTAGAAAATGTGTTTTATTTCAAAAATGGAATGAACAAAGTATGCACATTCTACGTCATAGAGACTTTCTATAGTTTGCGCATGCGTTTGGAAATAAAAAAGCTTACTTCCACCGTTTTTTAAAATCACAGCTTCTAGAAGGTTTACATGATTTCTTAAAAAACACGAGTTTTTAGAAAATGTGTTTTATTTCATAAATGGAATCAACAAAGTATGCACATTCTACATCATAACGACTTTCTATAGTTTGCACATGCATTTGGAAATAAGAAAACCTTACTTCCCCCGTTTTTTAAAATCACAGCTTTTAGAAGGTTTACATGATTTCTTAAAAAACACGAGTTTTTAGAAAATGTGTTTTATTTCATAAATGGAATCAACAAAGTATGCACATTCTACGTCATAACGACTTTCTATAGTTTGCGCATGCGTTTGGAAATAAGAAAAGCTTACTTCCCCCGTTTTTTAAAATCACAGCTTCTAGAAGGTTTACATGATTTCTTAAAAAACACGAGTTTTTAGAAATTGTGTTTTATTTCATAAATGGAATCAACAAAGTATGCACATTCTACGCCATAGAGACTTTCTATAGTTTGCGCATGCGTTTGGAAATAAGAAAATCTTACTTCCACCGTTTTTTAAAATCATAGCTTCTAGAAGGTTTACATGATTTCGTAAAAAACACGAGTTTTTAGAAAATGTGTTTTATTTCATAAATGGAATCTACAAAGTATGCACATTCTACGTCATAACGACTTTCTATAGTTTGTGCATGCGTCCGGAAATAAGAAAAGCTTACTTCCCCCGTTTTTTAAAATCACAGCTTCAAGAAGGTTTACATGATTTCTTAAAAAACATGAGTTTTTATAAAATGTCTTTTATTTCATAAATGGAATCTACAAAGTATGCACATTCTACGTCATAACGACTTTCTATAGTTTGTGCATGCGTCCGGAAATAAGAAAAGCTTACTTCCCCCGTTTTTTAAAATCACAGCTTCAAGAAGGTTTACATGAGTTCTTAAAAAACACGAGTTTTTAGAAAATGTGTTTTATTTCATAAATGGAATCAAAAAAGTATGCACATTCTACGTCATAACGACTTTCTATAGTTTGCGCATGCGTCCGGAAATAAGAAAAGCTTACTTCCACCGGTTTTTAAAATCACAGCTTCTAGAAGGTTTACATGATTTCGTAAAAAACACGAGGTTTTAGAAAATGTGTTTTATTTCATAAATGGAATGTACAAAGTATGCACATTCTACGTCATAACGACTTTCTACAGTTTGCGCATGCGTCTGGAAATAAGAAAAGCTTACTTCCCCCGTTTTTTAAAATCACAGCTTCTAGAAGGTTTACATGATTTCGTAAAAAACACGAGGTTTTAGAAAATGTGTTTTATTTCATAAATGGAATCTACAAAGTATGCACATTCTACGTCATAACGACTTTCTATAGTTTGCGCATGCGTCCGGAAATAAGAAAAGCTTACTTCCACCGTTTTTTAAAATCACAGCTTCTAGATGGTTTACATGATTTCTTGAAAAACACGAGTTTTTAGAAAATGTGTTTTATTTCATAAATGGAATCAACAAAGTATGCACATTCTACATCATAACGACTTTCTACAGTTTGCGCATTCGTCCGGAAATAAGAAAAGCTTACTTCCACCGTTTTTTAAAATCACAGCTTCTAGAAGGTTTACATGATTTCGTAAAAAACACGAGTTTTTAGAAACTGTGTTTTATTTCATAAATGGAATCTACAAAGTATGCACATTCTACGTCATAACGACTTTCTATAGTTTGCGCATGCGTCCGGAAAGAAGAAAAGCTTACTTCCACCGTTTTTTAAAATCACAGCTTCTAGAAGGTTTACATGATTTCTTAAAAAAAACGAGTTTTTAGAAAATGTGTTTTATTTCATAAATGGAATCAACAAAGTATGCACATTCTACATCATAATGACTTTCTACAGTTTGTGCATTCGTCCGGAAATAAGAAAAGCTTACCTCCACCGTTTTTTAAAATCAAAGCTTCTAGAAGGTTTACATGATTTCTTAAAAAACACGAGTTTTTAGAAAATGTGTTTTATTTCGTAAATGGAATCAACAAAGTATGCACATTCTACGTCATAACGAGTTTCTACAGCTTGCGCACTCGTCCGGAAATAAGAAAAGCTTCCTTCCACCATTTTTTAAAATCACAGCTTCTAGAAGTTTTACATGATTTCGTAAAAAACACGAGTTTTTAGAAAATGTGTTTTATTTCATAAATGGAATCTACAAATTATGCACATTCTATGTCATAACGACTTTCTATATTTTGCGCATGCGTCCGGAAATAAGAAAAGCTTACCTCCCCCGATTTTTAAAATCACAGATTATAGAAGCTTTAGATGATTTCTTAAAAAACACGAGTTTTTAGAAACTATGTTTTATTTCATAAATGGAATCAACAAAGTATGCACATTCTACGTCATAACGACTTTCTACAGTTTGCGCATTCGTCCGGAAATAAGAAAAGCTTACTTCCACCGTTTTTTAAAATCACAGCTTCTAGAAGGTTTACATGATTTCGTAAAAAACACGAGTTTTTAGAAACTGTGTTTTATTTCATAAATGGAATCTACAAAGTATGAACATTCTACGTCATAACGACTTTCAATAGTTTGAGCATGCGTCCGGAAATAAGAAAAGCTTACTTCCCCCGTTTTTTAAAATCACAGCTTCTAGAAGGTTTACATGATTTCTTGAAAAACACGAGTTTTTAGAAAATGTGTTTTATTTCATAAATGGAATCAACAAAGTATTCACATTCTACGTCATAACGACTTTCTATAGTTTGCGCATGCATTTGGAAATAAGAAAAGCTTACTTCCACCGTTTTTTAAAATCACAGCTTTTAGAAGGTTTACATGATTTCGTAAAAAACACGAGTTTTTAGAAAATGTGTTTCATTTCATAAATGGAATCAACAAAGTATGCACATTCTACGTCATAACGACTTTCTATAGTTTGCGCATGCGTCCGGAAATAAGAAAAGCTTACTTCCAACGTTTTTAAAAATCACAGCTTCTAGAAGGTTTACATGATTTCTTAAAAAACATGAGTTTTTAGAAAATGTGTTTTATTTCATCAATGGAATCAACAAAGTATGCACATTCTACGTCATAACGACTTTCTATAGTTTGCGCATGCATCCGGAAATAAGAAAACCTTACTTCCACCGTTTTTTAAAATCACAGCTTCTAGAAGGTTTACATGATTTCGTAAAAAACACGAGTTTTTACAAAATGTGTTTTATTTCATAAATGGAATCTACAAAGTATGCACATTCTATGTCATAACGACTTTCTACAGTTTGCGCATTCTTCCGGAAATAAGAAAAGCTTACTTCCACCGTTTTTAAAATCACAGCTTCTAGAAGGTTTACATGATTTCTTAAAAAACACGAGTTTTTAGAAAATGTGTTTTATTTCATAAATGGAATCAACAAAGTATGCACATTCTACGTCATAACGACTTTCTATAGTTTGACCATGCGTTTGGAAATAAGAAAAGCTTACTTCCCCCGTTTTTTAAAATCACAGCTTCTAGAAGGTTTACATGATTTCTTAAAAAACACGAGTTTTTAGAAAATGTGTTTTATTTCATAAATGGAAACAACAAAGTATGCACATTCTACGTCATAACGACTTTCTATAGTTTGCGCATGCATCAGGAAATAAGAAAAGCTTACTTCCACCGTTTTTTAAAATCACAGCTTCTAGAAGGTTTACATGATTTCGTAAAAAACACGAGTTTTTAGAAAATGTGTTTTATTTTATAAATGGAATCTACAAAGTATGCACATTCTATGTCATAACGACTTTCTACAGTTTGCGCATTCGTCCGGAAATAAGAAAAGCTTACTTCCACCGTTTTTAAAATCACAGCTTCTAGAAGGTTTACATGATTTCGTAAAAAACATGAGTTTTTAGAAAATGTGCTTTATTTCATAGATAGAATCTACAAAGTATGCACATTCTACGTCATAACGACTTTCTATAGTTTGCGCATGCGTCTGGAAATAAGAAAAGCTTACTTCCCCCATTTTTTAAAATCACAGCTTCTAGAAGGTTTACATGATTTCTTAAAAAACATGAGTTTTTAGAAAATGTGTTTTATTTCATAAATGGAATCAACAAAGTATGCACATTCTACGTCATAACGACTTTCTATAGTTTGCGCATGCGTCCGGAAAGAAGAAAAGCTTACTTCCACCGTTTTTTAAAATCACAGCTTCTAGAAGGTTTACATGATTTCGAAAAAAACACGAGTTTTTAGAAAATGTGTTTTATTTCATAAATGGAATCTACAAAGTATGCACATTCTACGTCATAACGACTTTCTATAGTTTGCGCATTCTTCCGGAAATAAGAAAAGCTTACCTCCACCGTTTTTTAAAATCACAGCTTCTACAAGGTTTACATGATTTCGTAAAAAACACGAGTTTTTAGAAAATGTGTTTTATTTCATAAATGGAATCAACAAAATATGCACATTCTACGTCATAACGACTTTCTATAGTTTGCGCATGCGTCCGGAAATAAGAAAAGCTTACTTCCCCCGTTTTTTAAAATCACAGCTTCTAGAAGGTTTACATGATTTCTTAAAAAACACGAGTTTTTAGAAAATGTGTTTTATTTCATAAATGGAATCAACAAAGTATGCACATTCTACGTCATAACGACTTTCTATAGTTTGCGCATGCGTCCGGAAATAAGAAAAGCTTACTACCAACTTTTTTTAAAATCACAGCTTCTAGAAGGTTTACATGATTTCGTAAAAAACACGAGTTTTTAGAAAATGTGTTTTATTTCATAAATGGAATCTCCAAATAATGCACATTCTACGTCATAACGAATTTCTATAGTTTGCGCATTCGTCCGGAAAGAAGAAAAGCTTACTTCCACCGTTTTTTAAAATCACAGCTTCTAGAAGGTTTACATGATTTCGTAAAAAACACGAGTTTTTAGAAAATGTGTTTTATTTCATAAATGGAATCTACAAAGTATTCACATTCTACGTCATAACGACTTTCTATAGTTTGTGCATGCGTTTGGAAATAAGAAAAGCTTACTTCCCCCGTTTTTTAAAATCACAGCTTCTAGAAGGTTTACATGATTTCTTAAAAAACACGAGTTTTTAGAAACTGTGTTTTATTTCATAAATGGAATCAACAAAGTATGCACATTCTACGTCATAATGACTTTCTATAGTTTGCGCATGCGTCCGGAAATAAGAAAAGCTTACTTCCACCGTTTTTTAAAATCACAGCTTCTAGACGGTTTACATGATTTCTTAAAAAACACGAGTTTTTAGAAAATGTGTTTTATTACATAAATGGAATCAACAAAGTATGCACATTCTACGTCATAACGACTTTCTATAGTTTGCACATGCGTCCGGAAATAAGAAAAGCTTTCTTCCACCGTTTTTTAAAATCACAGCTTCTAGAAGGTTTATATGATTTCTTAAAAAACATGAGTTTTTAGAAAATGTGTTTTATTGTTGATGTATATGTAACTTCGGAATGTATTTGATCAGTATATTATATGTATATTTATTGTACCCTTATAAGAGATGTGTTATTCCTCTATAAGGAAGTGTCGTCATGTGGATTGACAAGTGTCGCAAGTGTGTGTACTTGCGAATGGGTTATTAGACCACCTTATGGGGTCGGCCCTAATTAATATATAATATAATGTGGATGTACTAAAGTAGACAAGTCGGCCCCAGTAGGTCACTGGGCAAAAAGGTGAGTATAAATAGAGATAGGAGATCTCTATTTTACTCATTCGGAAAAGCATCTATCTCTCTCTCTGGAAAGTGGCGCACTAGTGAGGAGGAGGAGGATCATCTGCTAGGAGACTATCTCTGTATTATTTGGTTGTATTTTGGTTGAGCCATTGCTCTCTCTATCTCTGAGGAAGTTTGTGGGGTTTTTCTCCTTAGGGTTTTCCCCACGGAAACTCTGTGTCTCTTGTCTCTATGCTTTTGATTCTTGTGATGCTTGTGATGCTTGTCATATTATGATTGTCATGCATTGATATACTGTAGATGTTATTCTCTCAGCAAAGATCCTATAGTATTGTGATTTAATACTGAAAATTAACATGGTATCAGAGCTTAACTGAGAAGAAGACATTTTGCAGTGACGGAAGCTTATATTGCTTGTTTATTGGGTTTCTCTCCACAGATTTTTGAAATTCAGTATAGTAGATTGGATCTACTCATCAAGGCGCATCTTTCTGTCCAATCAGATTTCAGTTCCGAGCATTTTCAGTTTTGGCCCTAAAAATTAGGGTTTCCACAAAAATAGGAATTTCTGGAAACTGAAGGTACAGCTGGAAGCTCCTTGCAAAAATCAAAGGTTTGAGCATTGGATCGAGATTTTTGGCTGGGTAGATCTCCGGGAAACTCAAACCCTAATTCAGGGCTCTCCCAGTGAACCCGGGAGGACAAAAAGGCAATTTTGAAGGACAAGACTTTGCTGATCTCAAATTCTGAATGTACTAGGCTGATCAGCTCTCCAAGGCGCATCTTTCTATCCTTTCGGAATTTTGAAATTCACATTTTGAATTTTTAGGGTTTCTCTGACAAACCCTAATCCGGGACCAGATCCAGTTTTCAGCACTTCAAGTGGTAAGTTCTAAATCTATTCTATTTCCATTTGAAGTAATCTTAAAGATGTCTCTTCACACCAAGCTTGAGGATAAGCTTGAAGGGGCTGATAACTTCCGAGCCTGAAAGTATAGGATTGGGCTAATCCTGGAAGAGAATGAGTTGGACTCATATGTGAAAGAAGACATCCCTATCCCAGAGGATGAAGAGGCCAAGGTATTGCACAAGAAGAACTTGGTCAAGGCAAAAAGAATCATTGCTGATTCTATCAAAGACCATCTCATACCCCATGTGTCTTCTCTCAAGACACCCAAAGAGATGTTTGAATCTTTGACCAAGCTATTTGAAGGAAAGAACATAAATCGGAAGATGACCCTGCGGAACCAATTGAAAGCAGTGAAGTTTCAGAATGGAGAAACCATTCAATCCTACTTTTCAAGGGTCTCTCAGATCAAGGAACAATTAGAAGCAGTAGATGAAATGGTGGAGAATGGTGAAGTGGTGATGACCACTCTAAATGGCCTACCCAGGTCATGGGATTCCTTTATTCAAGGAATTTGTGCAAGGAATAAGTTGATCTCCTTCAGTAGACTTCGAGAAGAATGCTCTCAAGAAGAAGCTAGACTTATAGCTCGTGAGGAAAAGATGGGAGGAGAAGATCAAGCTCTTGCAGCTCACACCAAAAGAAGCAAAATCAAGAAGGATCCCTCTCAATTCAATAGGTCCTATCAAAAGAAGAACAGGAAAGACCTAAGATGCTTCACATGCAATGAGAAGGGTCACTTTGCTTCAGATTGTCCTAAGAACAAAAGGGATAATAACAACAACTCTAGTAAGAAGAAGAAGGGCAGCAAAAGAAGGTTCCATGCTCATGCTGCTGAAGATGATGAACCTCCAAAGAAGAAAGCTAAGGCAGAAAGTAGTAGTGATGATGATTCATCAAGTGAAGAAGAGTATGTTCTGATCTCTGCACTCACTGGTACCATCTCCCATGGTTGTAATGATTGGTTGATCGATAGTGGGGCTTCCAAACATATGACAGGTTTCAAGGAATCTTTTGTGAACCTTTCTGAACATGAATCACCCCATAAGGTGAAACTTGGGGATGATTATCAATACCCAATCAAAGGAAGTGGTGAAGCCTCTTACAACCTAGATTCTGGAAAATCTCTGAAGATGAAGGAAGTCCTCTATGTACCTGGACTCAAGAAGAACTTACTCTCCATCTCTGCTTTAGATGCAAAAGGTATGAGGGTTGCATTTGTTGATGGACAAGTACTAATGTGGCCAAAGGGAAAGACTATTGATGATGCAGTAGTGATTGGAGAGCAAGAGGGAGGCTTGTACAAATTAAAGGGTCAACCCGAACATGCCATGGTACATGAATCCATGGAGCTAAGTGAACTTTGGCATAGAAGACTTGCTCACATGCACTATAGAGCACTTCCAATTGCAAGCAAGGCTGTAGAGGGTCTTCCTGAAATCAAGACCAAACATGAAGGTGTTTGCAAAGGATGTGCAAAAGGTAAGAACATTAAGAAGGCTTTCCCAAGCAGTGAAAGCAAGGCAAAAGATATTCTAGAAATCATCCACTCAGATGTATGTGGCCCTATGTCATCCAGCTCCCTGAGTGGGTATGTTTACTATGTATCATTTATTGATGACTTCTCTAGGAAGACTTGGGTATACTTCTTGAAGGGCAAAGATGAGGTGTTTGATAAATTCAAGGAATTCAAAAACTTGATGGAGAATCAAACTGACAAGAAAATCAAGACATTCAGATCTGACAATGGTGGAGAATTCACCTCAAATGACTTCAAGAAGCTTTGCAGTGATTCAGGGATTAAGAGGGAGTTGACTGCTCCATATAATCCTCAACAGAATGGAGTTGCAGAAAGGAAGAACAGAACTATCATGGAAGCAGCAAGGGCAATGTTGCATGACCAGGATCTTCCTATGCATCTTTGGGCAGAAGCAGCTAGAACAGCTGTATATGTGCAGAATAGAACACCCCACAAGATATTGGACAACAAGACACCAGAAGAAGTCTTTTCTGGTAAGAAACCTGGAGTCAGCCATCTCAGAATATTTGGTTGTCCAGTATACACTCATGTCCCAAAGGAGAAGAGGACTAAACTAGATCCTTCAGGAAAGAAGGGCATCTTTGTGGGTTATAGTGAAAGCTCGAAGGCTTACAGAATATATTTTCCAGGGTTCAAGAAGATTGATGTCAGCAGGGATGTAACATTTGATGAGAATTCAGCATTCATCAAATCAAGAAAGGCACCTATCGAAGTGTATGAAGAACCTAAGGAAACAAGATTTCAGGACACTACGATGACTGATGTAGTTCCGGAAACTTCTCGTGAGTTTGAAGATCCACAAGAACCCGTAGATCCACCCCGTGAGGATAACTCTCACAAGAGGAAACCTGTATGGGCTAGAGAGCTCATTCATGATGCAGAAAGATTTGGCATTCCAGAAGAAGAACACAGAGCAAAGAAGAGAACCAGATCACACACCAGTTATGTTGCTTTACTCTGTGACATCATGAACAAAGAGCCTTCCAGTTATGAAGAGGCAGCTGAAAAGAAAGAATGGAAGGATGCTATGGTTGAGGAATACCAATCAATTATGAAGAATGATGTTTGGGATGTTGTCCCAAGACCTAAAGGGAAGTCTGTTGTGACTTCCAAGTGGATCTACAAAATCAAGCATGCTGCAGATGGCAGTGTGGAAAAATATAAAGCAAGATTCGTAGCTCGTGGTTTCTCTCAGAAGGAAGGAATAGACTATGAAGAAACCTTTGCACCTGTAGCCAGATATACTTCCATCAGAACAGTACTTGCCCTGGCTGCAGCAATGAAATGGAAGATACACCAGATGGATGTCAAGACTGCTTTCCTGAACGGTGTAGTAGAAGAGGAAGTATATGTGGAACAGCCACTCGGCTTTGAAATACATGAAAGGAAATCTTATGTATGCAGATTAAAGAAAGCCTTGTATGGCTTGAAGCAAGCTCCCAGAACCTGGTATGGTAGGATGGACAGTTTCCTATCTAGTTTGGGCTTTACCAAGAGTAAAGCGGATTCCAACCTTTACTACAAGGTTGAGGAAGGGAATCCTGTGATTCTACTTCTATATGTGGATGACCTATTTGTGACAGGAGATGACAGAATGATTGCAGATACCAAGAGGAAGCTTGCAGCTGAATTCGATATGAAAGATTTGGGAATGATGCACTATTTCCTAGGTATGGAGGTGTGGCAGAATGCAGGTGGGATCTTCCTTGGTCAAGGGAAGTACACAGTAGATATCCTGAAGAGATTTGGGATGATGGATTGCAAGGCCATGGCCACACCTATGGCATCGAATCTGAAGCTTCTTTGTGATGCTTCATCTGAGCCAGTTGATGTTTCTATGTATCGTCAGATGATTGGGTCCTTGATGTACCTGACGAACACGAGACCAGACATTTGCTTTGCTGTGAACACATTGAGCCAGTTCCTGACGGATCCGAGGAGTGTTCACCTTGTTGCTGTAAAGCATGTTCTGAGGTACCTAAAGGGTACAGTGGATTATGGGCTCAGATATGAGGCGAATCAAAAGTTTAACCTGCAGGGTTATGTTGATTCAGATTGGGCTGGCAGTGCTGCAGATAGGAAGAGCACATCTGGGTGTTGCTTCAGTATGGGATTAGGTGTGATATCTTGGTTTAGCAGGAAGCAGTCCTGTGTAGCACTGAGTACAGCTGAGGCAGAGTATGTTGCAGCCTGTTCAGCTAGTTGTGAGGCAGTATGGCTACGGAAGCTACTGTCTGAGTTATTTGATCTCCCGTTGGAGGCTACTGGTATCTTCTGTGATAACCAGAGTTGTGTGAAGCTGTCCGAGAACCCAGTGTTTCATGACAGGTCGAAACACATAGAGATCAAATACCACTATATCAGGGATATGGTGCAGAGAGGAGCTGTGAAGCTCCTGTATGTTGCGACGGACGAGCAGATTGCAGATGTGCTGACGAAGCCACTAGCCAGGGTGAAGTTCGAGTACTTCAGAGAGAGGCTTGGCGTTCTTTAGATCGAGGACACTTCGAGGAAGAAGTGATGGATACATTTGCTGAAGCCATTCCAAGCATGTTGGAAGGAGGATTCTTCACATGGCTGTGGATGTAAGCGCTGGATGATGAGCATCAGGATGATGTTCTAGTTTCTGCTTGATATGATCAGTTGGATCATTTTTGTATGTATGTACGCATCATGTTGGATGCTGGATATGATCAGTTGGATCATTTTATGTATGTATGTACGCATCATGTTGGATGCTGGATATGATCAGTTGGATCATTTTATGTATGTATGTACGCATCATGTTGGATGCTGGATATGATCAGTTGGATCATTTTATGTATGTATGTACACATCATGTTGGATGCTGGATATGATCAGTTGGATCATTTTATGTATGTATGTACGCATCATGTTGGATGCTGGATATGATCAGTTGGATCATGTGTATGTATCTTATATATGCATCATGTTGGATGCTTGGACCATGTATCTGTATATGTATCAGGTGGATACATTGTATGATCAGGTGGATCATGTATGGTGATATATATCATGTGTTTTGTATTTGTATCAGGTGGATACATTGATGATCAGGAGGATCATATATGATGATATGTATCAGGTAGATACTTGGTATGCAGCAGGATGTTGCATTGATGATCAGGAGGATCATATATGATGATATGTATCAGGTAGATACTTGGTATGCAGCAGGATGTTGCATTGATGATCAGGAGGATCATGTATGATGATATGTATCAGGTAGATACTTGGTATGCAGCAGGATGTTGCAGTGATGATCAGGATGATCATAGATGACGAGCTTCAGGACGTTGCTCCAAATGACATGCAGCAGGACGTTGCAGTGATGATGATCAGGATGATCATGGATACATCAGGATGATGTATGGTGAGTATCAGGTTGATACTCTGTGGCCGTGGATCAGGTTGTGCAGATGAGCATGTAATTCGTTGCCCTGGGAGATTTGCAGATGGTCTTGCGAGGTTTTTCCTATGGCATGTAATTCGTTGCCCTGGGACATCTGGCAAATGCTCTTTCGAGGTTTTGCTCTGGGAGGACATGTAATTCGTTGCCCTGGGAGATCTGCAGATAGTCTTGCGAGGTTTTGCCTATGGCATGTAATTCGTTGCCCTGGGATATCTGGCAGATGCTCTTGCGAGGTTTTGTCCTATGGCATGTAATCCGTTTCCCTGGGAGATCCGATAGGTTGGGCTGTGTGCCCGTAATAAGTCCTGGGATGCTCTTGCGAGGTTTTGCCATGACCACATGTAATTCGTTGCCCTGGGAGATCCTATAGGTAGAGCAGTATGCTCGTAACAGCCTGGGATGCTCTTGCGAGGTTTTGTGGTGAGGTCACATGTAATTCGTTGCCCCGGGAGATCCTATAGGTAGAGCAGTATGCTCGTAACAGCCTGGGATGCTCTTGCGAGGTTTTGTGACGCACGTAAAAGTCCTGAGAATTCCACAGTATGGCCAGTGATGACGAAGACCTACAGGTGGTGGGCCTACATCCAGTATGAAAAAGGACTGGCTCTGTAGAACTTCCTATGACGAGTAGAGACAGAGATTGGATGAGATAGCAGCAGCAGTGACGATGATGATGGCGATGCATCGATGATGATGATCCAGAGAAGAAGACTTGTCTAGCATATCTGTGTCGAGAAATACCTTCCTAGTTAAGAGGGAGTGTTGATGTATATGTAACTTCGGAATGTATTTGATCAGTATATTATATGTATATTTATTGTACCCTTATAAGAGATGTGTTATTCCTCTATAAGGAAGTGTCGTCATGTGGATTGACAAGTGTCGCAAGTGTGTGTACTTGCCAATGGGTTATTAGACCACCTTATGGGGTCGGCCCTAATTAATATATAATATAATGTGGATGTACTAAAGTAGACAAGTCGGCCCCAGTAGGTCACTGGGCAAAAAGGTGAGTATAAATAGAGATAGGAGATCTCTATTTTACTCATTCGGAAAAGCATCTATCTCTCTCTCTGGAAAGTGGCGCACTAGTGAGGAGGAGGAGGATCATCTGCTAGGAGACTATCTCTGTATTATTTGGTTGTATTTTGGTTGAGCCATTGCTCTCTCTATCTCTGAGGAAGTTTGTGGGGTTTTTCTCCTTAGGGTTTTCCCCACGGAAACTCTGTGTCTCTTGTCTCTATGCTTTTGATTCTTGTGATGCTTGTGATGCTTGTCATATTATGATTGTCATGCATTGATATACTGTAGATGTTATTCTCTCAGCAAATATCCTATAGTATTGTGATTTAATACTGAAAATTAACATTTATTTCATCAATGGAATCAACAAAGTATGCACATTCTACGTCATAATGACTTTCTATAGTTTGCGCATGCGTCCGGAAATAAGAAAAGCTTACTTCCCCCGTTTTTTAAAATCACACCTTCTAGAAGGTTTACATGATTTCTTAAAAAACACGAGTTTTTAGAAAATGTTTTTTATTTCATAAATGGAATCATCAAAGTATGCACATTCTACGTCATAACGAATTTCTATAGTTTGTGCATGCGTCCGGAAATAAGAAAAGCTTACTTCCCCCGTTTTTTAAAATCACAGCTTCTAGAAGGCTTACATGATTTCTTAAAAAACACGAGTTTTTAGAAAATGTGTTTTATTTCATAAATGGTATAAAAAAAGTATGCACATTCTACGTCATAAGGACTTTCTATAGTTTGCGCATGCGTCCGGAAATAAGAAAAGCTTACTTCCCCCGTTTTTTAAAATCACAACTTCTAGAAGGTTTACATGATTTCTTAAAAAACATGAGTTTTTCGAAAATGTGTTTTATTTCATAAATGGAATCAACAATGTATGCACATTCTACGTCATAATGACTTTCTATAGTTTGCGCATGCGTCCGGAAATAAGAAAAGCTTACTTCCCCCGTTTTTTAAAATCACAGCTTCTAGACGGTTTACATGATTTCTTAAAAAACACGAGTTTTTAGAAAATGTGTTTTATTTCATAAATAGAATCAACAAAGTATGCACATTCTACGTCATAACGACTTTCTATAGTTTGCGCATGCGTCCGGAAATAAGAAAAGCTTACTTCCACCGTTTTTTTAAATCACAGCTTCTAGAAGGTTTACATGATTTCTTAAAAAACACGAGTTTTTAGAAAATGTGTTTTAATTCATAAATGAAATCTACAAAGTATGCACTTTCTACGTCATAACCACTTTCTACAGTTTGCGCATTCGTCCGAAAATAAGAAAAGCTTACCTCCACCGTTTTTTAAAATCACAGCTTCTAGAAGGTTTACATGATTTCGTAAAAAACACGAGTTTTTAGAAAATGTGTTTTATTTCATAAATTGAATCAACAAAATATGCACATTCTACGTCATAACGAATTTCTATAGTCTGCGAATTCGTCCGTAAATAAGAAAAGCTTACTTCCCCCATTTTTTAAAATCACAGCTTCTAGAAGGTTTACATGATTTCTTAAAAAACACGAGTTTTTAGAAAATGTGTTTTATTTCATAAATGGAATCAACAAAGTATGCACATTCTACGTCATAACGACTTTCTATAGTTTAAGCATGCGTCCGGAAATAAGAAAAGCTTACTTCCCCCGTTTTTTAAAATCACACCTTCTAGAAGGTTTACATGATTTCTTAAAAAACACGAGTTTTTAGAAAATGTGTTTTATTTCATCAATGGAATCAACAAAGTATGCACATTCAACGTCATAACGACTTTCTATAGTTTGCGCATGCGTCCGGAAATAAGAAAAGCTTACTTCCCCCGTTTTTTAAAATCACACCTTCTAGAAGGTTTACATGATTTCTTAAAAAACACGAGTTTTTAGAAAATGTGTTTTATTTCATAAATGGAATCAACAAAGTATGCACATTCTACGTCATAATGACTTTCTATAGTTTGTGCATGCGTCCGGAAATAAGAAAAGCTTACTTCCCCCATTTTTTAAAATCACAGCTTCTAGAAGGTTTACATGATTTCTTAAAAAACACGAGTTTTTAGAAAATGTGTTTTATTTCATAAATGGTATAAAAAAAGTATGCACATTCTACGTCATAATGACTTTCTATAGTTTGCGCATGCGTCCGGAAATAAGAAAAGCTTACTTCCCCCGTTTTTTAAAATCACAGCTTCTAGAAGGTTTACATGATTTCTTAAAAAACACGAGTTTTTAGAAAATGTGTTTTATTTCATAAATGGAATCAACAAAGTATGCACATTCTATGTCATAACGACTTTCTATAGTTTGCGCATGCGTCCGGAAATAAGAAAAGCTTACTTCCCCCGTTTTTTAAAATCACAGCTTCTAGATGGTTTAAATGATTTCTTAAAAAACACGAGTTTTTAGAAAATGTGTTTTATTTCATAAATAGAATCAACAAAGTATGCACATTCTACGTCATAACGACTTTCTATAGTTTGCGCATGCGTCCGGAAATAAGAAAAGCTTACTTCCACCGTTTTTTAAAATCACAGCTTCTAGAAGGTTTACATGATTTCGTAAAAAACACGAGTTTTTAGAAAATGTGTTTTATTTCATCAATGGAATCAACAAAATATGCACATTCTACGTCATAACGACTTTCTACAGTTTGCGAATTCGTCCGGAAATAAGAAAAGCTTACTTCCCCCATTTTTTAAAATCACAGCTTCCAGAAGGTTTACATGATTTCTTAAAAAACACGAGTTTTTAGAAAATGTGTTTTATTTCATAAATGGAATCAACAAAGTATGCACATTCTACGTCATAACGACTTTCTATAGTTTGGGCATGCGTCCGGAAATAAGAAAAGCTTACTTCCCCCGTTTTTTAAAATCACACCTTCTAGAAGGTTTACATGATTTCTTAAAAAACACGAGTTTTTAGAAAATGTGTTTTATTTCATCAATGGAATCAACAAAGTATGCACATTCTACGTCATAACGACTTTCTATAGTTTGCGCATGCGTCCGGAAATAAGAAAAGCTTACTTCCCCCGTTTTTTAAAATCACAGCTTCTAGACGGTTTACACGATTTCTTAAAAAACACGAGTTTTTAGAAAATTTGTTTTATTTAATAAATGGAATCAACAAAGTATGCACATTCTACGTCATAACGACTTTCTATAGTTTGCGCATGCGTCCGGAAATAAGAAAAGCTTACTTCCACCGTTTTTTAAAATCACAGCTTCTAGAAGGTTTACATGATTTCATAAAAAACACGAGTTTTAAGAAAATGTGTTTTATTTCATAAATGGAATCTACAAAGTATGCACATTCCACGTCATAACGACTTTCTACAGTTTGCAGATTCATCCGGAAATAAGAAAAGCTTACCTCCACCGTTTTTTAAAATCACAGCTTCAAGAAGGTTTACATGATTTCGTAAAAAACACGAGTTTTTAGAAAATGTGTTTTATTTCATAAATGGAATGAACAAAATATGCACATTCTACGTCATAACGACTTTCTACAGTTTGCGAATTCGTCCGGAAATAAGAAAAGCTTACTTCCCCCGTTTTTTAAAATCAAAGCTTCTAGAAGGTTTACATGATTTCTTAAAAAACACGAGTTTTTAAAAAATGTGTTTTATTTCATAAATGGAATCAACAAAGTATGCACATTCTACGTCATAGAGACTTTCTATAGTTTGCGCATGCGTCCGGAAATAAGAAAAGCTTACTTCCACAATTTTTTAAAATCACAGCTTCTAGAAGGTTTACATGATTTCGTAAAAACACGAGTTTTTAGAAAATGTGTTTTATTTCATAAATGGAATCTACAAAGTATGCACATTCTATGTCATAACGACTTTCTACAGTTTGCGCATTCGTCCGGAAATAAGAAAAGCTTACCTCCACCGTTTTTTAAAATCACAGCTTCTAGAAGGTTTACATGATTTCGTAAAAAACACGAGTTTTTAGAAAATGTGTTTTATTTCATCAATGGAATCAACAAAATATGCACATTCTACGTCATAATGACTTTCTATAGTTTGCGCATTCGTGCGGAAATAAGAAAAGCTTACTTCCACCGTTTTTTAAAATCACAGCTTCTAGAAGGTTTACATGATTTCGTAAAAAACAAGTGTTTTTAGAAAATGTGTTTTACTTCATAAATGGAATCAAAAAAGTATCCACATTCTACGTGATAACGAATTTCTATAGTTTGCGCATGCGTCCGGAAATAAGAAAAGCTTACATCCACCGTTTTTAAAAATCACAGCTTCTAGAAGGTTTACATGATTTCGTAAAAAACACGAGTTTATAGAAAATGTGTTTTATTTCATAAATGAAATCTACAAAGTATGCACATTCTACGATATAACGACTTTCTATAGTTTGCGCATGCGTCCGGAAATAAGAAAAGCTTACTTCCCCGTTTTTTAAAATCACAGCTTCTAGAAGGGTTACATGATTTCTTAAAAAACACGAGTTTTTAGAAAATGATTTTTATTTGATAAATGGAATCAACAAAGTATGCACATTCTACGTCATAACGACTTTCTATAGTTTGACCATGCGTTTGGAAATATGAAAATCTTACTTCCCCCGTTTTTTAAAATCACAGCTTCTAGAAGGTTTACATGATTTCTTAAAAAACACGAGTTTTTAGAAAATGTGTTTTATTTCATAAATGGAAACAACAAAGTATGCACATTCTATGTCATAACAACTTTCTATAGTTTGCGCATGCGTCCGGAAATAAGAAAAGCTCACTTCCACCGTTTTTTAAAATCACAGCTTCTAGAAGGTTTACATGATTTAGTAAAAAACACGAGTTTTTAGAAAATGTGTTTTATTTCATAAATGGAATCAACAAACTATGCACATTATACATCATAACGAATTTCTATAGTTTGCGCATTCGTCCGGAAATAAAAAAAGCTTATTTCCACCATTTTTTAAAATCACAGCTTCTAGAAGGTTTACATGATTTCGTAAAAAACATGAGTATTTGGAAAATGTGTTTTATTTCATAAATGGAATCAACAAAGTATGCACATTCTACATCATAACGACTTTCTACAGTTTGCGCATTCGTCCGGAAAGAAGAAAAGCTTACTTCCACCGTTTTTTAAAATAACAGCTTCTAGAAGGTTTACATGATTTCGTAAAAAACACGAGTTTTTAGAAACTGTGTTTTATTTCATAAATGTAATCTACAAAGTATGCACATTCTACGTCATAACGACTTTCTATAGTTTGCGCATGCGACCGAAAATAAGAAAAGCTTACTTCCCCCGTTTTTTAAAATCACAGCTTTTAGAAGGTTTACATGATTTCTTGAAAAACACGAGTTTTTCAAAAATTTGTTTTATTTCATAAATGGAATCAACAAAGTATGCACATTCTACGTCATAACGACTTTCTATAGTTTGCGCATGCGTTTGGAAATAAGAAAAGCTTACTTCCACCGTTTTTTAGAATCACAGCTTCTAGAAGGTTTATATGATTTCATATAAAACACGAGTTTTTAGAAAATGTGTTTTATTTCATAAATGGAATCAACAAAGTATGCACATTCTACGTCATAACGAATTTCTATAGTTTGCGCATGCGTCTGGAAATAAGAAAAGCTTACTTCCAGCGTTTTTTAAAATCACAGCTTCTAGAAGGTTTACATGATTTCTTAAAAAACACGAGTTTTTAGAAAATGTGTTTTATTTCATCAATGGAATCAACAAAGTATGCACATTCTACGTCATAACGACTTTCTATAGTTTGCGCATTCGTCCGGAAATAAGAAAAGCTTACTTCCACCGTTTTTTAAAATCACAGCTTCTAGAAGGTTTACATGATTTCGTAAAAAACATGTATTTTTAGAAAATGTGTTTTACTTCATAAATGGAATCAACAAAGTATCCACATTCTACGTCATAACGAATTTCTATAGTTTGCGCATGCGTCCGGAAATAAGAAAAGCTTACTTCCACCGTTTTAAAATCACAGCTTCTAGAAGGATTACATGATTTCGTAAAAAACACGAGTTTATAGAAAATGTGTTTTATTTCATAAATGGAATCTACAAAGTATGCACATTCTACGATATAACGACTTTCTATAGTTTGCGCATGCGTCCGGAAATAAGAAAAGCTTACTTCCCCGTTTTTTAAAATCACAGCTTCTAGAAGGGTTACATGATTTCTTAAAAAACAAGAGTTTTTAGAAAATGTGTTTGATTTGATAAATGGAATCAACAAAGTATGCACATTCTACGTCATAACGACTTTCGATAGTTTGACCATGCGTTGTGAAATAAGAAAAGCTTACTTCCCCCGTTTTTTAAAATCACAGCTTCTAGAAGGTTTACATGATTTCTTAAAAAACACGAGTTTTTAGAAAATGTGTTTTATTTCATAAATGGAAACAACAAAGTATGCACATTCTACGTCATAACAACTTTCTATAGTTTGCGCATGCGTCCGGAAATAAGAAAAGCTTACTTCCACCGTTTTTTAAAATCACAGCTTCTAGAAGATTTACATGATTTAGTAAAAAACACGAGTTTTTAGAAAATGTGTTTTATTTCATAAATGGAATCAACAAAGTATGCACATTATACATCATAACGAATTTCTACAGTTTGCGCATTCGTCCGGAAATAAGAAAAGCTTATTTCCACCGTTTTTTAAAATCACAGCTTCTAGAAGGTTTACATGATTTCGTAAAAAACACGAGTTTTTAGAAAATGTGTTTTATTTCAAAAATGGAATCAACAAAGTATGCACATTCTACATCATAACGACTTTATACAGTTTGCACGTTCGTCCGGAAATAAGAAAAGCTTACTTCCACCGTTTTTTAAAATCACAGCTTCTAGAAGGTTTACATGATTTCGTAAAAAACACGAGTTTTTAGAAACTGTGTTTTATTTCATCAATGGAATCTACAAAGTATGCACATTCTTTGTCATAACGACATTCTATAGTTTGCGCATGCGTCCGAAAATAAGAAAAGCTTACTTCCCCCGTTTTTTAAAATCACAGCTTCTAGAAGGTTTACATGATTTCTTGAAAAACACGAGTTTTTAAAAAATGTGTTTTATTTCATAAATGGAATCAACAAAGTATGCACATTCTACGTCATAACGACTTTCTATAGTTTGCGCATGCGTTTGGAAATAAGAAAAGCTTACTTCCACCGTTTTTTAAAATCACAGCTTCTAGAAGGTTTACATGATTTCGTATAAAACACGAGTTTTTGGAAAATGTGTTTTATTTCATAAATGGAATCGACAAAGTATGCACATTCTACATTATAACGACTTTCTATAGTTTGCGCATGCGTCCGGAAATAAGAAAAGCTTACTTCCACCGTTTTTTAAAATCACAGCTTCTAGAAGGTTTATATGATTTCGTAAAAAACACGAGTTTTTAGAGAGTGTGTTTTATTTCATAAATGGAATCTACAAAGTATGCACATTCTACATCATAACGAATTTCTATAGTTTGCGCATGCGTCCAGAAATAAGAAAAGCTTACTTCCACCGTTTTTTAAAATCACAGCTTCTAGAAGGTTTACATGATTTCTTAAAAAACACGAGTTTTTAGAAAATGAATTTTATTTCATAAATGGAATCAACAAAGTATGCACATTCTACGTCATAACGACTTTCTATAGTTTGAGCATGCATTTGGAAATAAGAAAAGCTTACTTCCCTCGTTTTTTAAAATCACAGCTTCTAGAAGGTTTACATGATTTCGTAAAAAACACGAGTTTTTAGAAAATGTGTTTTATTTCATAAATGGAAACAACAAAGTATGCATATTCTACGTCATAACGACTTTCTATAGTTTGCGCATGCGTCCGGAAATAAGAAAAGATTACTTCCACCGTTTTTTAAAATCACAGCTTCTAGAAGGTTTCATGATTTCTTAAAAAACACGAGTTTTTAGAAAATGTGTTTTATTTCATAATTGGAATCAACAAAGTATGCACATTCTACGTCATAATGACTTTCTATAGTTTGCGCATTCGTCCGGAAATAAGAAAAGCTTACTTCCACCGTTTTTAAAGTCACAGCTTCTAGAATGTTTACATGATTTCGTAAAAAACAAGAGTTTTTAGAAAATGTGCTTTATTTCATAGATAGAATCTACAAAGTATGCACATTCTACGTCATAACGACTTTCTATAGTTTGTGCATGCGTCCGGAAATAAGAAAAGCTTACTTCCCCCGTTTTTTCAAATCACCGCTTCTAGAAGGTTTACATGATTTCTTAAAAAACATGAGTTTTTAGAAAATGTGTTTTATTTCATAAATGGAATCAACAAAGTATGCACATTCTATGTCATAACGACTTTTTATAGTTTGCGCACGCGTCCGGAAATAAGAAAAGCTTACTTCCCCCATTTTTTAAAATCACAGCTTCTAGAATGTTCACATGATTTCTTAAAAAACACGAGTTTTTAGAAATGTGTTTTATTTCATAAATGGAATCAACAAAGTATGCACATTCTACGTCATAACGACTTTCTATAGTTTGCGCATGCGTCCGGAAATAAGAAAAGCTTACTTCCCCCGTTTTTTAAAATCACACCTTCTAGAAGGTTTACATGATTTCTTAAAAAACGCGAGTTTTTAGAAAATGTGTTTTATTTCATAAATGGAATCATCAAAGTATGCACATTCTACGTCATAACGAATTTCTATAGTTTGTGCATGAGTCCGGAAATAAGAAAAGCTTACTTCCCCGTTTTTTAAAATCACAGCTTCTAGAAGGCTTACATGATTTCTTAAAAAACACGAGTTTTTAGAAAATGTGTTTTATTTCATAAATGGTATAAAAAAAGTATGCACATTCTACGTCATAAGGACTTTCTATAGTTTGTGCATGCGTCCGGAAATAAGAAAAGCTTACTTCCCCCATTTTTTAAAATCACAGCTTCTAGAAGGTTTACATGATTTCTTAGAAAACATGAGTTTTTAGAAAATGCGTTTTATTTCATAACCGGAATCAACAATGTATGCACATTCTACGTCATAACGACTTTCTATAGTTTGCGCATGCGTCCGGAAATAAGAAAATCTTACTTCCCCCGTTTTTCAAAATCACAGCTTCTAGACGGTTTACATGATTTCTTAAAAAACACGAGTTTTTAGAAAATGTGTTTTATTTCATCAATGGAATCAACAAAGTATGCACATTCTACGTCATAACGACTTTCTATAATTTGCGCATGCATTCTGAAATAAGAAAAGCTTACTTCCCCGTTTTCTAAAATCACAGCTTCTAGAAGGTTTACATGATTTCGTAAAAAACAGGAGTTTTTAGAAAATGTGTTTTATTTCATAAATGCAATCTACAAAGTATGCACATTCTACGTCATAAACGACTTTCTACAGTTTGCGCATTCGTCCGAAACTAAGAAAAGCTTACCTCCACCGTTTTTAAAATCACAGCTTCTAGAAGGTTTACATGATTTCGTAAAAACATGAGTTTTTAGAAAATGTGTTTTATTTCATAAATTGAATCAACAAAATATGCACATTCTACGCCATAACAACTTTCTACAGTCTGCAAATTCGTCCGTAAATAAGAAAAGCTTACTTCCCCCATTTTTTAAAATCACAGGTTCTAGAAGGTTTACATGATTTCTTAAAAAACACGAGTTTTTAGAAAATGTGTTTTATTTCATAAATGGAATCAACAAAGTATGCACATTCTACGTCATAACGACTTTCTATAGTTTGCGCATGCGTCCGGAAATAAGAAAAGCTTACTTCCCCCGTTTTTTAAAATCACACCTTCTAGAAGGTTTACATGATTTCTTAAAAAAACACGAGTTTTTAGAAAATGTGTTTTATTTCATCAATGGAATCAACAAAGTATGCACATTCTACGTCATAACGACTTTCTAAAGTTTGCGCATGCGTCCGGAAAAAAGAAAAGCTTACTTCCCCCGTTTTTTAAAATCACACCTTCTAGAAGGTTTACATGATTTCTTAAAAAACACGAGTTTTTAGAAAATGTGTTTTATTTCATAAATGGAATCAACAAAGTATGCACATTCTACGTCATAACGAATTTCTATAGTTTGCGCACGCGTTTGGAAATAAGAAAAGCTTACTTCCCCCGTTTTTTAAAATCACAACTTCTAGAAGGTTTACATGATTTCTTAAAAAACACGAGTTTTTAGAAAATGTGTTTTATTTCATAAATGGAATCAATAAATTATGCACATTCTACGTCATAACGACGATCTATAGTTTGCGAATTCGTCCAGAAATAAGAAAAGCTTACTTCGACCGTTTTTTTAAAATGACAGCTTCTAGAAGGTTTACATGATTTCGTAAAAAACACGAGTTTTTAGAAAATGTGCTTTATTTCATAAATGGAATCAACAAAGTGTGCACATTCTACGTCATAACGACTTTCTATAGTTTGCGCATGCGTCCGGAAATAAGGAAAGCTTACTTCCACCGTTTTTTAAAATCACAGCTTCTAGCAGGTTTACATGATTTCTTAAAAAACACGAGTTTTTAGAAAATATGTTTTATTTCATAAATGGAATCAACAAAGTATCCACATTCTACGTCATAACGACTTTCTATAGTTTGCGCATGCATTTGGAAATAAGAAAAGCTTACTTCCCCCGTTTTTTAAAATCACAACTTGTAGAAGGTTTACATGATTTCTTAAAAAACACGAGTTTTTAGAAAATGTGTTTTATTTCATAAATGGAATCAACAAAGTATGCACATTATACTTCATAACCACTTTCTATAGTTTGCGCATTCGTCCAGAAATAAGAAAAGCTTACTTCCACCGTTTTTTAAAATCACAGCTTCTAGAAGGTTTACATGATTTCGTAAAAAACACGAGTTTTTCGAAAATGTGTTTTATTTCATAAATGGAATCAACAAAGTATGCACATTCTATGTTATAACGACTTTCTATAGTTTACGCATTCGTCCGGAAATAAGAAAAGCTTACTTCCACCGTTGTCTAAAACCACGGCTTCTAGAAGGTTTACATGATTTCTTAAAAAACACGAGTTTTTAGAAAATGTGTTTTTTTTCATAAATAGAATCAACAAAGTATGCACATTCTACGTCATAACGAATTTCTATAGTTTGCGCATGCGTACGGAAATAAGAAAAGCTTACTTCCACCGTTTTTTAAAGTCACAGCTTTTTGAAGGTTTACATGATTTCGTAAAAAAACACGATTTTTTAGAAAATGTGTTTTATTTCATAAATGGAATCCACAAAGTATGCACATTCTACGTCATAACGACTTTCTATAGTTTGCGCATGCGTCCGGTAATAAGAAAAGCTTACTTCCCCCGTTTTTTAAAATCACAGCTTCTATAAGGTTTACAGGATTTCTTAAAAAACACAAGTTTTAGAAAATGTGTTTTATTACATAAATGGAATCAACAAAGTATGCACATTCTACGTCATAACGACTTTCTATAGTTTGCGCATGCATTCTGAAATAAGAAAATCTTACTTCCCCCGTTTTTTAAAATCACAACTTCTAGAAGGTTTACATGATTTCTTAAAAAACACGAGTTTTTAGAAAATTTGTTTTATTTCATAAATGGAATCTACAAAGTATGCACATTCTACGTCATAACGACTTTCTATAGTTTGCGCATGCGTCCGGAAATAAGAAAAGCTTACTTCCACCGTTTTTTAAAATCACAGCTTCTAGAAGGTTTACATGATTTCGTAAAAAACACAAGTTATTAGAAAATGTGTTTTATTTCATAAGTGGAATCAACAAAGTATGCACATTCAACGTCATAACGACATTCTATAGTTTGCGCATTCATCCGGAAATAAGAAAAGCTTATTTCCACCGTTTTTTAAAAGCACAGCTTCTAGAAGGTTCACATGATTTCTTAAAAAACACGAGTTTTTAGAAAATTTGTTTTATTTCATAAATGGAATCAACAAAGTATGCACATTCTACGTCATAACGACTTTCTATAGTTTACGCATTCGTCCAGAAATAAGAAATGCTTACTTCCACTGTTTTTTAAAACCACAGCTTCTAGAAGGTTTACATGATTTCGTAAAAAACAAGAGTTTTTAGAAAATGTGTTTCATTTCATAAATGGAATCTACAAAGTATGCACATTCTACGTCATAACGACTTTCTATAGTTTGCGCATGCGTTTGGAAATAAGAAAAGCTTACTTCCCCCGTTTTTTAAAATCACAGCTTCTAGAAGGTTTACATGATTTTGTAAAAAACACGAGTTTTTCGAAAATGTGTTTTATTTTATAAATGGAATCAACAAAGTATGCACATTCTACATCATCACGACTTTCTATAGTTTGCGCATTCGTCCGGAAATAAGAGAAGCTTACTTCCATCGTTTTTTTAAATCACAGCTTCTAGAAGGTTTACATGATTTCGTAAAAAACACAAGTTATTAAAAAATGTGTTTTATTTAATAAATGGAATCAACAAAGTATGCATATTCTACGTCATAACGACTTTCTATAGTTTACGCATTCGTCCGGAAATAAGAAAAGCATACTTCCACCGTTTCTTAAAACCACAGCTTCTAGAAGGTTTACATGATTTCGTAAAAAACACGAGTTTTTAGAAAATGTGTTTTATTTAATAAATGGAATCTACAAAGTATGCACATTCTACGTCATAAGGATTTTCTATAGTTTGCGCATGCGTCCGGAAATAAGAAAAGCCTACTTCCACCGTTTTTTAAAATCACAGCTTCTAGAAGGTTTACATGATTTCTTAATAAACATGAGTTTTTAGAAAATGTGTTTTATTTCATAAATGGAATCAACAAAGTATGCACATTCTACATCATAACGACTTTCTATAGTTTTCCCATGCATCCGGAAATAAGAAAAGGTTACTTCCCCTGTTTTCTAAAATCACAGCTTCTAGAAGGTTTACATGATTTCGTAAAAAACACGAGTTTTTCGAAAATGTGTTTTATTTAATAAATGGAATCAACAAAGTATGCACATTCTACATCATAACGGCTTTCAATAGTTTACGCATTCGTCCGGAAATAAGAAAAGCTTACTTCCACCGTTTTTTAAAACACGGCTTCTTGAAGGTTTACATGATTTCTTAAAAAACACGAGTTTTAAAAAATGTGTTTTATTTCATAAATGGAATCAACAAAGTATGCACATTCTACGCCATAACGAATTTCTATAGTTTGCGCATGCGTCCGGAAATAATCAAATCTCACTTCCACCGTTTTTTAAAGTCACAGCTTCTAGAAGGTTTACATGATTTCGTAAAAAACACGAGTTTTTAGAAAATGTGTTTTATTTCCTAAATGGAATCTACAAAGTATGCACATTCTACGTCATAACGACTTTCTATAGTTTGCGCATGCGTCCGGAAATAAGAAAATCTTACTTCCCCCATTTTTTAAAATCACAGCTTCTATAAGGTTTACAGGATTTCTTAAAAAACACGAGTTTTTAGAAAATGTGTTTTATTTCATAAATGGAATCAACAAAGTATGCACATTCTACGTCATAACGACTTTCTATAATTTGCGCATGCATTCTGAAATAAGAAAAGCTTACTTCCCCCGTTTTCTAAAATCACAGCTTCTAGAAGGTTTACATGATTTCTTAAAAAACACGAGTTTTTAGAAAATATGTTTTATTTCATAAATGGAATCAACAAAGTATGCACATTCTACGTCATAACGAGTCTCTATAGTTTGCGCATGCGTCCGGAAATAAGAAAAGCTTACTTCCACTGTTTTTTAAAATCACAGCTTCTAAAAGGTTTACATGATTTCGTAAAAAACACAAGTTATTAGAAAATGTGTTTTATTTCATAAATGGAATCAACAAAATATGCACATTCAACGTCATAACGACATTCTATAGTTTGCGCATTCATCCGGAAATAAAAAAAGCTTATTTCCACCTTTTTTTAAAATCACAGCTTCTAGAAGGTTTACATGATTTCTTAAAAAACACGAGTTTTTAGAAAATGTGTTTTATTTCATAAATGGAATCAACAAAGTATGCAGATTCTACGTCATAACGAATTTCTATAGTTTACGCATTCGTCCGGAAATAAGAAAAGCTTACTTCCACCGTTTTTCAAAACCACAGCTTCTAGAAGGTTTACATGATTTCGTAAAAAACACGAGTTTTTAGAAAATGTGTTTTATTTCAGAAATAGAATCTACAAGGTATGCACATTCTACGTCATAACGACTTTCTATAGTTTGCGCATGCGTCCGGAAATAAGAAATTCTTACTTCGACCGTTTTTTAAAATCACAGCTTCTAGAAGGTTTACATGATTTCGTAAAAAACATGAGTTTTCAAAAAATGTTTTTTATTTCATAAATGGAATCTACAAAGTATGCACATTCTACGTCATAAAGACTTTCTATAGTTTGCGCATGCATCCGAAAATAAGAAAAGTTTACTTCCACCGTTTTTTAAAAATCACAGCTTCTAGAAGGTTTACATGATTTCGTAAAAAACACGAGTTTTTAGAAAATGTGTTTTTATTTCATAAATGGAATCTACAAAGTATGGACATTCTACGTCATAACGACATTCTATAGTTTGCGCATGCGTCCGGAAATAAGAAAAGCTTACTTCCCCCGTTTTTAAAAATCACAGCTTCTAGAAGGTTTACATGATTTCATAACAAACACGAGTTTTTAGAAAATGTGTTTTATTTCATAAATGGAATCAACGAAGTATGCACATTCTACGTCATAACGACTTTCTATAGTTTGCGCATGTGTCCGGAAATAAGAAAAGCTTACTTCCCCCGTTTTTTAAAATCACAGCTTCTAGAAGGTTTACATGATTTCGTAAAAAACATGAGTTTTTAGAAAATGTGTTGTATTTCATAAATGGAATCAACAAAGTATGCACATTCTACGTCATAACGAATTTCTATAGTTTGCGCATGCGTCCGGAAATAAGGAAAGCTTACTTCCACCGTTTTTTAAAATCACAGCTTCTAGAAGGTTTACATGATTTCGTAAAAAACACGAGTTTTCAAAAAATGTGTTTTATTTCATATTGGAATTTACAAAGTATGCACATTCTACGTCATAATGAATTTCTATAGTTTGCGCATGCGTCCGGAAATAAGAAAAGTTTACTTCCACCGTTTTTTAAAATCACAGCTTCTAGAAGATTTACATGATTTCGTAAAAAACACGAGTTTTTAGAAAATATGTTTTATTTCATAAATGGAATCTACAAAGTATGGACATTCTACGTCATAACGACATTCTATAGTTTGCGCATGCGTCCGGAAATAAGAAAAGCTTACTTCCCCCGTTTTTTAAAATCACAGCTTCTAGAAGGTTTACATGATTTCGTAAAAAACACGAGTTTTTAGAAAATTTGTTTTATTTCATAAATGGAATCAACGAAGTATGCACATTCTACGTCATAACGACTTTCTATAGTTTGCGCATGCGTCCGGAAATAAGAAAATCTTACTTCCCCCGTTTTTTAAAATCATAGCTTCTAGAAGGTTTACATGATTTCTTAAAAAACACGAGTTTTTAGAAAATGTGTTTTATTTTATAAATGGAATCAACAAAGTATGCACATTCTACGTCATAACGACCTTCTATAGTTTGGGCATGCGTCCGGAAATAAGAAAAGCTTACTTCCACCGTTTTTTAAAATCACAGCTTCTAGAAGGTTTACATGATTTCTAAAGAAACAAGAGTTTTTAGAAAATGTGTTTTATTTCATAAATGGAATCAACAAAGTATGCACATTCTACGTCATATCGACTTTATATAGTTTGCGCATTCGTCCGGAAATAAGAAAATCTTACTTCCACCGTTTTTTAAAATCACATTTTTTAGACGGTTTACATGATTTCGTAAAAAACACGAGTTTTTAGATAATGTGTTTTATTTCATAAATGGAATCAACAAAGTATGCACATTCTACGTCATAACGACTTTCTATAGTTTGCGCATGCGTCCGGAAATAAGAAAAGCTTACTTCCCCCGTCTTTTGAAATCACAGCTTCTAGGAGGTTTACATGATTTCCTAAAAAACACGAGTTTTTAAAAAATGTGTTTTATTTCATAAATGGAATCAACAAAGTATGCACATTCTACGTCATAACGACTTTCTATAGTTTGCGCATGCGTCCAGAATTAAGAAAAGCTTACTTCCCCCGTTTTTTAAAATCACAGCTTCTAGAAGGTTTACACGATTTATTAAAAAACACGAGTTTTTAGAAAATGTGTTTTATTTCATAAATGGAATCAACAAAGTATGCACATTCTACGTCATAACGAATTTCTATAGTTTACGCATTCGTCCGGAAATAAGAAAAGCTTACTTCCACCATTTTTTAAAATAACAGCTTCTAGAAGGTTTACATGATTTCTTAAAAAACAAGAGTTTTTAGAAAATGTGTTGTATTTCATAAATGGAATCAACAAAGTATGCACATTCTACGTCATAACGACTTTCTATAGTTTGCGCATGCATTCTGAAATAAGAAAAGCTTACTTCCCCCGTTTTTTAAAATCACAGCTTCTAGAAGGTTTACATGATTTCTTAAAAAACACGAGTTTTTAGAAAATGTGTTTTATTTCATAAATGGAATCAACAAAGTATGCAAATTCTACATCATAAGGACTCTCTATAGTTTGCGCATTCGTCCGGAAATAAGAAAAGCTTACTTCCACCGTTGTTTAAAACCACAGCTTCTAGAAGGTTTACATGATTTCTTAAAAAACATGAGTTTTTAGAAAATGTGTTTTTTTTCATAAATGGAATCAACAAAGTATGCACATTCTACGTCATAATGACTTTCTATAGTTTGCGCATGCATTTGGAAATAAGAAAATCTTACTTCCCCCGTTTTTTAAAGTCACAGCTTCTAGAAGGTTTACATGATTTCTTAAAAAACACGAGTTTTTAAAAAATGTGTTTTATTTCATCAATGAAATCAACAAAGTATGCACATTCCAAGTCATAACGATTTTCTATAGTTTGCGCATGCGTCCGGAAATAAGAAAAGCTTACTTCCACCATTTTTTAAAATCACAGCTTCTCGAAGGTTTACATGATTTCTTAAAAAACACGAGTTTTTAGAAAATTTGTTTTATTTCATAAATGGAATCAACAAAGTATGCACATTCTACGTCATAACGACATTCTATAGTTTGCGCATTCGTCCGGAAATAAGAAAAGCTTACTTCCACCGTTTTTTAAAATCACAGCTTCTAGAAGGTTTACATGATTTCTTAAAAAACATGAGTTTTTCGAAAATGTGTTTTATTTCATAAATGGAATCAACATAGTATGCACATTCTACGTCATAACGACTTTCTATAGTTTACGCATTCGTCCGGAAATAAGAAAAGCTTACTTCCACCGTTTTTAAAAATCACAGCTTCTAGAAGGTTTACATGATTTCTTAATAAACACGAGTTTTTATAAAATGTGTTTTATTGCATAAATGGAATCAACAAAGTATGCACATTCTAAGTCATAACGACTTTCTATAGTTTGCGCATGCATCCGGAAATAAGAAAAGGTTACTTCCCCCGTTTTTTAAAATCACAGCTTCTAGAAGGTTTACATGATTTCGTAAAAAACACGAGTTTTTCGAAAATGTGTTTTATTTCATAAATGGAATCAACAAAGTATGCACATTCTACGTCATAACGACTTTCTATAGTTTGCGCATTCGTCCGGAAATAAGAAAAGCTTACTTCCACCGTTTTTTAAAATCACAGCTTCTAGAAGGTTTACATGATTTCGTAAAAAACACAAGTTATTAAAAAATGTGTTTTATTTCATAAATGGAATCAACAAAGTATGCACATTCTACGTCATAACGACATTCTATAGTTTGCGCATTCATCCGGAAATAAGAAAAGCTTATTTCCACCGTTTTTTAAAAGCACAGCTTCTAGAAGGTTTACATGATTTCGTAAAAAACACGAGTTTTTAGAAAATGTACTTTATTTCATCAATGGAATCTACAAAGTATGCACATTCTACGTCATAACGACTCTCTATAGTTTGCGCATGCGTCCGGAAATAAGAAAAGTTTACTTCCACTGTTTTTTAAAATCACAGCTTCTAGAAGGTTTACTTGATTTATTAAAAAACACATGAGTTTTTAGAAAATGTGTTTTATTTCATAAATGGAATCAACAAAGTATGCACATTCTACATCATAACGACTTTCTATAGTTTGCGCATGCGTTTGGAAATAAGAAAAGCTTACTTCCCCCGTTTTTTAAAATCACAGCTTCTAGAAGGTTTACATGATTTCTTAAAAAACACGAGTTTTTAGAAAATGTGTTTTATTTCATAAATGGAATCAACAAAGTATGCACATTCTACGTCATAATGACTTTCTATTGTTTGCGCATGCGTCCGGAAATAAGAAAAGCTTACTTCCCCCCTTTTTTAAAATCACTGCTTTTAGAAGGTTTACATGATTTCTTAAAAAACATGAGTTTTTAGAAAATGTGTTTTATTTCATAAATTGAATCAACAAAGTATGCACATTCTACGTCATAACGACTTTCTATAGTTTGCGCATGCGTTTGGAAATAAGAAAAGCTTACTTCCCCCGTTTTTTAAAATCACAGCTTCTAGAAGGTTTACATGATTTCGTAAAAAACACGAGTTTTTCGAAAATGTGTTTTATTTTATAAATGGAATCAACAAAGTATGCACATTCTACGTCATAACGACTTTCTATAGTTTGCGCATTCGTCCGGAAACAAGAAAAGCTTACTTCCACCGTTTTTTAAAATCACAGCTTCTAAAGGTTTACATGATTTCGTAAAAAACACAAGTTATTAAAAAATGTGTTTTATTTCATAAATGGAATCAACAAAGTATGCACATTCTACGTCATAACGACATTCTATAGTTTGCGCATTCATCCGGAAATAAGAAAAGCTTATTTCCACCGTTTTTTAAAAGCACAGCTTCTAGAAGGTTTACATGATTTCATAAAAAACACGAGTTTTTAGAAAATGTGTTTTATTTCATAAATGGAATCAACAAAGTATGCACATTCTACGTCAAAATGACTTTCTATAGTTTGCGCATTCGTCCAGAAATAAGAAAAGTTTACTTCCACCGTTTTTTAAAATCACAGCTTCGAGAAGGTTTACTTGATTTATTAAAAAACATGAGTTTTTAGAAAATGTGTTTTATTTCATAAATGGAATCAACAAAGTATGCACATTCTACATCATAACGACTTTCTATAGTTTGCGCATGCGTTTGGAAATAAGAAAAGCTTACTTCCCCCGTTTTTTAAAATCACAGCTTCTAGAAGGTTTACATGATTTCTTAAAAAACACGAGTTTTTAGAAAATGTGTTTTATTTCATAAATGGAATCAACAAAGTATGCACATTCTACGTCGTAATGACTTTCTATTGTTTGCGCATGCGTCCGGAAATAAGAAAAGCTTACTTTCCCCATTTTTTAAAATCACAGCTTCTAGAAGGTTTACATGATTTCTTAAGAAACACGAGTTTTTAGAAAATGTGTTTTATTTCATAAATAGAATCAACAAAGTATGCACATTCTACGTCATAACGACTTTCTATAGTTTGTGCATGCATCCGGAAATAAGAAAAGGTTACTTCCCCTATTTTTTAAAATCACAGCTTCTAGAAGGTTTACATGATTTCGTAAAAAACATGAGTTTTTAGAAAATGTGTTTTATTTCATAAATGGAATCAACAAAGTATGCACATTCTACGTCATAACGACATTCTATAGTTTGCGCATTCATCCGGAAATAAGAAAAGTTTATTTCCACCGTTTTTTAAAATCACAGCTTCTAGAAGGTTTACATGATTTCTTAAAAAACACGAGTTTTTAGAAAATGTGTTTTATTTCATAAATGGAATCAACAAAGTATGCACATTCTACGTCATAATGACTTTCTATTGTTTGCACATGCGTCCGGAAATAAGAAAAGCTTACTTCCCCCCTTTTTTAAAATCACAGCTTCTAGAAGGTTTACATGATTTCTTAAAAAACATGAGTTTTTAGAAAATGTGTTTTATTTCATAAATTGAATCAACAAAGTATGCACATTCTACGTCATAACGACTTTCTATAGTTTGCGCATGCTTGGAAATAAGAAAAGCTTACTTCCCCGTTTTTTAAAATCACAGCTTCTAGAAGGTTTACATGATTTCGTAAAAAACACGAGTTTTTCGAAAATGTGTTTTATTTTATAAATGGAATCAACAAAGTATGCACATTCTACGTCATAACGACTTTCTATAGTTTGCGCATTCGTCCGGAAATAAGAAAAGCTTACTTCCACCGTTTTTTTAAAATCACAGCTTCTAGAAGGTTTACATGATTTCGTAAAAAACAAAAGTTATTAAAAAATGTGTTTTATTTCATAAATGGAATCAACAAAGTATGCACATTCTACGTCATAACGACATTCTATAGTTTGCCAGTTCATCCGGAAATAAGAAAAGCTTATTTCCACCGTTTTTTAAAAGCACAGCTTCTAGAAGGTTTACATGATTTCATAAAAAACACGAGTTTTTAGAAAATGTGTTTTATTTCATAAATGGAATCATAAAAGTATGCACATTCTACGTCAAAATTACTTTCTATAGTTTGCGCATTCGTCCAGAAATAAGAAAAGTTTACTTCCACCGTTTTTTAAAATCACAGCTTCTAGAAGGTTTACTTGATTTATTAAAAAACATGAGTTTTTAGAAAATGTGTTTTATTTCATAAATGGAATCAAAAAAGTATGCACATTCTACATCATAACGACTTTCTATAGTTTGCGCATGCGTTTGGAAATAAGAAAAGCTTACTTCCCCCGTTTTTTAAAATCACAGCTTCTAGAAGGTTTACATGATTTCTTAAAAAACACGAGTTTTTAGAAAATGTGTTTTATTTCATAAATGGAATCAACAAAGTATGCACATTCTACGTCATAATGACTTTCTATTGTTTGCGCATGCGTCCGGAAATAAGAAAAGCTTACTTTCCCCGTTTTTTAAAATCACAGCTTCTAGAAGGTTTACATGATTTCTTAAGAAACACGAGTTTTTAGAAAATGTGTTTTATTTCATAAATGGAATCAACAAACTATGCACATTCTAAGTCATAACGACTTTCTATAGTTTGCGTATGCGTCCGGAAATAAGAAAAGCTTACTTCCCCCGTTTTTTAAAATCAGAGCTTCTAGAAGGTTTACATGATTTCTAAAGAAACACGAGTTTTTAGAAAATGTGTTTTATTTCATAAATGGAATCAACAAAGTATGCACATTCTACGTCATAACGACTTTATATAGTTTGGGCATTCGTCCGGAAATAAGAAAATCTTACTTCCACCGTTTTTTAAAATCACATCTTTTAGACGGTTTACATGATTTCGTAAAAAACACGAGTTTTTAGATAATGTGTTTTATTTCATAAATGGAATCTACAAAGTTTGCAGATTCTACATCATAACGACTTTCTATAGTTTGCGCATGTGTTTGGAAATAAGAAAAGCTTACTTCCCCCGTTTTTTTAAAATCACAACTTCTAGAAGGTTTACATGATTTCTTAAAAAACACGAGTTTTTAGAAAATGTGTTTTATTTCATAAATGGAATCAATAAATTATGCACATTCTACGTCATAACGACTTTCTATAGTTTGCGCATTCGTCCAGAAATAAGAAAAGCTTACTTCGACCGTTTTTTTAAAATGACAGCTTCTAGAAGGTTTACATGATTTCGTAAAAAACACGAGTTTTTAGAAAATGTGCTTTATTTCTTAAATGGAATCTACAAAGTATGCACATTCTACTTCATAATGACTTTCTATAGTTTGCGCATGCGTCCGGAAATAAGAAAAGCTTACTTTCCCCGTGTTTTAAAATCACAGCTTCTAGAAGGTTTACATGATTTCTTAAGAAACGGGAGTTTTTAGAAAATGTGTTTTATTTCATAAATGGAATCAAGAAAGTATGCACATTTTACGTCATAACGACTTTCTATAGTTTGTGCATGCATCCGGAAATAAGAAAAGGTTACTTCCCCCATCTTTTAAAATCACAGCTTCTAGAAGGTTTACATGATTTCGTAAAAAACATGAGTTTTTAGAAAATGTGTTTTATTTCATAAATGGAATCAACAAAGTGTGCACATTCTACGTCATAACGACTTTCTATAGTTTGCGCATGCGTCCAGAAATAAGGAAAGCTTACTTCCACCGTTTTTTAAAATCACAGCTTCTAGCAGGTTTACATGATTTCTTAAAAAACACGAGTTTTTAGAAAATGTGTTTTATTTCATAAATGGAATCAAGAAAGTATACACATTCTACGTCATAACGACTTTCTATAGTTTGCGCATGCATTTGGAAATAAGAAAAGCTTACTTCCCCCGTTTTTTAAAATCACAACTTGTAGAAGGTTTACATGATTTCTTAAAAAACACGAGTTTTTAGAAAATGTGTTTTATTTCATAAATGGAATCAACAAAGTATGCACATTGTACTTCATAACGACTTTCTATAGTTTGCGCATTCGTCCAGAAATAAGAAAAGCTTACTTCCGCCGTTTTTTAAAATCACAGCTTCCAGAAGGTTTACATCATTTCGTAAAAAACACGAGTTTTTAGAAAATGTGCTTTATTTCATAAATGGAATGTACAAAGTATGCACATTCTACGTCATAACGACTTTCTATAGTTTGCGCATGCGCCCGGAAATAAGAAAAGCTTACTTCCCCCGTTTTTTAAAATCACAGCTTCTAGAAGGTTTACATGATTTCTTAAAAAACATGAGTTTTTAGAAAATGTCTTTTATTTCATAAATGGAATCAACAAAGTATGCACATTCTACGTCATAACGACTTTCTATAGTTTGCGCACGCATCCGGAAATAAGAAAAGGTTACTTCCCCCCGTTTTTTAAAATCACAGCTTCTAGAAGGTTTACATGATTTCGTAAAAAACATGAGTTTTTAGAAAATGTGTTTTATTTCATAAATGGAATCAACCAAGTATGCACATTCTACGTCATAATGACTTTCTATAGTTTGCGCATGCGTCCGGAAATAAGGAAAGCTTACTTCCACCGTGTTTTAAAATCACAGCTTCTAGAAGGTTTACATGATTTCTTAAAAAACACGAGTTTTTAGAAAATATGTTTTATTTCATAAATGGAATCAACAAAGTATGCACATTCTACATCATAATGACTTTCTATAGTTTGCGCATGCGTTTGGAAATAAGAAAAGCTTACTTCCCCCCTTTTTTTAAAATCACAACTTCTACAAGGTTTACATGATTCCTTAAAAAACACGAGTTTTTAGAAAATGTGTTTTATTTCATAAATTGAATCAACAACGTATGCACATTCTACGTCATAACGACTTTCTATAGTTTGCGCATGCGTTTGGAAATAAGAAAAGCTTACTTCCCCCGTTTTTTAAAATCACAACTTCTAGAAGGTTTACATGATTTCTTAAAAAACACGAGTTTTTAGAAAATGTGTTTTATTTCATAAATGGAATCAAGAAAGTATGCACATTCTACGTCATAACGACTTTCTATAGTTTGCGCATTCGTCCAGAAATAAGAAAAGCTTACTTCCACCGTTTTTTAAAATCACAGCTTCTAGAAGTTTTACATGATTTCGTAAAAAACACGAGTTTTTAGAAAATATGCTTTATTTCTTAAATGGAATCTACAAAGTATGCACATTCTACGTCATAACGAATTTCTATAGTTTGCGCATTGCGTCCGGAAATAAGAAAAGCTTACTTCCCCCATTTTTTAAAATCACAGCTTCTAGAAGGTTTACATGATTTCGTAAAAAAACATGAGTTTTTAGAAAATGTGTTTTATTTCATAAATGGAATCAACAAAGTATGCACATTCTACGTCATAACGACTTTCTATAGTTTGCGCATGCGTCCGAAAACAAGGAAAGCTTACTTCCACCGTTTTTTAAAATCACAGCTTCTAGGAGGTTTAGAAGATTTCTTAAAAAAAACGAGTTTTTAGAAAATGTGTTTTATTTCATAAATGGAATCAACAAAGTATGCACATTCTACGTCATAACGACTTTCTATAGTTTGCGCACGCATTTGGAAATAAGAAAAGCTTACTTCCCCCGTTTTTTAAAATCACAACTTCTAGAAGGTTTACATGATTTCTTAAAAAACAGGAGTTTTTAGAAAATGTGTTTTATTTCATAAATGGAATCAACAAAGTATGCACATTCTACGTCATAACGACTTTCTATAGTTTGCGCATGCATCCGGAAATAAGAAAAGGTTACTTCCCCCGTTTTTTAAAATCACAGCTTCTAGAAGGTTTACATGATTTCGTAAAAAACATGAGTTTTTAGAAAATGTGTTTTATTTCATAAATGGAATCAACAAAGTATGCACATTCTACGTCATAACAACTTTCTATAGTTGGCGCATGCGTCGAAAATAAGGAAAGCTTACTTCCACCGTCTTTTAAAATCACAACTTCTAGAAGGTTTACATGATTTCTTAAAAAACACGAGTTTTTAGAAAATATGTTTTATTTCATAAATGGAATCAACAAAGTATGCACATTCTACGTCATAACGACTTTATATAGTTTGCGCATTCGTCCGGAAATAAGAAAATCTTACTTCCACTGTTTTTTAAAATCACAGCTTCTAGAAGGTTTACATGATTTCGTAAAAAACACGAGTTTTTAGAAAATGTGTTTTATTTCATAAATGGAATCTACAAAGTATGCAGATTCTATGTCATAACGACTTTCTATAGTTTGCGCATGCGTCTAGAAATAAGAAAAGCTTACTTCCACTGTTTTTTGAAATCACACCTTCTAGAAGGTTTACATGATTTCGTAAAAAACACGAGTTTTTCGAAAATGTGTTTTATTTCATAAATGGAATCAACAAAGTATGCACATTCTATGTTATAACGACTTTCTATAGTTTACGCATTCGTCCGGAAATAAGAAAAGCTTACTTCCACCGTTGTTTAAAACCACGGCTTCTAGAAGGTTTACATGATTTCTTAAAAAACACGAGTTTTTAGAAAATGTGTTTTTTTTCATAAATAGAATCAACAAAGTATGCACATTCTACGTCATAACGAATTTCTATAGTTTGCGCAAGCGTACGGAAATAAGAAAAGCTTACTTCCACCGTTTTTTAAAGTCACAGCTTCTTGAAGGTTTACATGATTTCGTAAAAAACACGATTTTTTAGAAAATGTGTTTTATTTCATAAATGGAATCAACAAAGTATGCACATTCTACGTCATAACGACTTTCTATAGTTTGCGCATGCGTCCGGAAATAAGAAAAGCTTACTTCCCCCGTTTTTTAAAATCATAGCTTCTAGAAGGTTTACATGATTTCTTAAAAAACACGAGTTTTTAGAAAATGTGTTTTATTTCATAAATGAAATCAACAAAGTATGCACATTCTACGTCATAATGACTTTCTATTGTTTGCGCATGCGTCCGGAAATAAGAAAAGCTTACTTCCCCCGTTTTTTAAAATCACAGCTTCTAGAAGGTTTACATGATTTCTTAAAAAACATGAGTTTTTAGAAAATGTGTTTTATTTCATAAATGGAATCAACAAAGTATGCACATTCTACGTCATAACGACTTTCTATAGTTTGCGCATGCGTTTGGAAATAAGAAAAGCTTACTTCCCCCATTTTTTAAAATCACAGCTTCTAGAAGGTTTACATGATTTCGTAAAAAACACGAGTTTTTCGAAAATGTGTTTTATTTTATAAATGGAATCAACAAAGTATGCACATTCTACGTCATAACGACTTTCTATAGTTTGCGCATTCGTCCGGAAATAAGAAAAGCTTATTTCCACCGTTTTTTAAAAGCACAGCTTCTAGAAGGTTTACATGATTTCTTCAAAAACACGAGTTTTTACAAAATGTGTTTTATTTCATAAATGGAATCAACAAAGTATGCACATTATACGTCATAACGACTTTCTATAGTTTACGCATTCGTCCGGAAATAAGAAAAGCATACTTCCACCGTTTTTTAAAACCACAGCTTCTAGAAGGTTTACATGATTTCGTAAAAAACACGAGTTTTTAGAAAATGTGTTTTATTTAATAAATGGAATCTACAAAGCATGCACATTCTACGTCATAAGGAATTTCTATAGTTTGCGCATGCGTCCGGAAATAAGAAAAGCCTACTTCCACCGTTTTTTAAAATCACAGCTTCTAGAAGGTTTACATGATTTCTTAATAAACATGAGTTTTTAGAAAATGTGTTTTATTTCATAAATGGAATCAACAAAGTATGCACATTCTACATCATAACGACTTTCTATAGTTTGCGCATGCATCCGGAAATAAGAAAAGGTTACTTCCCATGTTTTCTAAAATCACAGCTTCTAGAAGGTTTACATGATTTCGTAAAACACACGAGTTTTTCGAAAATGTGTTTTATTTAATAAATGGAATCAACAAAGTATGCACATTCTACATCATAACGACTTTAAATAGTTTACGCATTCGTCTGGAAATAAGAAAAGCTTACTTCCACCGTTTTTTAAAACACGGCTTCTGGAAGGTTTACATGATTTCTTAAAAAACACGAGTTTTAAAAAATGTGTTTTATTTCATAAATGGAATCAACAAAGTATGCACATTCTACGCCATAACGAATTTCTATAGTTTGCGCATGCGTCCGGAAATAAGAAAAGCTCACTTCCACAGTTTTTTAAAGTCACAGCTTCTAGAAGGTTTACATGATTTCGTAAAAAACACGAGTTTTTGGAAAATGTGTTTTATTTCCTAAATGGAATCTACAAAGTATGCACATTCTACGTCATAACGACTTTCTATAGTTTGCGCATGCGTCCAGAAATAAGAAAAGCTTACTTCCCCCATTTTTTGAAACCACAGCTTCTAGAAGGTTTACATGATTTCGTAAAAAACACGAGTTTTTAGAAAATGTGTTTTATTTGACAAATGGAATCTACAAGGTATGCACATTCTACGTCATAACGACTTTCTATAGTTTGCGCATGCGTCCGGAAATAAGAAATTCTTACTTCGACCGTTTTTTAAAATCACAGCTTCTAGAAGGTTTACATGATTTCGTAAAAAACATGAGTTTTCAAAAAATGTTTTTTATTTCATAAATGGAATCTACAAAGTATGCACATTCTACGTCATAAATACTTTCTATAGTTTGCGCATGCGTCCGAAAATAAGAAAAGTTTACTTCCACTGTTTTTTAAAATCACAGCTTCTAGAAGGTTTACATGATCTCGTAAAAAACACGAGTTTTTAGAAAATGTGTTTTATTTCATAAATGGAATCTACAAAGTATGGACATTCTACGTCATAACGACATTCTATAGTTTGCGCATGCGTCCGGAAATAAGAAAAGCTTACTTCCCCCGTTTTTTAAAATCACAGCTTCTAGAAGGTTTACATGATTTCATAACAAACACGAGTTTTTAGAAAATGTGTTTTATTTCATAAATGGAATCAGCGAAGTATGCACATTCTACGTCATAACGACTTTCTATAGTTTGCGCATGTGTCCGGAAATAAGAAAAGCTTACTTCCCCCGTTTTTTAAAATCACAGCTTCTAGAAGGTTTACATGATTTCGTAAAAAACATGAGTTTTTAGAAAATGTGTTTTATTTCATAAATGGAATCAACAAAGTATGCACATTCTACGTCATAACGAATTTCTATAGTTTGCGCATGCGTCCGGAAATAAGGAAAGCTTACTTCCACCGTTTTTTAAAATCACAGCTTCTAGAAGGTTTACATGATTTCGTAAAAAACACGAGTTTTCAAAAAATGTGTTTTATTTCATAAATGGAATCTACAAAGTATGCACATTCTACGTCATAACGACTTTCTATAGTTTGCGCATGTGTCCGGAAATAAGAAAAGTTTACTTCCACCGTTTTTTAAAATCACAGCTTCTAGAAGGTTTACATGATTTCGTAAAAAACACGAGTTTTTAGAAAATGTGTTTTATTTCATAAATGGAATCTACAAAGTATGGACATTCTACGTCATAACGACATTCTATAGTTCTCGCATGCGTCCGGAAATAAGAAAAGCTTACTTCCCCCGTTTTTTAAAATCACAGCTTCTAGAAGGTTTACATGATTTCGTAAAAAACACGAGTTTTTAGAAAATGTGTTTTATTTCATCAATGCAATCAACAAAGTATGCACATTCTACGTCATAATGACTTTCTATTGTTTGCGCATGCGTCCGGAAATAAGAAAAGCTTACTTCCCCCGTTTTTTAAAATCACAGCTTCTAGAAGGTTTACATGATTTCTTAAAAAACATGAGTTTTTAGAAAATGTGTTTTATTTCATAAATGGAATCAACAAAGTATGCACATTCTACGTCATAACGACTTTATATAGTTTGCGCATTCGTCCGGAAATAAGAAAATCTTACTTCCACCGTTTTTTAAAATCACATCTTTTAGACGGTTTACATGATTTCGTAAAAAACACGAGTTTTTAGATAATGTGATTTATTTCATAAATGGAATCTACAAAGTATGCAGATTCTACATCATAACGACTTTCTATAGTTTGCGCATGCGTCTGGAAATAAGAAAAGCTTACTTCCCCCGTTTTTTAAAATCACAACTTCTAGAAGGTTTACATGATTTCTTAAAAAACATGAGTTTTTAGAAAATGTGTTTTATTTCATAAATGGAATCAATAAATTATGCACATTCTACGTCATAACGACTTTCTATAGTTTGCGCATTCGTCCAGAAATAAGAAAAGCTTACTTTGACCGATTTTTAAAATGACAGCTTCTAGAAGGTTTACATGATTTCGTAAAAAACACGAGTTTTTAGAAAATGTGCTTTATTTCTTAAATGGAATCTACAAAGTATGCACATTCTACGTCATAACGACTTTCTATAGTTTGCGCATGCGTCCGGAAATAAGAAAAGCTTACTTCCCCCGTTTTTTAAAATCACAGCTTCTAGAAGGTTTACATGATTTCTTAAAAAACACGAGTTTTTAGAAAATGTGTTTTATTTCATAAATGAAATCAACAAAGTATGCACATTCTACGTCATAATGACTTTCTATTGTTTGCGCATGCGTCCGGAAATAAGAAAAGCTTACTTTCCCCGTTTTTTAAAATCACAGCTTCTAGAAGGTTTACATGATTTCTTAAGAAACACAAGTTTTTAGAAAATGTGTTTTATTTCATAAATGGAATCAACAAAGTATGCACATTCTATGTCATAACGACTTTCTATAGTTTGCGCATTCATCCGGAAATAAGGAAAGCTTACTTCCACCGTTTTTTAAAATCACAGCTTCTAGCAGGTTTACATGATTTCTTAAAAAACACGAGTTTTTAGAAAATCTGTTTTATTTCATAAATGGAATCAACAAAGTATACACATTCTACGTCATAACGACTTTCTATAGTTTGCGCATGCATTTGGAAATAAGAAAAGCTTACTTCCCCCGTTTTTTAAAATCACAACTTGTAGAAGGTTTACATGATTTCTTAAAAAACACGAGTTTTTAGAAAATGTGTTTTATTTCATAAATGGAATCAACAAAGTATGCACATTATACGTCATAACGACTTTCTATAGTTTGCGCATTCGTCCAGAAATAAGAAAAGCTTACTTCCACCGTTTTTTAAAATCACAGCTTCTAGAAGGTTTACATGATTTCGTAAAAAACAAGAGTTTTAAGAAAATGTGCTTTATTTCATAAATGTTATCTAAAAAGTATGCACATTCTACGTCATAACGACTTTCTATAGTTTGCGCATGCGTCCGGAAATAAGAAAAGCTTACTTCCCCCGTTTTTTAAAATCACAGCTTCTAGAAGGTTTACATGATTTCTTAAAAAACACGAGTTTTTAGAAAATGTCTTTTATTTCATAAATGGAATCAACAAAGTATGCACATTCTACGTCATAACGACTTTCTATAGTTTGCGCACGCATCCAGAAATAAGAAAAGGTTACTTCCCCCGTTTTTTAAAATCATAGCTTCTAGAAGGTTTACATGATTTCGTAAAAAACATGAGTTTTTAGAAAATGTGTTTTATTTCATAAATGGAATCAACCAAGTATGCACATTCTACGTCATAATGACTTTCTATAGTTTGCGCATGCGTCCGGAAATAAGGAAAGCTTACTTCCACCGTTTTTTAAAATCACAGCTTCTAGAAGGTTTACATGATTTCTTAAAAAACACGAGTTTTTAGAAAATGTGTTTCATTTCATAAATGGAATCTACAAAGTATGCACATTCTACGTCATAACGACTTTCTATAGTTTGCGCATGCGTCCGGAAATAAGAAACGCTTACTTCGACCGTTTTTTAAAATCACAGCTTCTAGAAGGTTTACATGATTTCGTAAAAAACACGAGTTTTTCGAAAATGTGTTTTATTTCATAAATGGAATCAACAAAGTATGCACATTCTATGTTATAACGGCTTTCTATAGTTTACGCATTCGTCCGGAAATAAGAAAAGCTTACTTCCACCGTTTTTTAAAACCACGTCTTCTAGAAGGTTTACATGATTTCTTAAAAAACACGAGTTTTTAGAAAATGTGTTTTTTTTCATAAATGGAATCAACAAAGTATGCACATTCTATGTCATAACGAATTTCTATAGTTTGCGCATGCGTATGGAAATATGAAAAGCTTACTTCCACCGTTTTTTAAAGTCACAGCTTCTTGAAGGTTTACATGATTTCGTAAAAAACACGAGTTTTTAGAAAATGTGTTTTATTTCATAAATGGAATCCACAAAGTATGCACATTCTACATCATAACGACTTTCTATAGTTTGCGCATGCGTCCGGAAATAAGAAAAGCTTACTTCCCGCGTTTTTTAAAATCACAGCTTCTATAAGGTTTACAGGATTTCTTAAAAAACACGAGTTTTAGAAAATGTGTTTTATTACATAAATGGAATCAACAAAGTATGCACATTCTACGTCATAACGACTTTCTATAGTTTGCGCATGCATTCTGAAATAAGAAAAGCTTACTTCCCCCGTTTTTTAAAATCACAACTTCTAGAAGGTTTACATGATTTCTTAAAAAACACGAGTTTTTAGAAAATGTGTTTTATTTCATAAATGGAATCTACAAAGTATGCACATTCTACGTCATAACGACTTTCTATAGTTTGCGCATGCGTCTGGAAATAAGAAAAGCTTACTTCCACCGTTTTTTAAAGTCACAGCTTCTAGAAGGTTTACATGATTTCGTAAAAAACATGAGTTTTTAGAAAATGTGTTTTATTTCATAAATGGAATCAACAAAGTATGCACATTCTACGTCATAACGAGTTTCTATACTTTGCGCATGCGTCCGGAAATAAGAAAAGCTTACTTCCACCGTTTTTTAAAGTCACAGCTTCTAGAAGGTTTACATGATTTCTTAAAAAACATGAGTTTATAGAAAATGGGTTTTATTTCATAAATGGAATCAACAAAGTATGCACATTCTACGTCATAACGAATTTCTATAGTTTGCGCATGCATTCGGAAATAAGAAAAGGTTACTTCCCCCGTTTTTTAAAATCATAGCTTCTAGAAGGTTTACATGATTTCGTAAAAAACACGAGTTTTTCGAAAATGTGTTTTATTTCATAAATGGAATCAACAAAGTATGCACATTCTATGTAAAAACGACTTTCTATAGTTTGCGCATGCGTCCCGAAATAAGAAAAGCTTACTTCGACCTTTTTTTAAAATCATAGCTTCTAGAAGGTTTACATGATTTCGTAAAAAACATGAGTTTTCAAAAAATGTGTTTTATTTCATAAATGGAATCTACAAAGTATGCACATTCTACGTCATAACGACTTTCTATAGTTTGCGCATGCGTCCGGAAATAAGAAAAGCTTACTTCCACCGTTTTTTAAAATCACAGCTTCTAGAAGGTTTACATGATTTCGTAAAAAACACGAGTTTTTAGAAAATGTTTTTTATTTGATAAATGGAATCTACAATGTTTGCACATTCTACGTCATAAGGACTTTCTATAGTTTGCGCATGCGTCCGGAAATAAGAAAAGCTTACTTCCACCGTTTTTAAAAATCACAGCTTCTAGAAGGTTTACATGATTTCTTAAAAAACACGAGTTTTTAGAAAATGTGTTTTATTTCATAAATGGAATCAACAAAGTATGCACATTCTACGTCATAACGACTTTATATAGTTTGCGCATTCGTCCGGAAATAAGAAAATCTTACTTCCACCGTTTTTTAAAATCACATCTTTTAGACGGTTTACATGATTTCGTAAAAAACACGAGTTTTTAGATAATGTGATTTATTTCATAAATGGAATCTACAAAGTATGCAGATTCTACATCATAACGACTTTCTATAGTTTGCGCATGCGTCTGGAAATAAGAAAAGCTTACTTCCCCCGTTTTTTAAAATCACAACTTCTAGAAGGTTTACATGATTTCTTAAAAAACATGAGTTTTTAGAAAATGTGTTTTATTTCATAAATGGAATCAATAAATTATGCACATTCTACGTCATAACGACTTTCTATAGTTTGCGCATTCGTCCAGAAATAAGAAAAGCTTACTTTGACCGATTTTTAAAATGACAGCTTCTAGAAGGTTTACATGATTTCGTAAAAAACACGAGTTTTTAGAAAATGTGCTTTATTTCTTAAATGGAATCTACAAAGTATGCACATTCTACGTCATAACGACTTTCTATAGTTTGCGCATGCGTCCGGAAATAAGAAAAGCTTACTTCCCCCGTTTTTTAAAATCACAGCTTCTAGAAGGTTTACATGATTTCTTAAAAAACACGAGTTTTTAGAAAATGTGTTTTATTTCATAAATGAAATCAACAAAGTATGCACATTCTACGTCATAATGACTTTCTATTGTTTGCGCATGCGTCCGGAAATAAGAAAAGCTTACTTTCCCCGTTTTTTAAAATCACAGCTTCTAGAAGGTTTACATGATTTCTTAAGAAACACAAGTTTTTAGAAAATGTGTTTTATTTCATAAATGGAATCAACAAAGTATGCACATTCTATGTCATAACGACTTTCTATAGTTTGCGCATTCATCCGGAAATAAGGAAAGCTTACTTCCACCGTTTTTTAAAATCACAGCTTCTAGCAGGTTTACATGATTTCTTAAAAAACACGAGTTTTTAGAAAATCTGTTTTATTTCATAAATGGAATCAACAAAGTATACACATTCTACGTCATAACGACTTTCTATAGTTTGCCCATGCATTTGGAAATAAGAAAAGCTTACTTCCCCCGTTTTTTAAAATCACAACTTGTAGAAGGTTTACATGATTTCTTAAAAAACACGAGTTTTTAGAAAATGTGTTTTATTTCATAAATGGAATCAACAAAGTATGCACATTATACGTCATAACGACTTTCTATAGTTTGCGCATTCGTCCAGAAATAAGAAAAGCTTACTTCCACCGTTTTTTAAAATCACAGCTTCTAGAAGGTTTACATGATTTCGTAAAAAACAAGAGTTTTAAGAAAATGTGCTTTATTTCATAAATGTTATCTAAAAAGTATGCACATTCTACGTCATAACGACTTTCTATAGTTTGCGCATGCGTCCGGAAATAAGAAAAGCTTACTTCCCCCGTTTTTTAAAATCACAGCTTCTAGAAGGTTTACATGATTTCTTAAAAAACACGAGTTTTTAGAAAATGTCTTTTATTTCATAAATGGAATCAACAAAGTATGCACATTCTACGTCATAACGACTTTCTATAGTTTGCGCACGCATCCAGAAATAAGAAAAGGTTACTTCCCCCGTTTTTTAAAATCATAGCTTCTAGAAGGTTTACATGATTTCGTAAAAAACATGAGTTTTTAGAAAATGTGTTTTATTTCATAAATGGAATCAACCAAGTATGCACATTCTACGTCATAATGACTTTCTATAGTTTGCGCATGCGTCCGGAAATAAGGAAAGCTTACTTCCACCGTTTTTTAAAATCACAGCTTCTAGAAGGTTTACATGATTTCTTAAAAAACACGAGTTTTTAGAAAATGTGTTTCATTTCATAAATGGAATCTACAAAGTATGCACATTCTACGTCATAACGACTTTCTATAGTTTGCGCATGCGTCCGGAAATAAGAAACGCTTACTTCGACCGTTTTTTAAAATCACAGCTTCTAGAAGGTTTACATGATTTCGTAAAAAACACGAGTTTTTCGAAAATGTGTTTTATTTCATAAATGGAATCAACAAAGTATGCACATTCTATGTTATAACGGCTTTCTATAGTTTACGCATTCGTCCGGAAATAAGAAAAGCTTACTTCCACCGTTTTTTAAAACCACGTCTTCTAGAAGGTTTACATGATTTCTTAAAAAACACGAGTTTTTAGAAAATGTGTTTTTTTTCATAAATGGAATCAACAAAGTATGCACATTCTATGTCATAACGAATTTCTATAGTTTGCGCATGCGTATGGAAATATGAAAAGCTTACTTCCACCGTTTTTTAAAGTCACAGCTTCTTGAAGGTTTACATGATTTCGTAAAAAACACGAGTTTTTAGAAAATGTGTTTTATTTCATAAATGGAATCCACAAAGTATGCACATTCTACATCATAACGACTTTCTATAGTTTGCGCATGCGTCCGGAAATAAGAAAAGCTTACTTCCCGCGTTTTTTAAAATCACAGCTTCTATAAGGTTTACAGGATTTCTTAAAAAACACGAGTTTTAGAAAATGTGTTTTATTACATAAATGGAATCAACAAAGTATGCACATTCTACGTCATAACGACTTTCTATAGTTTGCGCATGCATTCTGAAATAAGAAAAGCTTACTTCCCCCGTTTTTTAAAATCACAACTTCTAGAAGGTTTACATGATTTCTTAAAAAACACGAGTTTTTAGAAAATGTGTTTTATTTCATAAATGGAATCTACAAAGTATGCACATTCTACGTCATAACGACTTTCTATAGTTTGCGCATGCGTCTGGAAATAAGAAAAGCTTACTTCCACCGTTTTTTAAAGTCACAGCTTCTAGAAGGTTTACATGATTTCGTAAAAAACATGAGTTTTTAGAAAATGTGTTTTATTTCATAAATGGAATCAACAAAGTATGCACATTCTACGTCATAACGAGTTTCTATACTTTGCGCATGCGTCCGGAAATAAGAAAAGCTTACTTCCACCGTTTTTTAAAGTCACAGCTTCTAGAAGGTTTACATGATTTCTTAAAAAACATGAGTTTATAGAAAATGGGTTTTATTTCATAAATGGAATCAACAAAGTATGCACATTCTACGTCATAACGAATTTCTATAGTTTGCGCATGCATTCGGAAATAAGAAAAGGTTACTTCCCCCGTTTTTTAAAATCATAGCTTCTAGAAGGTTTACATGATTTCGTAAAAAACACGAGTTTTTCGAAAATGTGTTTTATTTCATAAATGGAATCAACAAAGTATGCACATTCTATGTAAAAACGACTTTCTATAGTTTGCGCATGCGTCCCGAAATAAGAAAAGCTTACTTCGACCTTTTTTTAAAATCATAGCTTCTAGAAGGTTTACATGATTTCGTAAAAAACATGAGTTTTCAAAAAATGTGTTTTATTTCATAAATGGAATCTACAAAGTATGCACATTCTACGTCATAACGACTTTCTATAGTTTGCGCATGCGTCCGGAAATAAGAAAAGCTTACTTCCACCGTTTTTTAAAATCACAGCTTCTAGAAGGTTTACATGATTTCGTAAAAAACACGAGTTTTTAGAAAATGTTTTTTATTTGATAAATGGAATCTACAATGTTTGCACATTCTACGTCATAAGGACTTTCTATAGTTTGCGCATGCGTCCGGAAATAAGAAAAGCTTACTTCCACCGTTTTTAAAAATCACAGCTTCTAGAAGGTTTACATGATTTCTTAAAAAACACGAGTTTTTATAAAATGTGTTTTATTTCATAAATGGAATCAACAAACTATGCACATTCTACATCATAACGACTTTCTATAGTTTGCGCATGCGTCCGGAAATAAGAAAAGCTTACTTCCACCATTTTTTAAAATAACAGATTCTAGAAGGTTTACATGATTTCTTAAAAAACATGAGTTTTTAGAAAATGTGTTTTATTTCATAAATGGAATCAACAAAGTATGCACATTCTACGTCATAACGAGTTTCTATAGTTCGCGCATTCGTCCGGAAATAAGAAAATATTACTTCCACCGTTTTTTAAAATCACAGCTTCTAGAAGGTTTACATGATTTCGTAAAAAACATGAGTTTTTAGAAAATGTGTTTTATTTCATAAATGGAATCTACTAAGTATGCACATTCTACGTCATAACGACTTTCTATAATTTGCGCATGCGTCCGGAAATAAGAAAAGCTTACTTCCACTGTTTTTTGAAATCACAGCTTCTAGAAGGTTTACATGATTTCGTAAAAAACACGAGTTTTTAAAAAATGTGTTTTATTTCGTAAATGGAATCAACAAATTATGCACATTATACGTCATAGTGACTTTCTATAGTTTGCGCATGCGTTTGGAAATAAGAAAAGCTTACTTCCACCGTTTTTTAAAATCACAGCGTCTAGAAGGTTTACATGATTTCTTAAAAAACACGAATTTTTAGAAAATGTGTTTTATTTCATAAATGGAATCAACAAAGTATGCACATTCTATGTCATAAGGACTTTCCATAGTTTGCGCATGCGTCCGGAAATAAGAAAAGCTTACTTCCACCGTTTTTTAAAATCACAGCTTCTAGAAGGTTTACATGATTTCTTAAAAAACATGAGTTTTTAGAAAATGTGCTTTATTTCATAAATGGAATCTACAAAGTATGCACATTCTACGTCATAATGACTTTCTATAGTTTGCGCATGCATTCGGAAAAAAGAAAAGGTTACTTCCCCCGTTTTTAAAAATCACAGCTTCTAGAAAGTTTACATGATTTCGTAAAAAACACGAGTTTTTCGAAAATTTGTTTTATTTCATAAATGGAATCAACAAAGTATGCACATTCTACGTCATAACGACTTTCTATAGTTTACGCATTTGTCCGGAAATAAGAAAAGTTTACTTCCACCATTTTTTAAAACCACGGCTTCTAGAAGGTTTACATGATTTCTTAAAAAACGCGAGTTTTTAGATAATGTGTTTTATTTCATAAATGGAATCAACAAAGTATGCACATTCTACGTCATAACAAATTTCTATAGTTTGCGCATGCGTCCGGAAATAAGAAAAGCTTACTTCCACCGTTTTTTAAAGTCACAGCTTCTAGAAGGTTTACATGATTTCTTAAAAAACACGAGTTTTTAGAAAATGTGTTTTATTTCATAAATGGAATCTACAAAGTATGCACATTCTACGTCATAAGGACTTTCTATAGTTTGCGCATGCGTCCGGAAATAAGAAAAGATTACTTCCCCCGTTTTTTAAAATCACAGCTTCTATAAGGTTTACAGGATTTCTTAAAAAACACGAGTTTTTAGAAAATGTGTTTTTTTTCATAAATGGAATCAACAAAGTATGCACATTCTACATCATAACGACTTTCTATGGTTTGCGCATGCATTCTGAAATAAGAAAAGCTTACTTCCCCCGTTTTTTAAAATCACAGCTTCTAGAAGGTTTACAGGATTTCTTAAAAAACGCGAGTTTTAGAAAATGTGTTTTATTACATCAATGGAATCAACAAAGTATGCACATTCTACGTCATAACGACTTTCTATAGTTTGCGCATGCATTCTGAAATAAGAAAAGCTTACTTCCCCCGTTTTTTAAAATCACAACTTCTAGAAGGTTTACATGATTTCTTAAAAAACACGAGTTTTTAGAAAATGTGTTTTATTTCATAAATGGAATCTACAAAGTATGCACATTCTACGTCATAACGACTTTATATAGTTTGCGCATGCGTCCGGAAATAAGAAAAGCTTACTTCCACCGTTTTTTAAAATCACAGCTTCTAGAAGGTTTACATGATTTCTTTAAAAGCACGAGTTTTTAGAAAATGTGTTTTATTTCATAAATGGAATCAACAAAGTATGCACATTCTACGTCATAACGACTTTCTATAGTTTACGCATTCGTCCGGAAATAAGAAAAGCATACTTCCACCGTTTTTTAAAACCACAGCTTCTAGAAGGTTTACATGATTTCGTAAAAAACACGAGTTTTTAGAAAATGTGTTTTATTTCATAAATGGAATCTACAAAGTATGCACATTCTACGTCAGAACGACTTTCTATAGTTTGCGCATGCGTCCAGAAATAAGAAAAGCTTACTTCGGCCGTTTTTTAAAATCACAGCTTCTAGAAGGTTTACATGATTTCATAAAAAACACGAGTTTTCAAAAAATGTATTTTATTTCATAAATGGAATCTACAAAGTATGCACATTCTACGTCATAAGGACTTTCTATAGTTTGCGCATGCGTCCGGAAATAAGAAAAGCTTACTTCCACCGTTTTTTAAAATCACAGCTTCTAGAAGGTTTACATGATTTCTTAATAAACACGAGTTTTTAGAAAATGTGTTTTATTTCATAAATGGAATCAACAAAGTATGCACATTCTACGTCATAATGACTTTCTATAGTTTGCGCATGCATCCGGAAATAAGAAAAGGTTACTTCCCCCGTTTTCTAAAATCACAGCTTCTAGAAGGTTTACATGATTTCGTAAAAAACACGAGTTTTTAGAAAATGTGTTTTATTTCAGAAATGGAATCAACAAAGTATGCACATTCTACGTCATAACGACTTTCTATAGTTTGCGCATGCATTCTGAAATAAGAAAAGCTTACTTCCCCCGTTTTTTAAAATCACAGCTTCTAGAAGGTTTACATGATTTCTTAAAAAACATGAGTTTTTAGAAAATGTGTTTTATTTCATAAATGGAATCAACAAAGTATGCACATTCTATGTCATAACGACTCTCTATAGTTTGCGCATGCGTCCGGAAATAAGAAAAGCTTACTTTCACCGTTTTTTAAAATCACAGCTTCTAGAAGGTTTACATGATTTCGTAAAAAACACAAGTTATGAGAAAATGTGTTTTATTTCATAAATGGAATCAACAAAATATGCACATTCAACGTCATAACGACATTCTATAGTTTGCGCATTCATCCGGAAATAAGAAAAGCTTATTTCCACCGTTTTTTAAAATCACAGCTTCTAGAAGGTTTATATGATTTCTTAAAAAACACGAGTTTTTAGAAAATGTGTTTTATTTCATAAATGGAATCAACAAAGTATGCAGATTCTACGTCATAACGACTTTCTATAGTTTACGCATTCGTCCAGAAATAAGAAAAGTTTACTTCCACCGTTTTTTAAAACCACAGCTTCTAGAAGGTTTACATGATTTCTTAAAAAACACAAGTTTTTAGAAAATGTGTTTTATTTCATAAATGGAATCTACAAAGTATGCACATTCTACGTCATAACGACTTTCTATAGTTTGCGCATGCGTCCGGAAATAAGAAAAGCTTACTTCCACCGTTTTTTAAAATCACAGCTTCTAGACGGTTTACATGATTTCTTTAAAAAACACGAGTTTTTAGATAATGTGATTTATTTCATAAATGGAATCTACAAAGTATGCAGATTCTACATCATAACGACTTTCTATAGTTTGCGCATGCGTCTGGAAATAAGAAAAGCTTACTTCCCCCGTTTTTTAAAATCACAACTTCTAGAAGGTTTACATGATTTCTTAAAAAACATGAGTTTTTAGAAAATGTGTTTTATTTCATAAATGGAATCAATAAATTATGCACATTCTACGTCATAACGACTTTCTATAGTTTGCGCATTCGTCCAGAAATAAGAAAAGCTTACTTTGACCGATTTTTAAAATGACAGCTTCTAGAAGGTTTACATGATTTCGTAAAAAACACGAGTTTTTAGAAAATGTGCTTTATTTCTTAAATGGAATCTACAAAGTATGCACATTCTACGTCATAACGACTTTCTATAGTTTGCGCATGCGTCCGGAAATAAGAAAAGCTTACTTCCCCCGTTTTTTAAAATCACAGCTTCTAGAAGGTTTACATGATTTCTTAAAAAACACGAGTTTTTAGAAAATGTGTTTTATTTCATAAATGAAATCAACAAAGTATGCACATTCTACGTCATAATGACTTTCTATTGTTTGCGCATGCGTCCGGAAATAAGAAAAGCTTACTTTCCCCGTTTTTTAAAATCACAGCTTCTAGAAGGTTTACATGATTTCTTAAGAAACACAAGTTTTTAGAAAATGTGTTTTATTTCATAAATGGAATCAACAAAGTATGCACATTCTATGTCATAACGACTTTCTATAGTTTGCGCATTCATCCGGAAATAAGGAAAGCTTACTTCCACCGTTTTTTAAAATCACAGCTTCTAGCAGGTTTACATGATTTCTTAAAAAACACGAGTTTTTAGAAAATCTGTTTTATTTCATAAATGGAATCAACAAAGTATACACATTCTACGTCATAACGACTTTCTATAGTTTGCGCATGCATTTGGAAATAAGAAAAGCTTACTTCCCCCGTTTTTTAAAATCACAACTTGTAGAAGGTTTACATGATTTCTTAAAAAACACGAGTTTTTAGAAAATGTGTTTTATTTCATAAATGGAATCAACAAAGTATGCACATTATACGTCATAACGACTTTCTATAGTTTGCGCATTCGTCCAGAAATAAGAAAAGCTTACTTCCACCGTTTTTTAAAATCACAGCTTCTAGAAGGTTTACATGATTTCGTAAAAAACAAGAGTTTTAAGAAAATGTGCTTTATTTCATAAATGTTATCTAAAAAGTATGCACATTCTACGTCATAACGACTTTCTATAGTTTGCGCATGCGTCCGGAAATAAGAAAAGCTTACTTCCCCCGTTTTTTAAAATCACAGCTTCTAGAAGGTTTACATGATTTCTTAAAAAACACGAGTTTTTAGAAAATGTCTTTTATTTCATAAATGGAATCAACAAAGTATGCACATTCTACGTCATAACGACTTTCTATAGTTTGCGCACGCATCCAGAAATAAGAAAAGGTTACTTCCCCCGTTTTTTAAAATCATAGCTTCTAGAAGGTTTACATGATTTCGTAAAAAACATGAGTTTTTAGAAAATGTGTTTTATTTCATAAATGGAATCAACCAAGTATGCACATTCTACGTCATAATGACTTTCTATAGTTTGCGCATGCGTCCGGAAATAAGGAAAGCTTACTTCCACCGTTTTTTAAAATCACAGCTTCTAGAAGGTTTACATGATTTCTTAAAAAACACGAGTTTTTAGAAAATGTGTTTCATTTCATAAATGGAATCTACAAAGTATGCACATTCTACGTCATAACGACTTTCTATAGTTTGCGCATGCGTCCGGAAATAAGAAACGCTTACTTCGACCGTTTTTTAAAATCACAGCTTCTAGAAGGTTTACATGATTTCGTAAAAAACACGAGTTTTTCGAAAATGTGTTTTATTTCATAAATGGAATCAACAAAGTATGCACATTCTATGTTATAACGGCTTTCTATAGTTTACGCATTCGTCCGGAAATAAGAAAAGCTTACTTCCACCGTTTTTTAAAACCACGTCTTCTAGAAGGTTTACATGATTTCTTAAAAAACACGAGTTTTTAGAAAATGTGTTTTTTTTCATAAATGGAATCAACAAAGTATGCACATTCTATGTCATAACGAATTTCTATAGTTTGCGCATGCGTATGGAAATATGAAAAGCTTACTTCCACCGTTTTTTAAAGTCACAGCTTCTTGAAGGTTTACATGATTTCGTAAAAAACACGAGTTTTTAGAAAATGTGTTTTATTTCATAAATGGAATCCACAAAGTATGCACATTCTACATCATAACGACTTTCTATAGTTTGCGCATGCGTCCGGAAATAAGAAAAGCTTACTTCCCGCGTTTTTTAAAATCACAGCTTCTATAAGGTTTACAGGATTTCTTAAAAAACACGAGTTTTCAGAAAATGTGTTTTATTTCATAAATGGAATCAACAAAGTATGCACATTCTATATCATAACGAATTTCTATAGTTTGCGCATGCGTCCGGAAATAAGAAAAGCTTAAAATCACGGCTTTTTAAAATCACAGTTTCTAGAAGGTTTACATGATTTATTAAAAAACATGAGTTTTTAGAAAATGTGTTTTATTTCATAAATGGAATCAAAAAAGTATGCACATTCTACGTCATAACGACTTTCTATAGTTTGCGCATTCGTCCGGAAATAAGAAAATCTTACTTCCACCGTTTTTTAAAATCACAGCTTTTAGACGGTTTACATGATTTCGTAAAAAACACGAGTTTTTAGAAAATGTGTTTTATTTCATAAATGGAATCTACAAAGTATGCACATTCTACGTCATAAGGACTTTCTATAGTTTGCGCATGCGTCCGGAAATAAGAAAATATTACTTCCCCCATTTTTTAAAATCACAGCTTCTATAAGGTTTACAGGATTTCTTAAAAAACACGAGTTTTTAGAAAATGTGTTTTTTTTCATAAATGGAATCAACAAAGTATGCACATTCTACATCATAACGACTTTCTATAGTTTGCGCATGCATTCTGAAATAAGAAAAGCTTACTTCCCCCGTTTTTTAAAATCACAGCTTCTAGAAGGTTTACAGGATTTCTTAAAAAACACGAGTTTTAGAAAATGTGTTTTATTACATCAATGGAATCAACAAAGTATGCACATTCTACGTCATAACGACTTTCTATAGTTTGCGCATGCATTCTGAAATAAGAAAAGCTTACTTCCCCCGTTTTTTAAAATCACAACTTCTAGAAGGTTTACATGATTTCGTAAAAAACACGAGTTTTTAGAAAATGTGTTTTATTTCATAAATGGAATCTACAAAGTATGCACATTCTACGTCATAACGACTTTCTATAGTTTGCGCATGCGTCCGGAAATAAGAAAAGCTTACTTCGACCGTTTTTTAAAATCACAGCTTCTAGAAGGTTTACATGATTTCGTAAAAAACACGAGTTTTCAAAAAATGTGTTTTATTTCATAAATGGAATCTACAAAGTATGCACATTCTACGTCATAACGACTTTCTATAGTTTGCGCATGCATCCGGAAATAAGAAAAGTTTACTTCCACCGTTTTTTAAAATCACAGCTTCTAGAAGGTTTACATGATTTCGTAAAACACACGAGTTTTTAGAAAATGTGTTTTATTTCATAAATGGAATCTACAAAGTATGGATATTCTACGTCATAACGACATTCTATAGTTTGCGCATGCGTCCGGAAATAAGAAAAGCTTACTTCCCCTGTTTTTTAAAATCACAGCTTCTAGAAGGTTTACATGATTTCGTAAAAAACACGAGTTTTTAGAAAATGTGTTTTATTTCATAAATGGAATCAACGAAGTATGCACATTCTACGTCATAACGAATTTCTATAGTTTGCGCATGCGTCCGGAAATAAGAAAAGCTTACTTCCCCCGTTTTTTAAAATCATAGCTTCTAGAAGGTTTACATGATTTCTTAAAAACACGAGTTTTTAGAAAATGTGTTTTATTTCATAAATGGAATCTACAAAGTATGCACATTCTACGTCATAACGACTTTCTATAGTTTGCGCATGCGTCCGGAAATAAGAAAAGCTTACTTCCACCGTTTTTTAAAATCACAGCTTCTAGAAGGTTTACATGATTTCTTAATAAACACGATTTTTTGAAAATGTGTTTTATTTCATAAATGGAATCAACAAAGTATGAACATTCTACGTCATAACGACTTTCTATAGTTTGCGCATGCATCCGGAAATAAGAAAAGGTTACTTCCCCCATTTTCTAAAATCACAGCTTCTAGAAGGTTTACATGATTTCGTAAAAAACACGAGTTTTTAGAAAATGTGTTTTATTTCATAAATGGAATCAACAAAGTATGCACATTCTACGTCATAATGACTTTCTATAGTTTGCGCATGCATTCTGAAATAAGAAAAGCTTACTTCCCCCGTTTTTTAAAATCACAGCTTCTAGAAGGTTTACATGATTTCTTAAAAAACACGAGTTTTTAGAAAATGTGTTTTATTTCATAAATGGAATCAACAAAGTATGCACATTCTATGTCATAACGACTCTCTATAGTTTGCGCATGCGTCCGGAAATAAGAAAAGCTTACTTTCACCGTTTTTTAAAATCACAGCTTCTAGAAGGTTTACATGATTTCGTAAAAAACACAAGTTATGAGAAAATGTGTTCTATTTCATAAATGGAATCAACAAAATATGCACATTCAACGTCATAACGACATTCTATAGTTTGCGCATTCATCCGGAAATAAGAAAAGCTTATTTCCACCGTTTTTTAAAATCACAGCTTCTAGAAGGTTTATATGATTTCTTAAAAAACACGAGTTTTTAGAAAATGTGTTTTATTTCATAAATGGAATCAACAAAGTATGCAGATTCTACGTCATAACGACTTTCTATAGTTTACGCATTCGTCCAGAAATAAGAAAAGTTTACTTCCACCGTTTTTTAAAACCACAGCTTCTAGAGGGTTTACATGATTTCGTAAAAAACACGAGTTTTTAGAAAATGTTTTTTATTTCATAAATGGAATCTACAAAGTATGCACATTCTACGTCATAACGACTTTCTATAGTTTGTGCATGCGTCCGGAAATAAGAAAAGCTTACTTCGACCGTTTTTTAAAATCACAGCTTCTAGAAGGTTTACATAATTTCGTAAAAAACACGAGTTTTCAAAAAATGTGTTTTATTTCATAAATGGAATCTACAAAGTATGCACATTCTACGTCATAACGACTTTCTATAGTTTGCGCATGCATCCGGAAATAAGAAAAGTTTACTTCCACCGTTTTTTAAAATCACAGCTTCTAGAAGGTTTACATGATTTCGTAAAACACACGAGTTTTTAGAAAATGTGTTTTATTTCATAAATGGAATCTACAAAGTATGGACATTCTACGTCATAACGACATTCTATAGTTTGCGCATGCGTCCGGAAATAAGAAAAGCTTACTTCCCCGGTTTTTTAAAATCACAGCTTCTAGAAGGTTTACATGATTTCGTAAAAAACACGAGTTTTTAGAAAATGTGTTTTATTTCATAAATGGAATCAATGAAGTATGCACATTCTACGTCATAACGACTTTCTATAGTTTGCGCATGCGTCCGGAAATAAGAAAAGCTTACTTCCCCCGTTTTTTAAAATCATAGCTTCTAGAAGGTTTACATGATTTCTTAAAAATACGAGTTTTTAGAAAATGTGTTTTATTTTATAAATGGAATCAACAAAGTATGCACATTCTACATCATAACGACTTTCTATAGTTTGCGCATGCATCCGGAAATAAGAAAAGCTTACTTCCACCGTTTTTTAAAATCACAGCTTCTAGAAGGTTTACATCATTTCGAAAAAAACACGAGTTTTCAGAAAATGTGTTTTATTTCATAAATGGAATCAACAAAGTATGCACATTCTATATCATAACGAATTTCTATAGTTTGCGCATGCGTCCGGAAATAAGAAAAGCTTAAAATCACGGCTTTTTAAAATCACAGCTTCTAGAAGGTTTACATGATTTATTAAAAAACATGAGTTTTTAGAAAATGTGTTTTATTTCATAAATGGAATCAAAAAATTATGCACATTCTACGTCATAACGACTTTCTATAGTTTGCGCATTCGTCCGGAAATAAGAAAATCTTACTTCCACCGTTTTTTAAAATCACAGCTTTTAGACGGTTTACATGATTTCGTAAAAAACACGAGTTTTTAGAAAATGTGTTTTATTTCATAAATGGAATCTACAAAGTATGCACTTTCTACGTCATAACGACTTTCTATAGTTTGCGCATGCATCCGGAAATAAGAAAATCTTACTTCCACCGTTTTTTGAAATCACAGCTTCTAGAAGGTTTACATGATTTCGTAAAAAACACAAGTTTTTAGAAAATGTGTTTTATTTCATAAATGTAATCTACAAAGTATGCACATTATACATCATAACGAATTTCTATAGTTTGCGCATGCGTCCGGGAATAAGAAAAGCTTACTTCCCCCGTTTTTAAAAATCACAGCTTCTAGGAGGTTTACATGATTTCTTAAAAAACAAGAGTTTTTAGAAAATGTGTTTTATTTCATAAATGGAATCAACAAAGTATGCACATTCTACATCATAACGACTTTCTATAGTTTGCGCATGCATTTGGAAATAAGAAAAGCTTACTTCCCCCGTTTTTTAAAATCACAGCTTCTAGAAGGTTTACATGATTTCATAAAAAACACGAGTTTTTAGAAAATTTGCTTTATTTCTTAAATGGAATCTACAAAGTATGCACATTCTACGTCATAACGACTTTCTATAGTTTGCGCATGCATCCGGAAATAAGAAAAGGTTACTTCCCCCGTTTTTTAAAATCACAGCTTCTAGAAGGTTTACAAGATTTCGTAAAAAACATGAGTTTTTAGAAAATGTGTTTTATTTCATAAATGGAATCATAAAAGTGTGCACATTCTACGTCATAACGACTTTCTATAGTTTGCGCATGCGTCCGGAAATAAGGAAAGCTTACTTCCACCATTTTTTAAAATCACAGCTTCTAGGAGGTTTACATGATTTCTTAAAAAACACGAGTTTTTAGAAAATGTGTTTTATTTCATAAATGGAATCAACAAAGTATGCACATTCTACGTCATAACGACTTTCTATAGTTTGCGCATGCATTTGGAAATAAGAAAAGCTTACTTTCCCCATTTTTTAAAATCACAACTTCTAGAAGGTTTACATGATTTCTTAAAAAACACGAGTTTTTAGAAAATGTGTTTTATTTCATAAATGGAATCAACAAACTATGCACATTCTACGTCATAACGAATTTCTATAGTTTGCGCATTCATCCAGAAATAAGAAAAGCTTACTTCCACCGTTTTTTAAAATCACAGCTTCTAGAAGGTTTACATGATTTCGTAAAAAACACGAGTTTTTAGAAAATGTGCTTTATTTCTTAAATGGAATCTGCAAAGTATGCACATTCTACGTCATAGCAACTTTCTACAGTTTGCGCATGCGTCCGGAAATAAGAAAAGCTTACTTCCACCGTTTTTTAAAATCACAGCTTCTAGAAGGTTTACATGATTTCGTAAAAAACATGAGTTTTTAGAAAATGTGCTTTATTTCATAAATGGAATCTACAAAGTATGCACATTCTACGTCATAACGACTTTCTATAGTTTGCGCATGCGTCCGGAAATAAGAAAAGCTTACTTCCCCCGTTTTTTAAAATCACAGCTTCTAGAAGGTTTACATCATTTTTTAAAAAACACGAGTTTTTAGAAAATGTGTTTTATTTCATAAATGCAATCAACAAAGTATGCACATTCTACGTCATAACGACTTTCTATAGTTTGCGCATTCGTCCGGAAATAAGAAAAGCTTACTTCCACCGTGTTTTAAAATCACAGCTTCTAGAAGGTTTACATGATTTCATAAAAAACACGAGTTTTTAGAAAATGTGTTTTATTTCATAAATGTAATCTACAAAGTATGCACATTCTACGTCATAACGACATTCTATAGTTTGTGCATTCATCCGGAAATAAGAAAAGCTTACTTCCGGCATTTTTTAAAATCACAGCTTCTAGAAGGTTTACATGATTTCGTAAAAAACACGAGTTTTTAGAAAATGTACTTTATTTCATAAATGGAATCTACAAAGTATGCACATTCTACGTCATAACAACTTTCTATAGTTTGCGCATGCGTCCGGAAATAAGAAAAGCTTACTTCCCCCGTTTTTTAAAATCACAACTTCTAAAAGGATTACATGATTTCTTAAAAAACATGAGGTTTTAGAAAATGTGTTTTATTTCATAAATGGAGTCAACAAAGTATGCACATTCTACGTCATAACGACTTTCTATAGTTTGCGCATGCGTTTGGAAATATGAAAAGCGTACTTCCCCCGTTTTTTAAAATCACAGCTTCTAGAAGGGTTACATGATTTCTTAAAAAACACGAGTTTTTAGAAAATGTGTTTTATTTCATAAATGGAATCAACAAACTATGCACATTCTACATCATAACGACTTTCTATAGTTTGCGCATGCGTCCAGAAATAAGAAAAGGTTACTTCCCCCGTTTTTTAAAATCACAGCTTCTAGAAGGTTTACAAGATTTCGTAAAAAACATGAGTTTTTAGAAAATGTGTTTTATTTCATAAATGGAATCATAAAAGTGTGCACATTCTACGTCATAACGACTTTCTATAGTTTGCGCACGCATCCAGAAATAAGAAAAGGTTACTTCCCCCGTTTTTTAAAATCATAGATTCTAGAAGGTTTACATGATTTCGTAAAAAACATGAGTTTTTAGAAAATGTGTTTTATTTCATAAATGGAATCAACCAAGTATGCACATTCTACGTCATAATGACTTTCTATAGTTTGCGCATGCGTCCGGAAATAAGGAAAGCTTACTTCCACCGTTTTTTAAAATCACAGCTTCTAGAAGGTTTACATGATTTCTTAAAAAACACGAGTTTTTAGAAAATGTGTTTCATTTCATAAATGGAATCTACAAAGTATGCACATTCTACGTCATAACGACTTTCTATAGTTTGCGCATGCGTCCGGAAATAAGAAACGCTTACTTCGACCGTTTTTTAAAATCACAGCTTCTAGAAGGTTTACATGATTTCGTAAAAAACACGAGTTTTTCGAAAATGTGTTTTATTTCATAAATGGAATCAACAAAGTATGCACATTCTACGTCATAACGACTTTCTATAGTTTGCGCATTCGTCCAGAAATAAGAAAAGCTTACTTCCACCGTTTTTTAAAATCACAGTGTCTAGAAGGTTTAAATGATTTCGTAAAAAACACGAGTTTTTAGAAAATGTGCTTTATTTCTTAAATGGAATCTACAAAGTATGCACATTCTATGTCATAACGACTTTCTATAGTTTGCGCATGCGTCCGGAAATAAGAAAAGCTTACTTCCCCCATTTTTTAAAATCACAGCTTCTAGAAGGTTTACATGATTTCGTAAAAAACATGAGTTTTTAGAAAATGTGTTTTATTTCATAAATGGAATCAACAAAGTATACACATTCTACGTCATAACGACTTTCTATAGTTTGTGCATGCATCCGGAAATAAGGAAAGCTTACTTCCACTGTTTTTTAAAATCACAGCTTCTAGGAGGTTTACATGATTTCTTAAAAAACACGAGTTTTTAGAAAATGTGTTTTATTTCATAAATGGAATCAACAAAGTATGCACATTCTAAGTCATAATGACTTTCTATAGTTTGCGCATGCATTTGGAAATAAGAAAAGCTTACTTCCCCCGTTTTTTAAAATCACAGCTTCTGGAAGGTTTACATGATTTCTTAAAAAACACGAGTTTTTAGAAAATGTGTGTTATTTCATAAATGGAATCAACAAATTATGCATATTGTACGCCATAACGAATTTCTATAGTTTGCGCATTCGTCCAGAAATAAGAAAATCTTACTTCCACCGTTTTTTAAAATCAGAGCTTCTAGAAGGTTTACATGATTTCGTAAAAAACACGAGTTTTTAGAAAATATGTTTTATTTCATAAATGGAATCTACAAAGTATGCACATTCTACGTCATAACGACTTTCTATAGTTTGCGCATGCGTCCGGAAATAAGAAAAGCTTACTTCCACCGTTTTTTAAAATCACAGCTTCTAGAAGGTTTACATCATTTTTTAAAAAACACGAGTTTTTAGAAAATGTGTTTTATTTCATAAATGCAATCAACAAAGTATGCACATTCTACGTCATAACGACTTTCTATAGTTTGCGCATTCGTCCGGAAATAAGAAAAGCTTACTTCCACCGTGTTTTAAAATCACAGCTTCTAGAAGGTTTACATGATTTCATAAAAAACACGAGTTTTTAGAAAATGTGTTTTATTTCATAAATGTAATCTACAAAGTATGCACATTCTACGTCATAACGACATTCTATAGTTTGTGCATTCATCCGGAAATAAGAAAAGCTTACTTCCGGCATTTTTTAAAATCACAGCTTCTAGAAGGTTTACATGATTTCGTAAAAAACACGAGTTTTTAGAAAATGTACTTTATTTCATAAATGGAATCTACAAAGTATGCACATTCTACGTCATAACAACTTTCTATAGTTTGCGCATGCGTCCGGAAATAAGAAAAGCTTACTTCCCCCGTTTTTTAAAATCACAACTTCTAAAAGGATTACATGATTTCTTAAAAAACATGAGGTTTTAGAAAATGTGTTTTATTTCATAAATGGAGTCAACAAAGTATGCACATTCTACGTCATAACGACTTTCTATAGTTTGCGCATGCGTTTGGAAATATGAAAAGCGTACTTCCCCCGTTTTTTAAAATCACAGCTTCTAGAAGGGTTACATGATTTCTTAAAAAACACGAGTTTTTAGAAAATGTGTTTTATTTCATAAATGGAATCAACAAACTATGCACATTCTACATCATAACGACTTTCTATAGTTTGCGCATGCGTCCAGAAATAAGAAAAGCTTACTTCCGCCGTTTTTTAAAATAACAACTTCTAGAAGGTTTATATGATTTCTTAAAAAACACGAGTTTTTAGAAAATGTGTTTTATTTCATAAATGGAATCAACAAAGTATGCACATTCTACGTCATAACGACTTTCTATAGTTTGCGCATTCGTCCGGAAATAAGAAAATCTTACTTCCACCGTTTTTTAAAATCACAGCTTCTAGAAGGTTTACATGATTTCTTAAAAAACACGAGTTTTTAGAAAATGTGTTTTATTTCATAAATGGAATCAACAAAGTATGCACATTCTACGTCATAAGGACTTTCTATAGTTTGCGCATGCGTCCGGAAATAAGAAAAGCTTACTTCCACCGTTTTTTAAAATGATAGCTTCTAGAAGGTTTACATGATTTCTTAAAAAACACGACTTTTTAGAAAATGTGTTTTATTTCATAAATGGAATCAACAAAGTATCCACATTCTACGTCATAACGACTTTCTATAGTTTGCGCATTCATCCAGAAATAAGAAAAGCTTACTTCCACCGTTTTTTAAAATCACAGCTTCTAGAAGGTTTACATGATTTCGTAAAAAACACGAGTTTTTAGAAAATGTGCTTTATTTCTTAAATGGAATCTACAAAGTATGCACATTCTACGTCATAACGACTTTCTATAGTTTGCGCATGCGTCCGAAAATAGGAAAAGCTTACTTCCACGGTTTTTTAAAATCACAGCTTCTAGAAGGTTTACATGATTTCTTAAAAAACACCAGTTTTTAGAAAATGTGTTTTATTTCATAAATGGAATCAACAAAGTATGCACATTCTACGTCATAACGACTTTCTATAGTTTGCGCATTTGTACGGAAATAAGAAAATCTTACTTCCACCGTTTTTTAAAATCACAGCTTCTAGAAGGTTTACATGATTTCGTAAAAAACACGAGTTTTTAGAAAATGTGTTTTATTTCATAAATGTAATCTACAAAGTATGCACATTATACGTCATAACGACTTTCTATAGTTTGCGCATGTGTCCGGAAATAAGAAAAGCTTACTTCCCCCGTTTTTAAAAATCACAGCTTCTAGGAGGTTTACATGATTTCTTAAAAAACACGAGTTTTTAGAAAATGTGTTTTATTTCATAAATGGAATCAACAAAGTATGCACATTCTACATCATAACGACTTTCTATAGTTTGCGCATGCGTTTGGAAATAAGAAAAGCTTACTTCCCCCGTTTTTTAAAATCACAACTTCTAGAAGGTTTACATGATTTCTTAAAAAACACGAGTTTTTAGAAAATGTGTTTTATTTCATAAATGGAATCAACAAAGTATGCACATTCTATGTCATAACGAATTTCTATAGTTTGCGCATTCGTCAAGAAATAAGAAAAGCTTACTTCCACCGTTTTTTAAAATGACAGCTTCTAGAAGGTTTACATGATTTCGTAAAAAACACGAGTTTTTAGAAAATGTGCTTTATTTCTTAAATGGAATCTACAAAGTATGCACATTCTACGTCATAACGACTTTCTATAGTTTGCGCATGTGTCCGTAAATAAGAAAAGCTTACTTCCCCCGTTTTTTAAAATCAGAGCTTCTAGAAGGTTTACATGATTTCTTGAGAAACACGAGTTTTTAGAAAATGTGTTTTATTTCATAAATGGAATCAACAAAGTATGCACATTCTACGTCATAACGACTTTCTATAGTTTGCGCATGCATCCGGAAATAAGAAAAGGTTACTTCCCCCGTTTTTTAAAATCACAGCTTCTAGAAGGTTTACATGATTTCGTAAAAAACATGAGTTTTTAGAAAATGTGTTTTATTTCATAAATGGAATCAACAAAGTATGCACATTCTACGTCATAACTACTTTCTATAGTTTGCGCATGCGTCCGGAAATAAGGAAAGCTTACTTCCACCGTTTTTTAAAATCACAGCTTCTAGAAGGTTTACATGATTTCTTAAAAAACACGAGTTTTTAGAAAATGTGTTTTATTTCATAAATGGAATCAACAAACTATGCACATTCTACGTCATAATGACTTTCTATAGTTTGCGCATGCGTTTGGAAATAAGAAAAGGTTACTTCCCCCGTTTTTTAAAATCACAACTTCTAGAAGGTTTACATGATTTCTTAAAAAACACGAGTTTTTAGAAAATGTGTTTTATTCCATAAATGGAATCAACAAAGTATGCACATTCTACGTCATAATGACTTTCTATAGTTTGCGCATGCGTCCGGAAATAAGGAAAGCTTACTTCCACCGTTTTTTTAAAATCACAGCTTCTCGAAGGTTTACATGATTTCTTAAAAAACACGAGTTTTTAGAAAATGTGTTTTATTTCATAAATGGAATCAACAAACTATGCAAATTCTACGTCATAACGACTTTCTATAGTTTGCGCATGCGTTTGGAAATAAGAAAAGGTTACTTCCCCCGTTTTTTAAAATCACAACTTCTAGAAGGTTTACATGATTTCTTAAAAAACACGAGTTTTTAGAAAATGTGTTTTATTCCATAAATGGAATCAACAAAGTATGCACATTCTACGTCATAACGAATTTCTATAGTTTGCGCATTCATCCAGAAATAAGAAAAGCTTACTTCCACCGTTTTTTAAAATCACAGCTTCTAGAAGGTTTACATGATTTCGTAAAAAACACGAGTTTTTAGAAAATGTGCTTTATTTCTTAAATGGAATCTGCAAAGTATGCACATTCTACATCATAGCAACTTTCTACAGTTTTCGCATGCGTCCGGAAATAAGAAAAGCTTACTTCCACCGTTTTTTAAAATCACAGCTTCTAGAAGGTTTACATGATTTCGTAAAAAACATGAGTTTTTAAAAAATGTGCTTTATTTCATAAATGGAATCTACAAAGTATGCACATTCTACGTCATAACGACTTTCTATAGTTTTCGCATGCGTCCGGAAATAAGAAAAGCTTACTTCCCCCGTTTTTTAAAATCACAGCTTCTAGAAGGTTTACATGATTTCTTAAAAAACACGAGTTTTTAGAAAATGTCTTTTATTTCATAAATGGAATCAACAAAGTATGCACATTCTATGTCATAACGACTTTCTATAGTTTGCGCATGCATCCGGAAATAAGAAAAGGTTACTTCCCCCGTTTTTTAAAATCACAGCTTCTAGAAGGTTTACATGATTTCGTAAAAAACATGAGTTTTTAGAAAATGTGTTTTATTTCATAAATGGAATCAACAAAGTATGCACATTCTACGTAATAACGACTTTCTATAGTTTGCGCATGCGTCCGGAAATAAGGAGAGCTTTCGTCCACCGTTTTTTTAAAATCACAGCTTCTAGAAGGTGGACATGATTTCTTAAAAAACACGAGTTTTTAGAAAATATGTTTTATTTCATAAATGGAATTAACAAAGTATGCACATTCTACATCATAATGACTTTCTATAGCTTGCGCATGCGTTTGGAAATAAGAAAAGCTTACTTCCCCCGTTTTTTAAAATCACAACTTCTAGAAGGTTTACATGATTTCCTAAAAAACACGAGTTTTTAGAAAATGTGTTTTATTTCATAAATGGAATCAACAAAGTATGCACATTCTACGTCATAACGACTTTCTATAGTTTGCGCATTCGTCCAGAAATAAGAAAAGCTTACTTCCACCGTTTTTTAAAATCACAGCGTCTAGAAGGTTTAAATGATTTCGTAAAAAACACGAGTTTTTAGAAAATGTGCTTTATTTCTTAAATGGAATCTACAAAGTATGCACATTCTATGTCATAACGACTTTCTATAGTTTGCGCATGCGTCCGGAAATAAGAAAAGCTTACTTCCCCCATTTTTTAAAATCACAGCTTCTAGAAGGTTTACATGATTTCGTAAAAAACATGAGTTTTTAGAAAATGTGTTTTATTTCATAAATGGAATCAACAAAGTATACACATTCTACGTCATAACGACTTTCTATAGTTTGTGCATGCATCCGGAAATAAGGAAAGCTTACTTCCACTGTTTTTTAAAATCACAGCTTCTAGGAGGTTTACATGATTTCTTAAAAAACACGAGTTTTTAGAAAATGTGTTTTATTTCATAAATGGAATCAAGAAAGTATGCACATTCTAAGTCATAATGACTTTCTATAGTTTGCGCATGCATTTGGAAATAAGAAAAGCTTACTTCCCCCGTTTTTTAAAATCACAGCTTCTAGAAGGTTTACATGATTTCTTAAAAAACACGAGTTTTTAGAAAATGTGTGTTATTTCATAAATGGAATCAACAAATTATGCACATTATACGTCATAACGAATTTCTATAGTTTGCGCATTCCTCCAGAAATAAGAAAAGCTTACTTACACCGTTTTTTAAAATCACAGCTTCAAGAAGGTTTACATGATTTCTTAAAAAACACGAGTTTTTAGAAAATGTGTTTTATTTCATAAATGGAATCAACAAAGTATGCACATTCTACGTCATAACGACTTTCTATAGTTTGCACATGCGTCCGGAAATAAGAAAAGCTTACTTCCCCCGGAAATAAGAAAAGCTTACTTCCACCGTTTTTTAAAATCACAGCTTCTAGAAGGTTTACATGATTTCAAAAAAAACACGAGTTTTTAGAAAATGTGTTTTATTTCATCAATGGAATCTACAAAGTATGCACATTCTACGTCATAACGACATTCTATAGTTTGTGCATTCATCCGGAAATAAGAAAATCTTACTTCCGCCATTTTTTAAAATCACAGCTTCTAGAAGGTTTACATGATTTCGTAAAAAACACGAGTTTTTAGAAAATGTACTTTATTTCATAAATGGAATCTACAAAGTATGCACATTCTACGTCATAACGACTTTCTATAGTTTGCGCATGCGTCCGGAAATAAGAAAAGCTTACTTCCCCCGTTTTTTAAAATCACAACTTCTAAAAGGATTACATGATTTCTTAAAAAACATGAGGTTTTAGAAAATGTGTTTTATTTCATAAATGGAGTCAACAAAGTATGCACATTCTACCTCATAATGACTTTCTATAGTTTGCGCATGCGTTTGGAAATAAGAAAAGCGTACTTCCCCCGTTTTTTAAAATCACAGCTTCTAGAAGGTTTACATGATTTCTTAAAAAACACGAGTTTTTAGAAAATGTGTTTTATTTCATAAATGGAATCAACAAACTATGCACATTCTACATCATAACGACTTTCTATAGTTTGCGCATGCGTCCAGAAATAAGAAAAGCTTACTTCCACCGTTTTTTAAAATAACAACTTCTAGAAGGTTTATATGATTTCTTAAAAAACACAAGTTTTTAGAAAATGTGTTTTATTTTTATAAATGGAATCAACAAAGTATGCACATTCTACGTCATAACGACTTTCTACAGTTTGCGCATGCGTCCGGAAATAAGAAAAGCTTACTTCAACCGTTTTTTAAAATCACAGCTTCTAGAAGGTTTACATGATTTCTTAAAAAACACGAGTTTTTAGAAAATGTGTTTTATTTCATAAATGGAATCAACAAAGTATGCACATTCTACGTCATAACGACTTTCTATAGTTTGCGCATGCGTCCGGAAATAAGGAAAGCTTACTTCCACCGTTTTTTAAAATCACAGCTTCTAGAAGGTTTACATGATTTCTTAAAAAACACGAGTTTTTAGAAAATGTGTTTTATTTCATAAATGGAATCAAAAAACTATGCAGATTCTACGTCATAACGACTTTCTATAGTTTGCGCATGCGTTTGGAAATAAGAAAAGCTTACTTCCCCCGTTTTTTAAAATCACAACTTCTAGAAGGTTTACATGATTTCTTAAAAAACATGAGTTTTTAGAAAATGTGTTTTATTTCATAAATGGAATCAACAAAGTATGCACATTCTACGTCATAACGACTTTCTATAGTTTGCGCATTCGTCCAGAAATAAGAAAAGCTTACTTCCACCGTTTTTTAAAATCACAGCTTCTAGAAGGTTTACATGATTTCGTAAAAAACACTAGTTTTTAGAAAATGTGCTTTATTTCATAAATGGAATCTACAAAGTATGCACATTCTACGTCATAAAGACTTTCTATAGTTTGCGCATGCTTCCGGAAATAAGAAAAGCTTACTTCCCCCGTTTTTTAAAATCACACCTTCTAGAAGGTTTACATGATTTGTTAAAAAACACGAGTTTTTAGAAAATGTGTTTTATTTCATAAATGGAATCAACAAAGTATGCAGATTCTACGTCATAACAACTTTCTATAGTTTGCACATGCATCCGGAAATAAGAAAAGGTTACTTCCCCCGTTTTTTAAAATCACAGCTTCTAGAAGGTTTACATGATTTCGTAAAAAACATGAGTTTTTAGAAAATATGTTTTATTTCATAAATAGAATCAACAAAGTATGCACATTCTACGTCATAACAACTTTCTATAGTTTGCGCATGCGTCCGGAAATAAGGAAAGCTTACTTCCACCGTTTTTTAAAATCACAACTTCTAGAAGGTTTACATGATTTCGTATAAAACACGAGTTTTTAGAAAATATGTTTTATTTCATAAATGGAATCAAGAAAGTATGCACATTCTACGTCATAACGACTTTCTATAGTTTGCACATTCGTCCGTAAATAAGAAAATCTTACTTCCACTGTTTTTTAAAATCACAGCTTCTAGAAGGTTTACATGATTTCGTAAAAAACACGAGTTTTTAGAAAATGTGTTTTATTTCATAAATGTAATCTACAAAGTTTGCACATTCTACGTCATAACAACTTTCTATAGTTTGCGCATGCGTCTGGAAATAAGAAAAGCTTACTTCCCCCGTTTTTAAAAATCACAGCTTCTAGGAGGTTTACATGATTTCTTAAAAACACGAGTTTTTATAAAATGTGTTTTATTTCATAAATGGAATCAACAAAGTATGCACATTCTATGTCATAACGACTTTCTATAGTTTGCGCATGCGTTTGGCAATAAGAAAAGCTTACTTCCCCCGTTTGTTAAAATCACAGCTTCTAGAAGGTTTACATGATTTCTTAAAAAACACGAGTTTTTAGAAAATGTGTTTTATTTCATAAATGGAATCAACAAAGTATGCACATTCTACGTCATAACAACTTTCTATAGTTTGCGCATGCGTCCGGAAATAAGAAAAGCTTACTTCCACCGTTTTTTAAAATCACAGCTTCTAGAAGGTTTACAAGATTTCTTAAAAAACACGAGTTTTTAGAAAAGGTGTTTTATTTCATAAATGGAATCTACAAAGTATGCACATTCTACGTCATAACGACTTTCTATAGTTTGCGCATGTGTCCGGAAATAAGAAAAGCTTACTTCCCCCGTTTTTAAAAATCACAGCTTCTAGGAGGTTTACATGATTTCTTAAAAACACGAGTTTTTAGAAAATGTGTTTTATTTCATAAATGGAATCAACAAAGTATGCACATTCTACATCATAACGACTTTCTATAGTTTGCGCATGCGTCCGAAAATAAGAAAAGCTTACTTCCACGGTTTTTTAAAATCACAGCTTCTAGAAGGTTTACATGATTTCTTAAAAAACACCAGTTTTTAGAAAATGTGTTTTATTTCATAAATGGAATCAACAAAGTATGCACATTCTACGTCATAACGACTTTCTATAGTTTGCGCATTTGTACGGAAATAAGAAAATCTTACTTCCACCGTTTTTTAAAATCACAGCTTCTAGAAGGTTTACATGATTTCGTAAAAAACACGAGTTTTTAGAAAATGTGTTTTATTTCATAAATGTAATCTACAAAGTATGCACATTATACGTCATAACGACTTTCTATAGTTTGCGCATGCGTCCGGAAATAAGAAAAGCTTACTTCCCCCGTTTTTAAAAATCACACCTTCTAGGAGGTTTACATGATTTCTTAAAAACACGAGTTTTTAGAAAATGTGTTTTATTTCATAAATGGAATCAACAAAGTATGCACATTCTACATCATAACGACTTTCTATAGTTTGCGTATGCGTCCGAAAATAAGAAAAGCTTACTTCCACGGTTTTTTAAAATCACAGCTTCTAGAAGGTTTACATGATTTCTTAAAAAACACCAGTTTTTAGAAAATGTGTTTTATTTCATAAATGGAATCAACAAAGTATGCACATTCTACGTCATAACGACTTTCTATAGTTTGCGCATTTGTACGGAAATAAGAAAATCTTACTTCCACCGTTTTTTAAAATCACAGCTTCTAGAAGGTTTACATGATTTCGTAAAAAACACGAGTTTTTAGAAAATGTGTTTTATTTCATAAATGTAATCTACAAAGTATGCACATTATACGTCATAACGACTTTCTATAGTTTGCGCATGTGTCCGGAAATAAGAAAAGCTTACTTCCCCCGTTTTTAAAAATCACAGCTTCTAGGAGGTTTATATGATTTCTTAAAAAACACGAGTTTTTAGAAAATGTGTTTTATTTCATAAATGGAATCAACAAAGTATGCACATTCTACATCATAACGACTTTCTATAGTTTGCGCATGTGTTTGGAAATAAGAAAAGCTTACTTCCCCCGTTTTTTAAAATCACAACTTCTAGAAGGTTTACATGATTCCTTAAAAAACACGAGTTTTTAGAAAATGTGTTTTATTTCATAAATGGAATCAACAAAGTATGCACATTCTATGTCATAACGAATTTCTATAGTTTGCGCATTCGTCCAGAAATAAGAAAAGCTTACTTCCACCGTTTTTTAAAATCACAGCTTCTAGAAGGTTTACATGATTTCGTAAAAAACACGAGTTTTTAGAAAATGTGCTTTATTTCTTAAATGGAATCTACAAAGTATGCACATTCTACGTCATAACGACTTTCTATAGTTTGCGCATGTGTCCGTAAATAAGAAAAGCTTACTTCCCCCGTTTTTTAAAATCAGAGCTTCTAGAAGGTTTACATGATTTCTTAAAAAACACGAGTTTTTAGAAACTGTGTTTTATTTCATAAATGGAATCAACAAAGTATGCACATTCTACGTCATAATGACTTTCTATAGTTTGCGCATGCGTCCGGAAATAAGAAAAGCTTACTTCCACCGTTTTTTAAAATCACAGCTTCTAGAAGGTTTACATGATTTCGTAAAAAACATGAGTTTTTAAAAAATGTGCTTTATTTCATAAATGGAATCTACAAAGTATGCACATTCTACGTCATAACGACTTTCTATAGTTTTCGCATGCGTCCGGAAATAAGAAAAGCTTACTTCCCCCGTTTTTTAAAATCACAGCTTCTAGAAGGTTTACATGATTTCTTAAAAAACACGAGTTTTTAGAAAATGTCTTTTATTTCATAAATGGAATCAACAAAGTATGCACATTCTATGTCATAACGACTTTCTATAGTTTGCGCATGCATCCGGAAATAAGAAAAGGTTACTTCCCCCGTTTTTTAAAATCACAGCTTCTAGAAGGTTTACATGATTTCGTAAAAAACATGAGTTTTTAGATATGTGTTTTATTTCATAAATGGAATCAACAAAGTATGCACATTCTACGTAATAACGACTTTCTATAGTTTGCGCATGCGTCCGGAAATAAGGAGAGCTTTCGTCCACCGTTTTTTAAAATTACAGCTTCTAGAAGGTGGACATGATTTCTTAAAAAACACGAGTTTTTAGAAAATATGTTTTATTTCATAAATGGAATTAACAAAGTATGCACATTCTACATCATAATGACTTTCTATAGCTTGCGCATGCGTTTGGAAATAAGAAAAGCTTACTTCCCCCGTTTTTTAAAATCACAACTTCTAGAAGGTTTACATGATTTCCTAAAAAACACGAGTTTTTAGAAAATGTGTTTTATTTCATAAATGGAATCAACAAAGTATGCACATTCTACGTCATATCGACTTTCTATAGTTTGCGCATTCGTCCAGAAATAAGAAAAGCTTACTTCCACCGTTTTTTAAAATCACAGCGTCTAGAAGGTTTAAATGATTTCGTAAAAAACACGAGTTTTTAGAAAATGTGCTTTATTTCTTAAATGGAATCTACAAAGTATGCACATTCTATGTCATAACGACTTTCTATAGTTTGCGCATGCGTCCGGAAATAAGAAAAGCTTACTTCCCCCATTTTTTAAAATCACAGCTTCTAGAAGGTTTACATGATTTCGTAAAAAACATGAGTTTTTAGAAAATGTGTTTTATTTCATAAATGGAATCAACAAAGTATACACATTCTACGTCATAACGACTTTCTATAGTTTGTGCATGCATCCGGAAATAAGGAAAGCTTACTTCCACTGTTTTTTAAAATCACAGCTTCTAGGAGGTTTACATGATTTCTTAAAAAACACGAGTTTTTAGAAAATGTGTTTTATTTCATAAATGGAATCAAGAAAGTATGCACATTCTAAGTCATAATGACTTTCTATAGTTTGCGCATGCATTTGGAAATAAGAAAAGCTTACTTCCCCCGTTTTTTAAAATCACAGCTTCTAGAAGGTTTACATGATTTCTTAAAAAACACGAGTTTTTAGAAAATGTGTGTTATTTCATAAATGGAATCAACAAATTATGCACATTGTACGTCATAACGAATTTCTATAGTTTGCGCATTCCTCCAGAAATAAGAAAAGCTTACTTACACCGTTTTTTAAAATCACAGCTTCAAGAAGGTTTACATGATTTCTTAAAAAACACGAGTTTTTAGAAAATGTGTTTTATTTCATAAATGGAATCAACAAAGTATGCACATTCTACGTCATAACGACTTTCTATAGTTTGCACATGCGTCCGGAAATAAGAAAAGCTTACTTCCCCCGGAAATAAGAAAAGCTTACTTCCACCGTTTTTTAAAATCACAGCTTCTAGAAGGTTTACATGATTTCAAAAAAAACACGAGTTTTTAGAAAATGTGTTTTATTTCATCAATGGAATCTACAAAGTATGCACATTCTACGTCATAACGACATTCTATAGTTTGTGCATTCATCCGGAAATAAGAAAATCTTACTTCCGCCATTTTTTAAAATCACAGCTTCTAGAAGGTTTACATGATTTCGTAAAAAACACGAGTTTTTAGAAAATGTACTTTATTTCATAAATGGAATCTACAAAGTATGCACATTCTACGTCATAACGACTTTCTATAGTTTGCGCATGCGTCCGGAAATAAGAAAAGCTTACTTCCCCCGTTTTTTAAAATCACAACTTCTAAAAGGATTACATGATTTCTTAAAAAACATGAGGTTTTAGAAAATGTGTTTTATTTCATAAATGGAGTCAACAAAGTATGCACATTCTACCTCATAATGACTTTCTATAGTTTGCGCATGCGTTTGGAAATAAGAAAAGCGTACTTCCCCCGTTTTTTAAAATCACAGCTTCTAGAAGGTTTACATGATTTCTTAAAAAACACGAGTTTTTAGAAAATGTGTTTTATTTCATAAATGGAATCAACAAACTATGCACATTCTACATCATAACAACTTTCTATAGTTTGCGCATGCGTCCAGAAATAAGAAAAGCTTACTTCCACCGTTTTTTAAAATAACAACTTCTAGAAGGTTTATATGATTTCTTAAAAAACACAAGTTTTTAGAAAATGTGTTTTATTTTTATAAATGGAATCAACAAAGTATGCACATTCTACGTCATAACGACTTTCTACAGTTTGCGCATGCGTCCGGAAATAAGAAAAGCTTACTTCAACCGTTTTTTAAAATCACAGCTTCTAGAAGGTTTACATGATTTCTTAAAAAACACGAGTTTTTAGAAAATGTGTTTTATTTCATAAATGGAATCAACAAAGTATGCACATTCTACGTCATAACGAATTTCTATAGTTTGCGCATGCGTCCGGAAATAAGAAAAGCTTACTTCCACTGTTTTTTAAAATGATAGCTTCTAGAAGGTTTACATGATTTCTTAAAAAACACGAGTTTTTAGAAAATGTGTTTTATTTCATAAATGGAATCAATAGAGTATCCACATTCTACGTCATAACGACTTTCTATAGTTTGCGCATTCATCCAGAAATAAGAAAAGCTTACTTCCACCGTTTTTTAAAATCACAGCTTCTAGAAGGTTTACATGATTTCGTAAAAAACACGAGTTTTTAGAAAATGTGCTTTATTTCTTAAATGGAATCTACAAAGTATGCACATTCTACGTCATAACGACTTTCTATAGTTTGCGCATGCGTCCGAAAATAAGAAAAGCTTACTTCCACGGTTTTTTAAAATCACAGCTTCTAGAAGGTTTACATGATTTCTTAAAAAACACCAGTTTTTAGAAAATGTGTTTTATTTCATAAATGGAATCAACAAAGTATGCACATTCTACGTCATAACGACTTTCTATAGTTTGCGCATTTGTACGGAAATAAGAAAATCTTACTTCCACCGTTTTTTAAAATCACAGCTTCTAGAAGGTTTACATGATTTCGTAAAAAACACGAGTTTTTAGAAAATGTGTTTTATTTCATAAATGTAATCTACAAAGTATGCACATTATACGTCATAACGACTTTCTATAGTTTGCGCATGCGTCCGGAAATAAGAAAAGCTTACTTCCCCCGTTTTTAAAAATCACAGCTTCTAGGAGGTTTACATGATTTCTTAAAAAACACGAGTTTTTAGAAAATGTGTTTTATTTCATAAATGGAATCAACAAAGTATGCACATTCTACATCATAACGACTTTCTATAGTTTGCGCATGCGTTTGGAAATAAGAAAAGCTTACTTCCCCCGTTTTTTAAAATCACAACTTCTAGAAGGTTTACATGATTTCTTAAAAAACACGAGTTTTTAGAAAATGTGTTTTATTTCATAAATGGAATCAACAAAGTATGCACATTCTATGTCATAACGAATTTCTATAGTTTGCGCATTCGTCCAGAAATAAGAAAAGCTTACTTCCACCGTTTTTTAAAATCACAGCTTCTAGAAGGTTTACATGATTTCGTAAAAAACATGAGTTTTTAGAAAATGTGCTTTATTTCTTAAATGGAATCTACAAAGTATGCACATTCTACGTCATAACGACTTTCTATAGTTTGCGCATGTGTCCGGAAATAAGAAAAGCTTACTTCCCCCGTTTTTTAAAATCACAGCTTCTAGAAGGTTTACATGATTTCTTAAGAAACACGAGTTTTTAGAAAATGTGTTTTATTTCATAAATGGAATCAACAAAGTATGCACATCCTACGTCATAACGACTTTCTATAGTTTGCGCATGCATCCGGAAATAAGAAAAGGTTACTTCCCCCGTTTTTTAAAATCACACCTTCTAGAAGGTTTACATGATTTCGTAAAAAACATGAGTTTTTAGAAAATGTGTTTTATTTCATAAATGGAATCAACAAAGTATGCACATTCTACGTCATAACGACTTTGTATAGTTTGCGCATGCGTCCGGAAATAAGGAAAGCTTACTTCCACCGTTTTTTAAAATCACAGCTTCTAGAAGGTTTACATGATTTCTTAAAAAACACGAGTTTTTAGAAAATGTGTTTTATTTCATAAATGGAATCAAAAAACTATGCAGATTCTACGTCATAACGACTTTCTATAGTTTGCGCATGCGTTTGGAAATAAGAAAAGCTTACTTCCCCCGTTTTTTAAAATCACAACTTCTAGAAGGTTTACATGATTTCTTAAAAAACATGAGTTTTTAGAAAATGTGTTTTATTTCATAAATGGAATCAACAAAGTATGCACATTCTACGTCATAACGACTTTCTATAGTTTGCGCATTCGTCCAGAAATAAGAAAAGCTTACTTCCACCGTTTTTTAAAATCACAGCTTCTAGAAGGTTTACATGATTTCGTAAAAAACACTAGTTTTTAGAAAATGTGCTTTATTTCATAAATGGAATCTACAAAGTATGCACATTCTACGTCATAACGACTTTCTATAGTTTGCGCATGCTTCCGGAAATAAGAAAAGCTTACTTCCCCCGTTTTTTAAAATCACACCTTCTAGAAGGTTTACATGATTTGTTAAAAAACACGAGTTTTTAGAAAATGTGTTTTATTTCATAAATGGAATCAACAAAGTATGCAGATTCTACGTCATAACAACTTTCTATAGTTTGCACATGCATCCGGAAATAAGAAAAGGTTACTTCCCCCGTTTTTTAAAATCACAGCTTCTAGAAGGTTTACATGATTTCGTAAAAAACATGAGTTTTTAGAAAATATGTTTTATTTCATAAATAGAATCAACAAAGTATGCACATTCTACGTCATTACAACTTTCTATAGTTTGCGCATGCGTCCGGAAATAAGGAAAGCTTACTTCCACCGTTTTTTAAAATCACAACTTCTAGAAGGTTTACATGATTTCGTATAAAACACGAGTTTTTAGAAAATATGTTTTATTTCATAAATGGAATCAAGAAAGTATGCACATTCTACGTCATAACGACTTTCTATAGTTTGCGCATTCGTCCGTAAATAAGAAAATCTTACTTCCACTGTTTTTTAAAATCACAGCTTCTAGAAGGTTTACATGATTTCGTAAAAAACACGAGTTTTTAGAAAATGTGTTTTATTTCATAAATGTAATCTACAAAGTATGCACATTCTACGTCATAACAACTTTCTATAGTTTGCGCATGCGTCTGGAAATAAGAAAAGCTTACTTCCCCCGTTTTTAAAAATCACAGCTTCTAGGAGGTTTACATGATTTCTTAAAAACACGAGTTTTTATAAAATGTGTTTTATTTCATAAATGGAATCAACAAAGTATGCACATTCTATGTCATAACGACTTTCTATAGTTTGCGCATGCGTTTGGCAATAAGAAAAGCTTACTTCCCCCGTTTTTTAAAATCACAGCTTCTAGAAGGTTTACATGATTTCTTAAAAAACACGAGTTTTTAGAAAATGTGTTTTATTTCATAAATGGAATCAACAAAGTATGCACATTCTACGTCATAACAACTTTCTATAGTTTGGGCATGCGTCCGGAAATAAGAAAAGCTTACTTCCACCGTTTTTTAAAATCACAGCTTCTAGAAGGTTTACAAGATTTCTTAAAAAACCCGAGTTTTTAGAAAAGGTGTTTTATTTCATAAATGGAATCTACAAAGTATGCACATTCTACGTCATAACGACTTTCTATAGTTTGCGCATGTGTCCGGAAATAAGAAAAGCTTACTTCCCCCGTTTTTAAAAATCACAGCTTCTAGGAGGTTTACATGATTTCTTAAAAACACGAGTTTTTAGAAAATGTGTTTTATTTCATAAATGGAATCAACAAAGTATGCACATTCTACGTCATAACGACTTTCTATAGTTTGCGCATGCGTTTGGCAATAAGAAAAGCTTACTTTCCCCGTTTTTTAAAATCACAGCTTCTAGAAGGTTTACATGATTTCTTAAAAAACACGAGTTTTTAGAAAATGTGTTTTATTTCATAAATGGAATCAACAAAGTATGCACATTCTACGTCATAACAACTTTGTATAGTTTGCGCATGCATCCGGAAATAAGAAAAGCTTACTTCCACCGTTTTTTAAAATCACAGCTTCTAGAAGGTTTTCAAGATTTCTTAAAAAACACGAGTTTTTAGAAAAGGTGTTTTATTTCATAAATGGAATCTGCAAAGTATGCACATTCTACGTCATAACGACTTTCTATAATTTGCGCATGCGTCCGGAAATAAGAAAAGCTTACTTCCACCGTTTTTTGAAATCACAGCTTCTAGAAGGTTTACAAGATTTCGTAAAAAACACGAGCTTTTAGAAAATGTGTTTTATTTCATAAATGGAATCTACAAAGTATGCACATTCTACGTCATAACGACTTTCTATAGTTTGCGCATGCGTCCAGAAATAAGAAAAGCTTACTTCCCCCGTTTTTAAAAATCACAGCTTATAGGAGGTTTACATGATTTCTTAAAAACACGAGTTTTTAGAAAATGTGTTTTATTTCATAAATGGAATCAACAAAGTATGCACATTCTACGTCATAACGACTTTCTATAGTTTGCGCATGCGTTTGGCAATAAGAAAAGCTTACTTCCCCCGTTTTTTAAAATCACAGCTTCTAGAAGGTTTACATGATTTCTTAAAAAACACGAGTTTTTAGAAAATGTGTTTTATTTCATAAATGGAATCAACAAAGTATGCACATTCTACGTCATAACAACTTTCTATAGTTTGCGCATGCATCCGGAAATAAGAAAAGCTTACTTCCACCGTTTTTTAAAATCACAGCTTCTAGATGGTTTACAAGATTTCTTAAAAAACACGAGTTTTTAGAAAAGGTGTTTTATTTCATAAATGGAATCTACAAAGTATGCACATTCTACGTCATAACGACTTTCTATAATTTGCGCATGCATCCGGAAATAAGAAAAGCTTACTTCCACCGTTTTTTGAAATCACAGCTTCTAGAAGGTTTACAAGATTTCGTAAAAAACACGAGCTTTTAGAAAATGTGTTTTATTTCATAAATGTAATCTACAAAGTATGCACATTCTACGTCATAAAGACTTTCTATAGTTTGCGCATGCGTCCGGAAATAAGAAAAGCTTACTTCCCCCGTTTTTAAAAATCACAGCTTCTAGGAGGTTTACATGATTTCTTAAAAAACATGAGTTTTTAGAAAATGTGTTTTATTTCATAAATGGAGTCAACAAAGTATGCACATTCTGTTAAGAGTTAATATGCTAAGACATAAAATAGCAGCATTACATTCCATTTCACAATAATAGCATATACAGGATCACTGAAGAAACAACAAGCACAGCATAAACACAAGAGATAGAGATTTATCCTGGGAAACCCTCATGGGGTAGAAAACCCAGCAAAGCTTCCTCAATATAGATGACCAGCAATATACAAAGATGAAACCCTGAGACATGATCTCCTCCTCTACAATAGCAGACCTCTCCTCCACAAGTGCGCTATCCTCAAGTGTGTGAGTGTGTCAAATGAGGAACACACCTCCTCTATTTATACACTACACTGACATGTATTTTACACAGGTACACGTAGGCTCGTATTTAACCAATGGGTTAAATACCCCACTACAACTGACTGGGCCGACCCCTCTAGGGTGGTCTAATAACCCTTTGACCCACATAACACATATAGGGCCGACTCCCACTAGGGAAGTCTAATAACCCGAGTTACCACATTCCGACAGAGGAATAAACATCTCCGGATATACATCAAGATCTTCACGGAGGAGTGAAACATCTGCGGAATAATAAAGTACAAATATAATATTCTTTGGAGTTACAATATCTCAACACTCCCCCTTAACGAGAAGGATATTATAACAGCATCTGCACAAGCAAGGAGTCATCAACATCATACATGATACATCTATAAATCATTGGAAGCTTTCTCAACATCATTAGTAACTCAAGCAGTTACTGGAACATCTTCAATACTGGAACATCGACATCTTCACTATTGAGTCTTTATATTTTGTAGCACTTGAACAGTTACAACAATATCATCATCTGGATCCTCACGATACACGATCATCAGCATCATCATCTCACGATCATCAGCATCGTCATCACACGATCATCAGCATCGTCATCACACGATCATCAGCATCGTCATCTCACGATCATCAACATCGTCATCACATGATCATCAGCATCGTCATCACACAATCATTAGCATCGTCATCTCACGATCATCAGCATCGTCATCACACGATCATCAGCATCGTCATCACACGATCATCAGCACCGTCATCACACGATCATCAGCATCGTCATCACACGATCATCAACATCGTCATCACACGATCATCAGCCTCGTCATCACATGATCAACAGCATCATCATCACATGATCAGCAGCATTGTCATCACACGATTAGCATCATCATCATCACACGATCAGCAGCATCGTCATCACACGATCATCAGCATCGTCATCACATGATCAACATTATCGTCGTCACACGATCAGCAGTATCAAATATTCATGCCAATACAAGTGATCATATCAACAATACGAGTATCCTACCGATACAAGTAGCCACATCATCAATACAAGTATCCTACCAATACAAGTAATCACATCATCAATACAAGTATCCTACCGATACAGGTAACCACATCATCAATACAAGTATCCTACCGATACAAGTAACCACATCATCAATACAAGTATCCTACCGATACAGGGAACCACATCATCAATACAAGTATCCTACCGATACAGGTAACCACATCATCAATACAAGTATCCTACCGATACAAGTAACCACATCATCAATACAAGTATCCTACCGATACAAGTAACCACATCATCAATACAAGTATCCTACCGATACAGGTAACCACATCATCAAGACAAGTATCCTACCGATACAAGTAACCACAAAAAAAAATCACTTTCTCGGAGACCATATGTCTACGGATCAATTCAGGGACCTAAGTCCGGGGATGATACAATCCCCACTTCTCGGAGACCATACGTCTACGGATCAATTCAGGGACCGCAGTCCGGGGATGATACAATCCCCACTTCTCGGAGACCATCCGTCTACGGATCAATTCAGGGACCGCATTCCGGGGATGATACAATCCCCACTTCTCGGAGACCTCACGTCTACGGATCAATTCAGGGACCGCAGTCCGGGGATGATACAATCCCCACTTCTTGGAGAGCTCACGTCTACGGATCAATTCAGGGACCTAAGTCCGGGGATGATACAATCCCCACTTCTCGGAGACCTCACGTCTACGGATCAATTCAGGGACCGCAGTCCGGGGATGATACAATCCCCACTTCTCGGAGACCTCATGTCTACGGATCAATTCAGGGACCTAAGTCCGGGGATGATACAATCCCCACTTCTCGGAGACCTCACGTCTACGGCTCTCTTTAGGATTGAAAGTCCAGGGATGATCCAATCCCCTCAACTGTCCACTAAGGACTTCATTCTCGGAGACCTCACGTCTACGGCTCTCTTTAGGAATGAAAGTCCAGGGATGATCCAATCCCCTCAACTGTCCACTAAGGACTTCATTCTCAGAGACCTCACGTCTACGGCTCTCTTTAGGACTGAAAGTACAGGGATGATCCAATCCCCTCAACTGTCCACTAAGGACTTCATTCTCGGAGACCTCACGTCTACGGCTCTCTTTAGGACTGAAAGTCCAGGGATGATCCAATCCCCTCAACTGTCCACTAAGGACTTCATTCTCGGAGACCTCACGTCTACGGCTCTCTTTAGGACTGAAATTCCAGGGATGATCCAATCCCCTCAACTGTCCACTAAGGACTTCATTCTCGGAGACCTCACATCTACGGCTCTCTTTAGGACTAAAAGTCGAGGGATGATCCAATCCCCTCAACTGTCCACTGAGGACTTCATTCTCGGAGACCTCACGTCTACAGCTCTCTTTAGGACTGAAAGTCCAGGGATGATCCAATCCCCTCAACTGTCCACTGAGGACTTCATTCTCGGAGACCTCACGTCTACGGCTCTCTTTAGAACATGTGTTCAAGGATGATACAATACCCACATGTATTCTCATCAATACATCTATCATCAAAAGCATGTATTCTCATCAATACATCTCACGTCAAAAGCATGTATAAGTAAAACTAAGTATTCTAAGTATAAGAGTCCTAAATCTAAATATTTCTAAGTATCTAGGTGTAGAGAACATGTTACCTCAACATCGACCTTGTTGTTCGATGAGACAATCTCATCATCAGTGACTATACTACTCCCCCTTTCGAGGAGGGTCCTTTTGAACTACACCAAGCTTGTCTCGGAAATATTCAAATTTCACTCGAGACAGAGGTTTGGTTAGTATGTTGGCAACTTCTTCACTTGAGGTAAAGGTTTGGTTAGTACAACGGTAACCTGTTACAAATTCAAACTTTATAGTTCCTTTCTGCGTCATATCTTGTTTGTTCCCTATGTTCTTTGACTTATCATGGAACACTAGATTCTATGTCATCTTGATACAACTCTAATTATCACATAGGATCTCAGTTGGTTCTATCTCTAAGTCAAACAATCCTGAAGCCAAACTTCTTCACAACTAGCGGAGCAAGCATCCATATATTCCGCTTGTGCTGAGAGCCACACTAGATTGCTTCCAGCTAAACCACGAGATCATGGCTAATCCCAGACAATAACATCCTCTCGATGTGTTCTTCCTGTCTGATACACTTCCTGCCCAATCAGAATCTGAATAACCATCTGAAGTCATGATCTTCAAGATAGCATTCTATCGTGTCCTTTATGTGCCTCATCACATGCTTTGCAACTATTAGGTGAACACATCTAGTTTCCACTACATACTGACTCAATGTGTTCACAACAAAGCATATATCTAATCTAGTATATGTTAGATACATCAATGACCCAATAATTTGACTATACAGAGTTATATCCACTAACTCTGATGAGTCATCCCCTAACAGCTTCAAGTTGGAATCCATAAGAGTGGCCATTCCAACACCTCAAGTCCTTTTAATATTTCACGGCATGCTTTCTCTGGTTGAGAAAGATTCCTTCTGATCCTTGCCATACTTCCAGACCTAGGAAGTAATGCATCAATATGAGATCTTTCATTTTCATTTCTACAGCCATCTATCTGTGCCATTTCTCGTTAGATGGGTCTACTGATATGAGCCTTAATATCATTCGAACTCTGTGGTGAGTTCCTTGTTGCATCCATGTCATTTGTGTATAGAAACCATATTCAACCTTGTAGCAAAGGTTGAGATCCACATCACCCATGGTGATCATTAAGCTCATCAATTGATTATCGATCCTGGGTACCATGATTCACACTTCTTCTTTAATTGTACCATTTAAGAGAATGGTCTTTATCTATTGACTTGGAGCAAAACATCTCATCATGATTCTCTTTTTTTTTTTTTTAAGATAATCTTCTAGCCACAAGATTTCTATAGTGTGTTTGATTTGTAAATCTTTTGTTGAACATCCATCGCTTGTTCAGTGTTCATCATTTATCATGATCTTTCCTACAAATCAAAATTAAGTACAGGATTAGTAATACTTCATAATCATCAAATCATATTGACATGATAACCTATTATGCATACATATATCATTTACATAGTTATGCAATTATTTTGACCAATACTTTGGCACAACACTTTTCCATATCTTGTATGCATACAGTGGCTATCTAGATGCCTTCCATCTCTACCAGAACATACTATCGAGAGTGTGCACAACTCTCAGCATGTCAGCAAAGAGGTTTCATTCTAGACAAGCAACAATGGAATGTTTGTCCAACTTACCAATCATATGCATATTAGTAGTATAATGTTCAATGTTCTCTGAATATTTACACTCAGCATGATATATTATAGGAATACAAATATGCATACAACCTATTACAGGCAATATCATTTACTATTTCAAATAACAACTCAAATACTTATCTTTTATGTTTGTGTGGTTGCCTCCCGTTTGATCTTCTGTATGTCTTTTGAACTTCTATTCATTCTGTATCACTGTGCATGTTCAAGTGTCATCCTCATGATCTCATACACAAACATACACCCATTAGTATGTTCTAAATGTTATCAAAACATTAAAGTTCTAAATTCTTGAAAATGTATAGTCATGATTATAGTTAATAAACATTAGTATTCAAGATTTCAGGGAAGTCTTCTTTTACTCATGCATATTCTTGTTTGATCTAGCTAGTTAAATAATCAACCAAGATAAGAGACATGATATGCATAAACCCTTGATTACTAACTTTATGAATAAGCATAACCAATCATACCAAGTATACTTATATAAGGGATCCTAACATAAGGTAAGATTCTACATGACATGGGAAAACATACCTGGATTAGTATACCTACTTAGTTATGTGCAACATACCTAAACAATCTCTTCATTGATTTAGAGATCCTGAGCTAGAACCTGCATGTCTCATAGGTTAAGCATAATATAACAAAGTCATACATACCTCGTATGTAGAACAAATATTATGGATGAGTCTTTGTCTTCATGTGGTCATGGTCATGGAACTTGATTTGTCTTTTGTGATGTACCTGTATCTTGTTAGCAGACAACATCAACCTCACACAACACCATAATGCATTAGTACAATCATATAGCTCTAATCAATGAATGTCTTCGATCATTCACATGCATTCATACTGCTACTAGAGTGATAAGACAATTCTAACATTGATCAAGATTGTACTAATAAATAATATGAAGACAAACACATTATGAATTTAATCAGGAATCAGATTTCAAGACATACCTAAACCTCCTTGAGTCATACCTATCGAGACTTCTTGTAGTCTTCTTATGTAAGGCCTTAGCCTCAACTCCCCCTGAAACTTGATCTGGAGCTTGATTAGGGTTTGCTAGAGAAACCCTAAAAATTCAACCTTTGACTTTCACACTTCTGAATGAATGGAAGGATGTGTCTTGCTAACCTGATCAAACTAGCATACTTCAATTTTGAAATCTCCAAAATTTGCCCCTCAAAATTGCCTTCGAAACTTCTGGATCTTCTGGACAGGAACCCGAACTAGGGTTTGATGAAGCCCACCTTTTTGTCCAATCAAAAGGTTCGATCCAAGGCTCTAAACTCTTATTTTTCTGAGGAGCTTCCAGCCGTGGTTACAGACTTAAAAAATTCCAACTTTTGCTGAAGCCCTAATTTTCCATCTTTCCAATCAAGATCCCGAACTAGGGTTTAATCATGCCCGGTCTTCTACCCAACCAAAAAATTCGATCTTGGTCTCTAAATTTCAATTTTCCTGAGTAGCATTCAGCCATGGATTCCGATTCCAAGAATTCTAACTTTCTCCGAAACCCTAAATTCCAGAAGCCAGGAATAAAGGTGGTCCAAAATTAATTCTGTTTTGACAGAAATATGTACCTAATTGTTTCTGCTATAACTCTGAAATTTTTGCGCGTTCTTCCGGAAATAAGAAAAGCTTACTTCCACCGTTTTTTAAAATCACAGCTTCTAGAAGGTTTACATGATTTCGTAAAAACCACGAGTTTTTAGAAAATGTGTTTTATTTCATAAATGGTATCTACAAAGTATGCGCATTCTACATGATAACTACTTTCTATAGTTTGCGCATGCGTCCGGAAATAAGAAAAGATTAAATTCCACTTTTTTTTTAAATCACAGCTTCTAGAAGGTTTACATGATTTCGTAAAAAACACGAGTTTTTAGAAAATGTGTATTATTTCCTAAATGGAATCAACAATTTATGCACATTCTACGTCATACAGACATTCTATAGTTTGTGCATGCGTTTGTAAATAAGAAAAGCTTACTTCCCCCGTTTTTTAAAATCACAGTTTCTAAAAGGTTTACATGATTTCTTAAAAAACACGAGTTTTTAGAAAATCTGTTTTATTTCATAAATGGAATCAACAAAGTATGCACATTCAATGTCATAAGGACTTTCTATAGTTTGCGCATGCGTCCGGTAATAAGAAAAGCTTACTTCCACTGTTTTTAGAAAATGTGTTTTATTTCATAAATGGAATCTACAAAGTATGCACATTCTACGTCATAACAACTTTCTATAGTTTGCGCATGCGTCAGGAAATAAGAAAAGCTTACTTCCACCGTGTTTTGAAATCACAGCTTCTAGAAGGTTTACATGATTTCGTAACAAACACGAGTTTTTAGAAAATGTGTTTTATTTCGTAAATGTAATCTACAAAGTATGCACATTCTACGTCATAACAACTTTCTATAGTTTGCGCATGCGTTTGGAAATTAGAAGAGCTTACTTCCCCTCTTTTTTAAAATCACAGCTTCTAGAAGGTTTACATGATTTCTTAAAAAAAACGAGTTTTTAGAAAATGTGTTTTATTTCATAAATGGAATCAAGAAAGTATGCGCATTCTACGTCATAACGACTTTCTATAATTTGCGCATGCATCCGGAAATAAGAAAAGCTTACTTCCACCGTTTTTTAAAATCACAGCTTCTAGAAGGTTTACATGATTTCGTAAAAAACACGAGTTTTGAGAAAATGTGTTTTATTTCATAAATGGAATCAACAAAGTATGCACATTCTACGTCATAACGACTTTCTATAGTTTGCGCATTCATCCGGAAATAAGAAAATCTTGCTTCCACCGTTTTTTGAAATCACAGCTTCTAGAAGGTTTACATGATTTCGTAAAAAACACGAGTTATTAGAAAATGTGTTTTATTTCATAAATGGAATCAACAAAGTATGCACATTCTACATCATAACGACTTTCTATAGTTTGCGCATTCGTCAAGAAATAAGAAAATATTACTTCCCCCGTTTTTTAAAATCACAGCTTCTAGAAGGTTTACATGATTTCGTAAAAAACACCAGTTTTTAGAAAATGTGTTTTATTTCATAAATGGAATCAACAAACTATGCACATTCTACGTCATAACGACTTTCTATAGTTTGCGCATTCGTCAAGAAATAAGAAAATATTACTTCCCCCGTTTTTTAAAATCACAGCTTCTAGAAGGTTTACATGATTTCGTAAAAAACACGAGTTTTTAGAAAATGTGCTTTATTTCATAAATGGAATCTACAAAGTATGCACATTCTACGTCATAAGGAATTTCTATAGTTTGCGTATGCGTCCGGAAATAAGAAAAGCTTACTTCCCCCGTTTTTTAAAATCACAGCTTCTAGAAGGTTTACATGATTTCGTAAAAAACACGAGTTTTTAGAAAATGTGTTTTATTTCATAAATGGAATCAACAGAGTATGCACATTCTACGTCATAACGACATTCTATAGTTTGCGCGTTCGTCCGGAAATAAGAAAAGCTTACTTCCACCGTTTTTTAAAATCACAGCTTCTAGATGGTTTACATGATTTCGTAAAAAACATGAGTTTTTAGGAAATGTGTTTTATTTCATAAATGGAATCTACAAAGTATGCACATTCTACGTCATAACGACTTTCTATAGTTTGCGCATGTGTCCGGAAATAAGAAAAGCTTACTTCCACCATTTTTTGAAATCACAGCTTCTAGAAGGTTTACATGATTTCGTAAAAAACACGAGTTTTTAGAAAATGTGTTTTATTTCATAAATGGAATCAACAAACTATGCACATTCTACGTCATAACGACTTTCTATAGTTTGCGCATTCGTCCGGAAATAAGAAAAGCTTAATTCCACCATTTTTTAAAATCATAGCTTCTAGAAGGTTTACATGATTTCGTAAAAAACACGATTTTTTAGAAAATGTGCTTTATTTCATAAATGGAATCAACAAAGTATGCACATTCTACGTCATAACGACTTTCTATAGTTTGCGCATGCGTCCGGAAATAAGAAAAGCTTACTTCCCCTGTTTTTTAAAATCACAGCTTCTAGAAAGATTACATGATTTCGTAAAAAACACGAGTTTTTAGAAAACGTACTTTATTTCATAAATGGAATCTACAAAGTATGCACATTCTACGTCATAACGATTTTCTATAGTTTGCGCATGCGTCCGGAAATAAGAAAAGCTTACTTCCCCCGTTTTTTAAAATCACAGCTTCTAGAAGGTTTACATGAGTTTTTATAAAATGTGTTTTATTTCATAAATGGAATCAACAAAGTATGCACATTCTACGTCATAACGACATTCTATAGTTTGCGCATGCTTTTGGAAATAAGAAAAGCTTACTTCCCCCGTTTTCTAAAATCACAGCTTCTAGAAGGTTTACATGATTTCTTAAAAAACACCAGTTTTTAGAAAATGTGTTTTATTTCATATATGGAATCAACAAACTATGCACATTCTACATCATAACGACTTTCTATAGTTTGCGCATGCGTCCGGAAATAAGAAGAGCTTACTTCCACCGTTTTTTAAAATAACAACTTCTAGAAGGTTTACATGATTTCTTAAAAAACACGAGTTTTTAGAAAATGTGTTTTATTTCATAAATGGAATCAACAAAGTATGCACACTCTACGTCATAACGACTTTGTATAGTTTGCGCATTCGTCCGGAAATAAGAAAATCTTACTTCCACCGTTTTTTAAAATCACAGCTTCTAGAAGGTTTACATGATTTCGTAAAAAACACGAGTTTTTAGAAAATGTGTTTTATTTCATAAATGGAATCAACAAAGTATGCACATTCTACGTCATAACGACTTTCTATAGTTTGCGCATACGTTTGGAAATAAGAAAAGCTTACTTCCCCCGTTTTTTAAAATCACAGCTTCTAGAAGGTTTACATGATTTCTTAAAAAACATGAGTTTTTAGAAAATGTGTTTTCTTTCATAAATGGAATCAACAAAGTATGCACATTCTACGTCATAACGACATTCTATAGTTTGCGCATTCATCCGGAAATAAGAAAAGCTTACTTCAACCGTTTTTTAAAATCACAGCTTCTAGAAGGTTTACATGATTTCGTAAAAAGCACGAGTTTTCAGAAAATGTGTTTTATTTCATAAATGGAATCTACAAAGTATGCACATTCTACATCATAACGACTTTCTATAGTTTGCGCATGCGTCCGGAAATAAGAAAAGCTTACTTCCCCCGTTTTTTAAAATCATAGCTTGTAGAATGTTTACATGATTTCTTAAAAAACATGAGTTTTTAGAAAATGTGTTTTATTTCATAAATGGAATCAACAAAGTATGCACATTCTACGTTATAACGACTTTCTATAGTTTGCGCATGCGTTTGGAAATAAGAAAAGCTTACTTCCCCCGTTTTTTAAAATCACAGCTTCTAGAAGGTTTACATGATATCTTAAAAAACACGAGTTTTTAGAAAATGTGTTTTATTTCATAAATGAAATCAATAAAGTATGCACATTATACATCATAACGACTTTCTATAGTTTGCGCATGCGTCCGGAAATAAGAAAAGCTTACTTCCACCGTTTCTTAAAATCACAACTTCTAGAAGGTTTACATGATTTCTTAAAAAACACGAGTTTTTAGAAAATGTGTTTTATTTCATCAATGGAATCAACAAAGTATGCACATTCTACGTCATAACGACTTTCTATAGTTTGCGCATTCATCCGGAAATAAGAAAATCTTACTTCCACCGTTTTTTAAAATCACAGTTTCTAGAAGGTTTACATGATTTCGTAAAAAACATGAGTTTTTAGAAAATGTGTTTTATTTCATAATTGGAATCTACAAAGTATGCACATTCTATGTCATAACGACTTTCTATAGTTTGCGCATGCATCCGGAACTAAGAAAAGCTTACTTCCACCGTTTTTTGAAATCACAGCTTCTAGAAGGTTTACATGATTTCGTAAAAAACATGAGTTTTTAGAAAATGTGTTTTATTTCATAAATGGAATCAACAAAGTATGCACATTCTACGTCATAACGACTTTCTATAGTTTGCGCATGCGTTTGGAAATAAGAAAAGCTTACTTCCCCCGTTTATTAAAATCACAGCTTCTAGAAGGTTTACATGATTTCTTAAAAAACACGAGTTTTTAGAAAATGTGTTTTATTTCATAAATGGAATCAACAAAGTATGCACATTCTACGTCATAACGAATTTCTATAGTTTGCGCTTGCGTCCAGAAATAAGAAAAGCTTACTTCCACCGTTTTTTAAAATCACAGCTTCTAGAAGGTTTACATGATTTCGTAAAAAACACGAGTTATTAGAAAATGTGTTTTATTTCATAAATGGAATCAACAAAGTATGCACATTCTACATCATAACGACATTCTATAGTTTGCGCGTTCTTCCGGAAATAAGAAAAGCTTACTTCCACTGTTTTTTAAAATCACAGCTTCTAGAAGGTTTACATGATTTCGTAAAAAACATGAGTTTTTAGTAAATGTGTTTTATTTCATAAATGGAATCTACAAAGTATGCACATTCTACGTCATAACAACTTTCTATAGTTTGCGCATGCGTCCGAAAATAAGAAAACCTTACTTCCACCGTTTTTTTGAAATCACAGCTTCTAGAAGGTTTACATGATTTCGTAAAAAACACGAGTTTTTAGAAAATGTGTTTTATTTCATAAATGGAATCAACAAAGTATGCACATTCTACGTCATAACGACTTTCTATAGTTTGCGCATTCGTCCGGAAATAAGAAAAGCTTAATTCCACCATTTTTTAAAATCACAGCTTCTAGAAGGTTTACATGATTTCGTAAAAAACACGAGTTTTTAGAAAATGTGCTTTATTTCATAAATGGAATCTACAAACTATGCACATTCTATGTCATAACGAATTTCTATAGTTTGCGCATGCATCCGGAAATAAGAAAATCTTACCTCCACTGTTTTATAAAATCACAGCTTCTTGAAGGTTTACATGATTTGTTAAAAAACATGAGTTTTTAGAAAATGTGTTTTATTTCATAAATGGAATCAACAAAGTATGCACATTCTACGTCATATCAACGTTCTATAGTTTGCGCATGCGTTTGGAAATAAGAAAAGCTTACTTCCCCTGTTTTTTAAAATCACAGCTTCTAGAAGGTTTACATGATTTCTTAAAAAACACGAGTTTTTAGAAAATGTGTTTATTTCATAAATGGAATCAACAAAGTATGCACATTCTACGTCATAACGACTTTCTATAGTTTGCGCATGCGTCCGGAAATAAGAAAAGCTTACTTCCACCGTTTTTTAAAATCACAGCTTCTAGAAGGTTTACATGATTTCGTAAAAAACACGAGTTTTTAGAAAATGTGTTTTATTTCATAAATGGAATCAACAAAGTATGCACATTCTACGTCATAACGACTTTCTCTAGTTTGGGCATGCGTTTGGAAATAAGAAAAGCTTACTTCCACCGTTTTTTAAAATCACATCTTCTAGAAGGTTTACATGATTTCATAAAAAACATGAGTTTTTAGAAAATGTTTTTTATTTCATAAATGGAATCTACAAAATAAGCACATTCTATGTCATAACGAATTTCTATAGTTTGCGCATGCATCCGGAAATAAGAAAAGCTTACTTCCACCGTTTTTTGAAATCACAGCTTCTAGAAGTTTTACATGATTTCGTAAAAAACACGAGTTTTTAGAAAATGTACTTTATTTCATAAATGGAATCTACAAAGTATGCACATTCTACGTCATAACGACTTTCTATAGTTTGCGCATGCGTCCGGATATAAGAAAAGCTTACTTCCCCCGTCTTTTAAAATCACAGCTTCTAGAAGGTTTACATGATTTCGTAAAAAACATGAGCTTTTAGAAAATGTACTTTATTTCATAAATGGAATCTACAAAGTATGCACATTCTACGTCATAACGACTTTCTATAGTTTGCGCATCCGTCCGGAAATAAGAAAAGCTTACTTCCCCCGTTTTTTAAAATCACAGCTTCTAGAAAGTTTACATGATTTCTTAAAAAACACGAGTTTTTAGAAAATGTGTTTTATTTCATAAATGGAATCAACAAAGTATGCACATTCTACGTCATAACGACTTTCTATAGTTTGCGCATGCGTCCGGAAATAAGAAAAGCTTACTTCCCCCATTTTTTAAAATCATAGCTTCTAGAAGGTTTACATGATTTCTTAAAAAACACGAGTTTTTAGAAAATGTGTTTTATTTTATAAATGGAATCAACAAAGTATGCACATTCTACGTCATAACGACTTTCTATAGTTTGCGCATGCGTCCGGAAATAAGAAAAGCTTACTTCCACCGTTTTTTAAAATCACAGCTTCTAGAAGGTTTACATGATTTCATAAAAAACACGAGTTTTTAGAAAATGTGTTTTATTTCATAAATGGAATCAACAAAGTATGCACATTCTACGTCATAACGACTTTCTATAGTTTGCGCATGCGTCCGGAAATAAGAAAAGCTTACTTCCCCCATTTTTTAAAATCATAGCTTCTAGAAGGTTTACATGATTTCTTAAAAAACACGAGGTTTTAGAAAATGTGTTTTATTTTATAAATGGAATCAACAAAGTATGCACATTCTACGTCATAACGACTTTCTATAGTTTGCGCATGCGTCCGGAAATAAGAAAAGCTTACTTCCACCGTTTTTTAAAATCACAGCTTCTAGAAGGTTTACATGATTTCGTCAAAAACAAGAGTTTTTAGAAAATATGCTTTATTTCATAAATGGAATCTACAAAGTATTCACATTCTACGTCATAACGACTTTCTATAGTTTGCGCATGCCTCCGGAAATAAGAAAATCTTACTACCCCCGTTTTTTAAAATCGCAGCTTTTAGATGGTTTACATGATTTCTTAAAAAACACGAGTTTTTAGAAAATGTGTTTTATTTCATAAATGGAATCAACAAAGTATGCACATTCTACGTCATAACTAATTTCTATAGTTTGCGCATGCGTCTGGAAATAAGAAAAGCTTACTTCCCCCGTTTTTTAAAATCATAGCTTCTAGAAGGTTTACATGATTTCTTAAAAAACACGAGTGTTTAGAAAATGTGTTTTATTTTATAAGTGGAATCAACAAAGTATGCACATTCTACGTCATAACGACTTTCTATAATTTGCGCATTCGTACGGAAATAAGAAAATCTTCCACCGTTTTTTAAAATCACATTTTCTAGAAGGTTTACATGATTTCATAAAAAACACGAGTTTTTAGAAAATGTGTTTTATTTCATAAATGGAATCTACAAAGTATGCACATTCTACGTCATAACGACTTTCTATAGTTTGCGCATGCATCCGGAAATAAGAAAATCTTACTTCCACCGTTTTTTGAAATCACAGCTTCTAGAAGGTTTACATGATTTCGTAAAAAACACGAGTTTTTAGAAAATGTACTTTATTTCATAAATGGAATCTACAAAGTATGCACATTCTACGTCATAACGACTTTCTATAGTTTGCGCATACATCCAGAAATAAGAAAAGCTTACTTCCCCCATTTTTTAAAATCACACCTTCTAGAAGGATTACATGATTTCGTAAAAAACACGAGTTTTTAGAAAATGTACTTAATTTCATAAATGGAATCTACAAAGTATGCACATTCTACGTCATAACGACTTTCTTTAGTTTGCGCATACATCCAGAAATAAGAAAAGCTTACTTCCCCCATTTTTTAAAATCACACCTTCTAGAAGGATTACATGATTTCGTAAAAACACGAGTTTTTAGAAAATGTACTTTATTTCATAAATGGAATCTAAAAAGTATGCACATTCTACGTCATAACGACTTTCTATAGTTTGCGCATGCGTCCGGAAATAAGAAAAGCTTACTTCCCCCGTTTTTAAAAATCACAGCTTCTAGAAGGTTTACATGAGTTTTTAGAAAATGTGTTTTAAGGAAATAAGAAAAGGTTATTTCCCCCGTTTTTTAAAATCACAGCTTCTAGAAGGTTTACATGATTTCGCTAAAAACACGAGTTTTCAGAAAATGTGTTTTATTTCTTAAATGGAATCTACAAAGTATGCACATTCTACGTCATAACGACTTTCTATAGTTTGTGCATGCGTCCGGAAATAAGAAAAGCTTACTTCCCCCGTTTTTTAAAATCACAGCTTCTAGAAAGTTTACATGATTTCTTAAAAAACACGAGTTTTTAGAAAATGTGTTTTATTTCATAAATGGAATCAACAAAGTATGCACATTCTACGTCATAACGAATTTCTATAGTTTGCGCATGCGTCCGGAAATAAGAAAAGCTTACTTCCCCCGTTTTTTAAAATCATAGCTTCTAGAAGGTTTACACGACATTCTATAGTTTGCGCATACGTCCGGAAATAAGAAAAGCTTACTTACCCCGTTTTTTAAAATCACAGCTTCTAGAAGGTTTACATGAGTTTTTAGAAAATGTGTTTTGTTTCATAAATGGAATCAAGAAAGTATGCACATTCTACGTCATAACGACATTCTATAGTTTGCGCATGCGTTTGGAAATAAGAAAAGCTTACTTCCCCCGTTTTCTAAAATCACATCTTCTAGAAGGTTTACATGATTTCTTAAAAAACACCAGTTTTTAGAAAATGTGTTTTATTTCATAAATGGAATCAATAAACTATGCACATTCTACATCATAACGACTTTCTATAGTTTGCGCATGCGTCCGGAAATAAGAAGAGCTTACTTCCACCGTTTTTTAAAATAACAGCTTCTAGAAGGTTTACATGATTACTTAAAAAACACGAGTTTTTAGAAAATGTGTTTTATTTCATAAATGGAATCAACAAAGTATGCACATTCTACGTCATAACGACTTTCTATAGTTTGCGCATTCGTCCGGAAATAAGAAAAGCTTAATTCCACCATTTTTTAAAATCACAGCTTCTACAAGGTTTACATGATTTCGTAAAAAACACGAATTTTTAGAAAATGTGTTTTATTTCATAAATGGAATCTACAAAGTATGCACATTCTACATCATAACGACTTTCTATAGTTTGCGCATGCGTCCGGAAATAAGAAAATATTACCTCCCCCGTTTTTTATAATCACAGCTTCTTGAAGGTTTACATGATTTCTTAAAAAACATGAGTTTTTAGAAAATGTTTTTATTTCATAAATGGAATCAACAAAGTATGCACATTCTACGTCATAACGACATTCTATAGTTTGCGCAGGCGTTTGGAAATAAGAAAAGCTTACTTCCCCCGTTTTTTAAAATCACAGCTTCTAGAAGGCTTACATGATTTCTTAAAAAACACCAGTTTTTAAAAAATGTGTTTTATTTCATAAATGGAATCAACAAAGTATGCACATTCTATGTCATAACGACTTTCTATAGTTTGCGCATGCGTTTGGAAATAAGAAAAGTTTACTTCCCCCGTTTTTTAAAATCACAGCTTCTAGAAGGTTTACATGATATCTTAAAAAACACGAGTTTTTAGAAAATGAGTTTTATTTCATAAATGGAATCAATAAATTATGCACATTCTACGTCATAACGATTTTCTATAGTTTGCGCATGCATCCGGAAATAAGAAAAACTTGCTTCCACCGTTTATTAAAATCACAGCTTCTAGAAGGTTTACATGATTTCTTAAAAAACAGGAGTTTTTAGAAAATGTGTTTTATTTCATCAACGGAATCAACAAAGTATGCACATTCTACGTCATAACGAATTTCTATACTTTGCGCATTCATCCGGAAATAAGAAAATCTTACTTCCACCGTTTTTTAAAATCACAGTTTCTAGAAGGTTTACATGATTTCGTAAAAAACATGAGTTTTTAGAAAATGTGTTTTATTTCATAAATGGAATCTACAAAGTATGCACATTCTACGTCATAACGACTTTCTATAGTTTGCGCATGCGTTTGGAAATAATAAAAGCTTACTTTCCCCGTTTTTTAAAATCACAGCTTCTAGAAGGTTTACATGATTTCTTAAAAAACACGAGTTTTTAGAAAATGTGTTTTATTTCATAAATGGAATCAACAAAGTATGCACATTCTACGTCATAACGACTTTCTATAGTTTGCGCATGCGTCCGGAAATAAGAAAAGCTTACTTCCACCGTTTTTTAAAATCACAGCTTCTAGAAGGTTTACATGATTTCTTAAAAAACACGAGTTTTTAGAAAATGTGTTTTATTTCATAAATGGAATCAACAAAGTATGCACATTCTACGTCATAACGACTTCCTATAGTTTGCGCATTCGTCCAGAAATAAGAAAAGCTTACTTCCACCGTTTTTTAAAATCACAACTTCTAGAAGGTTTACATGATTTCGTAAAAAACATGAGTTTTTAGAAAATGTGTTTTATTTTATAAATGGAATCAACAAAGTATGCACATTCTACGTCATAACGACTTTCTATAGTTTGCGCATGCATCCGGAAATAAGAAAAGCTTACTTCCACTGTTTTTTGAAATCACGGCTTCTAGAAGGTTTACATGATTTCGTAAAAAACATGAGTTTTTAGAAAATGTGTTTTATTTCATAAATGGAATCAACAAAGTATGCACATTCTACGTCATAACGACTTTCTATAGTTTGCGCATGCGTTTGGAAATAAGAAAAGCTTACTTTCCCCCGTTTTTTTAAATCACAGCTTCTAGAAGGTTTACATGATTTCTTAAAAAACACGAGTTTTTAGAAAATGTGTTTTATTTCATAAATGGAATCAACAAAGTATGCACATTCTACGTCATAACGACTTTCTATAGTTTGCACATGCGTCCGGAAATAAGAAAAGATTACTTCCACCGTTTTTTATAATCACAGCTTCTAGAAGGTTTACATGATTTCGTAAAAAACAAAAGTTATTAGAAAATGTGTTTTATTTCATAAATGGAATCAACAAAGTATGCACATTCTACATCATAACGACATTCTATAGTTTGCGCGTTCATCCGGAAATAAGAAAAGCTTACTTCCGCCGTTTTTTAAAATCACAGCTTCTAGAAGGTTTACATGATTTCGTAAAAAACACTAGTTTTTAGGAAATGTGTTTTATTTCATTAATGGAATCTACAAAGTATGCACATTCTACGTCATAACGACTTTCTATAGTTTGCGCATGCATCCGGAAATAAGAAAAGCTTACTTCCACCGTTTTATTAAATCACAGCTTCTAGAAGGTTTACATGATTTCGTAAAAAACACGAGTTTTTAGAAAATGTGTTTTATTTCATAAATGGAATCAACAAAGTATGCACATTCTACGTCATAACGACTTTCTATAGTTTGCGCATGCGTCTTGAAATAAGAAAATATTACCTCCCCCGTTTTTTAAAATCACAGCTTCTTGAAGGTTTACACGATTTCTTAAAAAACATGAGTTTTTAGAAAATGTGTTTTATTTCATAAATGGACTCAACAAAGTATGCGCATTCTACGTCATAATGACTTTCTATAGTTTGCGCATGCGTCCGGAAATAAGAAAAGCTTACTTCCAACGTTTTTCAAAATCACAGCTTCTATAAGGTTTACATGATTTCGTAAAAAACATGAGTTTTTAGAAAATGTGTTTTATTTCATTAATGGAATCAACAAAGTATGCACATTCTACGTCATAACGACTTTCTATAGTTTGCGCATGCGTCCGGAAATAAGAAAAGCTTACTTCCACCGTTTTTTAAAATCACAGCTTCTAGAAGGTTTACATGATTTCGTAAAAAACACGAGTTTTTAGAAAATGTGTTTTATTTCATAAATGGAATCAACAAAGTATGCAAATTCTACATCATAACGACTTTCTATAGTTTGCGCATTCGTCCGGAAATAAGAAAATCTTACTTCCACCGTTTTTTAAAATCACAGCTTCTAGAAGGTTTACATGATTTCGTAAAAAACACGAGTTTTTAGAAAATGTGTTTTATTTCATAAATGGAATCTACAAAGTATGCACATTCTACGTCATAACGACTTTCTATAGTTTGCGCATGCGTCCGGAAATAAGAAAAGCTTACTTCCACCGTTTTTTGAAATCACAGCTTCTAGAAGGTTTACATGATTTCGTAAAAAACACGAGTTTTTAGAAAATGTGTTTTATTTCATAAATGTAATCTACAAAGTATGCACATTCTACGTCATAACGACTTTCTATAGTTTGCGCATGCGTCCGGAAATAAGAAAAGCTTACTTCCCCCGTTTTAAAAATCACAGCTTCTAGGAGGTTTACATGATTTCTTAAAAAACACGAGTTTTTAGAAAATGTGTTTTATTTCATAAATGGAATCAACAAAGTATGCACATTCTACGTCATAACGACTTTCTCTAGTTTGCGCATGCATTTGGAAATAATAAAAGCTTACTTCCCCTGTTTTTTAAAATCACAACTTCTAGAAGGCTTCCATGATTTCTTAAAAAACACGAGTTTTTAGAAAATGTGTTTTATTTCATCAATGGAATCAACAAAGTATGCACATTCTAAGTCATAACGACTTTCTATAGTTTGCGCATGCGTCCGGAAATAAGAAAAGCTTACTTCCACCGTTTTTAAAATCACAGCTTCTAGAAGGTTTACATGATGTTCTAAAAAACACGAGTTTCTAGAAAATGTGTTTTATTTCATAAATTCTATCAACAAAGTATGCATATTCTACGTCATAACGAATTTCTATAGTTTGCGCATTCGTCCCGAAATAAGAAAATCTTACTTCCACCGTTTTTTAAAATAACAGCTTCTAGAAGGTTTACATGATTTCGTAAAAAACACGAGTTTTTAGAAAATGTTTTTTATTTCATAAATTCTATCTACAAAATATGCACATTCTACGTCATAACGACTTTCTATAGTTTGCGCATGCGTCCGGAAATAAGAAAAGCTTACTTCCACCGTTTTTTGAAATCACAGCTTCTAGAAGGTTTACATTATTTCGTAAAAAACATGAGTTTTTAGAAAATGTGTTTTATTTCATAAATGTAATCTACAAAGTATGCACATTCTACGTCATAACGACTTTCTATAGTTTGCGCATGCGTCCGGAAATAAGAAAAGCTTACTTCCCCCGTTTTTAAAAATCACAGCTTCTAGGAGGGTTACATGATTTCTTAAAAAACACGAGTTTTTAGAAAATGTGTTTTATTTCATAAATGGAATCAACAAAGTATGCACATTCTACATCATAACGACTTTCTATAGTTTGCGCATGCGTCCGGAAATAAGAAAAGCTTACTTCCACCGTTTTTTAAAATCACAGCTTCTAGAAGGTTTACATGATTTCGTAAAAAACACGAGTTTTTAGAAAATGTGTTTTATTTCATAAATGGAATCTACAAAGTATGAACATTCTACGTCATAACGAATTTCTATAGTTTGCGCATGCGTCCGGAAATAAGAAAAGCTTACTTCCCCCGTTTTTAAAAATCACAGCTTCTAGGAGGTTTACATGATTTCTTAAAAAACATGAGTTTTTAGAAAATGTGTTTTATTTCATAAATGGAATCAACAAAGTATGCACATTCTACGTCATAACGACTTTCTCTAGTTTGCGCATGCGTTTGGAAATAAGAAAAGCTTACTTCCCCCGTTTTTTAAAATCACAACTTCTAGAAGGTTTACATGATTTCTTAAAAAACACGAGTTTTTAGAAAATGTGTTTTATTTCATCAATGGAATCAACAAAGTATGCACATTCTATGTCATAACGACTTTCTATAGTTTGCGCATTCGTCCAAAAATAAGAAAATATTACTTCCACCATTTTTTAAAATCACAACTTCTAGAAGGTTTACATGATTTCGTAAAAAAAAACGAGTTTTTAGAAAATGCGCTTTATTTCATAAATGGAATCTACAAAGTATGCACATTCTACGTCATAACGAATTTCTATAGTTTGGGCATGCGTCCGGAAATAAGAAAAGCTTACTTACCCCGTTTTTTAAAATCACAGCTTCTAGAAGGTTTACATGATTTCTTAAAAAACATGAGTTTTTACAAAATATTTTTATTTCATAAATGGAATCAACAAAGTATGCACATTCTACGTCATAACGACTTTCTATAGTTTGCGCATGCATCCGGAAATAAGAAAAGGTTACTTCCCCCGTTTTTTGAAATCACAGCTTCTAGAAGGTTTACATGATTTCGTAAAAAACACGAGTTTTAAGAAAAGTATTTTATTTCATAAATGGAATCAAGAACGTATGCACATTCTATGCCATAACGACTTTCTATAGTTTGCGCATTCGTTTGGAAATAAGAAAAGCTTACTTCCCCCGTTTTTTAAAATCACAACTTCTAGAAGGTTTACATGATTTCTTAAAAAACACGAGTTTTTAGAAAATGTGTTTTATTTCATAAATGGAATCAACAAAGTATGCACATTCTACGTCATAACGACTTCCTATAGTTTGCGCATTCGTCCAGAAATAAGAAAAGCTTACTTCCACCATTTTTTAAAATCACAACTTCTAGAAGGTTTACTTGATTTCGTAAAAAACACGAGTTTTTAGAAAATGTGCTTTATTTCATAAATGGAATCTACAAAGTATGCACATTCTACGTCATAACGAGTTTCTATAGTTTGCGCATGCGTCCGGGAATAAGAAAAGCTTACTTCCCCCGTTTTTTAAAATCACAGCTTATAGAAGGTTTACATGATTTATTAAAAAACACGAGTTTTTAGAAAATGTCTTTTATTTCATAAATGGAATCAACAAAGTATGCACATTCTACGTCATAACGACTTTCTATAGTTTTTGCATGCGTCCGTAAATAATAAAAGCTTACTTCCACCGTTTTTTAAAGTCACAGCTTCTAGAAGGTTTACATGATTTCGTATAAAACATGAGTTTTTAGAAAATGTGTTTTATTTCATAAATGGAATCAACAAAGTATGCACATTCTACATCATAATGACTTTCTATAGTTTGCGCATGCATCCGGAAATAAGAAAATCTTACTTCCACCGTTTTTTAAATTCACAGCTTCTAGAAGGTTTACATGATTTCGTAAAAAACACGAGTCTCTAGAAAATTTGTTTTATTTCATAAATGGAATCTACAAAGTATGCACATTCTACGTCATAACGACTTTCTATAGTTTGCGTATGCGTCTGGAAATAAGAAAAGCTTACTTCCACCGTTTTTTGAAATCACAGCTTCTAGAAGGTTTACATGATTTCGTAACAAACACGAGTTTTTAGAAAATTTGTTTTATTTCATAAATGTAATCTACAAAGTATGCACATTCTACGTCATAACAACTTTCTATAGTTTGCGCATGCGTTTGGAAATTAGAAAAGCTTACTTCACCTCTTTTTTAAAATCACAGCTTCTAGAAGGTTTACATGATTTCTTAGAAAACATGAGTTTTTAGAAAATGTGTTTTATTTCATAAATGGAATCAACAAAGTATGCACATTCTACGTCATAACGACTTTCTAAACTTTGCGCATGCATCCGGAAATAAGAAAAGCTTATTTCCACCGTTTTTTAAAATCACAGCTTCTAGAAGGTTTACATGATTTCGTAAAAGACACGAGTTTTTAGAAAATGTGTTTTATTTCATAAATGGAATCAACAAAGTATGCACATTATACGTCATAACGACTTTCTATAGTTTGCGCATTCGTCCGGAAATAAGAAAATCTTACTTCCACCATTTTTTAAAATCACAGCTTCTAGAAGCTTTACATGATTTCGTAAAAAACACGAGTTTTTAGAAAATGTGTTTTATTTCATAAATGGAATCTACAAAGTATGCACATTCTATGTCATAACGAGTTTCTATAGTTTGCGCATGCGTCCGGGAATAAGAAAAGCTTACTTCCCCCGTTTTTAAAAATCACAGCTTCTAGAAGGTTTACATGATTTCGTAAAAAACACGAGTTTTGAGAAAATGTGTTTTATTTCATAAATGGAATCAACAAAGTATGCACATTCTACGTCATAACGACTTTCTATAGTTTGCGTATGCGTCCGGAAATAAGAAAAGCTTACTTCCATCGTTTTTTAAAATCACGGCTTCTAGAAGGTTTACATGATTTTTTAAAAAACGCGAGTTTTTAGAAAATGTGTTTTATTTCATAAATGGAATCAACAAAGTATGCACATTCTACGTCATAACGACTTTCTATAGATTGGGCATTCGTCCGGAAATAAGAAAAGCTTACTTCCCTCGTTTTTTAAAATCACAGCTTCTAGAAGAATTACATGATTTCGTAAAAAACACGAGTTTTTAGAAAATGTGTTTTATTTCATAAATGGAATCTACAAAGTATGCACATTCTACGTCATAACGAATTTCTATAGTTTGCGCATGCGTCCAGAAATAAGAAAAGCTTACTTCCACCGTTTTTTAAAATCACAGCTTCTAGAAGGTTTACATGATTTCGTAAAAAACACGAGTTTTTAGAAAATGTGTTTTATTTCATAAATGGAATCTACAAAGTATGCACATTCTACGTCATAACGAATTTCTATAGTTTGTGCATGCATTCGGAAATAAGAAAAGGTTACTTCCCCCGTTTTTTGAAATCACAGCTTCTAGAAGGTTTACATGATTTCGTAAAAAACACGAGTTTTTAGAAAAGTGTTTTATTTCATAAATGGAATCAAGAAAGTATGCACATTCTACGCCATAACGACTTTCTATAGTTTGCGCATTCGTTTGGAAATAAGAAAAGCTTACTTCCCCCCGTTTTTTAAAATCACAACTTCTAGAAGGTTTACATGATTTCTTAAAAAACACGAGTTTTTAGAAAATGTGTTTTATTTCATAAGTGGAATCAACAAAGTATGCACATTCTACGTCATAACGACTTTCTAAAGTTTGCGCATGCGTCCGGAAATAAGAAAAGCTTATTTCCACCATTTTTTAAAATCACAGCTTCTAGAAGGTTTACATGATTTCGTAAAAAACACGATTTTTTAGAAAATGTGTTTTATTTCATAAATGGAATCAACAAAGTATGCACATTCTACGTCATAACGACTTTCTATAGTTTGCGCATTCGTCCGGAAATAAGAAAATCTTACTTCCACCATTTTTTAAAATCACAGCTTCTAGAAGCTTTACATGATTTCGTAAAAAACACGAGTTTTTAGAAAATGTGTTTTATTTCATAAATGGAATCTACAAAGTATGCACATTCTACGTCATAACGACTTTCTATAGTTTGCGGATGCGTCCGGAAATAACAAAAGCTTACTTCCACCGTTTTTTGAAATCACAGCTTCTAGAAGGTTTACATGATTTCGTAAAAAACACGAGTTTTTAGAAAATGTATTTTATTTCGTAAATGAAATATACAAAGTATGCACATTCTACGTCATAACGACTTTCTATAGTTTGCGCATGCGTCCGGAAATAAGAAAAGCTTACTTCCCCCGTTTTTAAAAATCACAGCTTCTCGGAGGTTTACATGATTTCTTAAAAAACACGAGTTTTTAGAAAATGTGTTTTATTTCATAAATGGAATCAACAAAGTATGCACATTCTACGTCATAACGACTTTCTCTATTTTGCGCATGCGTTTGGAAATAAGAAAAGCTTACTTCCCCCGTTTTTTGAAATCACAGCTTCTAGAAGGTTTACATGATTTCGAAAAAAACACGAGTTTTTAGAAAATGTGCTTTATTTCATAAATGGAATCCACAAAGTATGCCCATTCTACGTCATAACGAATTTCTATAGTTTGCGCATACGTCCGGAAATAAGAAAAGCTTACTTCCCCCGTTTTTTGAAATCACAGCTTCTAGAAGGTTTACATGATTTCTTAAAAAACACAAGTTGTTACAAAATTTGTTTTATTTCATAAATGGTATCAACAAAGTATGCACATTCTACGTCATAACGACTTTCTATAGTTTGCGCATGCGTCCGGAAATAAGAAAAGCTTACTTCCCCCGTTTTTTAAAATCATAGCTTCTAGAAGGTTTACATGATTTCTTAAAAAACACGAGTTTTTAGAAAATGTGTTTTATTTTATAAATGGAATCAACAAAGTATGCACATTCTACGCCATAACGACTTTCTATAGTTTGCGCATGCGTCCGGAAATAAGAAAAGCTTACTTCCACCGTTTTTTAAAATCACAGCTTCTAGAAGGTTTACATGATTTCTTAAAAAACACGAGTTTTTAGAAAATGTGTTTTATTTCATAAATGGAATCAACAAACTATGCACATTCTACGTCATAACAACTTTCTATAGTTTGCGCATGTGTTTGGAAATAAGAAAAGGTTACTTCCACCGTTTTTTAAAATCACAGCTTCTAGAAGGTTTACATGATTTCGTAAAAAACACGAGTTTTTAGAAAATGTGTTTTATTTCATAAATGGAATCTACAAAGTATGAACATTCTACGTCATAACGAATTTCTATAGTTTGCGCATGCGTCCGGAAATAAGAAAAGCTTACTTCCCCCGTTTTTAAAAATCACAGCTTCTAGGAGGTTTACATGATTTCTTAAAAAACATGAGTTTTTAGAAAATGTGTTTTATTTCATAAATGGAATCAACAAAGTATGCACATTCTACGTCATAACGACTTTCTCTAGTTTGCGCATGCGTTTGGAAATAAGAAAAGCTTACTTCCCCCGTTTTTTAAAATCACAACTTCTAGAAGGTTTACATGATTTCTTAAAAAACACGAGTTTTTAGAAAATGTGTTTTATTTCATCAATGGAATCAACAAAGTATGCACATTCTATGTCATAACGACTTTCTATAGTTTGCGCATTCGTCCAGAAATAAGAAAATATTGCTTCCACCATTTTTCAAAATCACAGCTTCTAGAAGGTTTACATGATTTCGTAAAAAACACGAGTTTTTAGAAAATGTGCTTTATTTCATAAATGGAATCTACAAAGTATGCACATTCTATGTCATAACGAGTTTCTATAGTTTGCGCATGCGTCTGGGAATAAGAAAAGATTACTTCCCCCATTTTATAAAATCACAGCTTCTAGAAGGTTTACATGATTTCTTAAAAATACGAATTTTTAGAAAATGTCATTTATTTCATAAATGGAATCAACAAAGTATGCACATTCTACGTCATAACGATTTTCTATAGTTTGCGCATGCGTCCGGAAATAAGAAAAGCTTACTTCCACCATTTTTTAAAATCACAGCTTCTACAAGATTAACCTGATTTCGTAAAAAACACGAGTTTTTAGAAAATGTGTTTTATTTCATAAATGGAATCAACAAAGTATGCACATTCTACATCATAACGACTTTCTATAGTTTAAGCATTCGTCCGGAAATAAGAAAAGCTTACTTCCACCGTTTTTTAAAACCATAGCTTCTAGAAGGTTTACATGATTTCGTAAAAAAAAGGAGTTTTTAGAAAATGTGTTTTATTTCATAAATGGAATCTACAAAGTATGCACATTCTACGTCATAACTACTTTCTATAGTATGCGCATGCGTCCGGAAATAAGAAAAGCTTACTTCCACCGTTTTTTAAAATCACAGCTTCTAGAAGGTTTACATGATTTCGTAAAAAAAACGAGTTTTCTGAAAATGTGTTTTATTTCATAAATGGAATCTACAAAATATGCACATTCTACGTCATAACGACTTTCTATAGTTTGCGCATGTCTCCGGAAATAAGAAAAGATTACTTCCACCCTTTTTTAAAACCACAGCTTCCAGAAGGTTTACATGATTTCGTAAAAAACACGAGTTTTTAGAAAATGTGTTTTATTTCATAAATGGAATCTACAAAGTATGCACATTCTACGTCATAACGACTTTCTATAGTTTGCGAATGCGGCCGGAAATAAGAAAAGCTTACTTCCCCCGTTTTTTAAAATCACAGCTTCTAGAAGGTTTACATGATTTGTTAAAAAACATGAGTTTTTAGAAAATGTGTTTTATTTCATAAATAGAATCAACAAAGTATGCACATTCTACGTCATAACAACTTTCTATAGTTTGCGCATGCGTTTGGAAATAAGAAAAGCTTACTTCCCCCATTTTTTAAAATCGCAGCTTCTAGAAGCGTTACATGATTTCTTAAAAAACACGAGTTTTTAGAAAATGTGTTTTATTTCATAAATGGAATCTACAAAGTATGCACATTCTACGTCATAAGGACTTTCTATAGTTTACGCATGCGTCCGGAAATAAGAAAAGCTTACTTCCACCGTTTTTTAAAATCACATCTTCTAGAAGGTTTACATGATTTCTTAAAAAACATGAGTTTTTGGAAAATGTGTTTTATTTCATAAATGGAATCAACAAAGTATGCACATTCTACGTCATAACGACTTTCTATAGTTTGCGCATGCGTCCGGAAATAAGAAAAGCTTACTTCCCCTGTTTTTTAAAATCACAGCTTCTAGAAGGTTTACATGATTTCTTAAAAAACACGAGTTTGTAGAAAATGTGTTTTATTTCATAAATGGAATCAACAAAGTATGCACATTCTACGTCATAACGACTTTCTATAGTTTGCGCATGGGTCCGGAAATAAGAAAAGCTTACTTCCCCCGTTTTTTAAAATCACAACTTCTAGAAGGTTTACATGATTTCTTAAAAAACACGAGTTTTTAGAAAATGTGCTTTCTTTCATAAATGGAATCAACAAAGTATGCACATTCTACGTCATAACGACTTTCTATAGTTTGCACATTCGTCCGGAAATAAGAAAAGCTTACTTCCACCATTTTTCAAAATCACAGCTTCTAGAAGGTTTACATGATTTCTTAAAAAACACAAGTTTTTAGAAAATGTGTTTTATTTCATAAATGGAATCAACAAAGTATGCACATTCTACGTCATAACGACCTTCTATAGTTTGCGCATCCGTCCGGAAATAAGAAAAGCTTGCTTCCAACGTTTTTCAAAATCACAGCTTCTAGAAGGTTTACATGATTTCTTAAAAAACACGATTTTTTAGAAAATGTGTTTTATTTCATAAATGGAATCAACAAAGTATGCACATTCTACGTCATAACGACTTTCTATAGTTTACGCATTCGTCCGGAAATAAGAAAAGCTTACTTCCACCGTTTTTTAAAACCACAGCTTCTAGAAGGTTTACATGATTTCTTAAAAAACACGAGTTTTTAGAAAATGTGTTTTATTTCATAAATGGAATCTACAAAGTATGCACATTCTACGTCATAATGACTTTCTATAGTTTGCGCATGCGTCATGAAATAAGAAAAGCTTACTTCAACCGTTTTCTAAAATCACAGCTTCTTGAAGGTTTACATGATTTTGTAAAAAACACGAGTTTTAAGAAAATGTGTTTTATTTCATAAATGGAATCAACAAAGTATGCACATTCTACGTCATAACGACTTTCTATAGTTTGCGCATGCGGCCGGAAATAAGAAAAGCTTACTTCCACCGTTTTTTAAAATCACAGCTTCTAGAAGGTTTACATGATTTCTTAAAAAACACGAGTTTTTAGAAAATGTGTTTTATTTCATAAATGGAATCAACAAAGTATGCACATTCTACGACATAACGACTTTCTATAGTTTGCGCATGCGTCCGGAAATAAGAAAAGCTTACTTCCACCGTTTTTTAAAATCACAGCTTCTAGAAGGTTTAGATGATTTCTTAAAAAACACGAGTTTTTAGAAAATGTGTTTTATTTCATAAATGGAATCAACAAAGTATGCACATTCTACGACATAACGAATTTCTATACTTTGCGCATGCGTCCGGAAATAAGAAAAGCTTACTTCCACCGTTTTTTAAAATCACAGCTTCTAGAAGGTTTACATGATTTCGTAAAAAACACAAGTTATTAGAAAATGTGTTTTATTTCATAAATGCAATCAACAAAGTATGCACATTCTACATCATAACGACATTCTATAGTTTGCGCGTTCATCCGGAAATAAGAAAAGCTTACTACCCCATTTTTTAAAATCACAGTTTCTAGAAGGTTTACATGATTTCTTAAAAAACACGAGTTTTTAGAAAATGTGTTTTATTTTATAAATGGAATCAACAAAGTATGCACATTCTACGTCATAACGACTTTCTATAGTTTGCTCATTCGTCCGGAAATAAGAAAAGCTTACTTCCACCGTTTTTTAAAATCACAACTTCTAGAAGGTTTACATGATTTCGTACAAAACACGAGTTTTTAGAAAATGTGTTTTATTTCATAAATCGAATCTACAAAGTATGCACATTCTACGTCATAACGAATTTCTATAGTTTGCGCATGCGTCCGGAAATAAGAAAAGGTTACTTGCCCCGTTTTTTAAAATCACAGCTTCTAGAAGGTTTACATGATTTCTTAAAAAACACGAGTTTTTAGAAAATGTGTTTTATTTCATAAATGGAATCAACAAAGTATGCACATTCTACGTCATAACGACTTTCTATTGTTTGCGCATGCGTCTAGAAATAAGAAAAGCTTACTTCCACCGTTTTTTAAAATCACAGCTTCTAGAAGGTTTACATGATTTCGTAAAAAACACGAGTTTTTAAAAAATGTGTTTTATTTCATAAATGGAATCTAGAAAGTATGCACATTCTACGTCATAACGACTTTCTATAGTTTGCGCATGCGTCCGGAAATCAGAAAAGCTTACTTCCACAGTTTCTTAAAATCACAGCTTCTAGAAGGTTTACATGATTTCTTAAAAAACACGAGTTTTTAGAAAATGTGTTTTATTTCATAAATGGAAACAACGAAGTATGCACATTCTACCTCATAACGACTTTCTATAGTTTGCGCATTCGTCCGGAAATAAGAAAAGCTTACTTCCCCCATTTTTTAAAATCACAGCTTCTAGAAGGTTTACATGATTTCTTAAAAAACACGAGTTTTTAGAAAATGTGTTTTATTTCATAAATGGAATCTACAAAGTATGCACATTCTACGTCATAATGACTTTCTATAGTTTGCGCATGCGTCCGGAAATAAGAAAAGCTTACTTCCCCCGCTTTTTAAAATCATAGATTCTAAAAGGTTTACATGATTTCTTAAAAAACACGAGTTTTTAGAAAATGTGTTTTATTTCATAAATGGAATCTACAAAGTATGCACATTCTACGTCATAACGACTTTCTATAGGTTGCACATTCGTCCGGAAATAAGAAAAGCTTACTTCCCCCGTTTTTTAAAATCATAGCTTCTAGAAGGTTTACATGATTTCTTAAAAAACACGAGTTTTTAGAAAATGTGTTTTATTTCATAAATGGAATCAACAAAGTATGCACATTCTACGTCATAACGACTTTCTATAGTTTGCGCATGCGTCCAAAAATAAGAAAAGCTTACATCCACCGTTTTTTAAAATCACAGCTTCTAGAAGGTTTACATGATTTCGTAAAAAACACGAGTTTTTAGAAAATGTGTTTTATTCTATAAATGGAATCAACAAAGTATGCACATTCTACGTCATAACGACTTTCTATAGTTTGCGCATGCGTCCGGAAATAAGAAAAGCCTACTTCCCCTGTTTTTTAAAATCACAGCTTCTAGAAGGTTTACATGATTTCTTAAAAAACACGAGTTTTTAGAAAATGTGTTTTATTTCATAAATGGAATCTACAAAGTATGCACATTGTACGTCATAACGACTTTCTATAATTTGCGCATGCGTCCGGAAATAAGAAAAGCTTACTTCCACCGTTTTTTAAAATCACAGCTTCTAGAAGGTTTACATGATTTCTTAAAAAACACGAGTTTTTAGAAAATGTGTTTTATTTCATAAATGGAATCAACAAAGTATGCACATTCTACGACATAACGAATTTCTATACTTTGCGCATGCGTCCGGAAATAAGAAAAGCTTACTTCCACCGTTTTTTAAAATCACAGCTTCTAGAAGGTTTACATGATTTCGTAAAAAACACAAGTTATTAGAAAATGTGTTTTATTTCATAAATGCAATCAACAAAGTATGCACATTCTACATCATAACGACATTCTATAGTTTGCGCGTTCATCCGGAAATAAGAAAAGCTTACTACCCCATTTTTTAAAATCACAGTTTCTAGAAGGTTTACATGATTTCTTAAAAAACACGAGTTTTTAGAAAATGTGTTTTATTTTATAAATGGAATCAACAAAGTATGCACATTCTACGTCATAACGACTTTCTATAGTTTGCATATTCGTCCGGAAATAAGAAAAGCTTACTTCCACCGTTTCTTAAAATCACGGCTTCTAGAAGGTTTACATGATTTCATACAAAACACGAGTTTTTAGAAAATGTGTTTTATTTCATAAATCGAATCTACAAAGTATGCACATTCTACGTCATAACGACTTTCTATAGTTTGCGCATGCGTCCGGAAATAAGAAAAGCTTACTTGCCCCGTTTTTTAAAATCACAGCTTCTAGAGGGTTTACATGATTTCTTAAAAAACACGAGTTTTTAGAAAATGTGTTTTATTTCATAACTGGAATCAACAAAGTATCCACATTCTACGTCATAATGACTTTCAATAGTTTGCGCATGCGTCTAGAAATAAGAAAAGCTTACTTCCACCGTTTTTTAAAATCACATCTTCTAGAAGGTTTACATGATTTCGTAAAAAACACGAGTTTTTAGAAAATGTGTTTTATTTCATAAATGGAATCAACAAAGTATGCACATTCTACGTCATAACGACTTTCTATAGTTTGCGCATTCGTCCGGAAATAAGAAAAGCTTACTTCCACCGTTTCTTAAAATCACAGCTTCTAGAAGGTTTACATGATTTCTTAAAAAACACGAGTTTTTAGAAAATGTGTTTTATTTCATAAATGGAATCGACAAAGTATGCACATTCTACGTCATAATGACTTTCTATAGTTTGCGCATTCGTCCGGAAATAAGAAAAGCTTACTTCCCCCGTTTCTTAAAATCACAGCTTCTAGAAGGTTTACATGATTTCTTAAAAAACACGAGTTTTTAGAAAATGTGTTTTATTTGATAAATGGAATCTACAAAGTATGCACATTCTACGTCATAACGACTTCCTATAGTTTGCGCATGCGTCCGGAAATAAGAAAAGCTTACTTCCCCCGCTTTTTAAAATCATAACTTCTAGAAGGTTTACATGATTTCTTAAAAAACACGAGTTTTTAGGAAATGTGTTTTATTTCATAAATGGAATTTACAAAGTATGCACATTCTACGTCATAACGACTTTCTATAGTTTGCGCACTCGTCCAGAAATAAGAAAAGCTTACTTCCACCATTTTTTGAAATCACAGCTTCTAGAAGGTTTACATGATTTCTTAAAAAACATGAGTTTTTAGAAAATGTGTTTTATTTCATAAATGGAATCAACAAAGTATGCACATTCTACGTCATAACGACTTTCTATAGTTCGCGCATGCGTTTGGAAATAAGAAAAGCTTACTTCCCCCGTTTTTTAAAATCACAACTTCTAGAAGGTTTACATGATTTCTTAAAAAACACGAGTTTTTAGAAAATATGTTTTATTTCATAAATGGAATCAACAAAGTATGCACATTCTACGTCATAAGGAATTTCTATAGTTTGCGCATAAGTTTGGAAATAAGAAAAGCTTACTTCCCCTGTTTTTTAAAATCACAGCTTCTAGAAGGTTTAAATGATTTTGTAAAAAACACGAGTTTTTAGAAAATGTGTTTTATTTCATAAATGGAATCAACAAAGTATGCACATTCTACGTCATAACGACTTTCTATAGTTTGCGCATTCGTCAGGAAATAAGAAAAGCTTACTTCCACCGTTTTTTAAAATCACAGCTTCTAGAAGGTTTACATGATTTCGTAAAAAACACGAGTTTTTAAAAAATGTGTTTTATTTCATAAATGGAATCTAGAAAGTATGCATATTCTACGTCATAACGACTTTCTATAGCTTGCACATGCGTCCGGAAATAAGAAAAGCTTACTTCACCCGTTTTTTAAAATCACAGCTTCTAGAAGGTTTACATGATTTCTTAAAAAAGACGAGTTTTTAGAAAATGTGTTTTATTTCATAAATGGAATCAACAAAGTATGCACATTCTATGTCATAACGACTTTCTATATTTTGCGCATGGGTCCGGAAATAAGAAAAGCTTTCTTCCACCATTTTTTAAAATCACAGCTTGTAGAAGGTTTACATGATTTCTTAAAAAACACGAGTTTTTAGAAAATGTGTTTTATTTCAAAAATGGAATCTACAAAGTATGCACATTCGACGTCATAACGACTTTCTATAGTTTGTGCATGCGTCCGGAAATAAGAAAAGCTTACTTCCCCCTTTTTTCAAAATCACAGCTTCTAGAAGGTTTACATGATTTCTTAAAAAACACGAGTTTTTAGAAAATGTGTTTTATATCATCAATGGAATCAACAAAGTATGCACATTCTACGTCATAACGACTTTCTATAGTTTGCGCATGCGTTTGGAAATAAGAAAAGCTTACTTCCCCCGTTTTTTAAAATCACAGCTTCTAGAAGGTTTACATGATTTCTTAAAAAACATGAGTTTTTAGAAAATGTGTTTTATTTCATAAATGGAATCAACAAAGTATGCACATTCTACGTCATAACGACTTTCTATAGTTTGCGCATGCGTCCGGAAATAAGAAAAGCTTACTTCAACCGTTTTTTAAAATCACAGCTTCTTGAAGATTTACATGATTTCGTAAAAAACACGAGTTTTTAGAAAATGTGTTTTATTTCATAAATGGAATCAACAAAGTATGCACGTTCTTCGTCATAACGACTTTCTAAAGTTTGCGCATGCGTCCGGAAATAAGAAAAGCTTACTTCCACCGTTTTTTAAAATCACAGCTTCTAGAAGGTTTACATGATTTCTTAAAAAACACGAATTTTTAGAAAATGTGTTTTATTTCATAAATGGAATCAACAAAGTATGCACATTCTACGTCATAACGACTTTCTATAGTTTGCGCATTTGTCCGGAAATAAGAAAAGCTTACTTCCACCGTTTTTTAAAATCACAGCTTCTAGAAGGTTTACATGATTTCGTAAAAAACACGAGTTTTAGAAAATGTGTTTTATTTCATAAATGGAATCAACAAAGTATGCACACTCTATGTCATAACGACTTTCTATAGTTTGCACATGCATTTGGAAATAAGAAAAGCTTACTTCCCCATTTCTTGAAATCACAGCTTCAAAAGGTTTACATGATTTCTTAAAAAACATGAGTTTTTAGAAAATTTGTTTTATTTCATAAATGGAATCAACAAAGTATGCACATTCTATGTCATAACGACTTTCTATAGTTTGCGCATGCGTCCGGAAATAAGAAAAGCCTACTTCCCCTGTTTTTTAAAATCATAGCTTCTAGAAGGTTTACATGATTTCTTAAAAAACATGAGTTTTTAAAAAATATGTTTTATTTCATATATTGAATCAACAAAGTATGCACATTCTACGTCATAACAACTTTCTATAGTTTGCGCATAAGTTTGGGAATAAGAAAAGCTTACTTCCCTTGTTTTTTAAAATCACAGCTTCTAGAAGGTTTACATGATTTCGTAAAAAACACGAGTTTTTAGAAAATGTGTTTTATTTCATAAATGGAGTCAACAAAGTATGCACATTCTACGTCATAACGACTTTCTATAGTTTGCGCATTCGTCGGAAATAAGAAAAGCTTACTTCCACCGTTTTTTAAAATCACAGCTTCTAGAAGGTTTACATGATTTCGTAAAAAACACGAGTTTTTAGAAAATGTGTTTTATTTCATAAATGGAATCTACAAAGTATGCACATTCTACGTCATAACGACTTTCTATAGTTTGCGCATGCGTCCGGAAATAAGAAAAGCTTACTTTCCCCGTTTTTTTAATCACAGCTTCTAGAAGGTTTACATGATTTCTTAAAAAACACGAGTTTTTAGAAAATGTGTTTCATTTCATCAATGGAATCAACAAAGTATGCACATTCTACGTCATAACGACTTTCTATAGTTTGCGCATGCGTTTGGAAATAAGAAAAGCTTACTTCGACCATTTTTTAAAATCACAGCTTCTAGAAGGTTTACATGATTTCCTAAAAAACACGATTTTTTAGAAAATGTGTTTTATTTCATAAATGGAATCAACAAAGTACGCACATTCTACTTCATAACAACTTTCTATAGTTTGCGCATGCGTCCGGAAATAAGAAAAGCCTACTTCCACCGTTTTTTAAAATCACAGCTTCTAGAAAGTTTACATGATTTCGTAAAAAACATAAGTTTTTAGAAAACGTGCTTTATTTCATAAATGGAATCTACAAAGTATGCACATTCTACATCATAACGACTTTCTTTAGTTTGCGCATGCGTCCGGAAATAAGAAAAGCTTACTTCCCCCGTTTTTTAAAATCACAGCTTCTAGAAGGTTTACATGATTTCTTAAAAAACACGAGTTTTTAGAAAATGTGTTTTATTTCATAAATGGAATCAACAAAGTATGCACATTCTACGTCATAACGACTTTCTATAGTTTGTGCATGCCTCCGGAAATAAGAAAAGCTTACCTCCACCATTTTTTAAAATCACAACTTCTAGAAGGTTTACATGATTTCGTTAAAAACACGAGTTTTTAGAAAATGTGTTTTATTTCATAAATGGAATCAACAAAGTATCTACATTCTACGTCATAACGACTTTCTATAGTTTGTGTATAAGTTTGGAAATAAGAAAATCTTACTTCCACCGTTTTTAAAAATCACAGCTTCTAGAAGGTTTACATATTTTGGTGAAAAACACGAGTTTTTAGAAAATGTGTTTTATTTCATAAATGGAATCAACAAATATGCACATTCTACGTCATAACGACTTTCTATAGTTTGCGCATGCATCCGGAAATAAGAAAAGCTTAATTCCACCGTTTCTTAAAATCACAGCTTCTAGAAGGTTTACATGATTTCGTAAAAAACATGAGTTTTTAGAAAATGTCTTTTATTTCATAAATGGAATCAACAAAGTATGCACATTCTACGTCATAACGACTTTCTATAGTTTGCGCATTCGTCCGGAAATAAGAAAAGCTTACTTCCACCGTTTCTTAAAATCACAGCTTCTAGAAGGTTTACATGATCTCTTAAAAAACATGAGTTTTTAGAAAATGTGTTTTATTTCATAAATGGAATCAACAAAGTATGCACATTCTACGTCATAAGGAATTTCTATAGTTTGCGCATGCGTCCGGAAATAAGAAAAGCTTACTTCCACCGTTTTTTGAAATCACAGCTTCTAGAAGGTTTACATGATTTCGTAAAAAACACGAGTTTGTAGAAAATGTGTTTTATTTCATAAATGGACTCAACAAAGTATGCACATTCTACGTCATAATGACTTTCTATAGTTTGCGCATGCGTCCGGAAATAAGAAAAGCTTACTTCCAACGTTTCTTAAAATCACAGCTTCTAGAAGGTTTACATGATTTCTTAAAAAACACGAGTTTTTAGAAAATGTGTTTTATTTCATAAATGGAATCAACAAAGTATGTACATTCTACGTCATAATAACTTTCTATAGTTTGCGCATTCGTCCGGAAATAAGAAAAGCTTACTTCCACCGTTTTTTAAAATCACAACTTCTAGAAGGTTTACATGATTTCTTAAAAAACACGAGTTTTTAGAAAATGTGTTTTATTTCATAAATGGAATCAACAAAGTATGCACATTCTACATCATAACGACTTTCTATAGTTTGCGCATTCGTCCGGAAATAAGAAAAGCTTACTTCCACCATTTTTTAAAATCACAGCTTCTAGAAGGTTTACATGATTTCGTAAAAAACACGAGTTTTCGGAAAATGTGTTTTATTTCATAAATTGAATCTACAAAGTATGCACATTCTACGTCATAACGACTTTCTATAGTTTTCGCATGCGTCCGGAAATAAGAAAAGCTTACTTCCCCCGTTTTTTAAAATCACAGCTTCTAGAAGGTTTACATGATTTCTTAAAAAACACGAGTTTTTAGAAAATGTGTTTTATTTCATAAATGGAATCAACAAAGTATGCACATTCTACATCATAACGACTTTCTATAGTTTGTGCATGCGTTCGGAAATAAGAAAAGCTTACTTCCCCCGTTTTTTAAAATCACAACTTCTACAAGGTTTACATGATTTCGTAAAAAACACGAGTTTTTAGAAAATGTATTTTATTTCATAAATGGAATCAACAAAGTATGCACATTCTACGTCATAATGACTTTCTATAGTTTGCGCATGCGTCCGGAAATAAGAAAAGCTTACTTCCAACTTTTTTCAAAATCACAGCTTCTAGAAGGTTTACATGATTTCTTAAAAAACATGAGTTTTTAGAAAATGTGTTTTACTTCATAAATGGAATCAACAAAGTATGCACATTCTACGTCATAACGACCTTCTATAGTTTGCGCATTCGTCCGGAAATAAGAAAAGCTTACTTCCACCGTTTTTTAAAATCACAGCAAAGTATGCACATTCTACGTCATAATGACTTTCTATAGTTTGCGCATGCGTCCGGAAATAAGAAAAGCTTACTTCCACCATTTTTTAAAATCACAGCTTCTAGAAGGTTTACATGATTTCGTAAAAAACACGAGTTTTTAGAAAATGTGTTTTATTTCATAAATGGAATCAACAAAGTATGCACATTCTACATCATAACGACTTTCTATAGTTTCCGCATGCGTCCGGAAATAAGAAAAGCTTACTTCCCCTATTTTTCTAAATCATAGCTTCTAGAAGGTGTACATGGTTTCTTAAAAAACACGAGTTTTTAGAAAATGTGTTTTATTTCATAAATGGAATCAAAAAAGTATGCACATTCTATGTCATAACGACTTTCTATAGTTTGCGCATGCGTCCGGAAATAAGAAAAGCTTACTTCCACCGTTTTTTAAAATCACAGCTTCTAGAAGGTTTACATGATTTCGTAAAAAACACGAGTTTTTAGAGAATGTGTTTTATTTCATAAATGGAATCAACAAAGTATGCACATTCTAAGTCATAACGACTTTCTATAGTTTGCGCATTCATCCGGAAATAAGAAAAGCTTACTTCCACCGTTTCTTAAAATCACAGCTTCTAGAAGGTGTACATGATTTCTTAAAAAACACGAGTTTTTAGAAAATGTGTTTTATTTCATAAATGGAATCTACAAAGTATGCACATTCTACGTCATAATGACTTTCTATAGTGTTCGGGTACACAAGGTACTACCAAAGGACCGAACACCAAGAGCAACCACTTCACATAAACAGATCACAGATCAACACACCGATGTTTTGACGTGGTTTAAACCCTCTTGAGGGAAACACTCCACGGCCCCGGCCAAATAGCTTCTACGGGACAATTTATTATGCAAAGAAAGAAAGTTACAAATGAGCTTCTCATAATCGATCAACTAAACAATGACCCTCCATGCTCTTTAAATAGAGATCATGGACCAATCGGGTGTTAAGCCACGGATCAAGGTTAGGTTTGATCTAAGAGAAGTTGAGCCGTCGGATCACTCTATGTCGGAAACATATCGTGACCGTCGGATTAAGTATTTACAAATGCATACTAATGCATACTAAAGAAACACACTATCCCTAACGGATATATTACACAAGTTGATCTTAACTAACTCCTAAGTGTCTAAATATCCTAACATCCCCCCTTAAGAACAACTTGGGATAGGATTGAAGGATTTACAAAAGTGACACTATTAGGAGAAGGAAGGAGGCATTAGAGCCTATCCCCCCTTAATGACAAGTTCCTGAACTCCTAACATAGATCGAAGTTTAGAAAACTTCGCTTCTGTAAGAGACTTGGTGAAGATGTCTGCAACTTGATCATCTGTAGGGCAAAAGAGCACTTCAAGAACACGATCATGAACAAGATTTCTGATGAAGTGCATATGTAGCTCAATGTGTTTGGTAGGACTACCAAAGGACCGAACACCAAGAGCAACCACTTCACATAAACAGATCACATATCAACACACCGATGTTTTGACGTGGTTTAAACCCTCTTGAGGGAAACACTCCACGGCCCCGGCCAAATAGCTTCTACGGGACAATTTATTATGCAAAGAAAGAAAGTTACAAATGAGCTTCTCATAATCGATCAACTAAACATATCGTGACCGTCGGATTAAGTATTTACAAATGCATACTAATGCATACTAAAGAAACACACTATCCCTAACGGATATATTACACAAGTTGATCTTAACTAACTCCTAAGTGTCTAAATATCCTAACATCCCCCCTTAAGAACAACTTGGGATAGGATTGAAGGATTTACAAAAGTGACACTATTAGGAGAAGGAAGGAGGCATTAGAGCCTATCCCCCCTTAATGACAAGTTCCTGAACTCCTAACATAGATCGAAGTTTAGAAAACTTCGCTTCTGTAAGAGACTTGGTGAAGATGTCTGCAACTTGATCATCTGTAGGGAAAAAGAGCACTTCAAGAACACGATCATGAACAAGATTTCTGATGAAGTGCATATGTAGCTCAATGTGTTTGCTGCGTTGATGTAGAACTGGATCTTTGGCAAGCTTGATGGCACTTTGATTGTCACACCAAAGTGGAGTAGGCTGCTGCTGCTCGAATCCAAACTCTGAAAGGATCTGTCGAAGCCATAAAGCTTCCTGACTGGCATTAACTGCTGTTCGATATTCTGCCTCTGCTGAAGAAAGAGCAAGAGCTTGTTGTTTCTTACAAGCCCAAGTAATAGGTCCAGAGCCCAGACTGAAAACATATCCTGCAGTAGACTTTCGATCATCAGGATCGCCGGCCCAATCTGAATCAGTGAAACCAACCAACAAAGGTTTTCCCCCTGTACTGTAATGAATCCCAAACTGAACTGTACCTCGAATATATCGAAGTATTCTTTTAGCTGCTTTCCAGTGACTTTCATGAGGTGTCTGCATATAACGGGCAACTCTACCAACGGCAAAGGAAAGGTCAGGACGGGAATGAGTCAAGTATAAGAGACAACCAACAAGCTGACGATACAATGTGGCATCTACTTCAGGTGAAGTACAAGTGGCAGAAAGTTTGACTCCAGACTGGAAGGGAGAAGGGGCTGGTTTACAATCTTCCATGTGAAAGCGACGAAGAAGGTCACAAGCATACTTAGACTGAGAAAGAAAGATTCCTTCTTTGGTTTGCAGAACTTGGAGACCAAGAAAATAACGCAAATGTCCTAAGTCTGACATTTCAAAAGTTTGTTTAAGGCTGGATTTCACATGGGTTATAAGCTGAGGGTCACTACCAGTAAGAATAAGGTCATCAACATATAGAACAAGTATGATGAGATGGTTTCCTACTTTCTTGGTATATACATTGGGGTCCGAATGGCATCTAGAAAAACCAGTGTCAAGGAGAAAGTTATCCATTTTGGCATACCAAGCTCTAGGAGCTTGCTTAAGGCCATATAAGGATTTCTTAAGGCGGCAGACAAGGCTAGAGTTATTCTGAACATAGCCAGGAGGTTGTTCCATGTAAATTTCCTCCTGCAAATCACCATGTAAGAAGGCAGACTTGACATCCATTTGATGGACTTCCCAGTTGTGTAAGGCTGCAAGGGAAAGAACAAGGCGGATGGAGTTCATTTTGGCGACGGGAGCAAAGGTTTCATTGTAGTCAATCCCTTCAACTTGGGAAAAACCTTTGGCAACTAACCTTGCCTTAAGTCTTTCAACACTTCCATCTGATGCATACTTAGTTCTGTAGACCCATTTACATCTGACAAGTTTTCTTCCTTTTGGAAGAGGTACAAGATCCCAAGTATCGTTCGCCATTAAGGAACGATATTCTTCATCCATGGCTGCATCCCAATCTGGATTCCCTGAAGCTTCTGCAAAAGTTTCTGGATCATGATTCTCGGAAACTTGAGCCAAAAGAGAAGAGGCTCGCTGAAACTGAGAACGTGTTCGACGTTGATCTCTAGGATCACCGGCAAGATCACCAGCAACTTCACATGTTGAACGGACCCATCGAGGAAGCACTTGTGCTGGTGCAACTGGAGGAACATGAGCAGGCGGAGGTGGATTTTCATCCTCACTGTCATCATCAGAAACTGGAGTTGGAAACCTGTCAAGGAAGTTGGAAGAAGAAGAAGAAGGCACAAACGCCGAATCAGGCTCGCAGGCCAAAGATGGCACACTCGCCGAGTTAGGCTCGCAGGCCAATATATTTTCATCAAATTTAACATCTCTTCTAATGATTATAGCATGAGAATGTGGTTGAAGAAGTCTATAACCTTTTACATCTTCAGAATATCCAACAAATGTGCACTTTTCACTTTTAGGTTGCAATGCTTTCCGTTTTTCATCCGGAATGTGAGCCCATGCTTCACTACCAAACACACGAAAGTGACTTACATCAGGTTTAACTTTACTCCATGCTTCTTCCGGTGTTATACCTTGTAATGCTTTTGTGGGGGTGCGATTAACTATGTAATTTGCACAATTAATGGCTTCAGCCCAAAATTGAAGACTTAGTCCCTTAGATTGGATCATACAATTAGCCATTTCTTTTAAAGTGCGGTTCTTCCGCTCAGCTACACCATTTTGTTGTGGTGTATATGGAACAGTGTGCTGTTGTTGGATGCCTTGTTCAGTGCAGAAAGTAGTGAACTATTTGTTAACATATTCTCCTCCATTGTCAGATCTTAACTTAATAATTTGATGACCAGATTGTTTTTCAACAAGGGCCTTGTAGGCCAAGAACATGTTAAATACTTCGCTCTTAAGTTTTAGAAAATAAACCCAAGTGCGTCTGGTGTAGTCATCAATGAAAGTTAAGAAATACTTGAAACCAGAAAAGGAAGCAGATGGAAGAGGACCACACAAGTCACTGTGCACAAGCTCCAAGGGAACCGAGGCGTGCCAAGAGGCACGTTTGTCAAAACTTTCCCGATGATGTTTTCCGAGTACACAACCGGAACAAACACCATCTCTGCAAGATACCATCGGAAGACCTGTCACCATATTTTCTTTACATAGTTGTTGCAATGAGCGATAATTTAAGTGACCAAATCGCTCATGCCAAAGTTTGCTCAAGTTATCACTATGAGCAACAAAAACTGAAGGGAAAGGTGATGACCCAAAGTTGTTAAACTTGTACAACCTGGTAATATCATCAACAATTCCGGTAGCTAGAACCTGTTGAGGATCTTTAAAATCCTTGATTACAACTTGGTGAGGTGTAAAGGTCACATTTTTACCTTCACCAGAATGAGTGATCTGATAGACTGATAACAAATTGCAGGAAATTCTTGGAACACATAGTACATCACTAAAATGACCATTATCTACTGGAACTGTTCCAGCTCCTACAACACTTAGAGATCTATCATCACCAACAAATATTTGTTTGGTGTTACATTCATGCATAGTAGAAAAGATGGCTTGATCCTTAGCCATATGATAAGATGCTCCAGAATCAATGAGCCATTCATTTGAAGTAGAAGAAGAAGATGCATTATAAGAATAACCAGAAGCACAAAGTGCATGTCCATGAGAGGTAGATTCTGAAGGCGAATCTAGGCTGATGTGGTGCTTCTTCATTGCTGCTTCCAAGGCTGCCATCTTCTTAAAACACTTAGATTCATCATGATTATCTTTCCCGCAATAGTTGCAATGACGCTCAGTCTTCTTTCCTTTTGGCTTGGATCCTTTGTCATTTTTTAAAGAAGGAGCTGACTGAGAGGGTTTTGGACCCTTTTTTAAAATCATAGCAAAGTATGCACATTCTACGTCATAACGACTTTCTATAGTTTGCGCATGCGTCCGGAAATAAGAAAAGCTTACTTCCCCCGTTTTTTAAAATCATAGCAAAGTATGCACATTCTACGTCATAACGACTTTCTATAGTTTGCGCATGCGTCCGGAAATAAGAAAAGCTTACTTCCCCCGTTTTTTAAAATCATAGCTTCTAGAAGGTTTACATGATTTCTTAAAAAACACGAGTTTTTAGAAAATGTGTTTTATTTCATAAATGGAATCAACAAAGTATGCACATTCTACGTCATAACGACTTTCTATAGTTTGCGCATGCGTCCAGAAATAAGAAAAGCTTACTTCCACCGTTTTTTAAAATCACAGCTTCTAGAAGGTTTACATGATTTCGTAAAAAACACGAGTTTTTAGAGAATGTGTTTTATTTCATAAATGGAATCGACAAAGTATGCACATTCTAAGTCATAACGACTTTCTATAGTTTGCGCATTCATCCGGAAATAAGAAAAGCTTACTTCCACCGTTTCTTAAAATCACAGCTTCTAGAAGGTGTACATGATTTCTTAAAAAACACGAGTTTTTAGAAAATGTGTTTTATTTCATAAATGGAATCTACAAAGTATGCACATTCTACGTCATAATGACTTTCTATAGTTTGTGCATGCGTCCGGAAATAAGAAAAGCTTACCTCCCCTGTTTTTTTAAATCACAGCTTCTAGAAGGTTTACATGATTTCTTAAAAAACACGAGTTTTTAGAAAATGTGTTTTATTTCATAAATGGAATCAACAAAGTATGCACATTCTACATCATAACGACTTTCTATAGTTTCCGCATGCGTCCGGAAATAAGAAAAGCTTACTTCCCCTATTTTTTAAAATCACAGCTTCTAGAAGGTTTACATGGTTTCTTAAAAAACACGAGTTTTTAGAAAATGTGTTTTATTTCATAAATGGAATCAAAAAAGTATGCACATTCTATGTCATAACGACTTTCTATAGTTTGCGCATGCGTCCGGAAATACGAAAAGCTTACTTCCACCTTTTTTTAAAATCACAGCTCCTAGAAGGTTTACATGATTTCTTAAAAAACACGAGTTTTTAGAAAATGTGTTTTGTTTCATAAATGGAATCTACAAAGTATGCACATTCTACGTCATAACGACTTTCTATAGTTTGCGCATGCGTCCGGAAGTAAGAAAAGCTTACTTCCTTCGTTTTTTACAATCACAGCTTCTAGAAGGTTTATATGATTTCGTAAAAAACACGAGTTTTTAGAAAATGTGTTTTATTTCATAAATGGAATCTACAAAGTATGCACATTCTACGTCATAACGAATTTCTATAGTTTGCGCATGCGTCCGGAAATAAGAAAAGCTTACTTCCACCGTTTTTTAAAATCACAGCTTCTAGAAGGTTTACATGATTTTGTAAAAAACACGAGTTTTTAGAAAATGTGTTTTATTTGATCAATGGAATCTACTAAGTATGCACATTCTACGTCATAATGACTTTCTATAGTTTGTGCATGCGTCCGGAAATATGAAAAGCTTACTTCCACAGTTTTTTTAAATCACAGCTTCTAGAAGGTTTACATGATTTCGTAAAAAACACGAGTTTTTACAAAATGTGTTTTATTTCATAAATGGAATCTACAAAGTATGCACCTTCTACATCATAACGACTTTCTATAGTTTGCGCATGCGTCCGGAAATAAGAAAAACTTACTTCCCCTGTTTTTTAAATTCACAGCTTGTAGAAGGTTTACATGATTTCTTAAAAAACACGAGTTTTTAGAAAATGTGTTTTATTTCATCAATTGAATCAACAAAGTATGCACATTCTACGTAATAACGACTTTCTATAGTTTGCGCATGCGTTTGGAAATAAGAAAAGCTTACTTCCCCTGTTTTGTAAAATCACAGCTTCTAGAAGGTTTACATGGTTTCTTAAAAAACACGAGTTTTTAGAAAATGTGTTTTATTTCATAAATGGAATAAAAAAAGTATTCACATTCTACATCATAATGACTTTCTATAGTTTGCGCTTGCGTCTGGAAATAAGAAAAGCTTACTTCCACCATTTTTTAAAATCACAGCTTCTAGAAGGTTTACATGATTTCTTAAAAAACAAGAGTTTTTAGAAAATGTGTTTTATTTCATAAATGGAATCAACAAATTATGCACATTCTACGTCATAACGACTTTCTATAGTTTGCGCATGCGTTTGGAAATAAGAAAAGCTTACTTCCACCGTTTTTTAAAATCACAGCTTCTAGAAAGTTTACATGATTTATTCAAAAACACGAGTTTTTAGAAAATGTGTTTTATTTCATAAATGGAATCTACAAAGTATGCACATTCTACATCATAACGATTTTCTATAGTTTGCGCATGCGTCCGGAAATAAGAAAAGCTTACTTCCCCAGTTTTTTAAAATCATAGCTTCTAGAAGGTTTACATGATGTTTTAAAAAACACGACTTTTTAGAAAATGTGTTTTATTTCATAAATGGAATCAACAAATTGTGCACATTCTACGTCATAACGATTTTCTATAGTTTGCGCATGCGTCCGGAAATAAGAAAAGCTTACTTCCCCAGTTTTTTAAAATCATAGCTTCTAGAAGGTTTACATGATGTTTTAAAAAACACGAGTTTTTAGAAAATGTGTTTTATTTCATAAATGGAATCGACAAATTATGCACATTCTACGTCATAACGGCTTTCTATAGTTTGCGCATGCGTTTGGAAATAAGGAAAGCTTACTTCCACCATTTTTTGAAATCACAGCTTCTAGAAGGTTTACATGATTTGTTAAAAAACACGAGTTTTTAGAAAATGTGTTTTATTTCATAAATGGCATCAACAAAGTATGCATATTCTACGTCATAACGACTTTCTATAGTTTGCGCATGCGTTTGGAAATAAGAAAAGCTTACTTCCACCGTTTTTACAAATCACAACTTCTAGAAGGTTTACACGATTTGTTAAAAAACACGTATTTTTATAAAATGTGTTTTATTTCATAAATGGAATCAACAAATTATGCACATTCTACATCATAACGACTTTCTATAGTTCACGCATGCGTCCGGAAATAAGAAAAGATTACTTCCCCTGTTTTTTAAAATGACAGCTTCTAGAAGGTTTACATGATTTCTTAAAAAACACGAGTTTCTAGAAAATATGTTTTATTTAATAAATGGAATCAACAAGGTATGCACATTCTACATCATAACGACTTTCTATAGGTTGTGCATAAGTTTGGAAATAAGAAAAGCTTACTACCCCCATTTTTTAAAATCACACCTTCTAGAAGGTTTACATGATTTCTTAAAAAACACGAGTTTTTAGAAAATGTGTTTTATTTCATAAATGGAATCAACAAAGTATGGACATTCTACGTCATAAGGACTTTCTATAGTTTGCGCATTCGTCCAGAAATAAGAAAAGCTTACTTCCACCATTTTTTAAAATCATAGCTTCTAGAAGGTTTACATGATTTCTTAAAAAACACGAGTTTTTTAGAAAATGTGCTTTATTTCATAATGGAATCAACAAAGTATGCACATTCTATCTCATAACGACTTTCTATAGTTTGCGCATGCGTCCGAAAATAAGCAAAGCTTACTTCCACCATTTTTTAAAATCACAGCTTCTAGAAGGTTTAGATGATTTCGTAAAAAACACGAGTTTTTAGAAAATGTGTTTTATTTCATAAATGGAATCAACAAAGTATGCACATTCTATGTCATAACGACTTTCTATAGTTTGCCCATGCGTCCGGAAATAAGAAAAACTTACTTCCCCCATTTTTTAAAATCACAGCTTCTAGAAGGTTTACATGATTTCGTAAAAAACACGAGTTTTTAGAAAATGTGCTTTATTTCATAAATGGAATCAACAAAGTATGCACATTCTACGTCATAACGACTTTCTATAGTTTGCGCATGCGTCCGGAAATAAGAAAAGCTTACTTCCTCCGTTTTTTACAATCACGGCTTCTAGAAGGTTTACATGATTTCGTAAAAAACACGAGTTTTCAGAAAATGTGTTTTATTTCATAAATGGAATCTACAAAGTATGCGCATTCTACGTCATAACGACTTTCTATAGTTTGCGCATGCGTTTGGAAATAAGAAAAGCTTACTTCCCCCATTTTTTAAAATCACAGCTTCTAGAAGGTTTACATGATTTGTTAAAAAACACGAGTATTTAGAAAATTTGTTTTATTTCAAAAATGGAATCAACAAAATATGCACATTCTACGTCATAACAACTTTCTATAGTTTGCGCATGCGTCCGGAAATAAGAAAAGCTTACCTCCACCGTTTTTTAAAATCACAACTTCTAGAAGGTTTACATGATTTCGTTAAAAAACACGAGTTTTTAGAAAATGTGTTTTATTTCATAAATGGAATCAACAAAGTATGCACATTCTACATCATAACGACTTTCTATAGTTTGCGCATAAGTTTGGAAATAAGAAAAGCTTACTTCCCCCTTTTTTTAAAATCACAGCTTCTAGAAGGTTTACATGATTTCTTAAAAAACACGAGTTTTTAGAAAATGTGTTTTATTTCATAAACGGAATCAACAAAGTATTCACATTCTACGTCATAACGACTTTCTATAGTTTGCGCATTCATCCAGAAATAAGAAATGCTTACTTCCACCGTTTTTTAAAATCACAGCTTCTAGAAGGTCTACATGATTTCGTAAAAAACAGGAGTTTTTAGAAAATGTGCTTTATTTCATAAATGGAATCTGCAAAGTATGCACATTCTACATCATAACGACTGTCTATAGGTTGCGCATGCGTCCGGAAATAAGAAAAGCTTACTTCCACCATTTTTTAAAATTATAGCTTCTAGAAGGTTTACATGATTTCTTAAAAAACATGAGTTTTTAGAAAATGTGTTTTATTTCATAAATCGAATCAACAAAGTATGCACATTCTATGTCATAACGACTTTCTATAGTTCGCGCATGCGTTTGGAAATAAGAAAAGCTTACTTCCCCCGTTTTTTAAAATCACAACTTCTAGAAGGTTTCAGGATTTCTTAAAAAACACGAGTTTTTAGAAAATATGTTTTATTTCATCAATGGAATCAACAACGTATGCACATTCTACGTCATAACGACTTTCTATTGTTTGTGCATAAGTTTGGAAATAAGAAAAGCTTACTACCCCCGTTTTTTAAAATCACACCTTCTAGAAGGTTTACATGATTTCTTAAAAAACACGAGTTTTTAGAAAATGTGTTTTATTTCATAAATGGAATCAACAAAGTATGCACATTCTACGTCATAAGGACTTTCTATAGTTTGCGCATAAGTTTGGAAATAAGAAAAGCTTACTTCCCCTGTTTTTTAAAATCACAGCTTCTAGAAGGTTTACATAATTTCGTAAAAAACACGAGTTTTTAGAAAATGTGTTTTATTTCATAAATGGAATCAACAAAGTATGCACATTCTACGTCATAACGACTTTCTATAGTTTGCGCATTCGTCAGGAAATAAGAAAAGCTTACTTCCACCGTTTTTTAAAATCACAGCTTCTAGAAGGTTTACATGATTTCGTAAAAAACACGAGTTTTTAGAAAATGTGTTTTATTTCATAAATGGAATCTAGAAAGTATGCACATTCCACGTCATAACGACTTTCTATAGTTTGCGCATGCGTCCGGAAATAAGAAAAGCTTACTTCACTCGTTTTTTAAAATCACAGCTTCTAGAAGGTTTACATGATTTCTTAAAAAACACGAGTTTTTAGAAAATGTGTTTTATTTCATCAATGGAATCAACAAAGTATGCACATTCTATGTCATAAAGACTTTCTATATTTTGCGCATGGGTCCGGAAATAAGAAAAGCTTACTTCCACCATTTTTTAAAATCACAGCTTGTAGAAGGTTTACATGATTTCTTAAAAAACACGAGTTTTTAGAAAATGTGTTTTATTTCAAAAATGGAATCTACAAAGTATGCACATTCTACGTCATAACGACTTTCTATAGTTTGTGCATGCGTCCGGAAATAAGAAAAGCTTCCTTCCCCCTTTTTTCAAAATCACAGCTTCTAGAAGGTTTACATGATTTCTTAAAAAACACGAGTTTTTACAATATGTGTTTTATTTCATCAATGGAATCAACAAAGTATGCACATTCTACGTCATAACGACTTTCTATAGTTTGCGCATGCGTTTGGAAATAAGAAAAGCTTACTTCCCCCATGTTTTAAAATCACAGCTTCTAGAAAGTTTACATGATTTCTTAAAAAACACGAGTTTTTAGAAAATGTGTTTTATTTCATAAATGGAATCAACAAAGTATGCACATTCTACGTCATAACGACTTTCTATAGTTTGCGCATGCGTCCGGAAATAAGAAAAGCTTACTTCAACCGTTTTTTAAAATCACAGCTTCTTGAAGGTTTACATGATTTCGTAAAAAACACGAGTTTTTAGAAAATGTGTTTTATTTCATAAATGGAATCAACAAAGTATGCACATTCTACATCATAACGACTTTCTATAGTTTGCGCATAACTTTGGAAATAAGAAAAGCTTACTTCCACCGTTTTTTAAAATCACAGCTTTTAGAAGGTTTACATGATTTCTTAAAAAACATGAATTTTTAGAAAATGTGTTTTATTTCATAAATGGAATCAACAAAGTATGCACATTCTACATCATAACGACTTTCTATAGTTTGCGCATTTGTCCGGAAATAAGAAAAGCTTACTTCCACCGTTTTTTAAAATCACAGCTTCTAGAAGGTTTACATGATTTCGTAAAAAACACGAGTTTTTAGAAAATGTGTTTATTTCATAAATGGAATCAACAAAGTATGCACACTCTACATCATAACGACTTTCTACAGTTTGCACATGCATTTGGAAATAAGAAAAGCTTACTTCCCCATTTTTTAAAATCACAGCTTCAAGAAGGTTTACATGATTTCTTAAAAAAGATGAGTTTTATTTCATAAATGGAATCAACAAAGTATGCACATTCTATGTCATAACGACTTTCTATAGTTTGCGCATGCGTCCGGAATTAAGAAAAGCCTACTTCCCCCGTTTTTTAAAATCATAGCTTCTAGAAGGTTTACATGATTTCTTAAAAAACATGAGTTTTTAAAAAATATGTTTTATTTCATAAATGGAATCAACAAAGTATGCACATTCTACGTCATAACAACTTTCTATAGTTTGCGCATAAGTTTGGAAATAAGAAAAGCTTACTTCCCCTGTTTTTTAAAATCACAGCTTCTAGAAGGTTTACATGATTTTGTAAAAAACACGAGTTTTTAGAAAATGTGTTTTATTTCATAAATGGAGTCAACAAAGTATGCACATTCTACGTCATAACGACTTTCTATAGTTTGCGCATTCGTCGGAAATAAGAAAAGCTTACTTCCACCGTTTTTTAAAATCACAGCTTCTAGAAGGTTTACATGATTTCGTAAAAAACACGAGTTTTTAGAAAATGTGTTTTATTTCATAAATGGAATCTACAAAGTATGCACATTCTACCTCATAACGACTTTCTATAGTTTTCCCATGCGTCCGGAAATAAGAAAATCCTACTTCCCCCGTTTTTTAAAATCATAGCTTCTAGAAGGTTTACATGATTTCTTAAAAAACATGAGTTTTTAAAAAATATGTTTTATTTCATAAATGGAATCAACAAAGTATGCACATTCTACTTCATAACTACTTTCTATAGTTTGCGCATAAGTTTGGAAAAAAGAAAAGCTTACTTCCCCTGTTTTTTAAAATCACAGCTTCTAGAAGGTTTACATGATTTCGTAAAAAACACGAGTTTTTAGAAAATGTGTTTTATTTCATAAATGGAGTCAAAAAAGTATGCACATTCTACGTCATAACGACTTTCTATAGTTTGCGCATTCGTCGGAAATAAGAAAAGCTTACTTCCACCGTTTTTTAAAATCACAGCTTCTAGAAGGTTTACATGATTTCGTAAAAAAAAACGAGTTTTTAGAAAATGTGTTTTATTTCATAAATTGAATCTACAAAGTATGCACATTCTACGTCATAACGACTTTCTATAGTTTGCGCATGCGTCCGGAAATAAGAAAAGCTTATTTTCCCCGTTTTTTTAATCACAGCTTCTAGAAGGTTTACATGATTTCTTAAAAAATACGAGTTTTTAGAAAATGTGTTTCATTTCATAAATGGAATCAACAAAGTATGCACATTATACGTCATAACGACTTTCTATAGTTTGCGCATGAGCTTGGAAATAAGAAAAGCTTACTTCGACCATTTTTTAAAATCACAGCTTCTAGAAGGTTTACATGATTTCCTAAAAAACACGATTTTTTAGAAAATGTGTTTTATTTCATAAATGGAATCAACAAAGTACGCACATTCTACGTCATAACGAATTTCTATAGTTTGCACATGCGTCCGGAAATAAGAAAAGTTTACTTGACCCGTTTTTTAAAATCACAGCTTCTAGAAGGTTTACATGATTTCGTAAAAAACACGAGTTTTTAGAAAATGTGTTTTATTTCATAAATGGAATCTACAAAGTATGCACATTCTACGTAATAACAACTTTCTATAGTTTGCGCATGCGTCCGAAAAGAAGAAAAGCCTACTTCCCCCGTTTTTTGAAATCACAGCTTCTAGAAGGTTTACATGATTTCGTAAAAAACACGAGTTTTTAGAAAATGTGTTTTATTTCATAAATGGAATCAACAAGGTATGCACATTCTACGTCATAATGAATTTTTATACTTTGCGCATGCGTCCGGAAATAAGAAAAGCTTACTTCCAACGTTTTTCAAAATCACAGCTTCTAGAAGGTTTACATGATTTCTTAAAAAACACGAGTTTTTAGAAAATGTGTTTTATTTCATAAATGGAATCAACAAAGTATGCACATTCTACGTCATAAGGACTTTCTATAGTTTGCGCATTCGTCAGGAAATAAGAAAAGCTTACTTCCACCGTTTTTTAAAATCACAGCTTCTAGAAGGTTTACATGATTTCGTAAAAAACACGAGTTTTTAGAAAATGTGTTTTATTTCATAAATGGAATCTAGAAAGTATGCACATTCTACGTCATAACGACTTTCTATAGTTTGCGCATGCGTCCGGAAATAAGAAAAGCTTACTTCACCCGTTTTTTAAAATCACAGCTTCTAGAAGGTTTACATTATTTCTTAAAAAACACGAGTTTTTAGAAAATGTGTTTTATTTCATCAATGGAATCAACAAAGTATGCACATTCTATGTCATAACGACTTTCTATATTTTGCGCATGGGTTCGGAAATAAGAAAAGCTTACTTCCACCATTTTTTAAAATCACAGCTTGTAGAAGGTTTACATGATTTCTTAAAAAACACGAGTTTTTAGAAAATGTGTTTTATTTCAAAAATGGAATCTACAAAGTATGCACATTCTACGTCATAACGACTTTCTATAGTTTGTGCATGCGTCCGGAAATAAGAAAAGCTTCCTTCCCCCTTTTTTCAAAATCACAGCTCCTAGAAGGTTTACATGATTTCTTAAAAAACACGAGTTTTTAGAAAATGTGTTTTATTTCATCAAGGGAATCAACAAAGTATGCACATTCTACGTCATAACGAATTTCTATAGTTTGCGCATGCGTTTGGAAATAAGAAAAGCTTACTTCCCCCGTTTTTTAAAATCACAGCTTCTAGAAAGTTTACATGATTTCTTAAAAAACACGAGTTTTTAGAAAATGTGTTTTATTTCATAAATGGAATCAACAAAGTATGCACATTCTACGTCATAACGACTTTCTATAGTTTGCGCATGCGTCCGGAAATAAGAAAATATTACTTCAACCGTTTTTTAAAATCACAGCTTCTTGAAGGTTTACATGATTTCGTAAAAAACACGAGTTTTTAGAAAATGTGTTTTATTTCATAAATGGAATCAACAAAGTATGCACATTCTACATCATAACGACTTTCTATAGTTTGCGCATAACTTTGGAAATAAGAAAAGCTTACTTCCACCGTTTTTTAAAATCACAGCTTTTAGAAGGTTTACATGATTTCTTAAAAAACATGAATTTTTAGAAAATGTGTTTTATTTCATAAATGGAATCAACAAAGTATGCACATTCTACATCATAACGACTTTCTATAGTTTGCGCATTTGTCCGGAAATAAGAAAAGCTTACTTCCCTTGTTTTTTAAAATCACAGCTTCTAGAAGGTTTACATGATTTTGTAAAAAACACGAGTTTTTAGAAAATGTGTTTTATTTCATAAATGGAGTCAACAAAGTATCCACATTCTACGTCATAACGACTTTCTATAGTTTGCGCATTCGTCGGAAATAAGAAAAGCTTACTTCCACCGTTTTTTAAAATCACAGCTTCTAGAAGGTTTACATGATTTCGTAAAAAACACGAGTTTTTAGAAAATGTGTTTTATTTCATAAATGGAATCTACAAAGTATGCACATTCTACCTCATAACGACTTTCTATAGTTTGCCCATGCGTCCGGAAATAAGAAAATCCTACTTCCCCCGTTTTTTAAAATCATAGCTTCTAGAAGGTTTACATGATTTCTTAAAAAACATGAGTTTTTAAAAAATATGTTTTATTTCATAAATGGAATCAACAAAGTATGCACATTCTACTTCATAACTACTTTCTATAGTTTGCGCATAAGTTTGGAAATAAGAAAAGCTTACTTCCCCTGTTTTTTAAAATCACAGCTTCTAGAAGGTTTACATGATTTCGTAAAAAACACGAGTTTTTAGAAAATGTGTTTTATTTCATAAATGGAGTCAACAAAGTATGCACATTCTACGTCATAACGACTTTCTATAGTTTGCGCATTCGTCGGAAATAAGAAAAGCTTACTTCCACCGTTTTTTAAAATCACAGCTTCTAGAGGGTTTACATGATTTCGTAAAAAACACGAGTTTTTAGAAAATGTGTTTTATTTCATAAATTGAATCTACAAAGTATGCACATTCTACGTCATAACGACTTTCTATAGTTTGCGCATGCGTCCGGAAATAAGAAAAGCTTATTTTCCCCGTTTTTTTAATCACAGCTTCTAGAAGGTTTACATGATTTCTTAAAAAACACGAGTTTTTAGAAAATGTGTTTCATTTCATAAATGGAATCAACAAAGTATGCAAATTATACGTCATAACGACTTTCTATAGTTTGCGCATGCGCTTGGAAATAAGAAAAGCTTACTTCGACCATTTTTTAAAATCACAGCTTCTAGAAGGTTTACATGATTTCCTAAAAAACACGATTTTTTAGAAAATGTGTTTTATTTCATAAATGGAATCCACAAAGTACGCACATTCTACGTCATAACGAATTTCTATAGTTTGCGCATGCGTCCGGAAATAAGAAAAGCTTACTTGACCCGTTTTTTAAAATCACAGCTTCTAGAAGGTTTACATGATTTCGTAAAAAACACGAGTTTTTAGAAAATGTGTTTTATTTCATAAATGGAATCTACAAAGTATGCACATTCTACGTAATAACAACTTTCTATAGTTTGCGCATGCGTCCGGAAATAAGAAAAGCCTACTTCCCCCGTTTTTTGAAATCACAGCTTCTAGAAGGTTTACATGATTTCGTAAAAAAAACGAGTTTTTAGAAAATGTGTTTTATTTCATAAATGGAATCAACAAAGTATGCACATTCTACGTCATAATGAATTTTTATACTTTGCGCATGCGTCCGGAAATAAGAAAAGCTTACTTCCAACGTTTTTCAAAATCACAGCTTCTAGAAGGTTTACATGATTTCTTAAAAAACACGAGTTTTTAGAAAATGTGTTTTATTTCATAAATGGAATCAACAAAGTATGCACATTCTACGTCATAACGACTTTCTATAGTTTGCGCATTCGTCGGGAAATAAGAAAAGCTTACTTCCACCGTTTTCTAAAATCACAGCTTCTAGAAGGTTTACATGATTTCGTAAAAAACATAAGTTTTTAGAAAACGTGCTTTATTTCATAAATGGAATCTACAAAGTATGCACATTCTACATCATAACGACTTTCTATAGTTTGCGCATGCGTCCGGAAATAAGAAAAGCTTACTTCCCCCGTTTTTTAAAATCACAACTTCTAGAAGGTTTACATGATTTCTTAAAAAACACGAGTTTTTAGAAAATATGTTTTATTTCATAAATGGAATCAACAAAGTATGCACATTCTATGTCATAACGACTTTCTATAGTTTGCGCATGCCTCCGGAAATAAGAAAAGCTTACCTCCACCGTTTTTTAAAACCACAACTTCTAGAAGGTTTACATGATTTCGTTAAAAACACGAGTTTTTAGAAAATGTGTTTTATTTCATAAATGGAATCAACAAAGTATGCACATTCTACGTCATAACGACTTTCTATAGTTTGCGTGTAAGTTTGGAAATAAGAAAAGCTTACTTCCATTGTTTTTTAAAATCACAGCTTCTAGAATGTTTACATGATTTCTTAAAAAACACGAGTTTTTAGAAAATGTGTTTTATTTCATAAATGGAATCAACAAAGTATGCACATTATACGTCATAAGGACTTTCTATAGTTTGCACATTCGTCCAGAAATAAGAAAAGCTTACTTCCACCGTTTTTTAAAATCACAGCTTCTAGAAGGTTTACATGATTTCTTAAAAAACACGAGTTTTTAGAAAATGTGCTTTATTTCATAAATGGAATCAAGAAATTATGCACATTCTACGTCATAACGACTTTCTATATTTTGCGCATTCGTCCGCAAATAAGAAAAGCTTACTTCCACTGTTTTTTAAAATCACAGCTCCTAGAAGGTTTACATGGTTTCTTAAAAAACACGAGTTTTAGAAAATGTGTTTTATTTCATAAATGGAATCAAGAAAGTATGCACATTCTATGTCATAACGACTTTCTATAGTTTGCGCATGCATCCGGAAATAAGAAAAGCTTACTTCCACCGTTTTTTGAAATCACAGCTTCTAGAAGGTTTACATGATTTCCTTAAAAACACGAGTTTTTAGAAAATGTGTTTTATTTCATAAATGGAATCAACAAAGTATGCACATTCTACGTCATAATGACTTTCTATAGTTTGCGTATAAGTTTGGAAATAAGAAAAGCTTACTTCCACTGTTTTTTAAAATCACAGCTTCTAGAATGTTTACATGATTTCTTAAAAAACACGAGTTTTTAGAAAATGTGTTTTATTTCATAAATGGAATCAACAAAGTATGCACATTCTACGTCATAACGACTTTCTATAGTTTGCGTATAAGTTTGGAAATAAGAAAAGCTTACTTCCACTGTTTTTTAAAATCACAGCTTCTAGAATGTTTACATGATTTCTTAAAAAACACGAGTTTTTAGAAAATTTGTTTTATTTCATAAATGGAATCAACAAAGTATGCACATTCTACATCATAACGACTTTCTATAGTTTGCGCATTCGCCCAGAAATAAGAAAAGCTTACTTCCACCGTTTTTTAAAATCACAGCTTCTAGAAGGTTTACATGATTTCTTAAAAAACACGAGTTTTTAGAAAATGTGCTTTATTTCATAAATGGAATCAAGAAAGTACGCACATTCTACGTCATAACGACTTTCTATAGTTTGCGCATTCGTCCGCAAATAAGAAAAGCTTACTTCCACTGTTTTTTAAAAACACAGCTCCTAGAATGTTTACATGGTTTCTTAAAAAACACGAGTTTTAGAAAATGTGTTTTATTTCATAAATGGAATCAAGAAAGTATGCACATTCTATGTCATAACAACTTTCTATAGTTTGCGCATGCATCCGGAAATAAGAAAAGCTTACTTCCACCGTTTTTTAAAATCACAGCTTCTAGAAGGTTTACATGATTTCCTTAAAAACACGAGTTTTTAGAAAATGTGTTTTATTTCATAAATGGAATCAACAAAGTATGCACATTCTACGTCATAATGACTTTCTATAGTTTGCGCATTCGTCCGGAAATAAGAAAAGCTTACTTCCACCATTTTTTAAAATCACAGCTTCTAGAAGGTTTACATGATTTCTTCAAAAACACGAGTTTTTAGAAAATGTGTTTTATTTCATAAATGGAATCTACAAAGTATGCACATTCTACGTCATAACGACTTTCTATAGTTTGCGCATGCGTCCGGAAATAAGAAAAGCTTACTTCCACCGTTTTTTAAAATCACAGCTTCTAGAAGGTTTGCATGATTTCGTAAAAAACACGAGTTTTTAGAAAATGTGCTTTATTTCATAAATGGAATCAACAAAATATGCACATTCTACGTCATAACGACTTTAAATAGTTTGCGCATTCGTCCGGAAATAAGAAAAGCTTACTTCCACTGTTTTTTAAAATCACAGCTACTAGAAGGTTTACATGGTTTCTTAAAAAACACGAGTTTTTAGAAAATGTGTTTTATTTCATAAATGGAATCAACAAAGTATGCACATTCTACGTCATAATGAATTTTTATAGTTTGCGCATGTGTCCGGAAATAAGAAAAGCTTACTTCCAACGTTTTTCAAAATCACAGCTTCTAGAAGGTTTACATGATTTCTTAAAAAACACGAGTTTTTAGAAAATGTGTTTTATTTCATAAATGGAATCAAGAAAGTATGCACATTCTACGTCATAACGACTTTCTATAGTTTGCGCATGCATCCGGAAATAAGAAAAGCTTACCTCCACCGTTTTTTAAAATCACAGCTTCTAGAAGGTTTACATGATTTCCTTAAAAACAGGAGTTTTTAGAAAATGTGTTTTATTTCATAAATGGAATCAACAAAGTATGCACATTCTACGTCATAACGACTTTCTATAGTTTGCGTATTTGTCCGGAAATAAGAAAAGCTTACTTCCCCCGTTTTTTAAAATCACAGCTTCTAGAAGGTTTACATGATTTCTTAAAAAACATGAGTTTTTAGAAAATGTGTTTTATTTCATAAATGGAATCAAAAAAGTATTCGCATTCTACATCATAACGACTTTCTATAGTTTGCGCATGCGTCCAGAAATAAGAAAAGCTTACTTCCACCGTTTTTTGAAATCACAGCTTCAAGAAGGTTTACATGATTTGTTAAAAAACACGTATTTTAAGAAAATGTGCTTTATTTAATAAATGGAATCAACAAAGTATGCACATTCTACGTCATAACGACTTTCTATAGTTTGCGAATGCGTCTGGAAATAAGACAAGATTTCTTCCACCGTTTTTCAAAATCACAGCTTCTAGAAGGTTTACATGATTTCGTAAAAAACACGAGTTTTTGGAAAATGTGTTTTATTTCATAAATGGAATCAACAAAGTATGCACATTCTACGTTACAACGACTTTCTATAGTTTGCGCATGTGTCCGGAAATAACAAAAGCTTACTTCCCCCGTTTTTTAAAATCACAGCTTCTAGAAGGTTTACATGATTTCCTAAAAAACACGAGTTTTTAGAAAATGTGTTTTATTTCATAAATGGAATCAACAAAGTATGCACATTCTACGTCATAACGACTTTCTATAGTTTGCGCATGCGTTTGGAAATAAGAAAAGCTTACTTCCCCCGTTTTTTAAAATCACACCTTCTAGAAGGTTTACATGATTTCTTAAAAAACACGAGTTTTTAGAAAACGTGCTTTATTTCATAAATGGAATCTAGCAAGTATGCACATTCTACGTCATAACGACTTTCTATAGTTTGCGCATGCGTCCGGAAATAAGAAAAGCTTACTTCCCCCGTTTTTAAAAATCACAGCTTCTAGGAGGTTTACATGATTTCTTAAAAAACATGAGTTTTTAGCAAATGTGTTTTATTTCATAAATGGAATCAACAAAGTATGCACATTCTACGTCATAACGACTTTCTATAGTTTGGCATGCGTTTGGAAATAAGAAAAGCTTACTTCCCCCATTTTTTAAAATTACAGCTTCTAGAAGGTTTACATGATTTGTTAAAAAACACGAGTTTTTAGAAAATGTGTTTTATTTCATAAATGGAATCAACAAAGTATGCACATTCTACGTCATAACGACTTTCTCTAGTTTGCGCATGCGTCCAGAAATAAGAAAAGCTTACTTCCACCTTTTTTTAAAATCACAGCTTCTAGAAGGTTTACATGATTTCGTAAAAAACACGAGTTTCTAGAAAATGTGTCTTATTTCGTAAATGCAATATACAAAGTATGCACATTCTACGTCATAACGACTTTCTATAGTTTGCACATACGTCCGGAAATAAGAAAAGCTTACTTCCCCCGTTTTTTAAAATCACAGCTTCTAGAAGGTGGACATGATTTCTTAAAAAACACAAGATTATAGAAAATGTGTTTTATTTCATAAATGGAATCAACAAAGTATGCAAATTCTATGTCATAATGACTTTCTATAGTTTGCGCATGCGTTTGGAAATAAGAAAAGCTTACTTCCACCGTTTTTTGAAATCACAGCTTCTAGAAGGTTTACATGATTTGTTAAAAAACACGTATTTTTAGAAAATGTGTTTTATTTCATAAATGGAATCTACAAAGTATGCACATTCTACGTCATAACGACTTTCTATAGTTTGCGCATGCGTCCGGAAATAAGAAAAGATTACTTCCACCGTTTTTCAAAATCACAGCTTTTAGAAGGTTTACATGATTTCATAAAAAACACGAGTTTTTAGAAGATGTGTTTTATTTCATAAATGGAATCAACAAAGTATGAACATTCTACGTCATAACGACTTTCTATAGTTTGCGCATGCGTCCGGAAATAAGAAAAGCTTACTTCCACCGTTTTTTAAAATCACAGCTTCTAGAAGGTTTACATGATTTCATAAAAAACACGAGTTTTTAGAAAATGTGCTTTATTTCATAAATGGAATCAACAAAGTATGCACATTCTACGTCATAACAACTTTCTATAGTTTGCGCATTCGTCCGAATATAAGAAAAGCTTACTTCCACTGTTTTTTAAAATCACAACTCCTAGAAGGTTTACATGGTTTCTTAAAAAACACGAGTTTTTAGAAAATGTGTTTTATTTCATAAATGGAATCAACAAAGTATGCACATTCTACGTCATAACGACTTTCTATAGTTTGCGCATGCGTCCGCAAATAAGAAAAGCTTACTTCCACCGTTTTTTTAAATCACAGCTTCTAGAAGGTTTACATGATTTCCTTAAAAACACGAGTTTTTAGAAAATGTGTTTTATTTCATAAATGGAATCAACAAAGTATGCACATTCTATGTCATAACGACTTTCTATAGTTTGCGCATTCGTCCAGAAATAAGAAAAGCTTACTTCCACCGTTTTTTAAAATCACAGCTTCTAGAAGGTCTACATGATTTCTTCAAAAACAGGAGTTTTAAGAAAATGTGTTTTATTTCATAAATAGAATCTACAAAGTATGCACATTCTACATCATAACGACTTTATATAGTTTGCGCATGCGTCCAGAAATAAGAAAAGCTTACTTCCCCCGTTTTTTAAAATCACAGCTTCTAGAAGGTTTACATGATTTCTTAAAAAACACGAGTTTTTAGAAAATGTGTTTTATTTCATAAATCGAATCAACAAAGTATGCACATTCTACGTCATAACGACTTTCTATAGTTTGCACATGGGTTTGGAAATAAGAAAAGCTTACTTCATTTTCTAAAATCACAGCTTCTAGAAGGTTTACATGATTTCTTAAAAAACAAGAGTTTTTAGAAAATGTGCTTTATTTCATCAATGGAATCAACAAAGTATGCACATTCTACGTCATAACGACTTTCTATAGTTTGCGCATTCGTTTGGAAATAAGAAAAGCTTACTTCCACCGTTTTTTGAAATCACAGCTTCTAGAAGGTTTACATGATTTGTTAAAAAACACTAGTTTTTAGAAAATGTGTTTTATTTCATAAATCGAATCAACAAAGTATGCACATTCTACGTCATAACGACTTTGTATAGTTCGCGCATGCGTTTGGAAATAAGAAAAGATTACTTCCACCGTTTTTTGAAATCACAGCTTCTAGAAGGTTTACATGATTTGTTAAAAAACACGTATTTTTAGAAAATGTGTTTTATTTCATAAATGGAATCAACAAAGTATGCACATTCTACGTCATAACGACTTTCTATAGTTCGTGCATGCGTCCGGAAATAAGAAAAGATTACTTCCCTCGTTTTTTAAAATCACAGCTTCTAGAAGGTTTACATGATTTCTTAAAAAACACGAGTTTTTAGAAAATATGTTTTATTTCATAAATGGCATCAACAAGGTATGCACATTCTACGTCATAACGAATTTCTATAGTTTGTGCATAAGTTTGGAAATAAGAAAAGCTTACTACCCCAGTTTTTTAAAATCACACCTTCTAGAAGGTTTACATGATTTCTTAAAAAACACGAGTTTTTAGAAAATGTGTTTTATTTCATAAATGGAATCAACAAAGTATGCACATTCTACGTCATAAGGACTTTCTATAGTTTGCGCATTCGTCCAGAAATAAGAAAAGCACACTTCCACCGTTTTTTAAAATCACAGCTTCTAGAAGGTTTACATGATTTCTTAAAAAACACGAGTTTTTAGAAAATGTGCTTTATTTCATAAATGGAATCAACAAAGTATGCACATTCTATGTCATAACGACGTTCTGTAGTTTGCGAATGCGTCCGGAAATAAGAAAAGCTTACTTCCACCATTTTTTAAAATCACAGCTTCTAGAAGGTTTACATGATTTCGTAAAAAACACGAGTTTTTAGAAAATGTGTTTTATTTCATAAATGGAATCAACAAAGTATGCACATTCTATGTCATAACGACTTTCTATAGTTTGCCCATGCGTCCGGAAATAAGAAAAACTTACTTCCCCCATTTTTTAAAATCACAGCTTCTAGAAGGTTTACATGATTTCTTAAAAAACATGAGTATTTAGAAAATGTGTTTTATTTCATAAATGGAATCAACAAAGTATGCACATTCTACGTCATAACAACTTTCTATAGTTTGCGCATGCGTCCGGAAATAAGAAAAGCTTACCTCCACCGTTTTTTAAAATCACAACTTCTAGAAGGTTTACATGATTTCGTTAAAAACACGAGTTTTTAGAAAATGTGTTTTATTTCATGAATGGAATCAACAAAGTATGCACATTCTACGTGATAACGACTTTCTATAGTTTGCGCATAAGATTGGAAATAAGAAAAGCTTACTTCCCCCGTTCTTTAAAATCACAGCTTCTAGAAGGTTTACATGATTTCTTAAAAAACACGAGTATTTAGAAAATGTGTTTTATTTCATAAATGGAATCAACAAAGTATGCACATTCTACGTCATAACGACTTTCTATAGTTTGCGCATGCGTCTGGAAATAAGAAAAGCCTACTTCCCCCGTTTTTTAAAATCATAGCTTCTAGAAGGTTTACATGATTTCTTAAAAAACACGAGTTTTTAGAAAATGTGTTTTATTTCATAAATGGAATCAACAAAGTATGCACATTCTACGTCATAACGACTTTCTATAGTTTGCACATGCGTCCAGAAATAAGAAAAGCTTACTTCAACCGTTTTTTAAAATCACAGCTTCTTGAAGGTTTACATGATTTCGTAAAAAACACGAGTTTTTAGAAAATGTGTTTTATTTCATAAATGGAATCTACAAAGTATGCACATTCTACGTCGTAACGACTTTCTATAGTTTGCGCATGCGTCCAGAAATAAGAAAAGCTTACTTCCACCGTTTTTTAAAATCACAGCTTCCAGAAGGTTTACATGATTTCTTAAAAAACATGAGTTTTTAGAAAATGTGTTTTATTTCATAAACGGAATCAACAAAGTATGCACATTCTACGTCATAACGACTTTCTATAGTTTGCGCATTCGTCCAGAAATAAGAAAAGCTTACTTCCACCGTTTTTTAAAATCACAGCTTCTAGAAGGTCTACATGATTTCTTCAAAAACAGGAGTTTTTAGAAAATGTGTTTTATTTCATAAATGGAATCTACAAAGTATGCACATTCTACGTCATAACGACTTTCTATAGTTTGCGCATGCGTCCAGAAATAAGAAAAGCTTACTTCCCCCGTTTTTTAAAATCACATCTTCTAGAAGGTTTACATGATTTCTGAAAAAACATGAGTTTTTAGAAAATGTGTTTTATTTCATAAATGGAATCAACAAAATATGCACATTCTACGTCATAACGACTTTCTATAGTTTGCGCATGCGTTTGGAAATAAGAAAAGCTTACTTCCACCGTTTTTTGAAATCACAGCTTCTAGAAGGTTTACATGATTTGTTAAAAAACACGAGTTTTTAGAAAATGTGTTTTATTTCATAAATGGAATCAACAAAGTATGCACATTCTACGTCATAACGACTTTCTATAGTTTGCGCATGCGTTTGGAAATAAGAAAAGCTTACTTCCACCGTTTTTTTAAATCACAGATTCTAGAAGGTTTACATGATTTGTTAAAAAACACGTATTTTTAGAAAATGCGTTTTATTTCATAAATGGAATCAACAAAGTATGCACATTCTACGTCATAACGACTTTCTATAGCTCGCGCATGTGTCCGGAAATAAGAAAAGATTACTTCCCCCGTTTTTTAAAATGACAGCTTCTAGAAGGTTTACTGATTTCTTAAAAAACACGAGTTTTTAGAAAATATGTTTTATTTCATAAATGGAATCAACAAGGTATGCACATTCTACGTCATAACGACTTTCTATAGTTTGTGCATATGTTTGGAAATAAGAAAAGCTTACTACCCCTTTTTTTAAATTCACACCTTCTAGAAGGTTTACATGATTTCTTAAAAAACACGACTTTTTAGAAAATGTGTTTTATTTCATAAATGGAATCAACAAAGTATGCACATTCTAAGTCATAAGGACTTTCTATAGTTTGCGCATTCGTCCAGAAATAAGAAAAGCTTACTTCCACCGTTTTTTAAAATCACAGCTTCTAGAAGGTTTACATGATTTCTTAAAAAACACGAGTTTTTAGAAAATGTGCTTTATTTCATAAATGGAATCAATAAAGTATGCACATTTTACGTCATAACGACTTTCTATAGTTTGCGCATGCGTCCGGAAATAAGAAAAGCTTACTTCCACCATTTTTTAAAATCACAGCTTCTAGAAGGTTTACATGATTTCGTAAAAAACATGAGTTTTTAGAAAATGTTTTTTATTTCATAAATGGAATCAACAAATTATGCACATTCTATGTCATAACGACTTTCTATAGTTTGCCCATGCGTCCGGCAATAAGAAAAACTTACTTCTCCGATTTTTTAAAATCACAGCTTCTAGAAGGTTTACATGATTTCTTAAAAAACATGAGTTTTTAGAAAATGTGTTTTATTTCATAATTGGAATCAACAAAGTATGGATATTCTACGTCATAACGACTTTCTATAGTTAGCGCATGCGTTTGGAAATAAGAAAAGCTTACTTCCCCCGTTTTTTAAAATCACAGCTTCTAGAAGGTTTACATGATTGGTTAAAAAACACGAGTATTTAGAAAATGTGTTTTATTTCATAAATGGAATCAACAAAGTATGCACATTCTTCGTCATAATGACTTTCTATAGTTTGCGCATGCGTCCGGAAATAGGAAAAGCTTACCTCCACCGTTCTTTAAAATCACAAATTCTAGAAGGTTTACATGATTTCGTTAAAAACACGTGTTTTTAGAAAATGTGTTTTATTTCATAAATGGAATCAACAAAGTATGCACATTCTACGTCATAACGACTTTCTATAGTTTGCGCATAAGTTTGGAAATAAGAAAAGCTTACTTCCCCCGTTTTTTAAAATCACAGCTTCTAGAAGGTTTACATGATTTCTTAAAAAACACGAGTTTTTAGAAAATGTGTTTTATTTCATAAATGGAATCAACAAAGTATACACATTCTACGTCATAACGACTTTCTATAGTTTGCGCATTCGTCAAGAAATAAGAAAAGCTTACATCCACCGTTTTTTAAAATCACAGCTTCTAGAAGGTTTACATGATTTCGTAAAAAACACGAGTTTTTAGAAAATGTGCTTTATTTCAGAAATGGAATCTACAAAGTATGCACATTCTACGTCATAACGACTTTCTATAGTTTGCGCATGCGTCCGGAAATAAGAAAAGCTTACTTCCACCATTTTTTAAAATCACAGCTTCTAGAAGGTTTACATGATTTCTTAAAAAACATGAGTTTTTAGAAAATGTGTTTTATTTCATAAATGGAATCAACAAAGTATGCACACTCTACGTCATAACGACTTTCTATAGTTTGCACATGCATTTGGAAATAAGAAAAGCTTACTTCCCCATTTTTTAAAATCACAGCTTCAAGAAGGTTTACATGATTTCTTAAAAAACATGAGTTTTTAGAAAATGTGTTTTATTTAATAAATGGAATCAACAAAGTATGCACATTCTATGTCATAACGACTTTCTATAGTTTGTACATGCGTCTGGAAATAAGAAAAGCCTACTTCCCCCGTTTTTTAAAATCATAGCTTCTAGAAGGTTTACATGATTTCTTAAAAAACATGAGTTTTTAAAAAATATGTTTTATTTCATAAATGGAATCAACAAAGTATGCACATTCTACGTCATAACGACTTTCTATAGTTTGCGCATAAGTTTGGAAATAAGAAAAGCTTACTTCCCCTGTTTTTTAAAATCACAGCTTCTAGAAGGTTTACATGATTTTGTAAAAAAAACGAGTTTTTAGAAAATGTGTTTTATTTCATAAATGGAGTCAACAAAGTATGCACATTCTACGTCATAACGACTTTCTATAGTTTGCGCATTCGTCGGAAATAAGAAAAGCTTACTTCCACCGTTTTTTAAAATCACAGCTTCTAGAAGGTTTACATGATTTCGTAAAAAACACGAGTTTTTAGAAAATGTGTTTTATTTCATAAATGGAATCTACAAAGTATGCACATTCTACGTCATAACGACTTTCTATAGTTTGCGCATGCGTCCGGAAATAAGAAAAGCCTACTTCCCCTGTTTTTTTAAATCATAGCTTCTAGAAGGTTTACATGATTTCTTAAAAAACATGAGTTTTTAAAAAATATGTTTTATTTCATAAATGGAATCAACAAAGTATGCACATTCTACGTCATAACGACTTTCTATAGTTTGCGCATAAGTTTGGAAATAAGAAAAGCTTACTTTGCCTGTTTTTTAAAATCACAGCTTCTAGAAGGTTTACATGATTTCGTAAAAAACACGAGCTTTTAGAAAATGTGTTTTATTTCATAAATGGAGTCAACAAAGTATGCACATTCTACGTCATATCGACTTTCTATAGTTTGCGCATTCGTCGGAAATAAGAAAAGCTTACTTCCACCGTTTTTTAAAATCACAGCTTCTAGAAGGTTTACATTATTTCGTAAAAAACACGAGTTTTTAGAAAATGTGTTTTATTTCATAAATGGAATCTACAAAGTATGCACATTCTACGTCATAACAACTTTCTATAGTTTGCGCATGCATCCGGAAATAAGAAAAGCCTACTTCCCCCGTTTTTTGAAATCACAGCTTCTAGAAGGTTTACATGATTTCGTAAAAAACACGAGTTTTTAGAAAATGTGTTTTATTTCATAAATGGAATCAACAAAGTATGCACATTCTACGTCATAACGACTTTCTATAGTTTGCGCATGCATCCGGAAATAAGAAAAGCTTACTTCCACCGTTTTTTAAAATCACAGCTTCTGGAAGGTTTACATGATTTCCTTAAAAACACGAGTTTTTAGAAAATGTGTTTTATTTCATAAATGGAATCAACAAAGTATGCACACTCTACGTCATAACGACTTTCTATAGTTTGCACATGCATTTGGAAATAAGAAAAGCTTAATTCCTCATTTTTTAAAATCACAGCTTTTAGAAGGTTTACATGATTTCGTAAAAAACACGAGTTTTTAGAAAATGTGTTTTATTTCATAAATGGAATCAACAAAGTATGCACATTCTACGTCATAACGAATTTCTATGGTTTGCGCATTCGTCCGGAAATAAGAAAAGCTTACTTCCACCGTTTTCTAAAATCACAGCTTCTAGAAGGTTTACATGATTTCGTAAAAGACATAAGTTTTTAGAAAACGTGTTTTATTTCATAAATGGAATCTACAAAGTATGCACATTCTACATCATAACGACTTTCTATAGTTTGCGCATGCGTCCGGAAATAAGAAAATCTTACTTCCCCCGTTTTTTAAAATCACAGCTTCTAGAAGGTTTACATGATTTCTTAAAAAACACGAGTTTTTAGTAAATGTGTTTTATTTCATAAATGGAATCAACAAAGTATGCACATTCTATGAGATAACGACTTTCTATAGTTTGCGCATGCCTCCGGAAACAAGAAAAGCTTACCTCCACCGTTTTTTAAAATCACAACTTCTAGAAGGTTTACATGATGTCGTTAAAAACACGAGTTTTTAGAAAATGTGTTTTATTTCATAAATGGAATCAACAAAGTATGCACATTCTACGCCATAACGACTTTCTATAGTTTGCGTATAAGTTTGGAAATAAGAAAAGCTTACTTCCACTGTTTTTTAAAATCACAACTTCTAGAATGTTTACATGATTTCTTAAAAAACACGAGTTTTTAGAAAATGTGTTTTATTTCATAAATGGAATCAACAAAGTATGCACATTCTACGTCATAAGGACTTTCTATAGTTTGTGCATTCGTCCAGAAATAAGAAAATCTTACTTCCACCGTTTTTTAAACTCACAGCTTCTAGAAGGTTTACATGATTTCTTAAAAAACACGAGTTTTTAGAAAATGTGCTTTATTTCATAAATGGAATCAAGAAGGTATGCACATTCTACGTCATAACAACTTTCTATAGTTTGCGCATTCGTCCGGAAATAAGAAAAGCTTACTTCCACTGTTTTTTAAAATCACATCTCCTAGAAGGTTGACATGGTTACTTAAAAAACACGAGTTTTAGAAAATGTGTTTTATTTCATAAATGGAATCAAGAAAGTATGCACATTCTATGTCATAACGACTTTCTATAGTTTGCGCATGCATCCGGAAATAAGAAAAGCTTACTTCCACCGTTTTTTAAAATCACAGCTTCTAGAAGGTTTACATGATTTCTTAAAAAACATGAATTTTTAGAAAATGTGTTTTATTTCATAAATGGAATCAACAAAGTATGCACATTCTACGTCATAACGACTTTCTATAGTTTGCGCATTTGTCCGGAATTAAGAAAAGCTTACTTCCACCGTTTTTTAAAATCACAGCTTCTAGAAGGTTTACATGATTTCGTAAAAAACACGAGTTTTTAGAAAATGTGTTTTATTTCATAAATTGAATCAACATAGTATGCACATTCTACGTCATAACGACTTTCTATAGTTTGCGCATTCGTAGAGAAATAAGAAAAGCTTACTTCCACTGTTTTTTAAAATCACAGCTCCTAGAAGGTTTACATGGTTTCTTAAAAAACACAAGTTTTTAGAAAATGTGTTTTATTTCATAAATGGAATAAACAAAGTATGCACATTCTACGTCATAACGACTTTCTATAGTTTGCGCATGCATCCGGAAATAAGAAAAGCTTACTTCCACCGTTTTTTAAAATCACAGCTTCTGGAAGGTTTACATGATTTCCTTAAAAACACGAGTTTTTAGAAAATGTGTTTTTATTTCATAAATGGAATCAACAAAGTATGCACACTCTACGTCATAACGACTTTCTATAGTTTGCACATGCATTTGGAAATAAGAAAAGCTTAATTCCTCATTTTTTAAAATCACAGCTTTTAGAAGGTTTACATGATTTCTTAAAAAACATGAGTTTTTAGAAAATGTGTTTTATTTCATAAATGGAATGAACAAAGTATGCACATTCTATGTCATAACGACCTGCTATAGTTTGTGCATGCGTCCTGAAATAAGAAAAGCTTACTTCCCCCGTTTTTTAAAATCATAGCTTCTAGAAGGTTTACATGATTTCTTAAAAAACATGAGTTTTTAGAAAATATGTTTTATTTCATAAATGGAATCAGCAAAGTATGCACATTCTATGTCATAACGACTTTCTATAGTTTGCGCATTCGTCGGAAATAAGAAAAGCTTACTTCAACCGTTTTTTAAAATCACCACTTCTAGAAGGTTTACATGATTTCGTAAAAAACACGAGTTTTTAGAAAATGTGTTTTATTTCATAAATGGAATCTACAAAGTATGCACATTCTACGTCATAACGACTTTCTATAGTTTGCGCATGCGTCCGGAAATAAGAAAAGCTTACTTGACCCGTTTTTTAAAATCACAGCTTCTAGAAGGTTTACATGATTTCGTAAAAAACACGAGTTTTTAGAAAATGTGTTTTATTTCATAAATGGAATCTACAAAGTATGCACATTCTACGTCATAACAACTTTCTATAGTTTGCGCATGCGTCCGGAAATAAGAAAAGCCTACTTCCCCCGTTTTTTGAAATCACAGCTTCTAGAAGGTTTACATGATTTCCTAAAAAACACGATTTTTTAGAAAATGTGTTTTATTTCATAAATGGAATCAAAAAAGTACGCACATTCTACATCATAACGACTTTCTATAGTTTGCGCATACGTCCGGAAATAAGAAAAGCTTACTTGACCCGTTTTTTAAAATCACAGCTTCTAGAAGGTTTACATGATTTCGTAAAAAACACGAGTTTTTAGAAAATGTGTTTTATTTCATAAATGGAATCTACAAATTATGCACATTCTACGTCATAACGACTTTCTATAGTTTGCGCATGCGTTCAGAAATAAGAAATGCCTACTTCCCCCGTTTTTTGAAATCACACCTTCTAGAAGGTTTACATGATTTCGTAAAAAACACGAGTTTTGAGAAAATGTGTTTTATTTCATAAATGGAATCAACAAAGTATGCACATTCTACGTCATAATGACTTTCTATAGTTTGCGCATGCATCCGGAAATAAGAAAAGCTTACTTCCCCTGTTTTTTTAAATTACAGCTTCTAGAAGGTTTACATGATTTCGTAAAAAACATAAGTTTTTAGAAAACGTGCTTTATTTCATAAATTGAATCTACAAAGTATGCACATTCTACATCATAACGACTTTCTATAGTTTGCGCATGCGTCCGGAAATAAGAAAAGCTTACTTCCCCAGTTTTTTAAAATCACAGCTTCTAGAAGGTTTACATGATTTCTTAAAAAACACGAGTTTTTAGAAAATGTGTTTTATTTCATAAATGGAATAAACAAAGTATGCACATTCTACGTCATAACGACTTTCTATAGTTTGCGCATGCGTCCAGAAATAAGAAAAGCTTACCTCCACCGTTTTTTAAAATCACAACTTCTAGAAGGTTTACATGATTTCGTTAAAAACACGAGTTTTTAGAAAATGTGTTTTATTTCATAAATGGAATCAACAAAGTATGCACATTCTACGTCATTACGACTTTCTATAGTTTGCGCATAAGTTTGGAAATAAGAAAAGCTTACTTCCACTGTTTTTTAAAATCACAGCTTCTCGAAGGTTTACATGATTTCTTAAAAAACACGAGTTTTTAGAAAATGTGTTTTATTTCATATATGGAATCAACAAAGTATGCACATTCTACGTCATAAGGACTTTCTATAGTTTGCGCGTGCGTCTGGAAATAAGAAAAGCTTACTTCCACCATTTTTTAAAATCACAGCTTCTAGAAGGTTTACATGATTTCGTAAAAAACATGAGTTTTTAGAAAATGTGTTTTATTTCATAAATGGAATCGACAAAGTATGCACATTCTACGTCATAACGACTTTCTATAGTTTTCGCATGCGTCTGGAAATAAGAAAAGCTTACTTCCACCGTTTTTTAAAATCACAGCTTCTAGAAGGTTTACATGATTTCCTTAAAAACACGAGTTTTTAGAAAATGTGTTTTATTTCATAAATGGAATCAACAAAGTATGCACATTCTATGTCATAACGACTTTCTATAGTTTGCGCATTCGTCCGGAAATAAGAAAAGCTTACTTCCACCATTTTTTAAAATCACAACTTCTAGAAGGTTTACATGATTTCTTAAAAAACACGAGTTTTTAGAAAATGTGTTTTATTTCATAAATGGAATCAACAAAGTATGCACATTCTACGTCATAAGGACTTTCTATAGTTTGCGCGTGCGTCTGGAAATAAGAAAAGCTTACTTCCACCGTTTTTTAAAATCACAGCTTCTAGAAGGTTTACATGATTTCTTAAAAAACACGAGTTTTTAGAAAATGTGTTTTATTTCAAAAATGGAATCAACAAAGTATGCACATTCTACGTCATAATGACTTTCTATAGTTTGCGCATGCGTCCGGAAATAAGAAAAGCTTACTTCCACCGTTTTTTAAAATCACAGCTTCTAGAAGGTTTACATGATTTCTTAAAAAACACGAGTTTTTAGAAAATGTGTTTTATTTCATAAATGGAATCAACAAAGTATGCACATTCTACGTCATAACGACTTTCTATAGTTTGCGCATTTGTCCGGAAATAAGAAAAGCTTACTTCCACCGTTTTTTAAAATCACAGCTTCTAGAAGTTTTACATGATTTCGTAAAAAACACGAGTTTTTAGAAAATGTGTTTTATTTCATAAATGGAATCAACAAAGTATGCACATTCTACGTCATAACGACTTTCTATAGTTTGCACATTCGTCCAGAAATAAGAAAAGCTTACTTCCACCGTTTTTTAAAATCACAGCTTCTAGAAGGTTTACATGATTTCGTAAAAAACATGAGTTTTTAGAAAATGTGTTTTATTTCATAAATAGAATCGACAAAGTATGCACATTCTACGTCATAACGACTTTCTATAGTTTTCGCATGCGTCTGGAAATAAGAAAACCTTACTTCCCCCGTTTTTTAAAATCACAGCTTCTAGAAGGTTTACATGATTTCTTAAAAAACACAAGTTTTTAGATAATGTGTTTTATTTCATAAATGGAATCGACAAAGTACGCACATTCTACGTCATAACGACTTTCTATAGTTTGCGCATGCGTCCGGAAATAAGAAAAGCTTACTTCCACCGTTTTTTAAAATCACAGCTTCTAGAAGGTTTACATGATTTCTTAAAAAACACTAGTTTTTAGAAAATGTGTTTTATTTCATAAATGGAATCAACAAAGTATGCACATTCTACATCATAATGACTTTCTATAGTTTGCACATTCGTCCGGAAATAAGAAAAGCTTACTTCCAGCGTTTTTTAAAATCACAGCTTTTAGAAGGTTTACATGATTTCGTAAAACACACGAGTTTTTAGAATATGTGTTTTATTTCATAAATGGAATCTAAAAAGTATGCACATTCTACGTCATAACGACTTTGTATATTTTGCGCATGTGTCTGGAAATAAGAAAAGGTTACTTCCACCGTTTTTTAAAATCACAGCTTCTAGAAGGTTTACATGATTTCGTAAAAAACACGAGTTTTTAGAAAATGTGTTTTATTTCATAAATGGAATATACAAAGTATGCACATTCTACGTCATAACGACATTCTATATTTTGCGCATGCGTCCGGAAATAAGAAAAGTTTACTTCCACCGTTTTTTAAAATCACAGCTTCTAGAAGGTTTACATGATTTCCTAAAAAACACGAGTTTTTAGAAAAAGTGTTTTATTTGATAAATGGAATCTACAAAGTATGCACATTCTATGTCATAATGACTTTCTATAGTTTGCGCATGCGTCCGGAAATAAGAAAAGCTTACTTCCCCCGTTTTTTAAAATCACAGCTTCTAGAAGGTTTACATGATTTCGTAAATAACACGAGTTTTTAGAAAATGTGTTTTATTTCATAAATGGAATCTACAAAGTATGCACATTCTACGTCATAACGACTTTCTATAGTTTGCACATGCGTCCGGAAATACAAAAAGCGTACTTCCCCCGTTTTTTAAAATCACAGCTTCTAGAAGGTTTACATGATTTCGTAAAAAACACGAGTTTTTAGAAAATGTGTTTTATTTCATAAATGGAATCTACAAAGTATGCACATTCTACGTCATAACATTTTTCTATAGTTTGCGCATGCGGCCGGAAATAAGAAAAGCTTACTTCCCCCGTTTTTTAAAATCACAGCTTCTAGAAGGTTTACATGATTTCGTAAAAAAACACGAGTTTTTAGAAAATGTGTTTTATTTCATAAATGGAATCAACAAAGTATGCACATTCTACGTCATAACGACTTTCTATAGTTTGCGCATGCGTCCGGAAATAAGAAAAGCTTACTTCCCCCGTTTTTTAAAATCACAGCTTCTAGAAGGTTTACAAGATTTCCTAAAAAACACGAGTTTTTAGAAAATATGTTTTATTTCATAAATGGAATCAACAAAGTATGCACATTCTACGTCATAACGACTTTCTATAGTTTGCGCATGTGTTTGGAAATAAGAAAAGCTTACTTCCCCCGTTTTTTAAAATCACAGCTTCTAAAAGTTTTACATGGTTTCTTAAAAAACACGAGTTTTTAGAAAATGTGTTTTATTTCATAAATGGAATCAACAAAGTATGCACATTCTACATCATAACGATTTTCTATAGTTTGCGCATGCGTCCGGAAAAAAGAAAATCTTACTTCCACCGTTTTTTAAAATCACAGCTTCTAGAAGGTTTTGCATGATTTCTTAAAAAACACTAGTTTTTAGAAAATGTGTTTTATTTCATAAATGGAATCAACAAAGTATGCACATTCTACGTCATAATGACTTTCTATAGTTTGCGCATGTGTTTGGAAATAAGAAAAGCTTACTTCCCTCGTTTTTTAAAATCACAGCTTCTAGAAGGTTTACATCGTTTCTTAAAAAGCACGAGTTTTTAGAAAATGTGTTTTATTTCATAAATGGAATCAACAAAGTATGCACATTCTACGTCATAACGACTTTCTATAGTTTGCGCATTCGTCCGGAAATAAGAAAAGCTTACTTCCACCGTTTTTGAAAATCACAGCTTCTAGAAGGTTTACATGATTTCGTAAAAAACACGAGTTTTTAGAAAATGTGTTTTATTTCATAAATGGAATCAACAAAGTATGCACATTCTACATCATAACGACTTTCTATAGTTTGCGCATGCGTTTGGAAATAAGAAAAGCTTACTTCCCCCGTTTTTTAAAATCACAGCTTCTACAAGGTTTACATGATTTCTTAAAAAACACGAGTTTTTAGAAAATGTGTTTTATTTCATAAATGGAATCAACAAAGTATGCACATTCTACGTCATAATGACTTTCTATAGTTTGCGCATGCGTCCGGAAATAAGAAAAGCTTACTTCCACCGTTTTTTAAAATCACAGCTTCTAGAAAATTTACATGATTTCTTAAAAAACATGAGTTTTTAGAAAATGTGTTTTATTTCATAAATGGAATCAAAAAAGTATGCACATTCTATGTCATAACGACTTTCTATAGTTTGCGCATGCCACGGGGGGTTCGGTTGGTAGGAAATATCCTATCACGTCCATTCATATTGGGGAGTAAACTATGATACGGAAATGATAAAATATATTGCCTTGTATTAAGGGGCCAAGGGGGCTTAATTATGTTATATGGAAATACAAATATTTAGGGTATATTTTATTACATTTCTTGTAGAAGCGGTGGAGGGGAGGGAGGGGGAAAATACTGTAAATATAATACTTAAGATGATATCCTAAGTATTAATTTAATGTCTTAGATGGGATGTAGTAAAAATGAAAACATTGTAAAATTTATCACTTTAGTAGTCCAGGAACTACATTGCATGGAAAATAATAATCCAAAGTAAAAACATTAGTCCATGGTTATGGTCTCGAGTCCATTTACACATATTGGCGTGAATGTTTTATACTCTCGATTCAATCCTTGGAATCGTGCAAAAAAGTTATCTCTACACTATAATGGTTTCCTTTTAAATAATAAGTATAACATGGGATGTATTACAATATAATATGCATTAAAGTCAATATCCAACAATTATATGAATACAAGAGACGGTGCATAATTACAGAGTCACCAAGTCACATTAAAGTTTGATTTGATTTGTCACCTACTCAGTACACTTGAAGTTCTCTCCCTAAGATCGACGACTCATATGCAACCAACGCACGACTTAAAGTACAACTCTGGTAGTAGTGTCTATGGATCTTAATTGAGACAACTGGGAAATGCACCCCATCCCATATGGGTTAACGTTAAGGGCCCTTTGCTTATGCAAAAGTAGAGTTTCTTCTTCTCTGGACATTAGAGAGTTTGTCATTTCTTTTTTTATGTAAAATTTGGTTTTCCCGTGTTCTATAACACTTTTGCTTGGAGACCATGTAGTCTGGCAGGCTTGAGTTTTCTATTTTGCTACATGTATTAATTGTTTAGTTAATATGCTTGTATTGTCAGTAAATCAAATTGTTTTCTCCTCACAGAGCATGGATGCATCTATTATTAATTCTCTAAATTGGCACACTTTTAATTCTGTTATAGGACATTGTTTATCTTTACAGCAAGGTTATATTATGATGGTTCAATGAGGTGACATCTTAGTATCCAATCCTTGTCGTCATTTTTTTTATACAGTAAGCTTCAACCTTTGATCATTCAACACATAGTTTAGTCAATTATTCATTGTCAACAAAGATGACAGTACCAAGTAGTGACTCTATTCATATTATTGCTAATCATTGTTGATTGTAGGTCATCATTGCTTGAACACACGATTTAATATTATGGTTTAATTGATTTAATGTTTAACATAGGTGTAATTAGTAGTTAAAAGTTGGCTTGACCGTGTCCATGCCCTTAGAAATTGGACGTTTCGGTGCCAGTAACACTATCCAAACTCCATTGCTGAGCCAACACGTGGATGCTAGGATGTATTTCTTGGTGAGTAAAGGGTTATAACTGAATTTGTTGTGCATTTAATTACAATACATTATTATCGTGAGTTATATTAAATCTTTGCTTATCTGAGGAAAAAACCCAAAACTTATTTGTGCATATTGAGTTCAAGCATAAATCATTAGGGTTTTCATAGATATGAAAACACTATCTTCTCGCTTCTCTGAGATGGTTCAATCCTCGGTTTTGTTAAAGTGTCTTCATTTATATTGTAATAAGGGTCTTCATTCGAACCTTAGGTATAAGTTTGTAATGAACCATATATACTCTTTTGATTTATAACAAGCCTGCTGTGGCTATGTAATTTAACTCTACTATAGTTATGGAGTAATGTAATCCACTTCTTAATTTTTATAAACTCGGACCTGAAAGACAATCACAAAAGCTTGGAAAAATCAACAAGCTAAATACTAAAAAAAACTAGAAATATCGAGAGAAATCAAAGATATTTGCAACGGTGTTAATAATAAAAATTCACCCACTTTTTATTTTAAATCTAAAAATATTTTTCCCATTAGCTGAATTTTGCCCCTAAAATTTTCATTGCTCCCAGATGTGAACACGATTTCAATTAGATTGTCTTATTCCTAATGTCTTCTATTTTATTCAATATTTCACCCGGCGTGCGATCAATTTCATATTCAATATTGCACTACAAATCAGGTGGCAAGGTGGGAAACTGCGCACAAATATCACCATCAATCGCATCCTGCAAAAAAATATTCTCTCCCATGTGAGAAATAAAAAAACACAACTATGATGCTCCCTTTCATATATTTGTAAAGAAACACCATCACACTACATTCAGGATGAGGCTTACCTTCACTAGAAAATAAGATGATCTATAACCCATGTGATCTCTGGAACACAAAGGAGGGTCCTCCTACCTCAAATGCATCTCCAAATGTGAGAATAAGTCAACATCCTCTCTGGATGTAAATGGTGGAAATTCCCTTATACTTCCCAACGCAATCCCATAAATGAGACATTCATCACCACCAGGTCTAAGTGATGCCTTCTGTAATGTTACTACATCCCCTATATGAAATTGTATTATGTCTTCGACTTTATTGGTTGCTCCATTCAACTTACCCTGGTCCCACCTAATTCTTCCACCAGTAGGATCACCTTCAATCTTCTATGATACATCTAGTGGTAAGCGAACAAATTAAACATTTCCAAACTTATATGCACCTGCCATAGTGTCAAAGTATATATGTATTGAAGAAGTTAACCAACGAGGAACACAATCGTCTATGAATATGTATAGCTGGTTCTCATCGCGTCGATAATTTACATAGTGAAATGATTGCATAAGCAGAATTGAAAGCAATTAATCGACTCATCAAAACTACATGTCTACACCTTACTAATTTAGAATATGAGTTACTCAATTGTACAAAAGAGTTGCATAAAAGAAAAGCAATTTAAAAGGAAAATATATTTTACGAAAGATCTTTGCACTCAATAAACTTGATCTTTTGTCTTATTTATGTATCCCCACAATTTTTTGACCTCTAAACTGACTAGTTCACCTATAGCCAAACTTCCTCATCATCCTTGGACACAATTATGATTTTTAATGCAATGTGTTTTTTGTTCATATCTAATTAGTTAATGTTCAAGTGTGGAGGATCTTTTCATGAATATACTACATTTTTTTTATATTAATATTAGGAAATGGCATAAGACCTTTAGATGCCACGTCGAGGGGCCAACAATTAGCATGGCCACATAAACATGCATATATTCTTTCATTACAACGGATGAGAAAAGACAAAATAAGGTGTCATAATAGTTACTAGTATAACAAAGAAACCATACATGATACTAGGAATCAGAATAGACCACAATATTTATGATTAGCAGTTAAGACATAATCCTAAAACCTTGCCATGTAAGTTTTTCTTTAAATCACTTCTTTAAGTTATCTTGAACTCCCCTGAATACCGAATTTGAAAAGAGATTGTATTTTATCCTAGTGTTAGATAGAGGATCCAGAATGAGAAAGATCATAGTTTTTCAAAGAGGTCAATCTACCTCGCTTTTAGAATTCATATTTATGGTTATCTATACTTGCAATTAGAAACATGAGACTAATCCCTGGAAGAGTGTGAGATAGACAGGATTTTAGATAACTATAGAACATGAATAGATGTGTACCCTTCAAACACATAAAAAAAATCCTTGGAAGAGTAATAACTGCTAAAGAGAAAAGCAAAAAGAAATTTCCATTTACTCTTAGAATGAACTCTGAAAGAATTAAAAAATAGAAAAATCAGTGCATCCTAAGGTTAGAGGAAACAAACAATTAATGAAAAAACCAATGATTCTCCACTAAGGATTGCCAAGGATTCTCCTCTTGTTACATCAACACTCTCAAAATGTTTTCTCAATGTACCAGTCTACACACATTCATGGGATTCACACTTACTCAAGTTCCTCTTGGCTTGTAACCCACCTCTGAAGGCGTCCCTCGCTCATTTTGACCTTTTCCTTCCCTTTCCCCTCAATGAGAGGCAATTATGTTTCGTGTATGGATTTCTTGACTTAATTAAAAGAAATTGATTAATGTTGTTGAGCTCTGTAACATCCCCATAATACATATATAATTTTTTTTAAATATCTACTAAAAATACATAACACAACTCCACATGTATTTACACTATTCCATTTATTATGCATTTTGATTTGCATATGTATTTGCGTATGTTAACAATTTCTCGTCTTTTGTTCACACAACTAGTGGAAACATCATAATAATCAGTTGCACTATGATTAACTAGACACGCTTAAGTAAACTTATGCTTATACCTAATCTTCACATGATTATTTCTATAGATGACAAGATTGTATAACCAATGTAATTACTCAATTTAGTTGATATCCCCTCCTTGGAATTTAGCATAAAAATCTAATTATTATTTGCAAAATATATAGTCCATCTCTAAATAAAAATTATGTTTGAATTATAATTTTGGATATATAATTTAAATTTTAAATACCTTGTATACACTTATATGCTCGACCCCACATTAATCCCAATATGGGATCCACCGATCCTTTGGAATATATATTATTTCCATAAAGCGTATTAAACATTTTATAACTTTTATGGATCAACACCATATATTTATATATTGAATGACTTGGCCATGTTATAGTTTTTTTATGGATCGATACCATATGTTTATGTTTATATACATAGGATTTAATTAATGTATACATATATATATTTACTTATATAGTCTATCCCATATGTGAACTAATATAAAATTTCTTTCCATATTCAACATATTAATGTGATCTCACATTAAAACTCATCAAATTGGATCATAATCAAAACAATACCTATAGTGCTATGAGTGGTAGAATTTGGATTCGGATTTGGTTATGGCATAGTGGAAAGCAATGGGTTGTCTCGCATGAGTTGTCAACTACTCCATTAATGCTCTAAGGTACTCCATTAATGCTCTTAATTAGAGTAGAGCTCCCAAAACATGGGTTCATAATGGAGGAAGATAAGAAATTTGCGGTATGGATCGCTTTGGAATTCTATCCCTCATCCGACGATCATCATTCAACCAACGCAATGAATGGAGTGCTGGCAGAGGCTAGGGATTAAAGCTAATTAATAAGGTAGATAGAAAAATTGCGCGCCACTCTTCCCCTACTCTTAGCTTGATAGAGATCTCATCTGGCCTTCACACATATCTCTATTTCCTCAGAGCGATGGGGATTGGGGAGTTAAGCATGGTGAAGCACAGGATGCAAAATTTGTTATTGCTTTCATCTGTCATCGTTGTCGATCTTGCACTCAGTGGAGACTATGTTTATTAAACGGCTCAATTCCTTTATAAACCAAAGGTACTATTTTACTAATTTGAAGACTGCAGTTTAGACAGAGTGACGCTCGGTTCTTGAGGAGAGAGCTATGATGTTTGATAATGGCTTGCATAGTTATAAATCATTAGAAGCGCTAATATATATCATTTTTATGGTGCATGTGCAGGTTAGATCAAGGGAAATGGTTTGAAGCGCTCTTGGTTTTTGCATTGAGATGGAATTAACTGCATTAGCCCAACAATTTGACTTTCCTAGAAAACATGGTAAGCTTCCCTCTCAGTCGTTACCAAGTCCAATGACATATATATAGACGATGAACTATATGGTTCAACTAAATTCTCATTGGATTCTCTTTTTCTGGATACACATATCAAATATGGAAAGGGTATTGTAAAAAAAATTAATCCAACATTTATTAAAATAAAATATATAAAAAATAGTTAATGAAGAAAACCAGAGAGAAACCATTTTCGCTGGCCATTTCTCAGAATGAAGCTTCTTATAATTATTTCGCCACCATTTTCTCGGAATGAAGACTTCTTATAGTTATTTTTCCCTTATCCTTCTTGCAAATAGAGCCTTATGGTTCCATCCACCATGAATTCATGGTTTAAAGGTTATTTTTTAAACACAACTTGCCCATATCTCATGAATCGTGGATCGGGGGAACAATTTTTGTATCTATATAATGGCATGCAAGAATTGCCTTCTCAATATACCAAAGTGTTTTTGTGTGTTCACTATATTCTTGACAGCAAGGAGAAGACTTTCTTTCAAGGAATAGGTCAAAAATCAATGTCAGGCTATGTTATGCTTTCTTATGCGAGGTTAGTCCCTGGAAATCTATTTGTTGCTTGAGTAAGAAGATGGATGGATGATTTTGAAGGCCACGCTAGATTAAGGTTTTATTGCCAGAATTCTATCTTAAAAAATCCATCTATTACAGATAGAGGAAGGGACTAAAAATTTCATATTTCCAAAATTAGTTCAAATAGGTCTGCTTCTCAAACCCAATCATGACCTACCAGACACACTCAAACTCAGACCTCTCAAGGAGTAGGATGTGCACTCGGGATATCCAATCCATATGCCATTGTGCAAACTATTGGGTAGGAGTAGAATCAATAAATCGATAAATCCATCCTTTCAAGGAGGAGAAGCTTCGAGAATCAAACCTTCATCTAAAGGAGGTATCCAGAAATATCTATCAGTAGCTAGGTCATATATGAATGGCTGCACAGTCAAAGGGTGATAGCCACATTCGTATTCTACAAATAGATTTATAGCCCGAAATCATACCTACCAATCTTATAAATTATGAATGTATGGGGCATTGGCTAGAAAATGCTAACGCTTTCCTGTCCAATCTCTTTTGTTTGCATGAGTACGTTATTTCATATTAAAATTCAACCATGATCTAAAGTGACTCCTATTATTAAAAACTTAATATAGTTTATTATGTTAGTTTTTCTACCTTAGGAGGAGGACATAGTGGAATTATCCAATCAGGTGACTCTCAAGCTTCATTGCATGCAGATCATGAATGATAGGGAAACACACAGGCAAAAAAAATTGGAGGCATGTTAGTCAAAATTGTTTGCAGAATCGCATGGAATGTCTTCAATTACGTAATTGATTCATCCATTCATTTGCGGCGGGGAATTTTTCATCCAAATTAAGAGCTAGATTCGACGATTCATGGGAAAGAGACAAAGTTAAACCAACATGTCACTTTGTTAATCAATTATTATCCTTATTCCAATGAAGGATGTTACATAGAGAATGCACATGCATTATTTAATATAAAAAATATGATAAATACAAAACAATATCTATTCTTATAACATTGATGATATGATCGACCAATGAATAATTTTGATTTGAAGTCAAGTTACCACTAAATCATTAGAAGATACATAGATAACAACCATTAAGATGTCTTAAGGACTATTAGAATAATTAGTGATGCTTTTCAAGTTTCCATTGTATAAAGAGAAGTTACTTCGTAATGTGAAGAAGTGTATAGTCAGATAGATATAACTTGTTTACATTGGATTTAGAATGGATCCACATGAAGGTTAACTTCGTATGAAAAACCTATTTTTAGCTATTTTTAATTACAAATTCTTAAGGAACATTTATGACATGTGAGCTTCATCGAATTGGATAATTATACAATTATTTAACAAATTCTATTTTGCAATTTTCTAATTTATCCCACCCAACCTAACTCACTAATATGTTACGAAGTTGTGACTTTTCTAGTATTCACCTTGCCTAATATTTAACAATTCTTTGATATTGAGGTGGATTCTTATGGAAAGCCTCTCGAGTTCCTTGAGACAAATAGAAAATATTCAAAATTCCCATCAATAAGGGAATCTCACATTTGCAATAATTCCACATTATTATCAACGACGAAAATGAAAGTATAAATAATGATGTAGATACCTAAGGTGGTATCCACACTCAGGATGCACGCTTAACCTAAGGACATCAAACTTGGCAAGACACAACTCAATATTTCCTATTGTAGTTAACATTGATTCAATAGTTCCCTTCCCTTCAGGGAAACACTTCTCCATTTCCATCTATTTTAGATAGTTATTTATTATGGCATGTAGACGCATCTTTCCATACTTCAGGATGCTTCAAGATTTGTTTATTATTTCTTTCTTATCGCTTGGGCCATGCATGTCTTGAGTGGACCCATTGAATTATTATATAAAATTCTTTTGGCTAGGATAATAAACTAATCCATTTTTCTTGTGTTTTTATTATTCTTTGCTCTCTCTTATTATTTCATCTTGTTCCTAGGTTTATTATTGCTTCAAGCAATGCACTTCAATGTCAGATTATGGTTTTCTTACTCGAGAGGTTTAATATTCATAAAATGTCGTTACATGCTTCCTCTCAATACATCCAACAATTCTATTAACCATGTTAGTGTAATTTCCACAATTTAGCTTCAAGATTTTAAAATGCATATGCACATTTTCCATAATTTGTGTGTAGATACATGATTTTATAGAGCTCTACGTAGATCCTACTAGATAAGAGTTTCTAGGTTTCCTATTGAAGGATAGGACTCGTTATAAGATGTAATTCATTTGTTCCTTGAGGAGATCATAGACTCTTCTTGTGTGAGACACCATTTCAAAATATCATGGCATTTTTTAATGGAGCAACAATTTGAAGAGGTATTTATGCTAGTCTAATATGGTATAAAATTTAATAAGGAGTTGCACATTCAAATTCATGTCCAAGATAGAATATTGGAATATGGAAAAGTATATTCCAATTACATCTCCAAACCATGGGAGTTGATTTCGATGGATACACTTGGAGGAAGTTACTAATTACCAACAAGGGAAATGGTTATCCTCTGGTAGTTGTGGATCACTTCAAAAATATCCATGATAATTGGTGACAATTATGATGCACAGAAGAAGTAGCATGTCAACTTGTGTTATGGATACTTGCACACCCAATATTGTAATGTAAACATATATGGATTGGATAAATCTACATGTAACTAAATATTGATGTGCACATAAGCCAAGGATGGAAATTATGCACAAATGAAGTGAAACCATTGTAGCTATTTGCCACACCCTCTACCCCTTCATCTTCTATAAAATTTTAATGTGTATATTCTTATTGCTATTCGTTTGAATAAGTTATTAAGTGCACATGCAATAAATTGAAAATATCAAAATAGCACATCTCAGGTGTATTCTTGTAGATGTCATTACTTTGGTTAAGCACATTTTATATCAAATTTAATTAATGTTATCCTAAATTAAAAATTTGGTTGGAGAGAAACAACATAAGTTTTGAACAAAGAGACTAAAGCACCTAAATTGTTTGGAGACACTATTAACATTAATCAGAGTTGTCATCCTTGATACAACTTAAATTAGATAAGGTTAATCAACTAAAGAAGTGGCAAGTCCCCTTATCACCTTATCACTTAAAAGTGTGATTGAAAAGAAAACCAAGGAAAGGAACATTTTATATAAAATCCACTCAAATAAGTTTTTTCCAAAATAAATTTAGATTGGGAATAAAAAAGAAACCCTAAAGAATAAGGGATAGGCATAGTCATAAAAGGTAATAATGTATTTCTTTATACATAGTCTTTAAGGAGACACTAACATTGACAACTCATTACTCTAAATAGAAGTGGATTCAAAATTATAATAGAAAGTCCCTAAAAGGGAAATATGCAAATTATAATATTTAATAGAACGTGATTCATAGTTGTAATAAAAGGCTTGAAAAGAGAAATATGAAAATTATAAGATTTTATTTCTAAAGAAACTTCTAACCTTGAAACTTCATAGGGATTAGTTTTACTCAATAATAATAAAATTACAAATCTCTTAGCAAGTTAGGGGTGCAACTAGCATTTGTTGGAAAAGTAAGTTGTATGTATTTACTTATACATAGTCTTTAAGGAGGCATTAACATTTGAGAACTCATTGTGTTGAAGAAGCGCATTCTACAGACTAGTAGGGGGATGTGTAACTCCTTACGTGTTCATCTTGGAGTTGACACGTGTCTTTAAAAAACAATAAAAAAAATTATAAAAAAATAACATGTAGGCTCAAATTAGATTTAAAACATTTACAACAACATTTATATAAAACTACACAAATTAGATAAATTAAAATGCTTCCTAAGCATTTCCACTCTAAAAAAGCGTTTGGACCTCGAGAGATTTGATCCCTCTCGGCGCTTGGTAGATCCCCTTTTAAGATGGATCTATGCTCGTTACTCTTAATAGAAGGAGATTCAAAATTATAAGAGAAATTCCCTAAAAGGGAAATATGCAAATCATAAGATTTAATGGAAGGAGATTCATAGTTGTAATAAAAGGCTTGAAAAAAGAAATATGAAAATTATAAGATTTTCTTTCTAAAGAAACTTCTAACTTTGAAACTTCATAGGGATTAGTTTTACTCAATACTAATGAAATCATATATCTCTTATCAAGTTAGGGGTGCAACTAGCATTTGTTGGCAAAGTAAGCCGTGAAAATTAATCGATGTCACTAATAGACACTCAATTGCAAGGCATGTGAAGAAAAACTTGAAAGAATATGTTCAGGTGTGTTTCTAGAATTCTCCCTATTGTGAATTATAATGACATAAAGAGGAGAATTAATATTATATGAAAATTTCAAAAAATCTAAAATGGTGTTATATTTGATTTTAATGTTTTGTGAGAGGTAGCTCATTATCTTTCTCTTACACAAATTATTCACTTTGATTGCATGTTGTGCTAGAAAATGGGGATATTTATGCTAAGAATATGCTAATGTCAATGTGGATGCACTGCAACCATCCATTGAAGTTTGTAGAGCATTGAGGTAGAGATTGTCAAGCATTCTATTTGAAGCAGTGCTTCAAGCAACTAGTTTCTTTGGGTCTATATTTTTTGATTGAGGGGGATGGTTAGGTCTATTTTACATACCCTATGTGTTATCGTTACCATGAAATGGTATCATACAAGTTTCACCATCTGTGTATCTTTATAACTATTGCATGCTTGAAACATAACAATGGAGAATTTTCCCTCTCCTATAAAGATAAAAAACTAGATATAACTCAAGAAAAGGTAAATAAATGTTGCTAATTCCCTTGATTGCAAGAATAAATGTAGAGGAAGTGGAGGCGATTCATTGTGTCTTGTGAATGACCCAAATCCAGGCTATGCACATGATCATATGGTGTTATTGGAAAGTAAGAGGATTTTTTTTATGTTCATTTGGGTTCAAACATCAATGATGTTTGTTTTGATAGGAAGGTAGGGAAGTCCATCCACAAAAGTGTTTCAATTTTGCATTTTTATGGAGTTTAATTTATTAAGATTATAGAAAAGACGAGCTCTATATGGCTATACGTGTATCTACATGATATAAAATTGGTAGGTTGGCAGGTTGTGGTGTAAAACATCTGCAATTCTCATCTTTTCTAAGCATAGCATTGACTATTGGACTATTATTCTTTTACATTCCTTGTTACATTGATCTCTTGACTGGGTTGCCTTTTATACATTTTCCCTTCCTCGTTACTATTTTGTTGGATCTTCCACTATCCAAAACTACAAATTGATTAGTTTCCTTTGCAATATCGGTGGGATCATTATTAGCATTATACTATTATTTTATTTAGAATCTTATTTGCTTATACTAAGATGCGTTAGGGCTCTTGATTGTTACAACTTGATAATATGATATAAAGGGGGTATTAAAAATGGGCTGATAAAATTGGATACGTACAATATTTGGTGAAACTAGAGGTTTTCTTAATTGGAAAGGTATATTGGGAGGGGGGTTCAACAATACAATTTTAGGAGTCATTTTCCAATATTTAGTGAAATTAGGGATATTCTTTAATATCCTGCAATCGATCGTGCTATGCAACAAGTTCAGTCAGTGAACCCCCCGTGGCGCATGCGTCCGGAAATAAGAAAAGCTTACTTCCACCGTTTTTTAAAATCACAGCTTCTAGAAGGTTTGCATGATTTCTTAAAAAACACGAGTTTTTAGAAAATGTGTTTTATTTCATAAATGGAATCAAAAAAGTATGCACATTCTACGTCATAATGACTTTCTATAGTTTGCGCATGCGTCCGGAAATAAGAAAAGCTTACTTCCCCCGTTTTTTAAAATCATAGCTTCTAGAAGGTTTACATGATTTCTTAAAAAACATGAGTTTTTAGAAAATTTGTTTTATTTCATAAATGGAATCAACAAAGTATGCACATTCTATGTCATAATGACTTTCTATAGTTTGCGCATGCGTCCGGAAATAAGAAAAGCTTACTTCCACCGTTTCTTAAAATCACAGCTTCTAGAAGGTTTACATGATTTCTTAAAAAACAGTAGTTTTTAGAAAATGTGTTTTATTTCATAAATGGAATCAACAAAGTATGCACATTCTACATGATAACGAATTTCTATAGTTTGCGCATTCGTCCGGAAATAAGAAAAGCTTACTTCCAACGTTTTTTAAAATCACAGCTTCTAGAAGGTTTACATGATTTCGTAAAAAACATGAGTTTTTTGAAAATGTGTTTTATTTCATAAATGGAATCTACAAAGTATGCACATTCTACGTCATAACGACTTTCTATAGTTTGCGCATGCGTCCGAAAATAAGAAAAGCTTACTTTCCCAGTTTCTTAAAATCACAACTTCTAGAAGGTTTACATGATTTCTTAAAAAACACGAGTTTTTAGAAAATGTGTTTTATTTCATAAATGGAATCAAAAAAGTATGCACATTCTACGTCATAACGACTTTCTATAGTTTGCGCATGGGTCCGGAAATAAGAAAATCTTACGTCCACTATTTTCTAAAATCACAGCTTGTAGAAGGTTTACATGATTTCGCAAAAACACGAGTTTTTAGAAAATGTGTTTTATTTCAAAAATGGAATCTACAAAGTATGCACATTCTACGTCATAACGATTTTCTATAGTTTGTGCACGCGTCCGGAAATAAGAAAAGCTTACTTCCCCCTTTTTTAGAAATCACAGCTTCTAGAAATTTTACATGATTTCTTAAAAAACACGAGTGTTTAGGAAATGTGTTTTATTTCATAAATGGAATCATTAAACTATGCACATTCTACGTCATAACGAATTTCTATAGTTTGCGCATGCGTTTGGAAATGAGAAAAGCTTACTTCCCCCGTTTTTTAAAATCACAACTTCTAGAAGGTTTACATGATTTCTTAAAAAACACGAGTATTTAGAAAATGTGTTTTATTTCATAAATGGAATCAACAAAGTATGCACATTCTACGTCATAACGACTTTCTATAGTTTGTGCATGCGTACGGAAATAAGAAAAGCTTACTTCCACCGTTTTTTAAAATCACAGCTTCTAGAAGGTTTACATGATTTCGTAAAAAACACGAGTTTTTAGAAAATGTGTTTTATTTCATAAATCGAATCTACAAAGTATTGACATTCTATGTCATAATGAATTTCTATAGTTTGTCCATGCGTCCGGAAATAAGAAAAGCTTACTTCCCCCGTTTTTTAAAATCACAGCTTCTAGAAGGTTTACATGATTTCTTAAAAAACAACACGAGTTTTTAGAAAATATGTTTTATTTCATAAATGGAATCAACAAAGTATGCACATTCTACATCATAACGACTTTCTATAGTTTGCGCATAAGTTTGGAAATAAGAAAATCTTACTTACCCTCTTTTTTAAAATCACAACTTCTAGAAGGTTTACATGATTTCGCAAAAAACACGAGCTTTTAGAAAATGTGTTTTATTTCATCAATGGAATCAACAAAGTATGCACATTCTACGTCATAACGACTTTCTATAGTTTGCGCATTCGTCCAGAAATAAGAAAAGCTTACTTCCACCGTTTTTTAAAATCACAGCTTCTAGAAGGTTTCCATGATTTCGTAAAAAACACGAGTTTTTAGAAAATGTGTTTTATTTCATAAATGGAATCTACAAAGTATGCACATTCTACGTCATAACGACTTTCTATAGTTTGCGCATGCGTCCGGAAATAAGAAAAGCTTACTTCCCCCGTTTTTTAAAATCACAGCTTCTAGAAGGTTTACATGATTTCTCAAAAAACACGAATTTTTGGAAAATGTGTTTTATTTCATAAATGGAATCAACAAAGTATGCACATTCTACGTCATAATGACTTTCTATAGTTTGCGCATGCGTTTGGAAATAAGAAAAGCTTACTTCCCCCGTTTTTTAAAATCACAGCTTCTAGAAGGTTTACATGATTTCTTAAAAAACAGGAGTTTTTAGAAAATGTGTTTTATTTCATAAATGGAATCAAAAAAGTATGCACATTCTACGTCATAATGACTTTCTATATTTTGCGCATGCGTCCGGAAATAAGAAAAGCTTACTTCCCCCGTTTTTTAAAATCACAGCTTTTTGAAGGTTTACATGATTTTGTAAAAAACACGAGTTTTTAGAAAATGTGTTTTATTTCATAAATGGAATCAACAAAGTATGCACATTCTATGTCATAACGACTTTCTATAGTTTGCGGACGCATTTGGAAATAAGAAAAGCTTACTTCCCCCGTTTTTTAAAATCACAGCTTCCGGAAGGTTTACATGATTTCTCAAAAAACACGAGTTTTTAGAAAATGTATTTTATTTCATAAATGGAAACAAAAAAGTATGCACATTCTACGTCATAACGACTTTCTATAGTTTGCGCATGCGTCCGGAAATAAGAAAAGCTTACTTCCACCGTTTTTTAAAATCACAGCTTCTAGAAGGTTTACATGATTTCTTAAAAAACACGAGTTTTTAGATAATGTGTTTTATTTCATAAATTGAATCAACAAAGTATGCACATTCTATGTCATAACGACTTTGTATAGTTTGCGCATGCGTCCAGAAATAAAAAAGCTTACTTCCCCCATTTTTTAAAATCACAGCTTCTAGAAGGTTTACATGATTTCTTAAAAAACACGAGTTTTTAGAAAATGTGTTTTATTTCATAAATGGAATCTACAAAGTATGCACATTCTACGTCATAATGACTTTCTATAGTTTGTGCATGCGTCCGGAAATAAGAAAAGCTTACTTCCACCATTTTTTAAAATCACAGCTTCTAGAAGGTTTACATGATTTCGTAAAAAACACAAGTTTTTAGAAAATGTGTTTTATTTCATAAATCGAATCTACAAAGTATTGACATTCTACGTCATAACGACCTTCTATAGTTTGCGCATGCGTCCGGAAATAAGAAAAGCTTACTTCCCCCGTTTTTTAAAATCACAGCTTCTAGAAGTTTTACATGATTTCTTAAAAAACACGAGTTTTTAGAAAATATGTTTTATTTCATAAATGGAATCAACAAAGTATGCACATTCTACATCATAACGACTTTCTATAGTTTGCGCATAAGTTTGGAAATAAGAAAAGCTTACTTCCCCTGTTTTTTAAAATCACAGCTTCTAGAAGGTTTACATGATTTCGCAAAAAACACGAGCTTTTATAAAATGTGTTTTATTTCATAAACGGAATAAAAAAAGTATGCACATTCTACGTCATAATGACTTTCTATAGTTTGCGCATTCGTCCGGAAATAAGAAAAGCTTACTTCCACCGTTTTTTAAAATCACAGCTTCTAGAAGGTTTACATGATTTCGTAAAAAACACGAGTTTTTAGAAAATGTGTTTTATTTCATAAATGGAATCTACAAAGTATCCACATTCTACGTCATAATGACATTCTATAGTTTGCGCATGCGTCCGGAAATAAGAAAGCTTACTTCCCCCGTTTTTTAAAATCACAGCTTCTAGAAGGTTTACATGATTTCGTAAAAAACACGAGTTTTTAGAAAATGTGTTTTATTTCATAAATGGAATCTACAAAGTATCCGCATTCTACGTCATAACGACTTTCTATAGTTTGCGCATGCGTCCGGAAATAAGAAAAGCTTACTTCCCCCGTTTTTTGAAATCACAGCTTCTAGAAGGTTTACATGATTTCTTAAAAAACACCAATTTTTAGAAAATGTGTTTTATTTCATAAATGGAATCAACAAAGTATGCACATTCTACGTCATAACGACTTTCTATATTTTACGCATGCGTTTGGAGATAAGAAAAGCTTACTTCCCCCGTTTTTTAAAATCACAGCTTCTAGAAGTTTTACATGATTTCTTAAAAAACACGAGTTTTTAGAAAATATGTTTTATTTCATAAATGGAATCAACAAAGTATGCACATTCTACATCATAACGACTTTCTATAGTTTGCACATAAGTTTGGAAATAAGAAAAGCTTACTTCCCCTGTTTTTTAAAATCACAGCTTCTAGAAGGTTTACATGATTTCGCAAAAAACACGAGCTTTTATAAAATGTGTTTTATTTCATAAACGGAATAAAAAAAGTATGCACATTCTACGTCATAATGACTTTCTATAGTTTGCGCATTCGTCCGGAAATAAGAAAAGCTTACTTCCACCGTTTTTTAAAATCACAGCTTCTAGAAGGTTTACATGATTTCGTAAAAAACACGAGTTTTTAGAAAATGTGTTTTATTTCATAAATGGAATCTACAAAGTATCCACATTCTACGTCATAATGACATTCTATAGTTTGCGCATGCGTCCGGAAATAAGAAAGCTTACTTCCCCCGTTTTTTAAAATCACAGCTTCTAGAAGGTTTACATGATTTCGTAAAAAACACGAGTTTTTAGAAAATGTGTTTTGTTTCATAAATGGAATCTACAAAGTATCTGCATTCTACGTCATAACGACTTTCTATAGTTTGCGCATGCGTCCGGAAATAAGAAAAGCTTACTTCCCCCGTTTTTTGAAATCACAGCTTCTAGAAGGTTTACATGATTTCTTAAAAAACACCAATTTTTAGAAAATGTGTTTTATTTCATAAATGGAATCAACAAAGTATGCACATTCTACGTCATAACGACTTTCTATATTTTACGCATGCGTTTGGAGATAAGAAAAGCTTACTTCCCCCGTTTTTTAAAATCACAGCTTCTAGAAGGATTACATGATTTCTTAAAAAACACGAGTTTTTAGAAAATGTGTTTTATTTCATAAATGGAATGAACAAAGTATGCACATTCTACGTCATAATGACTTTCTATAGTTTGCGCATACGTCCGCAAATAACAAAAGCTTACTTCAACCATTTTTTAAAATCACAGCTTCTTGAAGGTTTACATGATTTTGTAAAAAACACGAGTTTTTAGAAAATGTGTTTTACTTAATAAATGGAATCTACAAAGTATGCACATTCTACATCATAACGACTTTCTATAGTTTGCGCATGCGTCCGGAAATGAGAAAAGCTTACTTCCACCGTTTTTTAAAATCACAGCTTCTAGAAGGTTTACATGATTTCTTAAAAACACGAGTTTTTAGAAAATGTGTTTTATTTCATAAATGGAAACAAAAAAGTATGCACATTCTACGTCATAACGACTTTCTATAGTTTGCGTATGCGTCCGGAAATAAGAAAAGCTTACTTCCACCGTTTTTTAAAATCACAGCTTCTAGAAGGTTTACATGATTTCTTAAAAAACACAAGTTTTTAGAAAATGTGTTTTATTTCATAAATGGAATCAAAAAAGTATGGACCTTCTACGTCATAATGACTTTCTATAGTTTGCGCATGCGTCTGGAAATAAGAAAAGCTTACTTCCCCCGTTTTTTCAAATCATAGCTTCTAGAAGGTTTACATGATTTCTTAAAAAACATGAGTTTTTAGAAAATGTGTTTTATTTCATAAATGGAATCAACAAAGTATGCACATTCTACGTCATAACGACTTTCTATAGTTTGCGCATGCTTCAGGAAATAAGAAAAGCTTACTTCCACCGTTTTTTAAAATCACAGCTTCTAGAAGGTTTACATGATTTCTTAAAAAAGAGTAGTTTTTAGAAAATGTGCTTTATTTCATAAATGGAATCAACAAAGTATGCACATTCTACATCATAACGACTTTCTATAGTTTCCGCATTCGTCCGGAAATAAGAAAAGCTTACTTCCAGCGTTTTTTAAAATCACAGCTTCTAGAAGGTTTACATGATTTCATAAGAAACACGAGTTTTTAGAAAATGTGTTTTATTTCATAAATGGAATCTACAAAGTATGCACATTCTACGTCATAACGACTTTCTATAGTTTGCGCATGCATCCGAAAATAAGAAAAGCTTACTTCCCGAGTTTTTTAAAATCACAGCTTCTAGAATGTTTACATGATTTCTTAAAAAACATGAGTTTTTAGAAAATGTCTTTTATTTCATAAATGGAATCAACAAAGTATGCACATTCTACGTCATAACGACTTTCTATAGTTTGCGCATGGGTCAGGAAATAAGAAAAGCTTACGTCCACTATTTTTTAAAATCACAGCTTGTAGAAGGTTTACATGATTTCGTAAAAAACACAAGTTTTTAGAAAATGTGTTTTATTTCAAAAATGGAATCTACAAAGTATGCACATTCTACGTCATAAGGACTTTCTATAGTTTGTGCATGCGTCCTGAAATAAGAAAAGCTTACTTCCCCCTTTTTTCAAAATCACAGCTTCTAGAAATTTTACATGATTTCTTAAAAAACATGAGTTTTTAGAAAATGTGTTTTATTTCATAAATGGAATCATAAAAGTATGCACATTCTACGTCATAAAGACTTTCTATAGTTTGCGCATGCGTCCGGAAATAAGAAAAGCTTACTTCCCCCTTTTTTTAAAATCACAGCTTCTAGAAGGTTTACATGATTTCGTAAAAAACACGTGTTTTTAGAAAATGTGTTTTATTTCATAAATGGAATCAACAAAGTATGCACATTGTACGTCATAACGACTTTCTATAGTTTGTGCATGCGTACGGAAATAAGAAAAGCTTACTTCCATCGTTTTTTAAAACCACAGCTTCTAGAAGGTTTACATGATTTCGTAAAAAACACGAGTTTTTAGAAAATGTGTTTTATTTCATAAATGGAATCTACAAAGTATGCACATTCTATGTCATAACGACTTTCTATAGTTTGCGCATGCGTCCGGAAATAAGAAAAGCTTACTTCCACCATTTTTTAAAATCACAGCTTCTAGAAGGTTTACATGATTTCGTAACAAACACGAGTTTTTAGAAAATGTGTTTTATTTCATAAATGGAATCTACAAAGTATGCACATTCTACGTCATAACGACTTTCTATAGTTTGTGCATGCGTCCGGAAATAAGAAAAGCTTACTTCCCCCGTTTTTTAAAATCACAGCTTCTAGATGGTTTACATGATTTCTTAAAAAACACGAGCTTTTAGAAAATGTGTTTTATTTCATAAATGGAATCAACAAAGTATGCACATTCTACGTCATAACGACTTTCTATAGTTTGCGCATGCGTTTGGAAATAAGAAAAGCTTACTTCCTTCATTTTTTAAAATCACAGCTTCTAGAAGGTTTACATGATTTCTTAAAAAACATGAGTTTTTAGAAAATGTGTTTTATTTCATAAATGGAATCAACAAAGTATGCACATCCTACGTCATAAGGACTTTCTATAGTTTGCGCATGCGTCCGGAAATAAGAAAAGCTTACTTCCACCGTTTTTCAAAATCACAGCTTCTAGAAGGTTTACATGATTTCGTAAAAAACACGAGTTTTTAGAAAATGTGTTTTATTTCATAAATGGAATCTACAAAGTATGCACATTCTACGTCATAACGACTTTCTATAGTTTGCGCATTCGTCCGGAAATAAGAAAAGCTTACTTCCAGCGTTTTTTAAAATCGCAGCTTCTAGAAGTTTTACATGATTTCATAAAAAACACGAGTTTTTAGAAAATGTCTTTTATTTCATAAATGGAATCTACAAAGTATGCACATTGTACGTCATAACGAATGTCTATAGTTTGCGCATGCGTCCGGAAATAAGAAAAGCTCTCTTCCCCCGTTTTTTAAAATCACAGCTTCTAGAAGGTTTACATGATTTCTTAAAAAAAACGAGTTTTTAGAAAATGTGTTTTATTTCATAAATGGAATCAACAAAGTATGCACATTCTATGTCATAACGACTTTCTATAGTTTGCGCATCCGTTTGGAAATAAGAAAAGCTTACTTCCCTCGTTTTTTAAAATCACAGCTTCCGGAAGGTTTACATGATTTCCTAAAAAACACGAGTTTTTAGAAAATGTATGTTATTTCATAAATGGAAACAACAAAGTATGCACATTCTACGTCATAACGACTTTCTATAGTTTGCGCATGCTACCGGAAATAAGAAAAGCTTACTTCCACCGTTTTTTAAAATCACAGCTTCTAGAAGGTTTACATGATTTCTTAAAAAACATGAGTTTTTAGAAAATGTGTTTTATTTCATAAATTGAATCAACAAAGTATGCACATTCTATGTCATAACGAATTTCTATAGTTTGCGCATGCGTCCGGAAATAAGAAAAGCTTACTTCCCCCATTTTTTAAAATCACAGCTTCTAGAAGGTTTACATGATTTCTTAAAAAACACGTGTTTTTAGAAAATTTGTTTTATTTCATAAATGGAATCTACAAAGTATGCACATTCTACGTCACAACCACTTTCTATAGTTTGCGCATGCGTCTGGAAATAAGAAAAGCTTACTTCCCCCGTTTTTTAAAATCACATCTTCTAGAAGGTTTACATGATTTCTTAAAAAACACGAGCTTTTAGAAAATGTGTTTTATTTCATAAATGGAATCAACAAAGTATGCACATTCTACGTCATAACGACTTTCTATAGTTTGTGCATGCGTCCTGAAATAAGAAAAGCTTACTTCCCCCGTTTTTTAAAATCACAGCTTCTAGAAGGTTTACATGATTTTTTAAAAAACATGAGCTTTTAGAAAATTTGTTTTATTTCATAAATGGAATCAACAAAGTATGCACATTCTACGTCATAACAACTTTCTATAGTTCGCGCATGCATTTGGAAATAAGAAAAGCTTACTTCCTTCGTTTTTTAAAATCACAGCTTCTAGAAGGTTTACATGATTTAATAAAAAACATGAGTTTTTAAAAAATGTGTTTTATTTCATAAATGGAATCTACAAAGTATGCACATTGTACGTCATAACGAGTGTCTATAGTTTGCGCATGCATCCGAAAATAAGAAAAGCTCTCTTCCCCCGTTTTTTAAAATCACAGCTTCTAGAAGGTTTACATGATTTCTTAAAAAACACGAGTATTTTGAAAATGTGTTTTATTTCATAAATGGAATCAACAAAGTATGCACATTCTACGTCATAACGATTTCTATACTTTGCGCATTCGTCTGGAGATAAGAAAAGCTTACTTCCCCCGTTTTTTAAAATCACAGCTTCTAGAAGGTTTACATGATTTCTTAAAAAACACGAGTTTTTAGAAAATGTGTTTTATTTCATAAATGGAATCAACAATGTATGCACATTCTACGTCATAACGACTTTCTATTGTTTGCGCATGCGTTTGGAAATAAGAAAAGCTTACTTCCTCCGTTTTTTAAAATCACAGCGTCTAGAATTTTTGCATCATTTCTTAAAAAACACGAGTTTTTAGAAAATGTGTTTTATTTCAAAAATGGAATCAACAAAGTATGTACATTCTACATCATAACGACTTTCTATAGTTTGAGCATGCGTTTGGAAATAAGAAAAGCTTACTTCCCCCGTTTTTTAAAATCACAGCTTCTAGAAGGTTTACCTGATTTCTTAAAAAACACGAGTTTTTAGAAAATGTGTTTTATTTCATAAATGGAATCAAAAAAGTTGCACATTCTACGTCATAACGACTTTCTATAGTTTGCGCATGCGTCCGGAAATAAGAAAAGCTTACTTCCACCGTTTTTTAAAATCACAGCTTCTAGAAGGTTTACATGATTTCTTAAAAAACACGAGTTTTTAGAAAATGTGTTTTATTTCATAAATGGAATCAACAAAGTATGCACATTCTACGTCATAACGACTTTCTATAGATTGTGCATGCATCCGGAAATAAGAAAAGATTACTTCCACCGTTTTTTAAAATCACAGCTTCTAGAAGGTTTACATAATTTCGTAAAAAATACGAGTTTTTCGAAAATGTGTCTTATTTAATAAATGGAATCAACAAATTATGCACATTCTACGTCATAACGACTTTCTATAGTTTGCGCATGCGTCCGGAAATAAGAAAAGCTTACTTCCACCGTTTTTTAAAATCACAGCTTCTAGAAGGTTTACATGATTTCTTAAAAAACACGAGTTTTTAGAAAATGTGTTTTATTTCATAAATGGAATCAACAAAGTATGCACATTCTACGTCATAACGACTTTCTATAGATTGCGCATGCATCCGGAAATAAGAAAAGATTACTTCCACCGTTTTTTAAAATCACAGCTTCTAGAAGGTTTACATAATTTCGTAAAAAAAACGAGTTTTTTGAAAATGTGTTTTATTTAATAAATGGAATCAACAAATTATGCACATTCTACATCATAACGACTTTCTATAGTTTGCGCATGCGTCCGGAAATAAGAAAAGCTTACTTCCACCATTTTTTAAAATCACAGCTTCTAGAAGGTTTACATGATTTCTTAAAAAACACGAGTTTTTAGAAAATGTGTTTTATTTCATAAATGGAATCAACAAAGTATGAACATTCTATGTCATAACGACTTTCTATAGTTTGCGCATTCGTTTGGAAATAAGCAAAGCTTACTTCCCCCGTTTTTTAAAATCACAGCTTCTAGAAGGTTTACATGATTTCGTAAAAAACACGAGTTTTTAGAAAATATGTTTTATTTCATAAATGGAATCTACAAAGTATACACATTCTACATCATAACGACTTTCTATAGTTTGCGCATGCGTCCGGAAATAAGAAAAGCTTACTTCCCCCGTTTTTTAAAATCACAGCTTCTACAAGGTTTACATGATTTCGTAAAAAACACGAGTTTTTAGAAGATGTGTTTTATTTCATAAATGGAATCAACAAAGTATGCACATTCTACGTCATAACGAATTTCTATAGTTTGCGCATGCGTCCGGAAATAAGAAAAGATTACTTCCACCGATTTTTAAAATCACAACTTCTAGAAGGTTTACATGATTTCGTAAAAAACATGAGTTTTTAGAAAATGTGTTTTATTTCATAAATGGAATCTACAAAGTATGCACATTCTACGTCATAACGGCTTTCTATATTTTCCGCATGCGTCCGGAAATAAGAAAAGCTTACTTCCCCCGTTTTTTAAAATCACAGCTTCTAGAAGGTTTACATGATTTCTTAAAAAACACGAGTTTTTAGAAAATGTGTTTTATTTCATAAATGGAATCAACAAAGTATGCACATTCTTCGTCATAACGACTTTCTATAGTTTGTGCATTCGTCCGGAAAAAAGAAAAGCTTACTTCCACCGTTTTTTAAAATCACAGCTTCTAGAAGGTTTACATGATTTCGTAAAAAACACGAGTTTTTAGAAAATGTGTTTTATTTCATAAATGGAATCTACAAAGTATGCACATTCTACGTCATAACGACTTTCTATAGTTTGCGCATGCGTCCGGAACTAAGAAAATCTTACTTCCACCGTTTTTTAAAATCACAGCTTCTAGAAGGTTTACATGATTTCGTAAAAAACACGAGTTTTTAGAAAATGTGTTTAATTTCATAAATGGAATCTACAAAGTATGCAAATTCTACGTCATAACGAGTTTATATAGTTTGTGCATGCGTCCGTAAATAAGAAAAGCTTACTTCCACCGTTTTTTAAAACCACAGCTTCTAGAAGGTTTACATGATTTCTTAAAAAACACGAGTTTTTAGAAAATGTGTTTTATTTCATAAATGGAATCTACAAAGTATGCACATTCTACGTCATAACGACTTTCTATAGTTTGCGCATGCGTCCGGAAATAAGAAAAGCTTACTTCCCCCGTTTTTTAAAATCACAGCTTCTAGAAGGTTTACATGATTTCTTAAAAAACACGAGTTTTTAGAAAATGTGTTTTATTTCATAAATGGAATCAACAAAGTATGCACATTCTACGTCATAACGACTTTCTATAGTTTGCGCATGCATCCGGAAATAAGAAAAGCTTACTTCCACCGTTTTTTAAAATCACAGCTTCTAGAAGGTTTACATGATTTGTTAAAAAACACGAGTTTTTAGAAAATGTGTTTTATTTCATAAATGGAATCAACAAAGTATACACATTCTACGTCATAACGACTTTCTATAGTTTGCGCATTCGTCTGGAAATAAGAAAAGCTTACTTTGACATATTTTTAAAATCACAGCTTCTAGAAGGTTTACATGATTTCGTAAAAAACACGAGTTTTTAGAAAATGTGTTTTATTTCATAAATGGAATCTACAAAGTATGCACATTCTACGTCATAACGACTTTCTATAGTTTGCGCATGCGTGAGGAAATAAGAAAACCTTACTTCCCCCGTTTTTTAAAATCACAGCTTCTAGAAGGTTTACATGATTTCTTAAAAAACACGAGTTTTTAGAAAATGTGTTTTATTTCATAAATGGAATCTACAAAGTATGCACATTCTACGTCATAACGACTTTCTATAGTTTGCGCATGCGTGAGGAAATAAGAAAACCTTACTTCCCCCGTTTTTTAAAACCACAGCTTCTAGAAGGTTTACATGATTTCGTAAAAAACACGAGTTTTTAGAAAATGTGTTTTATTTCATAAATGGAATCTACAAAGTATGCACATTCTACGTCATAACGACTTTCTATAGTTTGCGCATGCGTCCGGAAATAAGAAAAGCTTACTTCCCCCGTTTTTTAAAATCACAGCTTCTAGAAGGTTTACATGATTTCTTAAAAAACACGAGTTTTTAGAAAATGTGTTTTATTTCATAAATGGAATCAACAAAGTATGCACATTCTACGTCATAACGACTTTCTATAGTTTGCGCATGCATCCGGAAATAAGAAAAGCTTACTTCCACCGTTTTTTAAAATCACAGCTTCTAGAAGGTTTACATGATTTGTTAAAAAACACGAGTTTTTAGAAAATGTGTTTTATTTCATAAATGGAATCAACAAAGTATACACATTCTACGTCATAACGACTTTCTATAGTTTGCGCATTCGTCTGGAAATAAGAAAAGCTTACTTTGACAGTTTTTTAAAATCACAGCTTCTAGAAGGTTTACATGATTTCGTAAAAAACACGAGTTTTTAGAAAATGTGTTTTATTTCATAAATGGAATCAACAAAGTATGCACATTCTACGTCATAACGACTTGCTATTGTTTGCGCATGTGTTTGGAAATAAGAAAAGCTTACTTCCCCCGTTTTTTTAAATCACAGCTTCTAGAAGGTTTACATGATTTCTTAAAAAACACGAGTTTTTAGAAAATGTGTTTTATTTCATAAATGGTATCAACAAAGTATGCACATTCTACATCATAACGACTTTCTATTGTTTGCGCATGCGTTTGGAAATAAGAAAAGCTTACTTCCCCCGTTTTTTAAAATCACAGCTTCTGGAAGGTTTACATGATTTCTTAAAAAAGACGAGTTTTTAGAAAATGTGTTTTATTTCATAAATGGAATCAACAAAGTATGCACATTCTACGTCATAACGACTTTCTATAGTTTGCGCGTGCGTTTGGAAATAAGAAAAGCTTACTTCCCCGTTTTTTAAAATCACAGCTTCTAGAAGGTTTACATGATTTCGTAAAAAACATGAGTTTTTAGAAAATGTGTTTTATTTCATAAATGGAATCAACAAAGTATGCACATTCTACATCATAATGACCTTCTATAGTTTGCGCATGCATTTGGAAATAAGAATAGCTTACTTCCCCCGTTTTTTAAAATCACAGCTTCTAGAAGGTTTACATGATTTCTTAAAAAACATGAGTTTTAAGAACATGTGTTTAATTTCATCAATGGAATCAACAAAGTATGCACATTCTACGTCATAACGACTTTCTATAGTTTGCGCATGCGTCCGGAAATAAGAAAAGCTTACATCCCCCGTTTTTTAAAATCATAGCTTCTAGAAGGTTTACATGATTTCTTAAAAAACACGAGTTTTTAAAAAATGTGTTTTATTTCATAAATGGAATCAACAAAGTATACAAATTCTACGTCATAACGACTTTCTATAGTTTGCGCATGCGTTTGGAAATAAGAAAAGCTTACTTCACCCGTTTTTTAAAAGCACAGCTTCTAGAAGGTTTACATGATTTGTTAAAAAACATGAGTTTTTAGAAAATGTGTTTTATTTCATCAATGGAATCAACAAAGTATGCACATTCTACGTCATAACGACTTTCTATAGTTTGCGCATGCGTTTGGAAATAAGAAAAGCTTACATCCCCCGTTTTTTAAAATCACAGCTTCTAGAAGGTTTACATGATTTCGTAAAAAACACGAGTTTTTAGAAAATGTGTTTTATTTCATAAATGGAATCTACAAAGTATGCACATTCTACGTCGTAACGACTTTCTATAGTTTGTGCATGCGTCCGGAAATAAGAAAAGCTTACTTACACCGTTTTTTAAAATAACAGCTTCTCGAAGGTGCACATGATTTCGTAAAAAACACGAGTTTTTAGAAAATGTGTTTTATTTAATAAATGGAATCAACAAAGTATGCACATTCTACGTCATAACTACTTTCTATAGTTTGCGCATTCGTCCGGAGATAAGAAAAGCTTACTTCCACCGTTTTTTAAAATCACATCTTCTAGAAGGTTTACATGATTTCATAAAAAACACGAATTTTTAGAAAATGTATTTTATTTCATAAAGTGAATCTACAAAGTATGCAGATTCTATGTCATAACGACTTTCTAAGGTTTGCGCATGAGTCCGGAAATAGGAAAAGCTTACTTCCCCCGTTTTTTAAAATCAAAGATTCTAGAAGGTTTACATGATTTATTAAAAAACATGAGTTTTTAGAAAATGTGTTTTATTTAAAAAATGGAATCAACAAAGTATGCACATTCTACGTCATAACGACCTTCTATAGTTTGCGCTTGCATTTGAAAATAAGAAAAGCTTACTTCCCCCGTTTTTTAAAATCACAGCTTCTAGAAGGTTTACATGATTTCTTAGAAAACACGAGTTTTTAGAAAATGTGTTTTATTTCATAAATGGAATGAACAAAGTATGCACATTCTACGTCATAACGACTTTCTATAGTTGCGCATGCGTCCAGAAATAAGGAAAGATTACTTCCACTGTTTTTTAAAATCACAGCTTCTAAAAGGTTTACATAATTTCGTAGAAAACACGAGTTTTTAGAAAATGTGTTTTATTTCATAAATGGAATCAACAAAGTATGCACATTCTACGTCATAATGACTTTCTATAGTTTCTGCATGCGTTTAAAAATAAGAAAAGCTTACTTCCCCCGTTTTTTAAAATCACAGCTTCTAGAAGGTTTACATGATTTCTTAAAAAACATGACTTTTTAGAAAATGTGTTTTATTTCATAAATGGAATCAACAAAGTATGCACATTCTACCTCATAACGACTTTCTATAGTTTGCGCATGCGTCCAGAAATAAGAAAAGCTTACTTCCACCGTTTTTTAAAATCACAGCTTCTAGAAGGTTTACATGATTTCGTAAAAAACATGCGTTTTTAGAAAATGTGTTTTATTTCATAAATGGAATCTACAAAGTATGCACATTCTACGTCATAACGACTTTCTATAGTTTGTGCATGCGTCCGGAAATAAGAAAAGCTTACTCCCACCGTTTTTTAAAATCACAGCTTCTTGAAGGTGTACATTATTTCGTAAAAAACATGAGTTTTTAGAAAATGTGTTTTATTTCATAAATGGAATCAACAATTATGCACATTCTATGTCATAACGACTTTCTATAGTTTGCGCATGCGTTTGGAAATAAGAAAAGCTTACATCCCCCATTTTTTAAAATCACAACTTCTAGAAGGTTTACATGATTTCTTAAAAATCACGAGTTTTTAGAAAATGTGTTTTATTTCATAAATGGAATCAACAAAGTATGCACATTCTACGTCATAACGACTTTCTATAGTTTGCGGATGCGTCCGGAAATAAGAAAAGCTTACTTCCCCCATTTTTTAAAATCACAGCGTCTAGAAGTTTTGCATGATTTCTTAAAAAACACGAGTTTTTAGAAAATGTAATTTATTACAAAAATGGAATCAACAAAGTATGTACATTCTACATCATAACGACTTTCTATAGTTTGAGCATGCGTTTGGCAATAAGAAAAGCTTACTTCCTTTGTTTTTTAAAATCACAGCTTCTAGAAGGTTTACATGATTTCTTAAAAAACACGAGTTTTTAGAAAATGTGTTTTATTTCATAAATGGAATCAAAAAAGTATGCACATTCTACGTCATAACGACTTTCTATAGTTTGCACATGCGTCCGGAAATAAGAAAAGCTTACTTCCACCGTTTTTTAAAATCACAGCTTCTAGAAGGTTTACATGATTTCTTAAAAAACATGAGTTTTTAGAAAATGTGTTTTATTTCATAAATGGAATCAACAAAGTATGCACATTCTACGTCATAACGACTTTCTTTAGATTGCGCATGCATCCGGAAATAAGAAAAGATTACTTCCATTGTTTTTTAAAATCTCAGCTTGTAGAAGTTTTACATAATTTCGTAAAAAACACGAGTTTTTAGAAAATGTGTTTTATTTCATAAATGGAATCAACAAAGTATACAAATTCTACGTCATAACGACTTTCTATAGTTTGCGCATGCGTTTGGAAATAAGAAAAGCTTACTTCACCCGTTTTTTAAAAGCACAGCTTCTAGAAGGTTTACATGATTTGTTAAAAAACATGAGTTTTTAGAAAATGTGTTTTATTTCATCAATGGAATCAACAAAGTATGCACATTCTACGTCATAACGACTTTCTATAGTTTGCGCATGCGTTTGGAAATAAGAAAAGCTTACATCCCCCGTTTTTTAAAATCACAGCTTCTAGAAGGTTTACATGATTTCGTAAAAAACACGAGTTTTTAGAAAATGTGTTTTATTTCATAAATGGAATCTACAAAGTATGCACATTCTACGTCGTAACGACTTTCTATAGTTTGTGCATGCGTCCGGAAATAAGAAAAGCTTACTTACACCGTTTTTTAAAATAACAGCTTCTCGAAGGTGCACATGATTTCGTAAAAAACACGAGTTTTTAGAAAATGTGTTTTATTTAATAAATGGAATCAACAAAGTATGCACATTCTACGTCATAACTACTTTCTATAGTTTGCGCATTCGTCCGGAGATAAGAAAAGCTTACTTCCACCGTTTTTTAAAATCACATCTTCTAGAAGGTTTACATGATTTCATAAAAAACACGAATTTTTAGAAAATGTATTTTATTTCATAAAGTGAATCTACAAAGTATGCAGATTCTATGTCATAACGACTTTCTAAGGTTTGCGCATGAGTCCGGAAATAGGAAAAGCTTACTTCCCCCGTTTTTTAAAATCAAATATTCTAGAAGGTTTACATGATTTATTAAAAAACATGAGTTTTTAGAAAAAGTGTTTTATTTAAAAAATGGAATCAACAAAGTATGCACATTCTACGTCATAACGACCTTCTATAGTTTGCGCTTGCATTTGAAAATAAGAAAAGCTTACTTCCCCCGTTTTTTAAAATCACAGCTTCTAGAAGGTTTACATGATTTCTTAGAAAACACGAGTTTTTAGAAAATGTGTTTTATTTCATAAATGGAATGAACAAAGTATGCACATTCTACGTCATAACGACTTTCTATAGTTGCGCATGCGTCCAGAAATAAGGAAAGATTACTTCCACTGTTTTTTAAAATCACAGCTTCTAAAAGGTTTACATAATTTCGTAGAAAACACGAGTTTTTAGAAAATGTGTTTTATTTCATAAATGGAATCAACAAAGTATGCAAATTCTACGTCATAACGACTTTCTATAGTTTCTGCATGCGTTTAAAAATAAGAAAAGCTTACTTCCCCCGTTTTTTAAAATCACAGCTTCTAGAAGGTTTACATGATTTCTTAAAAAACATGACTTTTTAGAAAATGTGTTTTATTTCATAAATGGAATCAACAAAGTATGCACATTCTACCTCATAACGACTTTCTATAGTTTGCGCATGCGTCCAGAAATAAGAAAAGCTTACTTCCACCGTTTTTTAAAATCACAGCTTCTAGAAGGTTTACATGATTTCGTAAAAAACATGCGTTTTTAGAAAATGTGTTTTATTTCATAAATGGAATCTACAAAGTATGCACATTCTACGTCATAACGACTTTCTATAGTTTGTGCATGCGTCCGGAAATAAGAAAAGCTTACTCCCACCGTTTTTTAAAATCACAGCTTCTTGAAGGTGTACATGATTTCGTAAAAAACATGAGTTTTTAGAAAATGTGTTTTATTTCATAAATGGAATCAACAATTATGCACATTCTATGTCATAACGACTTTCTATAGTTTGCGCATGCGTTTGGAAATAAGAAAAGCTTACATCCCCAATTTTTTAAAATCACAACTTCTAGAAGGTTTACATGATTTCTTAAAAAACACGAGTTTTTAGAAAATGTGTTTTATTTCATAAATGGAATCAACAAAGTATGCACATTCTACGTCATAACGACTTTCTATAGTTTGCGGATGCGTCCGGAAATAAGAAAAGCTTACTTCCCCCATTTTTTAAAATCACAGCGTCTAGAAGTTTTGCATGATTTCTTAAAAAACACGAGTTTTTAGAAAATGTAATTTATTACAAAAATGGAATCAACAAAGTATGTACATTCTACATCATAACGACTTTCTATAGTTTGAGCATGCGTTTGGCAATAAGAAAAGCTTACTTCCTTTGTTTTTTAAAATCACAGCTTCTAGAAGGTTTACATGATTTCTTAAAAAACACGAGTTTTTAGAAAATGTGTTTTATTTCATAAATGGAATCAAAAAAGTATGCACATTCTACGTCATAACGACTTTCTATAGTTTGCACATGCGTCCGGAAATAAGAAAAGCTTACTTCCACCGTTTTTTAAAATCACAGCTTCTAGAAGGTTTACATGATTTCTTAAAAAACATGAGTTTTTAGAAAATGTGTTTTATTTTATAATTGGAATCTGCAAAGTATGCACATTCTACGTCACAACGACTTTCTATAGTTTGCGCATGCGTCCGGAAATAAGAAAAGCTTAGCACCCCCGTTTTATAAAATCACAACTTCTAGAAGGTTTACATGATTTCTTAAAAAACACGAGTTTTTAGAAAATGTGTTTTATTTCATAAATGGAATCAACAAAGTATGCACATTCTACGTCATAACGACTTTCTATAGTTTTTGCATGCATTTGGAAATAAGCAAAGCTTACTTCCCTCGTTTTTTAAAATCACAGCTTCTAGAAGGTTTACATGATTTCTTAAAAAACACGAGTTTTTAGAAAATGTGTTTTATTTCATAAATGGAATCAACAAAGTATGCACATTCTATGTCATAACGACTTTCTATAGTTTGCGCATACGTCCGGAAATAAGAAAAACTTACTTCCACCGTTTTTTAAAATCACAGCTTCTAGAAGGTTTACATGATTTCGTAAAAAACACGAGTTTTTAGAAAATGTGTTTTATTTCATAAATGGAATCTATAAAGTATGCACATTCTACGTCATAACGACTTTCTATAGCTTTTGCATGCGTCCAGAAATAATAAAAGCTTACTTCCACCGTTTTTTAAAATCACAGCTTCTAGAAGGTGTACATGATTTCGTAAAAAACACGAGTTTTTAGAAAATGTGTTTTATTTCATAAAGTCAATCTACAAAGTATGCACATTCTACGTCATAACGACTTTCTAAGGTTTGCGCATGCGTCCAGAAATAAGAAAAGCTTACTTCCCCCGTTTTTTAAAATGACAGTTTTTAGAAGGTTTACATGATTTCATAAAAAACATGAGTTTTTAGAAAATGTGTTTTATTTCATAAATGGAATCAACAAAGTATGCACATTCTACGTAATAACGACTTTCTATAGTTTGGGCATGCGTCCGGAAATAAGAAAAGCTTACTTCCACCGTTTTTTAAAATCACAGCTTCTAGAAGGTTTACATGATTTCTTAAAAAACACGAGTTTTTAGAAAATGTGTTTTATTTAATAAATGGAATCAACGAAGTATGCACATTCTATGTCATAACGACTTTCTATAGTTTGCGCATTCGTCCAGAAATAAGAAAAGCTTACTTCCACCGTTTTTTAAAATCACAGCTTCTAGAAGGTTTACATGATTTCGTAAAAAACACGAGTTTTTAGAAAATATGTTTTATTTCATAAATGGAATCTACAAAGTATCCACATTCTACGTCATAATGACTTTCTATAGTTTGCGCATGCGTCCGGAAATAAGAAAGCTTACTTCCCCCGTTTTTTAAAATCACAGCTTCTAGAAGGTTTACATGATTTCGTAAAAAACACGAGTTTTTAGAAAATGATTTTTATTTCATAAATGGAATCAACAAAGTATGCACATTCTACGTTACAACGACTTTCTATAGTTTGCGCATGCATCCGAAAATAAGAAAAGCTTACTTCCCCCGTTTTTTAAAATCACAGCTTCTAGAAGGTTTACATGAGTTCTTAAAAAACGCGAGTTTTTAGAAAATGTGTTTTATTTCATAAATGGAATCAACAAAGTATGCACATTCTACGTCATAACGACTTTCTATAGTTTCTGCATGCGTTTAAAAATAAGAAAAGCTTACTTCCCCCGTTTTTTAAAATCACAGCTTCTAGAAGGTTTACATGATTTCTTAAAAAACACGACTTTTTAGAAAATGTGTTTTATTTCATAAATGGAATCAACAAAGTATGCACATTCTACCTCATAATGACTTTCTATAGTTTGCGCATGCGTCCGGAAATAAGAAAAGCTTACTTCCACCGTTTTTTAAAATCACAGCTTCTAGAAGGTTTACATGATTTCGTAAAAAACATGCGTTTTTAGAAAATGTGTTTTATTTCATAAATGGAATCTACAAAGTATGCACATTCTACATCATAACGACTTTCTATAGTTTGTGCATGCGTCCGGAAATAAGAAAAGCTTACTCCCACCGTTTTTTAAAATCACAGCTTCTTAAAGGTGTACATGGTTTTGTAAAAAACATGAGTTTTTAGAAAATGTGTTTTATTTCATAAATGGAATCAACAATTATGCACATTCTATGTCATAACGACTTTCTATAGTTTCCGCATGCGTTTGGAAATAAGAAAAGCTTACATCCCCCGTTTTTTAAAATCACAGCTTCTAGAAGGTTACATGATTTCTTAAAAAATACGAGTTTTTAGAAAATGTGTTTTATTTCATAAATGGAATCAACAAAGTATGCACATTCTACGTCATAACGACTTTCTATAGTTTGCGGATGCGTCCGGAAATAAGAAAAGCTTACTTCCCCCGTTTTTTAAAATCACAGCGTCTAGAAGTTTTGCATGATTTCTTAAAAAACACGAGTTTTTAGAAAATGTAATTTATTACAAAAATGGAATCAACAAAGTATGTACATTCTACATCATATCGACTTTCTATAGTTTGAGCATGCGTTTGGCAATAAGAAAAGCTTACTTCCTTTGTTTTTTAAAATCACAGCTTCTAGAAGGTTTACATGATTTCTTAAAAAACACGAGTTTTTAGAAAATGTGTTTTATTTCATAAATGGAATCAAAAAAGTATGCACATTCTACGTCATAACGACTTTCTATAGTTTGCGCATGCGTCCGGAAATAAGAAAAGCTTACTTCCACCGTTTTTTAAAATCACAGCTTCTAGAAGGTTTACATGATTTCTTAAAAAACATGAGTTTTTAGAAAATGTGTTTTATTTCATAAATGGAATCAACAAAGTATGCACATTCTACGTCATAATGACTTTGTTTAGATTGCGCATGCGTCCGGAAATAAGAAAAGATTACTTCCATTGTTTTTTAAAATCTCAGCTTGTAGAAGTTTTACATAATTTCGTAAAAAACACGAGTTTATTGAAAATGTGTTTTATTTCATAAATGGAATTTGCAAAGTATGCACATTCTACGTCACAACGACTTTCCATAGTTTGCGCATGCGTCCGGAAATAAGAAAAGCTTAGCACCCCCGTTTTTTAAAATCACAGCTTCTAGAAGGTTTACATGATTTCTTAAAAAACACGAGTTTTTAGAAAATGTGTTTTATTTCATAAATGGAATCAACAAAGTATGCACATTCTATGTCATAACGACTTTCTATAGTTTTTGCATGCGTTTGGAAATAAGCAAATCTTACTTCCCCCGTTTTTTAAAATCACAGCTTCTAGAAGGTTTACATGATTTCTTAAAAAACACGAGTTTTTAGAAAATGTGTTTTATTTCATAAATGGAATCAACAAAGTATGCACATTCTATGTCATAACGACTTTCTATAGTTTGTGCATACGTCCGGAAATAAGAAAAGCTTTCTTCCACCGTTTTTTAAAATCACAGCTTCTAGAATGTTTACATGATTTCGTAAAAAACACGAGTTTTTAGAAAATGTGTTTTATTTCATAAATGGAATCTATAAAGTATGCACATTCTACGTCATAACGACTTTCTATAGCTTTTGCATGCGTCCAGAAATAATAAAAGCTTACTTCCACCGTTTTTTAAAATCACAGCTTCTAGAAGGTGTACATGATTTCGTAAAAAACACGAGTTTTTAGAAAATGTGTTTTATTTCATAAATTCAATCTACAAAGTATGCACATTCTACGTCATAACGACTTTCTAAGGTTTGCGCATGCGTCCGGAAATAAGAAAAGCTTACTTCCCCCGTTTTTTAAAATGACAGCTTTTAGAAGGTTTACATGATTTCATAAAAAACATGAGTTTTTAGAAAATGTGTTTTATTTAATAAATGGAATCAACAAAGTATGCACATTCTATGTCATAACGACATTCTATAATTTGCGCATGCGTCCGGAAGTAAGAAAAGCTTACTTCCCCTGTTTTTTAAAATCACAGCTTCTAGAAGGTTTACATGATTTCGTAAAAAACACGAGTTTTTAGAAAATGTGTTTTATTTCATAAATGGAATCAACAAAGTATGCACATTCTACGTCATAACGACTTTCTTTAGTTTGCGCATGCGTCCGGATATAAGAAAAGATTACTTCCACCGTTTTTTCAAATCACAACTTCTAGAAGGTTTACATGATTTCGTAAAAAACACGAGTTTTTAGAAAATGTGTTTTATTTCATAAATGGAATCTACAAGGTATGCAGATTCTACGTCATAACGACTTTCTATAGTTTGCGCATGCGTCCGGAAATAAGAAAAGCTTACTTCCCCCGTTTTTTAAAATCACAGCGTCTAGAAGTTTTGCATGATTTCTTAAAAAACACGAGTTTTTAGAAAATGTGTTTTATTTCAAAAATGGAATGAACAAAGTATGTACATTCTACATCATAACGACTTTCTATAGTTTGAGCATGCGTTTGGAAATAAGAAAAGCTTACTTCCCCCCGTTTTTTAAAATCACAGCGTCTAGAATTTTTGCATGATTTCTTAAAAAACACGAGTTTTTAGAAAATGTGTTTTATTTCAAAAATGGAATCAACAAAGTATGTACATTCTACATCATAACGACTTTCTATAGTTTGATCATGCGTTTGGAAATAAGAAAAGATTACTTCCCCCGTTTTTTAAAATCACAGCTTCTAGAAGGTTTACATGATTTCTTAAAAAACACGAGTTTTTAGAAAATGTGTTTTATTTCATAAATGGAATCAAAAAAGTTGCACATTCTACGTCATAATGACTTTCTATAGCTTGCGCGTGCGTCCGGAAATAAGAAAAGCTTACTTCCACCGTTTTTTAAAATCACAGCTTCTAGAAGGTTTGCATGATTTCTTAAAAAACACGAGTTTTTAGAAAATGTGTTTTATTTCATAAATGGAATCAACAAAGTATGCACATTCTACGTCATAACGACTTTCTATAGATTGCGCATGCGTCCGGAAATAAGAAAAGATTACTTCCACCGTTTTTTAAAATCACAGCTTCTAGAAGGTTTACATAATTTTGTAAAAAATACGAGTTTTTCGAAAATGTGTTTTATTTCATAAATGGAATCAACAAATTATGCACATTCTACGTCATACCGACTTTCTATAGTTTGCGCATGCGTCCGGAAATAAGAAAAGCTTACTTCCACCGTTTTTTAAAATCACAGCTTCTAGAAGGTTTACATGATTTCATAAAAAACACGAGTTTTTAGAAAATTCTTTTTATTTCATAAATGGAATCAAAAAAGTATGCACATTCTATGTCATAACGACTTTCTATAGTTTGCGCATTCGTTTGGAAATAAGCAAAGCTTACTTCCCCCGTTTTTTAAAATCACAGCTTCTAGAAGGTTTACATGATTTCGTAAAAAACACGAGTTTTTAGAAAATATGTTTTATTTCATAAATGGAATCTACAAAGTATGCACATTCTACGTCATAACGACTTTCTATAGTTTGCGCATGCGTCCGAAAATAAGAAAAGCTTACTTCCCCCGTTTTTTAAAATCACAGCGTCTAGAAGTTTTGCATGATTTCTTAAAAAACACGAGTTTTTAGAAAATGTGTTTTATTTCAAAAATGGAATGAACAAAGTATGTACATTCTACATCATAACGACTTTATATAGTTTGAGCATGCGTTTGGAAATAAGAAAAGCTTACTTCCCCCGTTTTTTAAAATCACAGCTTCTAGAAGGTTTACATGATTTCTTAAAAAACACGAGTTTTTAGAAAATGTGTTTTATTTCATCAATGGAATCAAAAAAGTATGCACATTCTACGTCATAACGACTTTCTATAGTTTGCGCATGCGTCCGGAAATAAGAAAAGCTTACTTCCACCGTTTTTTAAAATCACAGCTTCTAGAAGGTTTACATGATTTCTTAAAAAACATGAGTTTTTAGAAAATGTGTTTTATTTCATAAATGGAATCAACAAAGTTTGCACATTCTACGTCATAACGATTTCTATACTTTGCGCATTCGTCTGGAGATAAGAAAAGCTTACTTCCCCCGTTTTTTAAAATCACAGCTTCTAGAAGGTTTACATGATTTCTTAAAAAACACGAGTTTTTAGAAAATGTGTTTTATTTCATAAATGGAATCAACAATGTATGCACATTCTACGTCATAACGACTTTCTATAGTTTGCGCATGCGTCCGGAAATAAGAAAAGCTTACTTCCCCCGTTTTTTAAAATCACAGCGTCTAGAACTTTTGCATGATTTCTTAAAAAACACGAGTTTTTAGAAAATGTGTTTTATTTCAAAAATGGAATGAACAAAGTATGTACATTCTACATCATAAGGATTTTCTATAGTTTGAGCATGCGTTTGGAGATAAGAAAAGCTTACTTCCCCCGTTTTTTAAAATCACAGCTTCTAGAAGGTTTACATGATTTCTTAAAAAACACGAGTTTTTAGAAAATGTGTTTTATTTCATAAATGGAATCAAAAAAGTATGCACATTCTACGTCATAACGACTTTCTATAGTTTGCGCATGCGTCCGGAAATAAGAAAAGCTTACTTCCACCGTTTTTTAAAATCACAGCTTCTAGAAGGTTTACATGATTTCTTAAAAAACATGAGTTTTTAGAAAATGTGTTTTATTTCATAAATGGAATCAACAAAGTATGCACATTCTACGTCATAACGATTTCTATACTTTGCGCATTCGTCTAGAGATAAGAAAAGCTTACTTCCCCCGTTTTTTAAAATCACAGCTTCTAGAAGGTTTACATGATTTCTTAAAAAACACTAGTTTTTAGAAAATGTGTTTTATTTCATAAATGGAATCAACAATGTATGCACATTCTACGTCATAACGACTTTCTATTGTTTGCGCATGCGTTTGGAAATAAGAAAAGCTTACTTCCCCCGTTTTTTTAAATCACAGCGTCTAGAATTTTTGCATGATTTCTTAAAAAACACGAGTTTTTAGAAAATGTGTTTTATTTCAAAAATGGAATCAACAAAGTATGTACATTCTACATCATAACGACTTTCTATAGTTTGAGCATGCGTTTGGAAATAAGAAAAGCTTACTTCCCCCGTTTTTTAAAATCACAGCTTCTAGAAGGTTTACATGATTTCTTAAAAAACACGAGTTTTTAGAAAATGTGTTTTATTTCATAAATGGAATCAAAAAAGTTGCACATTCTACGTCATAACGTCTTTCTATAGTTTGCGCATGCGTCCGGAAATAAGAAAAGCTTACTTCCACCGTTTTTTAAAATCACAGCTTCTAGAAGGTTTACATGATTTCTTAAAAAACACGAGTTTTTAGAAAATGTGTTTCATTTCATAAATGGAATCAACAAAGTATGAACATTCTACGTCATAACGACTTTCTATAGATTGCGCATGCGTCCGGAAATAAGAAAAGATTACTTCCACCGTTTTTTAAAATCACAGCTTCTAGAAGGTTTACATAATTTCGTAAAAAATACGAGTTTTTCGAAAATGTGTTTTATTTCATAAATGGAATCAACAAATTATGCACATTCTACGTCATAACGACTTTCTATAGTTTGCGCATGCGTCCGGAAATAAGAAAAGCTTACTTCCACCGTTTTTTAAAATCACAGCTTCTAGAAGGTTTACATGATTTCTTAAAAAACATGAGTTTTTAGAAAATGTGTTTTATTTCATAAATGGAATCAACAAAGTATGAACATTCTATGTCATAACGACTTTCTATAGTTTGCGCATTCGTTTGGAAATAAGCAAAGCTTACTTCCCCCGTTTTTTAAAATCACAGCTTCTAGAAGGTTTACATGATTTCGTAAAAAACACGAGTTTTTAGAAAATATGTTTTATTTCATAAATGGAATCTACAAAGTATGCACATTCTACGTCATAACGACTTTCTATAGTTTGCGCATGCGTCCGGAAATAAGAAAAGCTTACTAACCCCGTTTTTTAAAATCACAGCTTCTAGAAGGTTTACATGATTTCGTAAAAAACACGAGTTTTTAGAAGATGTGTTTTATTTCATAAATGGAATCAACAAAGTATGCACATTCTACGTCATAACGAATTTCTATAGTTTGCGCATGCGTCCGGAAATAAGAAAAGATTAATTCCACCGTTTTTTAAAATGACAACTTCTAGAAGGTTTACATGATTTCGTAAAAAACATGAGTTTTTAGAAAATGTGTTTTATTTCATAAATGGAATCTACAAAGTATGCACATTCTACGTCATAACGGCTTTCTATATTTTCCGCATGCGTCCGGAAATAAGAAAAGCTTACTTCCCCCGTTTTTTAAAATCACAGCTTCTAGAAGGTTTACATGAGTTCTTAAAAAACACGAGTTTTTAGAAAATGTGTTTTATTTGATAAATGGAATCAACAAAGTATGCACATTCTATGTCATAACGACTTTCTATAGTTTGTGCATTCGTCCGGAAATAAGAAAAGCTTACTTCCACCGTTTTTTAAAATCACAGCTTCTAGAAGGTTTACATGATTTCGTAAAAAACACGAGTTTTTAGAAAATGTGTTTTATTTCATAAATGGAATCGACAAAGTATGCACATTCTACGTCATAACGACTTTCTATAGTTTGCGCATGCGTCCAGAAATAAAAAAAGCTTACTTCCACCGTTTTCTAAAATCACAGCTTCTAGAAGGTTTACATGATTTCGTAAAAAACACGAGTTTTTAGAAAATGTGTTTTATTTCATAAATGGAATCTACAAAGTATGCACATTCTACGTCATAACGACTTTCTATAGTTTGCGCATGCGTCCGGAAATAAGAAAAGCTTACTTCCCCCGTTTTTTAAAATCACAGCTTCTAGAAGGTTTACATGATTTATTAAAAAACATGAGTTTTTAGAAAATGTGTTTTATTTCAAAAATGGAATCAACAAAGTGTGTACATTCTACATCATAACGACTTTCTATAGTTTGAGCATGCGTTTGGAAATAAGTAAAGCTTACTTCCCCCGTTTTTTAAAATCACAGCTTCTAGAAGGTTTACATTATTTCGTAAAAAACACGAGTTTTTAGAAAATGTGTTTTATTTCATAAATGGAATCAACAAAGTATGCACATTCTACGTCATAACGACTTTCTATAGTTTGCGCATTCGTCCGCAAATAAGAAAAGCTTACTTCCACCGTTTTTTAAAATCACAGCTTCTAGAAGGTTTACATTATTTCGTAAAAAACACGAGTTTTTAGAAAATGTGTTTTATTTCATAAATGGAATCTACAAAGTATGCACATTCTACGTCATAACGACTTTCTATAGTTTGTGCATGCGTCCGGAAATAAGAAAAGCTTACTTCCACCGTTTTTTAAAATCACAGCTTCTAGAAGTTGTACATGATTTCGTAAAAAACACGAGTTTTTAGAAAATGTGTTTTATTTCATAAATGGAATCAACAAAGTATGCACATTCTACGTGTTGAGATATTGTAACTTCAAAGAATATTATAATTGTACTTTATTATTTCGGAGATGTTTCATTCCTCCGTAAAGATCTTATTGTATATCCGGAGATGTTTATTCCTCCGTCGGAATGTGGTAACTTGGGTTATTAGACTTCCCTAGTGGGGGTCGGCCCTGTATTTGTTATGTGGGTCAAAGGATTATTAGACCACCCTAGAGGGGTTGGCCCAGTCAGTTGTAGTGGGGTATTTAACCCATTGGTTAAATACGAGCCTACGTGTATTTGTGTAAAATATATGTCAGTGTAGTGTATAAATAGAGGAGGTGTGTTCCTCATTTGATACACACACTCACTTGAGGATAGCACACTTGTGGAGGAGAGGTCTGCTATTGTGGAGGAGGAGATCATGTCTCAGAGTTTCATCTTTGTATATTGCTGGTCATCTATATTGAGGAAGCTTTGCTGGGTTTTCTACCCCATGAGGGTTTCCCAGGATAAATCTCTGTCTCTTGTGTTTATGCTATGCTTGTTGTTTCTTCAGTGATCCTGTATATGCTATTATTGAGAAATGGAATGTAATGCTACTATTTTCTGTCTTAGCATATTAAATCTTAACATGGTATCAGAGCTAACCTGAAGGAAGGCAAGGTATGGCACTTACGACACTTGCTTTACTTATGACAATTTGAAGGTTAGGGTTTTTCATAGCAAAAACCAGTCATCGTGGAACTTTCGCCATAAATCCATTTTGGAGAAGGTTCAAGATCTGAAAAGTTTACAGGTCGAAGATAACATCCCCAGGTACCTTGTGTCCAAAGGGCACCCTCAGATTCATTGTACTTTGTGAGTTATGATCAGTACAAGTTAGGGTTTCTGCCTCTTCCAGATCTCAGTCAAAATCAGGTGACCTTGGAAAAAAGGTCATAACTTGGGCTAGGAAGCTCCAAATGAAATTTCGTAAAACGTGACAGGTAGTACACAGACTGTACTATCTCAGGAAACTTGTTCAGAGGCTGAAGGTGAACCAGTGACACGTGTAACGCCGTACAAGTGCGCTCTCCTGTTTTATCCCATAAACAGGTCATGTTGCGACACTTGGCATAACTCTCTCTCAGAGAGTCCAATTGAGGTCAGACCTATCAGGATGGAAAGATAATAGGTTGAGATATCTCAGGAAAATTTTTCAGAGGCCGAAGTTCAAACAGTGACACGTGGCATGCCGTACAATTTCGCTCTCCTGTTTTATCCCATAAACAAGTCACATTGCGACACTTGGCATAACTTTCTCTCAGAAAAACCAATTGAGGTCAGACCTATCAGGATGGAAAGATGAAAGGTCAGGCTACTGCAAAAAAAGGGTTTCAGACCCTGTGGAGCAAAAATTTCATATTTATATCAGAAACAATCAGGTGCATATTTCTGTCAAAACATAATTATTTTTGGAGCACCTTTATTCATGGCATTCCGAAATTTAGGGTTTCGGAGAAAGTTAGAATTTTTGGAATCGGAGTCCACGGCTGAATGCTACTCAAGAAAATCAAAATTTAGAGACCAAGATCGAATTTTTTGGTTGGGTGGAAGACCGGGCTTGATCAAACCCCAGTTCGGGATTTTGATCGGAAAGATGGAAAATTAGGGCTTCAGCAAAAGTTGGAATTTTTGAAGTCTGTAACCACGGCTGGAAGCTCCTAAGAAAAATAAGAGTTTAGAGCCTTGGATCGAACCTTTTGTTTGGGCATAAGGGTGGGCTTCATCAAACCCTAGTTCGGGATCCTGTCCAGAAGATCCAGAAGTTTCAAAGGCAATTTTGAGGGGTCAAATTTTGGAAATTCCAAAATTGAAGTATGCTAGTTTGATCAGCTCAGCAAGACATATTCTTTCATCCATTCAGAAGTGTGAAAGTCAAAGATTGAATTTTTAGGGTTTCTCTAGCAAACCCTAATCAAGCTCCAGATCAAGTTTCAGGGGGAGTTGAGGCTAAGGCCTTACATAAGAAGACTACAAGAAGTCTCGACAGGTATGACTTAAGGAGGCTCAGGTATGTCTTGAAATCTAATTCTTGATTAAGTTCATGACGTGTTTGTCTTCATATTATTTATTAGTACAATCTTGATTAATGTTAGAATTGTCTTATCACCCTAGTAACAGTATGAATGCATGTGAATGATCAAAGACATTCATTTATTAGGGCTATATGATTGTACTAATGCATTATGATGTTTTGTGAGGTTGATGTTGTCTGCTAACAAGATATAGGTACATCACAAAAGACAAATCAGGTTCCATGACCATGAAAACATGAAGACAAAGACTCATCCATAATATTTGTTCTACTTACGAGGTATGTATGAATTTGTTATATTATGCTTAACCTATGAGACATGCAGGTTCTAGCTCAGGATCTCTAAATCATTGAAGAGATTGTTTAGGTATGTTGTACATAACTAAGTAGGTATACTAATCCAGGTATGTTTCCCATGAATCTTACCTTGCGTTAGGATCCCTTATGTAAGTATACTTGGTATGATTGGTTATGCTTATTCATAAAGTTAGTAATCAAGGGATTATGCATATTATGTCTTTTATCTTGATTGATGATATGCATGAGTAAAAGAAGACTTCCCTAAAATCTTGAATACTAATGTTTATTAACTATAATCATGACTATACATTTTCAAGATTATTTAGAACTATAATGTTTTGATAACATTTAGAACATACTAATGGGTGTATGTTTGTGTATGAGATCATGAGGATGACACTTGAACATGCACAGTGGTACAGAATGAATAGAAGTTCAAAAGACATACAGAAGATCAAGCGGGAGGCAACCACACAAACATAAAAGATAAGTATTTGAGTTGTTATTTGAAATAGTAAATGATATTGCCTGTAATAGGTTGTATGCATATTTGTATTCCTAGAATATATGATGCTGAGTGTAAACATTCATAGAGCATTGAACAGTATACTACTAATATGCATATGATTGGTAAGTTGGACAAACATTCCATTGTTGCTTGTCTAGAATGAAACATCTTTGCTGACATGCTGAGAGCTGTGCACACTCTCGATAGTATGTTCTGGTAGAGATGGAAGGCATCTAGATAGCCACTATATGCATACAGGATATGGGAAAGTGTTGTGCCAAAGTATTGGTCAAAATAGTTGCATAACTATGTAAATGATCTCTGTATGCATAATAGGTTATCATGTCAATATGATTTGATGATTATGAAGTATTACTAATCATGTACTTAATTTTGATTTGTAGGAAAGATCATGATGAATGATGAACACTGAACAAGCGATGGATGTTAAACAAAACAAAAAAAAAAAGATTTTCAAATCAAACACACTATAGAAGGCTTGTGGCTAGAAGATTCTCTTAGAAAGAAGAAGAGAATCATGATGAGATTTTTGCTCCAAGTGGCTAGATAAGACCATTCGCTTAATGGTGTAATTAAAGAAGAAGTGTGAATCAGGTTCTGTATGGGTTCCCAGGATCGATAGTAATTGATGAGAATACATGTGAGGATTGCATCTTCCTTGGACTTTCAGTCCTAAAGAGAGCCGTAGACATGAGGTCTCCGAGAATAAAGTCCTTAGTGGACAATTGAGGGGATTGGATCATCCCTGGACTTTTAGTCCTAAAGAGAGCCGTAGATGTGAGGTCTCCGAGAATGAAGTCCTTGGTGGACTTGAGGGGATTGGATCATCCCTGAAATTTCAGTCCTAAAGAGATCCGTAGACGTAAGGTCTCCGAGAATGAAGTCCTCGGTGGACTTGAGGGGATTGGATAATCCCTGGACTTTCAGTCCTAAAGAGAGCCGTAGACGTGAGGTCTCCGAGAATGAAGTCCTTGGTGGACTTGAGGGGATTGGATCATCCCTGGACTTTCAGTCCTAAAGAGAGCCGTAGACGTATGTCTTCGTGAATGAAGTTCTTGGTGAACATGTGAGGGGATTGGATCATCCCTGGACTTCAGTCCAAAAGAAGAGCCGTAGACATATGTCTTCGTGAATGAATTTTTGGTGAACATGTGAGGGGATTGGATCATCCCTGGACTTCAGTCCGAAAGAAGAACTGTAGACATATGTCTTTGAGAATGAAGTCCTTGATGGACGGTTGAGGATTAATTCATCCTTGGACGTGGTCCTAAATGTACGGTGGAGGATTAAGTCATCCTTGGACGTGGTCCTAAATGTACGGTTGAGGATTAAGTCATCCTTGGACGTGGTCCTAAATGTACGGTGGAGGATTAAGTCATCCTTGGACGTGGTCCTAAATGTACGGTGGAGGATTAAGTCATCCTTGGACGTGGTCCTAAATGTACGGTGGAGGATTAAGTCATCCTTGGACGTAGTCCTAAATGTACAGTGGAGGATTAAGTCATCCTTGGACGTGGTCCTAAATGTACGGTGGAGGATTAAGTCATCCTTGGACGTGGTCCTAAATGTACGGTTGAGGATTAAGTCATCCTTGGACGTGGTCCTAAATGTACGGTTCTGGATTAAATCATCCTTGGACAGTAAATCTAGTAATTCCGAAAGGAAGGATAGTCTAAATGAATTGAGTGGATTAAATCATCCTTGGACAGTAAATCCAGTAATTCCGAAAGGAAGGATAGTCCTAAATGAATTGAGTGGATTAAATCATCCTTGGACAGTAAATCCAGTAATTCTGAAAGGAAGGATAGTCCTAAATGAATTGAGTGGATTAAATCATCCTTGGACAGTAAATCGAGTAATTCCGAAAGGAAGGATAGTCCTAAATGAATTGAGTGGATTAAATCATCCTTGGACAGTAAATCCAGTAATTCCGAAAGGAAGGATAGTCCTAAATGAATTGAGTGGATTAAATCATCCTTGGACAGTAAATCCAGTAATTCAGAAAGGAAGGATAGTCCTAAATGAATTGAGTGGATTAAATCATCCTTGGACAGTAAATCCAGTAATTCCGAAAGGAAGGATAGTCCTAAATGAATTGAGTGGATTAAATCATCCTTGGACAGTAAATCCAGTAATTCCGAAAGGAAGGATAGTCCTAAATGAATTGAGTGGATTAAATCATCCTTGGACAGTAAATCCAGTAATTTCAAAAGGAAGGATAGTCCTAAATGAGATTGAGAGGACTAATCATCCTGTAAATAGATTGGGATTGCCTCGTCTCTAGACATGGTGAGATGTCTTAAAGTGATAAGGACTAATCATCCTGTAAATAGATTGGGATTGCCTCATCCCTAGACATGGTGAGATGTCTTAAAGTGATAAGGAATGATCATCCTGTAAATAGATTGGGATTGCCTCGTCCCTAGACATGGTAAGATGTCTTAAAGTGATAAGGACTAATCATCCTGTAAATAGATTGGGATTGCCTCGTCCCTAGACATGGTGAGGTGTCTTAAAGTGATAAGGATTGATCATCCTGTAAGTTGATCTGGATTGCATCATCCATAGACATGAGAGTTGTCTTAAACCGAGAGGGACTGATCATCCCGTAAGCGGATCAGGATTGTATCATCCTTGGACCTATGTCCTAAAGTGAGAGGGATTGATCATCCCGTAATTGGATCTTGTGTGTTGCAGGGTATGCTGCTATTGTGTATACTTGTATTGATGATATGTATACTTGTATTGATGAGGATACTTGTATTGATGATATGTATACTTGTATTGATGAGGATACTTGTATTGATGATATGTATACTTGTATTGATGAGGATACTTGTATTGATGATGTTGCTGATCGTGATGATCTAGATGATGATGCTGCTGATCATGTGATGATGATGTTGATGATCATGTGATGACGATGTTGATGATCGTGTGATGATGATGCTAATGATTGTGTGATGACGATGCTGATGATCGTGTGATGACGATGCTGATGATCATGTGATGACGATGCTGCTGATCGTGTGATGACGATGCTGTTGATCGTGTGATGACAATGCTGCTGATCATGTGATGACGATGCTGCTGATCGTGTGATGATGATGTTGTTGATCATGTGATGACGATGCTGATGATCGTGTGATGATGCTGATGATTGTGTGATGATGATGTTGATCATCGTGTGATGACGATGATGTTGATCGTGTGATGACGATGATGCTGATCGTGTGACGATGCTGATGATCGTGTGATGATGATGTTGATCATCGTGTGATGATGATGATGCTGATCGTGTGATGACGATGATGCTGATCGTGAGATGATGATACTGATGATCGTGAGGATCCAGATGATGATGTTGTTGTAGCTGTTTGAGTACTGCAGAAGATAAAGACTCAGTATTGAAGATGTTGATGTTCCAGTATTGAAGATGTTCGAGTAACTGGTTGAGTTACTGATGATGTTGAGAAAGCTTCCAATGATTTATAGATGTATCATGTATGATGTTGATGACTCCTTGCTCGTGCAGATGCTGTTATAATATCCTTCTCGTTAAGGGGGAGTGTTGAGATATTGTAACTTCAAAGAATATTATAATTGTACTTTATTATTCTAGAGATGTTTCATTCCTCCGTAAAGATCTTATTGTATATCCGGAGATGTTTATTCCTCCGTCGGAATGTGGTAACTTGGGTTATTAGACTTCCCTAGTGGGGGTCGGCCCTGTATTTGTTATGTGGGTCAAAGGGTTATTAGACCACCCTAGAGGGGTCGTCCCAGTCAGTTGTAGTGGGGTATTTAACCCATTGGTTAAATACGAGCCTACGTGTACTTGTGTAAAATATATGTCAGTGTAGTGTATAAATAGAGGAGGTGTGTTCCTCATTTGATACACACACTCACTTGAGGATAGCACACTTGTGGAGGAGAGGTCTGCTATTGTGGAGGAGGAGATCATGTCTCAGGGTTTCATCTTTGTATATTGCTAGTCATCTATATTGAGGAAGCTTTGCTGGGTTTTCTACCCCATGAGGGTTTCCCAGGATAAATCTCTGTCTCTTGTGTTTATGCTATGCTTGTTGTTTATTCAGTGATCCTGTATATGCTATTATTGAGAAATGGAATGTAATGTTACAATTTTCTGTCTTAGCATATTAAATCTTAACACTACGTCATAACGACTTTCTATAGTTTGCGCATGCGTTTGGAAATAAGAAAAGCTTACATCCCCCGTTTTTTAAAATCACAGCTTCTAGAAGGTTTACATGATTTCGTAAAAAACACGAGTTTTTAGAAAATGTGTTTTATTTCATAAATGGAATCTGAAAAAGTATGCACATTCTACGTCGTAACGACTTTCTATAGTTTGTGCATGCGTCCGGAAATAAGAAAAGCTTACTTCCACCGTTTTTTAAAATAACAGCTTCTAGAAGGTGTACATGATTTCGTAAAAAACACGAGTTTTTAGAAAATGTGTTTTATTTCATAAATGGAATCAACAAAGTATGCACATTCTACGTCATAACGACTTTCTATAGTTTGCGCATTCGTCCGGAAATAAGAAAAGCTTACTTCCACCGTTTTTTAAAATCACAGCTTCTAGAAGGTTTACATGATTTCATAAAAAACACGAGTTTTTAGAAAATGTGTTTTATTTCATAAATGGAATCTACAAAGTATGCACATTCTACGTCATAACGACTTTCTAAGGTTTGCGCATGAGTCCGGAAATAAGAAAAGCTTACTTCACCCGTTTTTTAAAATCAAAGCTTCTAGAAGGTTTACATGATTTCGTAAAAAACACGAGTTTTTAGAAAATATGTTTTATTTCATAAATGGAATATACAAAGTATGCACATTCTACGTCATAACGACTTTCTATAGTTTGCGCATTCGTCTGGAAATAAGAAAAGCTTACTTCCACCGTTTTTTAAAATCACAGCTTCTAGAAGGTTTACATGATTTCATAAAAAACACGAATTTTTAGAAAATGTGTTTTATTTCACAAATGGAATCTACAACGTATGCACATTCTACGTCATAACGAATTTATATAGTTTGCGCATGCGTCCGGAAATAAGAAAAGCTTACTTCCCCCGTTCTTTAAAATCACAGCTTCTAGAAGGTTTACATGATTTCTTAAAAAACACGAGTTTTTAGAAAATGTGTTTTATTTCATAAATGGAATCAACAAAGTATACACATTCTACGTCATAACGACTTTCTATAGTTTCCGCATGCGTTTGGAAATAAGAAAAGCTTACTTCCCCCGTTTTTTAAAATCACAGCTTCTAGAAGGTTTACATGATTTGTTAAAAAACATGAGTTTTTAAAAAATGTGTTTTATTTCATAAATGGAATCAACAAAGTATGCACATTCTACGTCATAACAACTTTCTATAGTTTGCGCATGCGTCCGGAAATAAGAAAAGCTTACTTCCACCATTTTTTAAAATCACAGCTTCTAGAAGGTTTACATGATTTCGTAAAAAACACGACTTTTTAGAAAATGTGTTTTATTTCATAAATGGAATCATCAAAGTATACACATTCTACGTCATAACGACTTTCTATAGTTTGCACATGCGTCCGCAAATAAGAAAAGCTTACTTCCACCGTTTTTTAAAATCACAGCTTCTAGAAGGTTTACATGATTTAGTAAAAAACACGAGTTTTTAGAAAATGTGTTTTATTTCATAAATGGAATCTACAAAGTATGCACATTCTACGTCATAACGACTTTCTATAGTTTGCGCATGCGTCCGGAAATAAGAAAAGCTTACTTCCACCATTTTTTAATATCACAGCTTCTATAAGGTTTACATGAGTTCGTAAAAAACACGAGTTTTTAGAAAATGTGTTTTATTTCATAAATGGAATCTACAAAGTATGCACATTCTATGTAGTAACGACTTTCTATAGTTTGCGCATGCGTCCGGAAATAAGAAAAGCTTACTTCCCCCGTTTTTTAAAATCACAGCTTCTAGAAGGTTTACATGATTTATTAAAAAACATGAGTTTTTAGAAAATATGTTTTATTTCAAAAATGGAATCAACAAAGTATGTACATTCTACGTCATAACGACTTTCTATAGTTTGAGCATGCGTTTGGAAATAAGAAAAGCTTACTTCCCCCGTTTTTTAAAATCACAGCTTCTAGAAGGTTTACATGATTTCGTGAAAAACACGAGTTTTTAGAAAATGTGTTTTATTTCATAAATGGAATCAACAAAGTATGCACATTCTAGGTCATAACGACTTTCTATAGTTTGCGCATGCGTCCGCAAATAAGAAAAGCTTACTTCCACCGTTTTTTAAAATCACAGCTTCTAGAAGGTTTACATGATTTCGTAAAAAACACGAGTTTTTAGAAAATGTGTTTTATTTCATAAATGGAATCTAGAAAGTATGCACATTCTACGTCATAACGACTTTCTGCAGTTTTCGCATTCGTCCGGAAATAAGAAAAGCTTACTTCCCCCGTTTTTTAAAATCACAGCTTCTAGAAGGTTTACATGATTTCTTAAAAAACACGAGTTTTTAGAAAATTTGTTTTATTTCATAAATGGAATCAACAAAGTATGCACATTCTACGTCATAACGACTTTCTATAGTTTGTGCATTCATCCGGAGATAAGAAAAGCTTACTTCCACCGTTTTTTAAAATCACAGCTTCTAGAAGGTTTACATGATTTCGTAAAAAACACGAGTTTTTAGAAAATGTGTTTTATTTCATAAATGGAATCAACAAAGTATGCACATTCTACGTCATAACGACTTTCTATAGTTTGTGCATTCGTCCGGAGATAAGAAAAGCTTACTTCCACCGTTTTTTAAAATCACAGCTTCTAGAAGGTTTACATGATTTCTTAAAAAACACGAGTTTTTAGAAAATGTGTTTTATTTCATAAATGGAATCAACAAAGTATGCACATTCTATGTCATAATGACTTTCTATAGTTTGCGCATGCGTTTGGAAATAAGAAAAGCTTACATCCCCCGTTTTTTAAAATCACAGCTTCTAGAAGGTATACATGATTTCTTAAAAAGCACGAGTTTTTAGAAAATGTGTTTTATTTCATAAATGGAATCAACAAAGTATGCACATTCTACGTCATAACGACTTTCTATTGTTTGTGCATGCGTTTGGAAATAAGAAAAGCTTACTTCCCCCGTTTTTCAAAATCACAGCTTCTAGAAGGTTTACATGATTTCTTAAAAAACACGAGTTTTTAGAAAATGTGTTTTATTTCGTAAATGGAATCAACAAAGTATGCACATTCTACATCATAACGACTTTCTATAGTTTGCGCATGCGTTTGGAAATAAGAGAAGCTTACATCCCCCATTTTTTAAAATCACAGTGTCTAGAAGGTTTACATGATTTCTTAAAAAACACGAGTTTTTTGAAAATGTGTTTTATTTCATAAATGGAATCAACAAAGTATGCACATTCTACGTCATAACGAGTTTCTATAGTTTGCGCATGCGTCCGGAAATAAGAAAATCTTACTTCCACCATTTTTTAAAATCACAGTTTCTAGAAGGTTTACATGACTTCTTAAAAAACACGAGTTTTTAGAAAATGTGTTTTATTTCATAAATGGAATCAACAAAGTATGCACATTCTACGTCATAACGACTTTCTATAGTTTGCGTATGCGTCCGGAAATAAGAAAAGCTTACCTCCCCCGTTTTTTAAAATCACAGATTCTAGAAGTTTTGCATGATTTCTTAAAAAACACAAGTTTTTAAAAAAAGTGTTTTATTAAATCAATGGAATCAACAAAGTATGCACATTCTACGTCATAACGACTTTCTGCAGTTTTAGCATTCGTCCGGAAATAAGAAAATCTTACTTCCACCATTTTTTAAAATCACAGCTTCTAGAAGGTTTACATGTTTTCGTAAAAAACACGAGTTTTTAGAAAATGTGTTTTATTTCATAAATGGAATCAACAAAGTATGCACATTCTACGTCATAACGACTTTCTGCAGTTTTCACATTCGTCCAGAAATAAGAAAAGCTTACTTCCACCGTTTTTTAAAATCACAGCTTCTAGAAGGTTTACATGATTTCGTAAAAAACACGAATTTTTAGAAAATATGTTTTATTTCATCAATGGAATCAACAAAGTATGCACATTCTACATCATAACGACTTTCTATAGTTTGCGCATTCGTCCAGAAATAAGAAAAGCTTACTTCCACCGTTTTTTAAAATCACAGCTTCTAGAAGGTTTACATGATTTCGTAAAAAACACGAGCTTTTAGAAAATGTGTTTTATTTCATAAATGGAATCAACAAAGTATGCACATTCTACGTCATAACTACTTTCTATTTTTTGCGCATGCGTTTGGAAATAAGAAAAGCTTACTTCCCCCGTTTTTTTTAAATCACAGCTTCTAAAAGGTTTACATGATTTCTTAAAAAACACGAGTTTTTAGAAAATGTGTTTTATTTCATAAATGGAATCAACAAAGTATGCACATTATACGTCATAACGACTTTCTATAGTTTGCGCATTCGTCCGGAAATATGAAAAGCTTACTTCCACCATTTTTTAAAATCACAGCTTCTAGACGGTTTACATGATTTCGTAAAAAACACGAGTTTTTAGAAAATATTTTTTATTTCATAAATGGAATCTACAAAGTATGCACATTCTACGTCATAACGACTTTCTATAGTTTGCGGATGCGTTTGTAAATAAGAAAAGATTACTTCCCCCGTTTTTTAAAATCACAGATTCTAGAAGGTTTACATGATTTCTTAAAAAACACGAGTTTTTAGAAAATGTGTTTTATTTCATAAATGGAATCAACAAAGTATGCATATTCTACGTCATAACGACTTTCTATAGTTTGCGCATGCGTTTGGAAATAAGAAAAGCTTACTTCCACCGTTGTTTAAAATCACAGCTTCTAGAAGGTTTACATGATTTCGTAAAAAACATGAGTTTTTAGAAAATGTGTTTTATTTCATAAATGGAATCAACAAAGTATGCACATTGTACATCATAACGACCTTCTATAGTTTGTGCATGCAATTGGAAATAAGAATAGCTTACTTCCCCCCTTTTTTTAAATCACAGCTTCTAGAAGTTTTACATGATTTCTTAAAAACACGAGTTTTAAGAAAATGTGTTTAATTTCATGAATGGAATCAACAAAGTATGCGCATTCTACGTCATAACGACTTTCTATAGTTTGGGCATGCGTCCGGAAATAAGAAAAAGCTTACCTCCCCCGTTTTTTAAAATCACAGATTCTAGAAGTTTTGCATGATTTCTTAAAAAACACGAGTTTTTAGAAAATGTGTTTTATTAAATAAATGGAATCAACAAATTATGCACATTCTACGTCATAACGACTTTCTATAGTTTGCGCATGCGTTTGGAAATAAGAAAAGCTTACATCCCCCGTTTTTTAAAATCACAGCTTCTAGAAGGTTTACATGATTTCTTAAAAACACGAGTTTTTAGAAAATGTGTTTTATTTCATCAATGGAATCAACAAACTATACATGTTCTACGTCATAACGACTTTCTATAGTTTGCGCATGGGTCCGGAAATAAGAAAAGCTTACTTCCACCGTTTTTTAAAATCATAGCTTCTAGAAGGTTTACATGATTTTTTAAAAAACATGAGGTTTCAGAAAATGTGTTTTATTTCATCAATGGAATCAACAAAGTATGCACATTCTACGACATAACGACTTTCTATAGTTTGCGCATGCGTCCGGAAATAAGAAAAGCTTACTTCCACCGTTTTTTAAAATCACAGCTTCTAGAATGTTTACATGATTTATTAAAAAACATGAGTTTTTAGAAAATGTGTTTTATTTCAAAAATGGAATCAACAAAGTATGTACATTCTACGTCATAACGACTTTCTATAGTTTGAGAATGCGTTTGGAACTAAGAAAAGCTTACTTCCCCCGTTTTTTAAAATCACAGCTTCTAGAAGGTTTACATGATTTCGTAAAAAACACGAGTTTTTAGAAAATGTGTTTTATTTCATAAATGGAATCTACAAAGTATGCACATTCTACGTCATAACGACTTTCTATAGTGTCCGCATGCGTCCGGAAATAAGAAAAGCTTACTTCCACCGTTTTTTAAAATCACAGCTTCTAGAATGTTTACATGATTTCTTAAAAAACACGAGTTTTTAGAAAATGTGTTTTATTTCATAAATGGAATCAACAAAGTATGCACATTCTATGTCATAACGACTTTCTATAGTTTGCGCATGCGTCCGGAAATAAGAAAAGCTTACTTCCACCGTTTTTTAAAATCACAGCTTCTAGAAGGTTTACGTGACTTCTTAAAAAACACCAGTTTTTAGAAAATGTGTTTTATTTCATAAATGGAATCTACAAAGTATGCACATTCTACGTCATAACGACTTTCTATAGTTTGCACATGCGTTTGGAAATAAGAAAAGCTGACTTCCCCCGTTTTTTAAAATCACAGCTTCTAGAAGGTTTACATGATTTCTTAAAAAACAAGAGTTTTTAGAAAATGTGTTTTATTTCATAAATGGAATCAACAAAGTATGCACATTCTATGTCATAACGACTTTCTATAGTTTGCGCATGCGTTTGAAAATAAGAAAAGCTTACTTCCCCCATTTTTTGAAATCACAGCTTCTAGAAGGTTTACATGATTTCTTAAAAAACACGAGTTTTTGGAAAATGTGTTTTAGTTCATAAATGGAATCTACAAAGCATGCACATTCTACTTCATAACGACTTTCTATAGTTTGCGCATGCGTCCGGAAATAAGAAAAGCTTACATCCCCCGTTTTTTAAAATCACGGCTTCTAGAAGGTTTACATGATTTCTTAAAAAACACAAGTTTTTAGAAAATGTGTTTTATTTCATAAATGGAATCTACAAAGTATGCACATTCTACATCATAACGAATTTATATAGTTTGTGCATGCGTCCGGAAATAAGAAAAGCTTATTTCCCCCGTTTCTTAAAATCACAGCTTCTAGAAGGTTTACATGATTTCTTAAAAAACACGAGTTTTTAGAAAATGTGTTTTATTTAATAAATGGAATCAACAAAGTATGCACATTCTACGTCATAACGACTTTCTATAGTTTCCGCATGCGTTTGGAAATAAGAAAAGCTTACATCCCCCCTTTTTTAAAATCACAGCTTCTAGAAGGTTTACATGATTTCTTAAAAAACACGAGTTTTTAGAAAATGTGTTTTATTTCATAAATGGAATCAACAAAGTATGCACATTCTACGTCATAACGACTTTCTGCAGTTTTCGCATTCATCCAGAAATAAGAAAAGCTTACTTCCACCGTTTTTTAAAATCACAGCTTCTAGAAGGTTTACATGATTTCGTAAAAAACACGAGTTTTTAGAAAATGTGTTTTATTTCAACAATGGAATCAACAAAGTATGCACATTCTACGTCATAACGACTTTCTATAGTTTGCGCATGCGTCCGGAAATAAGAAAAGCTTACTTCCACCGTTTTTTAAAATCACAGCTTCTAGAAGGTTTACATGATTTCTTAAAAAACATGAATTTTTAGAAAATGTGTTTTATTTCATAAATGGAATAAACAAAGTATGCACATTCTACGTCAAAACGACTTTCTATAGTTTGCGTATTCGTCCGGAAATAAGAAAAGCTTACTTCCACCGTTTTTTAAAATCACAGCTTTTAGAAGGTTTACATGATTTCATAAAAACCATGAGTTTTTAGAAAATGTGTTTTATTTCATAAATGGAATCTACAAAGTATGCAGATTCTACTTCATAACGACTTTCTATATTTTCCGCATGCGTCCGGAAATAAGAAAAGCTTACTTCCCTCGTTTTTTAAAATCACAGCTTCTAGAAGGTTTACATGATTTCTTAAAAAACACAAGTTTTTAGAAAATGTGTTTTATTTCATAAATGGAATCAACAAAGTATGCATATTCTACCTCATAACGACTTTCTATAGTTTGCGCATGCGTTTGGAAATAAGAAAAGCTTACTTCCTGAGTTTTTTAAAATCACAGCATCTAGAAGGTTTACATGATTTCTTAAAAAACACAAGTTTTTAGAAAATGTGTTTTATTTCATAAATAGAATCAACAAAGTATGCACATTCTACGTCATAACGACTTTCTATAGTTTGCGCATGCGTCCGGAAATAAGAAAAGCTTACTTCCACCGTTTTTTAAAATCACAGCTTCTCGAAGGTTTACATGATTTCGTAAAAAACACGAGTTTTTAGAAAATGTGTTTTATTTCATAAATGGAATCTACAAAGTATGCACATTCTATGTCATAACGACTTTCTATAGTTTGCGCATGCGTCCGGAAATAAGAAAAGCTTACTTCCCCCGTTTTTTAAAATCACAGCTTCTAGAAGGTTTACATGATTTCGTAAAAAACACGAGTTTTTAGAAAATGTGTTTTTTTTGATAAATGGAATCTACAAAGTATGCACATTCTACGTCATAACGACTTTCTATAGTTTGCGCATGCGTCTGGAAGTAAGAAAAGCTTACCTCCCCCGTTTTTTAAAATCACAGATTCTAGAAGTTTGCATGATTTCTTAAAAAACACGAGTTTTTAAAAAATGTGTTTTATTAAATAAATGGAATCAACAAAGTATGCACGTTCTACATCGTAACGACTTTCTGCAATTTTCGCATTTGTCTGCAAATAAGAAAAGCTTACTTCCACCGTTTTTAAAATCACAGCTTCTAGAAGGTTTACATGATTTCGTAAAAAACACGAGTTTTTAGAAATGTGTTTTATTTCATAAATGGAATCTACAAAGTATGCATATTCTACATCATAACGACTTTCTATAGTTTGCGCATTCGTCTGGAAATAAGAAAAGCTTACATCCACCGTTTTTCAAAATCACAGCTTCTAGAAGGTTTACATGATTTCGTAAAAAACACGAGTTTTTAGAAAATGTGTTTTATTTCATAAATGGAATCAACAAAGTATGCACATTCTACGTCATAACGACTTTCTATAGTTTGCGCTTGCGTTTGGAAAAATGCAAAGCTTACTTCCCCCATTTTTTAAAATCACAGCTTCTAGAAGGTTTACATGACTTCTTAAAAAACACGAGTTTTTAGAAAATGTGTTTTATTTCATAAATGGAATCAACAAAGTATGCACATTCTACGTCAGAACGACTTTCTGCGGTTTTCACATTCGTCCGGAAAAAAGAAAAACTTACTTCCACCGTTTTTTAAAATCACAGCTTCTAGAAGGTTAACATGATTTCGTAAAAAACACGAATTTTTAGAAAATGTGTTTTATTTCGTCAATGGAATCAACAAAGCATGCACATTCTACGTCATAACGACTTTCTATAGTTTGCGCATTCGTCCGGAAATAAGAAAAGCTTACTTCCACCGTTTTTTAAAATCACAGCTTCTAGAAGGTTTAAATGATTTCGTAAAAAACACGAGTTTTTAGAAAATGTGTTTTATTTCATAAATGGAATCTACAAAGTATGCACATTCTATGTCATAACGACTTTATATCGTTTGCGCATGCGTCCATAAATAAGAAAATCTTACTTCCACCGTTTTTTAAAATCACAGCTTCTAGGAGGTTTACATGATTTCGTAAAAAACATGAGTTTTTAGAAAATGTGTTTTATTTCATAAATGGAATCTACAAAGTATGCACATTCTACGTCATAACGACTTGTATAGTTTGTGCATGCGTCCGTAAATAAGAAAAGCTTACTTCCACCATTTTTTAAAATCACAGCTTCTAGAAGGTTTACATGATTTCGTAAAGAACACGAGTTTTTAGAAAATGTGTTTTATTTCATAAATTGAATCTACAATGTATGCACATTCTACATCATAACGACTTCCTATAGTTTGCGCGTGCGTCCGGAAATAAGAAAAGCTTACTTCCCCCGTTTTTTAAAATCACAACTTCTAGAAGGTTTACATGATTTCTTAAAAAACACGAGTTTTTAGAAAATGTGTTTTATTTCATAAATGGAATCAACAAAGTATGCACATTCTACGTCATAACGACTTTCTATAGTTGGTGCATGCGTCCGGAAATAAGAAAAGCTTACTTCCACCGTTTTTTAAAATCACAGCTTCTAGAAGGTTTACATGATTTCTTAAAAAACACAATATTTTAGAAAATGTGTTTTATTTCATAAGTGGAATCAACAAAGTATGCACATTCTACGTCATAACGACTTTCTATTGTTTGCGCATTCGTCCGGAAATAAGAAAAGCTTACTTTGACCGTTTTTTAAAATCACAGCTTCTAGAAGGTTTACATGATTTCGTAAAAAACACGATTTTTTAGAAAATGTGTTTTATTTCATAAATGGAATCTACAAAGTATGCACATTCTACGTCATAACGACTTTCTATAGTTTGCGCATGCGTCCGGAAATAAGAAAACCTTACTTCCCCCGTTTTTTAAAATCATAGCTTCTAGAAGGTTTACATGATTTCGTAAAAAACATGAGTTTTTAGAAAATGTGTTTTATTTCATCAATGGAATCTACAAAGTATGCACATTCTACGTCATAACGACTTTCTATAGTTTGCGCATGCGTCCGGAAATAAGAAAAGCTTACTTCCCCCGTTTTTTTAAATCACAGCTTCTAGAAGGTTTACATGATTTCTTAAAAAACACGAGTTTTTAGAAAATGTGTTTTATTTCATAAATGGAATCAACAAAGTATGCACATTCTATGTCATAACGACTTTCTATAGGTTGCGCACGGATCCAGAAATAAGAAAAGCTTACTTCCACCGTTTTTTAAAATCACAACTTCTAGAAGGTTTACATGATTTCTTAAAAAACACGAGTTTTTAGAAAATGTGTTTTATTTCATAAATGGAATCAACAAATTATGCACATTCTACGTCATAACGACTTTCTATAGTTTGAGCATGCGTCCGGAAATAAGAAAAGCTTACTTCCACCGTTTTTTAAAATCACAGCTTCTAGAAGGTTTACATGATTTCGTAAAAAACACGAGTTTTTAGAAAATGTGTTTTATTTCATAAATGGAATCTACAAAGTATGCACATTCTACATCATAACGACTTTCTATAGTTTGCGCATGCGTCTGGAAATAAGAAAAGCTTACTTCCACCGTTTTTTAAAATCACAGCTTCCAGAAGGTTTACATAATTTCGTAAAAAACACGTGTTTTTAGAAAATGTGTTTTATTTCATCAATGGAATCAACAAATTATGCACATTCTACGTCATAACGACTTTCTATAGTTTGGGCATTCGTCCGGAAATAAGAAAAGCTTACTTCCACCGTTTTTTAAAATCACAGCTTCTAGAAGGTTTACATGATTTCGTCAAAAACACGAGTTTTTAGAAAATATGTTTTATTTCATAAATGGAATCTACAAAGTATGCACATTCTACGTCATAACGACTTTCTATAGTTTGCGCATGCGTCCGGAAATAAGAAACGCTTACTTCCCCCTTTTTTTAAAATCACAGCTTCTAGAAGGTTTACATGATTTCGTAAAAAACATGAGTTTTTAGAAAATGTGTTTTATTTCATAAATGGAAACAACAAAGTATGCACATTCTACATCATAACGACCTTCTATATTTTGCACATGCATGTGGAAATAAGAATAGCTTACTTCCCCCGTTTTTTAAAATCACAGCTTCTAGAAGGTTTACATGATTTCTTAAAAAACACGAGTTTTTAGAAAATGTGTTTAATTTCATAAATGGAATCAACAAAGTATGCACATTCTACGTCATAACGACTTTCTATAGTTTGCGCATGCGTCCGGAAATAAGAAAAGCTTACTTCCCCCGTTTTTTAAAATAATAGCTTCTAGAAGGTTACATGATTTCTTAAAAAACACGAGTTTTTAGAAAATGTGTTTTATTTCATAAATGGAATCAACAAATTATGCACATTCTACGTCATAAAAACTTTCTATAGTTTGCGCATGCGTCTGGAAATAAGAAAAGCTTACTTCCCCCGTTTTTTAAAATAATAGCTTCTAGAAGGTTACATGATTTCTTAAAAAACACGAGTTTTTAGAAAATGTGTTTTATTTCATAAATTGAATCTACAAAGTATGCACATTCTACGTCACAAAGACTTTCTATAGTTTGCACATGCATAGGAAAATAAAGAAAAGCTTACTTCCCCCATTTTTTAAAATCACAGCTTCTAGAAAGTTTACATGAGTTCTTAAAAAACACGAGTTTTAGAAAATGTGTTTTATTTCATAAATGGAATCAACAAAGTATGCATATTCTACGTCATAACGAATTTCTATAGTTTCTGCATGCGTTTGGAAATAAGAAAAGCTTACTTCCACCGTTTTTTAAAATCACAGCTTCTAGAAGGTTTACATGATTTCTGAAAAAACACGATTTTTTAGAAAATGTGTTTTATTTCATAAATGGAATCAACAAAGTATGCACATTCTACGTCATAACGACTTTCTATAGTTTGCGCATGCGTCCGGAAATAAGAAAAGTTTACTTCCACCGTTTTTTAAAATCAGCTTCTAGAAGGTTTACATGATTTCGTAAAAAACATGAGTTTTTAGAAAATGTGTTTTATTTCATAAATGGAATCTACAAAGTATGCACATTCTACGTCATAACGACTTTCTATAGTTTGTGCATGCGTCCGAAAATAAGAAAAGCTTACTTCCACCGTTTTTTAAAATCACAGCTTCTAGAAGGTTTACATTATTTCGTAAAAAACACGAGTTTTTAGAAAATGTGTTTTATTTCATAAATGGAATCAACAACTATGCACATTCTATGTCATAACGACTTTCTATAGTTTGCGCATGCGTTTGAAAATAAGAAAAGCTTACATCCCCCATTTTTTAAAATCACAGCTTCTAGAAGGTTTACATGATTTCTTAAAAAACACGAGTTTTTAGAAAATGTGTTTTATTTCATAAATGGAATCAACAAAGTATGCACATTCTACGTCATAACGACTTTCTATAGTTTGCGCATTCGTCCGGAAATAAGAAAAGGTTACTTCCACCGTTTTTTAAAATCACAGCTTCTAGAAGGTTTACATGATTTCTTAAAAAACACGAGTTTTTAGAAAATGTGTTTTATTTCATAAATGGAATCAACAAAGTATGCACATTCTATGTCATAACGACTTTCTATAGTTTGCGCATGCGTTTGGAAATAAGAAAAGCTTACATCCCCCGTTTTTTAAAATCACAGCTTCTAGAAGGTATACATGATTTCTTAAAAAACACGAGTTTTTAGAAAATGTGTTTTATTTCATAAATGGAATCAACAAAGTATGCACATTCTACGTCATAACGACTTTCTATAGTTTGCGCATGCGTCTGGAAAAAAGAAAAGCTTACTTCCACTGTTTTTTAAAATCACAGCTTCTAGAAGGTTTACATGATTTCGTAAAAAACACGAGTTTTTAGAAAATGTGTTTTATTTCATAAATGGAATCTACAAAGTATGCATATTCTACGTCATAACGACTTTCTATAGTTTGTGCATGCGTCCGTAAATAAGAAAAGCTTACTTCCATCGTTTTTTAAAATCACAGCTTCTAGAAGGTTTACATGATTTCGTAAAAAACAAGAGTTTTTAGAAAATGTGTTTTATTTCATAAATCGAATCTACAAAGTATGCATGTTCTACGTCATAACGACTTTCTATAGTTTGCGCATCCGTCCGGAAATAAGAAAAGCTTACTTCCCCCGTTTTTTAAAATCACTGCTTCTAGAAGGTTTACATGATTTCTTAAAAAACACGAGTTTTTAGAAAATGTGTTTTATTTCATAAATGGAATCAACAAAGTATGCACATTCTACGTCATAACGACTTTCTATAGTTTGCGCATGCGTTTGGAAATAAGAAAAGCTTACATCCCCCCTTTTTTAAAATCACAGCTTCTAGAAGGTTTACATGATTTCTTAAAAAACACGAGTTTTTAGAAAATGTGTTTTATTTCATAAATGGAATCAACAAAGTATGCACATTCTACGTCATAACGACTTTCTATAGTTTGCGCTTGCGTTTGGAAATAAGAAAAGCTCTCTTCCCCCGTTTTTTAAAATCACAGCTTCTAGAAGGTTTACATGACTTCTTACAAAACACGAGGTTTTAGAAAATGTGTTTTATTTCATAAATGGAATCAACAAAGTATGCACATTCCACGTCATAACGACTTTCTATAGTTTGCGCTTGCGTTTGGAAATAAGAAAATCTTACTTCCGCCATTTTTTAAAATCACAGCTTCTAGAAGGTTTACATGATTTCTTAAAAAACACGAGTTCTTTGAAAATGTGTTTTATTTCATAAAAGAATCAACAAAGTATGCACATTCTACATCATAACGACTTTCTATAGTTTGCGCATGCGTCCGGAAATAAGAAAAGCTTACTTCCACTGTTTTTTAAAATCACAGCTTCTCGAAGGTTTACATGATTTCTTAAAAAACACGAGTTTTTAGAAAATGTGTTTTATTTCATAAAAGAATCAACAAAGTATGCACATTCTACATCATAACGACTTTCTATAGTTTGCGCATGCGTCCGGAAATAAGAAAAGCTCTCTTCCCCCGTTTTTTAAAATCACAGCTTCTAGAAGGTTTACATGACTTCTTACAAAACACGAGTTTTTAGAAAATGTGTTTTATTTCATAAATGGAATCAACAAAGTATGCACATTCCACGTCATAACGACTTTCTATAGTTTGCGCTTGCGTTTGGAAATAAGAAAATCTTACTCTTGCCATTTTTTAAAATCACAGCTTCTAGAAGGTTTACATGATTTCTTAAAAAACACGAGTTCTTTGAAAATGTGTTTTATTTCATAAAAGAATCAACAAAGTATGCACATTCTACATCATAACGACTTTCTATAGTTTGCGCATGCGTCCGGAAATAAGAAAAGCTTACTTCCACCGTTTTTTAAAATCACAGCTTCTAAAAGGTTTACATGATTTCTTAAAAAACACGAGTTTTTAGAAAATGTGTTTTATTAAATAAATGGAATCAACAAAGTATGCATATTCTATGTCATAACAACTTTCTATAGTTTGCGCATGAGTTTGGAAATAACAAAAGCTTACATCCCCCGTTTTTTAAAATCACAGCTTATAGAAGGTTTACATGAATTCTTAAAAAACACGAGTTTTTAGAAAATGTGTTTTATTTCATAAATGGAATCAACAAAGTATGCACATTCTACGTCATAACGACTTTCTATAGTTTGCGCATGCGTTTGGAAATAAGAAAAGCTTACATCCCCTGTTTTTTGAAATCACAGCTTCTAGATGGTTTACATGATTTCTAAAAAAACACGAGTTTTTAAAAAATGTGTTTTATTAAATAAATGGAATAAAAAAAATATGCACATTCTACATCATAACGACTTTCTGCAGTTTTCGCATTCGTCCAGAAATAAGAAAATCTTACTTCCAACGTTTTTTAAAATCACAGCTTCTAGAAGGTTTACATGATTTCGTAAAAAACACGAGTTTTTAGAAAATGTGTTTTATTTCATCAATGGAATCAACAAAGTATGCACATTCTACGTCATAACGACTTTCTATAGTTTGCGCATTCGTCCGGAAATAAGAAAAGCTTACCTCCCCTGTTTTTTAAAATCACAGCTTCTAGAAGGTTTACATGATTTCTTAAAAATCACGAGTTTTTAGAAAATGTGTTTTATTTCATAAATGGAATCAACAAAGTATGCACATTCTACGTCATAACGACTTTCTATAGTTTGCGCATGAGTTTGGAAATAAGAAAAGCTTACATCCCCCGTTTTTTAAAATCACAGCTTCTAGAAGGTTTACATGATTTCTTAAAAAACACGAGTTTTTAGAAAATGTGTTTTATTTCATAAATGGAATCAACAAAGTATGCACATTATATGTCATAACGACTTTCTATAGTTTGCGCATGCGTTTGGAAATAAGAAAAGCTTACATCCCCCATTTTTTAAAATCACAGCTTCTACAAGGTTTAGATGATTTCTTAAAAAACACGAGTTTTTAGAAAATGTGTTTTATTTCCTAAATGGAATCTACAAAGTATGCACATTCTACATCATAACGACTTTCTATAGTTTGCGCATGAGTTTGGAAATAAGAAAAGCTTACATCCCCCGTTTTTTAAAATCACAGCTTCTAGAAGGTTTACATGATTTCTTAAAAAACACGAGTTTTTAGAAAATGTGTTTTATTTCATAAATGGAATCAACAAAGTATGCACATTCTATGTCATAACGACTTTCTATAGTTTGCGCATGCGTTTGGAAATAAGAAAAGCTTACATCCCCCATTTTTTAAAATCACAGCTTCTACAAGGTTTAGATGATTTCTTAAAAAACACGAGTTTTTAGAAAATGTGTTTTATTTCATAAATGGAATCTACAAAGTATGCACAGTCTACGTCATGACGTCTTTCTATAGGTTGCGCTTGCGTTTGGAAATAAGAAAAGCTTACTTCCCCCGTTTTTTAAAATCACAGCTTCTAGAAGGTTTACATGATTTCTTAAAAAACACGAGTTTTTAGAAAATGTGTTTTATTTGATAAATGGAATCTACAAAGTATGCACATTCTACGTCATAACGACTTTCTATAGTTTGCACATGCGTTTGGAAATAAGAAAAGCTTACTTCCACCGTTTTTTAAAATCACAGCTTCTAGAAGGTTTACATGATTTCTTAAAAAACACGAGTTTTTAGAAAATGTGTTTTATTTCATAAATGGAATCAACAAAGTATGCACATTCTACGTCATAACGACTTTCTATAGTTTGCGCATTCTTCCGGAAATAAGAAAAGCTTACTTCCACCGTTTTTTAAAATCACAGCTTCTATAAGGTTTACATGATTTCGTAAAAAACACGAGTTTTTAGAAAATTTGTTTTATTTCATAAATGAAATATACAAAGTATGCACATTCTACTTCATAACGACTTTCTATAGTTTGCGCATGCGTCTGGAAATAAGAAAAGCTTACTTCCCCCATTTTTTAAAATCACAGCTTCTAGAAGGTTTACATGATTTCTTAAAAACCACAAGTTTTTAGAAAATGTGTTTTATTTCATAAATGGAATCTACAAAGTATGCACATTCTACCTCATAACGACTTTCTATAGTTTGCACATGCGTTTGGAAATAAGAAAAGCTTACTTCCCCCGTTTTTTAAAATCACAGCTTCTAGAAGGTTTACATGATTTCTTAAAAAACACAATTTTTTAGAAAATGTGTTTTATTTCATAAATAGAATCAACAAAATATGCACATTCTACATCATAACGACTTTCTATAGTTTGCGCATGCGTCCGGAAATAAGAAAGGCTTACTACCACGGTTTTTTAAAATCACAGCTTCTAGAAGGTTTACATGATTTCGGAAAAAACACGAGTTTTTAGAAAATGTGTTTTATTTCATAAATGGAATCTACAAAGTATGCACATTCTACGTCATAACGACTTTCTATAGTTCGCACATGCGTCCGGAAATAAGAATAGCTTACTTCCCCCGTTTTTTAAAATCACGGCTTCTAGAAGGTTTACATGATTTCATAAAAAACACGAGTTTTTCGAAAATGTGTTTTATTTCATAAATGGAATCTACAAAGTATGCACATTCTACGTCATAATGACTTTCTATAGTTTGCGCATGCGTCCCGAAATAAGAATTGCTTACCTCCCCCGTTTTTTAAAATCACAGATTCTAAAAGTTTTGCATGATTTCTTAAAAAACACGAGTTTTTAAAAAATGTGTTTTATTAAATAAATGGAATCAACAAAGTATGCACATTCTACATCATAACAACTTTCTGCAGTTTTCTCATTCGTCCGGAAATAAGAAAATCTTACTTCCATCGTTTTTTAAAATCACAGCTTCTAGAAGGTTTACATGATTTCGTAAAAAACACAAGTTTTTAGAAAATGTGTTTTATTTCATCAATGGAATCAACAAAGTATGCACATTCTACGTCATAACGACTTGCTATACTTTGCGCATTCATCCGAAAATAAGAAAAGCTTACTTCCACCATTTTTCAAAATCACAGCTTCAAGAAGGTTTACATGATTTTGTAAAAAACACGAGTTTTTAGAAAATGGGTTTTATTTCATCAATGGAATCAACAAAGTATGCACATTCTACGTCATAACGACTTTCTATAGTTTGCGCATGCGTTTGGAAATAAGAAAAGCTTACATCCCCCATTTTTTTAAATCACAGCTTCTACAAGGTTTACATGATTTCTTAAAAAACACAAGTTTTTAGAAAATGTGATTTATTTCATAAATCGAATCTACAAAGTATGCACATTCTACGTCATAACAATTTTCTATAGTTTGCGCTTGCGTTTGGAAATAAGAAAAGCTTACTTCCCCCGTTTTTTAAAATCACAGCTTCTAGAAGGTTTACATGATTTCTTAAAAAACACGAGTTTTTAGAAAATGTGTTTTATTTCATAAATGGAATCAACAAAGTATTCACATTCTACGTCATAACGACTTTCTACAGTTTGCGCATGAGTTTGGAAATAAGAAAAGCTTACATCCCCCGTTTTTTAAAATCACAGCTTCTAGAAGGTTTACATGATTTCTTAAAAAACACGAGTTTTTAGAAAATGTCTTTTATTTCATCAATGGAATCAACAAAGTATGCACATTCTACGTCATAACGACTTTCTATAGTTTACGCATGCGTTTGGAAATAAGAAAAGCTTACATCCCCCATTTTTTAAAATCACAGCTTCTACAAGGTTTAGATGATTTCTTAAAAAACAAGAGTTTTTAGAAAATGTGTTTTATTTCATAAATGGAATCTACAAAGTATGCACATTCTACGTCATAACGGCTTTCTATAGTTTCCGCTTGCGTTTGGAAATAAGAAAAGCTTACTTCCCCCGTTTTTTAAAATCACAGCTTCTAAAAGGTTTACATTACTTCTTAAAAAACACGAGTTTTTAGAAAATGTGTTTTATTTCATAAATGGAATCAACAAAGTATGCAAATTCTACGTCATAATGACTTTCTGCAGTTTTCGCATTCGTCCGGAAATAAGAAAAGCTTACTTCCATCATTTTTTAAAATCAAAGCTTCTAGAAGGTTTACATGATTTCGTAAAAAACACGAGTTTTTAGAAAATGTGTTTTATTTCATCAATGGAATCAACAAAGTATGCACATTCTATGTCATAACGACTTTCTATAGTTTGCGCATTCGTCCGGAAATAAGAAAAGCTTACTTCCACCGTTTTTTAAAATCACAGTTTCTAGAAGGTTTACATGATTTCGTAAAAAACACGAGTTTTTAGAAAATGTGTTTTATTTCATAAATGGAATCAACAAAGTATGCACATTCTACGCCATAACGACTTTCTATAGTTTGCGCTTGCGTTCGGAAAAAAGAAAAGCTTACTTCCCCCGTTTTTTAAAATCACAGCTTCTAGAAGGTTTAGATGATTTCTTAAAAAACACGAGTTATTAGAAAATGTGTTTTATTTCATAAATGGAATCAACAAAGTATGCACATTCTACATCATAATGACTTTCTATAGTTTGCGCTTGCGTTTGGAAATAAGAAAAGCTTACTTCCCCCGTTTTTTAAAATCACAGCTTCTAGAAGGTTTACTTGATTTCTTAAAAAACACAAGTTTTTAGAAAATGTGTTTTATTTCATAAATAGAATCATAAAAGGATGCACATTCTACGTCACAACGACTTTTTATAGTTTGCGCATGCGTCCGGAAATAAGAAAAGCTTACTTCCACCGTTTTTTAAAATCACAGCTTCTAGAAGGTTTACATGATTTCGTAAAAATAACGAGTTTTTAGAAAATGTGTTTTATTTCATAAATGGAATCTACAAAGTATGCACATTCTACGTCATAACGACTTTCTATAGTTTGCGCATGCATCCGGAAATAAGAAAAGCTTACTTCCCCCGTTTTTTTAAATCATAGCTTCTAGAAGGTTTACTGATTTCTTAAAAAACACGAGTTTTTAGAAAATATGTTTTATTTCATAAATGGAATCTACAAAGTATGCACATTCTACGTCATAACGACTTTCTATAGTTTGCGCATGCATCCGGAAATAAGAAAAGCTTACTTCCCCCGTTTTTTAAAATCACAACTTCTAGAAGGTTTACATGATTTCTTAAAAAACACGAGTTTTTAGAAAATGTGTTTTATTTCTTAAATAGAATCAACAAAGTATGCACATTCTACGTCATAACGACTTTATATAGTTTGCGCATGAGTTTGGAAATAAGAAAAGCTTACTTCCCCTGTTTTTTAAAATCACAGCTTCTAGAAGGTTTACATGATTTCTTAAAAAACACGAGTTTTTAGAAAATGTGTTTTATTTCATCAATGGAATCAACAAAGTATGCACATTCTACGTCATAACGACTTTCTATAGCTTTTGTATTCGTCCGAAAATAAGAAAAGCTTACTTCCACCATTTTTTAAAATCACAGCTTCTAGAAGGTTTACATGATTTCGTAAAAAACACAAGTTTTTAGCAAAATGTGTTTTATTTCATAAATGGAATCTACAAAGTATGCACATTCTACGTCATAACGACTTTCTATAGTTTGCGCATGCGCTTGGAAATAAGAAAAACTTACTTCCCCCGTTTTTTAAAATCACAGCTTCTAGAAGGTTTACATGATTTTTTAAAAAACACGAGTTTTTAGAAAATGTGTTTTATTTCATAAATGGAATCAACAAAGTAAGCACATTCTACGTCATAACGACTTTCTATAGTTTGCGCTTGCGTTTGAAAATAAGAAAAGCTTACTTCCCCCGTTTTTTAAAATCACAGCTTCTAGAAGGTTTACATGATTTCTTAAAAAACACGAGTTTTTAGAAAATTTGTTTTATTTCATAAATGGAATCAACAAAGTATGCACATTCTACGTCATAACGACTTTCTATAGTTTGCACTTGCGTTTGAAAATAAGAAAAGCTTACTTCCACCGTTTTTTAAAATCACAGCTTCTAGAAGGTTTACATGATTTCTTAAAAAACACGAGTTTTTAGAAAATTTGTTTTATTAAATAAATGGAATCAACAAAGTATGCACATTCTACATCATAATGACTTTCTATAGTTTGCGCATGAGTTTGGAAATAAGAAAAGCTTACTTCCCCCGTTTTTTAAAATCACAGCTTCTAGAAGGTTTACATGATTTCTTAAAAAACACGAGTTTTTAGAAAATGTGTTTTATTAAATAAATGGAATCTACAAAGTATGCACATTCTACGTCATAACGACTTTCTATAGTTTGCGCTTGCGTTTGGAATTAAGAAAAGCTTACTTCCCCCGTTTTTTAAAATCACAGCTTCTAGAAGGTTTACATGATTTCTTAAAAAACAAGAGTTTTTAGAAAATGTGTTTTATTTCATAAATGGAATCAACAAAGTATGCACATTCTACGTCATAACGACTTTCTATAGTTTGCGCATGCGTTTGGAAATAAGAAAAGCTTACTTCCACGGTTTTTTAAAATCACAGCTTCTAGAAGGTTTACAAGATTTCTTAAAAAACATGAGTTTTTAGAAAATGTGTTTTATTAAATGAATGGAATCAACAAAGTATGCACATTCTACATCATAACGACTTTCTATAGTTTGCGCATGAGTTTGGAAATAAGAAAAGCTTACTTCCCCCGTTTTTTAAAATCATAGCTTCTAGAAGGTTTACATGATTTCTTAAAAAACACGAGTTTTTAGAAAATGTGTTTTATTAAATAAATGGAATCTACAAAGTATGCACATTCTACGTCATAAGGACTTTCTATAGTTTGCGCATGAGTTTGGAAATAAGAAAAAATTACTTCCACCGTTTTTTAAAATCACAGCTTCTAGAAGGTTTACATGATTTCTTAAAAAACACGAGTTTTTAGAAAATGTGTTTTATTAAATAAATGGAATCTACAAAGTATGCACATTCTACGTCATAACGATTTTCTAAAGTTTGCGCATTCGTCCGGAAATAAGAAAAGCTTACTTCCACCGTTTTTTAAAATCATAGCTTCTAGAAGTTTTACATGATTTCTTAAAAAACACGAGTTTTTAGAAAATTTGTTTTATTAAATAAATCGAATTAACAAAGTATGCGCATTCTATGTCATAACGACTTTCTATAGTTTGCGCATGAGTTTGGAAATAAGAAAAGCTTACTTCCCCCGTTTTTTAAAATCACAGCTTCTGGAAGGTTTACATGATTTTTTAAAAAACACGAGTTTATAGAAAATGTGTTTTATTAAATAAATGGAATCAACAAAGTATGCACATTCTACGTCATAACGACTTTCTATAGTTTGCGCTTGCGTTCGGAAATAAGAAAAGCTTACTTCCACCGTTTTTTAAAATCACAGCTTCCACAAGGTTTACATGATTTCTTAAAAAACACGAGTTTTTAGAAAATGTGTTTTATTTCATAAATGGAATCAACAAAGTATGCACATTCTACGTCATAACGACTTTCTATAGTTTGCGCTTGCGTTTGGAAATAAGAAAAGCGTACTCCCCCGTTTTTTAAAATCACAGCTTCTAGAAGGTTTACATGATTTCTTAAAAAACACCAGTTTTTAGAAAATGCGTTTTATTTCATAAAGGGAATCAACAAAGTATGCACATTCTAAGTCATAACGACTTTGTATAGTTTGCGCATTCGTCCGGAAATAAGAAAAGCTTACTTCCACCGTTTTTTAAAATCACAGCTTCTAGAAGGTTTACATGATTTCGTAAAAAACACAAGTTTTTAGAAAATGTGTTTTATTTGATAAATGGAATCTACAAAGTATGCACATTCTACGTCATAACGACTTTCTATAGTTTGCGCATGCGTTTGGAAATAAGAAAAGCTTACTTCCCCCGTTTTTTAAAATCACAGCTTCTAGAAGGTTTACATGATTTCTTAAAAAACACGAGTTTTTAGAAAATGTGTTTTATTTCATAAATGGAATCAACAAAGTATGCCCATTCTACGTCATAACGAATTTCTATAGTTTGCGCTTGCGTTTGAAAATAAGAAAAGCTTACATCGCCCATTTTTTAAAATCACAACTTATAGAAGGTTTACATGATTTCTTAAAAAACACGAGTTTTTAGAAAATGTGTTTTATTTCATCAATGGAATCAACAAAGTATGCACATTCTACGTCATAACGACTTTCTATAGTTTGCGCATTCGTACGAAAATAAGAAAAGGTTACTTCCACCGTTTTTTAAAATCACAGCTTCTAGAAGGTTTACATGATTTCGTAAAAAACATGAGTTTTTAGAAAATGTGTTTTATTTCGGAAATAGAATCTACAAAGTATGCACATTCTATGTCATAACGACTTTCTATAGTTTGCGCATGCGTCCGGAAATAAGAAAAGCTTACTTCCACCGTTTTTTAAAATCACAGCTTCTAGAAGATTTACATGATTTCGTAAAAAACACGAGTTTTTAGAAAATGTGTTTTATTTCATAAATGGAATCTACAAAGTATTCACATTCTACATCATAACGACTTTCTATAGTTTGTGCATGCGTCCGGAAATAAGAAAAGCTTACTTCCCCCGTTTTTTAAAATCACAGCTTCTAGAAGGTTTAAATGATTTCTTAAAAAACACGAGTTTTTAGAAAATGTGTTTTATTTCACAAATGGAATCAACAAAGTATGCACATTCTACGTCATAATGACTTTCTATAGTTTGCACATCCGTCCTGAAATAAGAAAAGCTTACTTCCACCGTTTTTTAAAATCACAACTTCTAGAAGGTTTACATGATTTCGTAAAAAACACGAGTTTTTAGAAAATGTGTTTTATTTCATAAATGGAATCAACAAAGAATGCACATTCTACATCATAACGACTTTCTATAGTTTGCGCTTGCATTTGGAAATAAGAAAAGCTCTCTTCCCCCGTTTTTTAAAATCACAGCTTCTAGAAGGTTTACATGATTTCTTAAAAAGCACGAGTTTTTAGAAAATGTGTTTTATTTCATAAATGGAATCAGCAAAGTATGCACATTCTACGTCATAACGACTTTCTATAGTTTGCGCATGCGTTTGGAAATAAGAAAAGCTTACATCCCCGGTTTTTTAAAATCACGGCTTGTAGAAGGTTTACATGATTTCTTAAAAAGCACGAGTTTTTAGAAAATGTGTTTTATTTCATAAATGGAATCGACAAAGTATGCACATTCTACGTCATAAGGACTTTCTATAGTTTGCACATGCGTCCGGAAATAAGAAAATCTCACTTCCACCGTTTTTTAAAATCACAGCTTCTAGAAGGTTTACATGATTTCGTAAAAAACACGAGTTTTTAGAAAATGCGTTTTATTTCATAAATGGAATCAACAAAGTATGCACATTCTACGTCATAACGATTTTCTCTAGTTTGCGCATGCGTCCGGAAATAAGAAAAGCTTACTTCGCCCGTTTTTTAAAATCACAGCTTCTAGAAGGTTTACAAGATTTCTTAAAAAACACGAGTTTTTAGAAAATGTGTTTGATTACATAAATTGAATCAACAAAGTATGCAGATTCTACGTCATAATGACTTTCTATAGTTTGCACATGCGTCCGGAAATAAGAAAAGATTACTTCCCCCGTTTTTTAAAATCATAGCTTCTAGAAGATTTACATGATTTCGTAAAAAACACGAGTTTTTAGAAAATGTGTTTTATTTCATCAATGGAATCAACAAAGTATGCACATTCTACGTCATAACGACTTTCTATAGCTTTTGTATTCGTCCGAAAATAAGAAAAGCTTACTTCCACCGTTTTTTAAAATCACAGCTTCTAGAAGGTTTACATGATTTCGTAAAAAACACAAGTTTTTAGCAAAATGTGTTTTATTTCATAAATGGAATCTACAAAGTATGCACATTCTACGTCATAACGACTTTCTATAGTTTGCGCATGCGTTTGGAAATAAGAAAAACTTACTTCCCCCGTTTTTTAAAATCACAGCTTCTAGAAGGTTTACATGATTTTTTTAAAAACACGAGTTTTTAGAAAATGTGTTTTATTTCATCAATGGAATCAACAAAGTATGCACATTCTACGTCATACGACTTTCTATAGCTTTTGTATTCGTCCGAAAATAAGAAAAGCTTACTTCCACCATTTTTTAAAATCACAGCTTCTAGAAGGTTTACATGATTTCGTAAAAAACACAAGTTTTTAGCAAAATGTGTTTTATTTCATAAATGGAATCTACAAAGTATGCACATTCTACGTCATAACGACTTTCTATAGTTTGCGCATGCGTTTGGAAATAAGAAAAACTTACTTCCCCCGTTTTTTAAAATCACAGCTTCTAGAAGGTTTACATGATTTTTTAAAAAACACGAGTTTTTAGAAAATGTGTTTTATTTCATAAATGGAATCAACAAAGTAAGCACATTCTACGTCATAACGACTTTCTATAGTTTGCGCTTGCGTTTGAAAATAAGAAAAGCTTACTTCCCCCGTTTTTTAAAATCACAGCTTCTAGAAGGTTTACATGATTTCTTAAAAAACACGAGTTTTTAGAAAATGTGTTTTATTTCATAAATGGAATCTACAAAGTATGCACATTATATGTCATAACGACTTTCTATAGTTTGTGCATGCTTCCGGAAATAAGAAAAGCTTACTTCCCCTGTTTTTTGAAATCACAGCTTCTAGAAGGTTTACAAGATTTCTTAAAAAACACGAGTTTTTAGAAAATGTGTTTGATTTCATAAATTGAATCAACAAAGTATGCAGATTCTACGTCATAATGACTTTCTATAGTTTGCACATGCGTCCGGAAATAAGAAAAGATTACTTCCCCCGTTTTTTAAAATCATAGCTTCTAGAAGATTTACATGATTTCGTAAAAAACACGAGTTTTTAGAAAATGTGTTTTATTTCATAAATGGAATCTACAAAGTATTCACATTCTACATCATAACGACTTTCTATAGTTTGTGCATGCGTCCGGAAATAAGAAAAGCTGACTTCCACCGTTTTTTAAAATCACAGCTTCTAGAAGGTTTACATGATTTCGTAAAAAACACAAGTTTTTAGAAAATGTGTTTTATTTCATAAATGGAATCTACAAAGTATGCACATTCTACGTCATAACGACTTTCTATAGTTTGCGCTTGCGTTTGGAAATAAGAAAAGCTTACTTCCCCCGTTTTTTAAAATCACAGCTTCTAGAAGGTTTACATGATTTCTTAAAAAACACGAGTTTTTAGGAAATGTGTTTTATTTCATAAATGGAATCTACAAAGTATGCACATTCTACGTCATAACGACTTTCTATAGTTTGCGCATGCGTCCGGAAATAAGAAAAGCTTACTTCCCCCGTTTTTTAAAATCACAGCTTCTAGAAGGTTTACATGATTTCGTAAAAGACACGAGTGTTTAGAAAATGTGTTTTATTTCATAAATGGAATCTACAAAGTATGCACTTTCTACGTCATAACGACTTTCTATAGTTTGCGCATGCGTCCGGAAATAAGAAAAGCTTACTTCCACCATTTTTTAAAATCACAGCTTCTAGAAGGTTTACATGATTTCGTAAAAAACACGAGTTTTTAGAAAATGTGTTTTATTTCATAAATGGAATCTACAAAGTATGCACATTCTACGTCATAACGACTTTCTATAGTTTGCACTTGGGTTTGGAAATGAGAAAAGCTTACTTCCCCCGTTTTTTAAAATCACAGCTTCTAGAAGGTTTACATGATTTGTTAAAAAACACGAGTTTTTAGAAAATGTGTTTTATTTCATAAATGGAATCAACAAAGTATGCACATTCTACGTCACAACGACTTCCTATAGTTTGCGCATGCGTTTGGAAATAAGAAAAGCTTACATCCCCCGTTTTTTAAAATCACAGCTTATAGAAGGTTTACATGATTTCTTAAAAAACACGAGTTTTTAGAAAATGTGTTTTATTTCATAAATGGAATCAACAAAGTATGCACATTCTACGTCATAAGGAATTTCTATAGTTTGCACATGCGTCTGGAAATTTGAAAAGCTCACTTCCTCCGTTTTTTAGAATCACAGCTTCTAGAAGGTTTACATGATTTCGTAAAAAACACGAGTTTTTAGAAAATGTGTTTTATTTCATAAACGGAATCAACAAAGTATGCACATTCTACGTCATAACGACTTTCTCTAGTTTGCAGATGCGTCTGGAAATAAGAAAAGCTTACATCCCCCATTTTTTAAAATCACTGCTTCTAGAAGGTTTACATGATTTCTTAAAAAACACAAGCTTTTAGAAAATGTGTTTTATTTCATAAATGGAATCAAAAAAGTATGCACATTCTACGTCATAACGACTTTCTATAGTTTGCGCATGCGTTTGGAAAAAAGAAAAGCTTACTTCCCCCGTTTTTTAAAATCACAGCTTCTAGAAGGTTTACACGATTTCTTAAAAAACACGAGTTTTTAGAAAATGTGTTTTATTTCATAAATGGAATCAACAAAGCATGCACATTCTATGTCATAACAACTTTCTATAGTTTGGGCATGCGTTTGGAAATAAGAAAAGCTTACATACCCCATTTTTTAAAATCACAGCTTCTAGAAGGTTTACATGATTTCTTAAAAAACACGAGTTTTTAGAAAATGTGTTTTATTTCATAAATGGAATCAACAAAGTATGTACATTCTACGTCATAATGACTTTCTATAGTTTACACATGCGTCCGGAAATAAGAAAAACTTACTTCCACTGTTTTTTAAAATCACAGCTTCTAGAAGGTTTACATGATTTCTTAAAAAACATGAGTTTTTAGAAAATGTGTTTTATTTCATAAATGGAATCAACAAAGTATGCACACTCTACGTCATAATGACTTTCTGCAGTTTTCACATTCGTCCGGAAATAAGAAAAGCTTACTTCCACCGTTTTTTAAAATCACTGCTTCTAGAAGGTTTACATGATTTCTTAAAAAACATGAGTTTTTAGAAAATGTGTTTTATTTCATAAATAGAATCAACAAAGTATGCACATTCTACGTCATAACGACTTTCTATAGTTTGCGCATTCGTCCGGAAATAAGAAAAGCTCACTTGCACCTTTTTTTAAAATCACAGTTTCTAGAAGGTTTACATGATTTCGTAAAAAACATGAGTTTTTAGAAAATGTGTTTTATTTCATAAATGGAATCAACAAAGTATGCACATTCTACGTCATAACGACTTTCTATAGTTTGCGCATGCGTCCGGAAATAAGAAAAGCTTACTTCCCCCGTTTTTTAAAATCACAGCTTCTAGAAGGTTTACATGATTTCTTAAAAAACACGAGTTTTTAGAAAATGTGTTTTATTTCATAAATCGAATCAACAAAGTATGCACATTCTACGTCATAACGACTTTCTATAGTTTGCGCACGCGTACGGAAATAAGAAAAGCTTACTTCCACCGTTTTTTAAAATCACAACTTCTAGAAGGTTTACATGATTTCTTAAAAAACACGAGTTTTTAGAAAATGTGTTTTATTTCATAAATGGAATCAACAAATTATGCACATTCTACGTCATAACGACTTTCTATAGTTTGTGCATGCGTCCGGAAATAAGAAAAGCTTACTTCCACCATTTTTTAAAATCACAGCTTCTAGAATTTTACATGATTTCGTAAAAAACACGAGTTTTTAGAAAGTGTGTTTTATTTCATAAATGGAATCAACAAAGTATTCACATTCTACATCATAACGACTTTCTATAGTTTGTGCATGCGTCCGGAAATAAGAAAAGCTTACTTCCCCCGTTTTTTAAAATCACAGCTTCTAGAAGGTTTACATGATTTCTTAAAAAACACGAGTTTTTAGAAAATGTTTTTTATTTCATCAATGGAATCAACAAAGTATGCACATTCTACGTCATAATGACTTTCTATAGTTTGCACATGCGTCCGGAAATAAGAAAAGATTACTTCCACCGTTTTTTAAAATCACAGCTTCTAGTAGGTTTACATGATTTCGTAAAAAACACGAGTTTTTAGAAAATGTGTTTTATTTCCATAAATGGAATCTACAAAGTATGCACATTCTACGTCATAATGAGTTTCTATAGTTTGCGCATGCGTCCGGAAATAAGAAAAGCTTACTTCCCCCGTTTTTTAAAATAACAGCTTCTAGAAGGTTTACATGATTTCTTAAAAAACACGAGTTTTTAGAAAATGTGTTTTATTTCCATAAATGGAATCTACAAAGTATGCACATTCTACGTCATAACGACATTCTATAGTTTGCGCTTGCGTTTGGAAATAAGAAAAGCTTACTTCCCCCATTTTTTAAATTCACAGCTTCTAGAAGGTTTACATGATTTGGTAAAAAACACGAGTTTTTAGAAAATGTGTTTTCTTTCATAAATGGAATCTACAAACTATGCACATTCTACGTCATAATGACTTTCTATAGTTTCCGCATGCGTCCGGAAATAAAAAATGCTTACTTCCCCCGTTTTTTAAAATCACAGCTTCTAGAAGGTTTACATGATTTCGTAAAAAACACGACTTTTTAGAAATGTGTTTTATTTCATAAATGGAATCTACAAAGTATGCACATTCTACATCATAACGACTTTCTATAGTTTGCGCTTGCGTTTGGAAATAAGAAAAGCTTACTTCCCCCATTTTTTAAAATCACAGCTTCTAGAAGGTTTACATGATTTCTTAAAAAACACGAGCTTTTAGAAAATGTGTTTTATTTCATAAATGGAATCAACAAAGTATGCATATTCTACGTCATAACGACTTTCTATAGTTTGCGCATGCGTTTGGAAATAAGAAAACCTTACATTCACAGTTTTTTAAAATCACAACTTCTAGAAGGTTTACATGATTTCTTGAAAAACACGAGTTTTTAGAAAATGTGTTTTATTTCATAAACGGAATCAACAAAGTATGCACATTCTACGTCATAACGACTTTCTCTAGTTTGCACATGCGTCTGGAAATAAGAAAAGCTTACATCCCCCATTTTTTAAAATCACAGCTTCTAGAAGGTTTACATGATTTCTTAAAAAACACGAGCTTTTAGAAAATGTGTTTTATTTCATCAATGGAATCTACAAAGTATGCACATTCTACGTCATAACAACTTTCTATAGTTTGCGCATGCGTCCGGAAATAGGAAAAGCTTACTTCCCCCGTTTTTTAAAATTATAGCTTCTAGAAGGTTTACATGATTTCCTAAAAAACACGAGTTTTTAGAAAATGTGTTTTATTTGATAAATGGAATCAACAAAGTATGCACATTCTACGTCATAACGACTTTCTATAGTTTGCGCATGTGTTTGGAAATAAGAAAAGCTTACTTCCCCCGTTTTTTAAAATCACAGCTTCTAGAAGGTTTACATGATTTCTTAAAAAACACGAGTTTTTAGAAAATGTGTTTTATTTCATAAATGGAATCAACAAAGTATGCACATTCTATGTCATAACGACTTTCTATAGTTTGGGCATGCGTTTGGAAATAAGAAAAGCTTACATACCCCATTTTTAAAATCACAGCTTCTAGAAGGTTTACGTCATAACGACTTTCTATAGTTTGCGCATGTGTTTGGAAATAAGAAAAGCTTACTTCACCCGTTTTTTAAAATCACAGCTTCTAGAAGGTTTACATGATTTGTTAAAAAACACGAGTTTTTAGAAAATGTGTTTTATTTCATAAATGGAATCAACAAAGTATGCACATTCTACGTCATAACTACTTTCTATAGTTTGCCCATGCGTCCGGAAATAAGAAAAGCTTACTTCCACCGTTTTTTAAAATCACAGCTTCTAGAAGGTTTACATGATTTCGTAAAAAACACGAGTTTTTAGAAAAGGTGTTTTATTTCATAAATGGAATCTACAAAGTATGCACATTCTAAGTCATAACGACTTTCTATTGTTTGCGCATTCATCCCGAAATAAGAAAAGCTTACTTCCACCGTCTTTTAAAATCACAGCTTCTAGAAGGTTTACATGATTTCTTAAAAAACACGAGTTTTTAGAAAATGTGTTTTATTTCATGAATGGAATCAACAAAGTATGCACATTCTACGTAATAACGACTTTCTATTGTTTCCGTATTCAACCGGAAATAAGAAAAGCTTACTTCCACCGTCTTTTAAAATCACAGCTTCTAGAAGGTTTACATGATTTCGTAAAAAACACGACTTTTTAGAAAATGTGTTTTATTTCATAAATGGAATCAACATAGTATGCACATTCTACGTCATAAGGACTTTCTATAGTTTGCGCTTGCGTCCGGAAATAAGAAAAGCTTACTTCCACCGTTTTTCAAAATCACAGCTTCTACAAGGTTTACTTGATTTCTTAAAAAACACAAGTTTTTAGAAAATGTGTTTTATTTCATAAATGGAATCAAAAAAGTATGCACATTCTACGTCATAACGACTTTCTATAGTTTGCGCATGCGTCCGGAAATAAGAAAAGCTTACTTCCACCGTTTTTTAAAATAATAGCTTCTAGAAGGTTTACATGATTTCGTAAAAAACACGAGTTTTTAGAAAATGTGTTTTATTTCATAAATGGAATCTACAAAGTATGCACATTCTACGTCATAACAACTTTCTATAGTTTGCGCATGCGTCCGGAAATAAGAAAAGCTTACTTCCCCCGTTTTTTAAAATCACAGCTTCTAGAAGGTTTACATGATTTGGTAAAAAACACGAGTTTTTAGAAAATGTGTTTTATTTCTTAAATGGAATCGACAAAGTATGCACATTCTACGTCATAACGACTTTCTATAGTTTGCGCATGCGTCCAGAAATAAGAAAAGCTTACTTCCCCTGTTTTTTAAAATCACAGCTTCTAGAAGGTTTACATGATTTCTTAAAAAACACGAGTTTTTAGAAAATGTGTTTTATTTCATAAATGGAATCAACAAAGTATGCACAATTTATGTCATAACGACTTTCTATAGTTTGCGCATGCCTTTGGAAATAAGAAAAGCTTACTTCCCTCGTTTTTTAAAATCACAGCTTCTAGAAGGTTTACATGATTTCGTAAAAAACACGAGTTTTTAGAAAATGTGTTTTATTTCATAAATGGAATCTACAAAGTATGCACATTCTACGTCATAACGACTTTCTATAGTTTGCGCATGCGTCCGGAAATAAGAAAAGCTTACTTTCCCCGTTTTTTAAAATCACAGCTTCTAGAAGGTCTACATGATTTGGTAAAAAACACGAGTTTTTAGATAATGTGTTTTATTTCATAAATGGAATCTACAAATTATGCACATTCTAAGTCATAACGACTTTCTATAGTTTGCGCATTCGTCCAGAAATAAGAAAAGCTTACTTCCCCCGTTTTTTAAAATCACAGCTTCTAGAAGGTTTACATGATTTCGTAAAAAACACGAGTTTTTAGAAAATGTGTTTTATTTCATAAATGGAATCAACAAAGTATGCACATTCTACGTCACAACGACTTTCTATAGTTTGCGCATGCGTCCGGAAATAAGAAAAGCTTACTTCCCCCGTTTTTTAAAATCACAGCTTCTAGAAGGTTTACATGATTTCTTAAAAAACACGAGTTTTTAGAAAATGTGTTTTATTTCATAAATGGAAACAACAAAGTATGGACATTCTACGTCATAACGACTTTCTATAGTTTGCGCATGCGTCCGGAAATAAGAAAAGCTTACTTCCACCATTTTTTAAAATCATAGCTTCTAGAAGGTTTACATGATTTCTTAAAAAACACGAGTTTTTAGAAAATGTGTTTTATTTCATCAAGGGAATCGACAAAGTATGCACATTCTACGTCATAACAACTTTCTATAGTTTGCGCATTCATCTGGAAATAAGAAAAGCTTACTTCCACCGTTTTTTAAAATCACAGCTTCTAGAAGGTTTACATGATTTCTTAAAAAACAAGAGTTTTTAGAAAATGTGTATTATTTCATAAATGGAATCAATAAAGTATGCACATTCTACGTAATAACGATTTTCTATAGTTTCTGCATTCGACCGGAAATAAGAAAAGCTTACTTCCACCGTTTTTTAAAATCACAGCTTTTAGAAGGTTTACATGATTTCCTAAAAAACACGAGTTTTTAGAAAATGTGTTTTATTTCATAAATGGAAACAACAAAGTATGGACATTCTACATCATAATGACTTTCTATAGTTTGCGCATGCGTTCGGAAATAAGAAAAGCTTAGTTCCACAGTTTTTTAAAATCACAGCTTCTAGAAGGTTTAAATGATTTGTTAAAAAACACGAGTTTTTAGAAAATGTGTTTTATTTCATGAATGGAATCGACAAAGTATGCAAATTCTACATCATAACGACATTCTATAGTTTGCGCATTCGTCCGGAAATAAGAAAAGCTTACTTCCACCGTTCTTTAAAATCACAGCTTCTAGAAGGTTTACATGATTTCGTAAAAAACACGAGTTTTTAGAAAATGTGTTTTATTTCATAAATGGAATCTACAAAGTATGCACATTCTACGTCATAACAACTTTCTATAGTTTGCGCATGCGTTTGGAAATAAGAAAATCTCACTTCCCCCGTTTTTTAAAATCACAACTTCTAGAAGGTTTATATGATTTATTAAAAAACACGAGTTTTTAGAAAATGTGTTTTATTTCATCAATGGAATCAAGAAAGCATGCACATTCTACGTCATAACGACTTTCTATAGTTTGCGCATGCGTCCGGAAATAAGAAAAGCTTACTTCCCCCGTTTTTTAAAATCACAGCTTCTAGAAGGTTTACATGATTTGTTAAAAAACACGAGTTTTTAGAAAATGTGTTTTATTTCATCAATGGAATCGACAAAGTTTGCACATTCTACGTCATAACGACTTTCTATAGTTTGCGCATTCGTCCGCAAATAAGAAAAGCTTACTTCCACCGTTTTTTAAAATCACAGCTTCTAGAAGGTTTACATGATTTCGTAAAAAACACGAGTTTTTAGAAAATGTGTTTTATTTTATAAATGGAATCTACAAAGTATGCACATTCTACGTCATAACGACTTTCTATAGTTTGCGCATTCGTCCGGAAATAAGAAAAGCTTACTTCCACCGTTTTTTAAAATCACAGCTTCTAGAAGGTTTACATGATTTCTTAAAAAACACGAGCTTTTAGAAAATTTGTTTTATTTCATAAATGGAATCAACAAAGTATGCACATTCTACGTAATAACGACTTTCTATAGTTTCCGCATTCGACCGGAAATAAGAAAAGCTTACTTCCACCCTTTTTTAAAATCACAGCTTCTAGAAGGTTTACATGATTTGTTAAAAAACACGAGTTTTTAGAAAATGTGTTTTATTTCATAAATGGAATCAACAAAGTATGCACATTCTACGTCATAAGGACTTTCTATAGTTTGCGCATGCGTCCGGAAATAAGAAAAGCTTACTTCCACCGTTATTTAAAATAATAGCTTCTAGAAGGTTTACATGATTTCGTAAAAAAACACGAGTTTTTAGAAAATGTGTTTTATTTCATAAATGGAATCTACAAAGTATGCACATTCTACGTCATAACGAATTTCTATAGTTTGCGCATGCGTCTGGAAATAAGAAAAGCTTACTTCCCCCGTTTTTTAAAATCACAGCTTCTAGAAGGTTTACATGATTTGGTAAAAAACACGAGTTTTTAGAAAATGTGTTTTATTTCATCAATGGAATCTACAAAGTATGCACATTCTATGTCATAACGACTTTCTATAGTTTGCGCATGCGTTTGGAAATAAGAAAAGCTTACTTCCCCCATTTTTTAAAATCACAGCTTCTAGAAGGTTTACATGATTTGTTAAAAAACACGAGTTTTTAGAAAATGTGTTTTATTTAATAAATGGAATCAAAAAAGTATGGACATTCTATGTCATAACGACTTTCTATAGTTTGCGAATGCTTTGGAAATAAGAAAAGCTTACTTCCCCCGTTTTTTAAAATCACAGCTTCTAGAAGGTTTACATGATTTCGTAAAAAACACGAGTTTTTAGAAAATGTGTTTTATTTCATAAATGGAATCAACAAAGTATGCACATTCTACGTCATAACGACTTTCTATAGTTTGCGCATGCGTCCGGAAATAAGAAAAGCTTACTTCCCCCGTTTTTTAAAATCACAGCTTGTAGAAGGTTTACATGATTTCTTAAAAAACACGAGTTTTTAGAAAATGTGTTTTATTTCATAAATGGAATCAACAAAGTATGCACATTCTACGTCATAACGACTTTCTATAGTTTGCGCATGCCTTTGGAAATAAGAAAAGCTTACTTCCCCCGTTTTTTAAAATCACAGCTTCTAGAAGGTTTACATGATTTCGTAAAAAACACGAGTTTTTAGAAAATGTGTTTTATTTCATAAATGGAATCAACAAAGTATGCACATTCTACGTCATAACGACTTTCTATAGTTTGCGCATGCGTCCGGAAATAAGAAAAGCTTACTTCCCCCGTTTTTTAAAATCCCAGCTTCTAGAAGGTTTACATGATTTCTTAAAAAACATGAGTTTTTCGAAAATGTGTTTTATTTCATAAATGGAATCAGCAAAGTATGCACATTCTACGTCATAACGACTTTCTATAGTTTGCACATGCGTTTGGAAATAAGAAAAGCTTCCTTCCCCCGTTTTTTAAAATCACAGCTTCTAGAAGGTTTACATGATTTCGTAAAAAACACGAGTTTTTAGAAAATGTTTTTTATTTCATAAATGGAATCTACAAAGTATGCACATTCTACGTCATAACGACTTTCTATAGTTTGCGCATGCGTCCGGAAATAAGAAAAGCTTACTTCCCCCGTTTTTTAAAATCACAGCTTCTAGAAGGTTTACATGATTTCGTAAAAAACACGAGTTTTTAGAAAATGTGTTTTATTTCATCAATGGAATCGACAAAGTATGCACATTCTACGTCATAACGACTTTCTATAGTTTGCGCATGCGTCCGGAAATAAGAAAAGCTTACTTCCCCCGTTTTTTAAAATAATAGCTTCTAGAAGGTTACATGATTTCTTAAAAAACACGAGTTTTTAGAAAATGTGTTTTATTTCATAAATGGAATCAACAAATTATGCACATTCTACGTCATAAAAACTTTCTATAGTTTGCGCATGCGTCTGGAAATAAGAAAAGCTTACTTCCACCGTTTTTTAAAATCACAACTTCTAAAAGGTTTACATCATTTCGTAAAAAACACGAGTTTTTAGAAAACATGTTTTATTTCATAAATGGAATCTACAAATTATGCACATTCTACGTCATAACGACTTTCTATAGTTTGCGCATTCGTCCGGAAATAAGAAAAGCTTACTTCCACCGTTTTTTAAAATGACAGCTTCTTGAAGGTTTACATGATTTCGTAAAAAACACGAGTTTTTAGAAAATGTGTTTTATTTCATAAATGGAATCTACAAAGTATGCACATTCTACGTCATAACGACTTTCTATAGTTTGCGCATGCGTCCGGAAATAAGAAAAGCTTACTTCCCCCATTTTTTAAAATCACAGCTTCTAGAAGGTTTACATGATTTCATAAAAAACATGAGTTTTTATAAAATGTGTTTTATTTCATCAATGGAATCGACAAAGTATGCACATTCTACGTCATAATGACTTTCTATAGTTTGCGCATTCGTTCGGAAATAAGAAAAGCTTACTTCCACTGTTTTTTAAAATCACAGCTTCGAGAAGCTTTACATGATTTCGTAAAAAACACGAGTTTTTAGAAAATGTGTTTTATTTCATAAATGGAATCTACAAAGTATGCACATTCTACGTCATAATGACTTTCTATAGTTTGCGCATGCGTCCGGAAATAAGAAAGGGTTACTTCCCCCCGTTTTTTAAAATCACAGCTTCTAGAGGGTTTACATGATTTCGTAGAAAACACGAGTTTTTTGAAAATGTGTTTTATTTCATAAATGGAATCAACAAAGTATGCACATTCTACGTCATAACGACTTTCTATAGTTTGCGCATGCGTTTGAAAATAAGGAAAGCTTACTTCCCCCGTTTTTTAAAATCACAGCTTCTAGAAGGTTTACATGATTTGGTAAAAACACGAGTTTTTAGAAAATGTGTTTTATTTCATAAATGGAATCTACAAAGTATGCACATTCTACGTCATAACGACTTTCTATTGTTTGCACATGCGTCCGGAAATAAGAAAAGCTTACTTCCCCTGTTTTTTAAAATCACAGCTTCTAGAAGGTTTACATGATTTCTTAAAAAACACGAGTTTTTTGAAAATGTGTTTTATTTCATCAATGGAATCAACAAAGTATGCACATTCTATTTCATAACAACTTTCTATAGTTTGCGCATGCCTTTGGAAATAAGAAAAGCTTACTTCCCCCGTTTTTTAAAATCACAGCTTCTAGAAGGTTTACATGATTTGGTAAAAAACACGAGTTTTTAGAAAATGTGTTTACATGATTTCGTAAAAAACACGAGTTTTTAGAAAATGTGTTTACATGATTTCGTAAAAAACACGAGTTTTTAGAAAATGTGTTTTATTTCATAAATGGAATCAACAAAGTATGCACATTCTACGTCATAACGACTTTCTATAGTTTGCGCATGCGTCCGGAAATAAGAAAAGCTTACTTCCCCCGTTTTTTAAAATCACAGCTTGTAGAAGGTTTACATGATTTCTTAAAAAACACGAGTTTTTAGAAAATGTGTTTAATTTCATAAATGGAATCAACAAAGTATGCACATTCTACGTCATAACGACTTTCTATAGTTTGCGCATGCCTTCGGAAATAAGAAAAGCTTACTTCCCCCGTTTTTTAAAATCACAGCTTCTAGAAGGTTTACATGATTTCGTAAAAAACACGAGTTTTTAGAAAATGTGTTTTATTTCATAAATGGAATCAACAAAGTATGCACATTCTACGTCATAACGACTTTCTATAGTTTGCGCATGCGTCCGGAAATAAGAAAAGCTTACTTCCCCCGTTTTTTAAAATCCCAGCTTCTAGAAGGTTTACATGATTTCTTAAAAAACATGAGTTTTTCGAAAATGTGTTTTATTTCATAAATGGAATCAGCAAAGTATGCACATTCTACGTCATAACGACTTTCTATAGTTTGCGCATGCGTTTGGAAATAAGAAAAGCTTCCTTCCCCCGTTTTTTAAAATCACAGCTTCTAGAAGGTTTACATGATTTCGTAAAAAACACGAGTTTTTAGAAAATGTTTTTTATTTCATAAATGGAATCTACAAAGTATGCACATTCTACGTCATAACGACTTTCTATAGTTTGCGCATGCGTCCGGAAATAAGAAAAGCTTACTTCCCCCGTTTTTTAAAATCACAGCTTCTAGAAGGTTTACATGATTTCGTAAAAAACACCAGTTTTTAGAAAATGTGTTTTATTTCATCAATGGAATCGACAAAGTATGCACATTCTACGTCATAATGACTTTCTATAGTTTGCGCATTCGTTCGGAAATAAGAAAAGCTTACTTCCACTATTTTTTAAAATCACAGCTTCGAGAAGCTTTACATGATTTCGTAAAAAACACGAGTTTTTAGAAAATGTGTTTTATTTCATAAATGGAATCTACAAAGTATACACATTCTACGTCATAAGGACTTTCTATACTTTGCGCATGCGTCCGGAAATAAGAAAGGGTTACTTCCCCCGTTTTTTAAAACCACAGCTTCTAGAGGGTTTACATGATTTCGTAGAAAACACGAGTTTTTTGAAAATGTGTTTTATTTCATAAATGGAATCAACAAAGTATGCACATTCTACGTCATAACGACTTTCTATAGTTTGCGCATGCGTTTGAAAATAAGGAAAGCTTACTTCCCCCGTTTTTTAAAATCACAGCTTCTAGAAGGTTTACATGATTTGGTAAAAAACACGAGTTTTTAGAAAATGTGTTTTATTTCATAAATGGAATCTACAAAGTATGCACATTCTACGTCATAACGACTTTCTATAGTTTGCGCATGCGTCCGGAAATAAGAAAAGCTTACTTCCCCTGTTTTTTAAAATCACAGCTTCTAGAAGGTTTACATGATTTCTTAAAAAACACGAGTTTTTAGAAAATGTGTTTTATTTCATCAATGGAATCAACAAAGTATGCACATTCTATTTCATAACAACTTTCTATAGTTTGTGCATGCCTTTGGAAATAAGAAAAGCTTACTTCCCCCGTTTTTTAAAATCACAGCTTCTAGAAGGTTTACATGATTTCGTAAAAAACACGAGTTTTTAGAAAATGTGTTTTATTTCATAAATGGAATCAACAAAGTATGCACATTCTACGTCATAACGACTTTCTATAGTTTGTGCATGCGTCCGGAAATAAGAAAAGCTTACTTCCCCCGTTTTTTAAAATCACAGCTTGTAGAAGGTTTACATGATTTTTTAAAAAACACGAGTTTTTAGAAAATGTGTTTTATTTCATAAATGGAATCAACAAAGTATGCACATTCTACGTCATAACGACTTTCTATAGTTTGCGCATGCCTTTGGAAATAAGAAAAGCTTACTTCCCCCGTTTTTTAAAATCACAGCTTCTAGACGGTTTACATGATTTCGTAAAAAACACGAGTTTTTAGAAAATGTGTTTTATTTCATAAATGGAATCAACAAAGTATGCACATTCTACGTCATAACGACTTTCTATAGTTTGCGCATGCGTCCGGAAATAAGAAAAGCTTACTTCCCCCGTTTTTTAAAATCCCAGCTTCTAGAAGGTTTACATGATTTCTTAAAAAACATGAGTTTTTCGAAAATGTGTTTTATTTCATAAATGGAATCAGCAAAGTATGCACATTCTACGTCATAACGACTTTCTATAGTTTGCGCATGCGTTTGGAAATAAGAAAAGCTTCCTTCCCCTGTTTTTTAAAATCACAGCTTCTAGAAGGTTTACATGATTTCTTAAAAAACACGAGTTTTTAGAAAATGTGTTTTATTTCATAAATGGAATCAACAAAGTATGCACATTCTACGTCATAACTACTTTCTATAGTTTGCGCATGCGTCCGGAAATAAGAAAAGCTTACTTCCCCCGTTTTTTAAAATCACAGCTTCTAGAAGGTTTACATGATTTCTTAAAAAAAACGAGTTTTTAGAAAATGTGTTTTATTTCATCAATGGAATCAACAAAGTATGCACATTCTATTTCACAACAACTTTCTATAGTTTGCGCATGCCTTTGGAAATAAGAAAAGCTTACTTCCCCCGTTTTTTAAAATCAAAGCTTCTAGAAGGTTTACATGATTTGGTAAAAAACACGAGTTTTTAGAAAATGTGTTTTAATTCATAAATGGAATCTACAAAGTATGCACATTCTACGTCATAACGACTTTCTATAGTTTGCGCATGCGTCCGGTAATAAGAAAAGCTTACTTCCCCCGTTTTTTAAAATCACAGCTTCTAGAAGGTTTACATGATTTCTTAAAAAACACGAGTTTTTAGAAAATGTGTTTTATTTCATAAATGGAATCAACAAAGTTTGCACATTCTATTTCATAACGACTTTCTATAGTTTGCGCATGCGTCCGGAAATAAGAAAAGCTTACTTCCACCGTTTTTTAAAATAATGGCTTCTAGAAGGTTTACATGATCTCGTAAAAAACACGAGTTTTTAGAAAATGTGTTTTATTTCATAAATGGAATCTACATAGTATGCACATTCTACGTCATAACGACTTTCTATAGTTTGCGCATGCGTTTGGAAATAAGAAAAGCTTACTTCCCCCGTTTTTTAAAATCACAGCTTCTAGAAGGTTTACATGATTTCGTAAAAAACACGAGTTTTCAGAAAATGTGTTTTATTTCATAAATGGAATCAACAAAGTATGCACATTCTACGTCATAACGACTTTCTATAGTTTGCGCATGCGTCCGGAAATAAGAAAAGCTTACTTCCCCCGTTTTTTAAAATCACAGCTTCTAGAAGGTTTACATGATTTGGTAAAAAACACGAGTTTTTAGAAAATGTGTTTTATTTCATAAATGGAATCTACAAAGTATGCACATTCTACGTCATAACAACTTTCTATAGTTTGCGCATGCATCCGGAAATAAGAAAAGGTTCCTTCCCCCGTTTTTTAAAGTCACAGCTTCTAGAAGGTTTACATGATTTGGTAAAAAACACGAGTTTTTAGAAAATATGTTTTATTTCATAAATGGAATCTAGAAATTATGCACATTCTACGTCATAATGACTTTCTATAGTTTGCGCATGCGTCCGGAAATAAGAAAAGCATACTTCCCCCGTTTTTTAAAATCACAGCTTCTAGAAGGTTTACATGATTTCTTAAAAAAAACGAGTTTTTAAAAAATGTGTTTTATTTCATCAATGGAATCAACAAAGTATACTATTCTATTTCATAACGACTTTCTATAGTTTGCGCATGCCTTTGGAAATAAGAAAAGCTTACTTCCCCCGTTTTTTAAAATCATAGCTTCTAGATGGTTTACATGATTTCGTAAAAAACACGAGTTTTTAGAAAATGTGTTTTATTTCATAAATGGAATCAACAAAGTATGCACATTCTATGTCATAACGACTTTCTATAGTTTGCGCATGCGTCCGGAAATAAGAAAAGCTTACTTCCCCCGTTTTTTAAAATAATAGCTTCTAGAAGGTTTACATGATTTCTTAAAAAACACGAGTTTTTAGAAAATGTGTTTTATTTCATAAATGGAATCAACAAATTATGCACATTCTACGTCATAAAAACTTTCTATAGTTTGCGCATGCGTCCGGAAATAAGAAAAGCTTACTTCCACCGTTTTTTAAAATCACAACTTCTAGAAGGTTTACATCATTTTGTAAAAAACACGAGTTTTTAGAAAATGTGTTTTATTTCATAAATGGAATCTACAAATTATGCACATTCTACGTCATAACCACTTTCTATAGTTTGCGCATTCATCCGGAAATAAGAAAAGCTTACTTCCACCGTTTTTTAAAATGACAGCTTCTTGAAGGTTTACATGATTTCGAAAAAAACACGAGTTTTTAGAAAATGTGTTTTATTTCATAAATGGAATCTACAAAGTATGCACATTCTACGTCATAACGAGTTTCTATAGTTTGCGCATGTGTCCGGAAATAAGAAAAGCTTACTTCCCCCGTTTTTTAAAATCACAGCTTCTAGAAGGTTTACATGATTTCGTAAAAAACACGAGTTTTTAGAAAATGTGTTTTATTTCATAAATGGAATCCACAAAGTATGCACATTCTACGTAATAACGACTTTCTATAGTTTCCGCATTCGACCGGAAATAAGAAAAGCTTACTTCCACCGTTTTTTAAAATCACAGCTTCTAGATGGTTTACATGATTTCGTAAAAAACACGAGTTTTTAGAAAATGTGTTTTATTTCATAAATGGAATCAACAAAGTATGCACATTCTACGTCAGCACGACTTTCTATAGTTTGCGCATTCGTCCGGAAATAAGAAAAGCTTACTTCCGCCGTTTTTTAAAATCACAGCTTCTAGAAGGTTTACATAATTTCTTAAAAAACACGAGTTTTTAGAAAATGTGTTTTATTTCATAAATGGAATCAAGAAAGCATGCACATTCTACGTCATAACGACTTTCTATAGTTTGCGCATGCGTCCGGAAATAAGAAAAGCTTACTTCCCCCGTTTTTTAAAATCACAGCTTCTAGAAGGTTTACATGATTTCGTAAAAAACATGAGTTTTTAGAAAATGTGTTTTATTTCATAAATGGAATCAACAAAGTATGCACATTCTATGTCATAACGACTTTCTATAGTTTGCGCATGCGTTTGGAAATAAGAAAAGCTTACTTCCCCCGTTTTTTAAGATCACAACTTCTAGAAGGTTTACATGATTCGTTAGAAAACACGAGTTTTTAGAAAATGTGTTTTATTTCATAAATGGAATCAACAAAGTATCCACATTCTACGTCATAACGACTTTCTATAGTTTGCCCATGCGTCTGGAAATAAGAAAAGCTTACTTCGACCGTTTTTTAAAATCACAGCTTCTAGAAGGTTTCCATGATTTCGAAAAAAACACGAGTTTTTAGAAATTGTGTTTTATTTCATAAATGGAATCTAGAAAGTATGCACATTCTACGTCATAATGATTTTCTATAGTTTGCACATTCATCCGGAAATAAGAAAAGCTTACTTCCATCGTTTTTTAAAATCACAGCTTCTAGAAGGTTTACATGATTTCTTAAAAAACACGAGTTTTTAGAAAATGTGTTTTATTTCGTTAAAGGAATCAACAAAGTATGCACATTCTATGTAATAACCACTTTCTATAGTTTCCGCATTCGACCGGAAATAAGAAAAGCTTACTTCCACCGTTTTTTAAAATCACAGCTTCTAGAAGGTTTACATGATTTCGTAAAAAACACGACTTTTTAGAAAATGTTTTTTATTTCATAAATGGAATCAACATAGTATGCACTTTCTACGTCATAAGGACTTTCTATAGTTTGCGCATGCGTCCGGAAATAAGAAAAGCTTACTTCCACCGTTTTTTAAAATAATAGCTTCTAGAAGGTTTACATGATTTCGTAAAAAACACGAGTTTTTAGAAAATGTGTTTTATTTCATAAATGGAATCTACAAAGTATGCACATTCTACGTCATAACGACTTTCTATAGTTTGCGCATGCGTCCGGAAATAAGAAAATCTTACTTCCCCCGTTTTTTAAAATCACAGCTTCTAGAAGGTTTACATGATTTGGTAAAAAACACAAGTTTTTAGAAAATGTGTTTTATTTCATAAATGGAATCTACAAAGTATGAACCTTCTATGTCATAACGACTTTCTATAGTTTGCGCATGCGTTTGGAAATAACAAAAGCTTACTTCCCCCATTTTTAAAAATCACAGCTTCTAGAAGGTTTACATGATTTGTTAAAAAACACGAGTTTTTAGAAAATGTGTTTTATTTCATAAATGGAATCAACAAAGTATGGACATTTTATGTCATAACGACTTTCTATAGTTTGCGTATGCTTTGGAAATAAGAAAAGCTTACTTCCCCCGTTTTTTAAAATCACAGCTTCTAGAAGGTTTACATGATTTCGTAAAAAACACGAGTTTTTAGAAAATGTATTTTATTTCATAAATGGAATCAACAAAGTATGCACATTCTACGTCATAACGAATTTCTATAGTTTGCGCATGCGTTTGGAAATAAGAAAAGCTTACTTCCCCCGTTTTTTAAAATCACAGCTTCTAGAAGGTTTACATGATTTGGTAAAAAACACGAGTTTTTAGAAAATGTGTTTTATTTCATAAATGGAATCTACAAAGTATGCAGATTCTACGTCATAACGACTTTCTATAGTTTGCGGATGCGTCCGGAAATAACAAAACCTTACTTCCCCCGTTTTTTAAAATCACAGCTTCTAGAAGGTTTACATGATTTCGTAAAAAACAAGAGTTTTTAGAAAATGTGTTTTATTTCATAAATGGAATCAACAAAGTATGCACATTCTATGTCATAACGACTTTCTATAGTTTGCGCATGCGTTTGGAAATAAGAAAAGCTTACTTCCCCCGTTTTTTAAGATCACAACTTCTAGAAGGTTTACATGATTCGTTAGAAAACATGAGTTTTTAGAAAATGTGTTTTATTTCATAAATGGAATCAACAAAGTATCCACATTCTACGTCATAACGACTTTCTATAGTTTGCCCATGCGTCTGGAAATAAGAAAAGCTTACTTCGACCGTTTTTTAAAATCACAGCTTCTAGAAGGTTTCCATGATTTCGTAAAAAACACGAGTTTTTAGAAAATGTGTTTTATTTCATAAATGGAATCTACAAAGTATGCACATTCTACGTCATAACGATTTTCTATAGTTTGCACATTCATCCGGAAATAAGAAAAGCTTACTTCCATCGTTTTTTAAAATCACAGCTTCTAGAAGGTTTACATGATTTCTTAAAAAACACGAGTTTTTAGAAAATGTGTTTTATTTCGTTAAAGGAATCAACAAAGTATTCACATTCTATGTAATAACCACTTTCTATAGTTTCCGCATTCGACCGGAAATAAGAAAAGCTTACTTCCACCGTTTTTTAAAATCACAGCTTCTAGAAGGTTTACATGATTTCGTAAAAAACACGACTTTCTAGAAAATGTGTTTTATTTCATAAATGGAATCAACATAGTATGCACTTTCTACGTCATAAGGACTTTCTATAGTTTGCGCATGCGTCCGGAAATAAGAAAAGCTTACTTCCACCGTTTTTTAAAATAATAGCTTCTAGAAGGTTTACATGATTTCGTAAAAAACACGAGTTTTTAGAAAATGTGTTTTATTTCATAAATGGAATCTACAAAGTATGCACATTCTACGTCATAACGACTTTCTATAGTTTGCGCATGCGTCCGGAAATAAGAAAATCTTACTTCCCCCGTTTTTTAAAATCAAAGCTTCTAGAAGGTTTACATGATTTGGTAAAAAACACGAGTTTTAAGAAAATGTGTTTTATTTCATAAATGGAATCTACAAAGTATGAACCTTCTATGTCATAACGACTTTCTATAGTTTGCGCATGCGTTTGGAAATAACAAAAGCTTACTTCCCCCATTTTTAAAAATCACAGCTTCTAGAAGGTTTACATGATTTGTTAAAAAACACGAGTTTTTAGAAAATGTGTTTTATTTCATAAATGGAATCAACAAAGTATGGACATTTTATGTCATAACGACTTTCTATAGTTTGCGTATGCTTTGGAAATAAGAAAAGCTTACTTCCCCCGTTTTTTAAAATCACAGCTTCTAGAAGGTTTACATGATTTCGTAAAAAACACGAGTTTTTAGAAAATGTATTTTATTTCATAAATGGAATCAACAAAGTATGCACATTCTACGTCATAACGAATTTCTATAGTTTGCGCATGCGTTTGGAAATAAGAAAAGCTTACTTCCCCCGTTTTTTAAAATCACAGCTTCTAGAAGGTTTACATGATTTCGTAAAAAACACGAGTTTTTAGAAAATGTGTTTTATTTCATAAATGGAATCTACAAAGTATGCAGATTCTACGTCATAACGACTTTCTATAGTTTGCGCATGCGTCCAGAAATAACAAAAGCTTCCTTCCCCCGTTTTTTAAAATCACAGCTTCTAGAAGGTTTACATGATTTCGTAAAAAACACGAGTTTTTAGAAAATGTGTTTTATTTCATAAATGGAATCTACAAAGTATGAACCTTCTATGTCATAACGACTTTCTATAGTTTGCGCATGCGTTTGGAAATAACAAAAGCTTACTTCCCCCATTTTTAAAAATCACAGCTTCTAGAAGGTTTACATGATTTGTTAAAAAACACGAGTTTTTAGAAAATGTGTTTTATTTCATAAATGGAATCAACAAAGTATGGACATTTTATGTCATAACGACTTTCTATAGTTTGCGTATGCTTTGGAAATAAGAAAAGCTTACTTCCCCCGTTTTTTAAAATCACAGCTTCTAGAAGGTTTACATGATTTCGTAAAAAACACGAGTTTTTAGAAAATGTATTTTATTTCATAAATGGAATCAACAAAGTATGCACATTCTACGTCATAACGAATTTCTATAGTTTGCGCATGCGTTTGGAAATAAGAAAAGCTTACTTCCCCCGTTTTTTAAAATCACAGCTTCTAGAAGGTTTACATGATTTCGTAAAAAACACGAGTTTTTAGAAAATGTGTTTTATTTCATAAATGGAATCTACAAAGTATGCAGATTCTACGTCATAACAACTTTCTATAGTTTGCGCATGCGTCCGGAAATAACAAAAGCTTACTTCCCCCGTTTTTTAAAATCACAGCTTCTAGAAGGTTTACATGATTTCGTAAAAAACAAGAGTTTTTAGAAAATGTGTTTTCTTTCATAAATGGAATCAAAAAAGTATGCACATTATATGTCATAACGACTTTCTATAGTTTGCGCATGCGTTTGGAAATAAGAAAAGCTTACTTCCCCCGTTTTTTAAGATCACAACTTCTAGAAGGTTTACATGATTCGTTAGAAAACATGAGTTTTTAGAAAATGTGTTTTATTTCATAAATGGAATCAACAAAGTATCCACATTCTACGTCATAACGACTTTCTATAGTTTGCCCATGCGTCTGGAAATAAGAAAAGCTTACTTCGACCGTTTTTTAAAATCACAGCTTCTAGAAGGTTTCCATGATTTCGTAAAAAACACGAGTTTTTAGAAAATGTGTTTTATTTCATAAATGGAATCTACAAAGTATGCACATTCTACGTCATAACGATTTTCTATAGTTTGCACATTCATCCGGAAATAAGAAAAGCTTACTTCCATCGTTTTTTAAAATCACAGCTTCTAGAAGGTTTACATGATTTCTTAAAAAACACGAGTTTTTAGAAAATGTGTTTTATTTCGTTAAAGGAATCAACAAAGTATGCACATTCTATGTAATAACCACTTTCTATAGTTTCCTCATTCGACCGGAAATAAGAAAAGCTTACTTCCACCGTTTTTTAAAATCACAGCTTCTAGAAGGTTTACATGATTTCGTAAAAAACACGACTTTTTAGAAAATGTGTTTTATTTCATAAATGGAATCAACATAGTATGCACTTTCTACGTCATAAGGACTTTCTATAGTTTGCGCATGCGTCCGGAAATAAGAAAAGCTTACTTCCACCGTTTTTTAAAATAATAGCTTCTAGAAGGTTTACATGATTTCGTAAAAAACACGAGTTTTTAGAAAATGTGTTTTATTTCATAAATGGAATCTACAAAGTATGCACATTCTACGTCATAACGACTTTCTATAGTTTGCGCATGCGTCCGGAAATAAGAAAATCTTACTTCCCCCGTTTTTTAAAATCACAGCTTCTAGAAGGTTTACATGATTTGGTAAAAAACACGAGTTTTTAGAAAATGTGTTTTATTTCATAAATGGAATCTACAAAGTATGAACCTTCTATGTCATAACGACTTTCTATAGTTTGCGCATGCGTTTGGAAATAACAAAAGCTTACTTCCCCCATTTTTAAAAATCACAGCTTCTAGAAGGTTTACATGATTTGTTAAAAAACACGAGTTTTTAGAAAATGTGTTTTATTTCATAAATGGAATCAACAAAGTATGGACATTTTATGTCATAACGACTTTCTATAGTTTGCGTATGCTTTGGAAATAAGAAAAGCTTACTTCCCCCGTTTTTTAAAATCACAGCTTCTAGAAGGTTTACATGATTTCTTAAAAAAAACGAGTTTTTAGAAAATGTGTTTTATTTCATCAATGGAATCAACAAAGTATGCACATTCTATTTCACAACAACTTTCTATAGTTTGCGCATGCCTTTGGAAATAAGAAAAGCTTACTTCCCCCGTTTTTTAAAATCAAAGCTTCTAGAAGGTTTACATGATTTGGTAAAAAACACGAGTTTTTAGAAAATGTGTTTTATTTCATAAATGGAATCTACAAAGTATGCACATTCTACGTCATAACGACTTTCTATAGTTTGCGCATGCGTCCGGTAATAAGAAAAGCTTACTTCCCCCGTTTTTTAAAATCACAGCTTCTAGAAGGTTTACATGATTTCTTAAAAAACACGAGTTTTTAGAAAATGTGTTTTATTTCATAAATGGAATCAACAAAGTTTGCACATTCTATTTCATAACGACTTTCTATAGTTTGCGCATGCGTCCGGAAATAAGAAAAGCTTACTTCCACCGTTTTTTAAAATAATGGCTTCTAGAAGGTTTACATGATCTCGTAAAAAACACGAGTTTTTAGAAAATGTGTTTTATTTCATAAATGGAATCTACATAGTATGCACATTCTACGTCATAACGACTTTCTATAGTTTGCGCATGCGTTTGGAAATAAGAAAAGCTTACTTCCCCCGTTTTTTAAAATCACAGCTTCTAGAAGGTTTACATGATTTCGTAAAAAACACGAGTTTTCAGAAAATGTGTTTTATTTCATAAATGGAATCAACAAAGTATGCACATTCTACGTCATAACGACTTTCTATAGTTTGCGCATGCGTCCGGAAATAAGAAAAGCTTACTTCCCCCCGTTTTTTAAAATCACAGCTTCTAGAAGGTTTACATGATTTGGTAAAAAACACGAGTTTTTAGAAAATGTGTTTTATTTCATAAATGGAATCTACAAAGTATGCACATTCTACGTCATAACAACTTTCTATAGTTTGCGCATGCATCCGGAAATAAGAAAAGCTTCCTTCCCCCGTTTTTTAAAGTCACAGCTTCTAGAAGGTTTACATGATTTGGTAAAAAACACGAGTTTTTAGAAAATGTGTTTTATTTCATAAATGGAATCTAGAAATTATGCACATTCTACGTCATAATGACTTTCTATAGTTTGCGCATGCGTCCGGAAATAAGAAAAGCATACTTCCCCCGTTTTTTAAAATCACAGCTTCTAGAAGGTTTACATGATTTCTTAAAAAAAACGAGTTTTTAAAAAATGTGTTTTATTTCATCAATGGAATCAACAAAGTATACTATTCTATTTCATAACGACTTTCTATAGTTTGCGCATGCCTTTGGAAATAAGAAAAGCTTACTTCCCCCGTTTTTTAAAATCATAGCTTCTAGATGGTTTACATGATTTCGTAAAAAACACGAGTTTTTAGAAAATGTGTTTTATTTCATAAATGGAATCAACAAAGTATGCACATTCTATGTCATAACGACTTTCTATAGTTTGCGCATGCGTCCGGAAATAAGAAAAGCTTACTTCCCCCGTTTTTTAAAATAATAGCTTCTAGAAGGTTTACATGATTTCTTAAAAAACACGAGTTTTTAGAAAATGTGTTTTATTTCATAAATGGAATCAACAAATTATGCACATTCTACGTCATAAAAACTTTCTATAGTTTGCGCATGCGTCCGAAAATAAGAAAAGCTTACTTCCACCGTTTTTTAAAATCACAACTTCTAGAAGGTTTACATCATTTTGTAAAAAACACGAGTTTTTAGAAAATGTGTTTTATTTCATAAATGGAATCTACAAATTATGCACATTCTACGTCATAACCACTTTCTATAGTTTGCGCATTCATCCGGAAATAAGAAAAGCTTACTTCCACCGTTTTTTAAAATGACAGCTTCTTGAAGGTTTACATGATTTCGTAAAAAACACGAGTTTTTAGAAAATGTGTTTTATTTCATAAATGGAATCTACAAAGTATGCACATTCTACGTCATAACGAGTTTCTATAGTTTGCGCATGTGTCCGGAAATAAGAAAAGCTTACTTCCCCCGTTTTTTAAAATCACAGCTTCTAGAAGGTTTACATGATTTCGTAAAAAACACGAGTTTTTAGAAAATGTGTTTTATTTCATAAATGGAATCCACAAAGTATGCACATTCTACGTAATAACGACTTTCTATAGTTTCCGCATTCGACCGGAAATAAGAAAAGCTTACTTCCACCGTTTTTTAAAATCACAGCTTCTAGATGGTTTACATGATTTCGTAAAAAACACGAGTTTTTAGAAAATGTGTTTTATTTCATAAATGGAATCAACAAAGTATGCACATTCTACGTCAGCACGACTTTCTATAGTTTGCGCATTCGTCCGGAAATAAGAAAAGCTTACTTCCGCCGTTTTTTAAAATCACAGCTTCTAGAAGGTTTACATAATTTCTTAAAAAACACGAGTTTTTAGAAAATGTGTTTTATTTCATAAATGGAATCAAGAAAGCATGCACATTCTACGTCATAACGACTTTCTATAGTTTGCGCATGCGTCCGGAAATAAGAAAAGCTTACTTCCCCCGTTTTTTAAAATCACAGCTTCTAGAAGGTTTACATGATTTCGTAAAAAACATGAGTTTTTAGAAAATGTGTTTTATTTCATAAATGGAATCAACAAAGTATGCACATTCTATGTCATAACGACTTTCTATAGTTTGCGCATGCGTTTGGAAATAAGAAAAGCTTACTTCCCCCGTTTTTTAAGATCACAACTTCTAGAAGGTTTACATGATTCGTTAGAAAACACGAGTTTTTAGAAAATGTGTTTTATTTCATAAATGGAATCAACAAAGTATCCACATTCTACGTCATAACGACTTTCTATAGTTTGCCCATGCGTCTGGAAATAAGAAAAGCTTACTTCGACCGTTTTTTAAAATCACAGCTTCTAGAAGGTTTCCATGATTTCGAAAAAAACACGAGTTTTTAGAAATTGTGTTTTATTTCATAAATGGAATCTAGAAAGTATGCACATTCTACGTCATAATGATTTTCTATAGTTTGCACATTCATCCGGAAATAAGAAAAGCTTACTTCCATCGTTTTTTAAAATCACAGCTTCTAGAAGGTTTACATGATTTCTTAAAAAACACGAGTTTTTAGAAAATGTGTTTTATTTCGTTAAAGGAATCAACAAAGTATGCACATTCTATGTAATAACCACTTTCTATAGTTTCCGCATTCGACCGGAAATAAGAAAAGCTTACTTCCACCGTTTTTTAAAATCACAGCTTCTAGAAGGTTTACATGATTTCGTAAAAAACACGACTTTTTAGAAAATGTGTTTTATTTCATAAATGGAATCAACATAGTATGCACTTTCTACGTCATAAGGACTTTCTATAGTTTGCGCATGCGTCCGGAAATAAGAAAAGCTTACTTCCACCGTTTTTTAAAATAATAGCTTCTAGAAGGTTTACATGATTTCGTAAAAAACACGAGTTTTTAGAAAATGTGTTTTATTTCATAAATGGAATCTACAAAGTATGCACATTCTACGTCATAACGACTTTCTATAGTTTGCGCATGCGTCCGGAAATAAGAAAATCTTACTTCCCCCGTTTTTTAAAATCACAGCTTCTAGAAGGTTTACATGATTTGGTAAAAAACACAAGTTTTTAGAAAATGTGTTTTATTTCATAAATGGAATCTACAAAGTATGAACCTTCTATGTCATAACGACTTTCTATAGTTTGCGCATGCGTTTGGAAATAACAAAAGCTTACTTCCCCCATTTTTAAAAATCACAGCTTCTAGAAGGTTTACATGATTTGTTAAAAAACACGAGTTTTTAGAAAATGTGTTTTATTTCATAAATGGAATCAACAAAGTATGGACATTTTATGTCATAACGACTTTCTATAGTTTGCGTATGCTTTGGAAATAAGAAAAGCTTACTTCCCCCGTTTTTTAAAATCACAGCTTCTAGAAGGTTTACATGATTTCGTAAAAAACACGAGTTTTTAGAAAATGTATTTTATTTCATAAATGGAATCAACAAAGTATGCACATTCTACGTCATAATGAATTTCTATAGTTTGCGCATGCGTTTGGAAATAAGAAAAGCTTACTTCCCCCGTTTTTTAAAATCACAGCTTCTAGAAGGTTTACATGATTTGGTAAAAAACACGAGTTTTTAGAAAATGTGTTTTATTTCATAAATGGAATCTACAAAGTATGCAGATTCTACGTCATAACGACTTTCTATAGTTTGCGGATGCGTCCGGAAATAACAAAACCTTACTTCCCCCGTTTTTTAAAATCACAGCTTCTAGAAGGTTTACATGATTTCGTAAAAAACAAGAGTTTTTAGAAAATGTGTTTTATTTCATAAATGGAATCAACAAAGTATGCACATTCTATGTCATAACGACTTTCTATAGTTTGCGCATGCGTTTGGAAATAAGAAAAGCTTACTTCCCCCGTTTTTTAAGATCACAACTTCTAGAAGGTTTACATGATTCGTTAGAAAACATGAGTTTTTAGAAAATGTGTTTTATTTCATAAATGGAATCAACAAAGTATCCACATTCTACGTCATAACGACTTTCTATAGTTTGCCCATGCGTCTGGAAATAAGAAAAGCTTACTTCGACCGTTTTTTAAAATCACAGCTTCTAGAAGGTTTCCATGATTTCGTAAAAAACACGAGTTTTTAGAAAATGTGTTTTATTTCATAAATGGAATCTACAAAGTATGCACATTCTACGTCATAACGATTTTCTATAGTTTGCACATTCATCCGGAAATAAGAAAAGCTTACTTCCATCGTTTTTTAAAATCACAGCTTCTAGAAGGTTTACATGATTTCTTAAAAAACACGAGTTTTTAGAAAATGTGTTTTATTTCGTTAAAGGAATCAACAAAGTATTCACATTCTATGTAATAACCACTTTCTATAGTTTCCGCATTCGACCGGAAATAAGAAAAGCTTACTTCCACCGTTTTTTAAAATCACAGCTTCTAGAAGGTTTACATGATTTCGTAAAAAACACGACTTTCTAGAAAATGTGTTTTATTTCATAAATGGAATCAACATAGTATGCACTTTCTACGTCATAAGGACTTTCTATAGTTTGCGCATGCGTCCGGAAATAAGAAAAGCTTACTTCCACCGTTTTTTAAAATAATAGCTTCTAGAAGGTTTACATGATTTCGTAAAAAACACGAGTTTTTAGAAAATGTGTTTTATTTCATAAATGGAATCTACAAAGTATGCACATTCTACATCATAACGACTTTCTATAGTTTGCGCATGCGTCCGGAAATAAGAAAATCTTACTTCCCCCGTTTTTTAAAATCAAAGCTTCCAGAAGGTTTACATGATTTGGTAAAAAACACGAGTTTTAAGAAAATGTGTTTTATTTCATAAATGGAATCTACAAAGTATGAACCTTCTATGTCATAACGACTTTCTATAGTTTGCGCATGCGTTTGGAAATAACAAAAGCTTACTTCCCCCATTTTTAAAAATCACAGCTTCTAGAAGGTTTACATGATTTGTTAAAAAACACGAGTTTTTAGAAAATGTGTTTTATTTCATAAATGGAATCAACAAAGTATGGACATTTTATGTCATAACGACTTTCTATAGTTTGCGTATGCTTTGGAAATAAGAAAAGCTTACTTCCCCCGTTTTTTAAAATCACAGCTTCTAGAAGGTTTACATGATTTCGTAAAAAACACGAGTTTTTAGAAAATGTATTTTATTTCATAAATGGAATCAACAAAGTATGCACATTCTACGTCATAACGAATTTCTATAGTTTGCGCATGCGTTTGGAAATAAGAAAAGCTTACTTCCCCCGTTTTTTAAAATCACAGCTTCTAGAAGGTTTACATGATTTCGTAAAAAACACGAGTTTTTAGAAAATGTGTTTTATTTCATAAATGGAATCTACAAAGTATGCAGATTCTACGTCATAACGACTTTCTATAGTTTGCGCATGCGTCCAGAAATAACAAAAGCTTCCTTCCCCCGTTTTTTAAAATCACAGCTTCTAGAAGGTTTACATGATTTCGTAAAAAACACGAGTTTTTAGAAAATGTGTTTTATTTCATAAATGGAATCTACAAAGTATGAACCTTCTATGTCATAACGACTTTCTATAGTTTGCGCATGCGTTTGGAAATAACAAAAGCTTACTTCCCCCATTTTTAAAAATCACAGCTTCTAGAAGGTTTACATGATTTGTTAAAAAACACGAGTTTTTAGAAAATGTGTTTTATTTCATAAATGGAATCAACAAAGTATGGACATTTTATGTCATAACGACTTTCTATAGTTTGCGTATGCTTTGGAAATAAGAAAAGCTTACTTCCCCCGTTTTTTAAAATCACAGCTTCTAGAAGGTTTACATGATTTCGTAAAAAACACGAGTTTTTAGAAAATGTGTTTTATTTCATAAATGGAATCAACAAAGTATGCACATTCTACGTCATAACGACTTTCTATAGTTTGCGCATGCGTCCGGAAATAAGAAAAGCTTACTTCCCCCGTTTTTTAAAATCACAGCTTCTAGAAGGTTTACATGATTTCGTAAAAAACACGAGTTTTTAGAAAATGTATTTTATTTCATAAATGGAATCAACAAAGTATGCACATTCTACGTCATAACGAATTTCTATAGTTTGCGCATGCGTTTGGAAATAAGAAAAGCTTACTTCCCCCGTTTTTTAAAATCACAGCTTCTAGAAGGTTTACATGATTTCGTAAAAAACACGAGTTTTTAGAAAATGTGTTTTATTTCATAAATGGAATCTACAAAGTATGCAGATTCTACGTCATAACAACTTTCTATAGTTTGCGCATGCGTCCGGAAATAACAAAAGCTTACTTCCCCCGTTTTTTAAAATCACAGCTTCTAGAAGGTTTACATGATTTCGTAAAAAACAAGAGTTTTTAGAAAATGTGTTTTCTTTCATAAATGGAATCAAAAAAGTATGCACATTATATGTCATAACGACTTTCTATAGTTTGCGCATGCGTTTGGAAATAAGAAAAGCTTACTTCCCCCATTTTTTAAGATCACAACTTCTAGAAGGTTTACATGATTCGTTAGAAAACATGAGTTTTTAGAAAATGTGTTTTATTTCATAAATGGAATCAACAAAGTATCCACATTCTACGTCATAACGACTTTCTATAGTTTGCCCATGCGTCTGGAAATAAGAAAAGCTTACTTCGACCGTTTTTTAAAATCACAGCTTCTAGAAGGTTTCCATGATTTCGTAAAAAACACGAGTTTTTAGAAAATGTGTTTTATTTCATAAATGGAATCTACAAAGTATGCACATTCTACGTCATAACGATTTTCTATAGTTTGCACATTCATCCGGAAATAAGAAAAGCTTACTTCCATCGTTTTTTAAAATCACAGCTTCTAGAAGGTTTACATGATTTCTTAAAAAACACGAGTTTTTAGAAAATGTGTTTTATTTCGTTAAAGGAATCAACAAAGTATGCACATTCTATGTAATAACCACTTTCTATAGTTTCCTCATTCGACCGGAAATAAGAAAAGCTTACTTCCACCGTTTTTTAAAATCACAGCTTCTAGAAGGTTTACATGATTTCGTAAAAAACACGACTTTTTAGAAAATGTGTTTTATTTCATAAATGGAATCAACATAGTATGCACTTTCTACGTCATAAGGACTTTCTATAGTTTGCTTATGCGTCCGGAAATAAGAAAAGCTTACTTCCACCGTTTTTTAAAATAATAGCTTCTAGAAGGTTTACATGATTTCGTAAAAAACACGAGTTTTTAGAAAATGTGTTTTATTTCATAAATGGAATCTACAAAGTATGCACATTCTACGTCATAACGACTTTCTATAGTTTGCGCATGCGTCCGGAAATAAGAAAATCTTACTTCCCCCGTTTTTTAAAATCACAGCTTCTAGAAGGTTTACATGATTTGGTAAAAAACACGAGTTTTTAGAAAATGTGTTTTATTTCATAAATGGAATCTACAAAGTATGAACCTTCTATGTCATAACGACTTTCTATAGTTTGCGCATGCGTTTGGAAATAACAAAAGCTTACTTCCCCCATTTTTAAAAATCACAGCTTCTAGAAGGTTTACATGATTTGTTAAAAAACACGAGTTTTTAGAAAATGTGTTTTATTTCATAAATGGAATCAACAAAGTATGGACATTTTATGTCATAACGACTTTCTATAGTTTGCGTATGCTTTGGAAATAAGAAAAGCTTACTTCCCCCGTTTTTTAAAATCACAGCTTCTAGAAGGTTTACATGATTTCGTAAAAAACACGAGTTTTTAGAAAATGTATTTTATTTCATAAATGGAATCAACAAAGTATGCACATTCTACGTCATAACGAATTTCTATAGTTTGCGCATGCGTTTGGAAATAAGAAAAGCTTACTTCCCCCGTTTTTTAAAATAACAGCTTCTAGAAGGTTTACATGATTTCGTAAAAAACACGAGTTTTTAGAAAATGTGTTTTATTTCATAAATGGAATCTACAAAGTATGCAGATTCTACGTCATAACGACTTTCTATAGTTTGCGCATGCGTCCAGAAATAACAAAAGCTTCCTTCCCCCGTTTTTTAAAATCACAGCTTCTAGAAGGTTTACATGATTTCGTAAAAAACACGAGTTTTTAGAAAATGTGTTTTATTTCATAAATGGAATCTACAAAGTATGAACCTTCTATGTCATAACGACTTTCTATAGTTTGCGCATGCGTTTGGAAATAACAAAAGCTTACTTCCCCCATTTTTAAAAATCACAGCTTCTAGAAGGTTTACATGATTTGTTAAAAAACACGAGTTTTTAGAAAATGTGTTTTATTTCATAAATGGAATCAACAAAGTATGGACATTTTATGTCATAACGACTTTCTATAGTTTGCGTATGCTTTGGAAATAAGAAAAGCTTACTTCCCCCGTTTTTTAAAATCATAGCTTCTAGAAGGTTTACACGATTTCGTAAAAAACACGAGTTTTTTAGAAAATGTGTTTTATTTCATAAATGGAATTAACAAAGTATGCACATTCTACGTCATAACGACTTTCTATAGTTTGCGCATGCGTCCGGAAATAAGAAAAGCTTACTTCCCCCATTTTTTAAAATCACAGCTTTAGAAGGTTTACATGATTTCTTAAAAAACACGAGTTTTTAGAAAATGTGTTTTATTTCATAAATGGAATCAACAAAGTATGCACATTCTACGTCATAAGGACTTTCTATAGTTTGCGCATGCGTTTGGAAATAAGAAAATCTTACTTCCCCCGTTTTTTAAAATCACAGCTTCTAGAACGTTTACATGATTTCGTAAAAAACACGAGTGTTTAGAAAATGTGTTTTATTTCATAAATGGAATCAAAAAGTATGCACATTCTACGTCATAACGACTTATTATAGTTTGCGCATGCGTCCGGAAATAAGAAAAGCTTACTTCCCTCGTTTTTTAAAATCACAGCTTCTAGAAGGTTTACATGATTTCTTAAAAAACATGAGTTTTTAGAAAATGTGTTTTATTTCATAAATGGAATCAGCAAGGTATGCACCTTCTACGTCATAACGACTTTCTATAGTTTGCGCATGCGTTTGGAAATAAGAAAAGCTTACTTCCGCCGTTTTTTAAAATCACAACTTCTAGAAGGTTTACATGATTTCGTAAAAAACACGAGTTTTTAGAAAATGTGTTTTATTTCATAAATGGAATCAACAAAGTATGCACATTCTACGTCATAACGACTTTCTATAGTTTGCCCATGCGTCCGGAAATAAGAAAAGCTTACTTCCCCCATTTTTTAAAATCACAGCTTCTAGAAGGTTTACATGATTTGGTAAAAAACACGAGTTTTTAGAAAATGTGTTTTATTTCATAAATGGAATCTACAAAGTATGCACATTCTACCTCATAACTACTTTCTATAGTTTGCACATTCATCTGGAAATAAGAAAAGCTTACTTCCACCGTTTTGTAAAATCACAGCTTCTAGAAGGTTTACATGATTTCTTAAAAAACACGAGTTTTTAGAAAATGTGTTTTATTTCGTGAATGGAATCAACAAAGTATGCACATTCTATGTAATAACCACTTTCTATAGTTTCCGCATTCGACCGGAAATAAGAAAAGCTTACTTCCAACGTTTTTTAAAATCACAGCTTCTAGAAGGTTTACATGATTTCGTAAAAAACACGACGTTTTAGAAAATGTGTTTTATTTCATAAATGGAATCAACATAGTATGCATATTCTAAGTCATAAGGACTTTCTATAGTTTGCGCATGCGTCCGGAAATAAGAAAAGCTTACTTCCACCGTTTTTTAAAATAATAGCTTCTAGAAGGTTTAAATGATTTCGTAAAAAACACGAGTTTTTAGAAAATGTGTTTTATTTCATAAATGGAATCTACAAAGTATGCACATTCTACGTCGTAACGACTTTCTATAGTTTGCGCATGCGTCCGGAAATAAGAAAAGCTTACATCCCCCGTTTTTTAAAATCACAGCTTCTAGAAGGTTTACATGATTTGGTAAAAAACACGAGTTTTTAGAAAATGTGTTTTATTTCATAAATGGAATCTACAAAGTATGCACATTCTACATCATAACGACTTTCTATAGTTTGCGCATGCGTTTGGAAATAACAAAAGCTTACTTCCCCCGTTTTTTAAAATCACAGCTTCTAGAAGGTTTACATGATTTCGTAAAAAACACGAGTTTTTAGAAAATGTCGTTTATTTCATAAATGGAATCAACAAAGTATGGACATTTTATGTCATAACGACTTTCTATAGTTTGCGTATGCTTTGGAAATAAGAAAAGCTTACTTCCCCCGTCTTTTAAAATCACAGCTTCTAGAAGGTTTACATGATTTCGTAAAAAACATGAGTTTTTAGAAAATGTATTTTATTTCATAAATGGAATCAACAAAGTATGCACATTCTACGTCATAACGAATTTCTATAGTTTGCGCATGCGTTTGGAAATAAGAAAAGCTTACTTCCCCCGTTTTTTAAAATCACAGCTTCTAGAAGGTTTACATGATTTCGTAAAAAACACGAGTTTTTAGAAAATGTGTTTTATTTCATAAATGGAATCTACAAAGTATGCAGATTCTACGTCATAACGACTTTCTATAGTTTGCGCATGCGTCCGGAAATAACAAAAGCTTCCTTCCCCCGTTTTTTAAAATCACAGCTTCTAGAAGGTTTACATGATTTCGTAAAAAACATGAGTTTTTAGAAAATGTGTTTTATTTCATAAATGGAATCTACAAAGTATGAACCTTCTATGTCATAACGACTTTCTATAGTTTGCGCATGCGTTTGGAAATAACAAAAGCTTACTTCCCCCATTTTTAAAAATCACAGCTTCTAGAAGGTTTACATGATTTGTTAAAAAACACGAGTTTTTAGAAAATGTGTTTTATTTCATAAATGGAATCAACAAAGTATGGACATTTTATGTCATAACGACTTTCTATAGTTTGCGTATGCTTTGGAAATAAGAAAAGCTTACTTCCACCGTTTTTTAAAATCACAGCTTCTAGAAGGTTTACATGATTTCGTAAAAAACACGAGTTTTTAGAAAATGTGTTTTATTTCATAAATGGAATCAACAAAGTATGCACATTCTACGTCATAACGACTTTCTATAGTTTGCGCATGCGTCCGGAAATAAGAAAAGCTTACTTCCCCCATTTTTTAAAATCACAGTTTTAGAAGGTTTACATGATTTCTTAAAAAACACGAGTTTTTAGAAAATGTGTTTTATTTCATAAATGGAATCAACAAAGTATGCACATTCTACGTCATAAGGACTTTCTATAGTTTGCGCATGCGTTTGGAAATAAGAAAATCTTACTTCCCCCGTTTTTTAAAATCACAGCTTCTAGAACGTTTACATGATTTCGTAAAAAACACGAGTGTTTAGAAAATGTGTTTTATTTCATAAATGGAATCAAAAAGTATGCACATTCTACGTCATAACGACTTATTATAGTTTGCGCATGCGTCCGGAAATAAGAAAAGCTTACTTCCCCCGTTTTTTAAAATCACAGCTTCTAGAAGGTTTACATGATTTCTTAAAAAACATGAGTTTTTAGAAAATGTGTTTTATTTCATAAATGGAATCAGCAAGGTATGCACCTTCTACGTCATAACGACTTTCTATAGTTTGCGCATGCGTTTGGAAATAAGAAAAGCTTACTTCCGCCGTTTTTTAAAATCACAACTTCTAGAAGGTTTACATGATTTCGTAAAAAACACGAGTTTTTAGAAAATGTGTTTTATTTCATAAATGGAATCAACAAAGTATGCACATTCTACGTCATAACGACTTTCTATAGTTTGCCCATGCGTCCGGAAATAAGAAAAGCTTACTTCCCCCATTTTTTAAAATCACAGCTTCTAGAAGGTTTACATGATTTGGTAAAAAACACGAGTTTTTAGAAAATGTGTTTTATTTCATAAATGGAATCTACAAAGTATGCACATTCTACCTCATAACTACTTTCTATAGTTTGCACATTCATCTGGAAATAAGAAAAGCTTCCACCGTTTTTTAAAATCACAGCTTCTAGAAGGTTTACATGATTTCTTAAAAAACACGAGTTTTTAGAAAATGTGTTTTATTTCGTGAATGGAATCAACAAAGTATGCACATTCTATGTAATAACCACTTTCTATAGTTTCCGCATTCGACCGGAAATAAGAAAAGCTTACTTCCACCGTTTTTTAAAATCACAGCTTCTAGAAGGTTTACATGATTTCGTAAAAAACACGACGTTTTAGAAAATGTGTTTTATTTCATAAATGGAATCAACATAGTATGCATATTCTACGTTATAAGGACTTTCTATAGTTTGCGCATGCGTCCGGAAATAAAAAAAGCTTACTTCCACCGTTTTTTAAAATAATAGCTTCTAGAAGGTTTACATGATTTGGTAAAAAACACGAGTTTTTAGAAAATGTGTTTTATTTCATAAATGGAATCTACAAAGTATGCACATTCTACATCATAACGACTTTCTATAGTTTCCGCATTCGACCGGAAATAAGAAAAGCTTACTTCCACCGTTTTTTAAAATCACAGCTTCTAGAAGGTTTACATGATTTCGTAAAAAACACGAGTTTTTAGAAAATGTGTTTTATTTCATAAATGGAATCAACAAAGTATGCACATTCTACGTCAGAACGACTTTCTATAGTTTGCGCATTCGTCCGGAAATAAGAAAAGCTTACATCCCCCGTTTTTTAAAATCATAGCTTCTAGAAGGTTTACATGATTTGGTAAAAAACACGAGTTTTTAGAAAATGTGTTTTATTTCATAAATGGAATCTACAAAGTATGCACATTCTACATCATAACGACTTTCTATAGTTTCCGCATTCGACCGGAAATAAGAAAAGCTTACTTCCACCGTTTTTTAAAATCACAGCTTCTAGAAGGTTTACATGATTTCGTAAAAAACACGAGTTTTTAGAAAATGTGTTTTATTTCATAAATGGAATCAACAAAGTATGCACATTCTACGTCAGAACGACTTTCTATAGTTTGCGCATTCGTCCGGAAATAAGAAAAGCTTACTTCCGCCGTTTTTTAAAATCACAGCTTCTATAAGGTTTACATAATTTCTTAAAAAACACGAGTTTTTAGAAAATGTGTTTTATTTCATAAATGGAATCAACAAAGTATGCACATTCTACGTCATAACGACTTTCTATAGTTTGCGCATGCGTTTGGAAATAAGAAAAGCTTACTACCCTCGTTTTTTAAAATCACAGCTTCTAGAAGGTTTACATGATTTCTTAAAAAACACGAGTTTTTAGAAAATGTGTTTTATTTCATAAATGGAGTCAAGAAAGCATGCATATTCTACATCATAACGACTTTCTATAGTTTGCGCATTCGTCCGGAAATAAGAAATGCTTACTTCCCCCGTTTTTTAAAATCATAGCTTCTAGAAGGTTTACATGATTTGGTAAAAAACACGAGTTTTTAGAAAATGTGTTTTATTTCATAAATGGAATCTACAAAGTATGCACATTCTACATCATAACGACTTTCTATAGTTTCCGCATTCGACCGGAAATAAGAAAAGCTTACTTCCACCGTTTTTTAAAATCACAGCTTCTAGAAGGTTTACATGATTTCGTAAAAAACACGAGTTTTTAGAAAATGTGTTTTATTTCATAAATGGAATCAACAAAGTATGCACATTCTACGTCAGAACGACTTTCTATAGTTTGCGCATTCGTCCGGAAATAAGAAAAGCTTACTTCCGCCGTTTTTTAAAATCACAGCTTCTATAAGGTTTACATAATTTCTTAAAAAACACGAGTTTTTAGAAAATGTGTTTTATTTCATAAATGGAATCAACAAAGTATGCACATTCTACGTCATAACGACTTTCTATAGTTTGCGCATGCGTTTGGAAATAAGAAAAGCTTACTACCCTCGTTTTTTAAAATCACAGCTTCTAGAAGGTTTACATGATTTCTTAAAAAACACGAGTTTTTAGAAAATGTGTTTTATTTCATAAATGGAGTCAAGAAAGCATGCATATTCTACATCATAACGACTTTCTATAGTTTGCGCATTCGTCCGGAAATAAGAAATGCTTACTTCCCCCGTTTTTTAAAATCACAGCTTCTAGAAGGTTTACATGATTTCGTAAAAAACATGAGTTTTTTGAAAATGTGTTTTATTTCATAAATGGAATGAACAAAGTATGCACATTCTACGTCATAACGACTTTCTATAGTTTGCCCATGCGTTTGGAAATAAGAAAAGCTTACTTCCCCCGTTTTTTAAGATCACAGCTTCTAGAAGGTTTACATGATTTGTTAAAAAACACGAGTTTTTAGAAAATGTGTTTTATTTCATAAATGGAATCAAAAAAGTATGCACATTCTACGTCATAACGAATTTCTATAGTTTGCCCATGCGTCCGGAAATAAGAAAAGCTTACTTCCACCGTTTTTTAAAATCACGGCTTCTAGAAGGTTTACATGATTTCGTAAAAAACACGAGTTTTTAGAAAATGTGTTTTATTTCATAAATGGAATCTACAAAGCATGCACATTCTACGTCATAACTACTTTCTATAGTTTGCACATTCATCCGGAAATAAGAAAAGCTTACTTCCACCGTTTTTTAAAATCACAGCTTCTAGAAGGTTTACATGATTTCTTAAAAAACACGAGTTTTTAGAAAATGTGTTTTATTTCGTGAATGGAATCAACAAAGTATGCACATTCTATGTAATAACCACTTTCTATAGTTTCCGCATTCGACCGGAAATAAGAAAAGCTTACTTCCACCATTTTTTAAAATCACAGCTTCTAGAAGGTTTACATGATTTCTTAAAAAACATGACTTTTTAGAAAATGTGTTTTATTTCATAAATGGAATCAACATAGTATGCATATTCTACGTCATAAGGACTTTCTATAGTTTGCGCATGCGTCCAGAAATAAGAAAAGCTTACTTCCACTGTTTTTTAAAATAATAGCTTCTAGAAGGTTTACATGATTTCGTAAAAAACACGAGTTTTTAGAAAATGTGTTTTATTTCATAAATATCATCTACAAAGTATGCACATTCTACGTCATAACGAGTTTCTATAGTTTGCGCATGCGTCCGGAAATAAGAAAAACTTACTTCCCCCGTTTTTTAAAATCACAGCTTCTAGAAGGTTTACATGATTTGGTAAAAAACACGAGTTTTTAGAAAATGTGTTTTATTTCATAAATGGAATCTACAAAGTATGCACATTCTATGTCATAACGACTTTCTATAGTTTGCGTATGCTTTGGAAATAAGAAAAGCTTACTTCCCCCGTTTTTTAAAATCACAACTTCTAGAAGGTTTACATGATTTCGTCAAAAACACGAGTTTTTAGAAAATGTGTTTTATTTCATAAATGGAATCAACAAAGTATGCACATTCTACGTCATAACGACTTTCTATAGTTTGCGCATGCGTTTGGAAATAAGAAAAGCTTACTTCCCCCGTTTTTTAAAATCACAGCTTCTAGAAGGTTTACATGATTTCGTAAAAAACACGAGTTTTTAGAAAATGTGTTCTATTTCATAAATGGAATCAACAAAGTATGCACATTCTACGTCATAACGACTTTCTATAGTTTGCGCATGCGTCCGGAAATAAGAAAAGCTTACTTCCCCCGTTTTTTAAAATCACAGCTTCTAGAAGGTTTACATGATTTGTTAAAAAACACGAGTTTTTAGAAAATGTGTTTTATTTCATAAATGGAATCAACAAAGTATGCACATTCGATGTCATAACGACTTTCTATAGTTTGCGCATGCGTCCGGAAATAAGAAAAGCTTACTTCCACCGTTTTTTAAAATAATAGCTTCTAGAAGGTTTACATGATTTCGTAAAAAACACGAGTTTTTAGAAAATGTGTTTTATTTCATAAATGGAACCTACAAAGTATGCACATTCTACGTCATAACGAATTTCTATAGTTTGCGCATGCGTCCGGAAATAAGAAAAGCTTGCTTCCCCCGTTTTTTAAAATCACAGCTTCTAGAACGTTTATATGATTTGGTAAAAAACACGAATTTTTAGAAAATGTGTTTTATTTCATAAATGGAATCTACAAAGTATGCACATTCTACGTCATAACGACTTTCTATAGTTTGCGCATGCGTCCTGAAATAAGAAAAGCTTACTTCCCCCATTTTTTAAAATCACAGCTTCTAGAAGGTTTACATGATTTGTTAAAAAACACGAGTTTTTAGAAAATGTGTTTTATTTCATAAATGGAATCAACAAAGTATGCACATTCTATGTCATAACGACTTTCTATAGTTTGCGCATGCCTTTGGAAATAAGAAAAGCTTACTTCCCCCGTTTTTTAAAATCACAGCTTCTAGAAGGTTTACATGATTACGTAAAAAACACGAGTTTTTAGAAAATGTGTTTTATTTCATAAATGGAATCAACAAAGTATGCACATTCTACGTTATAACGACTTTCTATAGTTTGCGCATGCGTCCGGAAATAAGAAAAGCTTACTTCCCCCGTTTTTTAAAATCACAGCTTCTAGAAGGTTTACATGATTTCTTAAAAAACATGAGTTTTTAGAAAATGTGTTTTATTTCATAAATGGAATCAGCAAATTATGCACATTCTACGTCATAAGGACTTTCTATAGTTTGCGCATGCATTTGGAAATAAGAAAAGCTTACTTCCCCCGTTTTTTAAAATCACAGCTTCTAGAAGGTTTACATGATTTCGTAAAAAACACGAGTTTTTAGAAAATGTGTTTTATTTCATAAATGGAATCAACAAAGTATGCACATTCTACGTCATAACGACTTTCTATAGTTTGCGCATGCGTCCGGAAATAAGAAAAGCTTACTTTCACCGTTTTTTAAAATCACAGCTTCTAGAAGGTTTGCATCATTTCGTAAAAAACACGAGTTTTTAGAAAATGTGTTTTGTTTCGTAAATGGAATCAACAAAGTATGCACATTCTACGTCATATCGACTTTCTATAGTTTGCGCATGCGTCCGGAAATAAGAAAAGCTTACTTCCCCGATTTTTTAAAATCACAGCTTCTAGAAGGTTTACATGATTTCGTAAAAAACAGGAGTTTTTAGAAAATGTGTTTTATTTCATAAATGGAATCTACAATGTATGCACATTCTACATCATAACGACTTTCTATAGTTTGCGCATGCGTCCGAGAATAAAAAAAGCTTACTTCCCCCGTTTTTTAAAGTCACAGCTTCTAGAAGGTTTACATGATTTGTTAAAAAACACGAGTTTTTAGAAAATGTGGTTTATTTCATAAATGGAAACAACAAAGTATGGACATTCTGCGTCATAAAAACTTTCTATAGATTGCGCATGTGTCCAGAAATAAGAAAAGCTTACTTCCACTGTTTTTTAAAATGACAGCTTCTAGAAGGTTTACATCATTTCGTAAAAAACACGAGTTTTTAGAAAATGTGTTTTATTTCATAAATGGAATCAACAAAGTATGCACATTATAAGTCATAACGACTTTCTATAGTTTGCGCATACGTCCGGAAATAAGAAAAGCTTACTTCCCCCGTTTTTTAAAATCACAGCTTCTAGAAGGTTTACATGATTTGTTAAAAAACACGAGTGTTTAGAAAATGTGTTTTATTTCATAAATGGAATCAACAAAGAATGCACATTCTATGTCATAACGAGTTTCTATAGTTTGCGCATGCGTCCGGAAATAAGAAAAGCTTACTTCCACCGTTTTTTAAAATAATAGCTTCTAGAAGGTTTACATGATTTCGTAAAAAACACGAGTTTTTAGAAAATGTATTTATTTCATAAATGGAATCTACAAAGTATGCACATTCTACGTCATAACGACTTTCTATAGTTTGCGCATGCATCCGGAAATAAGAAAAGCTTACTTCCCCCGTTTTTTAAAATCACAGCTTCTAGAAGGTTTACATGATTTGGTAAAAAACACGAGTTTTTAGAAAATGTGTTTTATTTCATCAATGGAATCTACAAAGTATGCACATTCTACGTCATAACGACTTTCTATAGTTTGCGGATGCGTCCAGAAATAAGAAAATCTTACTAAATGGAATCTACAAAGTATGCACATTCTACGTCATAACGACTTTCTATAGTTTGCGCATGCGTCCGGAAATAAGAAAAGCTTACTTCCCCCGTTTTTTAAAATCACAGCTTCTAGAAGGTTTACATGATTTCGTAAAAAACATGAGTTTTTAGAAAATGTGTTTTATTTCATAAATGGAATCAACAAAGTATGCACATTCTACGTCATAACGACTTTCTATAGTTTGCGCATGCGTTTGGAAATAAGAAAAGCTTCCTTCCCCCATTTTTTAAAATCACAGCTTCTAGAAGGTTTACATGATTTGTTAAAAAACACGAGTTTTTAGAAAATGTGTTTTATTTCATAAATGGAATCAAAAAAGTATGCACATTCTACGTCATAACGAATTTCTATAGTTTGCCCATGCGTCCGGAAATAAGAAAAGCTTACTTCCACCGTTTTTTAAAATCACAGCTTCTAGAAGGTTTACATGATTTCGTAAAAAACACGAGTTTTTAGAAAATGTGTTTTATTTCATAAATGGAATCAACAAAGTATGCAAAATCTACGTCATAACGACTTTCTATAGTTTGCGCATGCGTCCGGAAATAAGAAAAGCTTACTTCCACCGTTTTTTAAAATCACAGCTTCTAGAAGGTTTACATGATTTCGTAAAAAACACGACTTTTTAGAAAATGTGTTTTATTTCATAAATAGAATCTACAAAGTATGCACATTCTACGTCATAACGACTTTCTATAGTTTGCGCATTCGTTCAGAAATAAGAAAAGCTTACTTCCACCGTTTTTTAAAATCACATCTTCTAGAAGGTTTACACGATTTCTTAAAAAACACGGGTTTTTAGAAAATGTGTTTTATTTCATAAATGGAATCAACAAAGTATGCACATTCTACGTAATAACGACTTTCTATAGTTTCTGCATTCGACCGGAAATAAGAAAAGCTTACTTCCACCGTTTTTTAAAATCATAGCTTCTAGAAGGTTTACATGATTTCGTAAAAAACACGAGTTTTTAGAAAATATGTTTTATTTCATAAGTGGAAACAACAAAGTATGGACATTCTCCGTCATAACGACTTTCTATAGTTTGCGCATGTGTCCGGAAATAAGAAAAGCTTACTTCCACCGTTTTTTTAAATCACAGCTTCTAGAAGGTTTACACGATTTCGTAAAAAACATGAGTTTTTAGAAAATGTGTTTTATTTCATAAATGGAATCAACAAAGTATGCACATTCTACGTCATAATGACTTTCTATAGTTTGCGCATGCGTTTGGAAATAAGAAAAGCTTACTTCCCCCGTTTTTTAAAATCACAGCTTCTAGAAGGTTTACATAATTTCTTAAAAAACACGAGTTTTTAGAAAATTTGTTTTATTTCATAAATGGAATCAACAAAGTATGCACATTCTACGTCATAACGAATTTCTATAGTTTGCGCATTCATCTAGAAATAAGAAAAGCTTACTTCCACCGTTTTTTAAAATCACAGCTTCTAGAAGGTTTACATGATTTCTTAAAAAAAATGATTTTTTAAAAAATGTGTTTTATTTCATAAATGGAATCAACATAGTATGCACATTCTACGTCATAAGGACTTTCTATAATTTGCGCATGCGTCCAGAAATAAGAAAAGCTTACTTCCACCGTTTTTCAAAATCACAGCTTCCAGAAGGTTTACATGATTTCCTAAAAAACACGAGTTTTTAGAAAATGTGATTTCTTTCATAAATGGAATCAACAAAGTATGCACATTCTACGTCATAACGACTTTCTATATTTTGTGCATGCGTCCGGAAATAAGAAAAGCTTACTTCCACCGTTTTTTAAAATAATAGCTTCTAGAAGGTTTACATGATTTCGTAAAAAACACGAGTTTTTAGAAAATGTGTTTTATTTCATAAATGGAATCTACAAAGTATGCACATTCTACGTCGTAACGACTTTCTATAGTTTGCGCATGCGTCCGGAAATAAGAAAAGCTTACATCCCCCGTTTTTTAAAATCACAGCTTCTAGAAGGTTTACATGATTTGGTAAAAAACACGAGTTTTTAGAAAATGTGTTTTATTTCATAAATGGAATCTACAAAGTATGCACATTCTACATCATAACGACTTTCTATAGTTTGCGCATGCGTCCGGAAATAAGAAAAGCTTACTTCCCCCGTTTTTTAAAATCACAGCTTCTAGAAGGTTTACATGATTTCGTAAAAAACACGATTTTTTGAAAATGTGTTTTATTTCATAAATGGAATCAACATAGTATGCACATTCTACGTCATAAGGACTTTCTATAGTTTGCGCATGCGTCCAGAAATAAGAAAAGCTTACTTCCACCGTTTTTCAAAATCACAGCTTCTAGAAGGTTTACATGATTTCCTAAAAAACACGAGTTTTTAGAAAATGTGATTTATTTCATAAATGGAATCAACAAAGTATGCACATTCTACGTCATAACGACTTTCTATATTTTGCGCATGCGTCCGGAAATAAGAAAAGCTTACTTCCACCGTTTTTTAAAATAATATCTTCTAGAAGGTTTACATGATTTCGTAAAAAACACGAGTTTTTAGAAAATGTGTTTTATTTCATAAATGGAATCTACAAAGTATGCACATTCTACGTCGTAACGACTTTCTATAGTTTGCGCATGCGTCCGGAAATAAGAAAAGCATACATCCCCCGTTTTTTAAAATCACAGCTTCTAGAAGGTTTACATGATTTGGTAAAAAACACGAGTTTTTAGAAAATGTGTTTTATTTCATAAATGGAATCTACAAAGTATGCACATTCTACATCATAACGACTTTCTATAGTTTGCGCATGCGTCCGGAAATAAGAAAAGCTTACTTCCCCCGTTTTTTAAAATCACAGCTTCTAGAAGGTTTACATGATTTCTTAAAAAACACGAGTTTTTAGAAAATGTACTTTCTTTCATAAATGGAATCAACAAAGTATGCACATTCTATGTCATAACGACTTTCTATAGTTTGCGCATGCCTTTGGAAATAAGAAAAGCTTACTTACCCCGTTTTTTAAAATCACAGCTTCTAGAAGGTTTACATGATTTCTTAAAAAACACGAGTTTTTGGAAAATGGGTTTTATTTCATAAATGGAATCAACGAAGTATGCACATTCTATGTCATAACGACTTTCTATAGTTTGCGCATGCCTTTGGAAATAAGAAAAGCTTACTTCCCCCGTTTTTTAAAATCACAGCTTCTAGAAGGTTTACATGATTTCGTAAAAAACACGAGTTTTTAGAAAATGTGTTTTATTTCACAAATGGAATCAACAAAGTATGCACATTCTACGTCATAACGACTTTCTATAGTTTGCGCATTCGTACGGAAATAAGAAAAGTTTACTTCCACCGTTTTTTAAAATCACAGCTTCTAGAAGGTTTACATGATTTCGTAAAAAACACGAGTTTTTAGAAAATGTGTTTTATTTCATAAATGGAAACAACAAAGTATGGACATTCTACGTCATAACGACTTTCTATAGTTTGCGCATGCCTCCGGAAATAAGAAAAGCTTACTTCCCCCGTTTTTAAAAATCACAGCTTCCAGAAGGTTTACATGATTTCTTAAAAAATACGAGTTTTTAGAAAATGTGTTTTATTTCATAAATGGAATCAACAAAGTATGCACATTCTACTTCATAACGACTTTCTATAGTTTGCGCATGTGCTTGAAAATAAGGAAAGCTTACTTCCCCCATTTTTTAAAATCACAGCTTCTAGAAGGTTTATATGATTTGTTAAAAAACACAAGTTTTTAGAAAATGTGTTTTATTTCATAAATGGAATCAACAAAGTATGCACATTTGACGTCATAACGACTTTCTATAGTTTGTGCATGCGTCCGGAAATAAGAAAAGCTTACTTCCTCCGTTTTTTAAAGTAATAGCTTCTAGAAAGTTTACATGATTTCGTAAAAAACACGAGTTTTTAGAAAATGTGTTTTATTTCATAAATGGAATCTACAAAGTATGCACATTCTACGTCATAACGACTTTTTATAGTTTGCGCATGCGTCCGGAAATAAGAAAAGCTTACTTCCACCGTTTTTTAAAATCACAGCTTCTAGAAGGTTTACATGATTTCGTAAAAAACACGAGTTTTTAGAAAATGTGGTTTATTTCATAAATGGAAACAACAAAGTATGGACATTCTACGTCATAACGACTTTCTATAGATTGCGCATGTGTCCGGAAATAAGAAAAGCTTACTTCCACCGTTTTTTAAAATCACAGCTTCTAGAAAGTTTACATGATTTCTTAAAAAACACGAGCTTTTAGAAAATGGTTTTATTTCATAAATGGAATCAACAAAGTACGCACATTCTACGTAATAATGACTTTCTATAGTTTCCGCATTCGACCGGAAATAAGAAAAGCTTACTTCCACCGTTTTTTAAAATCACAGCTTCTAGAAGGTTTACAAGATTTCGTAAAAAACACGAGTTTTTAGAAAATGTGTTTTATTTCATAAATGGAATCAAGAAAGTATGCACATTCTACGTCATAACGACTTTCTATAGTTTGCGCATTCGTCCAGAAATAAGAAAAGCTTACTTCCCCCGTTTTTTAAAATAAAAGCTTCTAAAGGTTTACATAATTTCTTAAAAAACACGAGTTTTTAGAAAATGTGTTTTATTTCATAAATGGAATCAACAAAGTATGCACATTCTACGTCATAACGACTTTCTATAGTTTGCGCATCCGTTTGGAAATAAGAAAAGCTTACTTCCCTCGTTTTTTAAAATCACAGCTTCTAGAAGGTTTACATGATTACTTAAAAAACACGAGTTTTTAGAAAATGTGTTTTATTTCATAAATGGAATCAAGAAAGCATGCACATTCTACGTCATAATGACTTTCTATAGTTTGCGCATGCGTCCGGAAATAAGAAAATCTTACTTCCCCCGTTTTTTAAAATCACAGCTTCTAGAAGGTTTATATGATTTCGTAAAAAACATGAGTTTTTAGAAAATGTGTTTTATTTCATAAATGGAATCAACAAAGTATGCACATTCTACGTCATAACGAATTTCTATAGTTTGCGCATGCGTTTGGAAATAAGAAAAGCTTCCTTCCCCCATTTTTTAAAATCACAGCTTCTAGAAGGTTTACATGATTTGTTAAAAAACACGAGTTTTTAGAAAATGTGTTTTATTTCATAAATGGAATAAAAAAAGTATGCACATTCTACGTCATAACGAATTTCTATAGTTTTCCGATGCGTCCGGAAATAAGAAAAGCTTACTTCCACCGTTTTTTAAAATCACAGCTTCTAGAAGGTTTACATGATTTCGTAAAAAACACGAGTTTTTAGAAAATGTGTTTTATTTCATAAATGGAATCTACAAAGTATGCACATTCTACATCATAACGACTTTCTATAGTTTGCACATTCATCCGGAAATAAGAAAAGCTTACTTCCACCGTTTTTTAAAATCACAGCTTCTAGAAGGTTTACATGATTTCTTAAAAAACACGAGTTTTTAGAAAATGTGTTTTATTTCACAAATGGAATCAACAAAGTATGCACATTCTACGTCATAACGAATTTCTATAGTTTGCGCATGTGTTTGAAAATAAGGAAAGCTTACTTCCCCCGTTTTTTAAAATCACAGCTTCTAGAAGGTATATATGATTTGTTAAAAAACACGAGTTTTTAGAAAATGTGTTTTATTTCATAAATGGAATCAACAAAGTATGCACATTTTATGTCATAACGATTTTCTATAGTTTGCGCATGTATCCGGAAATAAGAAAAGCTTACTTCCACCGTTTTTTAAAATAATAGCTTCTAGAAAGTTTACATGATTTCGTAAAAAACACGAGTTTTTAGAAAATGTGTTTTATTTCATAAATGGAATCTACAAAGTATGCACATTCTACGTCATAACGACTTTCTACAGTTTGTGCATGCGTCCGGAAATAAAAAAGCTTACTTCCACCGTTTTTTAAAATCACAGCTTCTAGAAGGTTTACATGATTTCGTAAAAAACACGAGTTTTTGGAAAATGTGGTTTATTTCATAAATGGAAACAACAAAGTATGGACATTCTATGTCATAACGACTTTCTATAGATTGCGCATGTGTCCGGAAATAAGAAAAGCTTACTTCCACCGTTTTTTAAAATCACAGCTTCTAGAAGGTTTACATGATTTCTTAAAAAACACGAGTTTTTAGAAAATGTACTTTCTTTCATAAATGGAATCAACAAAGTATGCACATTCTATGTCATAACGACTTTCTATAGTTTGCGCATGCCTTTGGAAATAAGAAAAGCTTACTTACCCCGTTTTTTAAAATCACAGCTTCTAGAAGGTTTACATGATTTCTTAAAAAACACGAGTTTTTGGAAAATGGGTTTTATTTCATAAATGGAATCAACGAAGTATGCACATTCTATGTCATAACGACTTTCTATAGTTTGCGCATGCCTTTGGAAATAAGAAAAGCTTACTTCCCCCGTTTTTTAAAATCACAGCTTCTAGAAGGTTTACATGATTTCGTAAAAAACACGAGTTTTTAGAAAATGTGTTTTATTTCACAAATGGAATCAACAAAGTATGCACATTCTACGTCATAACGACTTTCTATAGTTTGCGCATTCGTACGGAAATAAGAAAAGTTTACTTCCACCGTTTTTTAAAATCACAGCTTCTAGAAGGTTTACATGATTTCGTAAAAAACACGAGTTTTTAGAAAATGTGTTTTATTTCATAAATGGAAACAACAAAGTATGGACATTCTACGTCATAACGACTTTCTATAGTTTGCGCATGCCTCCGGAAATAAGAAAAGCTTACTTCCCCCGTTTTTTAAAATCACAGCTTCCAGAAGGTTTACATGATTTCTTAAAAAATACGAGTTTTTAGAAAATGTGTTTTATTTCATAAATGGAATCAACAAAGTATGCACATTCTACTTCATAACGACTTTCTATAGTTTGCGCATGTGCTTGAAAATAAGGAAAGCTTACTTCCCCCATTTTTTAAAATCACAGCTTCTAGAAGGTTTATATGATTTGTTAAAAAACACAAGTTTTTAGAAAATGTGTTTTATTTCATAAATGGAATCAACAAAGTATGCACATTTGACGTCATAACGACTTTCTATAGTTTGTGCATGCGTCCGGAAATAAGAAAAGCTTACTTCCTCCGTTTTTTAAAGTAATAGCTTCTAGAAAGTTTACATGATTTCGTAAAAAACACGAGTTTTTAGAAAATGTGTTTTATTTCATAAATGGAATCTACAAAGTATGCACATTCTACGTCATAACGACTTTTTATAGTTTGCGCATGCGTCCGGAAATAAGAAAAGCTTACTTCCACCGTTTTTTAAAATCACAGCTTCTAGAAGGTTTACATGATTTCGTAAAAAACACGAGTTTTTAGAAAATGTGGTTTATTTCATAAATGGAAACAACAAAGTATGGACACTCTACGTCATAACGACTTTCTATAGATTGCGCATGTGTCCGGAAATAAGAAAAGCTTACTTCCACCGTTTTTTAAAATCACAGCTTCTAGAAAGTTTACATGATTTCTTAAAAAACACGAGCTTTTAGAAAATGTGTTTTATTTCATAAATGGAATCAACAAAGTACGCACATTCTACGTAATAATGACTTTCTATAGTTTCCGCATTCGACCGGAAATAAGAAAAGCTTACTTCCACCGTTTTTTAAAATCACAGCTTCTAGAAGGTTTACAAGATTTCGTAAAAAACACGAGTTTTTAGAAAATGTGTTTTATTTCATAAATGGAATCAAGAAAGTATGCACATTCTACGTCATAACGACTTTCTATAGTTTGCGCATTCGTCCAGAAATAAGAAAAGCTTACTTCCCCCGTTTTTTAAAATAAAAGCTTCTAAAGGTTTACATAATTTCTTAAAAAACACGAGTTTTTAGAAAATGTGTTTTATTTCATAAATGGAATCAACAAAGTATGCACATTCTACGTCATAACGACTTTCTATAGTTTGCGCATCCGTTTGGAAATAAGAAAAGCTTACTTCCCTCGTTTTTTAAAATCACAGCTTCTAGAAGGTTTACATGATTACTTAAAAAACACGAGTTTTTAGAAAATGTGTTTTATTTCATAAATGGAATCAAGAAAGCATGCACATTCTACGTCATAATGACTTTCTATAGTTTGCGCATGCGTCCGGAAATAAGAAAAGCTTACTTCCCCCGTTTTTTAAAATCACAGCTTCTAGAAGGTTTATATGATTTCGTAAAAAACATGAGTTTTTAGAAAATGTGTTTTATTTCATAAATGGAATCAACAAAGTATGCACATTCTACGTCATAACGAATTTCTATAGTTTGCGCATGCGTTTGGAAATAAGAAAAGCTTCCTTCCCCCATTTTTTAAAATCACAGCTTCTAGAAGGTTTACATGATTTGTTAAAAAACACGAGTTTTTAGAAAATGTGTTTTATTTCATAAATGGAATAAAAAAAGTATGCACATTCTACGTCATAACGAATTTCTATAGTTTTCCGATGCGTCCGGAAATAAGAAAAGCTTACTTCCACCGTTTTTTAAAATCACAGCTTCTAGAAGGTTTACATGATTTCGTAAAAAACACGAGTTTTTAGAAAATGTGTTTTATTTCATAAATGGAATCTACAAAGTATGCACATTCTACATCATAACGACTTTCTATAGTTTGCACATTCATCCGGAAATAAGAAAAGCTTACTTCCACCGTTTTTTAAAATCACAGCTTCTAGAAGGTTTACATGATTTCTTAAAAAACACGAGTTTTTAGAAAATGTGTTTTATTTCACAAATGGAATCAACAAAGTATGCACATTCTACGTCATAACGAATTTCTATAGTTTGCGCATGTGTTTGAAAATAAGGAAAGCTTACTTCCCCCGTTTTTTAAAATCACAGCTTCTAGAAGGTATATATGATTTGTTAAAAAACACGAGTTTTTAGAAAATGTGTTTTATTTCATAAATGGAATCAACAAAGTATGCACATTTTATGTCATAACGATTTTCTATAGTTTGCGCATGTATCCGGAAATAAGAAAAGCTTACTTCCACCGTTTTTTAAAATAATAGCTTCTAGAAAGTTTACATGATTTCGTAAAAAACACGAGTTTTTAGAAAATGTGTTTTATTTCATAAATGGAATCTACAAAGTATGCACATTCTACGTCATAACGACTTTCTACAGTTTGTGCATGCGTCCGGAAATAAAAAAGCTTACTTCCACCGTTTTTTAAAATCACAGCTTCTAGAAGGTTTACATGATTTCGTAAAAAACACGAGTTTTTGGAAAATGTGGTTTATTTGATAAATGGAAACAACAAAGTATGGACATTCTACGTCATAACGACTTTCTATAGATTGCGCATGTGTCCGGAAATAAGAAAAGCTTACTTCCACCGTTTTTTAAAATCACAGCTTCTAGAAGGTTTACATGATTTCTTAAAAAACACGAGTTTTTAGAAAATGTGTTTTATTTCATAAATGGAATCAACAAAGTACGCACATTCTACGTAATAATGACTTTCTATAGTTTCCGCATTCGACCGGAAATAAGAAAAGCTTACTTTCCCCGTTTTCTAAAATCATAGGTTCTAGAAGGTTTACATGATTTTGTTAAAAACAGGAGTTTTTAAAAAATGTGTTTTATTTCATAAATGGAATCAACAAAGTATGCACATTCTACGTCATAACGAATTTCTATAGTTTGCACATGCGTCTGGAAATAAGAAAAGATTACTTCCCCCGTTAGTTAAAATCACAGCTTCTAGAAGGTTTACATGATTTCTTAAAAAACACGAGTTTTTAGAAAATGTGTTTTATTTCATAAATGGAATCAACAAAGTATGCACATTCTACGTCATAACGAATTTCTATAGTTTGCGCATTCGTCCGGAAATAAGAAAAGCTTACTTCCACCGTTTTTTAAAATGACAGCTTCTTGAAGGTTTACATGATTTCGTAAAAAACATGAGTTTTTCGAAAATGTGTTTTATTTCATAAATGGAATCTACAAAGTATGCACATTCTACGTCATAACGACTTTCTATAGTTTGCGCATGCGTCCGGAAATAAGAAAAGCTTACTTCCCCCGTTTTTTAAAATCACAGCTTCCAGAAGGTTTACATGATTTCTTAAAAATACGAGTTTTTAGAAAATGTGTTTTATTTCATAAATGGAATCAACAAAGTATGCACATTCTACGACATAACGACTTTTTATAGTTTGCGGATGCGTTTGGAAATAAGAAAAGCTTACTTCCCCTGTTTTTTAAAATCACAGCTTCTAGAAGGTTTACATGATTTGTTAAAAGCCATGAGTTTTTAGAAAATGTGTTTTATTTCACAAAAGGAATCAACAAAGTATGCACATTCTATGTCATAACGACTTTCTATAGTTTGCGCATGCGTCCGGAAATAAGAAAAGCTTACTTCCACCGTTTTTTAAAATCACAGCTTCTAGAAGGTTTACATGATTTCGTAAAAAACACGAGTTTTTAGAAAATGTGTTTTATTTCATAAATGGAATCTACAAAGTATGCACATTCTACGTCATAACGACTTTCTATAGTTTGTGCATTCGTCTGGAAATAAGAAAAGCTTACTTCCACCGTTTTTTAAAATCACAGCTTCTAGAAGGTTTACATGATTTCGTAAGAAACACGAGTTTTTAGAAAATGTGGTTTATTTCATAAATGGAAACAACAAAGTATGGACATTCTACGTCATAACGACTTTCTATAGTTTGCGCATGTGTCCGGAAATAAGAAAAGCTTACTTCCACCGTTTTTTAAAATCACAGCTTCTAGAAGGTTTACATGATTTCTTAAAAAACACGAGTTTTTAGAAAATGTGTTTTATTTCATCAATGGAATCGACAAAGTATGCACATTCTACGTCATAACGACTTTCTATAGTTTGCGCATTCGTTCGGAAATAAGAAAAGCTTACTTCCACCGTTTTTTAAAATCACAGCTTCTGGAAGGTTTACATGATTTCGTAAAAAACACGAGTTTTTAGAAAATGTGTTTTATTTCATAAATGGAATCTACAAAGTATGCACATTCTACGTCATAACGACTTTCTATAGTTTGCGCATGCGTCCGGAAATAAGAAAGGGTTACTTCCCCCGTTTTTTAAAATCACAGCTTCTAGAAGGTTTACATGATTTCGTAGAAAACACGAGTTTTTTGAAAATGTGTTTTATTTCATAAATGGAATCAACAAAGTATGCACATTCTACGTCATAACGACTTTCTATAGTTTGCGCATGCGTTTGAAAATAAGGAAAGCTTACTTCCCCCGTTTTTTAAAATCACAGCTTCTAGAAGGTTTACATGATTTGGTAAAAAACACGAGTTTTTAGAAAATGTGTTTTATTTCATAAATGGAATCTACAAAGTATGCACATTCTACGTCATAACAAATTTCTATAGTTTGCGCATGCGTCCGGAAATAAGAAAAGCTTACTTCCCCCGTTTTTTAAAATCACAGCTTCTAGACGGTTTACATGATTTCTCAAAAAACACGAGTTTTTAGAAAATGTGTTTTATTTCATCAATGGAATCAACAAAGTATGCACATTCTACGTCATAACGACTTTCTATAGTTTGCGCATGCGTCCGGAAATAAGAAAAGCTTACTTCCCCCGTTTTTTAAAATCACAGCCTCTAGAAGGTTTACATGATTTCTCAAAAAACACGAGTTTTTAGAAAATGTGTTTTATTTCATCAATGGAATCAACAAACTATGCACATTCTATTTCATAACGACTTTCTATAGTTTACGCATGCCTTTGGAAATAAGTAAAGCTTACTTCCCCCGTTTTTTAAAATCACAGCTTCTAGAAGGTTTACATGATTTCGTAAAAAACACGAGTTTTTAGAAAATGTGTTTTATTTCATAAATGGAATCAACAAAGTATGCACATTCTACGTCATAACGACTTTCTATAGTTTGCGCATGCGTTTGGAAATAAGAAAAGCTTACTTCCCCCGTTTTTTAAAATCACAGCTTCTAGAAGGTTTACATAATTTCTTAAAAAACACGAGTTTTTAGAAAATTTGTTTTATTTCATAAATGGAATCAACAAAGTATGCACATTCTACGTCATAACGAATTTCTATAGTTTGCGCATTCATCTAGAAATAAGAAAAGCTTACTTCCACCGTTTTTTAAAATCACAGCTTCTAGAAGGTTTACATGATTTCTTAAAAAAAATGATTTTTTAAAAAATGTGTTTTATTTCATAAATGGAATCAACATAGTATGCACATTCTACGTCATAAGGACTTTCTATAATTTGCGCATGCGTCCAGAAATAAGAAAAGCTTACTTCCACCGTTTTTCAAAATCACAGCTTCCAGAAGGTTTACATGATTTCCTAAAAAACACGAGTTTTTAGAAAATGTGATTTCTTTCATAAATGGAATCAACAAAGTATGCACATTCTACGTCATAACGACTTTCTATATTTTGTGCATGCGTCCGGAAATAAGAAAAGCTTACTTCCACCGTTTTTTAAAATAATAGCTTCTAGAAGGTTTACATGATTTCGTAAAAAACACGAGTTTTTAGAAAATGTGTTTTATTTCATAAATGGAATCTACAAAGTATGCACATTCTACGTCGTAACGACTTTCTATAGTTTGCGCATGCGTCCGGAAATAAGAAAAGCTTACATCCCCCGTTTTTTAAAATCACAGCTTCTAGAAGGTTTACATGATTTGGTAAAAAACACGAGTTTTTAGAAAATGTGTTTTATTTCATAAATGGAATCTACAAAGTATGCACATTCTACATCATAACGACTTTCTATAGTTTGCGCATGCGTCCGGAAATAAGAAAAGCTTACTTCCCCCGTTTTTTAAAATCACAGCTTCTAGAAGGTTTACATGATTTCGTAAAAAACACGATTTTTTGAAAATGTGTTTTATTTCATAAATGGAATCAACATAGTATGCACATTCTACGTCATAAGGACTTTCTATAGTTTGCGCATGCGTCCAGAAATAAGAAAAGCTTACTTCCACCGTTTTTCAAAATCACAGCTTCTAGAAGGTTTACATGATTTCCTAAAAAACACGAGTTTTTAGAAAATGTGATTTATTTCATAAATGGAATCAACAAAGTATGCACATTCTACGTCATAACGACTTTCTATATTTTGCGCATGCGTCCGGAAATAAGAAAAGCTTACTTCCACCGTTTTTTAAAATAATAGCTTCTAGAAGGTTTACATGATTTCGTAAAAAACACGAGTTTTTAGAAAATGTGTTTTATTTCATAAATGGAATCTACAAAGTATGCACATTCTACGTCGTAACGACTTTCTATAGTTTGCGCATGCGTCCGGAAATAAGAAAAGCATACATCCCCCGTTTTTTAAAATCACAGCTTCTAGAAGGTTTACATGATTTGGTAAAAAACACGAGTTTTTAGAAAATGTGTTTTATTTCATAAATGGAATCTACAAAGTATGCACATTCTACATCATAACGACTTTCTATAGTTTGCGCATGCGTCCGGAAATAAGAAAAGCTTACTTCCCCCGTTTTTTAAAATCACAGCTTCTAGAAGGTTTACATGATTTCTTAAAAAACACGAGTTTTTAGAAAATGTACTTTCTTTCATAAATGGAATCAACAAAGTATGCACATTCTATGTCATAACGACTTTCTATAGTTTGCGCATGCCTTTGGAAATAAGAAAAGCTTACTTACCCCGTTTTTTAAAATCACAGCTTCTAGAAGGTTTACATGATTTCTTAAAAAACACGAGTTTTTGGAAAATGGGTTTTATTTCATAAATGGAATCAACGAAGTATGCACATTCTATGTCATAACGACTTTCTATAGTTTGCGCATGCCTTTGGAAATAAGAAAAGCTTACTTCCCCCGTTTTTTAAAATCACAGCTTCTAGAAGGTTTACATGATTTCGTAAAAAACACGAGTTTTTAGAAAATGTGTTTTATTTCACAAATGGAATCAACAAAGTATGCACATTCTACGTCATAACGAATTTCTATAGTTTGCGCATTCGTACGGAAATAAGAAAAGTTTACTTCCACCGTTTTTTAAAATCACAGCTTCTAGAAGGTTTACATGATTTCGTAAAAAACACGAGTTTTTAGAAAATGTGTTTTATTTCATAAATGGAAACAACAAAGTATGGACATTCTACGTCATAACGACTTTCTATAGTTTGCGCATGCCTCCGGAAATAAGAAAAGCTTACTTCCCCCGTTTTTTAAAATCACAGCTTCCAGAAGGTTTACATGATTTCTTAAAAAATACGAGTTTTTAGAAAATGTGTTTTATTTCATAAATGGAATCAACAAAGTATGCACATTCTACTTCATAACGACTTTCTATAGTTTGCGCATGTGCTTGAAAATAAGGAAAGCTTACTTCCCCCATTTTTTAAAATCACAGCTTCTAGAAGGTTTATATGATTTGTTAAAAAACACAAGTTTTTAGAAAATGTGTTTTATTTCATAAATGGAATCAACAAAGTATGCACATTTGACGTCATAACGACTTTCTATAGTTTGTGCATGCGTCCGGAAATAAGAAAAGCTTACTTCCTCCGTTTTTTAAAGTAATAGCTTCTAGAAAGTTTACATGATTTCGTAAAAAACACGAGTTTTTAGAAAATGTGTTTTATTTCATAAATGGAATCTACAAAGTATGCACATTCTACGTCATAACGACTTTTTATAGTTTGCGCATGCGTCCGGAAATAAGAAAAGCTTACTTCCACCGTTTTTTAAAATCACAGCTTCTAGAAGGTTTACATGATTTCGTAAAAAACACGAGTTTTTAGAAAATGTGGTTTATTTCATAAATGGAAACAACAAAGTATGGACACTCTACGTCATAACGACTTTCTATAGATTGCGCATGTGTCCGGAAATAAGAAAAGCTTACTTCCACCGTTTTTTAAAATCACAGCTTCTAGAAAGTTTACATGATTTCTTAAAAAACACGAGCTTTTAGAAAATGTGTTTTATTTCATAAATGGAATCAACAAAGTACGCACATTCTACGTAATAATGACTTTCTATAGTTTCCGCATTCGACCGGAAATAAGAAAAGCTTACTTCCACCGTTTTTTAAAATCACAGCTTCTAGAAGGTTTACAAGATTTCGTAAAAAACACGAGTTTTTAGAAAATGTGTTTTATTTCATAAATGGAATCAAGAAAGTATGCACATTCTACGTCATAACGACTTTCTATAGTTTGCGCATTCGTCCAGAAATAAGAAAAGCTTACTTCCCCCGTTTTTTAAAATAAAAGCTTCTAAAGGTTTACATAATTTCTTAAAAAACACGAGTTTTTAGAAAATGTGTTTTATTTCATAAATGGAATCAACAAAGTATGCACATTCTACGTCATAACGACTTTCTATAGTTTGCGCATCCGTTTGGAAATAAGAAAAGCTTACTTCCCTCGTTTTTTAAAATCACAGCTTCTAGAAGGTTTACATGATTACTTAAAAAACACGAGTTTTTAGAAAATGTGTTTTATTTCATAAATGGAATCAAGAAAGCATGCACATTCTACGTCATAATGACTTTCTATAGTTTGCGCATGCGTCCGGAAATAAGAAAAGCTTACTTCCCCCGTTTTTTAAAATCACAGCTTCTAGAAGGTTTATATGATTTCGTAAAAAACATGAGTTTTTAGAAAATGTGTTTTATTTCATAAATGGAATCAACAAAGTATGCACATTCTACGTCATAACGAATTTCTATAGTTTGCGCATGCGTTTGGAAATAAGAAAAGCTTCCTTCCCCCATTTTTTAAAATCACAGCTTCTAGAAGGTTTACATGATTTGTTAAAAAACACGAGTTTTTAGAAAATGTGTTTTATTTCATAAATGGAATAAAAAAAGTATGCACATTCTACGTCATAACGAATTTCTATAGTTTTCCGATGCGTCCGGAAATAAGAAAAGCTTACTTCCACCGTTTTTTAAAATCACAGCTTCTAGAAGGTTTACATGATTTCGTAAAAAACACGAGTTTTTAGAAAATGTGTTTTATTTCATAAATGGAATCTACAAAGTATGCACATTCTACATCATAACGACTTTCTATAGTTTGCACATTCATCCGGAAATAAGAAAAGCTTACTTCCACCGTTTTTTAAAATCACAGCTTCTAGAAGGTTTACATGATTTCTTAAAAAACACGAGTTTTTAGAAAATGTGTTTTATTTCACAAATGGAATCAACAAAGTATGCACATTCTACGTCATAACGAATTTCTATAGTTTGCGCATGTGTTTGAAAATAAGGAAAGCTTACTTCCCCCGTTTTTTAAAATCACAGCTTCTAGAAGGTATATATGATTTGTTAAAAAACACGAGTTTTTAGAAAATGTGTTTTATTTCATAAATGGAATCAACAAAGTATGCACATTTTATGTCATAACGATTTTCTATAGTTTGCGCATGTATCCGGAAATAAGAAAAGCTTACTTCCACCGTTTTTTAAAATAATAGCTTCTAGAAAGTTTACATGATTTCGTAAAAAACACGAGTTTTTAGAAAATGTGTTTTATTTCATAAATGGAATCTACAAAGTATGCACATTCTACGTCATAACGACTTTCTACAGTTTGTGCATGCGTCCGGAAATAAAAAAGCTTACTTCCACCGTTTTTTAAAATCACAGCTTCTAGAAGGTTTACATGATTTCGTAAAAAACACGAGTTTTTGGAAAATGTGGTTTATTTCATAAATGGAAACAACAAAGTATGGACATTCTATGTCATAACGACTTTCTATAGATTGCGCATGTGTCCGGAAATAAGAAAAGCTTACTTCCACCGTTTTTTAAAATCACAGCTTCTAGAAGGTTTACATGATTTCTTAAAAAACACGAGTTTTTAGAAAATGTACTTTCTTTCATAAATGGAATCAACAAAGTATGCACATTCTATGTCATAACGACTTTCTATAGTTTGCGCATGCCTTTGGAAATAAGAAAAGCTTACTTACCCCGTTTTTTAAAATCACAGCTTCTAGAAGGTTTACATGATTTCTTAAAAAACACGAGTTTTTGGAAAATGGGTTTTATTTCATAAATGGAATCAACGAAGTATGCACATTCTATGTCATAACGACTTTCTATAGTTTGCGCATGCCTTTGGAAATAAGAAAAGCTTACTTCCCCCGTTTTTTAAAATCACAGCTTCTAGAAGGTTTACATGATTTCGTAAAAAACACGAGTTTTTAGAAAATGTGTTTTATTTCACAAATGGAATCAACAAAGTATGCACATTCTACGTCATAACGACTTTCTATAGTTTGCGCATTCGTACGGAAATAAGAAAAGTTTACTTCCACCGTTTTTTAAAATCACAGCTTCTAGAAGGTTTACATGATTTCGTAAAAAACACGAGTTTTTAGAAAATGTGTTTTATTTCATAAATGGAAACAACAAAGTATGGACATTCTACGTCATAACGACTTTCTATAGTTTGCGCATGCCTCCGGAAATAAGAAAAGCTTACTTCCCCCGTTTTTTAAAATCACAGCTTCCAGAAGGTTTACATGATTTCTTAAAAAATACGAGTTTTTAGAAAATGTGTTTTATTTCATAAATGGAATCAACAAAGTATGCACATTCTACTTCATAACGACTTTCTATAGTTTGCGCATGTGCTTGAAAATAAGGAAAGCTTACTTCCCCCATTTTTTAAAATCACAGCTTCTAGAAGGTTTATATGATTTGTTAAAAAACACAAGTTTTTAGAAAATGTGTTTTATTTCATAAATGGAATCAACAAAGTATGCACATTTGACGTCATAACGACTTTCTATAGTTTGTGCATGCGTCCGGAAATAAGAAAAGCTTACTTCCTCCGTTTTTTAAAGTAATAGCTTCTAGAAAGTTTACATGATTTCGTAAAAAACACGAGTTTTTAGAAAATGTGTTTTATTTCATAAATGGAATCTACAAAGTATGCACATTCTACGTCATAACGACTTTTTATAGTTTGCGCATGCGTCCGGAAATAAGAAAAGCTTACTTCCACCGTTTTTTAAAATCACAGCTTCTAGAAGGTTTACATGATTTCGTAAAAAACATGAGTTTTTAGAAAATGTGGTTTATTTCATAAATGGAAACAACAAAGTATGGACACTCTACGTCATAACGACTTTCTATAGATTGCGCATGTGTCCGGAAATAAGAAAAGCTTACTTCCACCGTTTTTTAAAATCACAGCTTCTAGAAAGTTTACATGATTTCTTAAAAAACACGAGCTTTTAGAAAATGTGTTTTATTTCATAAATGGAATCAACAAAGTACGCACATTCTACGTAATAATGACTTTCTATAGTTTCCGCATTCGACCGGAAATAAGAAAAGCTTACTTCCACCGTTTTTTAAAATCACAGCTTCTAGAAGGTTTACAAGATTTCGTGAAAAACACGAGTTTTTAGAAAATGTGTTTTATTTCATAAATGGAATCAAGAAAGTATGCACATTCTACGTCATAACGACTTTCTATAGTTTGCGCATTCGTCCAGAAATAAGAAAAGCTTACTTCCCCCGTTTTTTAAAATAAAAGCTTCTAAAGGTTTACATAATTTCTTAAAAAACACGAGTTTTTAGAAAATGTGTTTTATTTCATAAATGGAATCAACAAAGTATGCACATTCTACGTCATAACGACTTTCTATAGTTTGCGCATCCGTTTGGAAATAAGAAAAGCTTACTTCCCTCGTTTTTTAAAATCACAGCTTCTAGAAGGTTTACATGATTACTTAAAAAACACGAGTTTTTAGAAAATGTGTTTTATTTCATAAATGGAATCAAGAAAGCATGCACATTCTACGTCATAATGACTTTCTATAGTTTGCGCATGCGTCCGGAAATAAGAAAAGCTTACTTCCCCCGTTTTTTAAAATCACAGCTTCTAGAAGGTTTATATGATTTCGTAAAAAACATGAGTTTTTAGAAAATGTGTTTTATTTCATAAATGGAATCAACAAAGTATGCACATTCTACGTCATAACAAATTTCTATAGTTTGCGCATGCGTTTGGAAATAAGAAAAGCTTCCTTCCCCCATTTTTTAAAATCACAGCTTCTAGAAGGTTTACATGATTTGTTAAAAAACACGAGTTTTTAGAAAATGTGTTTTATTTCATAAATGGAATAAAAAAAGTATGCACATTCTACGTCATAACGAATTTCTATAGTTTTCCGATGCGTCCGGAAATAAGAAAAGCTTACTTCCACCGTTTTTTAAAATCACAGCTTCTAGAAGGTTTACATGATTTCGTAAAAAACACGAGTTTTTAGAAAATGTGTTTTATTTCATAAATGGAATCTACAAAGTATGCACATTCTACATCATAACGACTTTCTATAGTTTGCACATTCATCCGGAAATAAGAAAAGCTTACTTCCACCGTTTTTTAAAATCACAGCTTCTAGAAGGTTTACATGATTTCTTAAAAAACACGAGTTTTTAGAAAATGTGTTTTATTTCACAAATGGAATCAACAAAGTATGCACATTCTACGTCATAACGAATTTCTATAGTTTGCGCATGTGTTTGAAAATAAGGAAAGCTTACTTCCCCCGTTTTTTAAAATCACAGCTTCTAGAAGGTATATATGATTTGTTAAAAAACACGAGTTTTTAGAAAATGTGTTTTATTTCATAAATGGAATCAACAAAGTATGCACATTTTATGTCATAACGATTTTCTATAGTTTGCGCATGTATCCGGAAATAAGAAAAGCTTACTTCCACCGTTTTTTAAAATAATAGCTTCTAGAAAGTTTACATGATTTCGTAAAAAACACGAGTTTTTAGAAAATGTGTTTTATTTCATAAATGGAATCTACAAAGTATGCACATTCTACGTCATAACGACTTTCTACAGTTTGTGCATGCGTCCGGAAATAAAAAAGCTTACTTCCACCGTTTTTTAAAATCACAGCTTCTAGAAGGTTTACATGATTTCGTAAAAAACACGAGTTTTTGGAAAATGTGGTTTATTTCATAAATGGAAACAACAAAGTATGGACATTCTACGTCATAACGACTTTCTATAGATTGCGCATGTGTCCGGAAATAAGAAAAGCTTACTTCCACCGTTTTTTAAAATCACAGCTTCTAGAAGGTTTACATGATTTCTTAAAAAACACGAGTTTTTAGAAAATGTGTTTTATTTCATAAATGGAATCAACAAAGTACGCACATTCTACGTAATAATGACTTTCTATAGTTTCCGCATTCGACCGGAAATAAGAAAAGCTTACTTTCCCCGTTTTCTAAAATCATAGGTTCTAGAAGGTTTACATGATTTTGTTAAAAACAAGAGTTTTTAAAAAATGTGTTTTATTTCATAAATGGAATCAACAAAGTATGCACATTCTACGTCATAACGAATTTCTATAGTTTGCACATGCGTCCGGAAATAAGAAAAGATTACTTCCCCCGTTAGTTAAAATCACAGCTTCTAGAAGGTTTACATGATTTCTTAAAAAACACGAGTTTTTAGAAAATGTGTTTTATTTCATAAATGGAATCAACAAAGTATGCACATTCTACGTCATAACGAATTTCTATAGTTTGCGCATTCGTCCGGAAATAAGAAAAGCTTACTTCCACCGTTTTTTAAAATGACAGCTTCTTGAAGGTTTACATGATTTCGTAAAAAACATGAGTTTTTCGAAAATGTGTTTTATTTCATAAATGGAATCTACAAAGTATGCACATTCTACGTCATAACGACTTTCTATAGTTTGCGCATGCGTCCGGAAATAAGAAAAGCTTACTTCCCCCGTTTTTTAAAATCACAGCTTCCAGAAGGTTTACATGATTTCTTAAAAATACGAGTTTTTAGAAAATGTGTTTTATTTCATAAATGGAATCAACAAAGTATGCACATTCTACGACATAACGACTTTTTATAGTTTGCGGATGCGTTTGGAAATAAGAAAAGCTTACTTCCCCTGTTTTTTAAAATCACAGCTTCTAGAAGGTTTACATGATTTGTTAAAAGCCATGAGTTTTTAGAAAATGTGTTTTATTTCACAAATGGAATCAACAAAGTATGCACATTCTATGTCATAACGACTTTCTATAGTTTGCGCATGCGTCCGGAAATAAGAAAAGCTTACTTCCACCGTTTTTTAAAATCACAGCTTCTAGAAGGTTTACATGATTTCGTAAAAAACACGAGTTTTTAGAAAATGTGTTTTATTTCATAAATGGAATCTACAAAGTATGCACATTCTACGTCATAACGACTTTCTATAGTTTGTGCATTCGTCTGGAAATAAGAAAAGCTTACTTCCACCGTTTTTTAAAATCACAGCTTCTAGAAGGTTTACATGATTTCGTAAGAAACACGAGTTTTTAGAAAATGTGGTTTATTTCATAAATGGAAACAACAAAGTATGGACATTCTACGTCATAACGACTTTCTATAGTTTGCGCATGTGTCCGGAAATAAGAAAAGCTTACTTCCACCGTTTTTTAAAATCACAGCTTCTAGAAGGTTTACATGATTTCTTAAAAAACACGAGTTTTTAGAAAATGTGTTTTATTTCATCAATGGAATCGACAAAGTATGCACATTCTACGTCATAACGACTTTCTATAGTTTGCGCATTCGTTCGGAAATAAGAAAAGCTTACTTCCACCGTTTTTTAAAATCACAGCTTCTGGAAGGTTTACATGATTTCGTAAAAAACACGAGTTTTTAGAAAATGTGTTTTATTTCATAAATGGAATCTACAAAGTATGCACATTCTACGTCATAACGACTTTCTATAGTTTGCGCATGCGTCCGGAAATAAGAAAGGGTTACTTCCCCCGTTTTTTAAAATCACAGCTTCTAGAAGGTTTACATGATTTCGTAGAAAACACGAGTTTTTTGAAAATGTGTTTTATTTCATAAATGGAATCAACAAAGTATGCACATTCTACGTCATAACGACTTTCTATAGTTTGCGCATGCGTTTGAAAATAAGGAAAGCTTACTTCCCCCGTTTTTTAAAATCACAGCTTCTAGAAGGTTTACATGATTTGGTAAAAAACACGAGTTTTTAGAAAATGTGTTTTATTTCATAAATGGAATCTACAAAGTATGCACATTCTACGTCATAACAAATTTCTATAGTTTGCGCATGCGTCCGGAAATAAGAAAAGCTTACTTCCCCCGTTTTTTAAAATCACAGCTTCTAGACGGTTTACATGATTTCTCAAAAAACACGAGTTTTTAGAAAATGTGTTTTATTTCATCAATGGAATCAACAAAGTATGCACATTCTACGTCATAACGACTTTCTATAGTTTGCGCATGCGTCCGGAAATAAGAAAAGCTTACTTCCCCCGTTTTTTAAAATCACAGCTTCTAGAAGGTTTACATGATTTCTCAAAAAACACGAGTTTTTAGAAAATGTGTTTTATTTCATCAATGGAATCAACAAACTATGCACATTCTATTTCATAACGACTTTCTATAGTTTACGCATGCCTTTGGAAATAAGTAAAGCTTACTTCCCCCGTTTTTTAAAATCACAGCTTCTAGAAGGTTTACATGATTTCGTAAAAAACACGAGTTTTTAGAAAATGTGTTTTATTTCATAAATGGAATCAACAAAGTATGCACATTCTACGTCATAACGACTTTCTATAGTTTGCGCATGCGTTTGGAAATAAGAAAAGCTTACTTCCCCCGTTATTTAAAATCACAGCTTCTAGAAGGTTTACATGATTTGTTAAAAAACACGAGTTTTTAGAAAATGTGTTTTATTTCATAAATGGAATCAAAAAAGTATGCACATTCTACGTCATAACGAATTTCTATAGTTTGCCCATGCGTCCGGAAATAAGAAAAGCTTACTTCCACCGTTTTTTAAAATCACAGCTTCTAGAAGGTTTACATGATTTCGTAAAGAACACGAGTTTTTAGAAAATGTGTTTTATTTCATAAATGGAATCTACAAAGTATGCACATTCTACGTCATAACGACTTTCTATAGTTTGCACATTCATCCGGAAATAAGAAAAGCTTACTTCCACCGTATTTTAAAATCACAGCTTCTAGAAGGTTTACATGATTTCTTAAAAAACACGAGTTTTTAGAAAATGTGTTTTATTTCACAAATGGAATCAACAAAGCATGCACATTATACGTCATAACGACTTTCTATAGTTTGCGCATGCGTCCGGAAATAAGAAAAGCTTACTTCCACCGTTTTTTAAAATCACAGCTTGTAGAAGGTTTACATGATTTCGTAAAAAACACGAGTTTTTAGAAAATGTGTTTTATTTCATAAATGGAATCAACAAAGTATGCACATTCTACGTCATAACGACTTTCTATAGTTTGCGCATGCGTTTGGAAATAAGAAAAGCTTACTTCCCCCTTTTTTTAAAATCACAGCTTCTAGAACGTTTACATCATTTCGTAAAAAACAGGAGTTTTTAGAAAATATGTTTTATTTCATAAATGGAATCAACAAAGTATTCATATTCTACGTCATAACGACTTTCTATAGTTCGCGCATGCGTCCGGAAATAAAAAAAGCTTACTTCACCCGTTTTTTAAAATCACAGCTTCTAGAAGGTTTACATGATTTGTTAAAAAACACGAGTTTTTAGAAAATGTGTTTTATTTCATAAATGGAATCAACAAAGTATGCACATTCTATGTCATAACGACTTTCTATAGTTTGCGCATGCATCCGGAAATAAGAAAAGCTTACTTCCCCCGTTTTTTAAAATCAAAGCTTCTAGAAGGTTTACATGATTTGGTAAAAAACACGAGTTTTTAGAAAATGTGTTTTATTTCATAAATGGAATCTACAAAGTATGCACATTCTACGTCATAACGACTTTCTATAGTTTGCACATGCATCCGGAAATAAGAAAAGCTTACTTCCCTCGTTTTTTAAAATCACAGCTTCTAGAAGGTTTACATGATTTCTTAAAAAACACGAGTTTTTAGAAAATGTGTTTTATTTCATCAATGGAATCAACAAAGTATGCACATTCTATTTCATAACGACTTTCTATAGTTTGCGCATGCCTTTGGAAATAAGAAAAGCTTACTTCCCCCGTTTTTTAAAATCACAGCTTCTAGAAGGTTTACATGATTTCGTAAAAAAAAAGAGTTCTTAGAAAATGTGTTTTATTTCATAAATGGAATCAACAAAGTATGCACATTCTATGTCATAACGACTTTCTATAGTTTGCGCATGCGTCCGGAAATAAGAAAAGCTTACTTCCCCCGTTTTTTAAAATCACAGTTTCTAGAAGGTTTACATGATTTCTTAAAAAACACGAGTTTTTAGAAAATATGTTTTATTTCATAAATGGAATCAACAAAGTATGCACATTCTACGTCATAAAAACTTTCTATAGTTTGCGCATGCGTCCGTAAATAAGAAAAGCTTACTTCCACCGTTTTTTAAAATCACAGCTTCTAGAAGGTTTACATCATTTCGTAAAAAACACGAGTTTTTAGAAAATGTGTTTTATTTCATAAATGGAATCTACAAAGTATGCACATTCTACGTCATAACGACTTTCTATAGTTTGCGTATTCGTCCGGAAATAAGAAAAGCTTACTTCCACCGTTTTTTAAAATGACAGCTTCTTGAAGGTTTACATGATTTCGTAAAAAACACGAGTTTTTAGAAAATGTGTTTTATTTCATAAATGGAATCTACAAAGTATGCACATTCTACGTCATAACGACTTTCTATAGTTTGCGCATGCATTTGAAAAGAAGGAAAGCTTACTTCCCCCATTTTTTAAAATCACAGCTTCTAGAAGGTTTACATGATTTTTTAAAAAACACGAGTTTTTAGAAAATGTGTTTTATTTCATAAATGGAATCAACAAAGTATGCACATTTTACGTCAAAACGACTTTCTATAGTTTGCGCATGCGTCCGGAAATAAGAAAAGCTTACTTCCACCGTTTTTTAAAATAATAGCTTCTAGAAAGTTTACATGATTTCGTAAAAAACACGAGTTTTTTGAAAATGTGTTTTATTTCATAAATGGAATCTACAAAGTATGCACATTCTACGTCATAACGACTTTCTATAGTTTGTGCATGCGTCCGGAAATAAGAAAAGCTTACTTCCACCGTTTTTTAAAATCACAGCTTCTAGAAGGTTTACATGATTTCGTAAAAAACATGAGTTTTTAGAAAATGTGGTTTATTTCATAAATGGAAACAACAAAGTATGGACATTCTACGTCATAAAGACTTTCTATAGTTTGCGCATGTGTCCGGAAATAAGAAAAGCTTACTTCCACCGTTTTTTAAAATCACAGCTTCTAGAAGGTTTACATGATTTCTTAAAAAACATGAGTTTTTAGAAAAATGTGTTTTATTTCATTAATGGAATCGACAAAGTATGCACATTCTACGTAATAACGACTTTCTATAGTTTGCGCATTCGTCCGGAAATAAGAAAAGCTTACTTCCACCGTTTTTTAAAATCACGGCTTCTAGAAGGATTACATGATTTCGTAAAAAACACGAGTTTTTAGAAAATGTGTTTTATTTCATAAATGGAATCTACAAAGTATGCACATTCTACGTCAAAACGAATTTCTATAGTTTGCGCATGCGTCCGGAAATAAAAAAAATGTTACTTCCCCCGTTTTTTAAAATCAAAGCTTCTAGAAGGTTTACATGATTTCGTAAAAAACAGGAGTTTTTAGAGAATGTATTTTAGTTCATAAATGGGATCTACAAAGTATGCACATTCTACATCATAACGACTTTCTATAGTTTGCGCATGCGTCCGGAAATAAGAAAAGCTTACTTCCCCCGTTTTTTAAAATCACAGCTTCCAGAAGGTTTACATGATTTCTTAAAAAATACGAGTTTTTAGAAAATGTGTTTTATTTCATAAATGGAATCAACAAAGTATGCACATTCTACGTCATAACGAGTTTCTATAGTTTGCGCATGCGTTTGAAAATAAGGAAAGCTTACTTCCCCCATTTTTTAAAATCACAGCTTCTAGAAGGTTTACATGATTTGTTAAAAAACACGAGGTTTTAGAAAATGTGTTTTATTTCTTAGATGGAATCAACAAAGTATGCACATTTTACGTCATAACGACTTTCTATAGTTTGCGCATGCGTCCGGAAATAAGAAAAGCTTACTTCCACCGTTTTTTAAAATCACAGCTTCTAGAAGGTTTACATGATTTCGTAAAAAACACGAGTTTTTAGAAAATGTGGTTTATTTCATAAATGGAAACAACAAAGTATGGACATTCTACGTCATAAATACTTTCTATAGTTTGCGCATGTGTCCGGAAATAAGAAAAGCTTACTTCCACCGTTTTTTAAAATCACAGCTTCTAGAAGGTTTAAATGATTTCTTAAAAAACATGAGTTTTTAGAAATATGTGTTTTATTTCATTAATGGAATCGACAAAGTATGCACATTCTACGTAATAACGAATTTCTACAGTTTGCGCATTCGTCCGGAAAAAAGAAAAGCTTACTTCCACCGTTTTTTAAAATCACAGCTTCTAGAAGGTTTACATGATTTCGTAAAAAACACGAGTTTTTAGAAAATGTGTTTTATTTCATAAATGGAATCTACAAAGTATGAACATTCTACGTCAAAACTAATTTCTATAGTTTGCGCATGCGTCCGGAAATAAGAAAAGCTTACTTCCCCCGTTTTTTAAAATCACAGCTTCCAGAAGGTTTACATGATTTCTTAAAAAATACGAGTTTTTAGAAAATGTGTTTTATTTCATAAATGGAATCAACAAAGTATGCACATTCTACGTCATAACGAGTTTCTATAGTTTGCGCATGCGTTTGAAAATAAGGAAAGCTTACTTCCCCCATTTTTTAAAATCACAGCTGCTAGAAGGTTTACATGATTTGTTAAAAAACACGAGTTTTTAGAAAATGTGTTTTATTTCATAGATGGAATCAACAAAGTATGCACATTTTACGTCATAACGAGTTTCTATAGTTTGCGCATGCGTCCGGAAATAAGAAAAGATTTCTTCCACCGTTTTTTAAAATCACAGCTTCTAGAAGGTTTACATGATTTCGTAAAAAACACGAGTTTTTAGAAAATGTGGTTTATTTCATAAATGGAAACAACAAAGTATGGACATTCTACGTCATAAATACTTTCTATAGTTTGCGCATGTGTCCGGAAATAAGAAAAGCTTACTTCCACCGTTTTTTAAAATCACAGCTTCTAGAAGGTTTATATGATTTCTTAAAAAACATGAGTTTTTAGAAATATGTGTTTTATTTCATTAATGGAATCGACAAAGTATGCACATTCTACGTAATAACGACTTTCTATAGTTTGCGCATTCGTCTGGAAAAAAGAAAAGCTTACTTCCACCGTTTTTTAAAATCACAGCTTCTAGAAGGTTTACATGATTTCGTAAAAAACACGAGTTTTTAGAAAATGTGTTTTATTTCATAAATGGAATCTACAAAGTATGAACATTCTACGTCAAAACTAATTTCTATAGTTTGCGCATGCATCCGGAAATACGAAAAGGTTACTTCCCCCGTTTTTTAAAATCACAGCTTCTAGAAGGTTTACACGATTTCGTAAAAAACATGAGTTTTTAGAAAATGTGTTTTATTTCCTAAATGGAATCAACAAAGTACGCACATTCTACGTCATAACGAATTTCTATAGTTTGCGCATGCGTTTGGAAATAAGAAAAGCTTACTTCCCCTGTTTTTTAAAATCACAGCTTCTAGAAGGTTTACATGATTTGTTAAAAAACATGAGTTTTTAGAAAATGTGTTTTATTTCACAAATGGAATCAACAAGGTATGCACATTCTACGTCATAACCGCTTTCTATAGTTTGCGCATGCGTCCGGAAATAAGAAAAGCTTACTTCCACCGTTTTTTAAAATCAAAGCGTCTAGAAGGTTTACATGATTTCGTAAAAAACAGGAGTTTTTAGAAAATGTATTTTAGTTCATAAATGGAATCTACAAAGTATGCACATTCTACGTCATAACGACTTTCTATAGTTTGCGCATTCGTCCGGAAATAAGAAAAGCTTTCTTCCACCATTTTTTAAAATCACAGCTTCTAGAAGGTTTACATGATTTCTTAAAAAACACGAGTTTTTAGAAAATGTGTTTTATTTCATAAATGGAATCAACAAAGTATGCACATTCTACGTAATAACGACTTTCTATAGTTTCCGCATTCGACCGGAAATAAGAAAAGCTTACTTCCACCGTTTTTTAAAATCACAGCTTCTAGAAGGTTTACATGATTTCGTAAAAAACACGAGTTTTTAAAAAATGTGTTTTATTTCATAAATGGAATCAACAAAGTATGCACATTCTACGTCATAACGACTTTCTATAATTTTCGCATTCGTCCGGAAATAAGAAAAGCTTACTTCCACCATTTTTTAAAATAACAGCTTCTAGAAGGTTTACATGATTTCGTAAAAAACACGAGTTTTTAGAAAATGTGTTTTATTTCATAAATGGAATCTACAAAGTATTCACATTCTACGTCATAACGACTTTCTATAGTTTGCACATTCATCCGGAAATAAGAAAAGCTTACTTCCACTGTTTTTTAAAATCACAGCTTCTAGAACGTTTACATGATGTCTTAAAAAACAAGAGTTTTTAGAAAATGTGTTTTATTTCGTGAATGGAATCAACAAAGTATTAACATTCTACGTAATACCGACTTTCTATAGTTTCCGCATTCGACCAGAAATAAGAAAAGCTTACTTCCACCGTTTTTTAAAATCACATCTTCTAGAAGGTTTACATGATTTCGTAAAAAACACGACTTTTTAGAAAATCTGTTTTATTTCATAAATGGAATCAACATAGTATGCACATTCTACGTCATAAGGACTTTCTATAGTTTGCGCATGCGTACGGAAATAAAAGAAGCTTACTTCCACCGTTTTTCAAAATCACAGCTTCTAGAAGGTTTACATGATTTCTTAAAAAACACGAGTTTTTAGAAAATGTGTTTTATTTCATAAATGGAATCACCAAAGTATGCAAATTCTACGTCATAACGACTTTCTATAGTTTGCGCATGCGTCTGGAAATAAGAAAAGCTTACTTCCACCGTTTTTTAAAATAATAGCTTCTAGAAGGTTTACATGATTTCGTAAAAAACAAGAGTTTTTATAAAATGTGTTTTATTTCATAAATGGAATCTACAAAGTATGCACATTCTACTTCATAATTTCTTTCTATAGTTTGCGCATGCGTCCGGAAATAACAAAAGCTTACTTCCCCCATTTTTTAAAATCACAGCTTCTAGAAGGTTTACATGACTTGGTAAAAAACACGAGTTTTTAGAAAATGTATTTTATTTCATAAATGGAATCTACAAAGTATGCTCATTCTACGTCATAACGATTTTCTATAGTTTGCGCATGCGTCGGGAAATAAGAAAAGCTTACTTCCCCCGTTTTTTAAAATCACAGCTTCTAGAAGGTTTACATGATTTCTTAAAAAACACGAGTTTTTAGAAATTTTGTTTTATTTCACAAATGGAATCAACAAAGCATGCACATTCTATGTCATAACGACTTTCTATAGTTTGCGCATGCCTTTGGAAATAAGAAAAGCTTACTTCCCCCGTTTTTTAAAATCACATCTTCTAGAAGGTTTACATGATTTCGTAAAAAACACGAGTTTTTAGAAAATGTGTTTTATTTCATAAATGGAATCTACAAAGTATGCACATTCTACGTCATAATGACTTTCTATAGTTTGCGCATTCGTCCGGAAATAAGAAAAGCTTACTTCTCCCGTTTTTTAAAATCACAGCTTCTAGAAGGTTTACATGATTTCTTAAAAAACACGAGTTTTTAGAAAATGTGTTTTATTTCATAAATGGAATCAACAAAGTATGCACATTCTATGTCATAACGACTTTCTATAGTTTGCGCATGCCTTTGGAAATAAGAAAAGCTTACTTCCCCCGTTTTTTAAAATCACATCTTCTAGAAGGTTTACATGATTTGGTAAAAAACATGAGTTTTTAGAAAATCTGTTTTATTTCATAAATGGAATCTACAAAGTATGCACACGCTACGTCATAACGATTTTCTATAGTTTCCGCATGCGTCCGGAAATAAGAAAAGCTTACTTCCCCCGTTTTTTAAAATCACAGCTTCTAGAAGGTTTACATGATTTCTTAAAAAACACGAGTTTTTAGAAAATGTGTTTTATTTCATAAATCGAATCAACAAAGAATGCAAATTCTATGTCATAACGACTTTCTATAGTTTGCGCATGCCTTTGGAAATAAGAAAAGGTTACTTCCCCCGTTTTTTAAAATCACAGCTTCTAGAAGGTTTACATGATTTCGTAAAAAACACCAGTTTTTAGAAAATGTGTTTTATTTCATAAATGGAATCAACAAAGTATGCACATTCTACGTCATAACAACTTTCTATAGTTTGCGCATGCGTCCGGAAAAAAGAAAAGCTTACTTCCCCCGTTTTTTAAAATCACAGCTTCTAGAAGGTTTACATCATTTCTTAAAAAACAAGAGTTTTTAGAAAATGTGTTTTATTTCATAAATGGAAACAACAAAGTATGGACATTCTATGTCATAACGACTTTCCATAGTTTGCGCATGCGTCCGGAAATAAGAAAAGCTTACTTCCACCGTTTTTTAAAATCACAGCTTCTAGAAGGTTTACATGATTTCTTAAAAAACACGAGTTTTTAGAAAATGTGTTTTATTTCATCACGACAAAGTATGCACATTCTACGTCATAACGACTTTCTATAGTTTGCGCATTCGTCCGGAAATAAGAAAAGCTTACTTCCACCGTTTTTTAAAATCACAGCTTCTAGAAGGTTTACATGATTTCATAAAAAACACGAGTTTTTAGAAAATGTGTTTTATTTCATAAATTGAAGCTACAAAGTATGCACATTCTACATCATAACGACTTTCTATAGTTTACGCATGCGTCCGGAAATAAGAAAAGCTTACTTCCACCGTTTTGTAAAATCACAGCTTCTAGAAGCTTTACATGATTTCGTAAAAAACACGAGTTTTTAGAAAATGTGTTTTATTTCATAAATGGAATCAACAAAGTATGCACATTCTACGTCATAACGAATTTCTATAGTTTGCGCATGCGTCCGGAAATAAGAAAAGCTTACTTCCACCGTTTTTTAAAATCACAGCTTCTAGAAGGTTTACATGATTTCTTAAAAAACACGAGTTTTTAGAAAATGTGTTTTATTTCATCACGACAAAGTATGCACATTCTACGTCATAACGACTTTCTATAGTTTGCGCATTCGTCCGGAAATAAGAAAAGCTTACTTCCACCGTTTTTTAAAATCACAGCTTCTAGAAGGTTTACATGATTTCATAAAAAACACGAGTTTTTAGTAAATGTGTTTTATTTCATAAATTGAAGCTACAAAGTATGCACATTCTACATCATAACGACTTTCTATAGTTTACGCATGCGTCCGGAAATAAGAAAAGCTTACTTCCACCGTTTTGTAAAATCACAGCTTCTAGAAGCTTTACATGATTTCGTAAAAAACACGAGTTTTTAGAAAATGTGTTTTATTTCATAAATGGAATCAACAAAGTATGCACATTCTACGTCATAACGACTTTCTATAGTTTGCGCATGCGTCCGGAAATAAGAAAAGCTTACTTCCACCGTTTTTCAAAATCACACCTTCTAGAAGGTTTACATGATTTCTTAAAAAACACGAGTTTTTAGAAAATGTGTTTTATTTCATAAATGGAATCAACAAAGTATGCACATTCTACGTCATAACGACTTTCTATAGTTTGTGCATGCGTCCGGAAATAAGAAAAGCTTACTTCCACCGTTTTTTAAAATAATAGTTTCTAGAAGGTTTACATGATTTCGTAAAAAACACGAGTTTTTAGAAAATGTGTTTTATTTCATAAATGGAATCTACAAAGTATGCACATTCTACGTCATAACGACTTTCTATAGTTTGCGCATGCGTCCGGAAATAAGAAAAGCTTACTTCCCCCGTTTTTTAAAATCACAGCTTCTAGAAGGTTTACATGATTTGGTAAAAAACACGAGTTTTTAGAAAATGTGTTTTATTTCAAAAATGGAATCTACAAAGTATGCACATTCTATGTCATAATGACTTTCTATAGTTTGCGCATTTGTCCGGAAATAAGAAAAGCTTACTTCCACCGTTTTTTAAAATCACAGCTTCTAGAAGGTTTACGAGATTTTGTAAACAACACGAGTTTTTAGAAAATGTGTTTTATTTCATAAATGGAATCTACAAAGTATGCACATTCTACGTCATAACGACTTTCTATAGTTTGCGCATTCATCCGGAAATAAGAAAAGCTTACTTCCACCGTTTTTTAAAATCACAGCTTCTAGAAGGTTTACATGATTTCTTAAAAAAAATGAGTTTTTAGAAAATGTGTTTTATTTCTTGAATGGAATCAACAAAGTATGCACATTCTACGTAATAACGACTTTCTATAGTTTCCGCATTCGACCGGAAATAAGAAAAGCTTACTTCCACCGTTTTTTAAAATCACAGCTTCTAGAAGGTTTACATGATTTCGTAAAAAACACGACTTTTTATAAAATTTGTTTTATTTCATAAATGGAATCAACATAGTATGCACATTCTATGTCATAAGGACTTTCTATAGTTTGTGCATACGTCCAGAAATAAGAAAAGCATACTTCCACCGTTTTTCAAAATCACAGCTTCTAGAAGGTTTACATGATCTCTTAAAAAACACGAGTTTTTAGAAAATGTGTTTTATTTCGTGAATGGAATCTACAAAGTATGCACATTCTATGTCATAAGGACTTTCTATAGTTTGCGCATGCTTCCGGAAATAAGAAAAGCTTACTTCCACCGTTTTTTAAAATCAAAGCTTCTAGAAAGTTTACATGATTTCGTAAAAAAAACGAGTTTTTAGAAAATGTGTTTTATTTCACAAATGGAATCTACAAAGTATGCACATTCTACGTCATAACGACTTTCTATAGTTTACGCATGCATCCGGAAATAAGAAAAGCTTACCTCCACCGTTTTTTAAAATAACAGCTTCTAGAAGGTTTACATGATTTTGTAAAAAACACGAGTTTTTAGAAAATGTGTTTTATTTCATAAATGGAATCAACAAAGTATGCAGATACTACGTCATAACGACTTTCTATAGTTTGCGCATGCGTCCGGAAATAAGAAAAGCTTACATCCACCATTTTTTAAAATCACAGCTTCTAGAAGGTTTACATGATTTCATAAAAAACACGAGTTTTTAGAAAATGTGTTTTATTTCATAAATTGAATCTACAAAGTATGCACATTCTACATCATAACGACTTTCTATAGTTTGCGCATGCGTCCGGAAATAAGAAAAGCTTACTTCCACCGTTTTGTAAAATCACAGCTTCTAGAAGCTTTACATGATTTCGTAAAAAACACGAGTTTTTAGAAAATGTGTTTTATTTCATAAATGGAATCAACAAAGTATGCACATTCTACTTCATAACGACTTTCTATAGTTTGCGCATGCGTCCGGAAATAAGAAAAGCTTACTTCCACCGGTTTTTAAAATCACAGCTTCTAGAAGCTTTACATGATTTCGTAAAAAACACGAGTTTTTAGAAAATGTGTTTTATTTCATAAATGGAATCAACAAAGTATGTACATTCTACGTCATAACGATTTTCTATAGTTTGCGCATGCGTCCGGAAATAAGAAAAGCTTACTTCCACCACTTTTTAAAATCACAGCTTCTAGAAGCTTTACATGATTTCGTAAAAAACACGAGTTTTTAGAAAATGTGTTTTATTTCATAAATGGAATCAACAAAGTATGTACATTCTACGTCATAACGACTTTCTATAGTTTGCGCATGCGTCCGGAAATAAGAAAAGCTTACTTCCACCGTTTTTTAAAATCACAGCTTCTAGAAGGTTTACATGATTTCGTAAAAAACACGAGTTTTTAGAAAATGTGTTTTATTTCATAAATGGAATCAACAAAGTATGCACATTCTACGTCATAACGACTTTCTATAGTTTGCGCATGCGTCCGGAAATAAGAAAAGCTTACTTCCACCGGTTTTTAAAATCACAGCTTCTAGAAGCTTTACATGATTTCGTAAAAAACACGAGTTTTTAGAAAATGTGTTTTATTTCATAAATGGAATCAACAAAGTATGTACATTCTACGTCATAACGATTTTCTATAGTTTGCGCATGCGTCCGGAAATAAGAAAAGCTTACTTCCACCGTTTTTTAAAATCACAGCTTCTAGAAGGTTTACATGATTTGGTAAAAAACACGAGTTTTTAGAAAATGTGTTTTATTTCATAAATGGAATCTACAAAGTATGTACATTCTACGTCATAACGACTTTCTATAGTTTGCGCATGCGTCCGGAAATAAGAAAAGCTTACTTCCACCGTTTTTTAAAATCACAGCTTCTAGAAGGTTTACATGATTTCGTAAAAAACACGAGTTTTTAGAAAATGTGTTTTATTTCATAAATGGAATCTACAAAGTATGCACATTCTACGTCATAACGACTTTCTATAGTTTGCGCATGCGTCCGGAAATAAGAAAAGCTTACTTCCCCCGTTTTTTAAAATCACAGCTTCTAGAAGGTTTACATGATTTGGTAAAAAACACGAGTTTTTAGAAAATGTGTTTTATTTCATAAATGGAATCAACAAAATATGCACATTCTACATCATAACGACTTTCTATAGTTTGCGCATGCGTTCGGAAATAAGAAAAGCTTACTTCCCCCGTTTTTTAAAATCACACCTTCCAGAAGGTTTACATGATTTCTTAAAAAACACGAGTTTTTAGAAAATGTGTTTTATTTCATAAATGGAATCAACAAAGTATGCACATTCTACGTCATAATGACTTTCTATAGTTTGCGCATGTGTTTGGAAATAAGAAAAGCTTACTTCCCCCGTTTTTTACAATCACAACTTCTAGAAGGTTTACATGATTTGTTAAAAACACGAGTTTTTAGAAAATGTGTTTTATTTCATAAATGGAATCTACAAAGTATGCACATTCTACGTCATAACTACTTTCTATAGTTTGCGCAAACGTCCGGAAATAAGAAAAGCTTACTTCCCCCGTTTTTTAAAATCATAGCTTCTAGAAGGTTTACATGATTTCGTAAAAAACTCGAGTTTTTAGAAAATGTGTTTTATTTTATAATTGGAATCTACAAAGTATGCACATTCTACGTCATAACGACTTTCTATAGTTTGCGCATGCGTCCGGAAATAAGAAATGCTTACTTCCCCCGTTTTTTAAAATCACAGCTTCTAGAAGGTTTACATGATTTCTTAAAAAACACGAGTTTTTAGAAAATGTGTTTTATTTCATAAATGGAATCAACAAAGTATGCACATTCTACATCATAAAGACTTTCTATAGTTTGTGCATGCGTTTGGAAATAAGAAAAGCTTACTTCCCCCGTTTTTTAAAATCACAACTTCTAGAAGGTTTACATGATTTCGTAAAAAACACGAGTTTTTAGAAAATATGTTTTATTTCATAAATGGAATCAACAAAGTATGCACATTCTACGTCATAACGACTTTCTATAGTTTGTGCATGCGTACGGAAATAAGAAAAGCTTACTTCCCCGTTTTTTAAATCACAGCTTCTAGAAGGTTTAAATGATTTCGTAAAAAACATGAGTTTTTAGAAAATCTGTTTTATTTCATAAATGGAATCAACAAAGTATGCAGATTCTACGTCATTACAACTTTCTATAGTTTGCGCATGCGTTTGGAAATAAGAAAAGCTTACTTCCCCCGTTTTTTAAAATCACAGCTTCTAGAGGGTTTACATGATTTCGTAAAAAACACGAGTTTTTAGAAAATGTGTTTTATTTTATAAATGGAATCTACAAAGTATGCACATTCTACGTCATAACGACTTTCTATAGTTTGCGCATGCGTCCAGAAATAAGAAAAGCTTACTTCCCCCGTTTTTTAAAATCAGAGCTTCTAGAAGGTTTACATGATTTGTTAAAAAACACGAGTTTTTAGAAAATGCGTTTTATTTCATAAATGGAATCAACAAAGTATGCACATTCTACCTCATAACGACTTTCTATAGTTTGCGCATGCGTTTGGAAATAAGAAAAGCTTACTTCCCCCGTTTTTTAAAATCACAGCTTCTAGAAGGTTTACATGATTTCTTAGAAAACACGAGTTTTTAGAAAATGTGTTTTATTTCTTAAATGGAATCAACAAAGTATGCACATTCTATGTCATAACGACTTTCTATAGTTTGCGCATGCGTTTGGAAATAAGAAAAGATTACTTCCCCCGTTTTTAAAAATCACAGCTTCGAGAAGGTTTACATGATTTCTTAAAAAACACGAGTTTTTAGAAAATGTGTTTTATTTCATAAATGGAATCAACAAAGTATGCACATTCTAAGTCATAACGACTTTCTATAGTTTGCGCATGCGTTTGGAAATAAGAAAAGCTTACTTCCCCCGTTTTTTAAAATCACAGCTTCTAGAAGGTTTACATGATTTGTTAAAAAACACGAGTTTTTAGAAAGTGCGTTTTATTTTATAAATGGAATCAACAAAGTATGCACATTCTACGTCATAAAAACTTTCTATAGTTTGCGCATGCGTTTGGAAATAAGAAAAGCTTACTTCCCCCGTTTTTTAAAATCACAACTTCTAGAAGGTCTACATGATTTGTTAAAAAACACGAGTTTTTAGAAAATGTGTTTTATTTCATAAATGGAATCTACAAAGTATGCACATTCTACGTCATAACGACTTTCTATAGTTTGCGCATGCGTCCGGAAATAAGAAAACCTTACTTCCCCCGTTTTTTAAAATCACAGCTTCTAGAAGGTTCACATGATTTCGTAAAAAACATGAGTTTTTAGAAAATGTGTTTTATTTTATAAATGGAATCTACAAAGTATGCACATTCTACGTCATAACGACTTTCTATAGTTTGCGCATGTGTCCGGAAATAAGAAAAGCTTACTTCCCCCATTTTTTAAAATCACAGCTTCTAGAAGGTTTACATGATTTGTTAAAAAACACGAGTTTTTAGAAAACGTGTTTCATTTCATAAATGGAATCAACAAAGTATGCACAGTCTACGTCATAACGACTTTCTATAGTTTGCGCATGCGTTTGGAAATAAGAAAAGCTTACTTCCCCCGTTTTTTAAAATCACAACTTGTAGAAGGTTTACATTATTTGTTAAAAAACACGAGTTTTTAGAAAATGTGTTTTCTTTCATAAATGGAATCAACAAAGTATGCACATTCTACGTCATAACGACTTTCTATAGTTTGCGCATGCTTCCGGAAATAAGAAAAGCATACTTCCACCGTTTTTTAAAATCACAGCTTCTAGAAGGTTTACATGATTTCGTAAAAAACACGAGTTTTTAGAAAATGTGTTTTATTTCATAAATGGAATCAACAAAGTATGCACATTCTACGTCATAACGACTTTGTATAGTTTGCGCATGCGTCCGGAAATAAGAAAAGCTTACTTCCCCCGTTTTTTAAAATCACAGCTTCTAGAAGGTTTACATGATTTCTTAAAAAACTCGAGTTTTTACAAAATGTGTTTTATTTCATAAATGGAATCAACAAAGTATGCACATTCTACGTCATAACGACTTTTTATAGTTTGCGCATGCGTTTGGAAATAAGAAAAGCTTACTTCCCCCGTTTTTTAAAATCACAGCTTCTAGAAGGTTTACATGATTTCATAAAAAACACGAGTTTTTAGAAAATGTGTTTTATTTCATAAACGGAATCAACAAAGTATGCACATTCTATGTCATAACGACTTTCTATAGTTTGCGCATGCGTCCGGAAATAAGAAAAGCTTACTTCCACCAATTTTTAAAATCACATCTTCTAGAAGGTTTACATGATTTCTTAAAAAACACGAGTTTTTAGAAAATGTGTTCTATTTCATAAATGGAATCAACAAAGTATGCACATTCTACGTGATATCGACTTTCTATAGTTTGCGCATGCGTCCGGAAATAAGAAAAGCTTACTTCCCCCGTTTTTTAAAATCACACCTTCCCGAAGGTTTACATGATTTCTTAAAAAACATGAGTTTTTAGAAAATGTGTTTTATTTCACAAATGGAATCAAGTATGCACATTCTACGTCATAACGAATTTCTATAGTTTGCGCATGCGTTTGGAAATTAGAAAAGCTTACTTCCCCCGTTTTTTAAAATCACAACTTCTAGAAGGTTTACATGATTTGTTAAAAAACACGAGTTTTTAGAAAATGTGTTTTATTTCTTAAATGGAATCTACAAAGTATGCACATTCTACGTCATAACGACTTTCTATAGTTTGCGCATACGTCTGGAAATAAGAAAAGCTTACTTCCCCCGTTTTTTAAAATCACAGCTTCTAGAAGGTTTACATGATTTCGTAAAAAACACGAGTTTTTAGAAAATGTGTTTTATTTTATAAATGGAATCTACAAACTATGCACATTCTACGTCATAACGACTTTCTATAGTTTGTGCATGCGTCCGGAAATAAGAAAAGCTTACTTCCCCCCGTTTTTTAAAATCACAGCTTCTAGAAGGTTTACATGATTTGTTAAAAAACAAGAGTTTTTAGAAAATGTGTTTTATTTCATAAGTGGAATCAACAAAGTATGCACATTCTATGTCAAAACGACTTTCTATCGTTTGCGCATGCGTCCGGAAATAAGTTAAGCTTACTTCCACCGTTTTTTAAAATAATAGCTTCTAGAAGGTTTACATGATTTCGTAAAAAACACGAGTTTTTAGAAAATGTGTTTTATTTCATAAATGGAATCAACGAAGTATGCACATTCTACGTCATAATGAATTTCTATAGTTTGCGCATAAAAACACGAGTTTTTAGAAAATGTGTTTTATTTTATAAATGGAATCAACAAAGTATGCACATTCTATGTCATAACGACTGTCTATAGTTTGCACATGCGTTTGGAAATAAGAAAAGCTTACTTCCCGCGTTTTTTAAAATCACAAATTCTAGAAGGTTTACATGATTTCGTAAAAAACACGAGTTTTTAGAAAATGTGTTTTATTTCATAAATGGAATAAACAAAGTATGCACATTCTACGTCATAACGACTTTCTATAGTTTTTGCATGCGTCCGGAAATAAGAAAAGCTTACTTCCCCCGTTTTTTAAAATCACAGCTTCTAGAAGGTTTACATGATTTCGTCAAAAACACGAGTTTTTAGAAAATGTGTTTTATTTTATAAATCGAATCTACAAAGTATGCACATTCTACGTCATAATGACTTAATATAGTTTGCGCATGTGTCCGGAAATAAGAAAAGCTTACTTCCCCATTTTTTTCAAATCACAGCTTCTAGAAGGTTTACATGATTTGTTAAAAAACACGAGTTTTTAGAAAATGTGTTTTTATTTCATAAATGGAATCTACAAAGTATGCACATTCTACGTCATAACGACTTTCTATAGTTTGCGCATGTGTCCGGAAATAAGAAAAGCTTACTTCCACCGTTTTTTAAAATCACAGCTTCTAGAAGGTTTACATGATTTTGTAAAAAACACGATTTTTTAGAAAATGTGTTTTATTTCATAAATGGAATCTACAAAGTATGCAAATTCTATGTCATAACGACTTTCCATAGTTTGCGCATTCGTCCGGAAATAAGAAAAGCTTACTTCCACTGTTTTATAAAATCACAGCTTCTAGAAGGTTTACATGATTTCGTAAAAACCACGAGTTTTTAGAAAATGTGTTTTTTTTCATAAATGGAATCCAGAAAGTATGCACATTCTACGTCATAACGACTTTCTATAGTTTGCACATTCATCCGGAAATAAGAAAAGCTTACTTCCACCGTTTTTTAAAATCACAGCTTCTAGAAGGTTTACATGATTTGTTAAAAAACACGAGTTTTTAGAAAATGTGTTTTATTTCATAAATGGAATCAACAAAGTATGCAAATTCTACGTAATAACGACTTTCTATAGTTTCCGCATTCGACCGAAAATAAGAAAAGCTTACTTCGACCGTTTTTTAAAATCACAGCTTCTAGAAGGTTTACATGATTTTGTAAAAAACATGAGTTTTTAGAAAATGTGTTTTATTTCGTAAATGGAATCAACAAAGTATGCACATTCTACGTCATAAGGACTTTCTATAGTTTGCGCATGCGTCCGGAAATAAGAAAAGCTTACTTCCACCGTTTTTCAAAATCACAGCTTCTAGAAGGTTTACATGATTTCTTAAAAAACACGAGTTTTTAGAAAATATGTTTTATTTCATAAACGGAATCAACAAAGTATGCACATTCTACGTCATAACGACTTTCTATAATTTGCGCATGCGTCCGGAAATAAGAAAAGCTTACTTCAACCGTTTTTTAAAATCACAGCTTCTAGAAGGTTTACATCATTTCGTAAAAAACACGAGTTTTTAGAAAATGTGTTTTATTTCATAAATGGAATCTACAAAGTATGCACATTCTACATCATAACGACTTTCTTTAGTTTGCACATGCGTTTGGAAATAAGAATAGCTTACTTCCCCCGTGTTTTAAAATCACAGCTTCTAGAAGGTTTACATGATTTGTTAAAAAAAACGAGTTTTTAGAAAATGTGTTTTATTTCATAAGTGGAATCAACAAAGTATGCACATTCTATGTCAAAACGACTTTCTATAGTTTGCGCATGCGTCCGGAAATAAGTTAAGCTTACTTCCACCGTTTTTTAAAATAATAGCTTCTAGAAGGTTTACATGATTTCGTAAAAAACACGAGTTTTTAGAAAATGTGTTTTATTTCATAAATGGAATCAACAAAGTATGCACATTCTACGTCATAATGAATTTCTATAGTTTGCGCATGCATCCGGAAATAAGAAAAGCTTACTTCCCCCGTTTTTTAAAATCACAGCTTCCGGAAGGTTTACATGATTTCGTAAAAAACAAGAGTTTTTAGAAAATGTGTTTTATTTCATAAATGGAATCTACAAAGTATGCACATTCTACGTCATAACGACTTTCTATAGTTTGCGCATGCGTCCGGAAATAAGAAAAGCTTACTTCACCCGTTTTTTAAAATCACAGCTTCTAGAAGGTTTACATGATTTCTTAAAAAACACGAGTTTTTAGAAAATGTGTTTTATTTCATAAATGGAATCAACAAAGTATGCACATTCTATGTCATAACGACTTTCTATAGCTTGTGCATGCCTCCAGAAATAAGAAAAGCTTACTTCCCCCGTTTTTTAAAATCACAGCTTCTAGAAGGTTTACATGATTTCGTAAAAAACATGAGTTTTTACAAAATGTGTTTTATTTCATAAATGGAATCAACAAAGTATGCACATTCTACGTCATAACGACTTTCTATAGTTTGCGCATGCGTCCGGAAATAAGAAAAGCTTACTTCCCCCGTTTTTTAAAATCACAGCTTCTAGAAGGTTTACATGATTTCTTAAAAAACACGAGTTTTTAGAAAATGTGTTTTATTTCATAAACGGAATCAACAAAGTATGCACATTCTACGTCATATCGACTTTCTATAGTTTGCGCATGCGTTTGGAAATAAGAAAAGCTTACTTCCCCCATTTTTTAAAATCACAGCTTCTAGAAGGTTACATGATTTCTTAAAAAACACGAGTTTTTTGAAAATATGTTTTATTTCATAAATGGAATCAACAAAGTATGCACATTCTACGTCATAACGACTTTCTATAATTTGCGGATGCGTCCGGAAATAAGAAAAGCTTACTTCCACCGTTTTTTAAAATCACAGCTTCTAGAAGGTTTAGATCATTTCGTAAAAAACACGAGTTTTTAGAAAATGTGTTTTATTTCATAAATGGAATCTACAAAGTATGCACATTCTACATCATAACGACTTTCTTAAGTTTGCGCATGCGTCCGGAAATAAGAAAAGCTTACTTCCACCGTTTTTTAAAATCACAGATTCTTGAAGGTTTACATGATTTCGTAAAAAACATGAGTTTTTAGAAAATGTGTTTTATTTCATAAATGGAATCTACCAAGTATGCACATTCTACGTCATAACGGCTTTCTATAGTTTCTGCATGCGTCCGGAAATAAGAAAAGCTTACTTCCCCCGTTTTTTGAAATCACAGCTTCCAGAAGGTTTACATGATTTCTTAAAAAACACGAGTTTTTAGAAAATATGTTTTATTTCTTAAATGTAATCAACAAAGTATGCACATTCTACGTCATAACGACTTTCTATAGTTTGCGCATGCGTTTGGAAATAAGAAAAGCTTACTTCCGCCGTTTTTTAAAATCGTAGCTTCTAGAAGGTTTACATGATTTCTTAAAAAACACGAGTTTTTAGAAAATGTGTTTTATTTCATAAATGGAAACAACAAAGTATGCACATTCTACGTCATAACGACTTTCTATAGTTTGCGCATGCGTCCGGAAATAAGAAAAGCTTACTTCCACCATTTTTTAAAATCACAGCTTCTAGAAGGTTTACATGATTTCTTAAAAAACACGAGTTTTTAGAAAATGTGTTTTATTTCATCAATGGAATGGACAAACTATGCACACTCTACATCATAACGACTTTCTATAGTTTGCGCATTCGTCCGGAAATAAGAAAAGCTTACTTCCATCGTTTTTTAAAATCACAGCTTCTAGAAGGTTTACATCATTTCGTAAAAAACACGAGTTTTTAGAAAATGTGTTTTATTTCATAAATGGAATCTACAAAGTATGCACATTCTACGTCATAACGACTTTCTTTAGTTTGCGCATGCGTCCGGAAATAAGAAAAGCTTACTTCCACCATTTTTTAAAATCACAGCTTCTTGAAGGTTTACATGATTTCGTAAAAAACACGAGTTTTTATAAAAATGTGTTTTATTTCATAAATGGAATCAACAAAGTATGCACATTCTATGTCATAACAACTTTCTATAGTTTGCGCATGCGTTTACAAATAAGAAAAGCTTACTTCCCCCGTTTTTTAAAATCACAGCTTCTAGAAGGTTTACATGATTTCGTAAAAAACATGAGTTTTTAGAAAATGTGTTTTATTTCATAAATGGAATCAACAAAATATGCACATTCTACATCATAACGACCTTCTATAGTTTGCGCATGCATTTGGAAATAAGAAAAGCTTACTTCCCCCTTTTTTTAAAATCAAAGCTTCCAGAAGGTTTACATGATTTCTTAAAAAACACGAGTTTTTAGAAAATGTGTTTTATTTCATAAATGGAATCTACAAAGTATGCACATTCTACGTCATAACGACTTTCTATAGTTTGAGCATGCGTCCGGAAATAAGAAAAGCTTACTTCCACCGTTTTTTAAAATCACAGCTTCTATAAGTTTTACATGAGTTCGTAAAAAACATGACTTTTTAGAAAATCTGTTTTATTTCATAAATGGAATCTACAAAGTATGCACATTCTATGTCATAACGACTTTCAATAGTTTGCGCATGCGTCCGGAAATAAGAAAAGCTTGCTTCCACCGTTTTTTAAAATCACAGCTTCTAGAAGTTGCACCTGATTTCGTAAAAAACACGAGTTTTACGAAAATGTGTTTTATTTCATTAATGGAATCTACAAAGTATGCAAATTCTACATCGTAACGACTTTCTATTGTTTGCGCATGCGTTTGGAAATAAGAAAAGCTTACCTCCCCCGTTTTTTAAAATCATAGCTTCTAGAAGGTTTACATGATTTCGTAAAAAACACGAGTTTTAAGAAAATGTGTTTTATTTCATTAATGCAATCTACAAAGTATGCACATTCTACGTCGTAACGACTTTCTATTGTTTGCGCATGCGTTTGGAAATAAGAAAAGCTTACTTCCCCCGTTTTTTAAAATCACAGTTTCTAGAAGGTTTACATGATTTCGTAAAAAACACGAGTTTTTAGAAAATGTGTTTTATTTCATAAATGGAATCAACAAAGTATGCACATTCTACGTCATAACGACTTTCTATAGTTTTCGCATGCGTTTGGAAATAAGAAAAGCTTACTTCCCCCATTTTTTAAAATCACAGCTTCTAGAAGGTTTACATGATTTCGTAAAAAACATGAGTTTTTAGAAAATGTGTTTTATTTCATAAATGGAATCAACAAAGTATGCACATTCTACATCATAACGACCTTCTATAGTTTGTGCATGCATTTGGAAATAAGAAAAGCTTACTTTCCCCGTTTTTTAAAATCAAAGCTTCTAGAAGGTTTACATGATTTCTTACTAAACACGAGTTTTTAGAAAATGTGTTTTATTTCATCAATGGAATCAACAAAGTATGCACATTCTATGTCATAACGACTTTCTATAGTTTGCGCATGCGTCCGGAAATAAGAAAAGCTTACCTCCCACGTTTTTTAAAATCACAGATTCTAGAAGTTTTGCATGATTTCTTAAAAAACATGAGTTTTTAGAAAATGTGTATTATTAAATAAATGGAATCAACAAAGTATGCACATTCTACGTCATAATGACTTTCTATAGTTTGTGCATGCGTTTGGAAATAAGAAAAGCTTACATCCCCCGTTTTTTAAAATCATAGCTTCTAGAAGGTTTACATGATTTCTTAAAAAACACGAGTTTTAGAAAATGTGTTTTATTTCATAAATGGAATCAACAAAGTATGCACATTCTACGTCATAACGACTTTCTATAGTTTGCGCATGCATCCGGAAATAAGCAAAGCTTACTTCCACCATTTTTTAAAATCACAGCTTCTAGAAGGTTTACATGATTTCGTAAAAAACACGACTTTTTAGAAAATGTGTTTTATTTCATAAATGGAATCATCAAAGTATGCACATTCTACATCATAACGACTTTCTATAGTTTGCGCATGCGTTCGCAAATAAGAAAAGCTTACTTCCACCGTTTTTTAAAATCACAGCTTCTAGAAGGTTTACATGATTTAGTAAAAAACACGAGTTTTTAGAAAATGTGTTTTATTTCATAAATGGAATCTACAAAGTATGCACATTCTACGTCATAACAACTTTCTATAAATTGCGCATGCGTCCGGAAATAAGAAAAGCTTACTTCCACCGTTTTTTAAAATCACAGCTTCTATAAGGTTTACATGAGTTCGTAAAAAACACGAGTTTTTAGAAAATGTGTTTTATTTCATAAATGGAATCTACAAAGTATACACATTCTATGTCATAACGACTTTCTATAGTTTGCGCATGCGTCCAGAAATAAGAAAAGCTTACTTCCCCCGTTTTGTAAAATCACAGCTTCTAGAAGCTTTACATGATTTATTAAAAAACATGAGTTTTTAGAAAATGCGTTTTATTTCAAAAATGGAATCAACAAAGTATGTACATTCTACATCATAAAGACTTTCTATAGTTTGAGCATGCGTTTGGAAATAAGAAAAGCTTACTTCCCCCGTTTTTTAAAATCACAGCTTCTAGAAGGTTTACATGATTTCATAAAAAACACGAGTTTTTAGAAAATGTGTTTTATTTCATAAATGGAATCAAAAAAGTATGCACATTCTAGGTCATAACGACTTTCTATAGTTTGCGCATGCGTCCGCAAATAAGAAAAGCTTACCTTCACCGTTTTTTAAAATCACAGTTTCTAGAAGGTTTATATGATTTTGTAAAAAACAAGAGTTTTTAGAAAATGTGTTTTATTTCATAAATGGAATCTAGAAAGTATGCACATTCTACGTCATAACGACTTTCTATAGTTTGTGCATGCGTCCGGAAATAAGAAACGCTTACTTCCACCGTTTTTTAAAATCACAGCTTCTAGAAGGTGTACATGATTTCGTAAAAAACACGAGTTTTTAGAAAATGTGTTTTATTTCATAAATGGAATCAACAAAGTATGCACATTCTACGTCATAATGACTTTCTATAGTTTTCGCATGCGTTTGGAAATAAGAAAAGCTTACATCCCCCATTTTTTAAAATCACAGCTTCTAGAAGGTTTACATGATTTCGTAAAAAACACGAGTTTCTAGAAAATGTGTTTTATTTCATAAATGGAATCTCCAAAGTATGCAAATTCTACGTCGTAACGACTTTCTATAGTTTGTGCATGCGTCCGTAAATAAGAAAATCTTACTTCCACCGTTTTTTAAAATAACAGCTTCTAGAAGGTGCACATGATTTCGTAAAAAACACGAGTTTTTAGAAAATGTGTTTTATTTCATAAATGGAATCAACAAAGTATGCACATTGTACGTCATAACGACTTTCTATAGTTTGCGCATTCGTCCGGATATAAGAAAACCTTACTTCCACCGTTTTTTAAAATCACAGCTTCTAGAAGGTTTACATGATTTCATAAAAAACACGAGTTTTTAGAAAATGTGTTTTATTTCATAAAGTGAATCTACAAAGTATGCACATTCTACGTCATAACGACTTTCTAAGGTTTGCGCATGAGTCCGGAAATAAGAAAAGCTTACTTCCCCCGTTTTTTAAAATCAAAGCTTCTAGAAGGTTTACAAGATTTCGTAAAAAACACGAGTTTTTAGAAAATATGTTTTATTTCATAAATGGAATCTACAAAGTATGCATATTCTACGTCATAACGACTTTCTATAGTTTGCGCATGCATCCGGAAATAAGAAAAGCTTACTTCCCCCGTTTTTTAAACTCACGGCTTCTAGAAGGTTTACATGATTTCGTAAAAAACACGAGTTTTTAGAAAATGTGATTTATTTCATAAATGGAATCAACAAAGTATGCACATTCTAGGTCATAACGACTTTCTATAGTTTGCGCATTCGTCCGGAAATAAGAAAAGCTTACTTCCACCGTTTTTTAAAATCACAGCTTCTAGAAGGTTTACATGATTTCGTAAAAAACACGAGTTTTTAGAAAATGTATTTTATTTCATAAATGGAATCTACAAAGTATGCACATTCTACGTCATAAAGACTTTCTATAAATTGCGCATGCGTCCGGAAATAAGAAAAGCTTACTTCCACCGTTTTTTAAAATCACAGCTTCTATAAGGTTTACATGAGTTCGTAAAAAACACGAGTTTTTAGAAAATGTGTTTTATTTCATAAATGGAATCTACAAATTATGCACATTCTATGTCATAACGACTTTCTATAGTTTGCGCATGCGTCCAGAAATAAGAAAAGCTTACTTCCCCCGTTTTGTAAAATCGCAGCTTCTAGAAGCTTTACATGATTTATTAAAAAACATGAGTTTTTAGAAAATGCGTTTTATTTCAAAAATGGAATCAACAAAGTATGTACATTCTACATCATAAAGACTTTCTATAGTTTGAGCATGCGTTTGGAAATAAGAAAAGCTTACTTCCCCCGTTTTTTAAAATCACAGCTTCTAGAAGGTTTACATGATTTCATAAAAAACACGAGTTTTTAGAAAATGTGTTTTATTTCATAAATGGAATCAAAAAAGTATGCACATTCTAGGTCATAACGTCTTTCTATAGTTTGCGCATGCGTCCGCAAATAAGAAAAGCTTACCTCCACCGTTTTTTAAAATCACAGTTTCTAGAAGGTTTACATGATTTCGTAAAAAACACGAGTTTTTAGAAAATGTGTTTTATTTCCTAAATGGAATCTAGAAAGTATGCACATTCTACGTCATAACGACTTTCTATAGTTTGTGCATGCGTCCGGAAATAAGAAAAGCTTACTTCCACCGTTTTTTAAAATCACAGCTTCTAGAAGGTGTACATGATTTCGTAAAAAACAAGAGTTTTTAGAAAATGTGTTTTATTTCATAAATGGAATCAACAAAGTATGCACATTCTACGTCATAACGACTTTCTATAGTTTGCGCATGCGTTTGGAAATAAGAAAAGCTTACATCCCTCGTTTTTTAAAATCACAGCTTCTAGAAGGTTTACATGATTTCGTAAAAAACACGACTTTTTAGAAAATGTGTTTTATTTCATAAATGGAATCTAGAAAGTATGCACATTCTACGTCATAACGACTTTCTATAGTTTGTGCATGCGTCCGGAAATAAGAAAAGCTTACTTCCACCGTTTTTTAAAATCACAGCTTCTAGAAGGTGTACATGATTTCGTAAAAAACACGAGTTTTTAGAAAATGTGTTTTATTTCATAAATGGAATCAACAAAGTATTCACATTCTACGTCATAACGACTTTCTATAGTTTGCGCATGCGTTTGGAAATAAGAGAAGCTTACATCCCCCGTTTTTTAAAATCACAGCTTCTAGAATGTTTACATGATTTCTTAAAAAACACGAGATTTTAGAAAATGTGTTTTATTTCATAAATGGAATCAACAAAGTATGCACATTCTACGTCATAACGACTTTCTATAGTTTGTGCATGCGTCCGGAAATAAGAAAATCTTACTTCCACCATTTTTTAAAATCACAGCTTCTAGAAGGTTTACATGATTTCTTAAAAAACACGAGTTTTTAGAAAATGTGTTTTATTTCATAAATGGAATCAACAAAGTATGCACATTCTACGTCATAATGACTTTCTATAGTTTGCGCATGCGTCCAGAAATAAGAAAAGCTTACCTCCCCAGTTTTTTAAAATCACAGATTCTAGAAGTTTTGCATGATTTCCTAAAAAACAAGAGTTTTTAAAAAAAGTGTTTTATTAAATAAATGGAATCAACAAAGTATGCACATTCTACGTCATAACGACTTTCTGCACTTTTAGCATTCGTCCGGAAATAAGAAAATCTTACTTCCACCGTTTTTTAAAATCACAGCTTCTAGAAGGTTTACATGATTTCGTAAAAAACACGAGTTTTTAGAAAATGTGTTTTATTTCATCAATGGAATCGACAAATTATGCACATTCCACGTCATAACGACTTTCTATAGTTTGCGCATTCGTCCGGAAATAAGAAAAGCTTACTTCCACCGTTTTAAAAAATCACAGCTTCTAGAAGGTTTACATGATTTCGTAAAAAACACGAGTTTTTAGAAAATATGTTTTATTTCATAAATGGAATCAACAAAGTATGCACATTCTACGTCATAACGACTTTCTATAGTTTGCGCTTGCATTTGGAAATAAGAAAAGCTTACTTCCCCCATTTTTTAAAATCACAGCTTCTAGAAGGTTTACATGATTTCTTAAAAAACATGAGTTTTTAGAAAATGTGTTTTATTTCATAAATGGAATCAACAAATAATGCACATTCTACGTCTTAACGACTTTCTATAGTTTGCGCATGCGTCCGGAAATAAGGAAAGATTACTTCCACCGTTTTTTAAAATCACAGCTTCTAAAAGGTTTACATAATTTCGTAGAAAACACGAGTTTTTAGAAAATGTGTTTTATTTCATAAATGGAATTTACAAAGTATGCACATTCTACGTCACAACAACTTTCTATAGTTTGCGCATGCGTCCGAAAATAAGAAAAGCTTACTTCCCCCATTTTTTAAAATCACAGCTTCTAAAAGGTTTACATGAGTTCTTAAAAAACACGAGTCTTTAGAAAATGTGTTTTATTTCGTAAATGGAATCAACAAAGTATGCACATTCTACGTCATAACGACTTTCTATAGTTTATGCATGCGTTTGGAAATAAGAAAAGCTTACTTCCCCCATTTTTTAAAATCACAGCTTCTAGAAGGTTTACATGATTTCTTAAAAAACACGAGTTTTTAGAAAATGTGTTTTATTTCATAAATGGAATCAACAAAGTATGCACATTCTACGTCATAACGACTTTCTATAGTTTGCGCATGCGTCCGGAAATAAGAAAAGCTTACTTCCACCGTTTTTTAAAATCACAGCTTGTAGAAGGTTTACATGGTTTCGTAAAAAACATGCGTTTTTAGAAAATGTGTTTTATTTCATAAATGGAATCTACAAAGTATGCACATTCTACGTCATAACGACTTTCTATAGTTTGTGCATGCGTCCGGAAATAAGAAAAGCTTACTCCCACCGTTTTTCAAAATCACAGCTTCTACAAGGTGTACATGATTTCGTAAAAAACACGAGTTTTTAGAAAATGTGTTTTATTTCATAAATGGAATCAACAATTACGCACATTCTATGTCATAACGAATATCTATAGTTTGCACATGCGTTTGGAAATAAGAAAAGCTTACATCCCACGTTTTTTAAAATCACAGCTTCTAGAAGGTTTACATGATTTCGTAAAAAACACGAGTTTTTAGAAAATGTGTTTTATTTCATAAATGGAATCTACAAACTATGCACATTCTACGTCAGAACGACTTTCTATAGTTTGTGCATGCGTCCGTAAATAATAAAATCTTACTTCCACCGTTTTTTAAAATCACAGCTTCTAGAAGGTTTACATGATTTCGTAAAAAATACGAGTTTTTAGAAAATGTGTTTTATTTCATAAATGGAATCTACAAAGTATGCACATTCTATGTCATAACGACTTTCTATAGTTTGCGCATTCGTCCGGAAATAAGAAAAGCTTACTTCCCCCGTTTTTTAAAATCACAGCTTCTAGAAGGTTTACATGATTTCGTAAAAAACACGAGTTTTTAGAAAATGTGTTTTATTTCATAAATGGAATCTACAAAGTATGCACATTCTACGTCATAACGACTTTCTATAGTTTGCACATGCGTCCGAAAATAAGAAAAGCTTACTTCCACCGTTTTTTAAAATCACAGCTTCTAGAAGGTTTACATGATTTCTTAAAAAACACGAGTTTTTAGAAAATATGTTTTATTTCATAAATGGAATCTACAAAGTATGCACATTCTACGTCATAACGACTTTCTACAGTTTGCGCATTCGTCCGGAAATAAGAAAAGCTTACTTCCCCCGTTTTTTAAAATCACAGCTTCTAGAAGGTTTACATGATTTCGTAAAAAACACGAGTTTTTAGAAAATGTGTTTTATTTCATAAATGGAATCTACAAAGTATGCACATTCTACGTCATAACGACTTTCTATAGTTTGCACATGCGTCCGAAAATAAGAAAAGCTTACTTCCACTGTTTTTTAAAATCACAGCTTCTAGAAGGTTTACATGATTTCTTAAAAAACACGAGTTTTTAGAAAATATGTTTTATTTCATAAATGGAATCTACAAAGTATGCACATTATACTTCATAACGACTTTCTATAGTTTGCGCATGCGTCCGGAAATAAGAAAAGCTTACTTCCACCGTTTTTTAAAATCACAGCTTCTAGAAGGTTTACATGATTTCGTTAAAAACACGAGTTTTTAGAAAATGTGTTTTACTTCATAAATGGAATCTACAAAGTATGAACATTCTACATCATAACGGCTTTCTATAGTTTGCGCATGCGTCCGGAAATAAGAAAAGCTTACTTCCCCCGTTTTTTAAAATCACAGCTTCTAGAAGGTTTACATGATTTCGTAAAAAACACGAGTTTTTAGAAAATGTGTTTTATTTCATAAATGGAATCTACAAAGTATGCACATTCTACATCATAACGGCTTTCTATAGTTTGCGCATGCGTCCGGAAATAAGAAAAGCTTACTTCCCCCGTTTTTTAAAATCACAGCTTCTAGAAGGTTTACATGATTTCTTAAAAAGCACGAGTTTTTAGAAAATGTGTTTTATTTCCTAAATGGAATCAACAAAGTATGCACATTCTACGTCATAACGACTTTCTATTGTTTGTGCATGCGTTTGGAAATAAGAAAAGCTTACTTCCCGCGTTTTTTAAAATCAAGCTTCTAGAAGGTTTACATGATTTCTTAAAAAACACGAGTTTTTATAAAATGTGTTTTATTTCATAAATGGAATCAACAAATTATGCACATTCTACGTCATAACGACTTTCTATAGTTTGCGCATGCGTCTGGAAATAAGAAAATCTTACTTCCACCATTTTTTAAAATCACATCTTCTAGAAGGTTTACATGATTTCCTAAAAAACACGATTTTTTAGAAAATGTGTTTTATTTCATAAATGGAATCAACAAAGTATGCACATTCTACGTCATAACGACTTTCTATAGTTTGCGCATGCGTCCAGAAATAAGAAAAGCTTACCTCCCCAGTTTTTTAAAATCACAGATTCTAGAAGTTTTGCATGATTTCCTAAAAAACAAGAGTTTTTAAAAAAAGTGTTTTATTAAATAAATGGAATCAACAAAGTATGCACATTCTACGTCATAACGACTTTCTGCACTTTTAGCATTCGTCCGGAAATAAGAAAATCTTATCTCCACCGTTTTTTAAAATCACAGCTTCTAGAAGGTTTACATGATTTCGTAAAAAAGACGAGTTATTAGAAAATGTGTTTTATTTCATCAATGGAATCGACAAATTATGCACATTCTACGTCATAACGACCTTCTATAGTTTGCGCTTGCGTTTGGAAATACGAAAAGCTTACTTCCCCCGTTTTTTAAAATCATAGCTTCTAGAAGGTTTACATGACTTCTTAAAAAACACGAGTTTTTAGAAAATGTGTTTTATTTCATAAATGGAATCAACAAAGTATGCACATTCTACGTCATAACGACTTTCTATAGTTTGTGCATGCGTTTGGAAATAAGCAAAGCTTACTTCCCCCGTTTTTTTAAATCACAGCTTCTAGAAGGTTTACATGATTTCTTAAAAAACACGAGTTTTTAGAAAATGTGTTTTATTTCATAAATGGAATCAACAAAGTATGCACATTCTATGTCATAACGACTTTCTATAGTTTGCGCATGCGTCCGAAAATAATAAAAGCTTAGTTCCACCGTTTTTTAAAATCACAGCTTCTAGAAGGTTTACATGATTTTGTAAAAAACACGAGTTTTTAGAAAATGTGTTTTATTTCATAAATGGAATCTACAAAGTATGCACATTCTACGTCATAACGACTTTCTATAGCTTGTGCATGCGTCCAGAAATAAGAAAAGCCTACTTCCACCGTTTTTTAAAATCACAGCTTCTAGAAGGTGTACATGATTTCGTAAAAAACATGAGTTTTTAGAAAATGTGTTTTATTTAATAAATGCAATCTACAAAGTATGCACATACTACGTCATAACGACTTTCTAAGGTTTGCGCATGCGTCCGGAAATATGAAAATCTTACTTCCCCCGTTTTTTAAAATCACATCTTTTAGAAGGTTTACATGATTTCATAAAAAACATGAGTTTTTAGAAAATGTGTTTTATTTCATAAATGGAATCAACAAAGTCTGCACATTCTATGTCATAATGAATTTCTATAGTTTGCGCATTCGTTTGGAAATAAGAAAAACATATTTCCCCCGTTTTTTAAAATCACAGCTTCCAGAAGGTTTACATGATTTATTAAAAAACACGAGTTTTTAGAAAATGTGTTTTATTTCATAAATGGAATCTACAAAGTATGCACATTCTATGTCATAACGACTTTCTATAGTTTGCGCATGCGTCCGGAAATAAGAAAAGCTTAGTTCCCCCGTTTTTTAAAATCACAGCTTCTAGAAGGTTTACATGATTTATTAAAAAACACGAGTTTTTAGAAAATGTGTTTTATTTCATAAATGGAATCAACAAAGTATGTAAATTCTACATCATAACGACTTTCTATACTTTGCGCATGCGTTTGAAAATAAGAAAAGCTTACTTCCCCCGTTTTTTAAAATCACAGCTTCTAGAAGGTTTACATGATTTCGTAAAAAACAAGAGTTTTTAGAAAATGTGTTTTATTTCATAAATGGAATCAACAAAGTATGCACATTCTACGTCATAAGGACTTTATATAGTTTGCGCATGCGTCCGGAAATAAGAAAAGCTTACTTCCACCGTTTTTTAAAATCACAGCTTCTAGAAGGTTTACATGATTTCTTAAAAAACACGAGTTTTTAGAAAATGTGTTTTATTTCATAAATGGAATCAACAAAGTCTGCACATTCTATGTCATAACGAATTTCTATAGTTTGCGCATTCGTTTGGAAATAAGAAAAACTTATTTCCCCCGTTTTTTAAAATCACAGCTTCTAGAAGGTTTACATGATTTATTAAAAAACACGAGTTTTTAGAAAATGTGTTTTATTTCATAAATGGAATCTACAAAGTATGCACATTCTATGTCATAACGACTTTCTATAGTTTGCGCATGCGTCCGGAAATAAGAAAAGCTTACTTCCACCGTTTTTTAAAATCACAGCTTCTATAAGGTTTACATGAGTTCGTAAAAAACACGAGTTTTTAGAAAATCTGTTTTATTTCATAAATGGAATCTACAAAGTATGCACATTCTATGTCATAACGACTGTCTATAGTTTGCGAATGCGTCCGGAAATAAGAAAAGCTTACTTCCCCCGTTTTTTAAAATCACAGCTTCTAGAAGGTTTACATGATTTATTAAAAAACATGAGTTTTTAGAAAATGTGTTTTATTTCAAAAATGGAATCAACAAAGTATGTACATTCTACATCATAACGACTTTCTATAGTTTGAGCATGCGTTTGGAAATAAGAAAAGCTTACTTCCCCCATTTTTTAAAATCACAGCTTCTAGAAGGTTTACATGATTTCGTAAAAAACACGAGTTTTTAGAAAATGTGTTTTATTTCATAAATGGAATCAACAAAGTATGCACATTCTACGTCATAACGACTTTCTATAGTTTGCGCATGCGTTTGGAAATAAGAAAAGCTTACTTCCCCCGTTTTTTAAAATCACAGCTTCTAGAAGGTTTACATGATTTCTTAAAAAACACAAGGTTTTAGAAAATGTGTTTTATTTCATAAATGGAATCAACAAAGTATGCACATTCTACGTCATAACGACTTTCTATAGTTTGCGGATGCGTCTGGAAATAAGAAAAGCTTACTTCCCCCGTTTTTTAAAATCACAGCTTCTAGAAGGTTTACATGATTTCGTAAAAAACACGACTTTTTAGAAAATGTGTTTTATTTCATAAATGGAATCAACAAAGTATGCATATTCTACGTCATAACGACTTTATATAGTTTGCGCATGCGTCTGGAAATAAGAAAAGCTTACTTCCCCCGTTTTTTAAAATCACAGCTTCTGGAAGGTTTACATGATTTCTTAAAAAACATGAGTTTTTAGAAAATGTGTTTTATTTCATGAATGTAATCAACAAAGTATATACTTTCTACGTCATAACGACTTTCTATAGTTTTCGCATGCATTTGGAAATAAGAAAAGCTTACTTCCCCCATTTTTTAAAATCACAGCGTCTAGAAGGTTTACATGATTTGTTAAAAAACATGAGTTTTTAGAAAATGTGTTTTATTTCATAAATGGAATCAACAAAGTATGCACATTCTACGTCATAACGAATTTCTATAGTTTGCGCATGCGTCCGGAAATAAGAAAAGCTTACTTCCACAATTTTTTAAAATCACAGCTTCTAGAAGGTTTACATGATTTCGTAAAAAACACGACTTTTTAGAAAATGTGTTTTATTTCATAAATAGAATCATCAAAGTATGCACATTCTACGTCATAACGACTTTCTATAGTTTGCGCATGCCTCCGCAAATAAGAAAAGCTTACTTCCCCCGTTTTTTAAAATCACAGCTTCTAGAAGGTTTACATGATTTATTAAAAAACACGAGTTTTTAGAAAATGTGTTTTATTTCATAAATGGAATCAACAAAGTATGTACATTCTACGTCATAACGACTTTCTATAGTTTGCGCATGCGTTTGGAAATAAGAAAAGCTTACTTCGCCCATTTTTGAAAATCACAGCTTCTAGAAGGTTTACATGATTTCTTAAAAAACACGAGTTTTTAGAAAATGTGTTTTATTTCATAAATAGAATCTACAAAGTATGCACATTCTATGTCATAACGACTTTCTATAGTTTGCGCATGCGTCCGGAAATAAGAAAAGCTTACTTCCACCGTTTTTTAAAATCACAGCTTCTATAAGGTTTACATGAGTTCGTAAAAAACACGACTTTTTAGAAAATCTGTTTTATTTCATAAATGGAATCTACAAAGTATGCACATTCTATGTCATAACGACTGTCTATAGTTTGCGCATGCGTCCGGAAATAAGAAAAGCTTACTTCCCCCGTTTTTTAAAATCACAGCTTCTAGAAGGTTTACATGATTTATTAAAAAAAACATGAGTTTTTAGAAAATGTGTTTTATTTCAAAAATGGAATCAACAAAGTATGTACATTCTACATCATAACGACTTTCTATAGTTTGAGCATGCGTTTGGAAATAAAAAAAGCTTACTTCCCCCGTTTTTTAAAATCACAGCTTCTAGAAGGTTTACATGATTTCGTAAAAAACACGAGTTCTTAGAAAATGTGTTTTATTTCATAAATGGAATCAACAAAGTATGCACATTCTACGTCATAACGACTTTCTATAGTTTGCGCATTCGTCCGCAAATAAGAAAAGCTTACTTCCACCGTTTTTTAAAATGACAGCTTCTAGAAGGTTTACATGATTTCTTAAAAAACACGAGTTTTTAGAAAATGTGTTTTATTTCATAAATGGAATCAACAAAGTCTGCACATTCTACGTCATAACGAATTTCTATACTTTGCGCATTCGTTTGGAAATAAGAAAAGCTTATTTCCCCCGTTTTTTAAAATCACAGCTTCTAGAAGGTTTACATGATTTATTAAAAAACACGACTTTTTAGAAAATGTGTTTTATTTCATAAATTGAATCATCAAAGTATGCACATTCTACGTCATAACGACTTTCTATAGTTTGCGCATGCGTCCGCAAATAAGAAAAGCTTACTTCCCCCGTTTTTTAAAATCACAGCTTCTAGAAGGTTTACATGATTTCTTAAAAAACACGAGTTTTTAGAAAATGTGTTTTATTTCATAAATGGAATCTACAAAGTATGCACATTCTACGTCATAACGACTTTCTATGGTTTGTGCATGCGTCCGGAAATAAGAAAAGCTTACTTCCACAGTTTTTTAAAATCACAGCTTCTATAAGGTTTACATCAGTTCGTAAAAAACACGAGTTTTTAGAAAATCTGTTTTATTTCATAAATGGAATCTACAAAGTATGCACATTCTACATCATAACGACTTTCTATAGTTTGCGCATGCGTCCGGAAATAAGAAAATCTTACTTTCCCCGTTTTTTAAAATCACAGCTTTTAGAAGGTTTACATGATTTCATAAAAAACATGAGTTTTTAGAAAATGTGTTTTATTTCATAAATGGAATCAACAAAGTATGCACATTCTACGTCATAACGACTTTCTATAGTTTGCGCATGCGTTTGGAAATAAGAAAAGCTTACTTCCCCCGTTTTTTAAAATCACAGCTTCTAGAAGGTTTACATGATTTCGTAAAAAACACGAGTTTTTAGAAAATGTGTTTTATTTCATAAATGGAATCAACAAAGTATGCACATTCTACGTCATAACGACTTTATATAGTTTGCGCATCCGTCTGGAAATAAGAAAAGCTTACTTCCCCTGTTTTTTAAAATCACAGCTTCTAGAAGGTTTACATGATTTCGTAAAAAACACGAGTTTTTAGAAAATGTGTTTTATTTCATAAATGGAATCAACAAAGTATGCACATTCTACGTCATAACGACTTTATATAGTTTGCGCATGCCTCAGGAAATAAGAAAAGCTTACTTCCCCCGTTTTTTAAAATCACAGCTTCTAGAAGGTTTACATGATTTCTTAAAAAACATGAGTTTTTAGAAAATGTGTTTTGTTTCATAAATGGAATCAACAAAGTATACACTTTCTACGTCATAACGACTTTCTATAGTTTTCACATGCGTTTGGAAATAAGAAAAGCTTACTTCCCCCGTTTTTTAAAATCACAGCGTCTAGAAGGATTACATGATTTGTTAAAAAACATGAGGTTTTAGAAAATGTGTTTTATTTCATAAATGGAATCTACAAAGTATGCACATTCTACATCATAACAACTTTCTATAGTTTGCGCATGCGTCCGGAAATAAGAAAATCTTACTTTCCCCGTTTTTTAAAATCACAGCTTCTAGAAGGTTTACATGATTTCATAAAAAACATGAGTTTTTAGAAAATGTGTTTTATTTCATAAATGGAATCAACAAAGTATGCACATTCTACGTCATAACGACTTTCTATAGTTTGCGCATGCGTTTGGAAATAAGAAAAGCTTACTTCCCCCGTTTTTTAAAATCACAGCTTCTAGAAGGTTTACATGATTTCGTAAAAAACACGAGTTTTTAGAAAATGTGTTTTATTTCATAAATGGAATCAACAAAGTATGCACATTCTACGTCATAACGACTTTATATAGTTTGCGCATCCGTCTGGAAATAAGAAAAGCTTACTTCCCCCATTTTTTAAAATCACAGCTTCTAGAAGGTTTACATGATTTCGTAAAAAACACGAGTTTTTAGAAAATGTGTTTTATTTCATAAATGGAATCAAAAAAGTATGCACATTCTACGTCATAACGACTTTATATAGTTTGCGCATGCGTCAGGAAATAAGAAAAGCTTACTTCCCCCGTTTTTTAAAATCACAGCTTCTAGAAGGTTTACATGATTTGTTAAAAAACATGAGTTTTTAGAAAATGTGTTTTGTTTCATAAATGGAATCAACAAAGTATACACTTTCTACGTCATAACGACTTTCTATAGTTTTCGCATGCGTTTGGAAATAAGAAAAGCTTACTTCCCCCGTTTTTTAAAATCACAGCGTCTAGAAGGTTTACATGATTTGTTAAAAAACATGAGGTTTTAGAAAATGTGTTTTATTTCATAAATGGAATCAACAAAGTATGCACATTCTACGTCATAACGACTTTCTATAGTTTGCGCATGCGTTCGGAAATAAGAAAAGCTTACTTCCACCATTTTTTAAAATCACAGCTTCTAGAAGGTTTACATGATTTCGTAAAAAACACGACTTTTTAGAAAATGTGTTTTATTTCATAAATGGAATCTACAAAGTATGCACATTCTACGTCATAATGACTTTATATAGTTTGCGCATCCGTCTGGAAATAAGAAAAGCTTACTTCCCCCATTTTTTAAAATCACAGCTTCTAGAAGGTTTACATGATTTCTTAAAAAACATGAGTTTTTGGAAAATGTGTTTTATTTCATAAATGGAATCAACAAAGTATACACTTTCTACGTCATAACGACTTTCTATAGTTTTCGCATGCATTTGGAAATAAGAAAAGCTTACTTCCCCCGTTTTTGAAAATCACAGCGTCTAGAAGGTTTACATGATTTCTTAAAAAACATGAGTTTTTAGAAAATGTGTTTTATTTCATAAATGGAATCAACAAAGTATGCACATTCTACGTCATAACGACTTTCTATAGTTTGCGCATGCGTCCGGAAATAAGAAAAGCTTACTTCCACCATTTTTTAAAATCAAAGCTTCTAGAAGGTTTACATGATTTCGTAAAAAACACGAGTTTTTAGAAAATGTGTTTTATTTCATAAATAGAATCATCAAAGTATGCACATTCTACGTCATAACGACTTTCTATAGTTTGCGCATGCGTCCGCAAATAAGAAAAGCTTACTTCCCCCGTTTCTTAAAATCACAGCTTCTAGAAGGTTTACATGATTTATTCAAAAACACAAGTTTTTAGAAAATGTGTTTTATTTCATAAATGGAATCAACAAAGTATGTACATTCTACGTCATAACGACTTTCTATAGTTTCTGCATGCGTTTGGAAATAAGAAAATCTTACTTCCCCCGTTTTTTAAAATCACAACTTCTAGAAGGTTTACATGGTTTCTTAAAAAACACGAGTTTTCAGAAAATGTGTTTTATTTCATAAATGGAATCTACAAAGTATGCACATTCTATGTCATAACGACTTTCTATAGTTTGCGCATGCGTCTGGAAATAAGAAAAGCTTACTTCCACAGTTTTTTAAAATCACAGCTTCTATAAGGTTTACATGAGTTCGTAAAAAGCACGAGTTTTTAGAAAATCTGTTTTATTTCATAAATGGAATCTACAAAGTATGCACATTCGACGTCATAACGACTTTCTATAGTTTGCGCATGCATCCGGAAATAAGAAAATCTTACTTTCCCCGTTTTTTAAAATCACAGCTTTTAGAAGGTTTACATAATTTCATAAAAAACATGAGTTTTTAGAAAATGTGTTTTATTTCATAAATGGAATCAACAAAGTATGCACATTCTACGTCATAACGACTTTCTATAGTTTGCGGATGCGTTTGGAAATAAGAAAACTTACTTCCCCCGTTTTTTAAAATCACAGCTTCTAGAAGGTTTACATGATTTCGTAAAAAACACGAGTTTTTAGAAAATGTGTTTTATTTCATAAATGGAATCAACAAAGTATGCACATTCTACGTCATAACGACTTTATATAGTTTGCGCATGCGTCTGGAAATAAGAAAAGCTTACTTCCCCCGTTTTTTAAAATCACACCTTCTAAAAGGTTTACATGATTTCGTAAAATACACGAGTTTTTAGAAAATGTGTTTTATTTCATAAATGGAATCAACAAAGTATGCACATTCTACGTCATAACGACTTTATATAGTTTGCGCATGCGTCTGGAAATAAGAAAAGCTTACTTCCCCCGTTTTTTAAAATCACAACTTCTAGAAGGTTTACATGATTTCGTAAAAAACACGAGTTTTTAGAAAATGTGTTTTATTTGATAAATGGAATCAACAAAGTATGCACATTCTATGTCATAACGACTTTATATAGTTTGCGCATGTGTCTGGAAATAAGAAAAGCTTACTTCCCCCGTTTTTTAAAATCACAGCTTCTAGAAGGTTTACATGATTTCGTAAAAAACACGAGTTTTTAGAAAATGTGTTTTATTTCATAAATGGAATCAACAAAGTATGCACATTCTACGTCATAACGACTTTATATAGTTTGCGCATGCGTCTGGAAATAAGAAAAGCTTACTTCCCCCGTTTTTTAAAATCACAGCTTCTAGAAGGTTTACATGATTTCGTAAAATACACGAGTTTTTAGAAAATGTGTTTTATTTCATAAATGGAATCAACAAAGTATGCACATTCTACGTCATAACGACTTTATATAGTTTGCGCATGCGTCTGGAAATAAGAAAATCTTACTTCCCCCGTTTTTTAAAATCACAGCTTCTAGAAGGTTTACATGATTTCTTAAAAAACATGAGTTTTTAGAAATGTGTTTTATTTCATAAATGGAATCAACAAAGTATACACTTTCTACGTCATAACGACTTTCTATAGTTTTCGCATGCGTCCGGAAATAAGAAAAGCTTACTTGCACCGTTTTTTAAAATCACAGCTTCTAGAAGGTTTACATGATTTATTAAAAAACATGAGTTTTTAGTAAATGTGTTTTGTTTCATAAATGGAATCTACAAAGTATGCACATACTATGTCATAACGACTTTCTATAGTTTGCACATGCGTCCGGAAATAAGAAAAGCTTAGTTCCCCCGTTTTTTAAAATCACAGCTTCTAGAAGGTTTACATGATTTATTAAAAAACACGAGTTTTTAGAAAATGTGTTTTATTTCATAAATGGAATCAACAAAGTATGTACATTCTACATCATAACGACTTTCTATAGTTTGCGCATCCGTTTGGAAATAAGAAAAGCTTACTTCCCCCATTTTTTAAAATCACAGCTTCTAGAAGGTTTACATGATTTCGTAAAAAACACGAGTTTTTAGAAAATGTGTTTTATTTAATAAATGGAATCAACAAACTATGCACATTCTACGTCATAACGACTTTATATAGTTTGCGCATGCGTCTGGAAATAAGAAAAGCTTACTTCCCCCATTTTTTAAAATCACAGCTTCTAGAAGGTTTACATGATTTCTTAAAAAACATGAGTTTTTAGAAAATGTGTTTTATTTCATAAATGGAATCACCAAAGTATACACTTTCTACGTCATAACGACTTTCTATAGTTTTCGCATGCGTTTGGAAATAAGAAAAGCTTACTTCCCCCGTTTTTTAAAATCACAGCGTCTAGAAGGTTTACATGATTTCTTAAAAAACATGAGTTTTAAGAAAATGTGTTTTATTTCATAAATGGAATCAACAAAGTATGCACATTCTACGTCATAACGACTTTCTATAGTTTGCGCATGCGTCCGGAAATAAGAAAAGCTTACTTCCACCATTTTTTAAAATCAAAGCTTCTAGAAGGTTTACATGATTTCGTAAAAAACACGACTTTTTAGAAAATGTGTTTTATTTCATAAATAGAATCATCAAAGTATGCACATTCTACGTCATAACGACTTTCTATAGTTTGCGCATGCGTCCCCAAATAAGAAAAGCTTACTTCCCCCATTTCTTAAAATCACAGCTTCTAGAAGGTTTACATGATTTATTAAAAAACACGAGTTTTTAGAAAATGTGTTTTATTTCATAAATGGAATCAACAAAGTATGTACATTCTACGTCATAACGACTTTCTATAGTTTGCGCATGCGTTTGGAAATAAGGAAAGCTTACTTCCCCCGTTTTTTAAAATCACAACTTCTAGAAGGTTTACATGATTTATTAAAAAACACGAGTTTTTAGAAAATGTGTTTTTTTTCATAAATGGAATCTACAAAGTATGCACATTCTATGTCATAACGACTTTCTATAGTTTGCGCATGCGTCCGGAAATAAGAAAAGCTTACTTCCACAGTTTTTTAAAATCACAGCTTCTATAAGGTTTACATGAGTTCGTAAAAAACACGAGTTTTTAGAAAATCTATTTTATTTCATAAATGGAATCTACAAAGTATGCACATTCTATGTCATAACGACTTTCTATAGTTTGTGCATGCATCCGGAAATAAGAAAATCTTACTTTCCCCGTTTTTTAAAATCACATCTTTTAGAAGGTTTACATGATTTCATAAAAAACATGAGTTTTTAGAAAATGTGTTTTATTTCATAAATGGAATCAACAAAGTATGCACATTCTACGTCATAACGACTTTCTATAGTTTGCGCATGCGTTTGGAAATAAGAAAAGCTTACTTCCCCCGTTTTTTAAAATCACAGCTTCTAGAAGGTTTACATGATTTCGTAAAAAACACGAGTTTTTAGAAAATGTGTTTTATTTGATAAATGGAATCAACAAAGTATGCACATTCTACGTCAGAACGACTTTCTATAGTTTGCGCATTCGTCCGCAAATAAGAAAATCTTACTTTCCCCGTTTTTTAAAATCACATCTTTTAGAAGGTTTACATGATTTCATAAAAAACATGAGTTTTTAGAAAATGTGTTTTATTTCATAAATGGAATCAACAAAGTATGCACATTCTACGTCATAACGACTTTCTATAGTTTGCGCATGCGTTTGGAAATAAGAAAAGCTTACTTCCCCCGTTTTTTAAAATCACAGCTTCTAGAAGGTTTACATGATTTCCTAAAAAACACGAGTTTTTAGAAAATGTGATTTCTTTCATAAATGGAATCAACAAAGTATGCACATTCTACGTCATAACGACTTTCTATATTTTGCGCATGCGTCCGGAAATAAGAAAAGCTTACTTCCACCGTTTTTTAAAATAATAGCTTCTAGAAGGTTTACATGATTTCGTAAAAAACACGAGTTTTTAGAAAATGTGTTTTATTTCATAAATGGAATCTACAAAGTATGCACATTCTATGTCATAACGACTTTCTATAGTTTGTGCATGCATCCGGAAATAAGAAAATCTTACTTTCCCCGTTTTTTAAAATCACATCTTTTAGAAGGTTTACATGATTTAATAAAAAACATGAGTTTTTAGAAAATGTGTTTTATTTCATAAATGGAATCAACAAAGTATGCACATTCTACGTCATAACGACTTTCTATAGTTTGCGCATGCGTTTGGAAATAAGAAAAGCTTACTTCCCCCGTTTTTTAAAATCACAGCTTCTAGAAGGTTTACATGATTTCGTAAAAAACACGAGTTTTTAGAAAATGTGTTTTATTTGATAAATGGAATCAACAAAGTATGCACATTCTACGTCATAACGAATTTATATAGTTTGCGCATGTGTCTGGAAATAAGAAAAGCTTACTTCCCCCGTTTTTTAAAATCACAGCTTCTAGAAGGTTTACATGATTTCGTAAAAAACACGAGTTTTTAGAAAATGTGTTTTATTTCATAAATGGAATCAACAAAGTATGCACATTCTACGTCATAACGACTTTATATAGTTTGCGCATGCGTCTGGAAATAAGAAAAGCTTACTTCCCCCGTTTTTTAAAATCACAGCTTCTAGAAGGTTTACATGATTTCTTAAGAAACATGAGTTTTTAGAAATGTGTTTTATTTCATAAATGGAATCAACAAAGTATACACTTTCTACGTCATAACGACTTTCTATAGTTTTCGCATGCGTCCGGAAATAAGAAAAGCTTACTTCCACCGTTTTTTAAAATCACAGCTTCTAGAAGTTGTACATGATTTCGTAAAAAACACGAGTTTTTAGAAAATGTGTTTTATTTCATAAATGTAATCTACAAAGTATGCACATTCTATGTCATAACGACTTTCTATAGTTTGCGCATGCGTCCGGAAATAAGAAAAGCTTACTTCCACCGTTTTTTAAAATCACAGCTTCTATAAGGTTTACATGAGTTCGTAAAAAACACGAGTTTTTAGAAAATCTGTTTTATTTCATAAATGGAATCTACAAAGTATGCACATTCTATGTCATAATGACTGTCTATAGTTTGCGCATGCGTCCGGAAATAAGAAAAGCTTACTTCCCCCGTTTTTTAAAATCACAGCTTCTAGAAGGTTTACATGATTTATTAAAAAACATGAGTTTTTAGAAAATGTGTTTTATTTCAAAAATGGAATCAACAAAGTATGTACATTCTACATCATAACGACTTTCTATAGTTTGAGCATGCGTTTGGAAATAAGAAAATCTTACTTCCCCCGTTTTTTAAAATCACAGCTTCTAGAAGGTTTACATGATTTCGTAAAAAACACGAGTTTTTAGAAAATGTGTTTTATTTCATAAATGGAATCAACAAAGTATGCACATTCTACGTCAGAACGACTTTCTATAGTTTGCGCATTCGTCCGCAAATAAGAAAAGCTTACTTCCACCGTTTTTTAAAATCACAGCTTCTAGAAGGTTTACATGATTTCGTAAAAAACACGAGTTTTTAGAAAATGTGTTTTATTTCATAAATGGAATCTACAAAGTATGCACATTCTACGTCATAACGACTTTCTATAGTTTGTGCATGCGTCCGGAAATAAGAAAAGCTTACTTCCACCGTTTTTTAAAATCACAGCTTCTAGAAGTTGTACATGATTTCGTAAAAAACACGAGTTTTAGAAAATGTGTTTTATTTCATAAATGGAATCAACAAAGTATGCACATTCTACGTGTTGAGATATTGTAACTTCAAAGAATATTATAATTGTACTTTATTATTCCGGAGATGTTTGATTCCTCCGTAAAGATCTTATTGTATATCCGGAGATGTTTATTCCTCCGTCGGATTTTGGTAACTTGGGTTATTAGACTTCCCTAGTGGGGGTCGGCCCTGTATTTGTTATGTGGGTCAAAGGGTTATTAGAACACCCTAGAGGGGTTGGCCCAGTCAGTTGTAGTGGGGTATTTAACCCATTGGTTAAATACGAGCCTACGTGTATTTGTGTAAAATATATGTCAGTGTAGTGTATAAATAGAGGAGGTGTGTTCCTCATTTGATACACACACTCACTTGAGGATAGAACACTTGTGGAAGAGAGGTCTGCTATTGTGGAGGAGGAGATCATGTCTCAGGGTTTCATCTTTGTATATTGCTCGTCATCTATATTGAGGAAGCTTTGCTGGGTTTTCTACCCCATGAGGGTTTCCCAGGATAAATCTCTGTCTCTTGTGTTTATGCTATGCTTGTTGTTTCTTCAGTGATCCTGTATATGCTATTATTGAGAAATGGAATGTAATGCTACTATTTTCTGTCTTAGCATATTAAATCTTAACATGGTATCAGAGCTAACCTGAAGGAAGGCAAGGTATGGCACTTACGACACTTGCTTTACTTATGACAATTTGAAGGTTAGGGTTTTTCATAGCAAAAACCAATCATCGTGGAAATTTCGCCATAAATCCATTTTGGCGAAGGTTCAGGATCTGAAAAGTTTACAGGTCGAAGATAACATCCCCAGGTACCTTGTGTCCAAAGGGCACCCTCAGATTCATTGCAATTTGTGAGTTATGATCAGTACAAGTTAGGGTTTCTGCCTCTTCCAGATCTCAGTCAAAATCAGGTGACCTTGGAAAAAAGGGCATAACTTGGGCTAGGAAGCTCCAAATGAAATTTCTTAAAAGGTGACAGGTAGTACACAGACTGTACTATCGCAGTAAACTTTTTCAGAGGCTGAAGGTGAACCAGTGACACGTGGAACGCTGTACAAGTGCGCTCTCCTGTTTTATCCCATAAACAGGTCACGTTGCGACACTTGGCATAACTCTCTCTCAGAGAGTCCAATTGAGGTCAGACCTATCAGGATGGAAAGATAACAGGTTGATATATCTCAAGAAAATTTTTCAGAGGCCTAAGTTCAAATAGTGACATGTGGCATGCCGTAGAATTTCGCTCTCCTGTTTTATCCCATAAACAGGTCACATTGCGACACTTGGCATAACTTTCTCTCAGAAAACCCAATTGAGGTCAGACCTATCAGGATGGAAAGATGAAAGGTCAGGCTACTGCAAAAAAAGGGTTTCAGACCCTGTGGAGCAAAAATTTCATATTTATATCAGAAACAATCAGGTGCATATTTCTGTCAAAACATAATTATTTTTGGAGCACCTTTATTCATGGCTTCCGGAATTTAGGGTTTCGGAGAAAGTTAGAATTTTTGGAATTGGAGTCCACGGCTGAATGCTACTCAAGAAAATCGAAATTTAGAGACCAAGATCGAATTTTTTGGTTGGGTGGAAGACCGGGCTTGATCAAACCCCAGTTCGGGATTTTGATCGGAAAGATGGAAAATTAGGGCTTCAGCAAAAGTTGGAATTTTTTAAGTCTGTAACCACGGCTGGAAGCTCCTAAGAAAAATAAGAGTTTAGAGCCTTGGATCGAACCTTTTGTTTGGGCATAAGGGTGGGATTCATCAAACCCTAGTTTGGGATCCTGTCCAGAAGATCCAGAAGTTTCAAAGGCAATTTTCAGGGGTCAAATTTTGGAAATTCCAAAATTGAAGTATGCTAGTTTGATCAGCTCAGCAAGACATATTCTTTCATCCATTCAGAAGTGTGAAAGTCAAAGATTGAATTTTTAGGGTTTCTCTAGAAAACCCTAATCAAGCTCCAGATCAAGTTTCAGGGGGAGTTGAGGCTAAGGCCTTACATAAGAAGACTACAAGAAGTCTCGACAGGTATGACTTAAGGAGGCTCAGGTATGTCTTGAAATCTAATTCTTGATTAAGTTCATGACGTGTTTGTCTTCATATTATTTATTAGTACAATCTTGATTAATGTTAGAATTGTCTTATCACCCTAGTAACAGTATGAATGCATGTGAATGATCAAAGACATTCATTTATTAGGGCTATATGATTGTACTAATGCATTATGATGTTTTGTGAGGTTGATGTTGTCTGCTAACAAGATATAGGTACATCACAAAAGACAAATCAGGTTCCATGACCATGAAAAAATGAAGACAAAGACTCATCCATAATATTTGTTCTACTTACGAGGTATGTATGACTTTGTTATATTATGCTTAACCTATGAGACATGCAGGTTCTAGCTCAGGATCTCTAAATCATTGAAGAGATTGTTTAGGTATGTTGTACATAACTAAGTAGGTATACTAATCCAGGTATGTTTCCCATGAATCTTACCTTGTGTTAGGATCCCTTATGTAAGTATACTTGGTATGATTGGTTATGCTTATTCATAAAGTTAGTAATCAAGGGATTATGCATATTATGTCTTTTATCTTGATTGATGATATGCATGAGTAAAAGAAGACTTCCCTGAAATCTTGAATACTAATGTTTATTAACTATAATCATGACTATACATTTTCAAGATTATTTAGAACTATAATGTTTTGATAACATTTAGAACATACTAATGGGTGTATGTTTGTGTATGAGATCATGAGGATGACACTTGAACATGCACAGTGGTCCAGAATGAATAGAAGTTCAAAAGACATACAGAAGATCAAGCAGGAAGCAACCACACAAACATAAAAGATAAGTATTTGAGTTGTTATTTGAAATAGTAAATGATATTGCCTGTAATAGGTTGTATGCATATTTGTATTCCTAGAATATATGATGCTGAGTGTAAACATTCATAGAGCATTGAACAGTATACTACTAATATGCATATGATTGGTAAGTTGGACAAACATTCCATTGTTGCTTGTCTAGAATGAAACATCTTTGCTGACATGCTGAGAGCTGTGCACACTCTCGATAGTATGTTCTGGTAGAGATGGAAGGCATCTAGATAGCCACTGTATGCATACAGGATATGGGAAAGTGTTGTGCCAAAGTATTGGTCAAAATAGTTGCATAACTATGTAAATGATATCTGTATGCATAATAGATTATCATGTCAATATGATTTGATGATTATGAAGTATTACTAATCATGTACTTAATTTTGATTTGTAGGAAAGATCATGATGAATGATGAACACTGAACAAGCGATGGATGTTAAACAAAACAAAAAAAAAAAGATTTTCAAATCAAACACACTATAGAAGGCTTGTGGCTAGAAGATTCTCTTAGAAAGAAGAAGAGAATCATGATGAGATGTTTGCTCCAAGTGGCTAGATAAGACCATTCTCTTAATGGTGTAATTAAAGAAGAAGTGTGAATCAGGTTCTGTATGGGTTCCCAGGATCGATAGTAATTGATGAGAATACATGTGAGGATTGCATCTTCCTTGGACTTTCAGTCCTAAAGAGAGCCGTAGACATGAGGTCTCTGAGAATAAAGTCCTTAGTGGACAATTGAGGGGATTGGATCATCCCTGGACTTTCAGCCCTAAAGAGAGCCGTAGACGTGAGGTCTCCGAGAATGAAGTCCTTGGTGGACTTGAGGGGATTGGATCATCCCTGGAATTTCAGTCCTAAAGAGAGCCGTAGACGTAAGGTCTCCGAGAATGAAGTCCTCGGTGGACTTGAGGGGATTGGATCATCCCTGGACTTTCAGTCCTAAAGAGAGCCGTAGACGTGAGGTCTCCGAGAATGAAGTCCTTGGTGGACTTGAGGGGATTGGATCATCCCTGTACTTTCAGTCCTAAAGAGAGCCGTAGACGTAAGGTCTCCGAGAATGAAGTCCTCGGTGGACTTGAGGGGATTGGATCATCCCTGGACTTTCAGTCCTAAAGAGAGCCGTAGACGTATGTCTTCGTGAATGAAGTTCTTGGTGAACATGTGAGGGGATTGGATCATCCCTGGACTTCAGTCCGAAAGAAGAGCCGTAGACGTATGTCTTCGTGAATGAATTTCTTGGTGAACATGTGAGGGGATTGGATCATCCCTGGACTTCAGTCCGAAAGAAGAACTGTAGACATATGTCTTCGAGAATGAAGTCCTTGATGGACGGTTGAGGATTAAGTCATCCTTGGACGTGGTCCTAAATGTACGGTGGAGGATTAATTCATCCTTGGACGTGGTCCTAAATGTACGGTTGAGGATTAAGTCATCCTTGGACGTGGTCCTAAATGTACGGTGGAGGATTAATTCATCCTTGGACGTGGTCCTAAATGTACGGTGGAGGATTAAGTCATCCTTGGACGTGGTCCTAAATGTACGGTGGAGGATTAAGTCATCCTTGGACATAGTCCTAAATGTACGGTGGAGGATTAAGTCATCCTTGGACATAGTCCTAAATGTACGGTGGAGGATTAAGTCATCCTTGGACGTGGTCCTAAATGTACGGTGGAGGATTAAGTCATCCTTGGACGTGGTCCTAAATGTACGGTTGAGGATTAAGTCATCCTTGGACGTGGTCCTAAATGTACGGTTGTGGATTAAATCATCCTTGGACAGTAAATCTAGTAATTCCGAAAGGAAGGATAGTCCTAAATGAATTGAGTGGATTAAATCATCCTTGGACAGTAAATCCAGTAATTCCGAAAGGAAGGATAGTCCTAAATGAATTAAGTGGATTAAATCATCCTTGGACAGTAAATCCAGTAATTCCGAAAGGAAGGATAGTGCTAAATGAATTGAGTGGATTAAATCATCCTTGGACAGTAAATCCAGTAATTTTGAAAGGAAGGATAGTCCTAAATGAATTGAGTGGATTAAATCATCCTTGGACAGTAAATCCAGTAATTCAAAAAGGAAGGATAGTCCTAAATGAGATTGAGAGGACTAATCATCCTGTAAATAGATTGGGATTGCCTCGTCTCTAGACATGGTGAGATGTCTTAAAGTGATAAGGACTAATCATCCTGTAAATAGATTGGGATTGCCTCATCCCTAGACATGGTGAGATGTCTTAAAGTGATAAGGACTGATCATCCTGTAAATAGATTGGGATTGCCTCGTCCCTAGACATGGTAAGATGTCTTAAAGTGATAAGGACTAATCATCCTGTAAATAGATTGGGATTGCCTTGTCCCTAGACATGGTGAGGTGTCTTAAAGTGATAAGGATTGATCATCCTGTAAGTTGATCTGGATTGCATCATCCATAGACATGAGAGTTGTCTTAAACTGAGAGGGACTGATCATCCCGTAAGCGGATCAGGATTGTATCATCCTTGGACCTATGTCCTAAAGTGAGAGGGATTGATCATCCCGTAATTGGATCTTGTGTGTTGCAGGGTATGCTGCTATTGTGTATACTTGTATTGATGAGGATACTTGTATTGATGATATGTATACTTGTATTGATTAGGATACTTGTATTGATGATATGTATACTTGTATTGATGAGGATACTTGTATTGATGATATGTATACTTGTATTGATGAGGATACTTGTATTGATGATGTTGCTGATCGTGATGATCTAGATGATGATGCTGCTGATCATGTGATGACGATGTTGATCATCATGTGATGACGATGCTGATGATCGTGTGATGACGATGCTAATGATTGTGTGATGACGATGTTGATGATCATGTGATGACAATGCTGATGATCATGTGATGACGATGCTGCTGATCGTGTGATGACGATGCTGCTGATCGTGTGATGACAATGCTGCTGATCATGTGATGAAGATGCTACTGATCGTGTGATGATGATGTTGCTGATCATGTGATGATGATGCTGATGATCGTGTGATGATGCTGATGATCGTGTGATGATGATGCTGATCATCGTGTGATGACGATGATGTTGATCGTGTGATGACGATGATGCTGATCGTGTGACGATGCTGATGATCGTGTGATGATGATGTTGATCATCGTGTGATGACGATGATGCTGATCGTGTGATGACGATGATGCTGATCGTGAGATGATGATACTGATGATCGTGAGGATCGAGATGATGATGTTGTTGTAGCTGTTTGAGTACTGCAGAAGATAAAGACTCAGTATTGAAGATGTTGATGTTCCAGTATTGAAGATGTTCCAGTAACTGGTTGAGTTACTGATGATGTTGAGAAAGCTTCCAATGATTTATAGATGTATCATGTATGATGTTGATGACTCCTTGCTCATGCAGATGCTATTATAATATCCTTCTCGTTAAGGGGGAGTGTTGAGATATTGTAACTTCAAAGAATATTATAACTGTACTTTATTATTCCGGAGATGTTTCATTACAAAGTATGCACATTCCACGTCATAACGACTTTCTATAGTTTGTGCATGCGTCCGGAAATAAGAAAAGCTTACTTCCACCGTTTTTTAAAATCACAACTTCTAGAAGGTGTACATGATTTCGTAAAAAACACGAGTTTTTAGAAAATGTGTTTTATTTCATAACTGGAATCAACAAAGTATGCACATTCTACGTCATAACGACTTTCTATAGTTTGCGCATGCGTCCGGAAATAAGAAAAGTTTACTACCACCGTTTTTTAAAATCAGAGCTTCTAGAAGGTTTACATGATTTCGTAAAAAACACGAGTTTTTAGAAAATGTGTTTTATTTCATAAATGGAATCTACAAAGTATGCACATTCTACGTCATAACGAATTTCTATAGTTTGCACATGCGTCCGGAAATAAGAAAAGCTTACTTCCCCCGTTTTTTAAAATCACAGCTTCTAGAAGGTTTACATGATTTCTTAAAAAGCATGAGTTTTTAGAAAATGTCTTTTATTTCATAAATGGAATCAACAAAGTATGCACATTTTACGTCATAACGACTTTCTATTGTTTGTGCATGCGTTTGGAAATAAGAAAAGCTTACTTCCCCCGTTTTTCAAAATCACAGCTTCTAGAAGGTTTACATGATTTCTTAGAAAACACGAGTTTTTAGAAAATGTGTTTTATTTCATAAATGGAATCAACAAAGTATGCACATTCTACGTCATAATGACTTTCTATAGTTTGCGCATGCGTCCGGAAATAAGAAAATCTTACTTCAACCATTTTTTAAAATCACAGCTTCTAGAAGGTTTACATGACTTCTTAAAAAACACGAGTTTTTAGAAAATGTGTTTTATTTCATAAACAGAATCAACAAAGTATGCACATTCTACGTCATAACGACTTTCTATAGTTTGCGAATGCGTCCGGAAATAAGAAATGCTTACCTCCCCCATTTTTTAAAATCACAGATTCTAGAAGTTTTGCATGATTTCTTAAAAAACACGAGTTTTTAAAAAAAGTGTCTTATTAAATAAATGGAATCAACAAAGTATGCACATTCTACGTCATAACGACTTTCTGCAGCTTTAGCATTCGTCCGAAAATAAGAAAATATTACTTCCACCGTTTTTTAAAATCACAGCTTCTAGAAGGTTTACATGTTTTCGTAAAAAACACGAGTTTTTAGAAAATGTGTTTTATTTCATCAATGGAATCGACAAAGTATGCACATTCCACGTCATAACGACTTTCTATAGTTTGTGCATGCGTCCGGAAATAAGAAAAGCTTACTTCCACCGTTTTTTAAAATCACAGCTTCTAGAAGGTGTACATGATTTCGTAAAAAACAAGAGTTTTTAGAAAATGTGTTTTATTTCATAAATGGAATCAACAAAGTATGCACATTCTACGTCATAACGAATTTCTATAGTTTGCGCATGTGTCCGGAAATAAGAAAAGCTTACTTCCACCATTTTTTAAAATCACAGCTTCTAGAAGGTTTACATGATTTCTTAATAAAAACGAGTTTTTAGAAAATGTGTTTTATTTCATAAATGTAATCAACAAAGTATGCACATTCTACGTCATGACGACTTTCTATAGTTTGCGCATTCGTCTGGAAATAACAAAAGCTTACTTCCCCCGTTTTTTAAAATCACAGCTTCTAGAAGGTTTACATGAGTTCTTAAAAAACATGAGTTTTTAGAAAATGTGTTTTATTTCATAAATGGAATCAACAAAGTATGCACATTCTACGTCATAACGACTTTCTATAGTTTGCGCATGCATCCGGAAATAAGAAAAGCTTACTTCCACTGTTTTTTAAAATCACAGCTTCTAGAAGGTTTACATGATTTCGTAAAAAACACGAGTTTTTAGAAAATGTGTTTTATTTCATAAATGGAATCTACAAAGTATGCACATTCTACGTCATAACGACTTTCTATGGTTTGTGCATGCGTCCGGAAATAAGAAAAGCTTACTTCCACCGTTTTTTAAAATCACAACTTCTAGAAGGTGTACATGATTTCGTAAAAAACACGAGTTTTTAGAAAATGTGTTTTATTTCATAACTGGAATCAACAAAGTATGCACATTCTACGTCATAACGACTTTCTATAGGTTGCGCATGCGTCCGGAAATAAGAAAAGCTTACTTCCACCGTTTTTTAAAATCACAACTTCTAGAAGGTTTACATGATTTCTTAAAAAACACGAGTTTTTAGAAAATGTGTTTTATTTCATAAATGGAATCAACAAATTATGCACATTCTACGTCATAACGACTTTTTATAGTTTGCGCATGTGTCCGGAAATAAGAAAAGCTTACTTCCACCGTTTTTTAAAATCACAGCTTCTAGAAGGTTTACATGATTTCGTAAAAAACACTAGTTTTTAGAAAATGTGTTTTATTTCATAAATGGAATCTACAAAGTATGCACATTCTACATCATAACGACTTTCTATAGTTTGCGCATGCGTCTGGAAATAAGAAAAGATTACTTCCACCGTTTTTTAAAATCACAGCTTCCAGAAGGTTTAGATAATTTCGTAAAAAACACGAGTTTTTAGAAAATGTGTTTTATTTCATCAATGGAATCAACAAAGTATGCACATTCTACGTCATAACGACTTTCTATAGTTTGGGCATTCGTCCGGAAATAAGAAAAGCTTACTTCCACCGTTTTTTAAAATCACAGCTTCTAGAAGGTTTACATGATTTCGTAAAAAACACGAGTTTTTAGAAAATATGTTTTATTTCATAAATGGAATCTACAAAGTATGCACATTCTACGTCATAACGACTTTCTATAGTTTGCACATGCGTCCGGAAATAAGAAACGCTTACTTCCCCCTTTTTTTAAAATCACAGCTTCTAGAAGGTTTACATGATTTCGTAAAAGACACGAGCTTTTAGAAAATGTGTTTTATTTCATAAATGGAATCTACAAAGTATGCACATTCTACGTCATAACGACTTTCTATTGTTTGCGAATGCGTTTGGAAATAAGAAAAGCTTACTTCCCCCGTTTTTGAAAATCACAGCTTCTAGAAGGTTTACATGATTTCTTAAAAAACACGAGTTTTTAGAAAATGTGTTTTATTTCATAAATGGAATCAACAAAGTATGCACATTCTATGTCATACAGACTTTCTATAGTTTGCGCATGCGTTTGGAAATAAGAAAAGCTTACATCCCCCGTTTTTTAAAATCACAGCTTCTAGAAGGTTTACATGATTTCTTAAAAAACACGAGTTTTTAGAAAATGTGTTTTATTTCATAAATGGAATCAACAAAGTATGCACATTCTACGTCATAACGACTTTCTATAGTTTGCGCATGCGTCCGGAAATAAGAAAAGCTTACTTCCACTGTTTTTTAAAATCACAGCTTCTAGAAGGTTTACATGATTTCGTAAAAAACACGAGTTTTTAGAAAATGTGTTTTATTTCATAAATGGAATCTACAAAGTATGCACATTCTACGTCATAACGACTTTCTATAGTTTGTGCATGCGTCTGTAAATAAGAAAAGCTTACTTCCATCATTTTTTAAAATCACAGCTTCTAGAAGGTTTACATGATTTCGTAAAAAACACGAGTTTTTAGAAAATGTGTTTTATTTCATAAATGGAATCTACAAAGTATGCACGTTCTACGTCATAATGACTTTCTATAGTTTGCGCATGCGTTCGGAAATAAGAAAAGCTTACTTCCCCCGTTTTTTAAAATCACACCTTCTAGAAGGTTTAAATGATTTCTTAAAAAACACGAGTTTTTAGAAAATGTGTTTTATTTCATAAATGGAATCAACAAAGTATGCACATTCTACGTCATAACGACTTTCTATAGTTTGCGCATGCGTTTGGAAATAAGAAAAGCTTACATCCCCCCTTTTTTAAAATCACAGCTTCTAGAAGGTTTACATGATTTCTTAAAAAACACTAGTTTTTAGAAAATGTGTTTTATTTCATAAATGGAATCAACAAAGTATGCACATTCTACGTCATAACGACTTTCTATAGTTTGCGCATGCATCCGGAAATAAGAAAAGCTTACTTCCACCGTTTTTTAAAATTACGGCTTCTAGAAGGTTTACATGATTTTGTAAAAAACACGAGCTTTTAGAAAATGTGTTTTATTTCATAAATGGAATCTACAAAGTATGCACATTCTATGTCATAACGACTTTCTATAGTTTGCAAATTCATCTTGAAATAAGAAAAGCTTACTTCCACCGTTTTTTAAAATCACAGCTTCAAGAAGGTTTACATGATTTCTTAAAAAACACGAGTTTTTAGAAAATGTGTTTTATTTCGTGAACGGAATCAACAAAGTATGCACATTCTACGTAATAACGACTTTCTATAGTTTCCCCATTCGACCGGAAATAAGAAAAGCTTACTTCCACCGTTTTTTAAAATCACAGCTTCTAGAAGGTTTACATGATTTCGTAAAAAACATGACTTTTTAGAAAATGTGTTTTATTTCATAAATGGAATCGACATAGTATGCACATTCTACGTCATAAGGACTTTCTATAGTTTGCGCATTCGTCCGGAAATAAGAAAAGCTTACTTCCACCATTTTTAAAATCACAGCTTCTAGAAGGTTTACATGATTTCTTAAAAAACACGAGTTTTTAGAAAATTTGTTTTATTTCATAAATGGAATCAACAAAGTATGCACATTCTACGTCATAACGACTTTCTATAGTTTGCGCATGCCTTTGGAAATAAGAAAAGCTTACTTCCCCCGTTTTTTAAAATCACAGCTTCTAGAAGGTTTACATGATTTCGTAAAAAGCACGAGTTTTTAGAAAATGTGTTTTATTCCATAAATGGAATCAACAAAGTATGCACATTCTACGTCATAACGACTTTCTATAGTTTGCGCATGCGTCCGGAAATAAGAAAAGATTACTTCCACCGTTTTTTAAAATCACAGCTTCTAGAAGGTTTACATGATTTCTTAAAAAACACGAGTTTTTAGAAAATGTGTTTTATTTCATAAATGGAATCTACAAAGTATGCACATCCTACGTCATAACGAATTTCTATAGTTTGCACATTCATCCGGAAATAAGAAAAGCTTACTTCCACCGTTTTTTAAAATCACAGCTTCTAGAAGGTTTACATGATTTCTTAAAAAACACGAGTTTTTAGAAAATGTGTTTTATTTCATCGATGGAATCGACAAAGTATGCACATTCTACGTCATAACGACTTTCTATAGTTTGCGCATTCGTCCGGAAATAGGAAAAGCTTACTTCCACCGTTTTTTAAAATCACAGCTTCTAGAAGGTTTACATGATTTCTTAAAAAACACGAGTTTTTAGAAAATGTGTTTTATTTCATAAATGGAATCTACAAAGTATGCACATTGTACGTCATAACGACTTTCTATAGTTTGCGGATGCGTCCGGAAATAAGAAAAGGTTACTTCCCCCATTTTTTAAAATCACAGCTTTTACAAGGTTTACACTATTTCATAAAAAACATGAGTTTTTAGAAAATGTGTTTTATTTCATAAATGGAATCTACAAAGTATGCACATTCTACGTCATAACGACTTTCTATAGTTTGCGCATGCGTTCGGAAATAAGAAAAGCTTACTTCAACCATTTTTTAAAATCACAGCTTCTAGAAGGTTTACATGATTTCGTAAAAAACACGACTTTTTAGAAAATGTGTTTTATTTCATAAATGGAATCTACAACGTATGCACATTCTACATCATAATGACTTTATATAGTTTGCGCATGCGTCTGGAAATAAGAAAAGCTTACTTCCCCCATTTTTTAAAATCACAGCTTCTAGAAGGTTTACATGATTTCTTAAAAAACATGAGTTTTTGGAAAATGTGTTTTATTTCATAAATGGAATCAACAAAGTATACACTTTCTACGTCATAACGACTTTCTATAGTTTTTGCATGCGTTTGGAAATAAGAAAAGCTTACTTCCCCCGTTTTTTAAAATCACAGCTTCTAGAAGGTTTACATGATTTCTTAAAAGACACGAGCTTTTGGAAAATGTGTTTTACTTCATAAATGGAATCAACAAAGTATGCACATTCTACGTCATAACGACTTTCTATAGTTTGCGCATGCGTTTGGAAATAAGAAAAGCTTACATCCCCCATTTTTTAAAATCACAGCTTCTAGAAGGTTTACATGATTTCTTAAAAAACACGAGTTTTTAGAAAATGTGTTTTATTTCATAAATGGAATCAACAAAGTATGCACATTCTACGTCATAACGACTTTCTATAGTTTGCGCATGCGTTTGGAAATAAGTAAAGCTTACATCCCCCGTTTTTTAAAATCACAGCTTCTAGAAGGTTTACATGATTTCGTAAAAAACACGAGTTTTTAGAAAATGTGTTTTATTTCATAAATGGAATCTACAAAGTATGCACGTTCTACGTCATAACGACTTTCTATAGTTTGCGCATGCGTTCGGAAATAAGAAAAGCTTACTTCCATCATTTTTTAAAATCACAGCTTCTAGAAGGTTTACATGATTTCTTAAAAAACAAGATTTTTTAGAAAATGTGTTTTATTTCATAAATGGAATCAACAAAGTATGCACATTCTACGTCATAACGACTTTCTATAGTTTGTGCTTGCGTTTGGAACTAAGAAAATCTTACTTCCGCTGTTTTTTAAAATCACAGCTTCTAGAAGGTTTACATGATTTCTTAAAAAACACGAGTTTTTTGAAAATGTGTTTTATTTCGTAAATGGAATCAACAAAGTATGCAAATTCTACATCATAACGACTTTCTATAGTTTGCGCATGCGTCCGGAAATAAGAAAAGCTTACTTCCACTGTTTTTTAAAATCACAGCTTCTCGAAGGTTTACATAATTTTGTAAAAAACACGAGTTTTTAGAAAATGTGTTTTATTTCATCAATGGTATCAACAAAGTATGCACATTCTACGTCATGACTACTTTCTATAGTTTGCGCATTCATTCGGAAATAAGAAAAGCTTACTTCCACCGTTTTTTAAAATCACAGCTTCTAAAAGGTTTACATGATTTCGTAAAAAACACTAGTTTTTAGAAAATGTGTTTTATTTCGTAAATGGAATCTACAAAGTATGCACATTCTACGTCATAATGAATTTCTATAGTTTGCGCATGCGTCCGGAAATAAGAAACGCTTACTTCCCCCGTTTTTTAAAATCACAACTTCTAGAAGGTTTACATGATTTCGTAAAAAACACAAGTTTTTAGAAAATGTGTTTTATTTCATAAATGGAATCTACAAAGTATGCACATTCTACGTCATAACGACTTTCTATAGTTTGCGCATGCGTTTGGAAATAAGAAAAGCTTACTTCCCCCGTTTTTTAAAATCACAGCTTCAAAAAAGTTTACATGATTTCGTAAAAAACACAAGTTTTTAGAAAATGTGTTTTATTTCATAAATGGAATCAACAAAGTATGCACATTCTACATCATAACGACTATCTATAGTTTGCGCATGCGTCCGGAAATAAGAAAAGCTTACTTCCCCCGTTTTTTAAAATCACAGCTTCTAGAAGGCTTACATGATTTCTTAAAATACACGAGTTTTTAGAAAATGTGTTTTATTTCATAAATGGAATCAACAAAGTGTGCACATTCTATGTCATAACGACTTTCTATAGTTTGCGCATGCGTTTGGAAATAAGAAAAGCTTACATCTCCCGTTTTTTAAAATCACAGCTTCTAGAAGGTTTACATGATTTCTTAAAAAACACGAGTTTTTGGAAAATGTGTTTTATTTCATAAATGGAATCAACAAAGTATGCACATACTACGTCATAACGACTTTCTATAGTTTGCCCATGCGTTTGGAAATAAGAAAAGCTTACATCCCCCGTTTTTTAAAATCACAGCTTCTAGAAGGTTTACATGATTTCTTAAAAAACACGAGTTTTTAGAAAATGTGTTTTATTTCATAAATGGAATCAACAAAGTATGCACATTGTACGTCATAACGACTTTTTGCAGTTTTCGCATTCATCCGGAAATTAGAAAAGCTTACTTCCACCCTTTTTTAAAATCACAGCTTCTAGAAGGTTTTGTAGGGCCCCTCCTCTAGGGTCTTCGCTGTTTAACCTGATACTCAACCACTTGATACAAAAGAGATTAGAAAGCATAATGACTGGATAAATAAACTAAATAAATGAATAAACTAGCAAATTAAAACAAACCATAACCATAACCAGCAAAGCTCGTTTGACCATAGGCAAAGCAACCGTTAGCTCCGCCACCCAACCATAGGCTCATGCTTTCAGTTGCATGGCCTCCCCCGAGCTTTGGGTCATAGAGTTCACACACGTTTTTCAGAAATTCAGCTTGGGCTTCCCCTCCCACCAGGATTTCTCAGCCAAACCCTTAGATAGCAGCAAGTCTTTGAGGCATTCGAAAATTACGACAATCGTCCAAATCATGGGCCCTTTACCCATTCCCTAAGCCTTCCTTATAAGGGAAAATCTCATGCGACACATGTTGCTTCATGCATAATTAAATATTTTTAATTAATTATTTAATTAAAACACTCACCCATCCAAGTGTCAGTTTCTTTGGGAAGTGCACCTACACCCCTAAGTTTGCTCTAGTTTGTCCCCCAGATATTTTAATCCACTCCTAGCTTTTAGTTCACTGGGTGTCTAATCTTAGGATTCTATTTTGCTCCTAAATAATGATTTCTATTATTTTAAATGCTCAACAAAATAACTATTCATGTGCAAATGTCTAAACTATTTTTATGCATTTTCCAAGTAATAATCTAGAGTTATTCTCCTAAGTTTTTATGCAGTTTAATTTAACAATCAAACTCACTACGATCACGGTGCCACGCTGTTGGGCTCCTGGTTCCTTAATTTTTAGTTCCCTGACATGGCACCACTCCGTCGGGCCCACTCATCCATGGTTTCCATTCCTTGGCATGGTACCGCATCGTTTGAAAATGTGTTTTATTTCATCAATGTAATCAACAAAGTATGCACATTCTATCTCATAACTACTTTCTATAGTTTGCGCATTCGTCCGTAAATAAGAAAAGCTTACTTCCATCGTTTTTTAAAATCACAGCTTCTAAAAGGTTTACATGATTTCTTAAAAAACACGAGTTTTTAGAAAATGTGTTTTATTAAATAAATGGAATCAAAAGAGTATGCATATTCTATGTCATAACAACTTTCTATAGTTTGCGCATGAGTTTGGAAATAAGAAAAGCTTACATCCCCCGTTTTTTAAAATCACAGCTTCTAGAAGGTTTACATGATTTCTTAAAAAACACGAGTTTTTAGAAAATGTGTTTTATTTCATAAATGGAATCAACAAAGTATGCACATTCTATGTCATAACGACTTTCTATAGTTTGCGCATGCATTTGGAAATAAGAAAAGCTTACTTCCACCGTTTTTTAAAATCACAGCTTCTAGAAGGTTTACATGATTTATTAAAAAACACGAGTTTTTAGAAAATGTGTTTTATTTCATAAATGTTATCAACAAAGTATGCACATTCTACGTCATAACGACTTTCTATAGTTTGCGCTTGCGTTTGGAAATAAGAAAAGCTTACTTCCCCCGTTTTTTAAAACCACAGCTTCTAGAAGGTTTACATGATTTCTTAAAAAGCACGAGTTTTTAGAAAATGTGTTTTATTTCATAAATGGAATCTACAAAGTATGCACATTCTATGTCATAACGAATTTCTATAGTTTGCGCATTCGTCCGGAAATAAGAAAAGCTTACTTCCACCGTTTTTTAAAATCACAGCTTCTAGAAGGTTTATATGATTTCTTAAAAAACACGAGTTTTTAGAAAATGTGTTTTAATTCATCAATGGAATCAACAAAGTATGCACATTCTACGTCATAACTACTTTCTATAGTTTGCGCATGCGTCCGGAAATAAGAAAAGCTTACTTCCCCAGTTTTTTAAAATCACAGCTTCTAGAAGGTTTACATGATTTCCTAAAAAACACGAGTTTTTAGAAAATGTGTTTTATTTCATAAATGGAATCAACAAAGTATGCACATTCTATGTCATAACGACTTTCTATAGTTTGCGCATGCGTTTGGAAATAAGAAAAGCTTACATCCCCCGTTTTTTAAAACCACAGCTTCTAGAAGGTTTACATGATTTCTTAAAAAACACGAGTTTTTAGAAAATGTGTTTTATTTCATAAATGGAATCAACAAAGTATGCACATTGTACGTCATAACGACTTTCTATAGTTTGCGCATGCCTTTGGAAATAAAAAAAGCTTACATCCCCCGTTTTTAAAAATCACAGCTTCTAGAAGGTTTACATGATTTCTTAAAAAACACGAGTTTTTAGAAAATGTGTTTTATTAAATAAATGGAATAAAAAAAATATGCACATTCTACATCATAACGACTTTATATAGTTTGCGCATTCGTCCGGAAATAAGAAAAGCTTACTTCCACCGTTTTTCAAAATCACAGCTTCTAGAAGGTTTACATGATTTCTTAAAAAACACGAGTTTTTAGAAAATGTGTTTTATTTCATAAATGGAATCAACAAAGATTGCACATTCTACGTCATAACGACTTTCTATAGTTTACGCATGCGTCCGGAAATAAGAAAAGCTTACTTCCACCGTTTTTTAAAATCACAGCTTCTAGAAGGTTTAAATGATTTCGTAAAAAACACGAGTTTTTGGAAAATGTGTTCTATTAAATAAATGGAATCAACAATGTATGCACATTCTACATCATAACAACTTTCTATAGTTTGCACATGAGTTTGGAAATAAGAAAAGCTTACTTCCCCCGTTTTTTAAAATCACAGCTTCTAGAAGGTTTACATGATTTCTTAAAAAACACGAGTTTTTAGAAAATGTGTTTTATTTCATAAATGGAATCAACAAAGTATGCACATTCTATGTCATAACGACTTTCTATAGTTTGCGCATGAGTTTGGAAATAAGAAAATCTTACATACCCCGTTTTTTAAAATCACAGCTTCTAGAAGGTTTAGATGATTTCTTAAAAAACACGAGTTTTTAGAAAATGTGTTTTATTTCATAAATGGAATCTACAAAGTATGCACAGTTTACGTCATAACGACTTTCTACAGGTTGCGCTTGCATTTGGAAATAAGAAAAGCTTACTTCCCCCGTTTTTTAAAATCACAGCTTCTAGAAGGTTAACATGATTTCTTAAAAAACACGAGTTTTTTGAAAATGTGTTTTATTTCATAAATGGAATCTACAAAGTATGCACATTCTACGTCATAACGACTTTCTATAGTTTGCGCATTCGTCCGGAAATAAGAAAAGCTTACTTCCACCGTTTTTTAAAATCACAGCTTCTAGAAGGTTTACATGATTTCGTAAAAAACACGAGTTTTTAGAAAATGGGTTTTATTTCATCAATGGAATCAACAAAGTATGCGAATTCTACGTCATAACGACTTTCTATAGTTTGCGCATGCGTTTGGAAATAAGAAAAGCTTACATCCCCCATTTTTTAAAATCACAGCTTCTACAAGGTTTACATGATTTCTTAAAAAACACAAGTTTTTAGAAAATGTGTCTTATTTCATAAATGGAATCTACAAAGTATGCACATTCTACGTCATAACGACTTTCTATAGTTTGCGCATGCGTCCGGAAATAAGAAACGCTTACTTCCCCCGTTTTTTAAAATCACAGCTTCTAGAAGGTTTACATGATTTCGTAAAAAACACAAGTTTTTAGAAAATGTGTTTTATTTCATAAATGGAATCAAAAAAGTATGCACATTCTATGTCATAACGACTTTCTATAGTTTGCGCTTGCGTTTGGAAATAAGAAAAGCTTACTTCCCCCGTTTTTTAAAATCACAGCTTCTAGAAGGTTTACATGATTTCTTAAAAAACACGAGTTTTTAGAAAATGTGTTTTATTTCATAAATGGAATCCACAAAGTATGCACATTCTACATCATAACGACTTTCTATAGTTTGCGCATGCGTCCGGAAATAAGAAAAGCTTACTTCCACCGTTTTTTAAAATCACAGCTTCTAGAAGGTTTACATAATTTCGTAAAAAACATGAGTTTTTAGAAAATGTGTTTTATTTCATCAATGGAATCAACAAAGTATGCACATTCTACGTCATAACGACTTTATATAGTTTGCGCATTCGTCCGGAAATAAGAAAAGCTTACTTCCACCGTTTTTCAAAATCACTGCTTCTAGAAGGTTTACATGATTTCGTAAAAAACATGAGTTTTTAGAAAATGTGTTTTATTTCATAAATGGAATCTACAAAGTATGCACATTCTACGTCATAACGACTTTCTATAGTTTGCGCATGCGTCCGGAAATAAGAAACGCTTACTTCCCCCGTTTTTTAAAATCACAGCTTCTAGAAGGTTTACATGATTTCGTAAAAAACACGAGTTTTTAGAAAATGTGTTTTATTTCATAAATGGAATCAACAAAGTATGCACATTCTACGTCATAACTACTTTCTATAGTTTGCGCTTGCGTTTGGAAATAAGAAAAGCTTACTTCCCCCGTTTTTTAAAATCACAGCTTCTAGAAGGTTTACATGATTTCTTAAAAAACACGAGTTTTTAGAAAATGTGTTTTATTTCATAAATGGAATCAACAAAGTATGCACATTCTACATCATAACGACTTTCTATAGTTTGCGCATGCGTCCGGAAATAAGAAAAGCTTACTTCCCCCGTTTTTTAAAATCACAGCTTCTAGAAGGTTTACATAATTTCGTAAAAAACATGAGTTTTTAGAAAATGTGTTTTATTTCATCAATGGAATCAACAAAGTATGCACATTCTACATCATAACTACTTTATATAGTTTGCGCATTCGTCTGGAAATAAGAAAAGCTTACTTCCACCGTTTTTTAAAATCACAGCTTCTAAAAGGTTTACATGATTTCGTAAAAAGCACGAGTTTTTAGAAAATGTGTTTTATTTCATAAATGGAATCTACAAAGTATGCACATTCTACATCATAACGACTTTCTATAGTTTGCGCATGCGTCCGGAAATAAGAAAAGCTTACTTCCACCGTTTTTTAAAATCACAGCTTCTAGAAGGTTTACATAATTTCGTAAAAAACACGAGTTTTTGGAAAATGTGTTTGATTTCATCAATGGAATCAACAAAGTATGCACATTCTACGTCATAACAACTTTCTAGAGTTTGCGCATTCGTCCGGAAATAAGAAAAGCTTACTTCCACCATTTTTTAAAATCACAGCTTCTAAAAGGTTTACATGATTACGTAAAAAACACGAGTTTTTAGAAAATGTGTTTTATTTCATAAATGGAATCTACAAAGTATGCACATTCTACGTCGTAACGAATTTCTATAGTTTGCGCATGCATCCGGAAATAAGAAACGCTTACTTCCCCCGTTTTTTAAAATCACAGCTTCTAGAACGTTTAAATGATTTCGTAAAAAACACAAGTTTTTAGAAATTGTGTTTTAATTCATAAATGGAATCTACAAAGTATGCATATTCTACGTCATAACGACTTTCTATAGTTTGCGCATGCGTTTGGAAATAAGAAAACCTTACTTCCCCCGTTTTTTAAAATCACAGCTTCTAGAAGGTTTACATAATTTCGTGAAAAACGCGAGTTTTTAGAAAATGTGTTTTATTTCACAAATGGAATTTAAAAAGTATGCACATTCTGCATCATAACGACTTTCTATAGTTTGCGCATGCGTCTGGAAATAAGAAAAGCTTATTTCCCCCGTTTTTTAAAATCACAGCTTCAAGAAGGTTCACATGATTTCGTAAAAAACAAGATTTTTTAGAAAATGTGTTTTATTTCATAAATGGAATCAACAAAGTATGCACATTCTACGTCATAACGACTTTCTATAGTTTGCGCTTGCGTTTGGAAATAAGAAAAGCTTACTTCCCCCTTTTTTTAAAATCATAGCTTCTAGAAGGTTTACATGATTTCTTAAAAAACACGAGTTTTTAGAAAATGTGTTTTATTTCATAAATGGAATCAACAAAGATTGCACATTCTACGTCATAACGACTTTCTATAGTTTACGCATGCGTCCGGAAATAAGAAAAGCTTACTTCCACCGTTTTTTAAAATCACAGCTTCTAGAAGGTTTAAATGATTTCGTAAAAAACACAAGTTTTTGGAAAATGTGTTTTATTAAATAAATGGAATCAACAATGTATGCACATTCTACATCATAACAACTTTCTATAGTTTGCACATGAGTTTGGAAATAAGAAAAGCTTACTTCCCCCGTTTTTTAAAATCACAGCTTCTAGAAGGTTTACATGATTTCTTAAAAAACACGAGTTTTTAGAAAATGTGTTTTATTTCATAAATGGAATCAACAAAGTATGCACATTCTATGTCATAACGACTTTCTATAGTTTGCGCATGAGTTTGGAAATAAGAAAATCTTACATCCCCCGTTTTTTAAAATCACAGCTTCTAGAAGGTTTAGATGATTTCTTAAAAAACACGAGTTTTTAGAAAATGTGTTTTATTTCATAAATGGAATCTACAAAGTATGCACAGTTTACGTCATAACGACTTTCTACAGGTTGCGCTTTCATTTGGAAATAAGAAAAGCTTACTTCCCCCGTTTTTTAAAATCACAGCTTCTAGAAGGTTAACATGATTTCTTAAAAAACACGAGTTTTTTGAAAATGTGTTTTATTTCATAAATGGAATCTACAAAGTATGCACATTCTACGTCATAACGACTTTCTATAGTTTGCGCATTCGTCCGGAAATAAGAAAAGCTTACTTCCACCGTTTTTTAAAATCACAGCTTCTAGAAGGTTTACATGATTTCGTAAAAAACACGAGTTTTTAGAAAATGGGTTTTATTTCATCAATGGAATCAACAAAGTATGCGAATTCTACGTCATAACGACTTTCTATAGTTTGCGCATGCGTTTGGAAATAAGAAAAGCTTACATCCCCCATTTTTTAAAATCACAGCTTCTACAAGGTTTACATGATTTCTTAAAAAACACAAGTTTTTAGAAAATGTGTTTTATTTCATAAATGGAATCTACAAAGTATGCACATTCTACGTCATAACGACTTTCTATAGTTTGCGCTTGCGTTTGGAAATAAGAAAAGCTTACTTCCCCCGGTTTTTAAAATCACAGCTTCTAGAAGGTTTACATGATTTCTTAAAAAACACGAGTTTTTAGAAAATGTGTTTTATTTCATAAATGGAATCAACAAAGTATGCACATTCTACGTCAGAACGACTTTCTATAGTTTGCGCATGAGTTTGGAAATAAGAAAAGCTTACATCCCCCGTTTTTTAAAATCACAGCTTCTAGAAGGTTTTCATGATTTCTTGAAAAACACGAGTTTTTAGAAAATGTGTTTTATTTCATAAATGGAATCAACAAAGTATGCACATTCTACGTCATAACGACTTTCTATAGTTTGCGCATGCGTTTGGAAATAAGAAAAGCTTACATCCCCCATTTTTTAAAATCACAACTTCTACAAGGTTTAGATGATTTCTTAAAAAAACACGAGTTTTTAGAAAATGTGTTTTATTTCATAAATGGAATCTACAAAGTATGCACATTCTACGTCATAATGACTTTCTATAGTTTGCGCTTGCGTTTCGAAATAAGAAAAGCTTACTTCCCCCGTTTTTTAAAATCACAGCTTCTAGAAGGTTTACATTAATTCTTAAAAAACACGAGTTTTTAGAAAATGTGTTTTATTTCATAAATGGAATCAACAAAGTATGCACATTCTACGTCATAACGGCTTTCTGCAGTTTGCGCATTCGTCCGGAAATAAGAAAAGCTTACTTCCATCATTTTTTAAAATTACAGCTTCTAGAAGGTTTACATGATTTCGTAAAAAACACGAGTTTTTAGAAAATGTGCTTTATTTCATCAATGGAATCAACAAAGTATGCACATTCTATGTCATAACGACTTTCTATAGTTTGCGCATTCGTCCGGAAATAAGAAAAGCTTACTTCCACCGTTTTTTAAAAGCACAGCTTCTAGAAGGTTTACATGATTTCGTAAAAAACACGAGTTTTTAGAAAATGTGTTTTATTTCATAAATTTTATCAACAAAGTATGCACATTCTACGTCATAACGACTTTCTATAGTTTGCGCTTGCGTTCGGAAAAAAGAAAAGCTTACTTCCCCCGTTTTTTAAAATCACAGCTTCTAGAAGGTTTACTTGATTTCTTAAAAAACACAAGTTTTTAGAAAATGTGTTTTATTTCATCAATAGAATCAACAAAGTATTCACATTCTACGTCATAACGACTTTTTATAGTTTGCGCATGCGTCAGGAAATAAGAAAAGCTTACTTCCACCGTTTTTTAAAATCACAGCTTCTAAAAGGTTTACATGATTTCGTAAAAATAACGAGTTTTTAGAAAATGTGTTTTATTTCATAAATGGAATCTACAAAGTATGCACATTCTACGTCATAACGACTTTCTATAGTTTGTGCATGCGTCCGGAAATAAGAAAAGCTTACTTCCCCCGTTTTTTAAAACCACAGCTTCTAGAAGGTTTACATGATTTCTTAAAAATCACGAGTTTTTAGAAAATGTGTTTTATTTCATAAATGGAATCAACAAAGTATGCACATTCTACATCATAACGACTTTCTATAGTTTGCGCATGCGTCCGAAAATAAGAAAAGCTTACTTCCACCGTTTTTTAAAATAACAGCTTCTAGAAGGTTTACATGATCTCTTAAAACACACAAGTTTTTAGAAAATGTGTTTTATTTCATAAATGGAATCTACAAAGTATGCATTTTCTACGTCATAATGACTTTCTATAGTTTGCGCTTGCGTTTGGAAATAAGAAAAGCTTACTTCCCCCGTTTTTTAAAATCACAGCTTCTAGAAGGTTTACATGATTTCTTAAAAAACACGAGTTTTTAGAAAATGTGTTTTATTTCATAAATGGAATTAACAAAGTATGCACATTCTACGTCATAACGACTTTCTATAGTTTGCGCATGAGTTTGGAAATAAGAAAAGCTTACATCCCCCGTTTTTTAAAATCACAGCTTCTAGAAGGTTTACATGATTTCTTAAAAAACACGAGTTTTTAGAAAATGTGTTTTATTTCATAAATGGAATCAACAAAGTATGCACATTCTACGTCATAACGACTTTCTATAGTTTGCGCATGCGTTTGGAAATAAGAAAAGCTTACATCCCCCATTTTTTAAAATCACAGCTTCTACAAGCTTTAGATGATTTCTTAAAAAACACGAGTTTTTAGAAAATGTGTTTTATTTCATAAATGGAATCTACAAAGTATGCAGATTCTACATCATAACGACTTTCTATAGTTTGCGCTTGCGTTTGGAAATAAGAAAAGCTTACTTCCCCCGTTTTTTAAAATCACAGCTTCTAGAAGTTTTACATTACTTCTTAAAAAACACGAGTTTTTAAAAAATGTGTTTTACTTCATAAATGGAATCAACAAATTATGCACATTCTACGTCATAACGACTTTCTGCAGTTTTCGCATTCGTCCGGAAATAAGAAAAGCTTACTTCCATCATTTTTTAAAATCACAGCTTCTAGAATGTTTACATGATTTCGTAAAAAACACGAGATTTTAGAAAATGTGTTTTATTTCATCAATGGAATCAACAAAGTATGCACATTCTATGTCATAACTACTTTCTATAGTTTGCGCATTCGTCCGGAAATAAGAAAAGCTTACTTCCACCGTTTTTTAAAATCACAGCTTCTAGAAGGTTTACATGATTTCGTAAAAAACACGAGTTTTTAGAAAATGTGTTTTATTTCATAAATGGAATCAACAAAGTATGCACATTCTACGTCATAACGACTTTCTATAGTTTGCGCTTGCGTTCGGAAAAAAGAAAAGCTTACTTCCCCCATTTTTTAAAATCACAGCTTCTAGAAGGTTTACATGATTTCTTAAAAAACACGAGTTTTTAGAAAATGTGTTTTATTTCATAAATGGAATCAACAAAGTATGCACATTCTACATCATAACGACTTTCGATAGTTTGCGCTTGCGTTTGGAAATAAGAAAAGCTTACTTCCCCCGTTTTTTAAAATCACAGCTTCTAGAAGGTTTACTTGATTTCTTATAAAACACAAGTTTTTAGAAAATGTGTTTTATTTCATCAATAGAATCAACAAAGTATGCACATTCTACGTCATAACAACTTTTTATAGTTTGCGCATGCGTCCGGAAATAAGAAAAGCTTACTTCCACTGTTTTTTAAAATCACAGCTTCTAGAAGGTTTACATGATTTCGTAAAAATAACGAGTTTTTAGAAAATGTGTTTTATCTCATAAATGGAATCTACATAGTATGCACATTCTACGTCATAACGACTTTCTATAGTTTGCGCATGCGTCCGGAAATAAGAAAAGCTTACTTCCCCCGTTTTTTAAAATCACAGCTTCTATAAGGTTTACATGATTTCATAAAAAACACGAGTTTTTAGAAAATGTGTTTTATTTCATAAATGGAATCTACAAAGTATGCACATTCTACGTCATAATGACTTTCTATAGTTTGCGCATGCGTCCGGAAATAAGAAAAGCTTACTTCCCCCGTTTTTTAAAATCACAGCTTCTAGAAGGTTTACATGATTTCTTAAAAAACACGAGTTTTTAGAAAATGTGTTTTATTTCATAAATGGAATCAACAAAGTATGCACATTCTACGTCATAACGACTTTCTATAGTTTGCGCTTGCGTTTGAAAATAAGAAAATCTTACTTCCCCCATTTTTTAAAATCACAGCTTCTAGAATGTTTACATGATTTCTTAAAAAACACGAGCTTATAGAAAATGTGTTTTATTTCATAAATAGAATCAACAAAGTATGCACATTATACGTCATAACGACTTTCTATAGTTTGCACATGCGTCCAGAAATAAGAAAAGCTTACGTCCCCCATTTTTTAAAATCACAGCTTCTAGAAAGTTTATATGATTTCTTAAAAAACATGAGTTTTTAGAAAATGTGTTTTATTTCATACATGGCATCTACAAAGTATGCACATTCTACGTCATAACGACTTTCTATAGTTAGCACATGCGTCCGGAAATAAGAAAAGCTTACTTCCCCCGTTTTTTAAAATCACAGCTTCTAGAAGGTTTACATGATTTCGTAAAAAACACGAGTTTTTAGAAAATGTGTTTTATTTCATAAATGGAATCAACAAAGTATGTACATTCTACATCATAACGACTTTCTGCAGTTTTCGCATTCGTCTAGAAATAAGAAAAGCTTACTTCCACCGTTTTTTAAAATCACAACTTCTAGAAGGTTTACATGATTTCGTAAAAAACACGAGTTTTTAGAAAATGTGCTTTATTTCATCAATGGAATCAACAAAGTATGCACATTCTACGTCATAACGACTTTCTATAGTTTGTGCATTCGTCCGGAAATAAGAAAAGCTTACTTCCACCGTTTTTTAAAATCACATCTTCTAGAAGGTTTACATGATTTCGTAAAAAACAAGAGTTTTTAGAAAATGTGTTTTATTTCATAAATGGAATTAACAAAGTATGCACATTCTACGTCATAACGACTTTCTATAGTTTGCGCTTTCGTTTGGAAATAAGAAAAGCTTACTTCCCCCGTTTTTTAAAATCACAGCTTCTAGAACGTTTACATGATTTCTTAAAAAATACGAGATTTTAGAAAATGTGTGTTATTTCATAAATGGAATCAACAAAGTATGCACATTCTACGTCATAACGACTTTCTATAGTTTACGCATGCGTTCGGAAATAAGAAAAGCTTACTTCCACCATTTTTTAAAATCACAGCTTCTAGAAGGTTTACATGATTTCGTAAAAAACACGAGTTATTCAAAAATGAGTTTTATTTCATAAATGGAATCAACAAAGTATGAACATTCTACGTCATAACGACATTCTATAGTTTGCGCATTCATCCAGAAATAAGAAAAGCTTACTTCCACCGTTTTTTAAAATCACAGCTTCTAAAAGGTTTACATGATTTCTTAAAAAACACGAGTTTCTAGAAAATGTGTTTTATTTCGTAAATGGAATCAACAAAGTATGCACATTCTACATCATAAAAACTTTCTATAGTTTACGCATTCGTCCGGAAATAAGAAAAGCTTACTTCCACCGTTTTTTAAAACCACAGCTTCTAGAAGGTTTACATGATTTCGTGAAAAACACGAGTTTTTAGAAAATATGTTTTATTTCATAAATGGAATCTACAAAGTATGCACATTCTACATCATAACGACTTTCTATAGGTTGCGCATGCGTCCGGAAATAAGAAAATCTTACTTCCACCGTTTTTTACAATCACAGCTTCTAGAAGGTTTACATGATTTCGTAAAAAACACGAGTTCAGAAAATGTGTTTTATTTCATAAATGGAATCTACAAAGTATGCACATTCTACGTCATAACGACTTTCTATAGTTTGCGCATGCGTCCGGAAATAAGAAAAGCTTACTTCCACCGTTTTTTAAAATCACAGCTTCTAGAAGGTTTACATGATTTCGTAAAAAACATGAGTTTTTAGAAAATCTGTTTTATTTCATAAATGGAATCTACAAAGTATGCACATTCTACGTCATAATGACTTTCTATAGTTTGCGAATGCGTCCGGAAATAAGAAAAGCTTACTTCCCCTATTTTTTTAAATCACAGCTTCTAGAACGTTTACATGGTTTGTTAAAAAACACGAGTTTTTAGAAAATGTGTTTTATTTCATAAGTGGAATCAACAAAGTATGCACTTTATACGTCATAACGACTTTCTATAGTTTGCGTATGCGTGCGGAAATAAGAAAAGCTTACTTCCCCTAGTTTTTAAAATCACATCTTCTAGAACGTTTACATGGTTTGTTAAAAAACACGAGTTTTTAGAAAATGTGTTTTATTTGATAAATGGAATAAAAAAAGTATGCACATTCTATGTCATAACGACTTTCTATAGTTTGCGCATGCGTCCGGAAATACGAAAAGCTTACTTCCACCATTTTTTAAAATCACACCTCCTAGAAGGTTTACATGATTTCTTAAAAAACACAAGTTTTTAGAAAATGTGTTTTATTTCATAAATGGAATCAACAAAGTATGCACATTCTACGTCATAACGAATTTCTATAGTTTGCGCCTTCGTCCGGAAATAAGAAACGCTTACTTCCACCGTTTTTTAAAATCACAGTTTCTAGAAGGTTTACATGATTTCGTAAAAAACACGAGTTTTTAGAAATTGTGTTTTATTTCATAAATGTAATCTGCAAAGTATGCACATTCTATGTCATAACGACATTCTATAGTTTGCGCATCTGTCCGGAAATAAGAAAAGCTTACTTCCCCCGTTTTTAAAAATCACAGCTTCTAGGAGGTCTACATGATTTCTTAAAAAACACGAGTTTTTAGAAAATTTGTTTTATTTCATAAATGGAATCAACAAAGGATGCACATTCTACGTCATAACGACTCTCTATAGTTTGCGCATGCGTCCGGAAATAAGAAAAGCTTACTTCCACCGTTTTTTAAAATCAAAGCTTCTAGAAGGTTTACATGATTTCGTAAAAAACACGAGTTTTTAGAAATTTTGTTTTATTTCATAAATGGAATATACAAAGTATGCACATTCTACGTCATAACGACTTTCTATAGTTTGCGCATGCGTCCGGAAATAAGAAAAGCTTACTTCCACCGTTTTTTAAAATCACAGCTTCTAGAAGGTTTACATGATTTCTTAAAAAACATGAGTTTTTAGAAAATGTGTTTTATTTCATAAATGGAATCAACAAAGTATGCACATTCTACGTCATAACGACTTTCTATAGTTTGCGCATTCATCCGGAAATAAGAAAAGCTTACTTCCACCATTTTTCAAAATCACAACTTCTAGAAGGTTTACATGATTTCTTAAAAAACACGAGTTTTTAGAAAATGTGTTTTATTTAATAAATGGAATCAACAAAGTATGTACATTCTACGTCATAACGACTTTCTATAGTTTACACATTCGTCCGGAAATAAGAAAAGCTTACTTCCACCGTTTTTTAAAACCACAGCTTCTAGAAGGTTTACATGATTTCGTAAAAAACACGAGTTTTTAGAAAATGTGTTTTATTTCATAAATGGAATCTACAAAGCAGGGATAATTTTAAGGACCCATACTTATTTAAAAGTGTATAAACCTTGGCGAGTCTTACCAATTCGTAAAATGTCAACTATAAAATATTTGGTGATATTTTTCTAAAATTATTTTAATTTCTAATGATTTTATATAGTATATAGAATAATTTGGCGATTTTTAGAGTGAAACGAGTTTACCCCATAAAAATTGGGCGAAATGAGGCTTCAAAAAATGCAAATTGGCGAATCTTTTTTTGGAAAAAATCATGGAAAAATAGCCCATGGGCTAAATTTCGCCCCTAAAATTATCCTTGCTACAAAGTATGCACATTCTACGTCATAACGACTTTCTATAGTTTGCGCATGCCTCCAGAAATAGGAAAAGTTTACTTCCACCATTTTTCAAAAATCACAGCTTCTAGAAGATTTACATGATTTCGTAAAAAACACGAGTTTTTAGAAAATGTGTTTTATTTCATAAATGGAATCTACAAAGTATGCACATTCTACGTCATAACGACTTTCTATAGTTTGCGCATGCGTCCGGAAATAGGAAAAGCTTACTTCCACCGTTTTTTAAAATCACAGCTTCTAGAAGGTTTACATGATTTCGTAAAAAACACGAGTTTTTAGAAAATGTGTTTTATTTCATAAATGGAATCTACAAAGTATGCACATTCTACGTCATAACGACTTTCTATAGTTTGCGCATGCGTCCGGAAATAAGAAAAGCTTACTTCCCATGTCTTTTAAAATCACAGCTTCTAGAAGGTTTACATGATTTCTTAAAAAACACGAGTTTTTAGAAAATGTGTTTTATTTCATAAATGGAATCAACAAAGTATGCACATTCTACGTCATAACGACTTTCTATAGTTTGCGCAATCGTCCGGAAATAAGAAAAGCTTACTTCCACCGATTTTCAAAATCACAGCTTCTAGAAGGTTTACATGATTTCTTAAAAAACACGAGTTTTTAGAAAATTTGTTTTATTTCATTAATGGAATCAACAAAGTATGCACATTCTACATCATAACGACTTTCTATGGTTTGCGCATACGTCCGGAAATAAGAAAAGCTTACTTCCCCCGTTTTTTAAAATCACAGCTTCTAGAAGGTTTACATGATTTCTTAAAAAACACGAGTTTTTAGAAAATGTGTTTTATTTCATAAATGGAATCAACAAAGTATGCACATTCTACGTCATAACGACTTTCTATAGTTTGCGCATGCGTCCGGAAATAAGAAAAGCTTACTTCCACCGTTTTTTAAAATCATAGCTTCTAGAAGGTTTACATGATTTCGTAAAAAACACGAGTTTTTAGAAAATGCGTTTTATTTCATAAATGGAATCTACAAAGTATGCACATTCTACATCATAACGACTTTCTATAGATTGCGCATGCGTCTAGAAGTAAGAAAAGCTTACTTCCACCGTTTTTCAAAATCACAGCTTCCAGAAGGTTTACATGATTTCGTAAAAAACACGAGTTTTTAGAAAATGTGTTTCATTTCATCAATGGAATCTACAAAGTATGCACATTCTATGTCATAACGACTTTCTATAGTTTGCGCATGCGTCCGAAAATAAGAAAAGCATACTTCCACCGTTTTTTAAAATCACAGCTTCTAGAAGGTTTACATGATTTCGTAAAAAACACGAGTTTTTAGAAAATGTGTTTTATTTCATCAATGGAATCTACAAAGTATGCACATTCTATGTCATAACGACTTTCTATAGTTTGCGCATGCGTTCGGAAATAAGAAAAGCTTACTTCCACCGTTTTTTAAAATCATAGCTTCTAGAAGGTTTACATGATTTCGTAAAAAACACGAGTTTTTAGAAAATGTGTTTTATTTCATAAATGGAATCTACAAAGTATGCACATTCTACGTCATAACGACTTTCTATAGTTTGCGCATGCGTCCGGAAATAAGAAAAGCTTACTTCCACCGTTTTTTAAAATCACAGCTTCTAGAAGTTTTACATGATTTCGTAAAAAACACGAGTTTTTAGAAAATATGTTTTATTTCATAAATGGAATCTACAAAGTATGCACATTCTACGTCATAACGACTTTCTATAGTTTTCGCATGCGTCCGGAAATAAGAAACGCTTACTTCCCCCTTTTTTTAAAATCACAGCTTCTAGAAGGTTTACATGATTTCGTAAAAGACACGAGTTTTTAGAAAATGTGTTTTATTTCTTAAATGGAATCTACAAAGTATGCACATTCTACGTCATAACGACTTTCTATTGTTTGCGCATGCGTTTGGAAATAAGAAAAGCTTACTTCCCCCATTTTTGAAAATCACAGCTTCTAGAAGGTTTACATGATTTCTTAAAAAACACGAGTTTTTAGAAAATGTGTTTTATTTCATAAATGGAATCAACAAAGTATGCACATTCTATGTCATAACGACTTTCTATAGTTTGCGCATGCGTTTGGAAATAAGAAAAGCTTACATCCCCCGTTTTTTAAAATCACAGCTTCTAGAAGGTTTACATGATTTCTTAAAAAACACGAGTTTTTAGAAAATGTGTTTTATTTCATAAATGGAATCAACAAAGTATGCACATTCTACGTCGTAACGACTTTCTATAGTTTGCGCATGCGTCCGGAAATAAGAAAAGCTTACTTCCACTGTTTTTTAAAATCACAGCTTCTAGAAGGTTTACATGATTTCGTAAAAAACACGAGTTTTTAGAAAATGTGTTTTATTTCATAAATGGAATCTACAAAGTATGCACATTCTACGTCATAACGACTTTCTATAGTTTGCGCATGCGTTCGGAAATAAGAAAAGCTTACTTCCCCCGTTTTTTAAAATCACACCTTCTAGATGGTTTACATGATTTCTTAAAAAACACAAGTTTTTAGAAAATGTGTTTTATTTCATAAATGGAATCAACAAAGTATGCACATTCTACGTCATAACGACTTTCTATAGTTTGCGCATGCGTTTGGAAATAAGAAAAGCTTACATCCCCCCTTTTTTAAAATCACAGCTTCTAGAAGGTTTACATGATTTCTTAAAAAACACTAGTTTTTAGAAAATGTGTTTTATTTCATAAATGGAATCAACAAAATATGCACATTCTACGTCATAACGACTTTCTATAGTTTGCGCATGCGTTTGGAAATAAGTAAAGCTTACATCCCCCGTTTTTTAAAATCACAGCTTCTAGAAGGTTTACATGATTTCTTAAAAGACACGAGCTTTTGGAAAATGTGTTTTATTTCATAAATGGAATCAACAAAGTATGCACATTCTACGTCATAACGACTTTCTATAGTTTGCGCATGCGTTTGGAAATAAGAAAAGCTTACATCCCCCCTTTTTTAAAATCACAGCTTCTAGAAGGTTTACATGATTTCTTAAAAAACACGAGTTTTTAGAAAATGTGTTTTATTTCATAAATGGAATCAACAAAGTATGCACATTCTACGTCATAACGACTTTCTATAGTTTGCGCATGCGTTTGGAAATAAGTAAAGCTTACATCCCCCATTTTTTAAATCCACAGCTTCTAGAAGGTTTACATGATTTCGTAAAAAACCCGAGTTTTTAGAAAATGTGTTTTATTTCATAAATGGAATCTACAAAGTATGCACGTTCTACCTCATAACGACTTTCTATAGTTTGCGCATGCGTTCGGAAATAAGAAAAGCTTACTTCCATCATTTTTTAAAATCACAGCTTCTAGAAGGTTTACATGATTTCTTAAAAAACAAGATTTTTTAGAAAATGTGTTTTATTTCATAAATGGAATCAACAAAGTATGCACATTCTACGTCATAACGACTTTCTATAGTTTGCGCTTGCGTTTGGAACTAAGAAAATCTTACTTCCGCTGTTTTTTAAAATCACAGCTTCTAGAAGGTTTACATGATTTCTTAAAAAACACGAGTTTTTTGAAAATGTGTTTTATTTCGTAAATGGAATCAACAAAGTATGCACATTCTACATCATAACGACTTTCTATAGTTTGCGCATGCGTCCGGAAATAAGAAAAGCTTACTTCCACTGTTTTTTAAAATCACAGCTTCTCGAAGGTTTACATAATTTCGTAAAAAACACGAGTTTTTAGAAAATGTGTTTTATTTCATCAATGGTATCAACAAAGTATGCACATTCTACGTCATAACTACTTTCTATAGTTTGCGCATTCGTTCGGAAATAAGAAAAGCTTACTTCCACCGTTTTTTAAAATCACAACTTCTAAAAGGTTTACATGATTTCGTAAAAAACACTAGTTTTTAGAAAATGTGTTTTATTTCGTAAATGGAATCTACAAAGTATGCACCTTCTACGTCATAACGACTTTCTATAGTTTGCGCATGCGTCCGGAAATAAGAAACGCTTACTTCCCCCGTTTTTTAAAATCACAACTTCTAGAAGGTTTACATGATTTCGTAAAAAACACAAGTTTTTAGAAAATGTGTTTTATTTCATAAATGGAATCTACAAAGTATGCATATTCTACATCATAACGACTTTCTATAGTTTGCGCATGCGTTTGGAAATAAGAAAAGCTTACTTCCCCCGTTTTTTAAAATCACAGCTTCAAAAAAGTTTACATGATTTCGTAAAAAACACAAGTTTTTAGAAAATGTGTTTTATTTCATAAATGGAATCAACAAAGTATGCACATTCTACATCATAACGACTTTCTATAGTTTGCGCATGCGTCCGGAAATAAGAAAAGCTTACTTCCCCCGTTTTTTAAAATCACAGCTTCTAGAAGGTTTACATGATTTCTTAAAAAACACGAGTTTTTAGAAAATGTGTTTTATTTCATAAATGGAATCAACAAAGTATGCAGATTCTATGTCATAACGACTTTCTATAGTTTGCGCATGCGTTTGGAAATAAGAAAAGCTTACATCCTCCGTTTTTTAAAATCACAGCTTCTAGAAGGTTTACATGATTTCTTAAAAAACACGAGTTTTTGGAAAATGTGTTTTATTTCATAAATGGAATCAACAAAGTATGCACATTCTACGTCATAACGACTTTCTATAGTTTGCGCATGCGTTTGGAAATAAGAAAAGCTTACATCCCCCGTTTTTTAAAATCACAGCTTCTAGAAGGTTTACATGATTTCTTAAAAAACACGAGTTTTTAGAAAATGTGTTTTATTTCATAAATGGAATCAACAAAGTATGCACATTGTACGTTATAACGACTTTTTGCAGTTTTCGCATTCGTCCGGAAATTAGAAAAGCTTACTTCCACCCTTTTTTAAAATCACAGCTTCTAGAAGGTTTTGTAGGGCCCCTCCTCTAGGGTGTTCGTTGTTTAACCTGATACTCAACCACTTGATACAAAAGAGATTAGAAAGCATAATGACTGGATAAATAAACTAAATAAATGAATAAACTAGCAAATTAAAACAAACCATAACCATAACCAGCAAAGCTCGTTTGACCATAGGCGAAGCAACCGTTAGCTCCGCCACCCAACCATAGGCTCATGCTTTCAGTTGCATGGCCTCCCCCGAGCTTTGGGTCATAGAGCTCACACACGTTTTTCAGAAATTCAGCTTGGGCTTCCCCTCCCACCAGGATTTCTCAGCCAAACCCTTAGATAGCAGCAAGTCTTTGAGGCATTCGAAAATTACGACAATCGTCCAAATCATGGGCCCTTTACCCATTCCCTAAGCCTTCCTTATAAGGGAAAATCTCATGCGACACATGTCGCTTCATGCATAATTAAATATTTTTAATTAATTATTTAATTAAAACACTCACCCATCCAAGTGTCAGTTTCTTTGGGAAGTGCACCTACACCCCTAAGTTTGCTCTAGTTTGTCCCCCAGATATTTTAATCCACTCCTAGCTTTTAGTTCACTAGGTGTCTAATCTTAGGATTCTATTTTGCTCCTAAATAATGATTTCTATTATTTTAAATGCTCAACAAAATAACTATTCATGTGCAAATGTCTAAACTATTTTTATGCATTTTCCAAGTAATAATCTAGAGTTATTCTCCTAAGTTTTTATGCAGTTTAATTTAACAATCAAACTAACTACGATCACGGTGCCACCCTGTTGGGCTCCTGGTTCCTTAATTTTTAGTTCCCTGACATGGCACCACTCCGTCGGGCCCACTCATCCATGGTTTCCATTCCTTGGCATGGTACCGAATCGTTTGAAAATGTGTTTTATTTCATCAATGTAATCAACAAAGTATGCACATTCTATCTCATAACTACTTTCTATAGTTTGCGCATTCGTCCGTAAATAAGAAAAGCTTACTTCCATCGTTTTTTAAAATCACAGCTTCTAAAAGGTTTACATGATTTCTTAAAAAACACGAGTTTTTAGAAAATGTGTTTTATTAAATAAATGGAATCAACAAAGTATGCATATTCTACGTCATAACAACTTTCTATAGTTTGCGCATGAGTTTGGAAATAAGAAAAGCTTACATCCCCCGTTTTTTAAAATCACAGCTTCTAGAAGGTTTACATGATTTCTTAAAAAACACGAGTTTTTAGAAAATGTGTTTTATTTCATAAATGGAATCAACAAAGTATGCACATTCTACGTCATAACGACTTTCTATAGTTTGCGCATGCATTTGGAAATAAGAAAAGCTTACTTCCACCGTTTTTTAAAATCACAGCTTCTAGAAGGTTTACATGATTTATTAAAAAACACGAGTTTTTAGAAAATGTGTTTTATTTCATAAATGTTATCAACAAAGTATGCACATTCTACGTCATAACGACTTTCTATAGTTTGCGCTTGCGTTTGGAAATAAGAAAAGCTTACTTCCCCCGTTTTTTAAAACCACAGCTTCTAGAAGGTTTACATGATTTCTTAAAAAGCACGAGTTTTTAGAAAATGTGTTTTATTTCATAAATGGAATCTACAAAGTATGCACATTCTATTTCATAACGAATTTCTATAGTTTGCGCATTCGTCCGGAAATAAGAAAAGCTTACTTCCACCGTTTTTTAAAATCACAGCTTCTAGAAGGTTTATATGATTTCTTAAAAAACACGAGTTTTTAGAAAATGTGTTTTAATTCATCAATGGAATCAACAAAGTATGCACATTCTACGTCATAACTACTTTCTATAGTTTGCGCATGCGTCCGGAAATAAGAAAAGGTTACTTCCCCAGTTTTTTAAAATCACAGCTTCTAGAAGGTTTACATGATTTCCTAAAAAACACGAGTTTTTAGAAAATGTGTTTTATTTCATAAATGGAATCAACAAAGTATGCACATTCTATGTCATAACGACTTTCTATAGTTTGCGCATGCATTTGGAAATAAGAAAAGCTTACATCCCCCGTTTTTTAAAACCACAGCTTCTAGAAGGTTTACATGATTTCTTAAAAAACACGAGTTTTCAGAAAATGTGTTTTATTTCATAAATGGAATCAACAAAGTATGCACATTGTACGTCATAACGACTTTCTATAGTTTGCGCATGCGTTTGGAAATAAGAAAAGCTTACATCCCCCGTTTTTAAAAATCACAGCTTCTAGAAGGTTTACATGATTTCTTAAAAAACACGAGTTTTTAAAAAATGTGTTTTATTAAATAAATGGAATAAAAAAAATATTCACATTCTACATCATAACGACTTTCTGCAATTTTCGCATTCGTCCAGAAATAAGAAAATCTTACTTCCAACGTTTTTTAAAATCACAGCTTCTAGAAGGTTTACATGATTTCGTAAAAAACACGAGTTTTTAGAAAATGTGTTTTATTTCATCAATGGAATCAACAAAGTATGCACATTCTACGTCATAACGACTTTATATAGTTTGCGCATTCGTCCGGAAATAAGAAAAGCTTACTTCCACCGTTTTTCAAAATCACAGCTTCTAGAAGGTTTACATGATTTCGTAAAAAACACGAGTTTTTAGAAAATGTGTTTTATTTCATAAATGGAATCTACAAAGTATGCACATTCTACGTCATAACGACTTTCTATAGTTTGCGCATGCGTCCGGAAATAAGAAACGCTTACTTCCGCCGTTTTTTAAAATCACAGCTTCTAGAAGGTTTACATGATTTCGTAAAAAACACAAGTTTTTAGAAAATGTGTTTTATTTCATAAATGGAATCAACAAAGTATGCACATTCTACGTCATAACGACTTTCTATAGTTTGCGCTTGCGTTTGGAAATAAGAAAAGCTTACTTCCCCCGTTTTTTAAAATCACAGCTTCTAGAAGGTTTACGTGATTTCTTAAAAAACACGAGTTTTTAGAAAATGTGTTTTATTTCATAAATGGAATCAACAAAGTATGCACATTCTACATCATAACGACTTTCTATAGTTTGCGCATGCGTCCGGAAATAAGAAAAGCTTACTTCCACCGTTTTTTAAAATCACAGCTTCTAGAAGGTTTACATAATTTCGTAAAAAACATGAGTTTTTAGAAAATGTGTTTTATTTCATCAATGGAATCAACAAAGTATGCACATTCTACGTCATAACGACTTTATATAGTTTGCGCGTTCGTCCGGAAATAAGAAAAGCTTACTTCCACCGTTTTTCAAAATCACAGCTTCTAGAAGGTTTACATGATTTCGTAAAAAACACGAGTTTTTAGAAAATGTGTTTTATTTCATAAATGGAATCTACAAAGTATGCACATTCTACGTCATAACGACTTTCTATAGTTTGCGCATGCGTCCGGAAATAAGAAACGCTTACTTCCCCCGTTTTTTAAAATCACAGCTTCTAGAAGGTTTACATGATTTCGTAAAAAACACGAGTTTTTAGAAAATGTGTTTTATTTCATAAATGGAATCAACAAAGTATGCACATTCTACATCTTAACGACTTTCTATAGTTTGCGCATGCGTCCGGAAATAAGAAAAGCTTACTTCCCCCGTTTTTTAAAATCACAGCTTCTAGAAGGTTTACATAATTTCGTAAAAAACATGAGTTTTTAGAAAATGTGTTTTATTTCATCAATGGAATCAACAAAGTATGCACATTCTACGTCATAACTACTTTCTATAGTTTGCGCATTCGTCTGGAAATAAGAAAAGCTTACTTCCACCGTTTTTTAAAATCACAGCTTCTAAAAGGTTTACATGATTTCGTAAAAAACACGAGTTTTTAGAAAATGTGTTTTATTTCATAAATGGAATCTACAAAGTATGCACATTCTACATCATAACGACTTTCTATAGTTTGCGCATGCGTCCGGAAATAAGAAAAGCTTACTTCCATAGTTTTTTAAAATCACAGCTTCTAGAAGGTTTACATAATTTCGTAAAAAACACGAGTTTTTAGAAAATGTGTTTGATTTCATCAATGGAATCAACAAAGTATTCACATTCTACGTCATAACAACTTTCTAGAGTTTGCGCATTCGTCCGGAAATAAGAAAAGCTTACTTCCACCATTTTTTAAAATCACAGCTTCTAAAAGGTTTACATGATTACGTAAAAAACACGAGTTTTTAGAAAATGTGTTTTATTTCATAAATGGAATCTACAAAGTATGCACATTCTACGTCATAACGAATTTCTATAGTTTGCGCATGCATCCGGAAATAAGAAACGCTTACTTCCCTCGTTTTTTAAAATCACAGCTTCTAGAACGTTTAAATGATTTCGTAAAAAACACAAGTTTTTAGAAAATGTGTTTTATTTCATAAATGGAATCTACAAAGTATGCATATTCTACGTCATAACGACTTTCTGTAGTTTGCGCATGCGTCTGGAAATAAGAAAAGCTTACTTCCCCCGTTTTTTAAAATCACAGCTTCAAGAAGCTTCACATGATTTCGTAAAAAACACGAGTTTTTAGAAAATGTGTTTTATTTCATAAATGGAATCAACAAAGTATGCACATTCTACGTCATAACGACATTCTATAGTTTGTGCTTGCGTTTGGAAATAAGAAAAGCTTACTTCCCCCTTTTTTTAAAATCATAGCTTCTAGAAGGTTTACATGATTTCTTAAAAAACACGAGTTTTTAGAAAATGTGTTTTATTTCATAAATGGAATCAACAAAGATTGCACATTCTACGTCATAACGACTTTCTATAGTTTACGCATGCGTCCGGAAATAAGAAAAGCTTACTTCCACCGTTTTTTAAAATCACAGCTTCTAGAAGGTTTACATGATTTAGTAAAAAACACGAGTTTTTAGAAAATGTGTTTTATTTCATAAATTGAATCAACAAAGTATGCACATTCTACGTCATAACGACTTTCTATAGTTTGCGCATGCGTCCGAAAATAAGAAAAGCTTACTCCCCCCGTTTTTTAAAATCACACCTTCTAGAAGGTTTACATGATTTCTTAAAAAACACGAGTTTTTAGAAAATGTGTTTTATTTCATAAATGGAATCAACAAAGTATGCACATTGTATGTCATAATGACTTTCGATAGTTTGTGCATTCGTCAAGAAATAAGAAAAGCTCACTTCCACCGTTTTTTAAAATCACAGCTTCTAGAAGGTTTATATAATTTCGTAAAAAACACGAGTTTTTAGAAAATGTGTTTTATTTCATCAATGGAATCAACAAAGTATGCACATTCTACGTCATAACGACTTTCTATAGTTTGCGCATTCGTCTGGAAATAAGAAAAGCTTACTTCCACCGTTTTTTAAAATCACAGCTTCTAAAAGGTTTACATGATTTCGTAAAAAAAAGAGTTTTTAGAAAATGTGTTTTAATTCATAAATGGAATCTACAAAGTATGCACATTCTACGTCATCACAACTTTCTATAGTTTGTGCATTCGTCCAGAAATAAGAAACGCTTACTTCCCCCGTTTTTTAAAATCACAGCTTCTAGAAGGTTTACATGATTTCGTAAAAAACACAAGTTTTTAGAAAATGTGTTTTATTTCATAAATGGAATCTACAAAGTATGCACATTCTACGTCATAACGACTTTCTATAGTTTGCGCATGCGTTTCGAAATAAGAAAAGCTTACTTCCCCTGTTTTTTAAAATCACAGCTTCTAGAAGGTTTACATAATTTCGTAAAAAACACGAGTTTTTAGAAAATGTGTTTTATTTCATAAATGGTATCTACAAAGTATGCACATTCTACGTCATAATGACTTTCTATAGTTTGCGCATGCGTTTGGAAATAAGAAAAGCTTACTTCCCCCGTTTTTCAAAATCACAGCTTCTAGAAGGTTTATATGATTTCGTAAAAAACAAGAGTTTTTAGAAAATGTGTTTTATTTCATAAATGGAATCAACAAAGTATGCACATTCTACGTCATAATGAATTTCTATAGTTTGCACTTGCGTTTGGAAATAAGAAAAGCTTACTTCCCCGATTTTTAAAATCACAGCTTCTAGAAGGTTTACATGATTTCTTTAAAAACACAAGTTTTTAAAAAATGTGTTTTATTTCATAAATGGAATCAACAAAGTATGCACATTCTACTTTATAACGACTTTATATAGTTTGCGCATGCGTCTGGAAATAAGAAAAGCTTACTTCCACCGTTTTTTAAAATCACAGCTTCTAGAAGGTTTACATGATTTCGTAAAAAACACGAGTTTTTAGAAAATGTGTTTTATTAAATAGATGGAATCAACAAAGTATGCACATTCTACATCATAACGACTTTCTATAGTTTGCGCTTGCGTTTGGGAATAAGAAAAGCTTACTTCCCCCGTTTTTTAAAATCACAGGTTCTAGAAGGTTTACATGATTTCTTAAAAAACACGAGTTTTTAGAAAATGTGTTTTATTAAATAAATGGAATCTACAAAGTATGCACATTCTACGTCATAATGACTTTCTATAGTTTGCGCTTGCGTCCAGAAATAAGAAAAGCTTACTTCCCCCGTTTTTTTAAATCACAGATTCTAGAAGGTTTACATGATTTCTTAAAAAACACGAGTTTTCAGAAAATGTGTTTTATTTCATAAATGGAATTAACAAAGTATGCACATTCTACGTCATAACGACTTTTTATAGTTTGCGCATGAGTTTGGAAATAAGAAAAGCTTACTTCCACCAGTTTTTAAAATCACAGCTTCTAGAAGGTTTACATGATTTCTTAAAAAACACGAGTTTTTAGAAAATGTGTCTTATTTCCTAAATGGAATCAACAAAGTATGCACATTCTACGTCATAACGACTTTCTATAGTTTGCGCATTCGTCCGAAAATAAGAAAAGCTTTCTTCCACCATTTTTTAAAATCACAGCTTCTAGAAGGTTTACATGATTTCGTAAAAAACACAAGTTTTTAGCAAAATGTGTTTTATTTCATAAATGGAATCTACAAAGTATGCACATTCTATGTCATCACGAATTTCTATAGTTTGCGCATGCGTTTGGAAATAAGAAAAGCTTACTTCCCCCGTTTTTTAAAATCACAGCTTCTAGAAGGTTTACATGATTTCTTAAAAAACACGAGTTTTTAGAAAATGTGTTTTATTTCATAAATGGAATCAACAAAGTATGCACATTCTACGTCATAATGACTTTCTATAGTTTTCGCTTGCGTTTGAAAATAAGAAAAGCTTACTTCCCCCGTTTTTTAAAATCACAGCTTCTAGAAGGTTTACATGATTTCTTAAAAAACACGAGTTTTTAGAAAATGTGTTTTATTTCATAAATGGAATCAACAAAGTATGCACATTCTACGTCATAACGACTTTCTATATTTTGCGCTTGCGTTTGGAAATAAGAAAAGCTTACTTCCCCCGTTTTTTAAAATCACAGCTTCTAGAAGGTTTGCATGATTTCGTAAAAAACACGAGTTTTTAGAAAATGTGTTTTATTTCATAAATGGAATCTACAAATTATGCACATTCTACGTCATAACGACTTTTTATAGTTTGCGCATGCGTCCAGAAATAAGAAAAGCTTACTTCCACCGTTTTTTAAAATCACAGCTTCTAGAAGGTTTACATGATTTCGTAAAAAACACGAGTTTTTAGAAAATGTGTTTTATTAAATAGATGGAATCAACAAAGTATGCACATTGTACATCATAACGACTTTCTATAGTTTGCGCTTGCGTTTGGGAATAAGAAAAGCTTACTTCCCCCGTTTTTTAAAATCACAGCTTCTAGAAGGTTTACATGATTTCTTAAAAAACACGAGTTTTTAGAAAATGTGTTTTATTAAATAAATGGAATCTACAAAGTATGCACATTCTACGTCATAACGACTTTCTATAGTTTGCGCTTGCGTCCAGAAATAAGAAAAGCTTACTTCCCCCGTTTTTTAAAATCACAGCTTCTAGAAGGTTTACATGATTTCTTAAAAAACACGAGTTTTCAGAAAATGTGTTTTATTTCATAAATGGAATTAACAAAGTATGCACATTCTACGTCATAACGACTTTTTATAGTTTGCGCATGAGTTTGGAAATAAGAAAAGCTTACTTCCACCAGTTTTTAAAATCACAGCTTCTAGAAGGTTTACATGATTTCTTAAAAAACACGAGTTTTTAGAAAATGTGTCTTATTTCCTAAATGGAATCAACAAAGTATGCACATTCTACGTCATAACGACTTTCTATAGTTTGCGCATTCGTCCGAAAATAAGAAAAGCTTTCTTCCACCATTTTTTAAAATCACAGCTTCTAGAAGGTTTACATGATTTCGTAAAAAACACAAGTTTTTAGCAAAATGTGTTTTATTTCATAAATGGAATCTACAAAGTATGCACATTCTATGTCATAACGAATTTCTATAGTTTGCGCATGCGTTTGGAAATAAGAAAAGCTTACTTCCCCCGTTTTTTAAAATCACAGCTTCTAGAAGGTTTACATGATTTCTTAAAAAACACGAGTTTTTAGAAAATGTGTTTTATTTCATAAATGGAATCAACAAAGTATGCACATTCTACGTCATAATGACTTTCTATAGTTTTCGCTTGCGTTTGAAAATAAGAAAAGCTTACTTCCCCCGTTTTTTAAAATCACAGCTTCTAGAAGGTTTACATGATTTCTTAAAAAACACGAGTTTTTAGAAAATGTGTTTTATTTTATAAATGGAATCAACAAAGTATGCACATTCTACGTCATAACGACTTTCTATATTTTGCGCTTGCGTTTGGAAATAAGAAAAGCTTACTTCCCCCGTTTTTTAAAATCACAGCTTCTAGAAGGTTTACATGATTTCGTAAAAAACACGAGTTTTTAGAAAATGTGTTTTATTTCATAAATGGAATCTACAAAGTATGCACATTCTACGTCATAACGACTTTTTATAGTTTGCGCATGCGTCCAGAAATAAGAAAAGCTTACTTCCATCGTTTTTTTAAATCACAGCTTCTAGAAGGTTTACATGATTTTGTAAAAAACACGAGTTTTTAGAAAATGTGTTTTATTTCATAAATGGAATCTACAAAGTATGCACATTCTACGTCATAACGACTTTCTATAGTTTGCGCTTGCGTCCGGAAATAAGAAAAGCTTACTTCCACCGTTTTTTAAAATAACAGCTTCTAGAAGGTTTACATGATTTCTTAAAACACACAAGTTTTTAGAAAATGTGTTTTATTTCATAAATGGAATCTACAAAGTATGCACTTTCTACGTCATAACGACTTTCTATAGTTTGCGCTTGCGTTTGGAAATAAGAAAAGCTTACTTCCCCCGTTTTTTAAAATCACAGCTTCTAGAAGGTTTACATGATTTCTTAAAAAACACGAGTTTTTAGAAAATGTGTTTTATTTCATAAATGGAATCAACAAAGTATGCACATTCTACATCATAACGACTTTCTATTGTTTGCACATGAGTTTGGAAAAAAGAAAAGCTTACATCCCCCGTTTTTTAAAATCACAGCTTCTAGAAGGTTTACATGATTTCTTAAAAAACACGAGTTTTTAGAAAATGTGTTTTATTTCATAAATGGAATCAACAAAGTATGCACATTCTACGTCATAACGACTTTCTATATTTTGCGCTTGCGTTTGGAAATAAGAAAAGCTTACTTCCCCCGTTTTTTAAAATCACAGCTTCTAGAAGGTTTACATGATTTCGTAAAAAACACGAGTTTTTAGAAAATGTGTTTTATTTCATAAATGGAATCTACAAATTATGCACATTCTACGTCATAACGACTTTTTATAGTTTGCGCATGCGTCCAGAAATAAGAAAAGCTTACTTCCACCGTTTTTTAAAATCACAGCTTCTAGAAGGTTTACATGATTTCGTAAAAAACACGAGTTTTTAGAAAATGTGTTTTATTAAATAGATGGAATCAACAAAGTATGCACATTCTACATCATAACGACTTTCTATAGTTTGCGCTTGCGTTTGGGAATAAGAAAAGCTTACTTCCCCCGTTTTTTAAAATCACAGCTTCTAGAAGGTTTACATGATTTCTTAAAAAACACGAGTTTTTAGAAAATGTGTTTTATTAAATAAATGGAATCTACAAAGTATGCACATTCTACGTCATAACGACTTTCTATAGTTTGCGCTTGCGTCCAGAAATAAGAAAAGCTTACTTCCCCCGTTTTTTAAAATCACAGCTTCTAGAAGGTTTACATGATTTCTTAAAAAACACGAGTTTTCAGAAAATGTGTTTTATTTCATAAATGGAATTAACAAAGTATGCACATTCTACGTCATAACGACTTTTTATAGTTTGCGCATGAGTTTGGAAATAAGAAAAGCTTACTTCCACCAGTTTTTAAAATCACAGCTTCTAGAAGGTTTACATGATTTCTTAAAAAACACGAGTTTTTAGAAAATGTGTCTTATTTCCTAAATGGAATCAACAAAGTATGCACATTCTACGTCATAACGACTTTCTATAGTTTGCGCATTCGTCCGAAAATAAGAAAAGCTTTCTTCCACCATTTTTTAAAATCACAGCTTCTAGAAGGTTTACATGATTTCGTAAAAAACACAAGTTTTTAGCAAAATGTGTTTTATTTCATAAATGGAATCTACAAAGTATGCACATTCTATGTCATAACGAATTTCTATAGTTTGCGCATGCGTTTGGAAATAAGAAAAGCTTACTTCCCCCGTTTTTTAAAATCACAGCTTCTAGAAGGTTTACATGATTTCTTAAAAAACACGAGTTTTTAGAAAATGTGTTTTATTTCATAAATGGAATCAACAAAGTATGCACATTCTACGTCATAATGACTTTCTATAGTTTTCGCTTGCGTTTGAAAATAAGAAAAGCTTACTTCCCCCGTTTTTTAAAATCACAGCTTCTAGAAGGTTTACATGATTTCTTAAAAAACACGAGTTTTTAGAAAATGTGTTTTATTTCATAAATGGAATCAACAAAGTATGCACATTCTACGTCATAACGACTTTCTATATTTTGCGCTTGCGTTTGGAAATAAGAAAAGCTTACTTCCCCCGTTTTTTTAAATCACAGCTTCTAGAAGGTTTACATGATTTCGTAAAAAACACGAGTTTTTAGAAAATGTGTTTTATTTCATAAATGGAATCTACAAAGTATGCACATTCTACGTCATAACGACTTTTTATAGTTTGCGCATGCGTCCAGAAATAAGAAAAGCTTACTTCCATCATTTTTTTAAATCACAGCTTCTAGAAGGTTTACATGATTTTGTAAAAAACACGAGTTTTTAGAAAATGTGTTTTATTTCATAAATGGAATCTACAAAGTATGCACATTCTACGTCATAAAGACTTTCTATAGTTTGCGCTTGCGTCCGGAAATAAGAAAAGCTTACTTCCCCCGTTTTTTAAAATCACAGCTTCTAGAAGGTTCACATAATTTCGTTAAAAACACGAGTTTTTAGAAAATGTGTTTTATTTCATCAATGGAATCAACAAAGTATGCACATTCTACGTCATAACGACTTTCTATAGTTTGCGCATGCGTACGAAAATAAGAAAGGCTTACTTCCCCCGTTTTTTAAAATCACAGCTTCTAGAAGGTTTACATGATTTCTTAGAAAACACCAGTTTTTAGAAAATGTGTTTTATTTCATAAATGGAATCAACAAATAATGCACATTGTATGTCATAATGACTTTCTATAGTTTGTGCATTCGTCCGGAAATAAGAAAAGCTTACTTCCACCGTTTTTTAAAATCACAGCTTCTAGAAGGTTTACATAATTTCGTAAAAAACACGAGTTTTTAGAAAATGTGTTTTATTTCATCAATGGAATCAACAAAGTATGCACATTCTACGTCATTACGACTTTCTATAGTTTGCGCATTCGTCTAGAAATAAGAAAAGCTTACTTCACCGTTTTTTAAAATCACAGCTTCTAAAAGGTTTACATGATTTCGTAAAAAACACGTGCTTTTAGAAAATGTGTTTTATTTGATAAATGGAATCTACAAAGTATGCACATTATACGTCATAACGACTTTCTATAGTTTGCGCATGCGTCCGAAAATAAGAAACGCTTACTTCCCCCGTTTTTTAAAATCACAGCTTCTAGAAGGCTTACATGATTTCGTAAAAAACACAAGTTTTTAGAAAATGTGTTTTATTTCATAAATGGAATCTACAAAGTATGCACACTCTACGTCATAACGACTTTCTATAGTTTGCGCATGCGTTTCGAAATAAGAAAAGCTTACTTCCTCTGTTTTTTAAAATCACAGCTTCTAGAAGGTTTACATAATTTCGTAAAAAACACAAGTTTTTAGAAAATGTGTTTTATTTCATAAATAGTATCTACAAAGTATGCACATTCTACGTCATAATGACTTTCTATAGTTTGCGCATGCGTTTGGAAATAAGAAAAGCTTACTTCCCCCATTTTTTAAAATCACAGCTTCTAGAAGGTTTACATGATTTCTTAAAAAACACAAGTTTTTAGAAAATGTGTTTTATTAAATAAATGGAATCTACAAAGTATGCACATTCTACGTCATAACGAATTTCTATAGTTTGCGCTTGCGTTTGGAAATAAGAAAAGCATACTTCCCCCGTTTTTTAAAATCACAGCTTCTAGAAGGTTTACATGATTTCTTAAAAAACACGAGTTTTTAGAAAATGTGTTTTATTTCATAAATGGAATCAACAAAGTATGCACATTCTACGTCATAACGACATTATATAGTTTGCGCATGCGTCTGGAAATAAGAAAAGCTTACTTCCACCGTTTTTTAAAATCACAGCTTCTAGAAGGTTTACATGATTTCTTAAAAAACACGAGTTTTTAGAAAATGTGTTTTATTAAATAAATGGAATCAACAAAGTATGCACATTCTACATCATAACGACTTTCTATAGTTTGCGCATGAGTTTGGAAATCAGAAAAGCTTACTTCCCCCGTTTTTTAAAATCACAGCTTCTAGAAGGTTTACATGATTTCTTAAAAAACACGAGTTTTTAGAAAATTTGTTTTATTTCATAAATGGAATCAACAAAGTATGCACATTCTACGTCATAACGACTTTATATAGTTTGCGCATGCGTCTGGAAATAAGAAAAGCTTACTTCCACCATTTTTTAAAATCACAGCTTCTAGAAGGTTTACATGATTTCTTAAAAAACACGAGTTTTTAGAAAATGTGTTTTATTTCATAAATGGAATCAACAAAGTATGCACATTCTACGTCATAACGACTTTCTATAGTTTGCGCTTGCGTTTGGAAAAAAGAAAAGCTTACTTCCACCGTTTTTTAAAATCACAGCTTCTAGAAGGTTTACATGATTTCGTAAAAAACACAAGTTTTTAGAAAATGTGTTTTATTTCATAAATGGAATCAACAAAGTATGCACATTCTACGTCGTAACGACTTTCTATAGTTTGCGCATGCATTTGGAAATAAGAAAAGCTTACTTCCCCCGTTTTTTAAAATCACAGCTTCTAGAAGGTTTAAATGATTTCTTAAAAACACGAGTTTTTAGAAAATGTGTTTTATTTCATAAATGGATTCAACAAAGTATGCACATTCTACATCATAACGACTTTCTATAGTTTGCGTTTGCGTTTGAAAATAAGAAAAGCTTACTTCCCCCGTTTTTTAAAATCACAGCTTCTAGAAGGTTTACATGATTTCTTAAAAAACACGAGTTTTTAGAAAATGTGTTTTATTTCATAAATGGAATTAACAAAGTATGCACATTCTACGTCATAACGACTTTCTATAGTTTGCGCATGATTTTGGAAATAAGAAAAGCTTACTTCCCCCGTTTTTTAAAATCACAGTTTCTAGAAGGTTTACATGATTTCTTAAAAAACACGAGTTTTTAGAAAATGTGTTTTATTTCATAAATGGTATCTACAAAGTATGCGCATTCTACGTCATAACGACTTTCTATAGTTTGCGCATGCGTTTGGAAATAAGAAAAGCTTACTTCCCCCGTTTTTTAAAATCACAGCTTCTAGAAGGTTTACATGATTTCTTAAAAAACACAAGTTTTTAGAAAATGTGTTTTATTAAATAAATGGAATCTACAAAGTATGCACATTCTACGTCATAACAACTTTCTATAGTTTGCGCTTGCGTTTGGAAATAAGAAAAGCTTACTTCCCCTGTTTTTTAAAATCACAGCTTCTAGAAGGTTTACATGATTTCTTAAAAAACACGAGTTTTTAGAAAATGTGTTTTATTTCATAAATGGAATCAACAAAGTATGCACATTCTACGTCATAACGACATTATATAGTTTGTGCATGCGTCTGGAAATAAGAAAAGCTTACTTCCACCGTTTTTTAAAATCACAGCTTCTAGAAGGTTTACATGATTTCTTAAAAAACACGAGTTTTTAGAAAATGTGTTTTATTAAATAAATGGAATCAACAAAGTATGCACATTCTACATCATAACGACTTTCTATAGTTTGCACATGAGTTTGGAAATAAGAAAAGCTTACTTCCCCCGTTTTTTAAAATCACAGCTTCTAGAAGGTTTACATGATTTCTTAAAAAACACGAGTTTTTAGAAAATTTGTTTTATTTCATAAATGGAATCAACAAAGTATGCACATTCTACGTCATAACGACTTTATATAGTTTGCGCATGCGTCTGGAAATAAGAAAAGCTTACTTCCACCGTTTTTTTAAAATCACAGCTTCTAGAAGGTTTACATGATTTCTTAAAAAACACGAGTTTTTAGAAAATGTGTTTTATTTCATAAATGGAATCAACAAAGTATGCACATTCTACGTCATAACGACTTTCTATAGTTTGCGCTTGCGTTTGGAAATAAGAAAAGCTTACTTCCACCGTTTTTTAAAATCACAGCTTCTAGAAGGTTTACATGATTTCGTAAAAAACACAAGTTTTTAGAAAATGTGTTTTATTTCATAAATGGAATCTACAAAGTATGCACATTCTACGTCGTAACGACTTTAGTTTGCGCATGCATTTGGAAATAAGAAAAGCTTACTTCCCCCGTTTTTTAAAATCACAGCTTCTAGAAGGTTTAAATGATTTCTTAAAAAACACGAGTTTTTAGAAAATGTGTTTTATTTCATAAATGGATTCAACAAAGTATGCACATTCTACATCATAACGACTTTCTATAGTTTGCGTTTGCGTTTGAAAATAAAAAAAGCTTACTTCCCCCGTTTTTTAAAATCACAGCTTCTAGAAGGTTTACATGATTTCTTAAAAAACACGAGTTTTTAGAAAATGTGTTTTATTTCATAAATGGAATTAACAAAGTATGCACATTCTACATCATAACGACTTTCTATAGTTTGCGCATGAGTTTGGAAATAAGAAAAGCTTACTTCCACCGTTTTTTAAAATCACAGCTTCTAGAAGGTTTACATGATTTCTTAAAAAACACGAGTTCTTAGAAAATGTGTTTTGTTTCATAAATGGAATCTACAAAGTATGCACATTCTACGTCATAACGACTTTCTATAGTTTGCGCTTGCGTCCGGAAATAAGAAAAGCTTACTTCCCCCGTTTTTTAAAATCACAGTTTCTAGAAGGTTTACATGATTTCTTAAAAAACACGAGTTTTTATAAAATGTGTTTTATTTCATAAATGGAATTAACAAAGTATGCACATTCTACGTCATAACGAATTTTTATAGTTTGCGCATGAGTTTGGAAATAAGAAAAGCTTATTTCCCCCGTTTTCTAAAATCACAGCTTCTAGAAGGTTTACATGATCTCTTAGAAAACACGAGTTTTTAGAAAATGTGTTTTATTTCCTAAATGGAATCAACAAAGTATGCACATTCTACGTCATAACGACTTTCTATAGTTTGTGCATTCGTACGAAAATAAGAAATGCTTACTTCCACCGTTTTTTAAAATCACAGCTTCTAGAAGATTTACATCATTTCGTAAAAAACACGAGTTTTTAGAAAATGTGTTTTATTCCATAAATGGAATCTACAAAGTATTCACATTCTACATCATAAGGACTTTCTATAGTTTGTGCATGCGTCCGTAAATAAGAAAAGCTTACTTCCCCCGGTTTTTAAAATCACAGCTTCTAGAAGGTTTACATGATTTCTTAAAAAACACGAGTTTTTAGAAAATGTGTTTTATTTCATAAATGGAATCAACAAAGTATGCACATTCTACGTCATAATGAATTTCTATAGTTTGCACATGCGTCCGGAAATAAGAAAAGCTTACTTCCCCCGGTTTTTAAAATCACAGCTTCTAGAAGGTTTACATGATTTCGTAAAAAACACAAGTTTTTAGAAAATGTGTTATATTAAATAAATGGAATCTACAAAGTATGCACATTCTACGTCATAACGACTTTGTATAGTTTGCGCATGCGTCCGGAAATAAAAAATGCTTACTTCCCCCGTTTTTTAAAATCACAGCTTCTAGAAGGTTTACATGATTTCGTAAAAGACACGAGTTTTTAGAAAATGTGTTTTATTTCATCAATGGAATCTACAAAGTATGCACATTCTACGTCATAACGACTTTCTATAGTTTCCGCATGCGTCCGGAAATAAGAAAAGCTTACTTCCACCGTTTTTTTAAATCACAGCTTCTAGAAGATTTACATGATTTCGTAAAAAACACGACTTTTTAGAAAATGTGTTTTATTTCCTAAATGGAATCTACAAAGTATGCACATTCTACGTCATAACGACTTTCTATAGTTTGCGCATGCGTTTGGAAATAAGAAAAGCTTACTTCCCCCGTTTTTTAAAATCACAGCTTCTAGAAGGTTTACATGATTTCTTAAAAAACACGAGCTTATAGAAAATGTGTTTTATTTCATAAATGGAATCAACAAAGTATGCACATTCTACGTCATAACGACTTTCTATAGTTTGCACATGCGTCCAGAAATAAGAAAAGCTTACGTCCCCCATTTTTTAAAATCACAGCTTCTAGAAGGTTTATATGATTTCTTAAAAAACATGAGTTTTTAGAAAATGTGTTTTATTTCATTCATGGCACCTACAAAGTATGCACATTCTACGTCATAACGACTTTCTATAGTTAGCACATGCGTCCGGAAATAAGAAAAGCTTACTTCCCCCGTTTTTTAAAATCAAAGCTTCTAGAAGGTTTACATGATTTCGTAAAAAACACAAGTTTTTAGAAAATGTGTTTTATTTCATAATAGAATCAACAAAGTATGTACATTCTGCGTCATAACGACTTTCTGCAGTTTTCGCATTCGTCCAGAAATAAGAAAAGCTTACTTCCACCGTTTTTTAAAATCACAGCTTCTATAAGGTTTACATGATTTTGTAAAAAAAACGAGTTTTTAGAAAATGTGTTTTATTTCATAAATGGAATCAACAAAGTATGTACATTCTACGTCATAACGACTTTCTGCAGTTTTCGCATTCGTCCAGAAATAAGAAAAGCTTACTTCCACCGTTTTTTAAAATCACAACTTCTAGAAGGTTTACATGATTTCGTAAAAAACACGAGTTTTTAGAAAATGTGTTTTATTTCATCAATGGAATCAACAAAGTATGCACATTCTATGTCATAACGACTTTCTATAGTTTGTGCATTCGTCCGGAAATAAGAAAAGCTTACTTCCACCGTTTTTTAAAATCACAGCTTCTAGAAGGTTTACATGATTTCGTAAAAAACACAAGTTTTTAGAAAATGTGTTTTATTTCATAAATGGAATCAACAAAGTATGTACCTTCTACGTCATAACGACTTTCTGCAGTTTTCGCATTCGTCCAGAAATAAGAAAAGCTTACCTCCACCGTTTTTTAAAATCACAGCTTCTAGAAGGTTTACATGATTTCGTAAAAAACACGAGTTTTTAGAAAATGTGTTTTATTTCATCAATGGAATCAACAAAGTATGCACATTCTACGTCATAACGACTTTCTATAGTTTGTGCATTCGTCCGGAAACAAGAAAAGCTTACTTCCACCGTTTTTTAAAATCACAGCTTCTAGAAGGTTTACATGATTTCGTAAAAAACAAGAGTTTTTAGAAAATGTGTTTTATTTCATAAATGGAATTAACAAAGTATGCACATTCTACGTCATAACGACTTTCTATAGTTTGCGCTTTCGTTTGAAAATAAGAAAAGCTTACTTCCCCCGTTTTTTAAAATCACAGCTTCTAGAACGTTTACATGATTTCTTAAAAAATACGAGATTTTAGAAAATGTGTTTTATTTCATAAATGGAATCAACAAAGTATGCACATTCTACGTCATAACGACTTTCTATAGTTTGCGCATGCGTTCGGAAATAAGAAAAGCTTACTTCGACCGTTTTTTAAAATCACAGCTTCTAGAAGGTTTACATGATTTCGTAAAAAACACGAGTTATTCAAAAATGAGTTTTATTTCATAAATGGAATCAACAAAGTATGAACATTCTACGTCATAACGACATTCTATAGTTTGCGCATTCATCCAGAAATAAGAAAAGCTTACTTCCACCGTTTTTTAAAATCACAGCTTCTAAAAGGTTTACATGATTTCTTAAAAAACACGAGTTTCTAGAAAATGTGTTTTATTTCATAAATGGAATCAACAAAGTATGCACATTCTACTTCATAACAACTTTCTATAGTTTACGCATTCGTCCGGAAATAAGAAAAGCTTACTTCCACCGTTTTTTAAAACCACAGCTTCTAGAAGGTTTACATGATTTCGTGAAAAACACGAGTTTTTAGAAAATGTGTTTTATTTCATAAATGGAATCTACAAAGTATGCACATTCTACATCATAACGACTTTCTATAGGTTGCGCATGCGTCCGGAAATAAGAAAAGCTTACTTCCACCGTTTTTTACAATCACAGCTTCTAGAAGGTTTACATGATTTCGTAAAAAACACGAGTTCAGAAAATGTGTTTTATTTCATAAGTGGAATCTACAAAGTATGCACATTCTACGTCATAACGACTTTCTATAGTTTGCGCATGCGTTTGGAAATAAGAAAAGCTTACTTCCACCGTTTTTTAAAATCACAGCTTCTAGAAGGTTTACATGATTTCGTAAAAAACATGAGTTTTTAGAAAATCTGTTTTATTTCATAAATGGAATCTACAAAGTATGCACATTCTACGTCATAATGACTTTCTATAGTTTGCGAATGCGTCCGGATATAAGAAAAGCTTACTTCCCCTGTTTTTTTAAATCACAGCTTCTAGAAGGTTTACATGATTTCTCAAAAAACACGAGTCTTTAGAAAATGTGTTTTATTTCATAAGTGGAATCAACAAAGTATGCACTTTCTACGTCATAACGACTTTCTATAGTTTGCGTATGCGTGCGGAAATAAGAAAAGCTTACTTCCCCTAGTTTTTAAAATCACATCTTCTAGAACGTTTACATGGTTTGTTAAAAAACACGAGTTTTTAGAAAATGTGTTTTATTTGATAAATGGAATCAAAAAAGTATGCACATTCTATGTCATAACGACTTTCTATAGTTTGCGCATGCGTCCGGAAATACGAAAAGCTTACTTCCACCATTTTTTAAAATCACACCTCCTAGAAGGTTTACATGATTTCTTAAAAAACACAAGTTTTTAGAAAATGTGTTTTATTTCATAAATGGAATCAACAAAGTATGCACATTCTACGTCATAACGACTTTCTATAGTTTGCGCATGCGTCCGGAAATAAGAAAAGCTTACTTCCAACCGTTTTTTGAAATCACAACTTCTAGAAGGTTTACATGATTTCGTAAAAAACACGAGTTTTTAGAAAATGTGTTTTATTTCATAAATGTAATCTGCAAAGTATGCACATTCTATGTCATAACGACATTCTATAGTTTGCGCATCTGTCCGGAAATAAGAAAAGCTTACTTCCCCCGTTTTTAAAAATCACAGCTTCTAGGAGGTCTACATGATTTCTTAAAAAACACGAGTTTTTAGAAAAAAAAAATTATTTCATAAATGGAATCAACAAAGGATGCACATTTTACATCATAATGACTTTCTATAGTTGGCGCATGCATCCGGAAATAAGAAAAGCTTACTTCCACCGTTTTTTAAAATCACAGCTTCTAGAAGGTTTACATGATTTCGTAAAAAACACGAGTTTTTAGAAATTTTGTTTTATTTCATAAATGGAATATACAAAGTATGCACATTCTACGTCATAACGACTTTCTATAGTTTGCGCATGCGTCCGGAAATAAGAAAAGCTTACTTCCACCGTTTTTTAAAATCACAGCTTTTAGAAGGTTTACATGATTTCTTAAAAAACATGAGTTTTTAGAAAATGTGTTTTATTTCATAAATGGAATCAACAAAGTATGCACATTCTACGTCATAACGACTTTCTATAGTTTGCGCATTCATCCGGAAATAAGAAAAGCTTACTTCCACCATTTTTTAAAATCACAACTTCTAGAAGGTTTACATGATTTCTTAAAAAACACGAGTTTTTAGAAAATGTGTTTTATTTAATAAATGGAATCAACAAAGTATGTACATTCTACGTCATAACGACTTTCTATAGTTTACACATTCGTCTGGAAATAAGAAAAGCTTACTTCCACCGTTTTTTAAAACCACAGCTTCTAGAAGGTTTACATGATTTCGTGAAAAACACGAGTTTTTAGAAAATGTGTTTTATTTGATAAATGGAATCTACAAAGCAGGGATAATTTTAAGGACCCATACTTATTTAAAAGTGTATAAACCTTGGCGAGTCTTACCAATTCGTAAAATGTCAACTATAAAATATTTGGTGATATTTTTCTAAAATTATTTCAATTTCTAATGATTTTATATAGTATATAGAATAATTTGGCGATTTTTAGAGTGAAACGAGTTTACCCCATAAAAATTGGGCGAAATGAGGCTTCAAAAAATGCAAATTGGCGAATCTTTTTTTGGAAAAAATCATGGAAAAATAGCCCATGGGCTAAATTTCGCCCCTAAAATTATCCTTGCTACAAAGTATGCACATTCTACGTCATAACGACTTTCTATAGTTTGCGCATGCCTCCAGAAATAGGAAAAGTGTACTTCCACCGTTTTTCAAAAATCACAGCTTCTAGAAGATTTACATGATTTCGTAAAAAACACGAGTTTTTAGAAAATGTGTTTTATTTCATAAATGGAATCTACAAAGTATGCACATTCTACGTCATAACGAATTTCTATAGTTTGCGCATGCGTCCGGAAATAGGAAAAGCTTACTTCCACCGTTTTTTAAAATCACAGCTTCTAGAAGGTTTACATGATTTCGTAAAAAACACGAGTTTTTAGAAAATGTGTTTTATTTCATAAATGGAATCTACAAAGTATGCACATTCTACGTCATAACGACTTTCTATAGTTTGCGCATGCGTACAGAAATAAGAAAAGCTTACTTCCCCTGTTTTTTAACATCACAGCTTCTAGAAGGTTTAAATGATTTCTTAAAAAACACGAGTTTTTAGAAAATGTGTTTTATTTCATAAATGGAATCAACAAAGTATGCACATTCTACGTCATAACGACTTTCTATAGTTTGCGCATTCGTCCGGAAATAAGAAAAGCTTACTTCCACCGATTTTCAAAATCACAGCTTCTAGAAGGTTTACATGATTTCTTAAAAAACACGAGTTTTTAGAAAATTTGTTTTATTTCATTAATGGAATCAACAAAGTATGCACATTCTACATCATAACGACTTTCTATAGTTTGCGCATGCGTCTGGAAATAAGAAAAGCTTACTTCCCCCGTTTTTTAAAATCACAGCTTCTAGAAGGTTTACATGATTTCTTAAAAAACACGAGTTTTTAGAAAATGTGTTTTATTTCATAAATGGAATCAACAAAGTATGCACATTCTACATCATAACGACTTTCTATAGTTTGCGCATGCGTCCGGAAATAAGAAAAGCTTACTTCCACCGTTTTTTAAAATCATAGCTTCTAGAAGGTTTACATGATTTCGTAAAAAACACGAGTTTTTAGAAAATGCGTTTTATTTCATAAATGGAATCTACAAAGTATGCACATTCTACGTAATAACGACTTTCTATAGATTGCGCATGCGTCTGGAAGTAAGAAAAGCTTACTTCCACCGTTTTTTAAAATCACAGCTTCCAGAAGGTTTACATGATTTCGTAAAAAACACGAGTTTTTAGAAAATGTGTTTTATTTCATAAATGGAATCTACGAAGTATGCACATTCTATGTCATAACGACTTTCTATAGTTTGCGCATGCGTCCGAAAATAAGAAAAGCATACTTCCACCGTTTTTTAAAATCACAGCTTCTAGAAGGTTTACATGATTTCGTAAAAAACACGAGTTTTTAGAAACTGTGTTTTATTTCATCAATGGAATCTACAAAGTATGCACATTCTATGTCATAACGACTTTCTATAGTTTGCGCATGCGTCCGGAAATAAGAAAAGCTTACTTCCACCGTTTTTTAAAATCATAGCTTCTAGAAGGTTTACATGATTTCGTAAAAAACACGAGTTTTTAGAAAATGTGTTTTATTTCATAAATGGAATCTACAAAGTATGCACATTCTACGTCATAACGACTTTCTATAGTTTGCGCATGCGTCTAGAAATAAGAAAAGCTTACTTCCACCGTTTTTTAAAATCACAGCTTCTAGAAGGTTTACATGATTTCGTAAAAAAGACGAGTCTTTAGAAAATGTGTTTTATTTCATAAATGGAATCAACAAAGTATGCACATTCTACGTCATAACGACATTCTATAGTTTGCCCATTCATCTGGAAATAAGAAAAGCTTACTTCCACCTTTTTTTAAAATCACAGCTTCTAGAAGGTTTACATGATTTCGTAAAAAACACGAGTTTTTAGAAAATGTGTTTTATTTCATAAATGGAATCAACAAAGTATGCACATTCTACGTCATAACGACTTTCTATAGTTTACGCATTTGTCCAGAAATAAGAAAAGCTTACTTCCACCGTTTTTTAAAACCACAGCTTCTAGAAGGTTTACATGATTTCGTAAAAAACACGAGTTTTTAGAAAATGTGTTTTATTTCATAAATGGAATCTACAAAGTATGCACATTCTACGTCATAACGACTTTCTATAGTTTGCGCATGCGTTCGAAAATAAGAAAAGCATACTTCCACCGTTTTTTAAAATCACAGCATCTAGAAGGTTTACACGATTTCTTAAAAAACACGACTTTTTAGAAAATGTGTTTTATTTCATAAATGGAATCAACAAAGTATGCACATTCTAAGTCATAACGACTTTCTATAGTTTGCGCATGCATTTGGAAATAAGAAAAGCTTACTTCGCCCGTTTTTTAAAGTCACAACTTCTAGAAGGTTTACATGATTTCTTAAAAAACACGAGTTTTTAGAAAATGTGTTTTATTTGATAAATGGAATCAACAAAGTATGCACATTCTACGTCATAACGACTTTCTATAGTTTGTGCATGCGTCCGGAAATAACAAAAGCTTACTTCCACCGTTTTTTAAAATCACAGCTTCTAGAAGGTTTACATGATTTGTTAAAAGACACGAGTTATTAGAAAATATGTTTTATTTCATAAATGGAATCAACAAAGTATGCACATTCTACGTGATAACGACTTTCTATAGTTTACGCATTCGTCAAGAAATAAGAAAAGCTTACTTCCACCGTTTTTTAAAACCACAGCTTCTACAAGGTTTACATGATTTCGTAAAAAACACGAGTTTTTAGAAACTGTGTTTTATTTCATCAATGGAATCTACAAAGTATGCACATTCTATGTCATAACGACTTTCTATAGTTTGCGCATGCGTCCGGAAATAAGAAAAGCTTACTTCCACCGTTTTTTAAAATCATAGCTTCTAGAAGGTTTACATGATTTCGTAAAAAACACGAGTTTTTAGAAAATGTGTTTTATTTCATAAGTGGAATCTACAAAGTATGCACATTCTACGTCATAACGACTTTCTATAGTTTGCGCATGCGTCTAGAAATAAGAAAAGCTTACTTCCACCGTTTTTTAAAATCACAGCTTCTAGAAGGTTTACATGATTTCGTAAAAAAGACGAGTCTTTAGAAAATGTGTTTTATTTCATAAATGGAATCAACAAAGTATGCACATTCTACGTCATAACGACATTCTATAGTTTGCCCATTCATCTGGAAATAAGAAAAGCTTACTTCCACCTTTTTTTAAAATCACAGCTTCTAGAAGGTTTACATGATTTCGTAAAAAACACGAGTTTTTAGAAAATGTGTTTTATTTCATAAATGGAATCAACAAAGTATGCACATTCTACGTCATAACGACTTTCTATAGTTTACGCATTTGTCCAGAAATAAGAAAAGCTTACTTCCACCGTTTTTTAAAACCACAGCTTCTAGAAGGTTTACATGATTTCGTAAAAAACACGAGTTTTTAGAAAATGTGTTTTATTTCATAAATGGAATCTACAAAGTATGCACATTCTACGTCATAACGACTTTCTATAGTTTGCGCATGCGTTCGAAAATAAGAAAAGCATACTTCCACCGTTTTTTAAAATCACAGCATCTAGAAGGTTTACACGATTTCTTAAAAAACACGACTTTTTAGAAAATGTGTTTTATTTCATAAATGGAATCAACAAAGTATGCACATTCTAAGTCATAACGACTTTCTATAGTTTGCGCATGCATTTGGAAATAAGAAAAGCTTACTTCGCCCGTTTTTTAAAGTCACAACTTCTAGAAGGTTTACATGATTTCTTAAAAAACACGAGTTTTTAGAAAATGTGTTTTATTTGATAAATGGAATCAACAAAGTATGCACATTCTACGTCATAACGACTTTCTATAGTTTGTGCATGCGTCCGGAAATAACAAAAGCTTACTTCCACCGTTTTTTAAAATCACAGCTTCTAGAAGGTTTACATGATTTGTTAAAAGAAGAAAATGTGTTTTATTTCATAAATGGAATCAACAAAGTATGCACATTCTACGTGATAACAACTTTCTATAGTTTACGCATTCGTCAAGAAATAAGAAAAGCTTACTTCCACCGTTTTTTAAAACCACAGCTTCTACAAGGTTTACATGATTTCGTAAAAAACACGAGTTTTTACAAAAAGTGTTTTATTTCATAAATGGAATCTACAAAGTATGCACATTCTACGTCATAATGACTTTCTATAGTTTACGCATGCGTCCGGAAATTAGAAAAGCTTACTTCCACCGTTTTTTAAAATCACAGCTTCTAGAAGGTTTACATGATTTCGTAAAAAACATGAGTTTTTAGAAAATCTGCTTTATTTCATAAATGGAATCTACAAAGTATGCACATTCTACATCATAACGACTTTCTATTGTTTGCGCATGCGTCCGGAAATAAGAAAAGCTTACTTCCCCTGTTTTTTAAAATCAGAGCTTCTAGAAGGTTTACATGATTTCTAAAAAAACACGAGTTTTTAGAAAATGTGTTTTATTTCATAAATCGAATCAACAAAGTATGCACATTCTACGTCAAAACGACTTTCTATAGTTTGCGCATGCGTTTGGAAATAAGAAAAGCTTACTTCCACCGTTTTTTAAAATCACAGCTTCTAGAAGGTTTACATGATTTCTTAAAAAACACGAGTTTTTAGCAAATGTGTTTTATTTCATAAATGGAATCAACAAAGTATGCACATTCTACGTCATAACGACTTTCTATAGTTTGCGCATTCGTCCGGAAATAAGAAAAGCTTACTTCCCCCGTTTTATAAAATCACAGCTTCTAGAAGGTTTACATGATTTCGTAAAAAACACGAGTTTTTAGAAAATGTGTTTTATTTCATAAATGGAATCTACAAAGTATGCACATTCTACGTCATAATGACTTTCTATAGTTTGTGCATGCATCCGGAAATAAGAAAAGCTTACTTCCCCCGTTTTTTAAAATCACAGCTTCTAGAAGGTTTACATGATTTCATAAAAAACACGAGTTTTTGGAAAATGTGTTTTATTTCATAAATGGAATCAACAAAGTATGCACATTCTACATCATAACGACTTTCTATAGTTTTCGGATGCGTCCGGAAATAATAAAAGCTTACTTCCTCCGTTTTTTAAAATCACAGCTTCTAGAAGGTTTACATGATTTCTTAAAAAACACGAGTTTTTAAAAAATGTGTTTTATTTCATAAATGGAATCAACAAAGTATGTACATTCTAAGTCATAACGACTTTCTATAGTTTGCGCATTCGTCCGGAAATAAGAAAAGCTTACTTCCACTGTTTTTTAAAATCGTAGCTTCTAGAAGGTTTACATGATTTCGTAAAAAACACGAGTTTTTGGAAAATGTGTTTTATTTAAAAAATGGAATCTACAAAGTATGCATATTCTACGTCATAACGACTTTCTATAGTTTTCGCATGCGTCCGGAAATAAGAAAAGCTTACTTCCCCCGTTTTTTAAAATCACAGCTTCTAGAAGGTTTACATGATTTCTTAAAAAACACGAGTTTTTAGAAAATGTGTTTTATTTCATAAATGGAATGAACAAAGTATGCACATTCTACGTCATAACAACTTTCTATAGTTTGCACATGCGTTTGGAAATAAGAAAAGCTTACTTCCCCCGTTTTTTAAAATTATAGCTTCTAGAAGGTTTACATGATTTGTTAAAAAACACGAGTATTTAGAAAATGTGTTTTATTTCATAAATGGAATCAACAAAGTATGCACATTCTACGTCATAACGAATTTCTATAGTTTGCGCATGCGTCCGGAAATAAGGAAAGCTTACTTCCCCGTTTTTTAAAATCACAACTTCTAGAAGGTTTACATGATTTCGTAAAAAACACGAGTTTTTAGAAAATGTGTTTTATTTCATAAATGGAATCTACAAAGTATGCACATTCTACGTCATAACGACTTTCTATAGTTTCCGCATGCCTTTGGAAATAAGAAAAGATTACTTCCCCTATTTTTTAAAATCACAGCTTCTAGAAGGTTTACATGGTTTGTTAAAAAACACGAGTTTTTAGAAAATGTGTTTTATTTCATAAATGGAATCAACAAAGTATGCACATTCTACGTCATAACGACTTTCTATAGTTTGCACATGGGTCCGGAAATAAGAAAAGCTTACTTCCCCCGTTTTTTAAAATCACAGCTTCTAGAAGGTTTACATGATTTCTTAAAAAACACGAGTTTTTAGAAAAGGTTTTTTATTTCATAAATGGAATCAACAAAGTATGCACATTCTACGTCATAACGACTTTCTATAGTTTGCGCATGCGTCCGGAAATAAGAAAAGCTTACTTCCCCCATCTTTTAAAATCACGGCTTCTAGAAGGTTTACATGATTTCGTAAAAAAACACGAGTTTTTAGAAAATGTGTTTTATTTCATAAATGGAATCAACAAAGTATGCACATTCTACGTCATAACGAATTTCTATAGTTTGCGCATCCGATTGGAAATAAGAAAAGCTTACTTCCCCCGTTTTTTAAAATCACAGTTTCTAGAAGGGTTACATGATTTCTTAAAAAACACGAGTTTTCAGAAAATGTGTTTTATTTCATAAATGGAATCAACAAAGTATGCACATTCTACATCATAACGACTTTCTATAGTTTGCTGATGCGTCCGCAAATAAGAAAAGCTTACTTCCTCCGTTTTTTGAAATCACAGCTTCTAGAAGGTTTACATGATTTCGTAAAAAACACGAGTTTTTAGAAAATGTGTTTTATTTCATAAATTTAATCTACAAAGTATGCACATTCTACGTCATAACGACATTCTATAGTTTCCGCATGCCTTTGGAAATAAGAAAATATTACTTCCCCTGTTTTTTAAAATCACAGCTTCTAGAAGGTTTACATGGTTTCTTAAAAAACACGAGTTTTTAGAAAATGTGTTTTATTTCATAAATGGAATCAACAAAGTATGCACATTCTACATCATAAGGACTTTCTATAGTTTGCGCATGGGTCCGGAAATAAGAAAAGCTTACTTCCCCCGTTTTTTAAAATCACAGCTTCTAGAAGGTTTACATGATTTCTTAAAAAACACGAGTTTTTAGAAAATGTGTTTTATTTCATAAATGGAATCAACAAAGTATGCACATTCTATGTCATAACGAATTTCTATAGTTTGTGCATGCGTCCGAAAATAAGAAAATCTTACTTCCACCGTTTTTTAAAATCACAGCTTCTAGAAGGTTTACATGATTTCGTAAAAAACACGAGTTTTTAGAAAATGTGTTTTATTTCATAAATGGAATCTACAAAGTATGCACATTCTACGTCATAACGACTTTCTATAGTTTGCGCATGCGTTCGGAAATAAGAAAAGCTTACTTCCCCTGTTTTTTAAAATCACAGCTTCTAGAAGGTTTACATGGTTTCTTAAAAAACACGAGTTTTTAGAAAATGTGTTTTATTTCATAAATGGAATCAACAAAGTATGCACATTCTACGTCATAACGACTTTCTATAGTTTTCTCATGCGTCCGGAAATAAGAAAAGCTTACTTACTCCGTTTTTTGAAATCACAGCTTCTAGAAGGTTTACATGATTTCTTAAAAAACACGAGTATTTAGAAAATGTGCATTATTTCATAAATGGAATGAACAAAGTATGCACATTCTACGCATAACGACTATCTATAGTTTGCGCATGCGTTTGGAAATAAGAAAAGCTTACTTCCCCCGTTTTTTAAAATTACAGCTTCTAGAAGGTTTACATGATTTGTTAAAAAACATGAGTATTTAGAAAATGTGTTTTTTTTCATAAATGGAATCAACAAAGTATGCACATTCTACGTCATAACGACTTTCTATAGTTTGCGCATGTGTCCGGAAATAAGAAAATCTTACTTGCACCGTTTTTTAAAATCACAGCTTCTAGAAGGTTTACATGATTTCGTAAAAAACACGAGTTTTTAGAAAATGTGTTTTATTTCATAAATGGAATCTACAAAGTATGCACATTCTACGTCATAACGACATTCTATAGTTTGCGAATGCGTCCGGAAATAAGAAAAGCTTACCTCCAACGTTTTTCAAAATCACAGCTTCTAGAAGGTTTACATGATTTCTTAAAAAACACGAGTTTTTAGAAAATGTATTTTATTTCATAAATGGAATCAACAAAGTATGCACATTCTACGTCATAACAAATTTCTATAGTTTGCGAATTTGTCCGGAAATAAGAAAAGCTTACTTCCACCGTTTTTTAAAATCACGGCTTCTAGAAGGTTTACTTGATTTCGTAAAAAACACGAGTTTTTGGAAAACGTGTTTTATTTCATAAATGGAATCTACAAAGTATGCACATTCTATGTCATAACGACTTTCTATAGTTTTCGCATGCGTCCGGAAATAAGAAAAGCTTACTTCCCCCGTTTTTTAAAATCACAGCTTCTAGAAGGTTTATATGATTTCTTAAAAAACACGAGTTTTTAGAAAATGTGTTTTATTTCATAAATGGAATCAACAAAGTATGCACATTCTACGTCATAACGACTTTCTATAGTTTGCGCATGCGTTTGGAAATAAGAAAAGCTTACTTCCCCCGTTTTTTAAAATTACAGCTTCTAGAAGGTTTACATGATTTCGTAAAAAACACGAGTTTTTAGAAAATGTGTTTTATTTCATAAATGGAATCAACAAAGTATGCACATTCTACGTCATAACGACTTTCTATAGTTTGCGCATGCGTTTGGAAATAAGAAAAGCTTACTTCCCCCGTTTTTTAAAATCACAGCTTCTAGAAGGTTTACATGATTTCGTAAAAAACATGAGTTTTTAGAAAATGTGTTTTATTTCATCAATGGAATCAACAAAGTACGCACATTCTTCGTCATAACGACTTTCTATAGTTTGTGCATGCGTTTGGAAATAAGAAAAGCTTACTTCCCCCGTTTTTTAAAATTACAGCTTCTAGAAGGTTTACATGATTTGTTAAAAAACACGAGTATTTAGAAAATGTGTTTTATTTCATAAATGGAATCAACAAAGTATGCACATTCTACGTCATAACGACTTTCTATAGTTTCCGCATGCCTTTGGAAATAAGAAAATATTACTTCCCCTGTTTTTTAAAATCACAGCTTCTAGAAGGTTTACATGGTTTCTTAAAAAACACGAGTTTTTAGAAAATGTGTTTTATTTCATAAATGGAATCAACAAAGTATGCACATTCTACGTCATAAGGACTTTCTATAGTTTGCGCATGGGTCCGGAAATAAGAAAAGCTTACTTCCCCCGTTTTTTAAAATCACAGCTTCTAGAAGGTTTACATGATTTCTTAAAAAACACGAGTTTTTAGAAAATGTGTTTTATTTCATAAATGGAATCAACAAAGTATGCACATTCTATGTCATAACGAATTTCTATAGTTTGTGCATGCGTCCGAAAATAAGAAAATCTTACTTCCACCGTTTTTTAAAATCACAGCTTCTAGAAGGTTTACATGATTTCCTAAAAAACACGAGTTTTTAGAAAATGTGTTTTATTTCATAAATGGAATCTACAAAGTATGCACATTCTACGTCATAACGACTTTCTATAGTTTGCGCATGCGTTCGGAAATAAGAAAAGCTTACTTCCCCTGTTTTTTAAAATCACAGCTTCTAGAAGGTTTACATGGTTTCTTAAAAAACACGAGTTTTTAGAAAATGTGTTTTATTTCATAAATGGAATCAACAAAGTATGCACATTCTACGTCATAACGACTTTCTATAGTTTTCTCATGCGTCCGGAAATAAGAAAAGCTTACTTACTCCGTTTTTTGAAATCACAGCTTCTAGAAGGTTTACATGATTTCTTAAAAAACACGAGTATTTAGAAAATGTGCATTATTTCATAAATGGAATGAACAAAGTATGCACATTCTACGTCATAACGACTTTCTATAGTTTGCGCATGCGTTTGGAAATAAGAAAAGCTTACTTCCCCCGTTTTTTAAAATTACAGCTTCTAGAAGGTTTACATGATTTCGTAAAAAACACGAGTTTTTAGAAAATGTGTTTTATTTCATAAATGGAATCAACAAAGTATGCACATTCTACGTCATAACGACTTTCTATAGTTTGCGCATGCGTTTGGAAATAAGAAAAGCTTACTTCCCCCGTTTTTTAAAATCACAGCTTCTAGAAGGTTTACATGATTTCGTAAAAAACATGAGTTTTTAGAAAATGTGTTTTATTTCATCAATGGAATCAACAAAGTATGCACATTCTACGTCATAACGACTTTCTGTAGTTTGTGCATGCGTTTGGAAATAAGAAAAGCTTACTTCCCCCGTTTTTTAAAATTACAGCTTCTAGAAGGTTTACATGATTTGTTAAAAAACACGAGTATTTAGAAAATGTGTTTTATTTCATAAATGGAATCAACAAAGTATGCACATTCTACGTCATAACGACTTTCTATAGTTTGCGCATGCATCCAGAAATAAGAAAAGCTTACTTCCCCCGTTTTTTAAAATCACAGCTTCTAGAAGGTTTACATGATTTCGTAGAAAACACGAGTTTTTAGAAAATGTGTTTTATTTCATAAATGGAATCTACAAAGTATGGACATTCTACGTCATAACGACTTTCTATAGTTTGGGCATGCGTTAGGAAATAAGAAAAGCTTACTTCCCCCGTTTTTTAAAATCACAGCTTCTAGAAGGTTTACATGATTTGTTAAAAAACACGAGTATTTAGAAAATGTGTTTTATTTCATAAATGGAATCAACAAAGTATGCACGTTCTACATCATAACGACTTTCTATAGTTTGCACATGCGTGCGGAAATAAGAAAATCTTACTTCCACCGTTTTTTAAAATCACAGCTTCTAGAAGGTTTACATGATTTCGTAAAAAACACGAGTTTTTAGAAAAAAAAAATTAGTTCATAAATGGAATCTACAAAGTATGCACATTCTACGTCATAACGACTTTCTATAGTTTACGCATGCGTTCGGAAATAATAAAAGCTTACTTCCCCCATTTTTTAAAATCACAGCTTCTAGAAGGTTTACATGATTTTGTAAAAAACACGAGTTTTTAGAAAATGTGTTTTATTTAATAAATGGAATCTACAAAGTATGCGCATTCTACGTCATAACGACTTTCTATACTTTGCGCATGCGTCCGGAAATAAGAAAAGCTTACTTCCCCCGTTTTTTAAAATCACAGCTTCTAGGAGGTTTACATGATTTCTTAAAAAACACGAGTTTTTAGAAAATGTGTTTTATTTCATAAATGGAATCAACAAAGTATGCACATTCTATGTCATAACAACTTTCTATAGTTTGCGCATGCGTCCGGAAATAAGAAAATCTTACTTCCACCGTTTTTTAAAATCACAGCTTCTAGAAGGTTTACATGGTTTCTTAAAAAACACGAGTTTTTAGAAAATGTGTTTTATTTCATAAATGGAATCAACAAAGTATGCACATTCTACGTCATAACGACTTTCTATAGTTTGCGCATTCGCCCGGAAATAAGAAAAGCTTACTTCCACCAATTTTTAAAATCACAGCTTCTAGAAGGTGTACATGATTTCGTAAAAAACACAAGTTTTTAGAAAACGTGCTTTATTTCATAAATGGAATCTACAAGGTATGCACATTCTACATCATAACGACTTTCTATAGTTTGTGCATGTGTCCGGAAATAAGAAAAGCTTACTTCCCCCGTTTTTTTAAATCAAAGCTTCTAGAAGGTTTACATGATTTCTTAAATAACACGAGTTTTTAGAAAATGTGTTTTATTTCATAAATGCAATCAACAAAGTATGCACATTCTACGTCATAACGACTTTCTATAGTTTGCGCATGCGTTTGTAATTAAGAAAAGCTTACTTCCACCGTTTTTTAAAATCACAGCTTCTACAAGGTTTACATGATTTCTTAAAAAACACGAGTTTTTAGAAAATGTGTTTTATTAAATAAATGGAATCAACAAAGTATTCACATTCTACGCATAACCACTTTCTATAGTTTCCGCATGCGTTTGGAAATAAGAAAAGCTTACTTCCCCCGTTTTTTAAAATTACAGCTTCTAGAAGGTTTACATGATTTGTTAAAAAACACGAGTATTTAGAAAATGTGTTTTTATTTCATAAATGGAATCAACAAAGTATGCACATTCTACATCATAACGACTTTCTATAGTTTGCGCATGCGTCCGGAAATAAGAAAAGCTTACTTCCACCATTTTTTAAAATCACTGCTTCTTGAAGGTTTACATGATTTCGTAAAAAACCTGAGTTATTAGAAAATGTGTTTTATTTCATAAATGGAATCAACAACGTATGCACATTCTACGTCATAACGACATTCTATAGTTTGCACATTCATCTGCATATAAGAAAGGCTTACGTCCAGCATTTTTTAAAAATCACAGCTTCTAGAAGGTTTACACGATTTCGTAAAAAACACGAGTTTTTAGAAAATGTGTTTTATTTCATAAATGGAATCAACAAAGTATGCAGATTCTACGTCATAACGACTTTCTATAGTTTGCGGATGCGACCGGAAATAAGAAAAGCTTAGTTCCCCCGTTTTTTAAAATCACAGCTTCTAGAAGGTTTACATGATTTCGTAAAAAACACGAGTTTTTAGAAAATGTGTTTTATTTCATAAATGGAATCAACAAAGTATGCACATTCTACGTCATAACGAATTTCTATAGTTTGCGCATGCGTTTGGAAATAAGAAAAGCTTACTTCCACCATTTTTTAAAATCACAGCTTCTACAAGGTTTACATGATTTCTTAAAAAACAAGAGTTTTAAGAAAATGTGTTTTATTAAATAAATGGAATCAACAAAGTATTCACATTCTATGCATAACGACTTTCTATAGTTTGCGCATGCGTTTGGAAATAAGAAAAGCTTACTTACCCCGTTTTTTAAAATTACAGCTTCTAGAAGGTTTACATGATTTGTTAAAAAACACGAGTATTTAGAAAATGTGTTTTATTTCATAAATGGAATCAACAAAGTATGCACATTCTTCGTCATAACTACTTTCTATAGTTTGTGCATGCGTCCGGAAATAAGAAAAGCTTACTTCCACCGTTTTTTAAAATCACAGCTTCTAGAAGGTTTACATGATTTCGTTTAAAACATGAGTTATTAGAAAATGTGTTTTATTTCATAAATGGAATCAACAAAGTATGCACATTCTACGTCATAACGACATTCTATAGTTTGCACATCCATCCGGAAATAAGAAAAGCTTACTTCCACCGTTTTTTAAAATCACAGCTTCTAGAAGGTTTACATGATTTCGTAAAAAACACGAGTTTTTAGAAAATGTGTTTTATTTCATAAATGGAATCAACAAAGTATGCACATTCTACGTCATAACGACTTTCTATAGTTTGCGCATGCGTCCGGAAATAAGAAAAGCTTACTTCCACCGTTTTTTAAAATCACAGCTTCTAGAAGGTTTACATGATTTCGTAAAAAACATGAGTTTTTAGAAAATGTGTTTTATTTCATAAATGGAATCTACAAAGTATGCAAATTCTACGTCATAACGACTTTGTATAGTTTACGCATGCGTCCGGAAATAAGAAAAGCTTACTTCCCCCGTTTTTTAAAATCACAACATCTAGAAGGTTTACATGATTTCGTAAAAAACACGAGTTTTTAGAAAACGTGTTTTATTTCATAAATGGAATCTACAAAGTATGCACATTCTACGTCATAACGACTTTCTATAGTTTGCGCATGCGTCCGGAAATAAGAAAAGCTTACTTCCCCCGTTTTTTAAAATCACAGCATCTAGAAGGTTTACATGATTTCGTAAAAAACACGAGTTTTTAGAAAATGTGTTTTATTTCATCAATGGAATCTACAAATTATGCACATTCTACGTCATAACGACTTTCTATAGTTTGTGCATGCATCCGGAAATAAGAAAAGATTACTTCCCCCGTTTTTTAAAATCACAGCTTCTAGAAGGTTTACATGATTTCTTAAAAAACACGAGTTTTTAGAAAATGTGTTTTATTTCATAAATGGAATCAACAAAGTATGCACATTCTACGTCATAAGGACTTTCTATAGTTTGCGCATGCGTTTGGAAATAAGAAAAGCTTACTTCCCCCGTTTTTTAAAATCACAGCTTCTAGAAGGTTTACATGATTTCGTTAAAAACACGAGTTTTTAGAAAATGTGTTTTATTTCATAAATGGAATCAACAAAGTATGCACATTCTATGTCATAATGACTTTCTATAGTTTGCGCATTCGTCCGAAAATAAGAAAAGCTTACTTCCACAGTTTCTTAAAATCACAGCTCCTAGAAGGTTTACATGATTTCGTAAAAAACACGAGTTTTTAGAAAATGTGTTTTATTTCATAAATGGAATCTACAAAGTATGCACATTCTACGTCATAACGAATTTCTTTATTTTGCGCATGCGTCCGGAAATAAGAAAAGCTTACTTCCACCGTTTTTTAAAATCACAGCTTCTGGAAGGTTTACATGATTTCCTAAAAAACACGATTTTTTAGAAAATGTGTTTTATTTTATAAATGGAATCAACAAAGTACGCACATTCTACTTCATAACGACTTTCTATAGTTTGCGCATGCGTTTGGAAAAAGGAAAAGCTTACTTGCCCCGTTTCTTAAAATCACGGCTTCTAGAAGGTTTACATGATTTCTTAAAAAACACGAGTTTTTGGAAAATGTGTTTTATTTCATAAATGGAATCTACAAAGTATGCACATTCCACGTCATAACGACTTTCTATAGTTTTCGCATGCGTCTGGAAATAAGAAAAGCTTACTTCCCCCGTTTTTTAAAATCACAGCTTCTAGAAGGTTTACATGATTTGTTAAAAAACACGAGTTTTTAGAAAATGTGTTTTATTTCATAAATAGAATCAACAAAGTATGCACATTCTCCATCATAACGACTTTCTATAGTTTGCGCATTCGTCCGGAAATAAGAAAAGCTTACTTCCACCGTTTTTTAAAATCACAGCTTCTAGAAGGTTTACATGATTTCGTAAAAAACACGAGTTTTTGGAAAATGTGTTTTATTTCATAAATGCAATCTACAAAGTATGCACATTCTACGTCATAACGACCTTCTATTGTTATCGCATGTGTCCGGAAATAAGAAAAGCTTACTTCCCCCATTTTTTAAAATCACAGCTTCTAGAAGGTTTACATGATTTCTTAAAAAACACGAGTTTTTAGAAAATGTGTTTTATTTCATAAATGGAATCAACAAAGTATTCACATTCTACTTCATAACGACTTTCTATAGTTTGCGCATGCGTTTGGAAATAAGAAAAGCTTACTTCCCCCGTTTTTTAAAATCACAGCTTGTAGAAGGTTTACATGATTTCGTAAAAAACACGAGTTTTTAGAAAATGTGTTTTATTTCATAAATGGAATCAACGAAGTATGCACATTCTACGTCATAACGACTTTCTATAGCTTGAGCATGCGTTTGGAAATAAGAAAAGCTTACTTCCCCCATTTTTTAAAATCACAGCTTCTAGAAGGTTTACATGATTTCTTAAAAAACACGAGTTTTTAGAAAATGTGTTTTATTTCATAAATGGAATCAACAAAGTATGCACATTCTACGTCATAACGACTTTCTATAGTTTGCGCATGGGTCCGGAAATAAGAAAAGCTTACTTCCGCCGTTTTTTAAAATCAGAGCTTCTAGAAGGTTTACATGGTTTCTTAAAAAACACGAGTTTTTAGAAAATGTGTTTTATTTCATAAATGGAATCAAAAAAGTATGCACATTCTACGTCATAACGACTTTCTATAGTTTGCGCATGCGTCCGGAAATAAGAAAAGCTTACTTCCACCGTTTTTTAAAATCACAGCTTCTAGAAGGTTTACATGATTTCTTAAAAAACACGAGTTTTTAGAAAATGTGTTTTATTTCATAAATGGAATCAACAAAGTATGCACATTCTACGTCATAACGACTTTCTATAGTTTGCGCATTCATCCGGAAATAAGAAAAGCTTACTTCCACCGTCTTTTAAAATCACACCTTCTAGAAGGTTTACATGATTTCTTAAAAAACACGAGTTTTTAGAAAATGTGTTTTATTTCATAAATGGAATCTACAAAGTATGCACATTATACGTCATAACGACTTTCTATAGTTTGCGCATGCGTTTGGAAATAAGAAAAGCTTACTTCCCCCGTTTTTTAAAATTACAGCTTCTAGAAGGTTTACATGATTTGTTAAAAAACACGAGTATTTAGAAAATGTGTTTTATTTCATAAATGGAATCACCAAAGTATGCACATTCTACGTCATAACGACTTTCTATAGTTTGCGCATTCGTCCGGAAATAAGAAAAGCTTACTTCCACCGTTTTTTAAAATCACAGCTTCTAGAAGTTTTACATGATTTCGTAAAAAACATGAGTTTTTAGAAAATGTGTTTTATTTAATAAATGGAATCTACAAAGTATGCACATTCTACGTCACAACGACTTTCTATAGTTTTCGCATGCGTCCGGAAATAGGAAAAGCTTACTTCCCCCATTTTTTAAAATCACGGTTCTAGAAGGTTTACATGATTTCGTAAAAAACACGAGTTTTTAGAAAATGTGTTTTATTTGATAAATGGAATCTACAAAGTATGCACATTCTATGTCATAACGACTTTCTATAGTTTATGCATGCGTCCGGAAATAAGAAAAGCTTACTTCCCCCGTTTTTTAAAATCACAGCTTCTAGAAGGTTGACATGATTTCTTAAAAAACACGAGTTTTTAGAAAATGTGTTTTATTTCATAAATGGAATCAAAAAAGTATGCACATTCTACGTCATAACGACGTTCTATAGTTTGCGCATGCGTCCGGAAATAAGAAAAGCTTACTTCCACCGTTTTTTAAAATCACAGCTTCTAGAAGGTTTACATGATTTCGTAAAAAACACGAGTTTTTAGAAAATGTGTTTTATTTCATAAATGGAATCAACAAAGTATGCACATTCTACGTCATAACGACTTTCTATAGTTTGCGCATGGGTCCGGAAATAAGAAAAGCTTACTTCCGCCGTTTTTTAAAATCACAGCTTCTAGAATGTTTACATGGTTTCTTAAAAAACATGATTTTTTAGAAAATGTGTTTTATTTCATAAATGGAATCAAAAAAGTATGCACATTCTACGTCAAAACGACTTTCTATGGTTTTCGCATGCGTCCGGAAATAAGAAAAGCTTACTTCCGCCATTTTTTAAAATCACAGTTCTAGAAGGTTGACATGATTTCTTAAAAAACACGAGTTTTTAGAAAATCTGTTTTATTTCATAAATGGAATCTACAAAGTATGCACATTCTACGTCATAACGACTTTCTATAGTTTGCGCATGCGTTTGGAAATAAGAAAAGCTTACTTCCCCCGTTTTTTAAAATTACAGCTTCTAGAAGGTTTACATGATTTGTTAAAAAACACGAGTATTTAGAAAATATGTTTTATTTCATAAATGGAATCAACAAAGTATGCACATTCTACGTCATAACGACTTTCTATAGTTTGCGCATTCGTCTGGAAATAAGAAAAGCTTACTTCCACCGTTTTTTAAAATCATAGCTTGTAGAAGGTTTACATGATTTCGTAAAAAACACGAGTTTTTAGAAAATGTGTTTTATTTGATAAATGGAATCTACAAAGTATGCACATTCTACGTCAAAACGACTTTCTATGGTTTTCGCATGCGTCCGGAAATAAGAAAAGCTTACTTCCCCCATTTTTTAAAATCACAGTTCTAGAAGGTTTACATGATTTCGTGAAAAACACGAGTTTTTAGAAAATGTGTTTTATTTGATAAATGGAATCTACAAAGTATGCACATTCTATGTCATAACGACTTTCTATAGTTTGCGCATGCGTCCGGAAAGAAGAAAAGCTTACTTCCCCCGTTTTTTAAAATCACAGCTTCTAGAAGGTTGACATGATTTCTTAAAAAACACGAGTTTTTAGAGAATGTGTTTTATTTCATAATTGGAATCAAAAAAGTATGCACATTCTACGTCATAACGAATTTCTATAGCTTGACCATGCGTTTGGAAATAAGAAAAGCTTACTTCCTCCGTTTTTTAAAATCACAGCTTGTAGAAGGTTTACATGATTTCTTAAAAAACACGAGTTTTTAGAAAATGTGTTTTATTTCATAAATGGAATCAACAAAGTATGCACATTCTACGTGATAACGACTTTCTATAGTTTGCGCATGGGTCCGGAAATAAGAAAAGCTTACTTCCACCATTTTTTAAAATCGCAACTTGTAGAAGGTTTACATGATTTCGTAAAAAACACGAGTTTTTAGAAAATGTGTTTTATTTCATAAATGGAATCAACAAAGTATGCACATTCTACGTCATAACGACTTTCTATAGCTTGAGCATGCGTTTGGAAATAAGAAAAGCTTACTTCCCCCGTTTTTTAAAATCACAGCTTCTAGGAGGTTTACATGATTTCTTAAAAAACACGAGTTTTTAGAAAATGTGTTTTATTTCATAAATGGAATCAACAAAGTATGCACATTCTATGTCATAACAACTTTCTATAGTTTGCGCATGCGTCCGGAAATAAGAAAATCTTACTTCCACCGTTTTTTAAAATCACAGCTTCTAGAAGGTTTACATGGTTTCTTAAAAAACACGAGTTTTTAGAAAATGTGTTTTATTTCATAAATGGAATCAACAAAGTATGCACATTCTACGTCATAACGACTTTCTATAGTTTGCGCATTCGCCCGGAAATAAGAAAAGCTTACTTCCACCAATTTTTAAAATCACAGCTTCTAGAAGGTGTACATGATTTCGTAAAAAACACAAGTTTTTAGAAAACGTGCTTTATTTCATAAATGGAATCTACAAAGTATGCACATTCTACATCATAACGACTTTCTATAGTTTGCGCATGTGTCCGGAAATAAGAAAAGCTTACTTCCCCCGTTTTTTTAAATCAGAGCTTCTAGAAGGTTTACATGATTTCTTAAAAAACACGAGTTTTTAGAAAATGTGTTTTATTTCATAAATGCAATCAACAAAGTATGCACATTCTACGTCATAACGACTTTCTATAGTTTGCGCATGCGTTTGTAATTAAGAAAAGCTTACTTCCACCGTTTTTTAAAATCACAGCTTCTACAAGGTTTACATGATTTCTTAAAAAACACGAGTTTTTAGAAAATGTGTTTTATTAAATAAATGGAATCAACAAAGTATTCACATTCTACGCATAACCACTTTCTATAGTTTCCGCATGCGTTTGGAAATAAGAAAAGCTTACTTCCCCCGTTTTTTAAAATTACAGCTTCTAGAAGGTTTACATGATTTGTTAAAAAACACGAGTATTTAGAAAATGTGTTTTTATTTCATAAATGGAATCAACAAAGTATGCACATTCTACATCATAACGACTTTCTATAGTTTGCGCATGCGTCCGGAAATAAGAAAAGCTTACTTCCACCATTTTTTAAAATCACTGCTTCTTGAAGGTTTACATGATTTCGTAAAAAACCTGAGTTATTAGAAAATGTGTTTTATTTCATAAATGGAATCAACAACGTATGCACATTCTACGTCATAACGACATTCTATAGTTTGCACATTCATCTGGATATAAGAAAGGCTTACGTCCAGCATTTTTTAAAAATCACAGCTTCTAGAAGGTTTACACGATTTCGTAAAAAACACGAGTTTTTAGAAAATGTGTTTTATTTCATAAATGGAATCAACAAAGTATGCAGATTCTACGTCATAACGACTTTCTATAGTTTGCGGATGCGACCGGAAATAAGAAAAGCTTAGTTCCCCCGTTTTTTAAAATCACAGCTTCTAGAAGGTTTACATGATTTCGTAAAAAACACGAGTTTTTAGAAAATGTGTTTTATTTCATAAATGGAATCAACAAAGTATGCACATTCTACGTCATAACGAATTTCTATAGTTTGCGCATGCGTTTGGAAATAAGAAAAGCTTACTTCCACCGTTTTTTAAAATCACAGCTTCTACAAGGTTTACATGATTTCTTAAAAAACAAGAGTTTTAAGAAAATGTGTTTTATTAAATAAATGGAATCAACAAAGTATTCACATTCTATGCATAACGACTTTCTATAGTTTGCGCATGCGTTTGGAAATAAGAAAAGCTTACTTACCCCGTTTTTTAAAATTACAGCTTCTAGAAGGTTTACATGATTTGTTAAAAAACACGAGTATTTAGAAAATGTGTTTTATTTCATAAATGGAATCAACAAAGTATGCACATTCTACGTCATAACTACTTTCTATAGTTTGTGCATGCGTCCGGAAATAAGAAAAGCTTACTTCCACCGTTTTTTAAAATCACTGCTTCTAGAAGGTTTACATGATTTCGTTTAAAACATGAGTTATTAGAAAATGTGTTTTATTTCATAAATGGAATCAACAAAGTATGCACATTCTACGTCATAACGACATTCTATAGTTTGCACATCCATCCGGAAATAAGAAAAGCTTAATTCCACCGTTTTTTAAAATCACAGCTTCTAGAAGGTTTACATGATTTCGTAAAAAACACGAGTTTTTAGAAAATGTGTTTTATTTCATAAATGGAATCAACAAAGTATGCACATTCTACGTCATAACGACTTTCTATAGTTTGCGCATGCGTCCGGAAATAAGAAAAGCTTACTTCCACCATTTTTTAAAATCACAGCTTCTAGAAGGTTTACATGATTTCGTAAAAAACATGAGTTTTTAGAAAATGTGTTTTATTTCATAAATGGAATCTACAAAGTATGCAAATTCTACGTCATAACGACTTTGTATAGTTTACGCATGCGTCCGGAAATAAGAAAAGCTTACTTCCCCCGTTTTTTAAAATCACAGCATCTAGAAGGTTTACATGATTTCGTAAAAAACACGAGTTTTTAGAAAACGTGTTTTATTTCATAAATGGAATCTACAAAGTATGCACATTCTACGTCATAACGACTTTCTATAGTTTGCGCATGCGTCCGGAAATAAGAAAAGCTTACTTCCCCCGTTTTTTAAAATCACAGCATCTAGAAGGTTTACATGATTTCGTAAAAAACACGAGTTTTTAGAAAATGTGTTTTATTTCATCAATGGAATCTACAAATTATGCACATTCTACGTCATAACGACTTTCTATAGTTTGTGCATGCATCCGGAAATAAGAAAAGCTTACTTCCCCCGTTTTTTAAAATCACAGCTTCTAGAATGTTTACATGATTTCGTTAAAAACACGAGTTTTTAGAAAATGTGTTTTATTTCATAAATGGAATCAACAAAGTATGCACATTCTATGTCATAATGACTTTCTATAGTTTGCGCATTCGTCCGAAAATAAGAAAAGCTTACTTCCACAGTTTCTTAAAATCACAGCTCCTAGAAGGTTTACATGATTTCGTAAAAAACACGAGTTTTTAGAAAATGTGTTTTATTTCATAAATGGAATCTACAAAGTATGCACATTCTACGTCATAACGAATTTCTTTATTTTGCGCATGCGTCCGGAAATAAGAAAAGCTTACTTCCACCGTTTTTTAAAATCACAGCTTCTGGAAGGTTTACATGATTTCCTAAAAAACACGATTTTTTAGAAAATGTGTTTTATTTTATAAATGGAATCAACAAAGTACGCACATTCTACTTCATAACGACTTTCTATAGTTTGCGCATGCGTTTGGAAAAAGGAAAAGCTTACTTGCCCCGTTTCTTAAAATCACGGCTTCTAGAAGGTTTACATGATTTCTTATAAAACACGAGTTTTTGGAAAATGTGTTTTATTTCATAAATGGAATCTACAAAGTATGCACATTCTACGTCATAACGACTTTCTATAGTTTTCGCATGCGTCTGGAAATAAGAAAAGCTTACTTCCCCCGTTTTTTAAAATCACAGCTTCTAGAAGGTTTACATGATTTGTTAAAAAACACGAGTTTTTAGAAAATGTGTTTTATTTCATAAATAGAATCAACAAAGTATGCACATTCTCCATCATAACGACTTTCTATAGTTTGCGCATTCGTCCGGAAATAAGAAAAGCTTACTTCCACCGTTTTTTAAAATCACAGCTTCTAGAAGGTTTACATGATTTCGTAAAAAACACGAGTTTTTGGAAAATGTGTTTTATTTCATAAATGCAATCTACAAAGTATGCACATTCTACGTCATAACGACCTTCTATTGTTATCGCATGTGTCCGGAAATAAGAAAGGCTTACTTCCCCCATTTTTTAAAATCACAGCTTCTAGAAGGTTTACATGATTTCTTAAAAAACACGAGTTTTTAGAAAATGTGTTTTATTTCATAAATGGAATCAACAAAGTATTCACATTCTACTTCATAACGACTTTCTATAGTTTGCGCATGCGTTTGGAAATAAGAAAAGCTTACTTCCCCCGTTTTTTAAAATCACAGCTTGTAGAAGGTTTACATGATTTCGTAAAAAACACGAGTTTTTAGAAAATGTGTTTTATTTCATAAATGGAATCAACGAAGTATGCACATTCTACGTCATAACGACTTTCTATAGCTTGAGCATGCGTTTGGAAATAAGAAAAGCTTACTTCCCCCATTTTTTAAAATCACAGCTTCTAGAAGGTTTACATGATTTCTTAAAAAACACGAGTTTTTAGAAAATGTGTTTTATTTCATAAATGGAATCAACAAAGTATGCACATTCTACGTCATAACGACTTTCTATAGTTTGCGCATGGGTCCGGAAATAAGAAAAGCTTACTTCCGCCGTTTTTTAAAATCAGAGCTTCTAGAAGGTTTACATGGTTTCTTAAAAAACACGAGTTTTTAGAAAATGTGTTTTATTTCATAAATGGAATCAAAAAAGTATGCACATTCTACGTCATAACGACTTTCTATAGTTTGCGCATGCGTCCGGAAATAAGAAAAGCTTACTTCCACCGTTTTTTAAAATCACAGCTTCTAGAAGGTTTACATGATTTCTTAAAAAACACGAGTTTTTAGAAAATGTGTTTTATTTTATAAATGGAATCAACAAAGTATGCACATTCTACGTCATAACGACTTTCTATAGTTTGCGCATTCATCCGGAAATAAGAAAAGCTTACTTCCACCGTCTTTTAAAATCACACCTTCTAGAAGGTTTACATGATTTCTTAAAAAACACGAGTTTTTAGAAAATGTGTTTTATTTCATAAATGGAATCTACAAAGTATGCACATTATACGTCATAACGACTTTCTATAGTTTGCGCATGCGTTTGGAAATAAGAAAAGCTTACTTCCCCCGTTTTTTAAAATTACAGCTTCTAGAAGGTTTACATGATTTGTTAAAAAACACGAGTATTTAGAAAATGTGTTTTATTTCATAAATGGAATCACCAAAGTATGCACATTCTACGTCATAACGACTTTCTATAGTTTGCGCATTCGTCCGGAAATAAGAAAAGCTTACTTCCACCGTTTTTTAAAATCACAGCTTCTAGAAGTTTTACATGATTTCGTAAAAAACATGAGTTTTTAGAAAATGTGTTTTATTTCATAAATGGAATCTACAAAGTATGCACATTCTACGTCACAACGACTTTCTATAGTTTTCGCATGCGTCCGGAAATAAGAAAAGCTTACTTCCCCCATTTTTTAAAATCACGGTTCTAGAAGGTTTACATGATTTCGTAAAAAACACGAGTTTTTAGAAAATGTGTTTTATTTGATAAATGGAATCTACAAAGTATGCACATTCTATGTCATAACGACTTTCTATAGTTTATGCATGCGTCCGGAAATAAGAAAAGCTTACTTCCCCCGTTTTTTAAAATCACAGCTTCTAGAAGGTTGACATGATTTCTTAAAAAACATGAGTTTTTAGAAAATGTGTTTTATTTCATAAATGGAATCAAAAAAGTATGCACATTCTACGTCATAACGACGTTCTATAGTTTGTGCATGCGTCCGGAAATAAGAAAAGCTTACTTCCACCGTTTTTTAAAATCACAGCTTCTAGAAGGTTTACATGATTTCGTAAAAAACACGAGTTTTTAGAAAATGTGTTTTATTTCATAAATGGAATCAACAAAGTATGCACATTCTACGTCATAACGACTTTCTATAGTTTGCGCATGGGTCCGGAAATAAGAAAAGCTTACTTCCGCCGTTTTTTAAAATCACAGCTTCTAGAATGTTTACATGGTTTCTTAAAAAACATGATTTTTTAGAAAATGTGTTTTATTTCATAAATGGAATCAAAAAAGTATGCACATTCTACGTCAAAACGACTTTCTATGGTTTTCGCATGCGTCCGGAAATAAGAAAAGCTTACTTCCCCCATTTTTTAAAATCACAGTTCTAGAAGGTTGACATGATTTCTTAAAAAACACGAGTTTTTAGAAAATCTGTTTTATTTCATAAATGGAATCTACAAGTATGCACATTCTACGTCATAACGACTTTCTATAGTTTGCGCATGCGTTTGGAAATAAGAAAAGCTTACTTCCCCCGTTTTTTAAAATTACAGCTTCTAGAAGGTTTACATGATTTGTTAAAAAACACGAGTATTTAGAAAATATGTTTTATTTCATAAATGGAATCAACAAAGTATGCACATTCTACGTCATAACGACTTTCTATAGTTTGCGCATTCGTCCGGAAATAAGAAAAGCTTACTTCCACCGTTTTTTAAAATCATAGCTTGTAGAAGGTTTACATGATTTCGTAAAAAACACGAGTTTTTAGAAAATGTGTTTTATTTGATAAATGGAATCTACAAAGTATGCACATTCTACGTCAAAACGACTTTCTATGGTTTTCGCATGCGTCCGGAAATAAGAAAAGCTTACTTCCCCCATTTTTTAAAATCACAGTTCTAGAAGGTTTACATGATTTCGTGAAAAACACGAGTTTTTAGAAAATGTGTTTTATTTGATAAATGGAATCTACAAAGTATGCACATTCTATGTCATAACGACTTTCTATAGTTTGCGCATGCATCCGGAAAGAAGAAAAGCTTACTTCCCCCGTTTTTTAAAATCACAGCTTCTAGAAGGTTGACATGATTTCTTAAAAAACACGAGTTTTTAGAGAATGTGTTTTATTTCATAATTGGAATCAAAAAAGTATGCACATTCTACGTCATAACGACTTTCTATAGCTTGAGCATGCGTTTGGAAATAAGAAAAGCTTACTTCCTCCGTTTTTTAAAATCACAGCTTCTAGAAGGTTTACATGATTTCTTAAAAAACACGAGTTTTTAGAAAATGTGTTTTATTTCATAAATGGAATCAACAAAGTATGCACATTCTACGTGATAACGACTTTCTATAGTTTGCGCATGGGTCCGGAAATAAGAAAAGCTTACTTCCACCATTTTTTAAAATCACAACTTGTAGAAGGTTTACATGATTTCGTAAAAAACACGAGTTTTTAGAAAATGTGTTTTATTTCATAAATGGAATCAACAAAGTATGCACATTCTACGTCATAACGACTTTCTATAGCTTGAGCATGCGTTTGGAAATAAGAAAAGCTTACTTCCCCCATTTTTTAAAATCACAGCTTCTAGAAGGTTTACATGATTTCTTAAAAAACACGAGTTTTTAGAAAATGTGTTTTATTTCATAAATGGAATCAACAAAGTATGCACATTCTACGTCATAATGACTTTCTATAGTTTGCGCATGCGTCCGGAAATAGGAAAAGCTTACTTCCCCCGTTTTTTAAAATCATAGCTTCTAGAAGGTTTACATGATTTCTTGAAAAACACGAGTTTTTAGAAAATGTGTTTTATTTCATAAATGGAATAAACAAAGTATGCACATTCTACGTCATAACGACTTTCTATAGTTTGCACATGCGTCCGGAAATAAGAAAAGCTTACTTCCACCGTTTTTTAAAATCACAGCTTCTATAAGGATTACATGATTTCTTAAAAAACACTAGTTTTTAGAAAATGTGTTTTATTTCATAAATGGAATCAACAAAGTATGCACATTCTACATCATAACGAATTTCTATAATTTGCGCATTCGTCCGGAAATAAGAAAAGCTTACTTCCAGCATTTTTTAAAATCACAGCTTCTAGAAGGTTTACATGATTTCGTAAAAAACAGGAGTTTTTAGAAAATGTGTTTTATTTCATAAATGGAATCTAAAAAGTATGCACATTCTACGTCATAACGACATCCTATAGCTTGAACATGCGTCTGGAAATAAGAAAAGCTTACTTCCCCCGTTTTTTAAAATCACAGCTTCTAGAAGGTTTACATGATTTCTTAAAAAACACGAGTTTTTAGAAAATGTGTTTTATTTCATAAATGGAATCAACAAAGTATGCACATTCTAGATCATAACGACTTTCTATAGTTTGCGCATGGGTGCAGAAATAAGAAAAGCTTACTTCCACAATTTTTTAAAATCACAGCTTGTAGAAGGTTTACATGATTTCGTAAAAAACACGAGTTTTTAGAAAATGTGTTTTATTTCATAAATGGAATCTACAAAGTATGCACATTCTACGTCATAACGACTTTCTATAGTTTGCGCATGCGTTTGGAAATAAGAAAATCTTACTGTAGGAACTTTCCGGTTGAGCAAGTGATTTTTTTTTTTTTTTTTTTTCTAAAGAGGCTTCCCTTTTCTTCACACTATTCTATCTCATTTACAAATTATGAAAGGATGTAATTACACTCCTACCATTTTCAACTCGAGCATAAACGTGCACATAGAAATTTTAATCATTTCATTCTACAAACTTAAGAACACTTTTCTTCTTTAGTGAATCTACCGCTTAGACATGTTATGTTGGTACACCGTAATTGTATTTCTACTAATTCCATAACCACAATTTCTTCATATACATAAAACTCAAATGCATTCTTTTCCTTTCATAATTTATCTACATCAAAATTTCTTTTATACAAAAAAAACTTAAATATACTTTCCTGTGCTTTTAAATCCATCTACAATTTGAAATAATACTCATTATTCCTCCTTTGTACCAATAAGATATATTTATATCCTACACACAAATATATATAGGGAACTAATATATATCCTTTAATTTAATTTAGTTAACTAAGATATAGATATTGAAACTAAACAACACTTTTCAATTAAGAAAAATAAAAACATTAGTTCGCTAAATTAACTTAACTAATAACTATCCATATATCTTTCAATCCTTTTTCCTTTATTAAGCACAATAAAAATCTTGATTCACAAGCATAATACCTAACCTAAAAGTTATATTCATATTACCACATATATACCTTTTCAATGTAACTTAGCCTTGGATTATATATATATATATATATATTCCATTATTAATACATACATATTTCCAAATGTAAAATAATTAAATGAATATTGATTCTACACAATCATCGTTGACTTAATGCAATCTTACCAAAACAAAAGAATATATTAATGCATCCTATGAATATAAGTATTAACGTTGTTATTTATGTAATATATTTCTAACTACCTACTCGGTTGAGGTATTAATGCAAGCTAACTTGTACTCCTACAATTTATTTACATGCACAAGGGTGTTCTCCTACCCTATTAGATCATTGATGTGAGGAAATACGGTAACCACCGAAATACATATAAGCCAATGATTATATAATTCCTACTTTATACATAAACATATCAATAAAATTTACATTGAGAAAATCAATTATCTCAATCAATTAGAGGTGATGTGTTAACAACCATTTTCACAATCAAAATAAAATATTAATTTGCATGGAAAGTATAACATATGCACTTGATTGTAATTAAAAGTAAAAGCATGGTCACAATGCTTAATACACGGGCACATAAGCATTCAAATTTTAAAATAAACCGAATATGGAAAATAATTATACAAGCATAGAGCATGGTCGGTTTCCATCATCCGTCATTTAGCAGAACACGCCGAATTAACAACACTCAACACTTAATTGCAGAACAATGGTCGGTTTTATCATTCAGCAGTAACGCGGTTAACCAGGTAAGGGTCAACTTCATCCAGGGCGTACAACATTAAGGCGAAAACATTCCCAAGAGTGAGTTCATTGGAAAATGATCAAGGTATCAGCAATCATCAATTAGAGAAAGAAAAATGCGACAGGGATTAAAGATTGAATTTGACCTGAGTTATTTAAATCGAACATTGAAATTACACGGTACTGATCTGAGTTAAAAAAACATATTGAATACTGAGTTTGCTAAATTAGATGCCGAGATCTAAACTGACCTGGGTATAAACAAACTGAAAACTGAATTTGCAAAGATTAGGCGCCGAGATCTAAGCCGATTTGGGTATACACAAATTGATAACTGAGTTTGAAAAATAATAATGCCACTCAGAAATTCAATGGTAAAAAAAACAGAGATCGGGTTTTATGAAACTGATCCTTGAACTTCATTGACAGAAAATCGATCTAAGAATTGAAGTTGGTCACCGAAATTCAATAGATGAATGCCGATCTGAATAATTAAACTAATTACCGGATTTATAAAACAGAAAGTCGAGATCAATTTGTTCTGTGTGAGGAAAACTAGACATTGGAATTAAACACAAACTTGATCTTCAATGGAAAACAGAGATCAGGTTTTATGAAACTAATTCTTGAAATTCATTGGACTTCAGAGATCTCTCTGCATCCTGTATTTGAAACCAGAGATCGACTTCACCTTGTGATCAATTTCTGAAATCGATGTGGATCTAATGATTTCGACCCAATAACATTTAATTTACAGAAGTATAACAACTAACGTTTCGATCAAATTTGCAGAGGTATTTCTTTAACTAGAAAATTTCTAGATCTACTTTTCTTTTGACCAAATAAAATTTAATTGCAGAACTGTAATTTCAACGAGGCAATGTCCAGATCTATAAATTTGACAAATAAAAAAAAATACTTTGCAGAGGATTAAAATAAAACCTTTAATTAAAAGAACCTGATCAGATTTGCAGATGTGTTCTTTAACTAGAAAAATTTCCCGATCTAATTTTCTTTTGACCAAATAGAATGGGCAGAGCTGTAACTTCAGATCTATAATTTCTATAAAATAAAAAGTAATAAAATGTGCAGATCGACTTGGCATTAGGCATTTTAGCAGAGTAGATTCGAACTCAGATCGACTTGGCTTTTGGCGTTTTAGCAGAGTAGATTCGAACTCAGATCGACTAGGATTTTGGCATTTTATAAGTACTGAGATTTTAAAAGGAAAAGATTAGAGTCTAAAAAAAATTATACACAGAGTACTGGAATAAGATCGCACCCAGGGCTGATATGTTTTAGCAGAATAGATTCGATCTTAGATCGACTAGGATTTTGGCATTTTATAAGTACTGAAAATTATACACAGAGTACTGGAATAAGATCGCACCCACGACTGATATGTTTTAGCAGAATCAAATCGAATTTCATAAATAAACAGAGATATATAAATTCCTACAAAATAGATGGATTCACACATATAGTACTGGAATAAGATCGCACCCACAGCTGATATGTTTTAGCAGAATCAAATCGAATTTCATAAATAAACAGAGATATATAAATTCCTACAAAATAGATGGATTCACACATATAAGCACAACAATATTAATCTCAAATACTGAAAGGAATTAATTGAAAAACAATAAACCTGATTCGGTGGTCGAGTTTGGAATAAAGTAAATAGCTTCAGCAGCGGTTGTTTCCTCAGATCTGATTTAGATCGTCGAATTCAAGGTCGAACGTTTGTTGTGGTTGCAGCTGAATCCTGCTGAAGATGATCCTTGCTGTGCTACTGCTGGAGACCTCAATCACTCACCGGCGGACACCTCGGTAAACCACCCAACCACTCTGGAAGTACTCTTCTTCCTTCCAAACCCCCGAGCTAGTCGGGCCGTAGAGTTCACACACGTATTTCAGAAATTCAACTTGGGCTTCCCTTCCCACCAGAATTTCTAAGCCAAACCCTTAGATAGCAGCAAGTTTTTGAGGCATTCGAAAATTACGACAATCGTCCACATTATGGGTCCTTACCCCTTCCTTAAGCCTTCCTTATAAAGGGAAATCTCCTGCGACACATGTCGCTTCATGCATAATTAAATATTTTTAATAATTTATTTAATTAAAACACTTACCCATCCAAGTGTCAGTTTCTCTGGGAAGTGCACCTACATCCCTAAGTTTGCTCTAGTTTGTCCCCCAGATATTTTAATCAACTCCTAGCTTTTAGTTGACTAGGTGTCTAATCTATTTTGCTCCTAAATAATAATTTCTATTATTTTAAATGCTCAACAAAATATAACTATTCATGTGCAAATGTCTTAGCTATTGTTATGCATTTGCTAAGTAATAATCTAGAGTTATTCTCCTACGTTTTTATGCAGTTTAATTTAACAATCAAACTCACTAGGATCACGGTGCCGCGTCGTTGGGCTCCTGGTTCCTTAATTTTTAATTCCGTGACATGGAACCACTCCGTCGGGTCCAATCATCCATGGTTTCCATTCCTTGGCATGGTACCACCTCGTTGGGTCCTTGCGTCCATTCTTTCCGTTCTTGACAGGGTACCGCGTCGTTGGGCCCTTCTGCCACCATATTTCCGTTTTGACTTGCGGGAACTCTTGTAGGGATTTTTAGGAATCGTTACCATCCATCCTCCGTCTACATGCTATCTAGGGACTAATGGCGCTGAGGAGTGAGTCCGTTCTCACTGCGCGCCCCTCAACTCGTACGTGACCAGCTCCGTCGTGGCCCATCTCGTACGCCCTCACGCATTCCTCTTGAGCAAGCGGATCAATGCTTATCTGCTCATGCGTGGTATTCTTGTCGGAAGCCGACATCGTCGTCGCTTCCCTTGTGTGTGATTTACCCGTACTCTACGACCCTTCAAGTTCCTTTGTGTGTCTGTCGGTGAACCGTCTCACTTGTTTCTACACACACTTCTCACAACAAATTATTAGTAGCACTGTCCTCAATAATCATCATATGATTTCTAAATCTAGCATTGTTAAACATTTATGATTTATTCAACTTCTTATTTATCAAATCAAATATACATCTCGTCGACAATTACATAATCACCCAACAGCTAGTCGTTAAGCATTATTTATCAGCATAATTTTCCATAGTCATAGCTAATCGTTTAACATATGCAATTATTCATTTAACTCAACAATTCAGATACACATACTCAAAAATAAGGTCAAAAGGTTTTTAATTAATGTTTCAATCGGTCGAGTCACTCAGCAGGTGCCCTCAATGTCTACAAAAGTCTAGGGGCACTACACTTACTTCCACCGTTTTTTAAAATTACAGCTTCTAGAAGGATTACATGATTCGTTAAAAAACACGAGTATTTAGAAAATGTGTTTTATTTCATAAATGGAATCAACAAAGTATGCACATTCTACGTCATAACGACTTTCTATAGTTTGCGCATGCGTCCGGAAATAAGAAAAGCTTACTTCCACCCTTTTTTAAAATCACAGCTTCTAGAAGGTTTACATGATTTCGTAAAAAACACGAGTTATTAGAAAATGTGTTTTATTTCATAAATGGAATCAACAAAGTATGCACATTCTACGTCATAACGCCATTCTATAGGTTGCACATTCATCCGGAAATTAGAAAAGCTTACTTCCACCGTTTTTTAAAATCACAACTTCTAGAAGGTTTACATGATTTCGTAAAAAACACGAGTTTTTAGAAAATGTGTTTTATTTCATAAATGGAATCAACAAAGTATGCACATTCTACGTCATAACGACTTTCTATAGTTTACGAAATTCGTCCAGAAATAAGAAAAGCTTACTTCCACCGTTTTTTAAAACCACAGCTTCTAGAAGGTTTACATGATTTCGTAAAAAACATGAGTCTTTAGAAAATGTGTTTTATTTCATAAATGGAATCTACAAAGTATGCACATTGTATGTCATAACGACTTTCTATAGTTTGCGCATGCGTCCGGAAATAAGAAAAGCTTACTTCCACCGTTTTTATAAATCACAGCTTCTAGAAGGTTTACATGATTTCTTAAAAAACACGAGTTTTTAGAAAATGTGTTTTATTTCATAAATGGAATCTACAAAGTATGCACATTCTACGTCATAACGACTTTCTATAGTTTGCGCATGCGTTTGGAAATAAGAAAAGCTTACTTCCCCCGTTTTTTAAAATTACAGCTTCTAGAAGGTTTACATGATTTGTTAAAAAACACGAGTATTTAGAAAATATGTTTTATTTCATAAATGGAATCAACAAAGTATGCACATTCTACGTCATAACGACTTTCTATCGTTTGCGCATTCGTCCGGAAATAAGAAAAGCTTACTTCCACCGTTTTTTAAAATCACAGCATCTAGAAGGTTTACATGATTTCGTAAAAAACACGAGTTTTTAGAAAATGTGTTTTATTTCATAAATGGAATCTACAAAGTATGCACATTCTACGTCACAACCACTTTCTATAGTTTTCGCATGCGTCCGGAAATAAGAAAAGCTTACTTCCCCCGTTTTTTAAAATCACAGTTCTAGAAGGTTTACATGATTTCGTAAAAAACACGAGTTTTTAGAAAATGTGTTTTATTTGATAAATGGAATCTACAAAGTATGCACATTCTATGTCATAACAACTTTCTATAGTTTGCGCATGCGTCTGGAAATAAGAAAAGCTTACTTCCCCCGTTTTTTAAAATCACAGCTTCTAGAAGGTTGACATGATTTCTTAAAAAACACGAGTTTTTAGAAAATGTGTTTTATTTCATAAATGGAATCAACAAAGTATGCACATTCTACGTCATAACGACTTTCTATAGTTTGCGCATTCGTCCGGAAATAAGAAAAGCTTACTTCCACCGTTTTTTAAAATCACAGCTTCTAGAAGGTTTACATGATTTCGTAAAAAACACGAGTTTTTAGAAAATGTGTTTTATTTCATAAATGGAATCTACAAAGTATGCACATTCTACTTCATAACGACTTTCTATAGTTTGCGCATGGGTCCGGAAATAAGAAAAGCTTACTTCCACCATTTTTTAAAATCACAGCTTGTAGAAGGTTTACATGATTTCGTAAAAAGCACGAGTTTTTAGAAAATGTGTTTTATTTCATAAATGGAATCTACAAAGTATGCACATTCTACGTCATAACGAATTTCTATAGTTTGCGCATGCGTTTGGAAATAAGAAAAGCTTACTTCCACCATTTTTTAAAATTACAGCTTCTAGAAGGTTTACATGATTTGTTAAAAAACACGAGTATTTAGAAAATGTGTTTTATTTCATAAATGGAATCAAAAAAGTATGCACGTTCTACGTCATAACAACTTTATATAGTTTGCGCATGGGTCCGGAAATAAGAAAAGCTTACTTCCACCATTTTTTAAAATCACAGCGTGTAGAAGGTTTACATGATTTCGTAAAAAGCACGAGTTTTTAGAAAATGTATTTTATTTCATAAATGGAATGTACAAAGTATGCACATTCTACGTCATAACGACTTTCTATAGTTTGCGCATGCGTTTGGAAATAAGAAAAGCTTACTTCCACCATTTTTTAAAATTACAGCTTCTAGAAGGTTTACATGATTCGTAAAAAAACACGAGTATTTAGAAAATGTGTTTTATTTCATAAATGGAATCAAAAAAGTATGCACATTCTACGTCATAATGACTTTCTATAGTTTGCGCATGCGTCCGGAAATAAGAAAAGCTTATTTCCCCCGTTTTTTAAAATCCTAGCTTCTAGAAGGTTTAAATGATTTCTTAAAAAACACGAGTTTTTAGAAAATGTGTTTTCTTTCCTAAATGGAATCAACAAAGTATGCACATTCTACGTCATAACGACTTTCTATAGTTTGCGCATGCGTCCGGAAATAAGAAAAGCTTACTTCCACCGTTTTTTAAAATCACAGCTTCTATAAGGATTACATGATTTCTTAAAAAACACTAGTTTTTAGAAAATGTGTTTTATTTCATAAATGGAATCAACAAAGTATGCACATTCTACATCATAACGACTTTCTATAGTTGGCGCATTCGTCCGGAAATAAGAAAAGCTTACTTCCAGCGTTTTTTAAAATCACAGCTTCTAGAAGGTTTACATGATTTCGTAAAAAACACGAGTTTTAAGAAAATGTGTTTTATTTCATCAATGGAATCTACAAAGTATGCACATTCTACGTCATAACGACTTTCTATAGCTTGAGCATGCGTTTGGAAATAAGAAAAGCTTACTTCCCCCGTTTTTTAAAATCACAGCTTCTAGAAGGTTTACATGATTTCTTAAAAAACACGAGTTTTTAGAAAATGTGTTTTATTTCATAAATGGAATCAACAAAGTATGCACATTCTACGTCATAACGACTTTCTATAGTTTGCGCATGGGTCCGGAAATAAGAAAATCTTACTTCCACCATTTTTTAAAATCACTGCTTGTAGAAGGTTTACATGATTTCGTAAAAAACACGAGTTTTTAGAAAATGTGTTTTATTTCATAAATGGAATCAACAAAGTATGCACATTCTACGTCATAATGACTTTCTATAGCTTGAGCATGCGTTTGGAAATAAGAAAAGCTTACTTCCCCCGTTTTTTAAAATCACAGCTTCTAGAAGGTTTACATGATTTCTTAAAAAACACGAGTTTTTAGAAAATGTGTTTTATTTCATAAATGGAATCAACAAAGTATGCACATTCTACGTCATAATGACTTTCTATAGTTTGCGCATGCGTTCGGAAATAGGAAAAGCTTACTTCCCCCGTTTTTTAAAATCATGGCTTCTAGAAGGTTTACATGATTTCTTAAAAAACACGAGTTTTTAGAAAATGTGTTTTATTTCATAAATGGAATCAACAAAGTATGCACATTCTACGTCATAACGACTTTCTATAGTTTGTGCATGCGTCCGGAAATAAGAAAAGCTTACTCCCCCCGTTTTTTAAAATCACAGCTTCTAGAAGGTTGACATGATTTCTTAAAAAACACGAGTTTTTAGAAAATGTGTTTTATTTCATAAATGGAATCAACAAAGTATGCACATTCTACGTCATAACGACTTTCTATAGTTTGCGCATTCGTCCGGAAATAAGAAAAGCTTACTTCCACCGTTTTTTAAAATCACGGCTTCTAGAAGGTTTACATGATTTCGTAAAAAACACGAGTTTTTAGAAAATGTGTTTTATTTCATAAATGGAATCTACAAAGTATGCACACTCTACTTCATAACAACTTTCTATAGTTTGCGGATGGGTCCGGAAATAAGAAAAGCTTACTTCCACCATTTTTTAAAATCACAGCTTGTAGAAGGTTTACATGATTTCGTAAAAAGCACGAGTTTTTAGAAAATGTGTTTTATTTCATAAATGGAATCTACAAAGTATGCACATTCTACGTCATAACGAATTTCTATAGTTTGCGCATGCGTTTGGAAATAAGAAAAGCTTACTTCCACCATTTTTTAAAATTACAGCTTCTAGAAGGTTTACATGATTTGTTAAAAAACACGAGTATTTAGAAAATGTGTTTTATTTCATAAATGGAATCAAAAAAGTATGCACGTTCTACGTCATAACAACTTTCTATAGTTTGCGCATGGGTCCAGAAATAAGAAAAGCTTACTTCCACCATTTTTTAAAATCACAGCGTGTAGAAGGTTTACATGATTTCGTAAAAAGCACGAGTTTTTAGAAAATGTATTTTATTTCATAAATGGAATGTACAAAGTATGCACATTCTACGTCATAACGACTTTCTATAGTTTGCGCATGCGTTTGGAAATAAGAAAAGCTTACTTCCACCATTTTTTAAAATTACAGCTTCTAGAAGGTTTACATGATTTGTAAAAAAACACGAGTATTTAGAAAATGTGTTTTATTTCATAAATGGAATCAAAAAAGTATGCACATTCTACGTCATAATGACTTTCTATAGTTTGCGCATGCGTCCGGAAATAAGAAAAGCTTATTTCCCCCGTTTTTTAAAATCCTAGCTTCTAGAAGGTTTAAATGATTTCTTAAAAAACACGAGTTTTTAGAAAATGTGTTTTCTTTCCTAAATGGAATCAACAAAGTATGCACATTCTACGTCATAACGACTTTCTATAGTTTGCGCATGCGTCCGGAAATAAGAAAAGCTTACTTCCACCGTTTTTTAAAATCACAGCTTCTATAAGGATTACATGATTTCTTAAAAAACACTAGTTTTTAGAAAATGTGTTTTATTTCATAAATGGAATCAACAAAGTATGCACATTCTACATCATAACAACTTTCTATAGTTGGCGCATTCGTCCGGAAATAGGAAAAGCTTACTTCCAGCGTTTTTTCAAATCACAGCTTCTAGAAGGTTTACATGATTTCGTAAAAAACACGAGTTTTAAGAAAATGTGTTTTATTTCATAAATGGAATCTACAAAGTATGCACATTCTACGTCATAACGACTTTCTATAGCTTGAGCATGCGTCTGGAAATAAGAAAAGCTTACTTCCCCCGTTTTTTAAAATCACAGCTTCTAGAAGGTTTACATGATTTCTTAAAAAACACGAGTTTTTAGAAAATGTGTTTTATTTCATAAATGGAATCAACAAAGTATGCACATTCTACGTCATAACGACTTTCTATAGTTTGCGCATGGGTCCGGAAATAAGAAAATCTTACTTCCACCATTTTTTAAAATCACTGCTTGTAGAAGGTTTACATGATTTTGTAAAAAACACGAGTTTTTAGAAAATGTGTTTTATTTCATAAATGGAATCAACAAAGTATGCACATTCTACGTCATAATGACTTTCTATAGCTTGAGCATGCGTTTGGAAATAAGAAAAGCTTACTTCCCCTGTTTTTTAAAATCACAGCTTCTAGAAGGTTTACATGATTTCTTAAAAAACACGAGTTTTTAGAAAATGTGTTTTATTTCATAAATGGAATCAACAAAGTATGCACATTCTACGTCATAATGACTTTCTATAGTTTGCGCATGCGTTCGGAAATAGGAAAAGCTTACTTCCCCCGTTTTTTAAAATCATAGCTTCTAGAAGGTTTACATGATTTCTTAAAAAACACGAGTTTTTAGAAAATGTGTTTTATTTCATAAATGGAATCAACAAAGTATGCACATTCTACGTCATAACGACTTTCTATAGTTTGCGCATGCGTCCGGAAATAAGAAAAGCTTACTTCCACCATTTTTTAAAATCACAGCTTCTATAAGGATTACATGATTTCTTAAAAACCACTAGTTTTTAGAAAATGTGTTTTATTTCATAAATGGAATCAACAAAGTATGCACATTCCACATCATAACGACTTTCTATAATTTGCGCATTCGTCCGGAAATAAGAAAAGCTTACTTCCAGCGTTTTTTAAAATCACAGCTTCTAGAAGGTTTACATGATTTCGTAAAAAACACGAGTTTTTAAAAATGTGTTTTATTTCATAAATGGAATCTAAAAAGTATGCACATTCTACGTCATAACGACATCCTATAGCTTGAGCATGCGTCTTGAAATAAGAAAAGCTTACTTCCCCCGTTTTTTCAAATCACAGCTTCTAGAAGGTTTACATGATTTCTTAAAAAACACGAGTTTTTAGAAAATGTGTTTTATTTCATAAATGGAATCAACAAAGTATGCACATTCTACGTCATAACGACTTTCTATAGTTTGCGCATGGGTCCGGAAATAAGAAAAGCTTACTTCCACCATTTTTTAAAATCACAGCTTCTAGAAGGTTTACATGATTTCTTAAAAAACACGAGTTTTTAGAAAATGTGTTTTATTTCATAAATGGAATCAACAAAGTATGCACATTCTACGTCATAACGACTTTCTATAGTTTGCGCATGGGTCCGGAAATAAGAAAAGCTTACTTCCACCATTTTTTAAAATCACAGCTTGTAGAAGGTTTACATGATTTCGTAAAAAACACGAGTTTTTAGAAAATGTGTTTTATTTCACAAATGGAATCTACAAAGTATGCACATTCTACGTCATACTGACTTTCTATAGTTTGCGCATGCGTTTGGAAATAAGAAAAGCTTACTTCCACCGTTTTTTAAAATTACAGCTTCTAGAAGGATTACATGATTTGTTAAAAAACACGAGTATTTAGAAAATGTGTTTTATTTCATAAATGGAATCAACAAAGTATGCACATTCTACGTCATAACGACTTTCTATAGTTTGCGCATGAGTCCGGAAATAAGAAAAGCTTACTTCCACCCTTTTTTAAAATCACAGCTTCTAGAAGGTTTACATGATTTCGTAAAAAACACGAGTTATTAGAAAATGTGTTTTATTTCATAAATGGAATCAACAAAGTATGCATATTCTACGTGATAACGACATTCTATAGGTTGCACATTCATCCGGAAATAAGAAAAGCTTACTTCCACCGTTTTTTAAAATCACAGCTTCTAGAAGGTTTACATGATTTCGTAAAAAACACGAGTTTTTAGAAAATGTGTTTTATTTCATAAATGGAATCAACAAAGTATGCACATTCTACGTCATAACGACTTTCTATAGTTTACGCATTCGTCCAGAAATAAGAAAAGCTTACTTCCACCGTTTTTTAAAACCACAGCTTCTAGAAGGTTTACATCATTTGTTAAAAAACACGAGTATTTAGAAAATGTGTTTTATTTCATAAATGGAATCTACAAAGTATGCACATTCTACGTCATAACGACTTTCTATAGTTTGCGCATGCGTCTGGAAATAAGAAAAGCTTACTTCCACTATTTTTTAAAATCACAGCTTCTAGAAGGTTTACATGGTTTCTTAAAAAACATGAGTTTTTAGAAAATGTGTTTTATTTCATAAATGGAATCAACAAAGTATGCACATTCTACATCATAACGAATTTCTATAGTTTGCGCATGCCTCCGGAAATAAAAAAAGCTTACTTCCACCGTTTTTTAAAATCACAGCTTCTAGAAGGTTTACATGATTTCATAAAAAACACAAGTTTTTAGAAAATGTGTTTTATTTCATAAATGGAATCTACAAAGTATGCACATTCTACGTCATAGCGACTTTCTATAGTTTGCGCATGCGTTTGGAAATAAGAAAAACTGATTTCCCCTGTTTTTTAAAATCACAGCTTCTAGAAGGTTTACATGGTTTCTTAAAAAACACGAGTTTTTAGAAAACGTGTTTTATTTCATAATTGGAATCAACAAAGTATGCACATTCTACGTCATAACGACTTTCTATAGTTTGCGCATGCGTCCGGAAATAAGAAAAGTTTATTTCCCCCATTTTTTAAAATCACAGCTTCTAGAAGGTTTACATCATTTGTTAAAAAACACGAATATTTAGAAAATGTGTTCTATTTCATAAATGGAATCAACAAAGTATTCACATTCTACGCATAACGACTTTCTATAGTTTGCGCATGCGTTTGGAAATAAGAAAACCTTACTTCCCCCGTTTTTTAAAATCACAGCTTCTAGAAGGTTTACATGATTTCGTAAAAAACATGAGTTTTTAGAAAATGTGTTTTATTTCATAAATGGAATCTACAAAGTATGCACATTCTACATCATAACGACTTTCTATAGTTTGCGCATGCGTTTGGAAATAAGAAAAGCTTACTTCCCCTATTTTTTAAAATCACAGGTTCTAGAAGGTTTACATGGTTTCTTAAAAAACACGAGTTTTTAGAAAATGTGTTTTTTTTTAAAAATGGAATCAACAAAGTATGCACATTCTACGTCATAACGACTTTCTATAGTTTGCGCATGCGTCCGGAAATAAGAAAAGCTTACTTCCCCCGTTTTTTGAAATCACAGCTTCTAGAAGGTTTACATGATTTCTTAAAAAACACGAGTTTTTAGAAAATGTGTTTTATTTCATAAATGGAATCAACAAAGTATGCACATTCTACGTCATAACGACTTTCTATAGTTTGCGCATTCATCCGGAAATAAGAAAAGCTTACTTCCACCGTTTTTTAAAATCACAGCTTCTAGAAGGTTTACATGATTTCGTCAAAAACACGAGTTTTTCGAAAATGTGTTTTATTTCATAAATGGAATTTACAAAGTATGCACATTCTACGTCATAACGACTTTCTATAGTTTGCACATGCGTCCGGAAATAAGAAAAGCTTACTTCCCCCGTTTTTTAAAATCACAGCTTCTAGAAGGTTTACATGATTTCTTAAAAAACACGAGTTTTTAGAAAATGTGTTTTATTTCATAAATGGAATCAACAAAGTATGCACATTCTACGTCATAACGACTTTCTATAGTTTGCGCATTCATCAGGAAATAAGAAAAGCTTACTTCCACCGTTTTTTAAAATCACAGCTTCTAGAAGGTTTACATGATTTCGTCAAAAACACGAGTTTTTCGAAAATGTGTTTTATTTCATAAATGGAATTTACAAAGTATGCACATTCTACGTCATAACGACTTTCTATAGTTTGCACATGCGTCCGGAAATAAGAAAAGCTTACTTCCCCCGTTTTTTAAAATCACAGCTTCTAGAAGGTTTACATGATTTCGTAAAAAACACGAGTTTTTAGAAAATGTGTTTTATTTCATAAATGGAATCTACAAAGTATGCGCATTCTACGTCATACCGAATTTCTATAGTTTGCGCATGCGTCCGGAAATAAGAAAAGCTTACTTCCACCATTTTTTAAAATCACAACTTCTAGAACGTTTACATGATTTCTTAAAAAACACTTGTTTTTAGGAAATGTGTTTTATTTCTTAAATGGAATCAACAAAGTATGCACATTATACATTATAACGACTTTCTATAGTTGGCGCATTCGTCCGGAAATAAGAAAAGCTTACTTCCCCCTTTTTTCAAAATCAAAGTTTCTAGAAGGTTTACATGATTTGTTAAAAAACACGAGTTTTTAGAAAATGTGTTTTATTTCATAAATGGAATCAACAAAGTATGCACATTCTACATCATAACGAATTTCTATAGTTTGGGCATGCGTTTGGAAATGAGAAAAGCTTACTTCCCCCGTTTTTTAAAATCTCAGCTTCGAGAAGGTTTACATGATTTCTTAAAAAACACGAGTTTTTAGTAAATGTGTTTTATTTCATAAATGGAATCAACAAAGTATGCACATTCTACGTCATAACGACTTTCTATAGTTTGCGGATGCGGCCGGAAATATGAAAAGCTTACTTCCACCATTTTTTAAAATCACAGCTTCTAGAAGGTTTACATGATTTCTTAAAAAACACGAGTTTTTAGAAAATGTGTTTTATTTCATAAATGGAATCAACAAAGTATGCACATTCTACGTCATAACGACTTTCTATAGTTTTCGCATTCGTCCGGAAATAAGAAAAGCTTACTTCCACCGTTTTTTAAAATCACAGCTTCTAGAAGGTTTACATGATTTCTTAAAAAACATGAGTTTTTAGAAAATGTGTTTTATTTCATAAATGGAATCAACAAATTATACACATTCTACGTCATAACGACTCTCTATAGTTTGCGCATTCGTCCGGAAATAAGAAAAGCTTACTTCCACAATTTTGTAAAATCACAGCTTCTAGAAGGTTTACATGATTTCTTAAAAAACACGAGTTTTTAGAAAATGTGTTTTATTTCATAAATGGAATCAACAAAGTATGCACATTCTACGACATAACGACTTTCTATAGTTTGCGCATGCGTTTGGAAATAAGAAAAGCTTACTTCCCCCGTTTTTTAAAATTACAGCTTCTAGAAGGTTTACATTATTTGTTGAAAAACACGAGTATTTAGAAAATGTGTTTTATTTCATAAATGGAATCAACAAAGTATGCACAGTCTACATCATAACGACTTTCTATAGTTTGCGCATGCGTCTAGAAATAAGAAAAGCTTACTTCCACCGTTTTTTAAAATCACAGCTTCTAGAAGGTTTACATGATTTCGTAAAAAACACGAGTTTTTAGAAAATGTGTTTGATTTCATAAATGGAATCTACAAAGTATGCGCATTCTACGTCATAACGACTTTCTATAGTTTGCGCATGCGTCCGGAAATAAGAAAAGCTTACTTCCACCATTTTTTAAAATCACAGCTTCTAGAACGTTTACATGATTTCTTAAAAAACACTTGTTTTTAGAAAATGTGTTTTATTTCTTAAATGGAATCAACAAAGTATGCACATTATACATTATAACGACTTTCTATAGTTTGCGCATTCGTCCGGAAATAAGAAAAGCTTACTTCCCCCTTTTTTCAAAATCAAAGTTTCTAGAAGGTTTACATGATTTCTTAAAAAACCCGAGTTTTTAGAAAATGTGTTTTATTTCATAAATGGAATCAACAAAGTATGCACATTCTACGTCATAATGACTTTCTATAGTTTGCGCATGTGTTTGGAAATAAGAAAAGCTTACTTCCCCCGTTTTTTAAAATCACAGCTTCTAGAAGGTTTACATGATTTCTTAAAAAACACGAGTTTTTAGAAAATGTGTTTTATTTCATAAATGGAATCAACAAAGTATGCACATTCTACGTCATAACGACTTTCTATAGCTTGCGCATGAGTCCGGAAATAAGAAAAGCTTACTTCCACCATTTTTTAAAATCACAGCTTCTAGAAGGTTTACATGATTTCGTAAAAAACACGAGTTTTTAGAAAATGTGTTTTATTTCATAAATGGAATCTACAAAGTATGCACATTCTACGTCATAACGACTTTCTATAGTTTGCGCATGCGTCCGGAAATAAGAAAAGCATACTTCCCCCTTTTTTCAAAATCACAGTTTCTAGAAGGTTTACATGATTTCTTAAAAAACACGAGTTTTTAGAAAATGTGTTTTATTTCATAAATGGAATCAACAAAGTATGCACATTCTACATCATAACGACTTTCTATAGTTTGGGCATGCGTTTGGAAATGAGAAAAGCTTACTTCCCCCGTTTTTTAAAATCACAGCTTCTAGAAGGTTTACATGATTTCTTAAAAAACACGAGTTTTTAGAAAATGTGTTTTATTTCATAAATGGAATCAACAAAGTATGCACATTCTACGTCATAAGGACTTTCTATAGTTTGCGCATGTGTCCGGAAATAAGAAAAGCATACTTCCACCGTTTTTTAAAATCACAGCTTCTAGAAGGTTTACATGATTTCTTAAAAAACACGAGTTTTTAGAAAATGTGTTTTATTTCATAAATGGAATCAAAAAAGTATGCACATTCTACATCATAACGACTTTCTATAGTTTGCGCATGCGTCCGGAAATAAGAAAAGCTTACTTCCAATGTTTTTCAAAATCACAACTTCTAGAAGGTTTACATGATTTCTTAAAAAACACGAGTTTTTAGAAAATGCGTTTTATTTCATAAATGGAATCAACAAAGTATGCGCATTCTACGTCATAACGACTTTCTCTAGTTTGCGCATTCGTCCAGAAATAAGAAAAGCTTACTTCCACCATTTTTTAAAATCACATCTTCTAGAAGGTTTACATGATTTCTTGAAAAACATGAGTTTTTAGAAAATATGTTTTATTTCATAAATGAAATCAACAAAGTATGCAAATTCTACGTCATAACGACTTTCTATAGTTTGCGCATTTGTCCGGAAATAAGAAAAACTTTCTTCCACCGTTTTTTAAAATCACAGCTTCTAGAAGGTTTACATGATTTCATAAAAAACATGAGTTTTTGGAAAATGTGTTTTATTTCATAAATGGAATCAACAAAGTATGCACCTTCTACGTCATAACGACTTTCTATAGTTTGCGCATGCTTCCGGAAATAAGAAAAGCTTACTTCCTCCGTTTTTTAAATTCACAGCTTCTAGAAGGTTTACATAATTTCTTAAAAAACACGAGTTTTTAGAAAATGTGTTTTATTTCATAAATGGAATCAACAAAGTATGCACATTCTACGTCATAACGAATTTCTATAGTTTGCGCATGCCGTTGGAAATAAGAAAAGCTTACTTCCCCTGTTTTTTAAAATAACAGCTTCTAGAAGCTTTACATGGTTTCTTATAAAACACGAGTTTTTAGAAAATGTGTTTTATTTCATCAATGGAATCAAAAAAGTATGCACATTCTACGTCATAACGACTTTCTATAGTTTGCACATTCGTCCGGAATTAAGAAAAGCTTACTTGCCCCGTTTTTTAAAATCATAACTTCTAGAAGGTTTACATGATTTCGTAAAAAACACGAGTTTTTAGAAAATGTGTTTTATTTCATCAATGGAATCTACAAAGTATGCACATTCTACGTCATAACGGATTTCTATAGTTTGCGCATGCGTCCGGAAATAAGAAAAGCTTACTTCCCCCGTTTTTTAAAATCACAGCTTCTTGAAGGTTTACAAGATTTCTTAAAAAACACGAGTTTTTAGAAAATGTGTTTTATTTCATAAATGGAATCAACAAAGTATGCAAATTCTACGTCATAACGACTTTCTATAGTTTGCGCATGCGTTTGGAAATAAGAAAAGCTTACTTCCCCTGTTTTTTAAAATCACAGCTTCTAGAAGGTTTACATGATTTCTTAAAAAACACGAGTTTTTAGAAAATTTGTTTTATTTCATAAATGGAATCAACAAAGTATGCACATTCTACGTCATAACGACTTTCTATAGTTTGCGCATGCGTCCGGAAATAAGAAAAGCTTGCTTCCACCGTTTTTTAAAATCACAGCTTCTAGAAGGTTTACATGATTTCGTAAAAAACATGAGTTTTTAGAAAATGTATTTTATTTCATAAATGGAATCTACAAAGTATGCACATTCTACGTCATAACGACTTTCTATAGTTTGCGCATCCGTCCGGAAATAAGAAAAGCTTACTTCCCCCGTTTTTTAAAATCACAGCTTCTAGAAGGTTTACATGATTTCGTAAAAAACACGAGTTTTTAGAAAATGTGTTTTATTTGATAAATGGAATCTACAAAGTATGCACATTCTATGTCATAACGACTTTCTATAGTTTGCGCATGCGTCCGGAAATAAGAAAAGCTTACTTCCACCATTTTTTAAAATCACAGCTTCTAAAAGGTTTACATGATTTCTTAAAAAACCCAAGTTTTTAGAAAATGTGTTTTATTTCATAAATGGAATCAACAAAGTATGCACATTCTACATCATAACGACTTTCTATAGTTTGCGCATGTGTTTGGAAATAAGAAAAGCTTACTTCCCCCGGTTTTTAAAATCACAGCTTCTAGAAGGTTTACATGATTTCTTAAAAAACACGAGTTTTTAGAAAATGTGTTTTATTTCATCAATGGAATCAAAAAAGTATGCACATTCTACGTCATAACGAATTTCTATAGTTTGCGCATGCGTCCGGAAATAAGAAAAGCTTACTTCCACCGTTTTTTAAAATCACAGCTTCTAGAAGGTTTACATGATTTCTTAAAAAACACGAGTTTTTAGAAAATGTGTTTTATTTCATAAATGGAATCAAGAAAGTATGCACAGTCTACGTCATAATGACTTTCTATAGTTTGCGCATGCGTCCGGAAATAATAAAAGCTTACTTCCCCCGTTTTTTTAAATCATAGCTTCTAGAAGGTTTACATGATTTCTTAAAAAACACGAGTTTTTAGAAGATGTGTTTTATTTCATAAATGGAATCTACAAAGTATGCACATTCTACGTCATAACGACTTTCTATAGTTTGCGCATGCGTCCGGAAATAAGAGAAGCTTACTTCCAGCGTTTTTTAAAATCACAGCTTCTAAAAGGTTTACATGATTTCGTAAAAAACACGAGTTTTTATAAAATGTGTTTTATTTCATAAATGGAATCAAAAAAGTATGCACATTCTACGTCATAACAAATTTCTATAGTTTGCGCATTCGTCCGGAAATAAGAAAAGCTTACTTGCCCCGTTTTTTAAAATCATAACTTCTAGAAGGTTTACATGATTTCGTAAAAAACACGAGTTTTTAGAAAATGTGTTTTATTTCATAAATGGAATCTACAAAGTATGCACATTCTACGTCATAACGGATTTCTATAGTTTGCGTATGCGTCCGGAAATAAGAAAAGCTTACTTCCCCCGTTTTTTAAAATCACAGCTTCTTGAAGGTTTACAAGATTTCTTAAAAAACACGAGTTTTTATAAAATGTGTTTTATTTCATAAATGGAATCAACAAAGTATGCACATTCTACGTCATAACGACTTTCTATAGCTTGAGCATGCGTTTGGAAATAAGAAAAGCTTACTTCCCCTGTTTTTTAAAATAACAGCTTCTAGAAGCTTTACATGGTTTCTTATAAAACACGAGTTTTTAGAAAATGTGTTTTATTTCATAAATGGAATCAAAAAAGTATGCACATTCTACGTCATAACGACTTTCTATAGTTTGCGCATTCGTCCGGAAATAAGAAAAGCTTACTTGCCCCGTTTTTTAAAATCATAACTTCTAGAAGGTTTACATGATTTCGTAAATAACACGAGTTTTTAGAAAATGTGTTTTATTTCATCAATGGAATCAACAAAGTATGCACATTCTACGTCATAACGACTTTCTATAGCTTGAGCATGCGTTTGGAAATAAGAAAAGCTTACTTCCCCCGTTTTTTAAAATCACAGCTTCTAGAAGGTTTACATGATTTCTTAAAAAACACGAGTTTTTAGAAAATGTGTTTTATTTCATAAATGGAATCAACAAAGTATGCACATTCTACGTCATAACGACTTTCTATAGTTTGCGCATTGGTCCGGAAATAAGAAAATCTTACTTCCACCATTTTTTAAAATCACTGCTTGTAGAAGGTTTACATGATTTCGTAAAAAACACGAGTTTTTAGAAAATGTGTTTTATTTCATAAATGGAATCAACAAAGTATGCACATTCTACGTCATAACGACTTTCTATAGCTTGAGCATGCGTTTGGAAATAAGAAAAGCTTACTTCCCCCGTTTTTTAAAATCACAGCTTCTAGAAGGTTTACATGATTTCTTAAAAAACACGAGTTTTTAGAAAATGTGTTTTATTTCATAAATGGAATCAACAAAGTATGCACATTCTACGTCATAACGACTTTCTATAGTTTGCGCATGCGTTCGGAAATAGGAAAACCTTACTTCCCCCGTTTTTTAAAATCATAGCTTCTAGAAGCTTTACATGATTTCTTAAAAAACACGAGTTTTTAGAAAATGTGTTTTATTTCATAAATGGAATCAACAAAGTATGCACATTCTACGTCATAACGACTTTCTATAGTTTGCGCATGCGTCCGGAAATAAGAAAAGCTTACTCCCCCCGTTTTTTAAAATCACAGCTTCTAGAAGGTTGACATGATTTCTTAAAAAACACGAGTTTTTAGAAAATGTGTTTTATTTCATAAATGGAATCAACAAAGTATGCACATTCTACGTCATAACGACTTTCAATAGTTTGCGCATTCGTCCGGAAATAAGAAAAGCTTACTTCCACCGTTTTTTAAAATCACAGCTTCTAGAAGGTTTACATGATTTCGTAAAAAACACGAGTTTTTAGAAAATGTGTTTTATTTCATAAATGGAATCTACAAAGTATGCACATTCTACTTCATAACGACTTTCTATAGCTTGAGCATGGGTCCGGAAATAAGAAAAGCTTACTTCCACCATTTTTTAAAATCACAGCTTGTAGAAGGTTTACATGATTTCGTAAAAAGCACGAGTTTTTAGAAAATGTGTTTTATTTCATAAATGGAATCTACAAAGTATGCACATTCTACGTCATAACGAATTTCTATAGTTTGCGCATGCGTTTGGAAATAAGAAAAGCTTACTTCCACCATTTTTTAAAATCACAGCTTGTAGAAGGTTTACATGATTTCGTAAAAAACACGATTTTTTAGAAAATGTGTTTTATATCATAAATGGAATCAACAAAGTAATCACATTCTACGTCATAACGACTTTCTATAGCTTGAGCATGCGTTTGGAAATAAGAAAAGCTTACTTCCACAGTTTTTTAAAATCACAGCTTCTAGAAGGTTTACATGATTTCTTAAAAAACACGAGTTTTTAGAAAATGTGTTTTATTTCATAAATGGAATCTACAAAGTATGCACATTCTACGTCATAACGACTTTCTATAGTTTGCGCATGCGTTTGGAAATAAGAAAAGCTTAATTCCCCCATTTTTTAAAATTACAGCTTCTAGAAGGTTTACATGATTTGTAAAAAAACACGAGTATTTAGAAAATGTGTTTTATTTCATAAATGGAATCAACAAAGTATGCACATTCTACGTCATAACGACTTTCTATAGTTTACGCATTCGTCCAGAAATAAGAAAAGCTTACTTCCACCGTTTTTTAAAATCACAGCTTCTAGAAGGTTTACATGATTTCGTAAAAAACACGAGTTTTTAGAAAATGTGTTTTATTTCATAAATGGAATCTACAAAGTATGCACGTTCTACGTCATAACGACTTTCTATAGTTTGCGCATGCGTCCGGAAATAAGAAAAGCTTACTTCCACCATTTTTTAAAATCACAGCTTCTAGAAGGATTACATGATTTCTTAAAAAACACTAGTTTTTAGAAAATGTGTTTTATTTCATAAATGGAATCAACAAAATATGCACATTCTACATCATAACGACTTTCTATAGTTTGCGCATTCGTCCGGAAATAAGAAAAGCTTACTTCCAGCCTTTTTTAAAATCACAGCTTCTAGAAGGTTTACATGATTTCGTAAAAAACACGAGTTTTTAGAAAATGTGTTTTATTTCATAAATGGAATCTACAAAGTATGCACATTCTACATCATAACGACTTTCTATAGTTTGCGCATGCGTCCGGACATAAGAAAAGCTTACTTCCCCTGTTTTTTAAAATGACAGCTTCTAGAAGGTTTACATGATTTCTTAAAAAACCCGAGTTTTTAGAAAATGTGTTTTATTTCATAAATGGAATCAACAAAGTATGCACATTCTACGTCATAACGAATTTCTATAGTTTGCGCATGTGTTTGGAAATAAGAAAAGCTTACTTCCGCAGTTTTTTAAAATCACAGCTTCTAGAAGGTTTACATGATTTCTTAAAAAACACGAGTTTTTAGAAAATGTGTTTTATAAAATCAATGGAATCAAAAAAGTATGCACATTCGACGTCATAAAGACTTTCTATAGTTTGCGCATGCGTCCGGAAATAACGTCATAACGACTTTCTATAGTTTGCGCATGCGTCCGGAAATAAGAAAAGCTTACTTCCACCGTTTTTTAAAATCACAGCTTCTAGAAGGATTATAAAATGTGTTTTATTTCATAAATGGAATCAACAAATTATGCACATTCTACATCATAACGACTTTCTATAGTTTGGAGATTCGTCCGGAAATAAGAAAAGCTTACTTTCAACGTTTTTTAAAATCACAGCTTCTAGAAGGTTTACATGATTTCGTAAAAAACACGAGTTTTAAAAAATGTGTTTTATTTCATAAATGGAATAAAAAAAGTATGCACATTCTACATCATAACGACTTTCTATAGTTTGCGCATGCGTCCGGAAATAAGAAAAGCTTACTTCCACAGTTTTTTAAAATCACAGCTTCTAGAAGGTTTACATGATTTCTTAAAAAAAACGAGTTTTTAGAAAAGGTGTTTTATTTCATAAATGGAATCTACAAAGTATGCACATTCTACGTCATAACGACTTTCTATAGTTTGCGCATGCGTTTGGAAATAAGAAAAGCTTACTTCCCCCGTTTTTTAAAATTACAGCTTCTAGAAGGTTTACATGATTTGTTAAAAAACACGAGTATTTAGAAAATGTGTTTTATTTCATAAATGGAATCAACAAAGTATGCACATTCTACATCATAACGACTTTCTATAGTTTACGCATTCGTCCGGAAATAAGAAAAGCTTACTTCCACCGTTTTTTAAAATCACAGCTTCTAGAAGGTATACATGATTTCGTAAAAAACACGAGTTTTTAGAAAATGTGTTTTATTTCATAAATTGAATCTACAAAGTATGCACATTCTATGTCATAACGAATTTCTATAGTTTGTTCATGCGTCCGGAAATAAGAAAAGCTTACTTCCCCCTTTTTTAAAAATCTCAGCTTCTAGAAGGTTTACGTGATTTCTTAAAAAACACGAGTTTTTAGAAAATGTGTTTTATTTCATAAATGGAATCAACAAAGTATGCACATTCTACGTCATAACGAATTTCTATAGTTTGTTCATGCGTCCGGAAATAAGAAAAGCTTATTTCCACCGTTTTTTAAAATCACAGCTTCGAGAAGGTTTACATGATTTCTTAAAAAACACGAGTTTTTAGAAAATGTGTTTTATTTCATAAATGGAATCAAGAAAGTATGCACAGTCTACGTCATAATGACTTTCTATAGTTTGCGCATGCGTCCGGAAATAATAAAAGCTTACTTCCCCCGTTTTTTAAAATCACAGCTTCTAGAAGGTTTACATGATTTCGTAAAAAACACGAGTTTTTAGAAAATGTGTTTTATTTCATAAATGGAATCTACAAAGTATGCACATTCTATGTCATAACGAATTTCTATAGAATTCGCACGCGTCCGGAAATAAGAAAAGCTTACTTCCCCCCTTTTTTAAAAATCTCAGCTTCTAGAAGGTTTACATGATTTCTTAAAAAACATGAGTTTTTAGAAAATGTGTTTTATTTCATAAATGGAATCAACAGAGTATGCACATTCTACGTCATAACGACTTTCTATAGTTTGCGCATGCGTTTGGAAATGAAAAAAGCTTACTTCCCCCGTTTTTTAAAATCACAGCTTCTAGAAGGTTTACATGATTTCTTAAAAAACACAAGTTTTTAGAAAATGTGTTTTATTTCATAAATGGAATCAACAAAGTATGCACATTCTACGTCATAACGACATTCTATAGTTTGCGCATGCGTCCGGAAATAAGAAAAGCTTACTTCCACCCTTTTTTAAAATCACAGCTTCTAGAAGGTTTACATGATTTCGTAAAAAACACGAGTTTTTAAAAAATGTGTTTTATTTCATAAATGGAATCTACAAAGTATGCACATTCTACGTCATAATGACTTTATATAGTTTGTGCATGCGTCCGGAAATAAGAAAAGCTTACTTCCCCTGTTTTTTAAAATCACAGCTTCTAGAAGCTTTACATGGTTTCTTAAAAAACACGAGTTTTTAGAAAATGTGTTTTATTTCATAAATGGAATCAAAAAAGTATGCACATTCTACGTCATAACGACTTTCTATACTTTGCGCATTCGCCCGGAAATACGAAAAGCTTACTTGTCCCGTTTTTTAAAATCACAGCTTCTAGAAGGTTTACATGATTTCGTAAAAAACACGAGTTTTTAGAAAATGTGTTTTATTTCATAAATTGAATCTACAAAGTATGCACATTCTACGTCATAACGACATTCTATAGTTTGCGCATGCGTCCGGAAATAAGAAAAGCTTACTTCCCCCGTTTTTTTAAATCACAGCTTCTAGAAGGTTTACAAGATTTCTTAAAAAACACGAGTTTTTAGAAAATGTGTTTTATTTCATAAATGGAATCAACAAAGTATGCACATTCTACCTCATAAGGACTTTCTATAGTTTGCGCATGCGTTTGGAAATAAGAAAAGCTTACTTCCCCTGTTTTTTAAAATCACAGCTTCTAGAAGGTTTACATGATTTCTTAAAAAACACGAGTTTTTAGAAAATGTGTTTTATTTCATAAATGGAATCAACAAAGTATGCACATTCTTCGTCATAACGACTTTCTATAGTTCGCGCATGCGTCCGGAAATAAGAAAAGATTACTTCCACCATTTTTTAAAATCACAGCTTCTAGAAGGTTTACATGATTTCGTAAAAAACACGAGTTTTTAGAAAATGTGTTTTATTTCATAAATGGAATCTACAAAGTATGCACATTCTATGTCATAACGAATTTCTATAGTATTCGCACGCGTCCGGAAATAAGAAAAGCTTACTTCCCCCTTTTTTAAAAATCTCAGCTTCTAGAAGGTTTACATGATTTCTTAAAAAACATGAGTTTTTAGAAGATGTGTTTTATTTCATAAATGGAATCAACAGAGTATGCACATTCTACGTCATAACGACTTTCTATAGTTTGCGCATGCGTTTTGAAATGAAAAAAGCTTACTTCCCCCGTTTTTTAAAATCACAGCTTCTAGAAGGTTTACATGATTTCTTAAAAAACACAAGTTTTTAGAAAATGTGTTTTATTTCATAAATGGAATCAACAAAGTATGCACATTCTACGTCATAACGACTTTCTATAGTTTGCGCATGCGTCCGGAAATAAGAAAAGCTTACTTCCACCCTTTTTTAAAATCACAGCTTCTAGAAGGTTTACATGATTTCGTAAAAAACACGAGTTTTTAGAAAATGTGTTTTATTTCATAAATGGAATCTACAAAGTATGCACATTCTACGTCATAATGACTTTATATAGTTTGTGCATGCGTCCGGAAATAAGAAAAGCTTACTTCCCCTGTTTTTTAAAATCACAGCTTCTAGAAGCTTTACATGGTTTCTTAAAAAACACGAGTTTTTAGAAAATGTGTTTTATTTCATAAATGGAATCAAAAAAGTATGCACATTCTACGTCATAACGACTTTCTATACTTTGCGCATTCGTCCGGAAATACGAAAAGCTTACTTGCCTCGTTTTTTAAAATCACAGCTTCTAGAAGGTTTACATGATTTCGTAAAAAACACGAGTTTTTAGAAAATGTGTTTTATTTCATAAATTGAATCTACAAAGTATGCACATTCTACGTCATAACGACATTCTATAGTTTGCGCATGCGTCCGGAAATAAGAAAAGCTTACTTCCCCCGTTTTTTTAAATCACAGCTTCTAGAAGGTTTACAAGATTTCTTAAAAAACACGAGTTTTTAGAAAATGTGTTTTATTTCATAAATGGAATCAACAAAGTATGCACATTCTACCTCATAAGGACTTTCTATAGTTTGCGCATGCGTTTGGAAATAAGAAAAGCTTACTTCCCCTGTTTTTTAAAATCACAGCTTCTAGAAGGTTTACATGATTTCTTAAAAAACACGAGTTTTTAGAAAATGTGTTTTATTTCATAAATGGAATCAACAAAGTATGCACATTCTTCGTCATAACGACTTTCTATAGTTCGCGCATGCGTCCGGAAATAAGAAAAGATTACTTCCACCATTTTTTAAAATCACAGCTTCTAGAAGGTTTACATGATTTCTTAAAAAACACGAGTTTTTAGAAAATGTGTTTTATTTCATAAATGGAATCAACAAAGTATGCACATTCTACCTCATAAGGACTTTCTATAGTTTGCGCATGCGTTTGGAAATAAGAAAAGCTTACTTCCCCTGTTTTTTAAAATCACAGCTTCTAGAAGGTTTAAATGATTTCTTAAAAAACACGAGTTTTTAGAAAATGTGTTTTATTTCATAAATGGAATCAACAAAGTATGCACATTCTTCGTCATAACGACTTTCTATAGTTCGCGCATGCGTCCGGAAATAAGAAAAGATTACTTCCACCATTTTTTAAAATCACAGCTTCTAGAAGGTTTACATGATTTCTTAAAAAACACGAGTTTTTAGAAAATGTGTTTTATTTCATAAATGGAATCTACAAAGTATGCACATTCTACGTCATAACGACTTTCTATAGTTTGCGCATGCGTTTGGAAATAAGAAAAGCTTACTTCCACCGTTTTTTGAAATCACAGCTTCTAGAAGGTTTACATGATTTCTTAAAAAACACAAGTTTTTAGAAAATGTGTTTTATTTCATAAATGGAATCAACAAAGCATGCACATTCTACATCATAATGACTTTCTATAGTTTGCGCATACGTCCGTAAATAAGAAAACCTTACTTCCAACGTTTTTCAAAATCACAGCTTCTAGAAGTTTTACATGATTTCTTAAAAAACACGAGTTTTTAGAAAATGTGTTTTATTTCATAAATGGAATCAACAAAGTATGCACATTCTACGTCATAACGACTTTCACTAGTTTGCGCATTTGTCCGGAAATAAGAAAAGCTTACTTCCACCGTTTTTTAAAATCACAGCTTCTAGAAGGTTTACATGATTTCCTAAAAAACACGAGTTTTTAGAAAATGTGTTTTATTTCATAAATGGAATCAACAAAGTATGCACATTCTACGTCATAACGAATTTCTATAGTTTGCGCATTTGTCCGGAAATAAGAAAAGCTTACTTCCACCGTTTTTTAAAATCACAGCTTCTAGAAGGTTTACATGATTTCGTAAAAAACACGAGTTTTTGGAAAATGTGTTTTATTTCATAAATGGAATCTACAAAGTATGCACATTCTACGTCATAACGACTTTCTATAGTTTTCGCATGCGTCCGGAAATAAGAAAAGCTTGCTTCCCCTGTTTTTTAAAATCACAGCTTCTCGAAGGTTTACATGATTTCGTAAAAAACACAGTTTTTAGAAAATGTGTTTTATTTCATAAATGGAATCTACAAAGTATGCACATTCTACGTCATAACGACTTTCTATAGTTTGCGCATGCGGCCGGAAATAAGAAAAGCTTACTTCCCCCGTTTTTTAAAATCACAGCTTCTAGAAGGTTTACATGATTTCTTAAAAAGCACGAGTTTTTAGAAAATGTGTTTTATTTCATAAATGGAATCAACAAAGTATGGAGATTCTACGTCATAATGACTATCTATAGTTTGCGCATGTGTTTGGAATTATGAAAAGCTTACTTCCCCCGTTTTTTGAAATCACATCTTCTAGAAGGTTTACATGATTTCTTAAAAAGCACGAGTTTTTAGAAAATGTGTTTTATTTCATAAATGGAATCTACAAAGTATGCACATTCTACGTCATAACGACTTTCTATAGCTTGAGCATGCGTTCGGAAATAAGAAAAGCTTACTTCCCCCATTTTTTAAAATCACAGCATCTAGAAGGTTTACATGCTTTCTTAAAAAACACGAGTTTTTAGAAAATGTGTTTTATTTCATAAATGGAATCAACAAAGTATGCACATTCTACGTCATAACGACTTTCTATAGTTTGAGCATGCGTTTGGAAATAAGAAAAGCTTACTTCCCCCGTTTTTTAAAATCACAGCTTCTAGAAGGTTTACATGATTTCGTAAAAAACACGAGTTTTTAGAAAATGTGTTTTATTTCATAAACGGAATCAACAAAGTATGCACATTCTACTTCATAATGACTTTCTATAGTTTGCGCATGCGTCCGGAAATAAGAAAAGCTTACTTCCCCCGTTTTTTAAAATCCTAGCTTCTAGAAGGTTTACATGATTTCTTAAAAAACACGAGTTTTTAGAAAATGTGTTTTATTTCATAAATGGAATCAACAAAGTATGCACATTCTACATCATAACGACTTTCTATAGTTTGCGCATGCGTCCGGAAATAAGAAAAGCTTACTTCCACCGTTTTTTAAAATCACAGCTTCTATAAGGTTTACATGATTTCGTAAAAAACAGGAGTTTTTAGAAAATGTGTTTTATTTCATAAATGGAATCAACAAAGTATGCACATTCTACGTCATAACGACTTTCTATAGTTTGCGCATGCGTCCGGAAATAAGAAAAGCTTTCTTCCATCGTTTTTTAAAATCACAGCTTCTAGAAGGTTTACATGATTTCTTAAAAAACACGAGTTTTTAGAAAATGTGTTTTATTTCATAAATGGAATCTACAAAGTATGCACATTCTACGTCATAACGACTTTCTATAGTTTGCGCATGCGTTTGGAAATAAGAAAAGCTTACTTCCACCGTTTTTTGAAATCACAGCTTCCAGAAGATTTACATGATTTCTTAAAAAACACGAGTTTGTAGAAAATGTGTTTTATTTCATAAATGGAATCAACAAAGTATACACATTCTACGTCATAAGGACTTTCTATAGTTTGCGCATGCGTCCGAAAATAAGAAAAGCTTACTTCCAATGTTTTTCAAAATCACAACTTCTAGAAGGTTTACATGATTTCTTAAAAAACACGAGTTTTTAGAAAATGTGTTTTATTTCATAAATGGAATCAACAAAGTATGCACATTCTACGTCATAACGACTTTCTCTAGTTTGCGCATTCGTCCAGAAATAAGAAAAGCTTACTTCCACCGTTTTTTAAAATCACATCTTCTAGAAGGTTTACATGATTTCTTAAAAAACATGAGTTTTTAGAAAATATGTTTTATTTCATAAATGAAATCAACAAAGTATGCAAATTCTACGTCATAACGAATTTCTATAGTTTGCGCATTTGTCCGGAAATAAGAAAAACTTACTTCCACCGTTTTTTAAAATCACAGCTTCTAGAAGGTTTACATGATTTCGTAAAAAACATGAGTTTTTGGAAAATGTGTTTTATTTCATAAATGGAATCTACAAAGTATGCACCTTCTACGTCATAACGACTTTCTATAGTTTGCGCATGCTTCCAGAAATAAGAAAAGCTTACTTCCTCCGTTTTTTAAATTCACAGCTTCTAGAAGGTTTACATAATTTCTTAAAAAACACGAGTTTTTAGAAAATGTGTTTTATTTCATAAATGGAATCAACAAAGTATGCACATTCTACGTCATAACGAATTTCTATAGTTTGCGCATGCCGTTGGAAATAAGAAAAGCTTACTTCCCCTGTTTTTTAAAATAACAACTTCTAGAAGCTTTACATGGTTTCTTATAAAACACGAGTTTTTAGAAAATGTGTTTTATTTCATAAATGGAATAAAAAAAGTATGCACATTCTACGTCATAACGACTTTCTATAGTTTGCGCATTCGTCCGGAAATAAGAAAAGCTTACTTGCCCCGTTTTTTAAAATCATAACTTCTAGAAGGTTTACATGATTTCGTAAAAAACACGAGTTTTTAGAAAATGTGTTTTATTTCATCAATGGAATCTACAAATATGCACATTCTACGTCATAACGGATTTCTATAGTTTGCGCATGCGTCCGGAAATAAGAAAAGCTTGCTTCCCCTGTTTTTTAAAATCACAGCTTCTTGAAGGTTTACATGATTTCTTAAAAAACACAGTTTTTAGAAAATGTGTTTTATTTCATAAATGGAATCTACAAAGTATGCACATTCTACGTCATAACGACTTTCTATAGTTTGCGCATGCGGCCGGAAATAAGAAAAGCTTACTTCCCCCGTTTTCTGAAATCACAGCTTCTAGAAGGTTTACATGATTTCTTAAAAAGCACGAGTTTTTAGAAAATGTGTTTTACTTCATAAATGGAATCTACAAAGTATGCACATTCTACGTCATAACGATTTTCTATAGTTTGCGCATGCGTTTGGAAATAAGAAAAGCTTACTTCCACCGTTTTTTGAAATCACAGCTTCCAGAAGATTTACATGATTTCTTAAAAAACACGAGTTTGTAGAAAATGTGTTTTATTTCATAAATGGAATCAACAAAGTATACACATTCTACGTCATAAGGACTTTCTATAGTTTGCGCATGCGTCCGGAAATAAGAAAAGCTTACTTCCAATGTTTTTCAAAATCACAACTTCTAGAAGGTTTACATGATTTCTTAAAAAACACGAGTTTTTAGAAAATGTGTTTTATTTCATAAATGGAATCAACAAAGTATGCACATTCTACGTCATAACGACTTTCTCTAGTTTGCGCATTCGTCCAGAAATAAGAAAAGCTTACTTCCACCGTTTTTTAAAATCACATCTTCTAGAAGGTTTACATGATTTCTTAAAAAACATGAGTTTTTAGAAAATATGTTTTATTTCATAAATGAAATCAACAAAGTATGCAAATTCTACGTCATAACGACTTTCTATAGTTTGCGCATTTGTCCGGAAATAAGAAAAACTTACTTCCACCGTTTTTTAAAATCATAACTTCTAGAAGGTTTACATGATTTCGTAAATAACACGAGTTTTTAGAAAATGTGTTTTATTTCATCAATGGAATCAACAAAGTATGCACATTCTACGTCATAACGACTTTCTATAGCTTGAGCATGCGTTTGGAAATAAGAAAAGCTTACTTCCCCCGTTTTTTAAAATCACAGCTTCTAGAAGGTTTACATGATTTCTTAAAAAACACGAGTTTTTAGAAAATGTGTTTTATTTCATAAACGGAATCAAAAAAGTATGCACATTCTACTTCATAATGACTTTCTATAGTTTGCGCATGCGTCCGGAAATAAGAAAAGCTTACTTCCCCCGTTTTTTAAAATCCTAGCTTCTAGAAGGTTTACATGATTTCTTAAAAAACACGAGTTTTTAGAAAATGTGTTTTATTTCATAAATGGAATCAACAAAGTATGCACATTCTACGTCATAACGACTTTCTATAGTTTGCGCATTTGTCCGGAAATAAGAAAAGCTTACTTCCACCGTTTTTTAAAATCACAGCTTCTAGAAGGTTTACATGATTTCGTAAAAAACACGAGTTTTTGGAAAATGTGTTTTATTTCATAAATGTAATCTACAAAGTATTCACATTCTACGTCATAACGACTTTCTATAGTTTTCGCATTCGTCCGGAAATAAGAAAAGCTTGCTTCCCCTGTTTTTTAAAATCACAGCTTCTAGAAAGTTTACATGATTTCGTAAAAAACACAGTTTTTAGAAAATGTGTTTTATTTCATAAATGGAATCTACAAAGTATGCACATTCTACGTCATAACGACTTTCTATAGTTTGCGCATGCGGCCGGAAATAAGAAAAGCTTACTTCCCCCGTTTTCTGAAATCACAGCTTCTAGAAGGTTTACATGATTTCTTAAAAAGCACGAGTTTTTAGAAAATGTGTTTTACTTCATAAATGGAATCAACAAAGTATGGAGATTCTACGTCATAACGACTATCTATAGTTTGCGCATGCGTCCGGAAATAAGAAAATCTTACTTCCACCGTTTTTTAAAATCACAACTTCTAGAAGGTTTACATGATTTCGTAAAAAACACGAGTTTTTAGAAAATGTGTTTTATTTCATAAATGGAATCTACAAAGTATGCACATTCTACGTCATAACGACTTTCTATAGCTTGAGCATGCGTTTGGAAATAAGAAAAGCTTACTTCCCCCGTTTTTTAAAATCACAGCTTCTAGAAGGTTTACATAATTTCTTAAAAACACGAGTTTTTAGAAAATGTGTTTTATTTCATAAATGGAATCAACAAAGTATGCACATTCTACGTCATAACGACTTTCTATAGTTTGCGCATGCGTCCGGAAATAAGAAAAGCTTACTTCCACCGTTTTTTAAAATCACAGCTTCTAAAAGGTTTACATGATTTCTTAAAAAACCCAAGTTTTTAGAAAATGTGTTTTATTTCATAAATGGAATCAACAAAGTATGCACATTCTACGTCATAACGACTTTCTATAGTTTGCGCATGTGTTTGGAAATAAGAAAAGCTTACTTCCCCCGGTTTTTAAAATCACGGCTTCTAGAAGGTTTATATGATTTCTTAAAAAACACGAGTTTTTAGAAAATGTGTTTTATTTCATAAATGGAATCAAAAAAGTATGCACATTCTACGTCATAACGAATTTCTATAGTTTGCGCATGCGTCCGGAAATAAGAAAAGCTTACTTCCACCGTTTTTTAAAATCACAGCTTCTAGAAGGTTTACATGATTTCGTAAAAAACACGAGTTTTTAGAAAATGCGTTTTATTTCATAAATGGAATCTACAAAATATGCACATTCTACGTCATAACGACTTTCTATAGTTTGCGCATCCGTCCGGAAATAAGAAAAGCTTACTTCCCCCGTTTTTTAAAATCACAGCTTCTAGAAGGTTTACATGATTTCTTAAAAAACACGAGTTTTTAGAAAAATGTGTTTTATTTCATAAATGGAATCAACAAAGTATGCACATTCTACATCAAAACGACTTTCTATAGCTTGAGCATGCGTTCGGAAATAAGATAAGCTTACTTCCCCCATTTTTTAAAATCACAGCATCTAGCAGGTTTACATGATTTCTTAAAAAACCCAAGTTTTCAGAAAATGTGTTTTATTTCATAAATGGAATCAACAAAGTATGCACATTCTACGTCATAACTACTTTCTATAGTTTGTGCTTGCGTCCGGAAATAAGAAAAGATTACTTCCCCCGTTTTTTAAAATCACAGCTTCTTGAAGGTTTACAAGATTTCTTAAAAAACACGAGTTTTTAGAAAATGTGTTTTATTTCATAAATGCAATCAACAAAGTATGCACATTCTACGTCATAACGACTTTCTATAGTTTGCGCATGCGTTTGGAAATAAGAAAAGCTTACTTCCCCTGTTTTTTGAAATCACAGCTTCTAGAAGGTTTACATGATTTCTTAAAAAACACGAGTTTTTAGAAAATGTGTTTTACTTCATAAATGGAATCAACAAAGTATGCACATTCTACATCATAACGACTTTCTATAGTTTGCGCATGCGTCCGAAATAAGAAAAGCTTACTTCCACCGTTTTTTAAAATCACAGCTTCTATAAGGATTACATGATTTCTTAAAAAACACTAGTTTTTAGAAAATGTGTTTTATTTAAGAAATGGAATCTACAAAGTATGCACATTCTACGTCATAACGAATTTCTATAGTTTGCGCATGCGTCCGGAAATAAGAAAAGCTTACTTCCCCCGTTTTTTAAAATCACAGCTTCTAGAAGGTTTACATGATTTCTTAAAAAACACGAGTTTTTAGAAAAATGTGTTTTATTTCATAAATGGAATCAACAAAGTATGCACATTCTACGTCATAACGACTTTCTATAGTTTGCGCATGCGTCCGGAAATAAGAAAAGCTTACTTCCACCGTTTTTAAAATCACAGCTTCTAGAAGGTTTACATGATTTCGTAAAAAACACGAGTTTTTAGAAAATGTGTTTTATTTCATAAATGGAATCTACAAAGTATGCACATTCTACGTCATAACTTCTTTCTATAGTTTGCGCATGCGTCCGGAAATAAGAAAAGCTTACTTCCCCCATTTTTTAAAATCACAGCTTCTAGAAGGTTTACATGATTTCGTAAAAAACACGAGTTTTTAGAAAATGTGTTTTATTTGATAAATGGAATCTACAAAGTATGCACATTCTACATCATAACGACTTTCTATAGTTTGCGCATGCGTCCGGAAATAATAAAAGCTTACTTCCACCGTTTTTTAAAATCACAGCTTCTATAAGGATTACATGATATCTTAAAAAACACTAGTTTTTAGAAAATGTGTTTTATTTCAGAAATGGAATCTACAAAGTATGCACATTCTACGTCATAACGACTTTCTATAGTTTGCGCATGCGTCCGGAAATAAGAAAAGCTTACTTCCACCGTTTTTTAAAATCACAGCTTCTATAAGGTTTACATGATTTCGTAAAAAACATGAGTGTTTAGAAAATGTGTTTTATTTCATAAATGGAATCAACAAAGTATGCACATTCTACGTCATAATGAATTTCTATAGCTTGAGCATGCGTTTGGAAATAAGAAAAGCTTACTTCCCCCGTTTTTTAAAATCACAGCTTCTAGAAGGTTTACATGATTTCTTAAAAAACACGAGTTTTTAGAAAATGTGTTTTATTTCATAAACGGAATCAAAAAAGTATGCACATTCTACTTCATAATGACTTTCTATAGTTTGCGCATGCGTCCGGAAATAAGAAAAGCTTACTTCCCCCGTTTTTTAAAATCCTAGCTTCTAGAAGGTTTACATGATTTCTTAAAAAACACGAGTTTTTAGAAAATGTGTTTTATTTCATAAATGGAATCAACAAAGTATGCACATTCTACATCATAACGACTTTCTATAGTTTGCGCATGCTTCCGGAAATAAGAAAAGCTTACTTCCACCGTTTTTGAAAATCACAGCTTCTATAAGGATTACATGATTTCTTAAAAAACACTAGTTTTTTCGAAAATGTGTTTTATTTTTGAAATGGAATCAACAAAGTATGCACATTCTACATCATAACGACTTTCTATAGTTTGCGCATTCGTCCGGAAATAAGAAAAGCTTACTTCCAGCATTTTTTAAAATCACAGCTTCTAGAAGGTTTACATGATTTCGTAAAAAACACGAGTTTTCAGAAAATGTGTTTTATTTCATAAATGTAATCTACAAAGTATGCACATTCTACGTCATAATGACTTTCTATAGCTTGAGCATGCGTTCGGAAATAAGAAAAGCTTACTTCCCCTGTTTTTTAAAATCACAGCTTCTAGAAGGTTTACATGATTTCTTAAAAAACACGATTTTTTTAGAAAATGTGTTTTATTTGGTAAATGGAATCAACAAAGTATGCACATTATACGTCATAACGACTTTTTATAGCTTGATCACGCGTTTGGAAATAAGAAAAGCTTACTTCCCCCTTTTTTAAAATCACAGCTTCTAGAAGGTTTACATGATTTCTTAAAAAACACGAGTTTTTAGAAAATGTGTTTTATTTCATAAACGGAATAAAAAAAGTATGCACATTCTACGTCATAATGACTTTCTATAGTTTGCGCATGCGTCCGGAAATAAGAAAAGCTTACTTCCACCGTTTTTTAAAATCACAGCGTCTAGAAGGTTTACATGATTTCGTAAAAAACACGAGTTTTTAGAAAATGTGTTTTATTTCATAAATGGAATCTACAAAGTATGCACATTCTACGTTATAACGACTTTCTATAGTTTGCACATGCGTCCGGAAATAAGAAAAGCTTACTTCCCCCATTTTTTAAAATCACAGCTTGTAGAAGGTTTACATGATTTCTTAAAAAACCCGAGTTTTTAGAAAATGTGTTTTATTTCATAAATGGAATCTACAAAGTATGCACGTTCTACGTCATAACGAATTTCTATAGTTTGTGCATGCGTCCGGAAATAAGAAAAGCTTACTTCCCCCTTTTTTCAAAATCACAGCTTCTAGAAGGTTTCAATGATTTCTTAAAAAACACGAGTTTTTAGAAAATGTGTTTTATTTCATAAATGGAATAAACAAAGTATGCACATTCTACGTCATAACGACTTTCTATAGTTTGCGCATGGGTCCGGAAATAAGAAAAGCTTACTTCCACCATTTTTTAAAATCATAGCTTCTAGAAGGTTTACATGATTTCGTAAAAAACACGAGTTTTTAGCTAATGTGTTTTATTTCATAAATGGAATCTACAAAGTATGCATATTCTATGTCATAACGAATTTCTATAGTTTGCGCATGCGTCCGGAAATAATAAAAGCTTACTTCCACCGTTTTTTGAAATCACAGCTTCCATAAGGATTACATGATTTCTTAAAAAACACTAGTTTTTAGAAAATGTGTTTTATTTCATAAATGGAATCAACAAAGTATGCACATTCTACATCATAACGACGTTCTATAGTTTGCGCATTCGTCCGGAAATAACAAAAGCTTACTTCCAACGTTTTTCAAAATCACACCTTCTAGAAGTTTTACATGATTTCTTAAAAAACACGAGTTTTTAGAAAATGTGTTTTATTTCATCAATGGAATCAACAAAGTATGCACATTCTACGTCATAACGACTTTCTATAGTTTGCGCATTCGTCCGGAAATAAGAAAAGGTTACTTCCTTCGTTTTTTAAAATCACAGCTTCTAGAAGGTTTACATGATTCCGTAAAAAACACGAGTTTTTAGAAAATGTGTTTTATTTCATAAATGGAATCTACAAAGTATGCACATTCTACATCATAACGACTTTCTATAGTTTGCGCATGCGTCTGGAAATAAGAAAAGATTACTTCCCCCGTTTTTTAAAATCACAGCTTCTAGAAGGTTTACATGATTTCTTAAAAAACACGAGTTTTTAGAAAATGTGTTTTATTTCATAAATGGAATCAACAAAGTATGCACATTCTACGTCATAACGACTTTCTATAGTTTGCGCATGGGTCCGGAAATAAGAAAAGCTTACTTCCACCATTTTTTAAAATCACAGGTTGTAGAAGGTTTACATGATTTCGTAAAAAACACGAGTTTTTAGAAAATGTGTTTATTTCATAAATGGAATCAACAAAGTATGCACATTCTACGTCATAACGACTTTCTATAGTTTGCGCATGGGTCCGGAAATAAGAAAAGCTTACTTCCACCATTTTTTAAAATCACAGCTTCTATAAGGTTTACATGATTTCGTAAAAAACATGAGTGTTTAGAAAATGTGTTTTATTTCATAAATGGAATCAACAAAGTATGCACATTCTACGTCATAACGACTTTCTATAGTTTGCGCATGCGTTTGGAAATAAGAAAAGCTTACTTCCCCCGGTTTTTAAAATCACAGCTTCTAGAAGGTTTACATGATTTCTTAAAAAACACGAGTTTTTAGAAAATGTGTTTTAATTCATAAACGGAATCAAAAAAGTATGCACATTCTACGTCATAATGACTTTCAAGTGTTTGCGCATGCGTCCGGAAATAAGAAAAGCTTACTTCCCCCGTTTTTTAAAATCATAGCTTCTAGAAGGTTTACATGATTTCTTACAAAACACGAGTTTTTAGAAAATGTGTTTTATTTCATAAATGGAATCAACAAAGTATGCACATTCTACGTCATAACGACTTTCTATAGTTTGCACATGCGTCCGGAAATAAGAAAAGCTTACTTCCACCGTTTTTTAAAATCACAGCTTCTATAAGGATTACATGATTTCTTAAAAAACACTAGTTTTTAGAAAATGTGTTTTCTTTCAGAAATGGAATCAACAAAGTATGTACATTGTACATCATAACGACTTTCTATAGTTTGCGCATTCGTCCGGAAATAAGAAAATCTTACTTCCAGGGTTTTTTAAAATCACAGCTTCTAGAAGGTTTACATGATTTCGTAAAAAACACGAGTTTTTAGAAAATGTGTTTTATTTCATAAATGGAATCTACAAAGTATGCACATTCTACGTCATAACGACTTTCTATAGCTTGAGCATGCCTTGGAAATAAGAAAAGCTTACTTCCCCTGTTTTTTTAAAATCACAGCTTCTAGAAGGTTTACATGATTTCTTAAAAAACACGAGTTTTTAGAAAATGTGTTTTATTTCATAAATGGAATCAACAAAGTATGCACATTCTACGTCATAACGACTTTCTATAGTTTGCGCATGGGTCCGGAAATAAGAAAAGCTTACTTCCACCATTTTTTAAAATCACAGCTTGTAGAAGGCTTACATGATTTCGTAAAAAACACGAGTTTTTAGAAAATGTGTTTTATTTCATAAATGGAATCAACAAAGTATGCACATTCTAAGTCATAACGACTTTGTATAGCTTGAGCATGTGTTTGGAAATAAGAAAAGCTTACTTCCCCCGTTTTTTAAAATCACAGCTTCTAGAAGCTTTACATGATTTCTTAAAAAACACGAGTTTTTAGAAAATGTGTTTTATTTCATATATGGAATCAAGAAAGTATGCACAATCTACGTCATATCGACTTTCTATAGTTTGCGCATGGGTCCGGAAATAAGAAAAGCTTACTTCCACCATTTTTTAAAATCACAGCTTGCAGAAGGTTTACATGATTTCGTAAAAAACACGAGTTTTTAGAAAATGTGTTTTATTTCATAAATGGAATCTACAAAGTATGCATATTCTATGTCATAACGAATTTCTATAGTTTGTGCATGCGTCCGGAAATAAGAAAAGCTTACTTCCCCCTTTTTTCAAAATCACGGCTTCTAGAAGGTTTACATGATTTCTTAAAAAACACGAGTTTTTAGAAAATGTGTTTTATTTCATAAATGGAATCAACAAAGTATGCACATTCTACGTCATAACGACTTTCTATAGTTTGCGCATGCGTTTGGAAATGAGAAAAGCTTACTCCCCCCGTTTTTTAAAATCACAGCTTCTAGAAGGTTTACATGATCTCTTAAAAAACACGAGTTTTTAGAAAATGTGTTTTATTTCACAGATGGAATCAACAAAGTATGCACATTCTACGTCATAACGACTTTCTATAGTTTGTGCATGCGTCCGGAAATAAGAAAAGCTTACTTCCACCGTTTTTTAAAATCACAGCTTCTAGAAGGTTTACATGATTTTGTAAAAAACACGAGTTTTTAGAAAATGTGTTTTATTTCATAAATGGAATCTACAAAGTATGCACAATCTACGTCATAATGACTTTCTATAGTTTGCGCATCCGTCCGGAAAAAAGAAAAGCTTACTTCCACTGTTTTTTAAAATCACAGCTTCTAGAAGCTTTACATGGTTTCTTAAAAAACACGAGTTTTTAGAAAATGTGTTCTATTTCATAAATGGAATCAAAAAAGTATCCACATTCTACGTCATAACGACTTTCTATAGTTTGCGCATTCGTCCGCAAATAAGAAAAGCTTACTTGCCCCGTTTTTTAAAATCACAGCTTCTAGAAGGTTTACATGATTTCGTAAAAAACACGAGTTTTTAGAAAATGTGTTTTATTTCATAAATGGAATCTACAAAGTATGCACATTCTACGTCATAACGACTTTCTATAGTTTGCGCATGGGTCCGAAAATAAGAAAATCTTACTTCCACCGTTTTTTAAAATCACAGCTTCTAGAAGGTTTACATGATTTCTTAAATAACACGAGTTTTTCGAAAATGTGTTTTATTTCATAAATGGAATCTAGAAAGTATGCACATTCTACGTCATAATGACTTTCTATAGTTTGCGCATGCGTCCGGAAATAAGAAAAGCTTACTTCCCCCGTTTTTTAAAATCACAGCTTCTAGAACGTTTACATGATTTCTTAAAAAACAGGAGTTTTTAGAAAATGTGTTTTATTTCATAAATGGAATCAACAAAGTATGCACATTCTACGTCATAACGACTTTCTATAGTTTGCGCATTCGTCGGAAATAAGAAAAGCTTACTTCCACCGTTTTTTAAAATCACAGCTTCTAGAAGGTTTACATGATTTCGTAAAAAACACGAGCTTTTAGAAAATGTGTTTTATTTCATAAATGGAATCTACAAAGTATGCACATTCTACGTCATAACGACTTTCTATAGTTTGCACATGCGTCCGGAAATAAGAAAAGCTTACTTCCCCCGTTTTTTAAAATCACAGCTTTTAGAAGGTTTACATGATTTCTTAAAAAACAGGAGTTTTTAGAAAATGTGTTTTATTTCATAAATGGAATCAACAAAGTATGCACATTCTACGTCATAACGACTTTCTATAGTTTGCGCATTCGTCCGGAAACAAGAAAAGCTTACTTCCACCGTTTTTTAAAATCACAGCTTCTAGAAGCTTTACAAGATTTCTTAAAAAACCCCAGTATTTAGAAAATGTCTTTTATTTCATCAATGGAACCAACAAAGTATGCACATTCTACGTCATAACGACTTTCTATAGTTTGCGCATGTGTTTGGAAATAAGAAAAGTTTACTTCCCCCATTTTTTAAAATCACAGCTTCTAGAAGGTTTACAAGATTTCTTAAAAAACACGAGCTTTTAGAAAATGTGTTTTATTTCATAAATTGAACCAACAAAGTATGCACATTCTACGTCATAACGACTTTCTATAGTTTGCGCATGTGTTTAGAAATAAGAAAAGCTTACTTCCCCCGTTTTTAAAATCACAACTTCTAGAAGATTTACATGGTTTCTTAAAAAACACGAGTTTTTAGAAAATGTGTTTTATTTCATAATTGGAATCAATAAAGTATGCACATTCTACGTCATAACGACTTTCTATAGTTTGCGCATTCGTCAGGAAATAAGAAAAGCTTACCTCCCCCGTTTTTTAAAATAACAGCTTCTAGAGGGTTTACATGATTTCGTAAAAAACACGAGTTTTTAGAAAATGTGTTTTATTTCATAAATGGAATCTACAAAGTATACACATTCTTCGTCATAACGACTTTCTATAGTTTGCGCATGCGACCGGAAATAAGAAAACCTTACTTCCCCCGTTTTTTAAAATCACAGCTTGTAGAAGGTTTACATGATTTCTTAAAAAATATGAGTTTTTAGAAAATGTGTTTTATTTCATAAATGGAATCAACAAGTATGCAGATTCTACGTCATAACGACTTTCTATAGTGTGCGCATGCGTTTGGAAATAAGAAAAGCTTACTTCTCCCGTTTTTTAAAATCACAGCTTCTAGAAGGTTTACATGATTTCTTAAAAAACACGAGTTTTTGGAAAATGTGTTTTATTTCATAAATGGAATCTAACAAGTATGCACATTCTACGTCATAACGACTTTCTATAGTTTTCGCATGCGTCCGGAAATAAGAAAACCTTACTTCCCCCGTTTTTTAAGATCACAGCTTCTAGAAGGTTTACATGATTTCTTAAAAAACACGAGTTTTTAGAAAATGTGTTTTATTTCATAAATGGAATCAACAAAGTATGCACATTCTACGTCATAATGACTTTCTATAGTTTGCGCATTCGTCCGGAAATAAGAAAAGCTTACTTCCAGCATTTTTTAAAATCACAGCTTCTAGAAGGTTTACAAGATTTCTTAAAAAACATGAGTATTTAGAAAATGTGTTTTATTTCATCAATGGAACCAACAAAGTATGCACATTCTACGTCATAACGACTTTCTATAGTTTGCGCATTTGTTTGGAAATAAGAAAAGCTTACTTCCCCCGTTTTTTAAAATCACAGCTTCTAGAAGGTTTACAAGATTTCTTAAAAAACACGAGTTTTTAGAAAATGTGTTTTATTTCATAAATGGAAGCAACAAAGTATGCACATTCTACGTCATAACAACTTTCTATAGTTTGCGCATGTGTTTGGAAATAAGAAAAGCTTACTTCCCCCGTTTTTTAAAATCACAGCTTCTAGAAGGTTTACATGGTTTCTTAAAAAACACGAGTTTTTAGAAAATCTGTTTTATTTCATAAATGGAATCAATAAAGTATGCACATTCTACGTCATAACGACTTTCTATAGTTTGCGCATTCGTCCGGAAATAAGAAAAGCTTACTTCCACCGTTTTTTAAAATCACACCTTCTAGAAGGTTTACATGATTTCTTAAAAAACACGAGTTTTTAGAAAATGTGTTTTATTTCATAAATTGAATCAACAAAGTATGCACATTCTACGTCATAATGACTTTCTATAGTTTGCGCATTCGTCCGGAAATAAGAAAACCTTACTTCCACCGTTTTTTAAAATCACAGCTTCTATAAGGTTTACATGATTTCGTAAAAAACATGAGTTTTTAGAAAATGTGTTTTATTTCATAAATGGAATCAACAAAGTATGCACATTCTACGTCATAACAACTTTCTATAGTTTGCGCATGCGTCCGGAAATAAGAAAAGCTTACTTCCCCCGTTTTTTAAAATCACAGCTTCTAGAAGGTTTACATGATTTCTTAAAAAACACGAGTTTTTAGAAAATGTGTTTTATTTCATAAATGGAATCAACAAAGTATGCACATTCTACGTCATAACGACTTTCTATAGTTTGCGCATACGTTTGGAAATAAGAAAAGCTTACTTCCTCCATTTTTTAAAATTACAGCTTCTAGAAGGTTTACATGAATTGTTAAAAAACACGGGTATTTAGAAAATACGTTTTATTTCATCAATGGAATCAACAAAGTATGCACATTCTACGTCATAACGACTTTCTATAGTTTGCGCATGCGTCCGGAAAGAAGAAAAGCTTACTTCCATGGTTTTTTAAAATCACAGCTTCTAGAAGGTTTACATGATTTCGTAAAAAACCACGAGTTTTTAGAAAATGTGTTTTATTTCATAAATGGAATCTACAAAGTATGCACATTCTACGTCATAACGACTTTCTATAGTTTGCACATGCGTCCGGAAATAAGAAAAGCTTACTTCCCCCGTTTTTTAAAATCACAGCTTCTAGAAGGTTTACATGCTTTCTTAAAAAACACGAGTTCTTAGAAAATGTGTTTTATTTCATAAATGGAATCAACAAAGTATGCACATTCTACGTCATAACGACTTTCTATAGTTTGCGCATGCGTCCGGAAATAAGAAAAGCTTACTTCCACCGTTTTTTAAAATCATAGCTTCTAGAAGGTTTACATGATTTCGTAAAAAAACACGAGTTTTTAGAAAATGTGTTTTATTTCATAAATGGAATCTACAAAGTATGCACATTCTACGTCATAATGACTTTCTATAGTTTGCGCATGCGTCCGGAAATAAGAAAAGCTTACTTCACCGTTTTTTCAAAATCACAGCTTCTAGAAGGTTTACATGATTTCTTAAAAAACATGAGTTTTTAGAAAATGTGTTTTATTTCATAAATGGAATCAACAAAGTATGCACATTCTACGTCATAACGACTTTCTATAGTTTGCGCATGCGTTTGGAAATGAGAAAAGCTTACTTCCCCAGTTTTTTAAAATCACAGCTTCTAGAAGGTTTACATGATTTGGTAAAAAACACGAGTTTTTAGAAAATGTGTGTTATTTCATAAATGGAATCTACAAAGTATGCACATTCTACGTCATAACGACTTTCTATAGTTTGCGCATGCGTTTGCAAATAAGCAAAGCTAAGCTTACTTCCCCCGTTTTTTAAAATCACAGCTTCTAGAAGGTTTACATGATTTCTTAAAAAACACGAGTTTTTAGAAAATGTGTTTTATTTCATAAATGGAATAAACAAAGTATGCACATTCTATGTCATAATGACTTTCTATAGTTTGCGCATGTGTTTGGAAATAAGAACAGCTTACTTCCCCCGTTTTTTAAAATCACAGCTTCTAGAAGGTTTACATGGTTTCTTAAAAAACACGAGTTTTTAGAAAATGTGTTTTATTTCATAAATGGAATCAACAAAGTATGCACATTCTACGTCATAACGACTTTCTATAGTTTGCGCATGCGTCCGGAAATAAGAAAAGCTTACTTCCCCCGTTTTTTAAAATTAAAGCTTCTAGAAGGTTTACATGATTTCTTAAAAAACACGAGTTTTTAGAAAATGTGTTTTATTTCATAAATGGAATCAACAAAGTATGCTCCTTCTACGTCATAATGACTTTCTATAGTCTGCGCATGGGTCCGGAGATAAGAAAAGATTACTTCCACCATTTTTTAAAATCACAGCTTGTAGAAGGTTTACATGATTTCGTAAAAAACACGAGTTTTTAGAAAATGTGTTTTATTTCATAAATGGAATCTACAAAGTATGCACATTCTATGTCATAACGACTTTCTATAGTTTGCGCATGCGTCCGGAAATAAGAAAAGCTTACTTCACCGTTTTTTCAAAATCACAGCTTCTAGAAGGTTTACATGATTTCTTAAAAAACATGAGTTTTTAGAAAATGTGTTTTATTTCATAAATGGAATCAACAAAGTATGCACATTCTACGTCATAACGACTTTCTATAGTTTGCGCATGCGTTTGGAAATGAGAAAAGCTTACTTCCCCCGTTTTTTAAAATCACAGCTTCTAGAAGGTTTACATGATTTCTTAAAAAACACGAGTTTTTAGAAAATGTGTTTTATTTCATAAATGGAATCAACAAAGTATGCACATTCTACGTCATAACGACTTTCTATAGTTTGTGCATGCGTCCGGAAATAAGAAAAGATTACTTCACCCTTTTTTCAAAATCACAGCTTCTAGAAGGTTTACATGATTTCTTAAAAAACACGAGTTTTTAGAAAATATGTTTTATTTCATAAATGGAATCAACAAAGTATGCACATTCTACGTCATAACGACTTTCTATAGTTTGTGCATGCGTCCGGAAATAAGAAAAGATTACTTCACCCTTTTTTAAAAATCACAGCTTCTAGAAGGTTTACATGATTTCTTAAAAAACACGAGTTTTTATAAAATGTGTTTTATTTCATAAATGGAATCAAGAAAGTATGCACATTCTACGTCATAACGACTTTCTATAGTTTGCGCATGCTTTTCGAAATAAGAAAAGATTACTTCCCCCGTTTTTTAAAATCACAGCTTCTAGAAGGTTTACATGATTTCGTAAAAAACACGAGTTTTTGGAAAATGTGTTTTATTTCATAAATGGAATCTACAAAGTATGCACATTCTACATCTAACGACTTTCTATAGTTTGCGCATGCGTTTGGAAATAAGAAAAGCTTACTTCCCCCGTTTTTTAAAATCACAGCTTCTAGAACGTTTACATGATTTCTTAAAAAACACGAGTTTTTAGAAAATGTGTTTTATTTCATAAATGGAATCTACAAAGTATGCACATTCTATGTCATAACGACTTTATATACTTTGTGCATGCGTCCGGAAATAAGAAAAGCTTACTTCACCCTTTTTTGAAAATCACAGCTTCTATAAGGTTTACATGATTTCTTAAAAAACACGAGTTTTTAGAAAATGTGTTTTATTTCATAAATGGAATCAACAAAGTATGCACATTCTACGTCATAACGACTTCTATAGTTTGCGCATGCGTTTGGAAATGAGAAAAGCTTACTTCCCCCGTTTTTTAAAATCACAGCTTCTAGAAGGTTTACATGATTTCTTAAAAAACACGAGTTTTTAGAAAATGTGTTTTATTTCATAAATGGAATCAACAAAGTATGCACATTCTACGTCATAACGACTTTCTATAGTTTGTGCATGCTTCCAGAAATAAGAAAAGCTTACTTCCACTGTTTTTTAAAATTACAGCTTCTAGAAGGTTTACATGATTTCGTAAAAAACACGAGTTTTTAGAAAATGTGTTTTATTTCATAAATGGAATCAACAAAGTATGCACATTCTACGTCATAACGAATTTCTATAGTTTGCGCATGGGTCTGGAAATAAGAAAAGCTTTCTTCCACCATTTTTTAAAATCACAGCTTGTAGAAGGTTTACATGATTTTGTAAAAAACACGAATTTTTAGAAAATGTGTTTTATTTCAAAAATGGAATCTACAAAGTATGCACATTCTACGTCATAACGACTTTCTATAGTTTTTGCATGCGTCCGGAAATAAGAAAAGCTTACTTCCCCTTTTTTTCAAAATCACAGCTTCTAGAAGATTTACATGATTTCTTAAAAAACACGAGTTTTTAGAAAATATGTTTTATTTCATAAATCGAATCAACAAAGTATGCACATTCTACGTCATAATGACTTTCTATAGTTTGCGCATAAGTTTGGAAATAAGAAAAGCTTACTTCCCCAGTTTTTTAAAATCACAGCTTCTAGAAGGTTTACATGATTTCTTAAAAAACACGAGTTTTTAGAAAATGTGTTTTATTTCATAAATGGAATCAACAAAGTATCCACATTCTACGTCATAACGACTTTCTATAGTTTGCGCATGCGTCCGGAAATAAGAAAAGCTTACTTCCACCGTTTTTTAAAATCACAGCTTCTAGAAGGTTTACATGATTTCTTAAAAAACACGAGTTTTTAGAAAATGATTTTTATTTCATAAATGGAATCAACAAAGTATGCACATTCTACGTCATAATGACTTTCTATAGTTTGCGCATTCTTCCGGAAATAAGAAAAGCTTACTTCCCCCGTTTTTTAAAATCACAGCTTCTAGAAGGTTTACATGATTTCGTAAAAAACACGAGTTTTTAGGAAATGTGCTTTATTTCATAAATGGAATCTACAAAGTATGCACATTCTACGTCATAATGACTTTCTATAGTTTGCAGATGTGTCCGGAAATAAGAAAAGCTTACTTCCCCCGTTTTTTAAAATCACAGTTTCTAGAAGGTTTACATGATTTCGTAAAAAACACGAGTTTTTAGAAAATGTGTTTTATTTCATAAATGGAATCAAAAAAGAATGCACATTCTACGTCATAACGACTTCCTATAGTTTGCACATGCGTCCGGAAATAAGAAAAGCTTACTTCGCCGGTTTTTTAAAATCACAGCTTCTAGAAGGTTTACATGATTTCGTAAAAAACACGAGTTTTTAGAAAATGTGTTTTATTTCATAAATGGAATCAACAAAGTATGCACATTCTACGTCATAACGACTTTTTATAGTTTGCGCATGCGTTTGGAAATAAGAAAAGCTTACTTCCCCCGTTTTTTAAAATCACAGCTTCTAGAAGGTTTACATGATTTCGTAAAAAACACGAGTTTTTAGAAAATGTGCTTTATTTCATCAATGGAATCTTCAAAGTATGCACATTCTACGTCATAACGAATTTCTATAGTTTGCGCATGCGTTCGGAAATAAGAAAAGCTTACTTCCACCATTTTTTAAAATCACAGCTTCTAGAAGGTTTACATGATTTCCTAAAAAACACGAGTTTTTAGAAAATGTGTTTTATTTCATAAATGGAATCAACAAAGTATGCACATTCTACGTTATAACGACTTTCTATAGTTTCCACATGCATTCGGAAATAAGAAAAGCTTACTTCCCCCATTTTTTAAAATCACAGCTTCTAGAAGGTTTACATGATTTCTTAAAAAACATGAGTTTTTAGAAAATGTGTTTTATTTCATAAATGGAATCAACAAAGTATGCACATTCTACGTCATAACGACTTTCTATAGTTTGCGCATTCGTCCGTAAATAAGAAAAGCTTACTTCCCCCGTTTTTTAAAATCACAGCTTCTAGAAGGTTTACATGATTTGTTAAAAAACATGAGTTTTTAGAAAATGTGTTTTATTTCATAAATGGAATCAAAAAAGTATGCACATTCTACGTCATAGCGACTTTCTATAGTTTGCGCATGCGTCCGGAAATAAGAAAACCTTACTTCCACCGTTTTTTAAAATCACAGCTTCTAGAAGGTTTACATGATTTCGTAAAAAACACGAGTTTTTAGAAAATGTGTTTTATTTCATAAATGGATTCTACAAAGTATGCACATTCTACGTCATAACGACTTTCTATAATTTGCGGATGCGTCCGGAAATAAGAAAAGCTTACTCACACCGTTTTTTAAAATCACAGCTTCTAGAACGTTTACATGATTTCGTAAAAAAACACGAGTTTTTAGAAAATGTGTTTTTTTTCATAAATGGAATCTACAAAGTATGCACGTTCTACGTCATAACGACTTTCTATAGTTTGCGCGTGCGTCCGGAAATAAGAAAAGCTTACTTTCAGAGTTTTTTAAAATCACAGCTTCTAGAAGGTTTACATGATTTCTTAAAAAACACGAGTTTTTAGAAAATGTATTTTATTTCATAAATGGAATCAACAAAGTATGCACATTCTACGTCATAGTGACTTTCTATAGTTTGCGCATGCGTTTGGAAATAAGAAAAGCTTACTTCCGCCGTTTTTTAAAATCACAGCTTCTAGAAGGTTTACATGATTTCGTAAAAAACACGAGTTCTTAGAAAATGTGTTTTATTTAATAAATGGAAACAACAAAGTATGCACATTCTACGTCATAACGACTTTCTATAATTTGCGCATGCGTCCAGAAATAAGAAAAGCTTACTTCCACCATTTTTTAAAATCACAGCTTCTAGAAGGTTTACATGATTTCTTAAAAAACACGAGTTTTTAGAAAATGTGTTTTATTTCATAAATTGAATCAACAAAGTATGCACATTCTACGTCATAACGACTTTCTATTGTTTGCGCATTCGTCCGGAAATAAGAAAACCTTACTTCCACCGTTTTTTAAAATCACAGCTTCTAGAAGGTTTACATGATTTCGTAAAAAACACGAGTTTTTAGAAAATCTGTTTTATTTCATAAATGAAATCAACAAAGTATGCACATTCTACGTCATAACGACTTTCTATAGTTTGCGCATGCGTCTGGAAATAAGAAAAGCTTACTTCCACCGTTTTTTAAAATCACAGCTTCTAGAAGGTTTACATGATTTCGTAAAAAACACGAGTTTTTAGAAAATGTGTTTCATTTAATAAATGGAATCAACAAAGTATGCACATTCTACGTCATAACGACTTTCTATAGTTTCTGAATCTGTCCGGAAATAAGAAAAGCTTACTTCCCCCATTTTTTAAAATCACAGCTTCTAGAAGGTTTACATGATTTCTTAAAAACACGAGTTTTTAGAAAATATGTTTTATTTCATAAATGGAATCAACAAAGTATGCACATTCTACGTCATAACGGCTTTCTATAGTTTGCGCATAAGTTTGGAAATAAGAAAAGCTTACTTCCCCCGTTTTTTAAAATCACAGCTTCTAGAAGGTTTACATGATTTCGTAAAAAACACGAGTTTTTAGAAAATGTGTTTTATTTCATAAATGGAATCAACAAAGTATGCACATTCTACGTCATAACGACTTTCTATAGTTTGCGCATTCGTCCAGAAATAAGAAAAGCTTACTTCCACCGTTTTTTAAAATCACAGCTTCTAGAAGGTTTACATGATTTCGTAAAAAACACGAGTTTTTAGAAAATGTGCTTTATTTCATAAATGGAATCTACAAAGTATGCACATTCTACATCATAACGACTTTCTATAGTTTGCGCATGCGTCCGGAAATAAGAAAAGCTTACTTCCACCATTTTTTAAAATCACAGCTTCTAGAAGGTTTACATGATTTCGTAAAAAACACGAGTTTTTAGAAAATGTGTTTTATTTCATAAATGGAATCAACAAAGTATGCACATTCTACGTCATAACGACTTTCTATAGTTTGCACATGCGTTTGGAAATAAGAAAAGCTTACTTCCCCCATTTTTTAAAATCACAACTTCTAGAAGGTTTACATGATTTCTTAAAAAACATGAGTTTTTAGAAAATGTGTTTTATTTCATAAATGGAATCAACAAAGTATGCACATTCTACGTCATAACGACTTTCTATAGTTTACGCATGCGTCCGGAAATAAGAAAAGCTTACTTCCACCGTTTTTTAAAATCACAGCTTCTAGAAGGTTTACATGATTTCGTAAAAAACACGAGTTTTTAGAAAATGTGTTTTATTTCATAAATGGAATCTACAAATTATGAACATTCTACGTCATAATGACTTTCTATAGTTTGTGCATTCGTACGGAAATAAGAAAAGCTTACTTCCAGCGTTTTTTAAAATCACAGCTTCTAGAAGGTTTACATCATTTCGTAAAAAACACGAGTTTTTAGAAAATTTGTTTTATTTCATAAATGGAATCTACAAAGTATGCACATTCTATGTCATAACGACTTTCTATAGCTTGCGCATTCGTCCGGAAATAAGAAAAGCTTACTTCCCCCATTTTTTAAAATCACAGCTTCTAGAAGGTTAACATGATTTCTTAAAAAACACGAGTTTTTAGAAAATGTGTTTTATTTCATAAATGGAATCATCAAAGTATGCACATTCTATGTCATAACGAATTTCTATAGTTTGCGCATGCATTTGGAAATAAGAAAAGCTTACTTCCCCCGTTTTTTCAAATCACAGCTTCTAGAAGGTTTACATGATTTCTTAAAAAACACGAGTTTTTAGAAAATGTATTTGATTTCATAAATGGAAACAACAAAGTATGCACATTCTACGTCATAACGACTTTCTATAGTTTGCGCATGCGTCCGGATATAAGAAAAGCTTACTTCCACCGTTTTTTAAAATCACAGCTTCTAGAAGGTTTACATGATTTCTTAAAAAACACGAGTTTTTAGAAAATGTGTTTTATTTCATAAATTGAATCAACAAAGTATGCACATTCTACGTCATAACGACTTTCTATAGTTTGCGCGTTCGTCCGGAAATAAGAAAAGCTTACTTCCACCGTTGTTTAAAATCACAGCTTCTAGAAGGTTTACATGATTTCGTAAAAAACACGAGTTTTTAGAAAATGTGCTTTATTTCATAAATGGAATCTACAAAGTATGCACATTCTACGTCATAACGACTTTCTATAGTTTGCGCATGCGTCCGGAAATAAGAAAAGCTTACTTCCCCCGTTTTTTAAAATCACAGCTTCTAGAAGGTTTACATGATTTCTTAAAATAGTCGAGTTTTTAGAAAATGTGTTTTATTTCATAAATGGAATCAACAAAGTATGCACATTCTACGTCGTAACGACTTTCTATAGTTTGCGCATGCTGTTGAGATATTGTAACTTCAAAGAATATTATAATTGTACTTTATTATTCAGGAGATGTTTCATTCCTCCGTAAAGATCTTATTGTATATCCGGAGATGTTTATTCCTCCGTCAGAATGTGGTAACTCGGGTTATTAGACTTCCCTAGTCGAGGCCGGCCCTTTATGTGTTATGTGGGTCAAAGGGTTATTAGACCACCCTAGAGGGGTCGGCCCAGTTAGTTTTAGTGGGGTATTTAACCCATTGGTTAAATACGAGCCTACGTGTACTTGTGTAAAATACATAATCAGTGAAGTGTATAAATAGAGGAGGTGTGTTCCTCATTTGATACACTCACTCTCAGTTGAGAAAGGCGCACTTGTGGAGGAGAGGTCTGCTATGGAGAAGAAGGAGCTTATGCTCAGGGTTTGCATCTTTGTATATTGCTGGTCATCTATATTGAGGAAGCTTTGCTGGGTTTTCTACCCCATGAGGGTTTCCCAGGATAAATCTCTGTCTCTTGTGTTTATGCTGTGCTTGTTGTTTCTTTAGTGATCCTGTATATGCTATTATTGTGAAATGGAATGTAATGCTGCTATTTTTGTCTTAGCATATTGAATTTTAACATGGTATCAGAGCTAACCTGAAGGAAGACAAGGTATGGCACTAACGACACTTGCTTTACTTACGACAATTTGAAGGCTAGGGTTTTATATAGCAAAAACCAGTCATCGTAGCACTTTCGCTATAAATCCGTTTTGGTGAAGTTTTCAGATCTGAAATTGTTACAGGACGAAGATTAAATCTCCAGGTACCTTGTGTCCAAAGGCCAACCTCTAATTCGTTGTACAATATAGGGTTTCTGCCTCTTCCAGATCTGAGTCAAAATCAGGTGACCTTGGGAAAAAGGTCATATCTTGAGCTAGGAAGCTCCAAATTAAATTTCGTAAAAAGTGACAGGTAGTACACAGTCTGTACTATCTCAGAAAACGTTTTCAGAGGCCGAAGTTGAACCAGTGACACGTGGCACTGCCTACAAGTGCGCTCTCCTGTATTATCCAATAAACAGGTCACGTTGCGACATTTGGCATAAATCTCTCGCAGAGAGTCCAATTGAGGTCAGACCTATCAGGATGGAAAGGTAACAGGACGAGCTACTTCAGGAAACGTTTTCAGAGGCCGAAGTTAAAATAGTGAAACGTGGAACACCGTACAAGTTCGCTCTCCTGTTTTATCCCAAAACAGGTCACGTTGCGACATTTGGCATAACTCTCTCTCAGAGAATCCAATTGAGGTCAGACCTGTCAGGATGGAAAGATAACAGGTCAGGCTATCTCAGGAAACTTTTTCAGACCCTGTGGATCAAAAATTTCGGAGTTACACCAGAAAAATTCAGGTACATATTTCTGTCAAAACAGAATTATTTTTTGGTACCTTCATTCATGGCTTCCGGAATTTAGGGCTTTGGAGAAAATTGGAATTTTTGTAATCGGAGACCACGGCTGGATGCTACTCATCAAAATAGAAATTTAGAGACCAAGATCAGAATTTTTGGTTGGGCAGAAGGCCGGGTTTGATTAGACCCTAGTTCGGGACTTTGATCAGAAAAGTGGAAAATTAGGGCTTCTGTAAAAATGGGAATTTTTGAAATCTGTGACCATGGCTGGAAGCTCCTCAGAAAAATAGAATCTTAGAGCTTTGGATCAAACATTTTGATTGGGCAGAAGAGTGGGATTCATCAAACCCCAGTTCAGGGTCACGTCCAGGGAATTCGGAAGTTTCAAAGGCAAAATTGAGGAGTGAAACTTTGCAGTTTTCAAATTCTAAATATATCAGTTTGATCAGCTCATCAAGCTCCAGGTCCAATTCTTGCAAATCAAGTGGATAGGGTTAATCCTAGAAGAAGATGGATTGGTCACCTGCATAAGTGAAGGAGTTCCTATTTCAGAGGGAGATGAGGCTAAAGGCTTTACATAAGGAGATTACAAGCGATCTCGACAGGTATGATTCATCGAGGTATGTTTTGATATGTGTTCATGATTAAGTTTATGGTATGTTGGTCTTCATGTTATTACGGTTAGTACAATCTTGATTTTAGATTTGTTGTATCACCTTAACAAAATTATGAATGCATGATAGAAGATATTCATTGGTTAGGGTGTTGGCACTTATGATTGTACTAATGCATTAGGATGTTGTGTGAGGTTGATGTTGTCCGCTAACAAGATACAGGTACATCACAAAAGACAAATCAGGTTCCATGACCATGAAAACATGAAGACAAAGACTCATCCACAATCTTTGTTCTACTTACGAGGTATGTATGACTTTGTTATATTATGCTTAACCTATGAGACATGCAGGTTCTAGCTCAGGATCTCTAAATCATTGAAGAGATTGTTTTACATAACCAAGTAGGTATACTAATCCAGGTATGTTTCCCATGAATCTTACCTTGTGTTAGGATCCCCTATATAAGTATACTTGGAATGATTGGTTATGCTTATTCATAAAGTTAGTAATCAAGGGATTATGCATATTATATCCTTTATCCTGATTGATGATATGCATGAGTAAAAGAAGACTTCCCTGAAATCTTGAATACTAATGTTTATTAACTATAATCATGACTATACATTTTCAAGATTATTTAGTACTACAATGTTTTGATAGCATTTAGAATATACTAATGAGTGTATGTTTGTGCATGAGATCATGAGGATGACTCTTGAGCATGCACAGTGGTATAGAATAAATAGAAGTTCAAAAGACATACAGAAGATCAAGCGGGAGGCAACCACACAAACATAAAAGATAAGTATTTGAGTTGTTATTTGAAATAATAATGATATTGCCTGTAATAGGTCATATGCATATTTGTATTCCTAGAATATATAATGCTGAGTATAAACATTCATAGAGCATTGAACAGTATACTACTAATGTGCATATGATTGGTAAGTTGGACAAACATTCCATTATTGCTTGTCTAGAATGAAACCTCTTTGCTGACATGCCGAGAGCTGTGCACACTCTCGATAGTATGTTCTGGTAGAGATGGAAGGCATCTAGATAGCCACTGTATGCATACAAGATATGGGAAAGTGTTGTGCCAAAGTAGTTGCATAACTATGTAAATGATATCTGTATGCATAATAGGTTATTATGTCAATATGATTTGATGATTATGAAGTATTACTAATCCTGTACTTAATTTTGATTTGTAGGAAAAATCATGATGAATGATGAACAAGCGATGGATTTTCAACAAAAGGATTTACAAATCAAATACACTATAGAAAGCTTATGGTTAAGAGATTCTCTTAGAAAGAGGAAGAGAATCGTGATGAGATGTTTTTACCATTCTCTTAATAATGTAATCAGGTTCTGTATGGGTTCCCAGGATCGGTAGTCAATTGATGAGCTTAATGATCATCATGGGTGATGTGGATCTCAACCCTTGCTACAAGGTTGAATATGGATTCTATACACATATGACATGGATGCAAGAAGAAACTCACCATAGAGTTCGAATGACTTTGAGGCTCATTTTAGTAGACCCATCTGACGAGAGATGGCACAGATAGATATGCAGAAGATCACTCAATGCAGAATGGACAATTGACAGCTTCATGACAAAGCTTGGGCTTTACCAGAAGTAAAGATGATCCTAACCTTTACCTAAAGGTTGTGGATGATAAACCTTTCATACCATTATTATGTGACGATGATCTCTTTCTGACAAGGAATGAGAAACAGATCATGAAAATGGCTGCAGAAATAAAAATGAAAGATCTAAGATTAATGCACTACTTCTTAGGTCTAGAAGCATGGCATGATCCAAAAGGAATCTTTTAAATCGAGGTAAGTATACTGTGAAGTTTCTAGAAAAGATTTGATATGTTGGAGTGTAAAGCCATGGCCACTCCCATGGACTCCAACTTGAAGTTATTAGTTAATGACTCATCGGATTTAGTAGACCTAACCCTATATAGACAAATCATTGGGCCAATGATGTATTTAACAAATACTAGGCCAGATATATGCTTTTTTGTAAATACTGTAAGTCAGTATCTAGTAGAACCTAGAAAGGTTCACTTAATAGCTACAAAGCATGTAGTGAGGTACCTAAAAGGTACTTTAGATTTTGGTCTATATAATCTTGGAGGTCATGAACTCCGCTTACATGGTTACTCAGATTATGACTGAGCAGGAAGTGTCTCAAACAGAAAGAGTACATCAGGTGGATGTTATAGTCTTGAATCTACCATGATCTCATGGATTAGCAAGAAACAATCCAGTGTGGCTTCAGAAGCTATTATATGGAGTGTTGACTTAGAAATGGATCCCACTGTGATTATGTGTGACAATCAAAGCTGCATTAAGATGACTGAAAATCCTGTGTTCCACGATAAGTCAAAACACATAGAGATCCGATACTTCTATATACGAGATATGGTACAAAGAGGAGCTATCAAGCTCGTATATATAAGAACTGAGGATCAGATTGCTGATATCTTGACTAAACCTCTGTCTCGATTCGAGACAAGCTTGGTGTAGTTCAAAAGGACCCTCCTAGAAAGGGGGAGTAACATGATTCCTGATGACAAGCAAGTCTCATCAATAATGAGACTTCACCTAGTCACTTAGAAATAGTTAGATTTAGGACTACTTTATTCTATTTAGTTTTACTTATACATGCTAGATGTATTTAGTGAGAATACATGCTCTTGATGATAGATGTATACATGATTGTGATGATAGATGTATTAGTGAGAATACATGCTCTTGATGATAGATGTATACATGATTGTGATGATAGATGTATTAGTGAGAATACATGCTCTTGATGATAGATGTATACATGATTGTGATGATAGATGTATTAGTGAGAATACATGCTCTTGATGATAGATGTATACATGATTGTGATGATAGATGTATTAGTGAGAATACATGCTCTTGATGATAGATGTATACATGATTGTGATGATAGATGTATTAGTGAGAATACATGCTCTTGATGATAGATGTATACATGATTGTGATGATAGATGTATTAGTGAGAATACATGCTCTTGATGATAGATGTATACATGATTGTGATGATAGATGTATTAGTGAGAATACATGCTTTTGATTTTAGATGTATTAGTGAGAATACATGCTTTTGATGACAGATGTATACATGCTTGTAATGATAGATGTATTAGTGAGAATACATGCTTTTGATTTTAGACGTATACATGCTTTTGATGATAGATGTATTAGTGAGAATACATGCTTTTGATGACAGATGTATACATGCTTGTGATGATAGATGTATTAGTGAAAATACATGCTTTTGATGATAGATGTATACATGCTCTTGATGATAGATGTATTGATGAGAATACAGTTGAGGGGATTGGATCATCCTTGGACTTTCAGTCCTAAAGAGAGCCGTAGACGTGAGGTCTCCGAGAATGAAGTCCTTAGTGGACAGTTGAGGGGATTGGATCATCCTTGGACTTTCAGTCCTAAAGAGAGCCGTAGACGTGAGGTCTCCGAGAATGAAGTCCTTAGTGGACAGTTGAGGGGATTGGATCATCCCTGGACTTTCAGTCCTAAAGAGAGCCGTAGACGTGAGGTCTCCGAGAATGAAGTCCTTAGTGGACAGTTGAGGGGATTGGATCATCCCTGGACTTTCAGTCCTAAAGAGAGCCGTAGACGTAAGGTCTTCGATAATGAAGTCTTGAATGAACAGGCAGGGGATTGTATCATCCCCGGACTAAGGTCCCAGAATAGAACCGTAGACTGGGTCTCCGATAATGAAGTCCTGAATGAACAGGCAGGAGATTGTATCGTCCCCGGACTGAGGTCCCAGAATAGAACCGTAGACTGGGTCTCCGATAATGAAGTCCTGAATGAACAGGCAGGGGATTGTATCGTCCCCGGACTGAGGTCCCAGAATAGAACCGTAGACTGGGTCTCCGATAATGAAGTCCTGAATGAACAGGCAGGGGATTGTATCGTCCCCGGACTGAGGTCCCAGAATAGAACCGTAGACTGGGTCTCCGATAATGAAGTCCTGAATGAACAGGCAGGGGATTGTATCGTCCCCGGACTGAGGTCCCAGAATAGAACCGTAGACTGGGTCTCCGATAATGAAGTCTTGAATGAACAGGCAGGGGATTGTATCGTCCCTGGACTGAGGTCCCAGAATAGAACCGTAGACTGGGTCTCCGATAATGAAGTCCTGAATGAACAGGCAGGGGATTGTATCATCCCCGGACTGAGGTCCCAGAATAGAACCGTAGACTGGGTCTTCGAAAAATGAAGTCCTGAATGAACAGGTAGGGGATTGCATCGTCCCCGGACTGAGGTCCCAGAATTGATCCGTAGACTGAAGTCTCCGAGAACTGAAGATTGGATTGTATCATCCATGGACCTATGTCCTAAAAAGAGCAGGATTGATCATCCTAGGAATATGATCGTATGATGACGATGCTGATGATCGTATGATGACGATGCTGATGATCGTGCGGTGATGATGCTGATGATCGTATGATGACGATGCTGATGACGATGCTGATGATCGTGTGATGATGATGCTGAAGATCGTGTGATGACGATGCTGATCATCGTATGATGATGACGCTGATGATCGTGTGATGACGATGTTGATGATCGTGTGATGACGATGCTGATGATCGTGTGATGATGATGCTGATGATCGTATGATGACGATGTTGATCGTGATGCTGATGATCGTATGATAACGATGTTGATCATGATGCTGTTGATCGTGTGATGACGATGTTGATGATCGTGTGATGACGATGCTGATGATCGTGTGATGACGATGCTGATGATCGTATGATGACGATGTTGATCGTGATGCTGATGATCGTATGATGACGATGTTGATCACGATGCTGTTGATCGTGTGATGATGATGTTGATCATGATGCTGATTGATCATGTGATGATGATGTTGATCATGATGCTGTTGATCGTGTGATGATGATGTTGACCGTGATGCTGATGATCGTATGATGACGATGCTGTTGATCATGTGTTGACGATACTGATGATTGAGTACTATCAACTCTGATGATGTTGATGTTCCAGTATTGAAGATGTTCCACTAACTGGTTGAGTTACTGATGATGTTGAGAAAGCTTCCAATGATTTATAGATGTATCATGTATGATGTTGATGACTCCTTGCTCTTGCAGATGCTGTTATAATATCCACCGTTTTTTAAAATCACAGCTTCTAGAAGGTTTACATGATTTGGTAAAAAACATGAGTTTTTAGAAAATGTGTTTTATTTCATAAATGGAATCTACAAAGTATGCACATTCTACGTCATAATGACTTTCTATAGTTTGCGCATTTGTCCGGAAATAAGAAAAGCTTACTTCTAGAGTTTTTTAAAATCACAGCTTCTAGAAGGTTTACATGATTTCGTAAAAAACACGAGTTTTTAGAAAATGTGTTTTATTTCATAAATGGAATCTACAAAGTATGCACATTCTACATCATAACGACTTTCTATAGTTTTCGCATGCGTCCGGAAATAAGAAAAGCTTACTTCCCCCGTTTTTTAAAATCACAGCTTCTAGAAGGTTTACATGATTTCTTAAAAAACACGAGTTTTTAGAAAATGTGTTTTATTTCATAAATGGAATCAACAAAGTATGCACATTCTACGTCATAACGACTTTCTATAGTTTGCGCATGCGTTTGGAAATAAGAAAAGCTTACTTCCCCCGTTTCTTAAAATCACAGCTTCTAGAAGGTTTACATGATTTCTTAAAAAACACGAGTTTTTAGAAAATGTATTTTATTTCATAAATGGAAAAAACAAAGTATGCACATTCTACGTCAAAACGACTTTCTATAGTTTGCGCATGCGTCCGAAAATAAGAAAAGTTTACTTCCACCATTTTTTAAAATCACAGCTTCTAGAAGGTTTACATGATTTCGTAAAAAACACGAGTTTTTAGAAAATGTGCTTTATTTCATAAATGGAATCTACAAAGTATGCACATTCTACGTCATAACGAATTTCTATAGTTTGCGCATGCGTCCGGAAATAAGAAAAGCTTACTTCCCCCGTTTTTTAAAATCACAGCTTCTAGAAGCGTTACATGATTTCTTAAAAAACTCGAGTTTTTAGAAAATGTGTTTTATTTCATAAATGGAATCAACAAAGTATGCGCATTCTACTTCATAACGACTTTCTATAGTTTGCGCATGCATCCGGAAATAAGAAAATCTTAATTCCACCGTTTTTTAAAATCACAGCTTCCAGAAGGTTTACATGATTTGGTAAAAAACACAAGTTTTTAGAAAATGTGTTTTATTTCATAAATGGAATCTACAAAGTATGCACATTCTACGTCATAACGACTTTCTATAGTTTGCGCATGCGTCCGGAAATAAGAAAAGCTTACTTTCAGAGTTTTTTAAAATCACAGCTTCTAGAAGGTTTACATGATTTTGTAAAAAACACGAGTTTTTAGAAAATGTGTTTTATTTCATAAATGGAATCTACAAAGTATGCACATTCTACGTCATCACGACTTTCTATAGTTTACGCATGCGTCCAGAAATAAGAAAAGCTTATTTCCCCCATTTTTTAAAATCACAGCTTCTAGAAGGTTTAGATGATTTCTTAAAAAACACGAGTTTTTAGAAAATGTATTTTATTTCATAAATGGAATCAACAAAGTATGCACATTCTACGTCATAATGACTTTCTATAGTTTGCGCATGCGTTTGGAAATAAGAAAAGCTTACTTCCCCCATTTTTTAAAATCACAGCTTCTAGAAGGTTTACATGATTTCTTAAAAAACACGAGTTTTTAGAAAATGTATTTTATTTCATAAATGGAAACAAAAAAGTATGCACATTCTACGTCATAACGACTTTCTATAGTTTGCGCATGCGTCCGGAAATAAGAAAAGCTTACTTCCACCGTTTTTTAAAATCACATCTTCTAGAAGGTTTACATGATTTCTTAAAAAACACGAGTTTTTAGAAAATGTTTTTTATTTCATCAATGGATTCGACAAAGTATGCACATTCTACGTCATAATGACTTTCTATAGTTTGCGCATTCGTCCGGAAATAAGAAAAGCTTACTTCCACCATTTTTTAAAATCACAGCTTCTAGAAGGTTTACATGATTTCGTAAAAAACACGAGTTTTTAGAAAATGTGCTTTATTTAATAAATGGAATCTACAAAGTATGCACATTCTACGTCATAACGACTTTCTAGAGTTTGCGCATGCGTCCGGAAATAAGAAAAGCTTACTTCCCCCGTTTTTTAAAATCACAGCTTCTAGAAGGTTTAGATGTTTTCTTAAAAAACATGAGTTTTTAGAAAATGTGTTTTATTTCATAAATGGAATCAACAAAATATGCACATTCTACGTCATAACGACTTTCTATAGTTTGCGCATGCGTTTGGAAATAAGAAAAGCTTACTTCCCTCATTTTTTAAAATCACAGCTTCTAGAAGGTTTACATGATTTCTCAAAAAACACGAGTTTTTAGAAAATGTGTTTTATTTCATAAATGGAATCTACAAAGTATGCACATTCTACGTCATAACGACTTTACATAGTTTGCGCATGCGTCCGGAAATAAGAAAAGCTTACTTCCCCCGTTTTTTAAAATCACAGCTTCTAGAAGGTTTACATGATTTCTTAAAAAACACGAGTTTTTAGAAAATGTTTTTTATTTCATAAATGGAATCAACAAAGTATGCACATTCTATGTCATAACGACCTTCTATAGTTTGCGCATGCGTTTGGAAATAAGAAAAGCTTACTTCCCCCGTTTTTTAAAATCACAGCTTCTAGAAGGTTTACATGATTTCTTAAAAAACACGAGTTTTTAGAAAATGTGTTTTATTTCATAAATGGAAACAACAAAGTATGCACATTCTACGTCATAACAACTTTCTATAGTTTGCGCATGCGTCCGGAAATAAGAAAAGCTTACTTCCATCGCTTTTTAAAATCACAGCTTCTAGAAGGTTTACATGATTTCTTAAAAAACACGAGTTTTTAGAAAATGTGTTTTATTTCATAAATGGAATCAACAAAGTATGCACATTCTGTTGAGATATTGTAACTTCAAAGAATATTATATTTGTACTTTATTATTCCGGAGATGATTCATTCCTCCGTGATGATCTTATTGTATATCCGGAGATGTTTATTCCTCCGTCGGAATGTGGTAACTTGGGTTATTAGACTTACCTAGTGGGGGTCGGCCCTGTATGTGTTATGTGGGTCAAAGGGTTATTAGACCACCCTAGAGGGGTCGGCCCAGTCAGTTATAATGGGGTATTTAACCTAATGGTTAAATACGAGCCTACATGTACTTGTGTAAAATAAATATCAGAGTAGTGTATAAATAGAGGAGGTGTGTTCCTCATTATACACACTCACACACTTGAGGATAGCGCACTTGTGGAGGAGAGGTCTGCTATTGTGGAGGAGGAGATCATGTCTCAGGGTTTCATCTATGTATATTGCTGGTCATCTATATTGAGGAAGCTTTGCTGGGTTTTCTACCCCATGAGGGTTTCCCAGGATAAATCTCTGTCTCTTGTGTTTATGTTGTGCTTGTTGTTTCTTCAGTGATCCTGTATATGCTATTATTGTGAAATGGAATGTAATGCTGCTATTTTCTGTCTTAGCATATTGAATTTTAACATGGTATCAGAGCTAACCTGAAGGAAGACAAGGTATGGCACTAAAGACACTTGCTTTACTTACGACAATTTGAAGGTTAGGGTTTTACATAGAAAAAACTAGTCATCGTAGAAATTTCGCTATAAATCCGCTTTGTCAAAGTTTTCGGATCTGAAATTGTTACAGGACGAAGATAAAATCTCCAGGTACCTTGTGTCCAAAGGACAACCTCTAATTCGTTGTACTTTGTGATTTATGATCTGTACAATATAGGGTTTCTGCCTCTTCCAGATCTGAGTCAAAATCAGGTGACCTTGGGAAAAAGGTCATAACTTGGGATAGGAAGCTCCAAATGAAATTTCGTGAAAAGTGACAGGTAGTACACAGATTGTACTATCTCAGAAAACGTTTTCAGAGGCCGAAGTTGAACCAGTGACACATGGCACGCCGTACAAGTTCGCTCTCCTGTATTATCCCATAAACAGGTCACGTTGCGACACTTGGCATAACTCTCTCTCAGAGAATCCAATTGAGGTCAGACCTATCAGGATGGAAAGATAACAGGCCGAGATATCTCAAAAAACGTTTTCAGAGGCCGAAGGTCAAACAGTGACACGTGGCACGCTGTACAAGTTTGCTCTCCTGTATTTTCCCAAAACAGGTCACGGTGCGACATTTGGCATAACTTTCTCTCAGAACATCCAATTGAGGTCAGACCTGTCAAGATGGAAAGCTAACAGATCAGGCTATCGCAGAAAACTTTTTCAGACCCTGTGGATCAAAAATTTCGGAGTTACACCAGAAACAATCAGGTACATATTTCTGTCGAAACAGAATTATTTTTTGGTACCTTCATTCATGGCTTCCGGAATTTAGGGCTTTGAAGAAAGTTGAAATTTTTGTAATCGGAGACCACGGCTGGATGCTACTCATCAAAATAGAAATTTAGAGACCAAGATCAGAATTTTTGGTTGGGCAGAAGGCCGGGCTTGATTAGACCCTAGTTCGGGACTTTGATCAGAAAAGTGGAAAATTAGGGCTTCTGTAAAAATGGGAATTTTTGAAATCTGTGACCACGGCTGGAAGCTCCTCAGAAAAATAGAAGCCTAGAGCTTTGGATCAAACCTTTTGATGGGGCAAAAGAGTGGGCTTCATAAAACCCCAGTTCAGGGTCACGTCCAGAGAATCCGAAAGTTTCAAAGGCAAAATTGAGGAGTAAAACTTTGCAGTTTTCAAATTCTTAATATACCAGTTTGATCAGCTCATCAAGGCGCATATTTCTATCCTTTCGAAAGTTTGAAATTCAAAGTTTGAATTTTTGGGTTTCTCTGACAAACCCATATCCAGCTCCAGGTCCAGTTCTTGCAAATCAAGTGGATTGGGTTAATCCTAGAAGAAGATGGATTGGTCACCTGCATAAGTGAAGAAGTTCCTGTCTCAGAGGGAGATGAGGATAAGGCCTTACATAAGAAGAATACAAGCGATCTCGACAAGTATGACTCATCGAGGTATGTTTCGATATTTGTCCATGATTAAGTTTATGGTATGTTTGTCTTCAGGTTATTACAGTTAGTACAATTTTGATTTTAGATTTGTCGTATAACCTTAACAAAATTATGAATGCATGATAGAAGATATTCATTGGTTAGGGTGTTGACACTTATGATTGTACTAATGCATTATGATGTTGTGTGAGGTTGATGTTGTCTGCTAACAAGATACAGGTACATCACAAAAGACAAATCAGGTTCCATGACCATGAAAACATGAAGACAAAGACTCATCCATAATCTTTGTTCTACTTACGAGGTATGTATGACTTTGTTATATTATGCTTAACCTATGAGTCATGCAGGTTCTAGCTCAGGATCTCTAAATCATTGAAGAGATTGTTTAGGTGTGTTGTACATAACCAAGTAGGTATACTAATCCAGGTATGTTTCCCATGAATCTTACCTTGTGTTAGGATCCCTTATATAAGTATACTTGATATGATTGGTTATGCTTATTCATAAAGTTAGTAATCAAGGGTTTATGCATGATTTAATTAACCAGAAGAGTACTATGATCAAACAAGAATATGCATGAGTAAAAGAAGACTTACTTGAAACCCTGAATACTAATGATCATGACTATACATATTCAAGATTATTTAGAATTAGAATGTTTTGAGAATATACTAATGAATGAATGTTTGTGTATGAGATCATGACGATGACACTAGTGCACACTTGAGCATGCACAGTGGTACAGAATGAATAGAAGTTCAAAGGACATATAGAAGATCAAGCGGGAGGAAACCACACAAACATAAAAGATAAGTATTTGAGTTGTTATTTGAAATAGTAAATGATATTTCTTGTATGCATATTTGTATTCCTAGAACATATCATGCTGAGTGCAAACATTCATAGAGCATTGAACATTATACTACTAATATGCATATGATTGGTAAGTTGGACAAACATTCCATTGTTGCTTGTCTAGAATGAAACCTCTTTGCTGACATGCTGAGAGCTGTGCACACTCTCGATAGTATGTTCTGGTAGAGATGGAAGGCATCTAGATAGCCACTGTATGCATACAGGATATGGGAAAGTGTTGTGCCAAAGTATTGGTCAAGATAGTTGCATAACTATGTAAATGATATCTGTATGCATAATAGGTTATCATGATTTCATGATTATGAAGGATTACTAATCATGTACTTAATTTTGTTTTGTAGGAAAGATCATGAAGAATAATGAACACCGAACAAGTGATGGATGTTCAACAAGAAGATTTACAAATCAAACAAAATATAGAAGGCTTGTGGCTAGAAGATTCTCTTAGAAAGAGGAAGAGAATCATGATGAGATGTTTGCTCCAAGTGGCTAGATAAGACCATTCTCTTAATGGTGTAATTAAAGAAGAAGTGTGAATCAGGTTCTGTATGGGTTCCCAGGATCGATAGTATATTGATGAGAATACATGTGGGGATTGTATCATCCTTGAACACTTGTCCTAAAGAGAGCCGTAGACGTGAGGTCTCCGAGAATGAAGTCCTTAGTGGAAAGTTGAGGGGATTGGATCATCCCTGGACTTTCAGTCCTAAAGAGAGCCGTAGACTTGAGGTCTCCGAGAATGAAGTCCTGAGTGGACAGTTGAGGGGATTGGATCATCCCTGGACTTTCAGTCCTAAAGAGAGCCGTAGACGTAAGGTCTCCGAGAATGAAGTCCTTAGTGGACAGTTAAGGGGATTGGATCATCCCTGGACTTTCAGTCCTAAACAGAGCCGTAGACGTGAGGTCTCCGAGAATGAAGTCCTTAGTGGACAGTTGAAGGGATTGGATCATCCCTGGACTTTCAGTCTTAAAGAGAGCCGTAGACGTGAGGTCTCCGAGAATGAAGTCCTTAGTGGACAGTTGAGGGGATTGGATCATCCCTGGACTTTCAGTCCTAAAGAGAGCCGTAGACGTAAGGTCTCCGAGAAGTGGGGATTGTATCATCCCCGGACCTTGGTCCCTGAATTGATCCGTAGACGTATGGTCTTCGAGAATAAAGTGATGGGGATTGCATCATCCCGGAACCACTAGTTCAAAATGTACGTGATGGGGATTGTATCATCCCCGGACCTTGGTCCCTGAATTGATCCGTAGACGTATGGTCTTCGAGAATAAAGTGATGGGGATTGCATCATCCCGGAACCACTAGTTCAAAATGTACGTGAGGACTGCATCGTCCATGAACTGGGTTCAAAATGTACGTGAGGACTGCATCGTCCATGAACTGGGTTCAAAATGTACGTGAGGACTGCATCGTCCATGAACTGGGTTCAAAATGTACGTGAGGACTGCATCGTCCATGAACTGGGTTCAAAATGTACGTGAGGACTGCATCGTCCATGAACTGGGTTCAAAATGTACGTGAGGACTGCATCGTCCATGAACTGGGTTCAAAATGTACGTGAGGACTGCATCCTCCATGAACTGGGTTCAAAATGTACGTGAGGACTGCATCGTCCATGAACTGGGTTCAAAATGTACGTGAGGACTGCATCGTCCATGAACTGGGTTCAAAATGTACGTGAGGACTGCATCGTCCATGAACTGGGTTCAAAATGTACGTGAGGACTGCATCGTCCATGAACTGGGTTCAAAATGTACGTGAGGACTGCATCGTCCATGAACTGGGTTCAAAATGTACGTGAGGACTGCATCGTCCATGAACTGGGTTCAAAATGTACATGATGGGATTGCATCGTCCCTAGACATGAGACTTGTCTTAAAGTGATAAGGACTAATCATCCTGTAAGTAGATTGGGATTGCATCGTCCCTAGACATGGCGAGGTGTCTTAAAGTGATAAGGACTAATCCTCCTGTAAGTAGATTGGGATTGCATCGTCCCTAGACATGGTGAAGTGTCTTAAAGTGATAAGGACTAATCATCCTGTAAGTAGATTGGGATTGCATCGTCCCTAGACATGGTAAGGTGTCTTAAAGTGATAAGGACTAATCCTCCTGTAAGTAGATTGGGATTGCATCGTCCCTAGACATGGTGAGGTGTCTTAAAGTGATAAGGACTAATCATCCTGTAAGTAGATTGGGATTGCATCATCCCTAGACATGGTGAGGTGTCTTAAAGTGATAAGGACTAATCATCCTGTAAGTAGATTGGGATTGCATCGTCCCTAGACATGGTAAGGTGTCTTAAAGTGATAAGGACTAATCATCCTGTAAGTTGATTCGGGATTGCATCATCCTTAGACATGGTGAGGTGTCTTAAAAGGATAAGGATTGATCATCCTGTAAGTTGATCTGGATTGCATCATCCATAGACATGAGAGATGTCTTAAATTGAGAAGGATTGATCATCCCATAAGTGGATCAGGATTGTATCATCCTTGGACCTATGTCCTAAAGTGAGAGGGATTGACCATCCCGTAATTGGATCATGTGTGTTGCAGGGTATGCTGCTGTTGTGTATACTTGTATCAGTGTGGATACTTGTATTGATAGATGTATTAGTGAGAATACATGCTTTTGATGATAGATGTATTAGTGAGAATACATGTTTTTGATGATAGATGTATTAATGAGAATACATGCTTTTGATGATAGATGTATTAGTGAGAATACATGCTTTTGATGATATATGTATTAGTAAGAATACATGTTTTGATGATAGATGTATTGGTGAGAATACATACTTTTGATGATACATGTATTGATTAATGTACTTGTATGGTTGAGGATACTTATGTTGTAGATCGAGATGATCCAGATGCTATAGATCGTGATGATCCAGATGCTGTAGATCGAGATGATCCAGATGCTGTAGATCGTGATGATCCAGATGCTGTAGATCGAGATGATCCAGATGGTGTAGATCGAGATGATCCAGATGGTGTAGATCGAGATGATCCAGATGGTGTAGATCGAGATGATCCAGATGCTGTAGATCGAGATGATCCAGATGCTGTAGATGAGATGATCCAGATGCTATAGATCGAGATGATCCAGATGGTGTAGATCGAGATGATCTAGATGGTGTAGATCAAGATGATCCAGATGCTGTAGATCGAGATGATCCAGATGCTGTAGATGAGATGATCCAGATGTTGTACATCGAGATGATCCAGATGTTATAGATCGATATGATCCAGATGCTGTAGATCGAGATGATCCAGATGTTGTAGATCGTGATGATCCAGATGCTGTAGATCGAGATGATCCAGATGCTGTAGATCGAGATGATATGAAAATGCTGATGATCGTGAGATAACGATGCGGATGATCGTAAGATGACGATGCTAATGATCGTGAGATGACGATGCTGATGATCGTGTGATGACGATGCTGATGATCGTGAGATGACGATGTTGATGATCGTGTGATGACGATGTTGATGATAGTGAGATGACGATGTTGTTGATCATGTGATGACGATGCTGATGATCGTGTGATGGCGATGCTGACAATCGTGAGGATTCAGATATTGATGTTGCTGTAGCTGTTTGAGTGCTGCAGAAGATAAAGACTCAGTACTGAAGATGTTGATGTTCCAGTATTGACGATATTCCAGTAACTGGTTGAGTTACTGATAATGTTGAGAAAGCTTCCAATGATTTATAGATGTATCATGTATGATGTTGATGACCCCTTGCTCGTGCAGATGCTGTTATAATATCCTTCTCGTTAAGGGGGAGTGTTGAGATATTGTAACTTCAAAGAATATTATATTTGTACTTTATTATTCCGGAGATGATTCATTCCTCCGTGAAGATCTTATTGTATATCCGGAGATGTTTATTCCTCCGTCCGAATGTGGTAACTTGAGTTATTAGACTTCCCTAGTGGGGGTCGGCCCTGTATGTGTTATGTGGGACAAAGGGTTATTAGACCACCCTAGAGGGGTCGGCCCAGTCAGTTATAATGGGGTATTTAACCTAATGGTTAAATACGAGCCTACATGTACTTGTGTAAAATACATATCAGAGTAGTGTATAAATAGAGGAGGTGTGTTCCTCATTATACACACTCACACACTTGAGGATAGCGCACTTGTGGAGGAGAGGTCTGCTATTGTGGAGGAGGAGATCATGTCTCAGGGTTTCATCTATGTATATTGCTGGTCATCTATATTGAGGAAGCTTTGCTGGGTTTTCTACCCCATGAGGGTTTCCCAGGATAAATCTCTGTCTCTTGTGTTTATGCTGTGCTTGTTGTTTCTTCAGTGATCCTGTATATGCTATTATTGTGAAATGGAATGTAATGTTGCTATTTTCTGTCTTAGCATATTGAATTTTAACACATTCTACGTCAAAACTACTTTCTATAGTTTTCGCATGCGTCCGGAAATAAGAAAAGCTTACTTCCCCCGTTTTTTAAAATCACAGCTTCTAGAAGTTTACATAATTTCTTAAAAAACACGAGTTTTTAGAAAATGTGTTTTTTTTCATAAATGGAATCAACAAAGTATGCACATTCTACGTCATAATGACTTTCTATAGTTTGCGCATGCGTTTGGAAATAAGAAAAGCTTACTTCCCTCGTTTTTTAAAATCACAGCTTCTAGAAGGTTTACATGATTTCTTAAAAAACACGAGTTTTTAGAAAATGTGTTTTATTTCATAAATGGAATCAACAAAGTATGCACATTCTACGTTATAACGACTTTCTATAGTTTGCGCATGCGTCCGGAAATAAGAAAAGCTTACTTCCCCCGTTTTTTAAAATCACAGCTTCTAGAAGGTTTACACAATTTGTTAAAAAACACGTGTTTTTAGAAAATGTGTTTTATTTCATAAATGGAATCAACAAAGTATGCACATTCTACGTCATAACGACTTTCTATAGTTTGCGCATGCGTCCGGAAATAAGAAAAGCTTACTTCCACCGTTTTTTAAAATCACAGCTTCTAGAAAGTTTACATGATTTCGTAAAAAACACGAGTTTTTAGAAAATGTGTTTTATTTCATAAATCGAATCTACAAAGTATCCAAATTCTACATCATAACGACTTTCTATAGTTTGCGCATTCGTCCGGAAATAAGAAAAGCTTACTTCCACCGTTTTTTAAAATCACAGCTTGTAGAAGGTTTACAAGATTTCTTAAAAACCACGAGTTTTTAGAAAATGTGTTTGATTTCATAAATGGAATCTACAAAGTATGCACATTCTTCGTCATAACGACTTTCTATAGTTTGCGCATACGTCCGGAAATAAGAAAAGCTTACTTCCACCGTTTTTTAAAATCACAGCTTCTAGAAGGATTACATGATTTCTTAAAAAACACGAGTTTTTAGAAAATGTGTTTTATTTCATCAATGGATTCGACAAAGTATGCACATTCTACGTCATAACGACTTTCTATAGTTTGCGCATTCGTCCGGAAATAAGAAAAGCTTACTTCCACCATTTTTTAAAATCACAGCTTCTAGAAGGTTTACATGATTTCGTAAAAAACACGAATTTTTAGAAAATGTGCTTTATTTAATGAATGGAATCTACAAAGTATGCACATTCTACGTCATAACGACTTTCTAGAGTTTGCGCATGCGTCCGGAAATAAGAAAAGCTTACTTCCCCCGTTTTTTAAAATCACAGCTTCTAGAAGGTGTAGATGTTTTCTTAAACATCATGAGTTTTTAGAAAATGTGTTTTATTTCATAAATGGAATCAACAAAATATGCACATTCTACGTCATAACGACTTTCTATAGTTTGCGCATGCGTTTGGAAATAAGAAAAGCTTACATCCCTCCTTTTTTAAAATCACAGCTTCTAGAAGGTTTACATGGTTTCTCAAAAAACATGAGTTTTTACAAAATGTGTTTTATTTCATAAATGGAATCTACAAAGTATGCACATTCTACGTCATAACGACTTTACATAGTTTGCGCATGCGTCCGGAAATAAGAAAAGCTTACTTCCCCCGTTTTTTAAAATCACAGCTTCTAGAAGGTTTACATGATTTCTTAAAAAACACGAGTTTTTAGAAAATGTTTTTTATTTCATAAATGGAATCAACAAAGTATGCACATTCTATGTCATAACGACTTTCTATAGTTTGCGCATGTGTTTGGAAATAAGAAAAGCTTACTTCCCCCGTTTTTTAAAATCACAGCTTCTAGAAGGTTTACATGATTTCTTAAAAAACACGAGTTTTTAGAAAATGTGTTTTATTTCATAAATGGAAACAACAAAGTATGCACATTCTACGTCATAACGAATTTCTATAGTTTGCGCATGAGTCCGGAAATAAGAAAAGCTTACTTCCATCGCTTTTTAAAATCACAGCTTCTAGAAGGTTTACATGATTTCTTAAAAACACAAGTTTTTAGAAAATGTGTTTTATTTCATAAATGGAATCAACAAAGTATGCACATTCTACATCATAACTACTTTCTATAGTTTGCGCATGCGTCCGGAAATAAGAAAAGCTTACTTCCCCCGTTTTTTAAAATCACAGCTTCTAGAAGTTTACATAATTTCCTAAAAAACACGAGTTTTTAGAAAATGTGTTTTTTTTCATAAATGGAATCAACAAAGTATGCACATTCTACGTCATAATGACTTTCTATAGTTTGCGCATGCGTTTGGAAATAAGAAAAGCTTACTTCCCTCGTTTTTTTAAAATCACAGCTTCTAGAAGGTTTACATTATTTCCTAAAAAACACGAGTTTTTAGAAAATGTGTTTTATTTCATAAATGGAATCAACAAAGTATGCACATTCTACATTATAACGACTTTCTATAGTTTGCGCATGCGTCCGGAAATAAGAAAAGCTTACTTCCCCCGTTTTTTAAAATCACAGCTTCTAGAAGGTTTACACGATTTGTTAAAAAACACGTGTTTTTAGAAAATGTGTTTTATTTCATAAATGGAATCAACAAAGTATGCACATTCTACGTCATAACGACTTTCTATAGTTTGCGCATGCGTCCGGAAATAAGAAAAGCTTACTTCCACCGTTTTTTAAAATCACAGCTTCTAGAACGTTTGCATGATTTCGTAAAAAACACGAGTTTTTAGAAAATGTGTTTTATTTCATAAATGGAATCTACAAAGTATCCAAATTCTACATCATAACGACTTTCTATAGTTTGCGCATTCGTCCGGAAATAAGAAAAGCTTACTTCCACCGTTTTTTAAAATCACAGCTTGTAGAAGGTTTACAAGATTTCTTAAAAACCACGAGTTTTTAGAAAATGTGTTTTATTTCATAAATGGAATCTACAAAGTATGCACATTCTTCGTCATAACGACTTTCTATAGTTTGCGCATACGTCCGGAAATAAGAAAAGCTTACTTCCCCCGTTTTTTAAAATCACAGCTTCTAGAAGGTTTACATGATTTCGTAAAAAACCCGAGTTTTTAGAAAATGTGTTTTATTTCATAAATGGAATCAACAAAGTATGCACATTCTACGTCATAAGGACTTTCTATAGTTTGCGCATGCGTCCTGAAATAAGAAAAGCTTACTTCCACCGTTTTTCAAAATCACAGCTTCTAGAAGGTTTACATGATTTCTTAAAAAACACGAGTTTTTAGAAAATGTGTTTTATTTCATAAATGGAATCAACAAAGTATGCACATTCTACGTCATAACAACTTTCTATAGTTTGCGCATGCGTCCGGAAATAAGAAAAGCTTACTTCCACCGTTTTCTAAAATAATAGCTTCTAGTAGGTTTACATGATTTCGTAAAAAACACGAGTTTTTAGACAATGTGTTTTATTTCATAAATGGAATCTAAAAAGTATGCACAATCTTCGTCATAACGACTTTCTATAGTTTGCGCATACGTCCGGAAATAAGAAAAGCTTACTTCCCCTGTTTTTTAAAATCACAGCTTCTAGAAGGTTTACATGATTTCGTAAAAAACACAAGTTTGTAGAAAATGTGTTTTATTTCATAAATGGAATCTACAAACAATGCACATTCTACGTCATAACGAATTTACATAGTTTGCGCATGTGTCCGGAAATAAGAAAAGCTTACTTCCCCCGTTTTTTAAAATCACAGCTTCTAGAAGGTTTACATGATTTCTTAAAAAACACGAGTTTTTAGAAAATGTGTTTTATTTCATAAATGGAATCAACAAAGTATGCACATTCTATGTCATAACGACTTTCTATAGTTTGCGCATGCGTATGGAAATAAGAAAAGCTTACTTCCCCCGTTTTTTAAAATCACGGCTTCTAGAAGATTTACATGATTTCTTAAAAAACAAGAGTTTTTAGAAAATGTCTTTTATTTCAAAAATGGAATCAACAAAGTATGCACATGCTACGTCATAACGACTTTCTATAGTTTGCGCATGCGTTTGGAAATAAGAAAAGCTTACTTCCCCCGTTTTTTAAAATCACAACTTCTAGAAGGTTTACATGATTTCGTAAAAAACACGAGTTTTTAGAAAATGTGTTTTATTTCATAAATGGAATCAACAAAGTATGCACATTCTACGTCATAACGACTTTCTATAGTTTGTGCATGCATCCGGAAATAAGAAAAGCTTACTTCCACCGTTTTTTAAAATCACAGCTTCTCGAAGGTTTACATGATTTCGTAAAAAACACGAGTTTTTAGAAAATGTGTTTTATTTAATAAATGGAATCTACAAAGTATGCACATTCAATGTCATTACGACTTTCTATAGTTTGCGCATTCGTCCGGAAATAAGAAAAGCTTACTTCCACCGTTTTTCAAAATCACAGCTTCCAGAAGGTTTACATGATTTCTTAAAAAACATGAGTTTTTAGAAAATTTGTTTTATTTCATAAATGGAAACAACAAAGTATGCACATTCTATGTCATAACGACTTTCTATAGTTTGGGCATGTGTCCAGAAATAAGAAAAGCTTACTTCCACCGTTTTTTAAAATCACAGCTTGTAGAAGGTTTACATGATTTCTTAAAAAACACGAGTTTTTAGAAAATGTGTTTTATTTCATAAATGGAATCAACAAAGTATGCACATTCTACGTCATAACGACTTTCTATAGTTTGCGCATGCGTTTGGAAATAAGAAAAGCTTACTTCCACCATTTTTTAAAATCACAGCTTCTAGAAGGTTTACATGATTTCGTAAAAAACACGAATTTTTTAGAAAATATGATTTATTTCATAAATGGAATCTAGAAAATATGCACATTCTACGTCATAACGACTTTATAGAGTTTGCGCATGCGTCAGGAAATAAGAAAAGCTTACTTCCCTCGTTTTTTAAAATCACAGCTTCTAGAAGGTTTACATAATTTTATAAAAAACACGAGTTTTTAGAAAATGTGTTTTATTTTATAAATGGAATCAACAAAGTATGCACATTCTACGTCATAACGACTTTCTATAGTTTGCGCATGCGTTTGGAAATAAGAAAAGCTTACTTCCCTCGTTTTTCAAAATCACAGCCTCTAGAAGGTTTACATGATTTCGTAAAAAACACGAGTTTTTAGAAAATGTGTTTTATTTCATAAATGGAATCAACAAAGTATGCACATTCTACGTCATAACGACTTTCTATAGTTTGCGCATGCGTTTGGAAATAAGAAAAGCTTACTTCCCTCGTTTTTCAAAATCACAGCCTCTAGAAGGTTTACATGATTTCGTAAAAAACAAGAGTTTTTAGAAAATGTGTTTTATTTCATAAATGGAATCAAAAAAGTATGCACATTCTACGTCATAACGACTTTCTATAGTTTGCGCATCCGTCTGGAAATAAGAAAATCTTACTTCCCCCGTTTTTTAAAATCAATGCTTCTAGAAGGTTTACATGATTTCGTAAAAGCTTACATGATTTCGTAAAAAACACGAGTTTTTAGAAAATGTGTTTTATTTCATAAATGGAATCTACAAAGTATGCACATTCTACGTCATAATGACTTTCTATAGTTTGCGCATGCGTCCGGAAATAAGAAAAGCTTACTTCCCCCGTTTTTCAAAATCACAGCTTCTAGAAGGTTTACATGATTTCTTAAAAAAACACGAGTTTTTAGAAAATGTGTTTTATTTCATAAATGGAATCAACAAAATATGCACATTCTACGTCATAACGACTTTCTATAGTTTGCGCATGCGTTTGGAAATAAGAAAAGCTTACTTCCCTCGTTTTTTAAAATCACAGCTTCTAGAAGGTTTACATGATTTCTCAAAAAACACGAGCTTTTAGAAAATGTGTTTTATTTCATAAATGGAATCTACAAAGTATGCACATTCTACGTCATAACGACTTTACATAGTTTGCGCATGCGTCCGGAAATAAGAAAAGCTTACTTCCCCCGTTTTTTAAAATCACAGCTTCTAGAAGGTTTACATGATTTCTTAAAAAACACGAGTTTTTAGAAAATGTGTTTTATTTCATAAATGGAATCAACAAAGTATGCACATTCTATGTCATAACGACTTTCTATAGTTTGCGCATGCGTTTGGAAATAAGAAAAGCTTACTTCCCCCGTTTTTTAAAATCACAGCTTCTAGAAGGTTTACATGATTTCTTAAAAAACACGAGTTTTTAGAAAATGTGTTTTATTTCTTAAATGGAAACAACAAAGTATGCACATTCTACGTCATAACGACTTTCTATAGTTTGCGCATGCGTTTGGAAATAAGAAAAGATTACTTCCCCCGTTTTTTAAATTTACAGCTTCTAGAAGGTTTACATGATTTCTTAAAAAACACGAGTTTTTATAAAATGTGTTTTATTTCATAAATGGAAACAACAAAGTATGCACATTCTACGTCATAACGACTTTCTATAGTTTGCGCATGCGTCCGGAAATAAGAAAAGCTTACTTCCATCGCTTTTTAAAATCACAGCTTCTAGAAGGTTTACATGATTTCTTAAAAAACACGAGTTTTTAGAAAATGTGTTTTATTTCATAAATGGAATCAACAAATTATGCAGATTCTACGTAATAACGACTTTCTATAGTTTCCGCATTCGACCGGAAATAAGAAAAGCTTACTTCCACCGTTTTTTAAAATCACAGCTTCTAGAAGGTTTACATGATTTCGTAAAAAACACGAGTTTTTAGAAAATGTGTTTTATTTCATAAATGGAATCAACAAAGTATGCACATTCTATGTCATAAGGACTTTCTATAGTTTGCGCATGCGTCCGGAAATAAGAAAAGTTTACTTCCCCCGTTTTTCAAAATCACAGCTTCTAGAAGGTTTACATGAATTCTTAAAAAACACGAGTTTTTAGAAAATGTGTTTTATTTCATAAATGGAATCAACAAAATATGCACATTCTATGTCATAACGACTTTCTATAGTTTGCGCATGCGTTTGGAAATAAGAAAAGCTTACTTCCCTCGTTTTTTAAAATCACAGCTTCTAGAAGGTTTACACGATTTCTCAAAAAACACGAGTTTTTAGAAAATGTGTTTTATTTCATAAATGGAATCTACAAAGTATGCACATTCTACGTCATAACGACTTTACATAGTTTGCGCATGCGTCCGGAAATAAGAAAAGCTTACTTCCCCCGTTTTTTAAAATCACAGCTTCTAGAAGGTTTACATGATTTCTTAAAAAACACGAGTTTTTAGAAAATGTGTTTTATTTCATAAATGGAATCAACAAAGTATGCACATTCTATGTCATAACGACTTTCTATAATTTGCGCATGCGTTTGGAAATAAGAAAAGCTTACTTCCCCCGTTTTTTAAAATCACAGCTTCTAGAAGGTTTACATGATTTCTTAAAAAACACGAGTTTTTAGAAAATGTGTTTTATTTCATAAATGGAAACAACAAAGTATGCACATTCTACGTCATAACGACTTTCTATAGTTTGCGCATGCGTCCGGAAATAAGAAAAGCTTACTTCCATCGCTTTTTAAAATCACAGCTTCTAGAAGGTTTACATGATTTCTTAAAAAACACGAGTTTTTAGAAAATGTGTTTTATTTCATAAATGGAATCAACAAAGTATGCACATTCTACGTCATAACGACTTTTATATTTTGCGGATGCGTCCGGAAATAAGAAGAGCTTACTTCCCCCATTTTTTAAAATCACAGTTTCTAGAAGGTTTACATGATTTCTTAAAAAACACGAGTTTTTAGAAAATGTGTTTTATTTCATAAATGGAATCAACAAACTATGCACATTCTACGTCATAACGACTTTCTATAGTTTGCGCATGCATTTGGAAATAAGAAAAGCTTACTTCCCCCATTTTTTAAAATCACAGCTTCTAGAAGGTTTACATGATTTGTTAAAAAACACGAGTTTTTAGAAAATGTGCTTTATTTCAGAAATGGAATCTACCAAGTATGCACATTCTACGTCATAACGACTTTCTATAGTTTGCGCATGTGTCCGGAAATAAGAAAAGCTTACTTCCCCCGTTTTTTAAAATCACAGCTTCTAGAAGGTTTACATGATTTCGTAAAAAACACGAGTTTGTAGAAAATGTGTTTTATTTCATAAATGGAATCTACAAAGTATGCACATTCTACGCCATAACGACTTTCTATAGTTTGCGCATGCGTCCGGAAATAAGAAAAGCTTACTTCCCACGTTTTTTAAAATCACAGCTTCTAGAAGGTTTACATGATTTCTTAAAAAGCATGAGTTTTTAGAAAATGTGTTTTATTTCATGAATGGAATCAACAAAGTATGCACATTCTACGTCATAACGACTTTTATATTTTTCGCATGCGTCCGGAAATATGAAAAGCTTACTTCCCCCATTTTTTAAAATCACAGCTTCTAGAAGGTTTACATGATTTCTTAAAAAACATGAGTTTTTAGAAATGTGTTTTATAAATGGAATCAACAAAGTATGCACGTTCTACGTCATAACGACTTTCTATAGTTTGCGAATGCGTTTGGAAATAAGAAAAGCTTACTTCCCCCGTTTTTTAAAATCACAGCTTCTAGAAGCTTTACATGATTTCTTAAAAAACACGAGTTGTTAGAAAATGTGTTTCATTTCATAAACGGAATCAACAAAGTATGCACATTCTACGTCATAACGACTTTCTATAGTTTGCGCATGCGTTCGGAAATAAGAAAAGCTTACTTCCACCATTTTTTAAAATCACAGCTTCTAGAAGGTTTACATGATTTCTTTAAAAACACGAGTTTTTAGAAAATGTGTTTTATTTCATAAATGGAATCAACAAAGTATGCACATTCTATGTCATAACGACTTCCCATAGTATGCGCATGCATTTGGAAATAAGAAAAGCTTACTTCCCCCGTTTTTTAAAATCACAGCTTCTAAAAGGTTTACAGGATTTGTTAAAAAACACGAGTTTTTAGAAAATATTTTTTATTTCATAAATGGAATAAACAAAGTATGCACATTCTACGTCATAACGACTTTCTATAGTTTGCGCATAAGTTTTAAAATAAGAAAAGCTTACTTCCGTCGTTTTTTAAAATCACAGCTTCTAGAAGGTTTACATGATCTCTTAAAAAACATGAGTTTGTAGAAAATGTGTTTTATTTCATCAATTGAATCAACAAAGTATGCACATTCTACGTCATAACGACTTTCTATAGTTTGCACATGCGTCCGGAAATAAGAAAAGCTTACTTCCACCGTTTTTTAAAATCACAGCTTCTAGAAGGTTTACATGATTTCGTAAAAAACACGAGTTTTTAGAAAATGTGTTTTATTTCATAAATGGAATCTACAAAGTATGCACATTCTACGTCATAACATCTCTTTATAGTTTGCGCATTCGTCCGGAAATAAGAAAAGCTTACTTCCACCATTTTTTAAAATCACAGCTTCTAGAAGGTTTACATGATTTCTTAAAAAACACGAGTTTTTAGAAAATGTATTTTATTTCATAAATGGAAACAACAAAGTATGCACATTCTATGTTATAACGACTTTCTATAGTTTGCACATGCGTCCAGAAATAAGAAAAGCTTACTTCCACCGTTTTTAAAAATCACAGCTTCTAGAAGGTTTACATGATTTCTTAAAAAACACGAGTTTGTAGAAAATGTGTTTTATTTCATAAATTGAATCAACAAAGTATGCACATTCTACGTCATAACGACTTTCTATAGTTTGCGAATGCGTCCGGAAATAAGAAAAGCTTACTTCAACCGTTTTTTAAAATCACATCTTCTAGAAGGTTTACATGATTTCGTAAAAAACACGACTTTTTAGAAAATGTTTTTTATTTCATAAATTGAATAAACAAAGTATGCGCATTCTACGTCATAACGACTTCCTATAGTTTGCGCATGCGTCCGAAAATAAGAAAAGCTTACTTCCCCCGTTTTTTAAAATCACAGCTTCTAGAAGGTTTACATGATTTCTTAAAAAACACGAGTTTTTAGAAAATGTGTTTTATTTTATAAATGGAATCAACAAAGTAGGCACATTCTACATCATAACGACTTTCTATAGTTTGCACATGCGTTTGGGAATAAGAAAAGTTTACTTCCCCCGTTTTTTAAAATCACAGATTCTAGAAGGTTTACATGATTTGTTAAAAAACACGAGTTTTTAGAAAATGTGTTTTATTTCATAAATGGAATCAACAAAGTATGCACATTCTACGTCATAACGACTTTCTATAGTTTGCGAATGCGTACGGAAATAAGAAAAGCTTACTTCCACCGTTTTCTAAAATCAGAGCTTCTAGAAGGTTTACATGATTTCGTAAAAAACACGAGTTTTTAGAAAATGTGTTTTATTTCATAAATGGAATCAACAAAGTATGCACATTCTACGTCATAACGACTTTCTATAGTTTGCGCATTCGTCCGGAAATAAGAAAAGCTTACTTGCCCCGTTTTTTAAAATCACAGCTTCTAGAAGGTTTACATGTTTTCTTAAAAAACACGAGTTTTTAGAAAATGTGTTTTATTTCATAAATGGAATCAACAAAGTATGCACATTCTACGTCATAACGACTTTCTATAGTTTGCGCATTCGTCCGGAAATAAGAAAAGCTTACTTCCACTGTTTTTTAAAATCACAGCTTCTAGAAGGTTTAGATGATTTCTTAAAAAACACGAGTTTTTAGAAAATGTTTTTTATTTCTTAAATGGAATCAACAAATTATGCGCATTCTACGTCCTAACGACTTTCTATAGTTTGCGCATGCCTTTTGAAATAAGAAAAGCTTACTTCCCCCGTTTTTTAAAATCACAGCTTCTAGAAGGTTTACCTGATTTCTTAAAAGACACGAGTTTTTACAAAATGTGTTTTATTTCATAAATGGAATCAACAAAGTATGCACATTCTACGTCATAACGAATTTCTATAGTTTGCGTATTCGTCCGGAAATAAGAAAAGCTTACTTCCACAGTTTTTTTAAATCACAACTTCTAGAAGGTTTACATGATTTCGTAAAAAACATGAGTTTTTAGAAAATTTGTTTTATTTCATAAATGGAATCTACAAAGTATGCACATTCTACGTCATAACGACTTTCTATTGTTTGCACATGCGTCCGGAAATAAAAAATCTTACTTCCCCCGTTTTTTAAAATCACAGCGTCTAGAAGGTTTACATGATTTCTTAAAAAACACGAGTTTTTAGAAAATGTGTTTTATTTCATAAATGGAATCAACAAAGTATGCACAATCTACGTCACAACGACTTTCTATAGTTTGCGCATAAGTTTGGAAATAAGAAAAGCTTACTTCCCCCGTTTTTTGAAATCACAGCTTCTAGAAGGTTTACAGGATTTGTTAAAAAACACGAGTTTCTAGAAAATGTGTTTTATTTCATAAATGGAATCAACAAAGTATGCACATTCTACGTCATAACGACTTTTATATTTTGCGCATGCGTCCGGAAATAAGAAAAGCTTACTTCCACCGTTTTTTAAAATCATAGTTTCTAGAAGGTTTACATGATTTCGTAAAAAACACGAGTTTTTAAAAAATTGTTTTTATTTCATAAATGAAATCTACAAAGTATGCACATTCTACGTCATAACGACTTTCTATAGTTATACGCATGCGTCCGGAAATAAGAAAAGCTTACTTCCCCCGTTTTTTAAAATCATAGCTTCTGGAAGGTTTACATGATTTCTTAAAAAACACGAGTTTTTAGAAAATGTGTTTTGTTTCATAAATGGAATCAACAAAGTATGCACATTCTACGTCATAACGACTTTCTATAGTTTGCGTATGTGTCCGGAAATAAGAAAAACTTACTTCCCCCGTTTTTTAAAATTACAGCTTCTAGAAGGTTTACATGATTTCTTAAAAAACACGAGTTTTTAGAAAATGTGTTTTATTTCATAAATGGAATCAACAAAGTATGCACATTCTATGTCATAACGACTTTCTATAGTTTGCGTATGCGTCCGGAAATAAGAAAAGCTTACTTCCCCCGTTTTTTAAAATCACAGCTTCTAGAAGGTTTACATGATTTGTTAAAAAACACGAGTTTTTAGAAAATGTGTTTTATTTCATAAATGGAATCAAGAGAGTATGCACATTCTACGTCATAAACACTTTCTATAGTTTGCGCATGCATTTGGAAATAAGAAAAGCTTACTTCCCCCGTTTTTTAAAATCACAGCGTCTAGAAGGTCTACATGATTTGTTAAAAAACACGAGTTTTTAGAAAATGTGTTTTATTTCATAAATGGAATCAACAAAGTATGCACATTCTACGTCATAACGACTTTCTATAGTTTGCGCATGCATTTGGAAATAAGAAAAGCTTACTTCCCCCGTTTTTTAAAATCACAGCTTCTAGAAGGTTTACAGGATTTGTTAAAAAACACGAGTTTTTAGAAAATGTGTTTTATTTCATAAATGGAATCAACAAAGTATGCACACTCTACGTCATAACGAATTTTATATTTTGCGCATTCGTCTGGAAATAAGAAAAGCTTACTTCCACCGTTTTTTAAAATCACAGCTTCTAGAAGGTGTACATGATTTCGTAAAAAACACGAGTTTTTAGAAAATGTGCTTTATTTCATAAATGGAATCTACAAAGTATGCACATTCTACGTCATAACGACTTTCTATAGTTTGCGCATGCGTCCGGAAATAAGAAAAGCTTACTTCTCCCTGTTTTTTAAAATCACAGCTTCTAGAAGGTTTACATGTTTTCTTAAAAAACACGAGTTTTTAGAAAATGTGTTTTATTTCATAAATGGAATCAACAAAATATGCACATTCTACGTCATAACGACTTTCTATAGTTTGCACATGCGTTTGCAAATAAGAAAAGCTTACTTCCCCCGTTTTTTAAAATCACAGCTTCTAGAAGGTTTACATGATTTCTTAAAAAACATGAGTTTTTAGAAAATGTGTTTTATTTCATAAATGGAATCTACAAAGTATGCACATTCTTCGTCATAACGACTTTCTATAGATTGCGCATGTGTCCGGAAATAAGAAAAGCTTACTTCCCCCGTTTTTTAAAATCACAGCTTCTAGAAGGTTTACATGATTTCTTAAAAAACACGAGTTTTTAGAAAATGTGTTTTATTTCATAAATGGAACCAACAATGTATGCACATTCTACGTCATAACGACTTTCTATAGTTTGCGCATGCGTCCGGAAATAAGAAAAGCTTACTTCCACCGTTTTTTAAAATCACAGCTTCTAGAAGGTTTACATGATTTCTTAAAAAACACGAGTTTTTAGAAAATGTGTTTTGTTTCATAAATGGAATCAACAAAGTATGCACATTCTACGTCATAACGACTTTCTATAGTTTGCGCATTCGTCCGGAAATAACAAAAGCTTACTTCCACCGATTTTTAAAATTACAGCTTCAAGAAAGTTTACATGATTTCGTAACAAACACGAGTTTTTGGAAAATGTGTTTTATTTCATAAATGGAATCTACAAAGTACGCACATTCTACGTCATAACGAATTTCTATAGTTTGCGCATACGTCCGGAAATAAGAAAAGCTTACTTCCCTCATTTTTTAAAATCATATATTCTAGAAGGTTTACATGATTTCTTAAAAAACACGAGTTTTTAGAAAATGTGTTTTATTTCATAAATGAAATCAATAAAGTATGCACATTCTACGTCATAACGACTTTCTATAGTTTGCACATGCGTCCGGAAATAAGAAAAGCTTACTTCCACCGTTTTTTAAAATCACAGCTTCTAGAAGGTTTACATGATTTCTTAAAAAACACGAGTTTTTGGACAATGTGTTTTATTTCATCAATGCAATCGATAAAGTATGCACATTCTACGTCATAACGACTTTCGATAGTTTGCGCATACGTCCGGAAATAAGAAAAGCTTACTTCCACCGTTTTTTAAAATCACAGCTTCTAGAAGGTTTACATGATTTCGTAAAAAACACGAGTTTTTAGAAAATGTGCTTTATTTCATAAATGGAATCTGCAAAGTATGCACATTCTACGTCTTAACGACTTTCTATAGTTTGCGCATGCGTCCGGAAATAAGAAAAGCTTACTTCCCCCATTTTTTAAAATCACAGCTTCTAGAAGGTTTACATAATTTCTTAAAAAACACGAGTTTTTAGAAAATGTGTTTTATTTCATAAATGGAATCAACAAAGTATGCACATTCTACGTCATAACGACTTTCTATAGTTTGCGCATGCGTTTGGAAATAAGAAAAGCTTACTTCCCCCGTTTTTTAAAATCACAGTTTCTATTTGGTTTACATGATTTCTTAAAAAACACGAGTTTTTAGAAAATGTCTTTTATTTCATAAATGGAATCAACAAAGTATGCACATTCTACGTCATAACGACTTTCTATAGTTTGCGCATGTGTTTGGAAATAAGAAAAGCTTACTTCCCCCGTTTTTTAAAATCACAGCTTCTAGAAGGTTTACATGATTTGTTAAAAAACATGAGTTTTTAGAAAATGTGTTTTATTTCATAAATGGAATCAACAAAGTATGCACATTCTATGTCATAACGACTTTCTATAATTTGCGCATGCGTCCGGAAATAAGAAAAGCTTACTTCCACCGTTTTTTAAAATAATAGCTTCTAGAAGGTTTACATGATTTCGTAAAAAACACGAGTTTTTAGAAAATGTGTTTTATTTCAGAAATGGAATCTACGAAGTATGCACATTCTACGTCATAACGAGTTTCTATAGTTTGCGCATGCGTCCGGAAATAAGAAAAGCTTACTTCCACCATTTTTTAAAATCACAGCTTCTAGAAGGTTTACATGATTTGTTAAAAAACACGAGTTTTTAGAAAATGTGTTTTATTTCATAAATGGAATAAAAAAAGTATGCACATTCTATGTCATAACAACTTTCTCTAGTTTGCGCATGCGTCCGGAAATAAGAAAAGCTTACTTCCTCCGTTTTTTAAAATAATAGCTTCTAGAAGGTTTACAAGATTTCGTAAAAAACAGGAGTTTTTAGAAAATGTGTTTTATTTCATAAATGGAATCTACAAAGTATGCACATTCTTCGTCATAACGACTTTCTATAGTTTGCGCATACGTCCGGAAATAAGAAAAGCTTACTTCCCCCGTTTTTTAAAATCACAGCTTCTAGAAGGTTTACATGATTTCGTAAAAAACACAAGTTTTTAGAAAATGTGTTTTACTTCATAAATGGAATCTACAAAGTATGAACATTCTACGTCATAAAGACTTTCTATAGTTTGCACATGCGTCCGGAAATAAGAAAAGCTTACTTCCCCCGTTTTTTAAAATCACGGCTTCTAGAAGATTTACATGATTTCTTAAAAAACACGAGTTTTTAGAAAATGTCTTTTATTTCATAAATGGAATCAACAAAGTATGCACATTCTACGTCATAACGACTTTCTAAAGTTTGCGCATGCGTTTGGAAATAAGAAACGCTTACTTCCCCCGTTTTTTAAAATCACAACTTCTAGAAGGTTTACATGATTTCGTAAAAAACACGAGTTTTTAGAAAATGTGCTTTATTTCATAAATGGAATCAACAAAGTATGCACATTCTACGTCATAACGACTTTCTATAGTTTGTGCATGCATCCGGAAATAAGAAAAGCTTACTTCCACCGTTTTTTAAAATCACAGCTTCTAAAAGGTTTACATGATTTCGTAAAAAACACGAGTTTTTAGAAAATGTGTTTTATTTCATAAATGGAATCTACAAAGTATGCACATTCTATGTCATTACGACTTTCTATAGTTTGCGCATTCGTCCGGAAATAAGAAAAGCTTACTTCCACCGTTTTTTAAAAATCACAGCTTCTAGAAGGTTTACATGATTTTGTGAAAAACACGAATTTTTAGAAAATGTGTTTTATTTCATAAATGGAATCTACAAAGTATGCACATTCTACGTCATAATGACTTTCTATAGTTTGCACATTGATCCGGAAATAAGAAAAGCTTACTTCCACCGTTTTTTAAAATCACAGCTTCTAGAAGGTTTACATGATTTCTTAAAAAACACGAGTTTTTAGCAAATATGTTTAATTTTAGAAATGGAATCAACAAATTATGCAGATTCTACGTAATAACGACTTTCTATAGTTTCCGCATTCGACCGGAAATAAGAAAAGCTTACTTCCACCGTTTTTTAAAATCACAGCTTCTAGAAGGTTTACATGATTTCGTAAAAAACACGAGTTTTTAGAAAATGTGTTTTATTTCATAAATGGAATCAAGAGAGTATGCACATTCTACGTCATAAACACTTTCTATAGTTTGCGCATGCATTTGGAAATAAGAAAAGCTTACTTCCCCCGTTTTTTAAAATCACAGCGTCTAGAAGGTTTACATGATTTGTTAAAAAACACGAGTTTTTAGAAAATGTGTTTTATTTCATAAATGGAATCAACAAAGTATGCACACTCTACGTCATAACGAATTTTATATTTTGCACATGCGTCCGGAAATAAGAAAAGCTTACTTCCACCGTTTTTTAAAATCACAGCTTCTAGAAGGTTTACATGATTTGTTAAAAAACACGAGTTTTTAGAAAATGTGTTTTATTTCATAAATGGAATCAACAAAGTATGCACATTCTACGTCATAACGACTTTCTATAGTTTGCGCATGCATTTGGAAATAAGAAAAGCTTACTTCCCCCGTTTTTTAAAATCACAGCTTCTAGAAGGTTTACAGGATTTGTTAAAAAACACGAGTTTTTAGAAAATGTGTTTTATTTCATAAATGGAATCAACAAAGTATGCACATTCTACGTAATAACGACTCTCTATAGTTTGCGCATTCGTCCGGAAATAAGAAAAGCTTACTTCCACCGTTTTTTTAAAATCAAAGCTTCTAGAAGGTTTACATGATTTCGTAAAAAACATGAGTTTTTAGAAAATGTGTTTTATTTCATAAATGGAATCTACAAAGTATGCACATTCTACGTCATAACGACTTTCTATAGTTTGCGCATGCGGGAGGAAATAAGAAAATCTTACTTCCCCCGTTTTTTAAAATCACAGCTTCTGGAAGGTTTACATGATTTCTTAAAAAACACGAGTTTTTAGAAAATGTGTTTTATTTCATAAATGGAACCAACAAAGTATGCACATTCTACGTCCTAACGACTTTCTATTGTTTGCGCATGCGTTTGGAAATAAGAAAAGCTTACTTCCCCCGTTTTTTAAAATCACAACTTCTAGAAGGTTTACATGATTTCTTAAAAAACACGAGTTTTTAGAAAATGTGTTTTATTTCATAAATGGAATCAACAAAGTATGCACATTCTACGTCATAATGACTTTCTATAGTTTACGCATTCATCCGGAAATGAGAAAAGCTTACTTCCAACGTTTTTTAAAATCACAGCTTCTAGAAGGTTTACATGATTTCGTAAAAAATACGAGTTTTTCGATAAATGTGTTCTATTTCATAAATGGAATCTAAAAAGTATGCACATTCTACGTCATAATGACTTTCTATAGTTTGCGCATAAGTTTAAAATAAGAAAAGCTTACTTCCCTCGTTTTTTAAAATCACAGCTTCTAGAAGGTTTACATGATCTCTTAAAAAACATGAGTTTTTGGAAAATGTGTTTTATTTCATAAACGGAATCAACAAAGTATGCACATTCTACGTCATAACGACTTTCTATAGTTTGTGCATGCGTCCGGAAATAAGAAAAGCTTACTTCCCCCGTTTTTTAAAATCACAGCTTGTAGAAGGTTTACATGATTTCTTAAAAAACACGAGTTTTTAGAAAATGTGTTTTATTTCATAAATGGAATCAACAAAGTATGCACTTTCTACGTCATAATGACTTTCTATAGTTTGCGCATTCGTCCAGAAATAAGAAAAGCTTACTTCCACCATTTTTTAAAATCACAGCTTCTAGAAGGTTTACATGATTTCGTAAAAAACACAAGTTTTTAGAAAATGTGCTTTATTTCATAAATGGAATCTAAAAAGTATGCACATTCTACGTCATAATGAATTTCTATAGTTTGCGCATTCTTCCGGAAATAAAAAAAGCTTACTTCCACCGTTTTTTTAAATCACAGCTTCTAGAAGGTTTACATGATTTCGTAAAAAACACTTGTTTTTAGAAAATGTGCTTTATTTCATAAATTGAATCTACAAAGTATGCACATTCTACGTCATAACAACTTTCTATAGTTTGCGCATGCGTCCGGAAATAAGAAAAGCTTACTTCCCCCGTTTTTAAAAATCACAGCTTCTAGAAGGTTTACATGATTTCTTAAAAAACATGAGCTTTTAGAAAATGTGTTTTATTTCTTAAATGGAATCAACAAAGTATGCACATTCTACGTCATAACGAATTTCTATAGTTTGCGCATGCGTCCGGAAATACGAAAAGCTTACATCCACCGTTTTTTAAAATCACAGCTTCTAGAAGGTTTACATGATTTCGTAAAAAAAAAAAGTTTTTAGAAAATGTGTTTTATTTCAGAAATGCAATCTACAAAGTATGCACATTCTACGTCATAACGACATTCTATAGTATGCGCATGCGTCCGGAAATAAGAAAAGCTTACTTCCACCGTTTTTTAAAATCACAGCTTCTAGAAGGTTTAGATGATTTCGTAAAAAACACGGGTTTTTAGAAAATGTGTTTTATTTCAAAAATCGAGTCTACAAAGTATGCACATTCTACGTCATAACGACTTTCTATAGTTTGCGCATGCGTCCGGAAATAAGAAAAGCTTACTTCCCCCGTTTTTTAGAATCACAGCTTCTAGAAGGTTTACATGATTTCTTAAAAAACACGAGTTTTTAGAAAATGTATTTTATTTCATAAATGAAAACAACAAAGTATGCACATTCTACGTCATAAAGACTTTCTATAGTTTGCGCATGCGTTTGGAAATAAGAAAAGCTTACTTCCCCCGTTTTTTAAAATCACAGCTTCTAGAAGGTTTACATGATTTCTTAAAAAACACGAGTTTTTACAAAATGTGTTTTATTTGATAAATGGAATCAACAAAGTATGCACATTCTACATCATAACGACTTTCTATAGTTTGCGCATGCGTTCGGAAATAAGAAAAGCTTACTTCCACCATTTTTTAAAACCAAATCTTCTAGAAGGTTTACATGATTTCTTAAAAAACACGAGTTTTTAGAAAATGTGTTTTATAAATGGAATGAACAAAGTATGCACATTCTACGTCATAAAGACTTTCTATAGTTTGCGCATGCGTTTGGAAATAAGAAAAGCTTACCTCCCCCGTTTTTTAAAATCACAGCTTCTAGAAGGTTTACATGATTTCTTAAAAAACACGAGTTGTTAGAAAATGTGTTTTATTTCATAAACGGAATCAACAAAGTATGCACATTCTACGTCATAACGACTTTCTATAGTTTGCGCATGCGTCCGGAAATAAGAAAAGCTTACTTCCACCCTTTTTTAAAATCACAGCTTCTAGAAGGTTTACATGATTTCTTTAAAAACACGAGTTTTTAGAAAATGTGTTTCATTTCATAAATGGAATCAACAAAGTATGCACATTCTACGTCATAACGACTTCCCATAGTATGCGCATGCATTTGGAAATAAGAAAAGCTTACTTCCCCCGTTTTTTAAAATCACAGCTTCTAAAAGGTTTACAGGATTTGTTAAAAAACATGAGTTTTTAGAAAATATGTTTTATTTCATAAATGGAATAAACAAAGTATGCACATTCTACGTCATAACGACTTTCTATAGTTTGCGCATAAGTTTTAAAATAAGAAAAGCTTACTTCCCTCGTTTTTTAAAATCACAGCTTCTAGAAGGTTTACATGATCTCTTAAAAAACATGAGTTTTTGGAAAATATGTTTTATTTCATAAACGGAATCAACAAAGTATGCACATTCTACGTCATAACGACTTTCTATAGTTTGCGCATGCGTCCGGAAATAAGAAAAGCTTACTTCCACCGTTTTTTAAAATCACAGCTTCTAGAAGGTTTACATGATTTCCTAAAAAACACGAGTTTTTAGAAAATGTGTTTTATTTCATAAATGGAATCTACAAAGTATGCACATTCTACGTCATAACATCTTTTTATAGTTTGCGCATTCGTCCGGAAATAAGAAAAGCTTACTTCCACCATTTTTTAAAATCACAGCTTCTAGAAGGTTTACATGATTTCTTAAAAACACGAGTTTTTAGAAAATGTATTTTATTTCATAATGGAAACAACAAAGTATGCACATTCTATGTTATAACGACTTTCTATAGTTTGCGCATGCGTCCAAAATAAGAAAAGCTTACTTCCACCGTTTTTAAAAATCACAGCTTCTAGAAGGTTTACATGATTTCTTATAAAACACGAGTTTGTAGAAAATGTGTTTTATTTCATAAATTGAATCAACAAAGTATGCACATTCTACGTCATAACGACTTTCTATAGTTTGCGCATGCGTCCGGAAATAAGAAAAGCTTACTTCCCCCGTTTTTTAAAATCACAGCTTCTAGAAGGTTTACATGATTTCTTAAAAAACACGAGTTTTTAGAAAATGTGTTTTATTTGATAAATGGAATCAACAAAGTAGGCACATTCTACATCATAACGACTTTCTATGGTTTGCGCATGCGTTTGGGAATAAGAAAAGTTTACTTCCCCCGTTTTTTAAAATCACAGATTCTAGAAGGTTTACATGATTTGTTAAAAAACACGAGTTTTTAGAAAATGTGTTTTATTTCATAAATGGAATCAACAAAGTATGCACATTCTACGTCATAACGACTTTCTATAGTTTGCGCATTCGTCCGGAAATAAGAAAAGCTTACTTCCCCCCGTTTTTTAAATCACAGCTTCTAGAAGGTTACATGTTTCTTAAAAAACACGAGTTTTTAGAAAATGTGTTTTATTTCTTAAATGGAATCAACAAAGTATGCGCATTCTACGTCCTAACGACTTTCTATAGTTTGCGCATATCTTTTGAAATAAGAAAAGCTTACTTCCCCCGTTTTTTAAAATCACAGCTTATAGTTTGCGTATTCGTCCGGAAATAAGAAAAGCTTACTTCCACAGTTTTTTTAAATCACAGCTTCTAGAAGGTTTACATGATTTCATAAAAAACACGAGTTTTTAGAAAATTTGTTTTATTTCATAAATGGAATCTACAGAGTATGCACATTCTACGTCATAACGACTTTCTATTGTTTGCACATGCGTTCGGAAATAAGAAAATCTTACTTCCCCGTTTTTTAAAATCACAACGTCTAGAAGGTTTACATGATTTCTTAAAAAACACGAGTTTTTAGAAAATGTGTTTTATTTCATCAATGGAATCAACAAAGTATGCACATTCTACGTCATAACGACTTTCTATAGTTTGCGCATAAGTTTGGAAATAAGAAAAGCTTACTTCCCCCGTTTTTTGAAATCACAGCTTCTGGAAGGTTTACAGGATTTGTTAAAAAACACGAGTTTTTAGAAAATGTGTTTTATTTCATAAATGGAATCAACAAAATATGCACATTCTACGTCATAACGACTTTTATATTTTGCGGCATGCGTCCGGAAATAAGAAAAGCTTACTTCCACCGTTTTTTTAAAATCATAGCTTCTAGAAGGTTTACATGATTTCGTAAAAAAACACGAGTTTTTTAAAAAATGTGTTTTATTTCATAAATGAAATCTACAAAGTATGCACATTCTACGTCATAACGAGTTTCTATAGTTTTGCGCATGCGTCCGGAAATAAGAAAAGCTTACTTCCCCCGTTTTTTAAAATCACAGCTTCTGGAAGGTTTACATGATTTCTTAAAAACACGAGTTTTTAGAAAATGTGTTTTGTTTCATAAATCGAATCAACAAAGTATGCACATTCTACGTCATAACGACTTTCTATAGTTTGCGTATGTGTCCGGAAATAAGAAAAGCTTACTTCCCCCGTTTTTTAAAATTACAGCTTCTAGAAGGTTTACATGATTTCTTAAAAAAACACGAGTTTTTAGAAAATGTGTTTTATTTCATAAATGGAATCAACAAAGTATGCACATTGTACATCATAACGACTTTCTATAGTTTGCGTATGTGTCCGGAAATAAGAAAAGCTTACTTCCCCCCCCCCGTTTTTTAAAATCACAGCTTCTAGAAGGTTTACATGATTTGTTAAAAAAACACGAGTTTTTAGAAAATGTGTTTTATTTTATAAATGGAATCAACAAAGTATGCACATTCTACGTCATAAAGACTTTCTATAGTTTGCGCATGCATTTGGAAATAAGAAAAGCTTACTTCCCCCGTTTTTTTAAAATCACAGCTTCTAGAAGGTTTACATGATTTGTTAAAAAACACGAGTTTTTAGAAAATGTGTTTTATTTCATAAATGGAATCAAAAAAGTATGCACACTCCACGTCATAACGAATTTTATATTTTGCGCATGCGTCCGGAAATAAGAAAAGCTTACTTCCACCGTTTTTTAAAATCACAGCTTCTAGAAGGTTTACATGATTTGTTAAAAAACACGAGTTTTTAGAAAATGTGTTTTATTTCATAAATGGAATCAAGAAAGTATGCACATTCTACTGCATAACGACTTTCTATAGTTTGCGCATGCATTTGGAAATAAGAAAAGCTTACTTCCCCCGTTTTTTAAAATCACAGCTTCTAGAAGGTTTACAGGATTTGTTAAAAACACGAGTTTTTAGAAAATGTGTTTTATTTCATAAATGGAATCAACAAAGTATGCACACTCTACGTCATAACGAATTTTAGATTTTGCGCATTCGTCTGGAAATAAGAAAAGCTTACTTCCACCGTTTTTTAAAATCACAGCTTCTAGAAGGTGTACATGATTTCGTAAAAAACACGAGTTTTTAGAAAATGTGCTTTATTTCATAAATGGAATCTACAAAGTATGCACATTCTACGTCATAACGACTTTCTATAGTTTGCGCATGCGTCCGGAAATAAGAAAAGCTTACTTCCCCCGTTTTTTAAAATCACAGCTTCTAGAAGGTTTACATGTTTTCTTAAAAAACACTAGTTTTTAGAAAATGTGTTTTATTTCATAAATGGAATCAACAAAATATGCACATTCTACGTCATAACGACTTTCTATAGTTTGCACATGCGTTTGGAAATAAGAAAAGCTTACTTCCCCCGTTTTTTAAAATGACAGCTTCTAGAAGGGTTAACATGATTTCGTAAAAAACATGAGTTTTTAGAAAATGTGTTTATTTCATAAATGGAATATACAAAGTATGCACATTCTACGTCATAACGACTTTCTATAGATTGCGCATGTGTACGGAAATAAGAAAAGCTTACTTCCCCCGTTTTTTAAAATCACAACTTCTAGAAGGTTTACATGATTTCTTAAAAAACACGAGTTTTTAGAAAATGTGTTTTGTTTCATAAATGGAATCAACAAAGTATGCACATTCTACGTCATAACGACTTTATATAGTTTGCGCATTCGTCCGAAATAACAAAAGCTTACTTCCACCGATTTTTAAAATTACAGCTTCTAGAAAGTTTACATGATTTCGTAACAAACACGAGTTTTTGGAAAATGTGTTTTATTTCATAAATGGAATCTACAAAGTACGCACATTCTATGTCATAACGACTTTCTATAGTTTGCGTATGCGTCCGGAAATAAGAAAAGCCTACTTCCCCCGTTTTTTAAAATCACAGCTTCTAGAAGTTTTACATAATTTCTTAAAAAACACGAGTTTTTAGAAAATGTGTTTTATATCATAAATGGAATCAACAAAGTATGCACATTCTACGTCATAACGACTTTGTATAGTTTGCGCATGCATTTGGAAATAAGAAAAGCTTACTTCCCCCGTTTTTTAAAATCACAGCTTCTAGAAGGTTTACAGGATTTGTTAAAAAACACGAGTTTTAGAAAATGTGTTTTATTTCATAATGGAATCAACAAAGTATGCACATTCTAAGTCATAACGACTTTTATATTTTGCGCATGCGTCCGGAAATAAGAAAAGCTTACTTCCACTGTTTTTTAAAATCACAGCTTCTAGAAGGTTTTACATGATTTCGTAAAAAACACGAGTTTTTAGAAAATGTGCTTTCTTTCATAAATGGAATCTGCAAAGTATGCACATTCTACGTCATAAAGACTTTCTATAGTTTGCGCATGCATTTGGAAATAAGAAAAGCTTACTTCCCCCGTTTTTTAAAATCACAGCTTCTAGAAGGTTTACAGGATTTGTTAAAAAACACGAGTTTTTAGAAAATGTGTTTTATTTCATAAATGGAATCAACAAAGTATGCACATTCTACGTCATAACGACTTTTATATTTTGCGCATGCGTCCGGAAATAAGAAAAGCTTACTTCCACTGTTTTTTAAAATCACAGCTTCTAGAAGGTTTACATGATTTCGTAAAAAACACGAGTTTTTAGAAAATGTGCTTTCTTTCATAAATGGAATCTGCAAAGTATGCACATGCTACGTCTTAACGACTTTCTATAGTTTGCGCATGCGTCCAGAAATAAGAAAAGCTTACTTCCACCATTTTTTAATATCACAGCTTCTAGAAGGATTACATGATTTCTTAAAAAACAGGAGTTTTTAGAAAATGTGTTTTATTTCATCAATGGATTTGACAAAGTATGCACATTCTTCGTCATAACGAATTTCTATAGTTTGCGCATTCGTCCGGAAATAAGAAAAGCTTACTTCCACGATTTTTTAAAATCACAGCTTCTAGAAGGTTTACATGATTTCGTAAAAAACACAAGTTTTTAGAAAATGTGCTTTATTTCATAAATAGAATCTACAAAGTGTGCACATTCTACGTCATAACGACTTTCTATAGTTTGCGCATCCGTCCGGAAATAAGAAAAGCTTACTTCCCCCGTTTTTTAAAATCACAACTTCTAGAAGGTTTAGATGTTTTCTTAAAAAACATGAGTTTTTAGAAAATGTGTTTTATTTCATAAATGGAATCAACAAAATATGCACATTCTAACGTCATAACGACTTTCTATAGTTTGCGCATGCGTTTGGAAATAAGAAAAGCTTACTTCCCTCGTTTTTTAAAATCACAGCTTCTAGAAGGTTTACATGATTTCTCAAAAAACACGAGTTTTTAGAAAATGTGTTTTATTTCATAAATGGAATCTACAAAGTATGCACATTCTACGTCATAACGACTTTACATAGTTTGCGCATGCGTCCGGAAAATAAGAAAAGCTTACTTCCCCCGTTTTTTAAAATCACAGCTTCTAGAAGGTTTACATTGATTTCTTAAAAAACACGAGTTTTTAGAAAATGTTTTTTATTTCATAAATGGAATCAACAAAGTATGCACATTCTATGTCATAACGACTTTCTATAGTTTGCGCATGCGTTTGGAAATAAGAAAAGCTTACTTCCCCCGTTTTTTAAAATCACAGCTTCTAGAAGGTTTACATGATTTCTTAAAAAACACGAGTTTTTAGAAAATGTGTTTTATTTCATAAATGGAAACAACAAAGTATGCACATTCTACGTCATAACGACTTTCTATAGTTTGCGCATCCGTCCGGAAATAAGAAAAGCTTACTTCCATCGCTTTTTAAAATCACAGCTTCTAGAAGGTTTACATGCTTTCTTAAAAAACAATAGTTTTTAGAAAATGTGTTTTATTTCATAAATGGAATCAACAAAGTATGCACATTCTACGTCATAACTACTTTCTATAGTTTGCACATGCGTCCGGAAATAAGAAAAGCTTACTTCCCCCGTTTTTTAAAATCGCAGCTTCTTGAAGTTTACATACTTTCTTAAAAAACACGAGTTTTTAGAAAATGTGTTTTATTTCATAAATGGAATCAACAAAGTATGCACATTCTACTTCATAATGACTCTCTATAGTTTGCGCATGCGTTTGGAAATAAGAAAAGCTTACTTCCCTCATTTTTTAAAATCACAGCTTCTAGAAGGTTTACATGATTTCATAAAAAACACGAGTTTTTAGAAAATGTGTTTTATTTCATAAATGGAATCAACAAAGTATGCACATTCTACGTCATAACGACTTTCTATAGTTTGCGCATGCGTCCGGAAATAAGAAAAGCTTACTTCCCCTGTTTTTTAAAATCACAGCTTCTAGAAGGTTTACACGATTTGTTAAAAAACAAGAGTTTTTAGAAAATGTGTTTTTATTTCATAAATGGAATTAACAAAGTATGCACATTCTACGTCATAACGACTTTCTATAGTTTGCGCATGCATCCGGAAATAAGAAAAGCTTACTTCCACCGTTTTTTAAAATCACAGCTTCTAGAAGGTTTATATGATTTCGTAAAAAACACGAGTTTTTAGAAAATGTGTTTTATTTCATAAATGGAATCTACAAAGTATCCACATTATACATCATAACGACTTTCTATAGTTTGCGCATTCGTCCGGAAATAAGAAAAGCTTACTTCCACCGTTTTTTAAAATCGCAGCTTGTAGAAGGTTTACAAGATTTCTTAAAAACCACGACTTTTTAGAAAATGTGTTTTATTTCATAAATGGAATCTACAAAGTATGCACATTCTTCGTCATAACGACTTTCTATAGTTTGCGCATACGTCCGGAAATAAGAAAAGCTTACTTCCCCCGTTTTTTAAAATCACAGCTTCTAGAAGGTTTACATGATTTCGTAAAAAACACGAGTTTTTAGAAAATGTGTTTTATTTCATAAATAGGAATCAACAAAGTATGCACATTCTACGTCATAAGGACTTTCTATAGTTTGCGCATGCGTCCTGAAATAAGAAAAGCTTACTTCCACCGTTTTTCAAAATCACAGCTTCTAGAAGGTTTACATGATTTCTTAAAAAACACGAGTTTTTAGAAAATGTGTTTTATTTCATAAATGGAATCAACAAAGTACGCACATTCTACGTCATAACGACTTTCTATAGTTTGCGCATGCGTTTGGAAATAAGAAAAGCTTACTTCCCCCGTTTTTTAAAATCACAGATTCTAGAAGGTTTACATGATTTGTTAAAAAATATGAGTTTTTAGAAAATGTGTTTTATTTCATAAATGGAATCAACAAAGTATGCACATTCTATGTCATAACGACTTTCTATAGTTTGCGCATGCGTCCGGAAATAAGAAAAGCTTACTTCCACCGTTTTTTAAAATAATAGCTTCTAGAAGGTTTATATGATTTCTTAAAAAACACTAGTTTTTAGAAAATGTGTTTTATTTAATAAATGGAATCTACAAAGTATGCACATTCTACGTCATAACGAGTTTCTATAGTTTGCGCATGCGTCCGGAAATAAGAAAAGCTTACTTCCACCGTTTTTTAAAATCACAGCTTCTAGAAGGTTTACATGATTTGTTAAAAAACACGAGTTTTTAGAAAATGTGTTTTATTTCATAAATGGAATCAACAAAGTATGCTCATTCTACGTCATAACAACTTTCTATAGTTTGCGCATGCGTCCGGAAATAAGAAAAGCTTACTTCCACCGTTTTTTAAAATAATAGCTTCTAGAAGGTTTACATGATTTCGTAAAAAACATGAGTTTTTAGAAAATGTGTTTTATTTCATAAATGGAATCTACAAAGTATGCACATTCTTCGTCATAACGACTTTCTATAGTTTGCGCATACGTCCGGAAATAAGAAAAGCTTACTTCCCCCGTTTTTTAAAATCACAGCTTCTAGAAGGTTTACATGATTTCGTAAAAAACACAAGTTTTTAGAAAATGTGTTTTATTTCATAAATGGAATCTACAAAGTATGCACATTCTACGTCATAACGACTTTCTATAGTTTGCACATGCGTCCGGAAATAAGAAAAGCTTACTTCCCCCGTTTTTTAAAATCACGGCTTCTAGAAGATTTACATGATTTCTTAAAAAACATGAGTTTTTAGAAAATGTCTTTTATTTCATAAATGGAATCAACAAAGTATGCACATTCTACGTCATAACGACTTTCTATAGTTTGCGCATGCGTTTGGAAATAAGAAAAGCTTACTTCCCCCGTTTTTTAAAATCACAACTTCTAGAAGGTTTACATGATTTCGTAAAAAACACGAGTTTTTAGAGAATGTGCTTTATTTCATAAATGGAATCTACAAAGTATGCATATTCTACGTCATAACGAATTTCTATAGTTTGCGCATGCGTCCGGAAATAAGAAAAGCTTACTTCCCCCGTTTTTTAAAATCACAGCTTCTAGAAGGTTTACACGATTTGTTAAAAAACAAGAGTTTTTAGAAAATGTGTTTTATTTCATAAATGGAATCAACAAAGTATGCACATTCTACGTCATAACGACTTTCTATAGTTTGCGCATGCGTCCGGAAATAAGAAAAGCTTACTTCCACCGTTTTTTAAAATCACAGCTTCTAGAAGGTTTACATGATTTCGTAAAAAACACGAGTTTTTAGAAAATGTGTTTTATTCCATAAATGGAATCTACAAAGTATGCACATTCTACGTCATAATGACTTTCTATAGTTTGCACATTCATCCGGAAATAAGAAAAGCTTACTTCCACCGTTTTTTAAAATCACAGCTTCTAGAAGGTTTACATGATTTCTTAAAAAACACGAGTTTTTAGAAAATGTGTTTTATTTCATAAATGGAATCAACAAAGTATGCACATTCTACGTCATAAGGACTTTCTATAGTTTGCGCATGCGTCCGGAAATAAGAAAAGCTTACTTCCCCCGTTTTTCAAAATCACAGCTTCTAGAAGGTTTACATGATTTCTTAAAAAACACGAGTTTTTAGAAAATGTGTTTTATTTCATAAATGGAGTCAACAAAATATGCACATTCTACATCATAACGACTTTCTATAGTTTGCGCATGCGTTTGAAAATAAGAAAAGCTTACTTCCCTCGTTTTTTAAAATCACAGCTTCTAGAAGGTTTACATGATTTCTCAAAAAACATGAGTTTTTAGAAAATGTGTTTTATTTCATAAATGGGATCTACAAAGTATGCACATTTTACGTCATAACGACTTTACATAGTTTGCGCATGCGTCCGGAAATAAGAAAATCTTACTTCCCCCGTTTTTTAAAATCACAGCTTCTAGAAGGTTTACATGATTTCTTAAAAAACACGAGTTTTTAGAAAATGTGTTTTATTTCATAAATGGAATCAACAAAGTATGCACATTCTACGTCATAACGACTTTCTATAGTTTGCGCATGCGTTTGGAAATAAGGAAAGCTTACTTCCCCCGTTTTTTAAAATTACAGCTTCTAGAAGGTTTACATAATTTCTTAAAAAACACGAGTTTTTAGAAAATGTGTTTTATTTCATAAATGGAAACAACAAAGTATGCACATTCTACGTCATAACGACTTTCTATAGTTTGCGCATGCGTCCGGAAATAAGAAAAGCTTACTTCCATCGCTTTTTAAAATCACAGCTTCAAGAAGGTTTACATGATTTCTTAAAAAACATGAGTTTTTAGAAAATGTGTTTTATTTCATAAATGGAATCAACAAATTATGCAGATTCTACGTAATAACGACTTTCTATAGTTTCCGCATTCGACCGGAAATAAGAAAAGCTTACTTCCACCGTTTTTTAAAATCGCAGCTTCTAGAAGGTTTACATGATTTCGAAAAAAACACGAGTTTTTAGAAAATGTGTTTTATTTCATAAATGGAATCTACAAAGTATGCACATTCTACGTCATAATGACTTTCTATAGTTTGCGCATGCGTCCGGAAATAAGAAAAGCTTACTTCCCCCGTTTTTCAAAATCACAGCTTCTAGAAGGTTTACATGATTTCTTAAAAAAACACGAGTTTTTAGAAAATGTGTTTTATTTCATAAATGGAATCAACAAAATATGCACATTCTACGTCATAACGACTTTCTATAGTTTGCGCATGCGTTTGGAAATAAGAAAAGCTTACTTCCCCCGTTTTTTAAAATCACAACTTCTAGAAGGTTTACATGATTTCGTAAAAAACACGAGTTTTTAGAGAATGTGCTTTATTTCATAAATGGAATCTACAAAGTATGCACATTCTACGTCATAACGAATTTCCATAGTTTGTGCATGCGTCCGGAAATAAGAAAAGCTTACTTCCCCCGTTTTTTAAAATCACAGCTTCTAGAAGGTTTACACGATTTGTTAAAAAACAAGAGTTTTTAGAAAATGTGTTTTATTTCATAAATGGAATCAACAAAGTATGCACATTCTACGTCATGACGACTTTCTATAGTTTGCGCATGCGTCCGGAAATAAGAAAAGCTTACTTCCACCGTTTTTTAAAATCACAGCTTCTAGAAGGTTTACATGATTTCGTAAAAAACACGAGTTTTTAGAAAATGTGTTTTATTTCATAAATGGAATCTACAAAGTATGCACATTCTATGTCATTACGACTTTCTATAGTTTGCGCATTCGTCCGGAAATAAGAAAAGCTTACTTCCACCGTTTTTTAAAATCACAGCATCTAGAAGGTTTACATGATTTCGTAAAAAACACGAGTTTTTAGAAAATGTGTTTTATTTCATAAATGGAATCTACAAAGTATGCACATTCTACGTCATAATGACTTTCTATAGTTTGCACATTCATCCGGAAATAAGAAAAGCTTACTTCCACCGTTTTTTAAAATCACAGCTTCTAGAAGGTTTACATGATTTCTTAAAAAACACGAGTTTTTAGAAAATGTGTTTTATTTCATAAATGGAATCAACAAAGTATGCACATTCTACGGCATAAGGACTTTCTATAGTTTGCGCATGCGTCCGGAAATAAGAAAAGCTTACTTCCCCCGTTTTTTAAAATCACAGCTTCTAGAAGGTTTACATGATTTCTTAAAAAACACTAGTTTTTAGAAAATGTGTTTTATTTCATAAATGGAATCAACAAAGTACGCACATTCTACGTCATAACGACTTTCTATAGTTTGCGCATGCGTTTGGAAATAAGAAAAGCTTACTTCCCCCGTTTTTTAAAATCACAGATTCTAGAAGGTTTACATGATTTGTTAAAAAACATGAGTTTTTAGAAAATGTGTTTTATTTCATAAATGGAATCAACAAAGTATGCACATTCTATGTCATAACGACTTTCTATAGTTTGCGCATGCGTCTGGAAATAAGAAAAGCTTACTTCCACCGTTTTTTAAAATAATAGCTTCTAGAAGGTTTATATGATTTCTTAAAAAACACTAGTTTTTAGAAAATGTGTTTTATTTCATAAATGGAATCTACAAAGTATGCACATTCTACGTCATAACGAGTTTCTATAGTTTGCGCATGCGTCCGGAAATAAGAAAAGCTTACTTCCATCGCTTTTTAAAATCACAGCTTCTAGAAGGTTTACATGATTTCTTAAAAAACACGAGTTTTTAGAAAATGTGTTTTATTTCATAAATGGAATCAACAAATTATGCAGATTCTACGTAATAACGACTTTCTATAGTTTCCGCATTCGATCGGAAATAAGAAAAGCTTACTTCCACCGTTTTTTAAAATCACAGCTTCTAGAAGGTTTACATGATTTCGTAAAAAACACGAGTTTTTAGAAAATGTGTTTTATTTCATAAATGGAATCTACAAAGTATGCACATTCTAAGTCATAATGACTTTCTATAGTTTGCGCATGCGTCCGGAAATAAGAAAAGCTTACTTCCCCCGTTTTTCAAAATCACAGCTTCTAGAAGGTTTACATGATTTCTTAAAAAAACATGAGTTTTTAGAAAATGTGTTTTATTTCATAAATGGAATCAACAAAATATGCACATTCTACGTCATAACGACTTTCTATAGTTTGCGCAGGCGTTTGGAAATAAGAAAAGCTTACTTCCCTCGTTTTTTAAAATCACAGCTTCTAGAAGGTTTACATGATTTCTCAAAAAACACGAGCTTTTAGAAAATGTGTTTTATTTCATAAATGGAATCTACAAAGTATGCACATTCTACGTCATAACGACTTTACATAGTTTGCGCATGCGTCCGGAAATAAGAAAAGCTTACTTCTCCCGTTTTTTAAAATCACAGCTTCTAGAAGGTTTACATGATTTGTTAAAAAACACGAGTTTTTAGAAAATGTGTTTTATTTCATAAATGGAAACAACAAAGTATGCACATTCTACGTCATAACGACTTTCTATAGTTTGCGCATGCGTTTGGAAATAAGAAAAGATTACTTCCCCCGTTTTTTAAAATTACAGCTTCTAGAAGGTTTACATGATTTCTTAAAAAACACGAGTTTTTATAAAATGTGTTTTATTTCATAAATGGAAACAACAAAGTATGCACATTCTACGTCATAACGACTTTCTATAGTTTGCGCATGCGTCCGGAAATAAGAAAAGCTTACTTCCATCGCTTTTTAAAATCATAGCTTCTAGAAGGTTTACATGATTTCTTAAAAAACACGAGTTTTTAGAAAATGTGTTTTATTTCATAAATGGAATCAACAAATTATGCAGATTCTACGTAATAACGACTTTCTATAGTTTCCGCATTCGACCGGAAATAAGAAAAGCTTACTTCCACCGTTTTTTAAAATCACAGCTTCTAGAAGGTTTACATGATTTCGTAAAAAACACGAGTTTTTAGAAAATGTGTTTTATTTCATAAATGGAATCAACAAAGTATGCACATTCTACGTCATAAGGACTTTCTATAGTTTGCGCATGCGTCCGGAAATAAGAAAAGCTTACTTCCCCCGTTTTTAAAAATCACAGCTTCTAGAAGGTTTACATGAATTCTTAAAAAACACGAGTTTTTAGAAAATGTGTTTTATTTCATAAATGGAATCAACAAAATATGCACATTCTACGTCATAACGACTTTCTATAGTTTGCGCATGCGTTTGGAAATAAGAAAAGCGTACTTCCCTCGTTTTTTAAAATCACAGCTTCTAGAAGGTTTACACGATTTCTCAAAAAACACGAGTTTTTAGAAAATGTGTTTTATTTCATAAATGGAATCTACAAAGTATGCACATTCTACGTCATAACGACTTTACATAGTTTGCGCATGCGTCCGGAAATAAGAAAAGCTTACTTCCCCCGTTTTTAAAATCATAGCTTCTAGAAGGTTTACATGATTTCTTAAAAAACACGAGTTTTTAGAAAATGTGTTTTATTTCATAAATGGAATCAACAAAGTATGCACATTCTATGTCATAACGACTTTCTATAGTTTGCGCATGCGTTCGGAAATAAGAAAAGCTTACTTCCCCCGTTTTTTAAAATCACAGCTTCTAGAAGGTTTACATGATTTCTTAAAAAACACGAGTTTTTAGAAAATGTGTTTTATTTCATAAATGGAAACAACAAAGTATGCACATTCTACGTCATAACGACTTTCTATAGTTTGCGCATGCGTCCGGAAATAGGAAAAGCTTACTTCCATCGCTTTTTAAAATCACAGCTTCTAGAAGGTTTACATGATTTTTTAAAAAACACGAGTTTTTAGAAAATGTGTTTTATTTCATAAATGGAATCAACAAAGTATGCACATTCTACGTCATAACGACTTTCTATAGTTTGCGCATGCGTTTGGAAATAAGAAAAGCTTACTTCCCCCGTTTTTTAAAATCACAGCTTCTAGAAGGTTTACATGATTTGTTAAAAAACACGAGTTTTTAGAAAATGTGTTTTATTTCATAAATGGAAACAACAAAGTATGCACATTCTACGTCATAACGACTTTCTATAGTTTGCGCATGCGTTTGGAAATAAGAAAAGCTTACTTCCCCCGTTTTTTAAAATCACAGCTTCTAGAAGGTTTACATGATTTGTTAAAAAACACGAGTTTTTAGAAAATGTGTTTTATTTCATAAATGGAAACAACAAAGTATGCACATTCTACGTCATAACGACTTTCTATAGTTTGCGCATGCGTTTGGAAATAAGAAAAGCTTACTTCCCCCGTTTTTTAAAATCACAGCTTCTAGAAGGTTTACATGATTTCTTAAAAAACACGAGTTTTTAGAAAATGTGTTTTATTTCATAAATGGAAACAACAAAGTATGCACATTCTACGTCATAACGACTTTCTATAGTTTGCGCATGCGTCCGGAAATAAGAAAAGCTTACTTCCATCGCTTTTTAAAATCACAGCTTCTAGAAGGTTTACATGATTTCTCAAAAAACACGAGCTTTTAGAAAATGTGTTTTATTTCATAAATGGAATCTACAAAGTATGCACATTCTACGTCATAACGACTTTACATAGTTTGCGCATGCGTCCGGAAATAAGAAAAGCTTACTTCCCCCGTTTTTTAAAATCACAGCTTCTAGAAGGTTTACATGATTTGTTAAAAAACACGAGTTTTTAGAAAATGTGTTTTATTTCATAAATGGAAACAACAAAGTATGCACATTCTACGTCATAACGACTTTCTATAGTTTGCGCATGCGTTTGGAAATAAGAAAAGATTACTTCCCCCGTTTTTTAAAATTACAGCTTCTAGAAGGTTTACATGATTTCTTAAAAAACACGAGTTTTTATAAAATGTGTTTTATTTCCTAAATGGAAACAAAAAAGTATGCACATTCTACGTCATAACGACTTTCTATAGTTTGCGCATGCGTCCGGAAATAAGAAAAGCTTACTTCCATCGCTTTTTAAAATCATAGCTTCTAGAAGGTTTACATGATTTCTTAAAAAACACGAGTTTTTAGAAAATGTGTTTTATTTCATAAATGGAATCAACAAATTATGCAGATTCTACGTAATAACGACTTTCTATAGTTTCGCATTCGACCGGAAATAAGAAAAGCTTACTTCCACCGTTTTTTAAAATCACAGCTTCTAGAAGGTTTACATGATTTCGTAAAAAACACGAGTTTTTAGAAAATGTGTTTTATTTCATAAATGGAATCAACAAAGTATGCACATTCTACGTCATAAGGACTTTCTATAGTTTGCGCATGCGTCCGGAAATAAGAAAAGCTTACTTCCACCGTTTTTCAAAATCACAGCTTCTAGAAGGTTTACATGATTTCTTAAAAAACATGAGTTTTTAGAAAATGTGTTTTATTTCATAAATTTCAACAACAAAGTATGCACATTCTACGTCATAACGACTTTCTATAGTTTCCGCATGTGTCCGGAAATAAGAAAAGCTTACTTCCACCGTTTTTTAAAATCATTGCTTGTAGAAGGTTTACATGATTTGTTAAAAAACACGAGTTTTTAGAAAATGTGTTTTATTTCATAAATGGAATCAACAAAGTATGCACATTCTACATCATAACGACTTTCTATAGTTTTCGCATGCATTTGGAAATAAGAAAAGCTTACTTCCACCATTTTTTAAAATCACAGCTTCTAGAAGGTTTACATGATTTCGTAAAAAACACGAATTTTTTAGAAAATTTGATTTATTTCATAAATGGAATCTACAAACTATGCACATTCTACGTCATAACGACTTTATATAGTTTGCGCATGCGTCAGGAAATAAGAAAAGCTTACTTTCCCTGTTTTTTAAAATCACAGCTTATAGAAGGTTTACATGATTTCTTAAAAAGCATGAGTTTTTAGAAAATGTGTTTTATTTCATAAATGGAATCAACAAAGTATGCACATTCTACGTCATAACGACTTTTATATTTTTCGCATGCGTCCGGAAATAAGAAAAGCTTACTTCCCCCATTTTTTAAAATCACAGCTTCTAGAAGGTTTACATGATTTCTTAAAAAACATGAGTATTTAGAAAATGTGTTTTATAAATGGAATCAACAAAGTATGCACATTCTACGTCATAACGACTTTCTATAGTTTGCGAATGCGTTTGGAAATAAGAAAAGCTTACTTCCCCCATTTTTTAAAATCACAGCTTCTAGAAGCTTTACATGATTTCTTAAAAAACACGAGTTGTTAGAAAATGTGTTTCATTTCATAAACGGAATCAACAAAGTATGCACATTCTACGTCATAACGACTTTCTATAGTTTGCGCATGCGTTCGGAAATAAGAAAAGCTTACTTCCACCATTTTTTAAAATCACAGCTTCTAGAAGGTTTACATGATTTCTTTAAAAACACGAGTTTTTAGAAAATGTGTTTTATTTCATAAATGGAATCAACAAAGTATGCACATTCTATGTCATAACGACTTCCCATAGTATGCGCATGCATTTGGAAATAAGAAAAGCTTACTTCCCCCGTTTTTTAAAATCACAGCTTCTAAAAGGTTTACAGGATTTGTTAAAAAACACGAGTTTTTAGAAAATATGTTTTATTTCATAAATGGAATAAACAAAGTATGCACATTCTACGTCATAATGACTTTCTATAGTTTGCGCATAAGTTTTAAAATAAGAAAAGCTTACTTCCCTCGTTTTTTAAAATCACAGCTTCTAGAAGGTTTACATGATCTCTTAAAAAACATGAGTTTTTGGAAAATGTGTTTTATTTCATAAACGGAATCAACAAAGTATGCACATTCTACGTCATAACGACTTTCTATAGTTTGTGCATGCGTCCGGAAATAAGAAAAGCTTACTTCCACCGTTTTTTAAAATCACAGCTTCTAGAAGGTTTACATGATTTCGTAAAAAACACGAGTTTTTCGAAAATGTGTTTTATTTCATAAATGGAATCTACAAAGTATGCACATTCTACGTCATAACATCTCTTTATAGTTTGCGCATTCGTCTGGAAATAAGAAAAGCTTACTTCCACCATTTTTTAAAATCACAGCTTCTAGAAGGTTTACATGATTTCTTAAAAAACACGAGTTTTTAGAAAATGTATTTTATTTCATAAATGGAAGCAACAAAGTATGCACATTCTATGTTATAACGACTTTCTATAGTTTGCGCATGCGTCCAGAAATAAGAAAAGCTTACTTCCACCGTTTTTAAAAATCACAGCTTCCAGAAGGTTTACATGATTTCTTAAAAAACACGAGTTTGTAGAAAATGTGTTTTATTTCATAAATTGAATCAACAAAGTATGCACATTCTACGTCATAACGACTTTCTATAGTTTGCGAATGCGTCCGGAAATAAGAAAAGCTTACTTCAACCGTTTTTTAAAATCACATCTTCTAGAAGGTTTACATGATTTCGTAAAAAACACGACTTTTTAGAAAATGTTTTTTATTTCATAAATTGAATAAACAAAGTATGCGCATTCTACGTCATAACGACTTTCTATAGTTTGCGCATGCGTCCGAAAATAAGAAAAGCTTACTTCCCCCGTTTTTTAAAATCACAGCTTCTAGAAGGTTTACATGATTTCTTAAAAAACACGAGTTTTTAGAAAATGTGTTTTATTTTATAAATGGAATCAACAAAGTAGGCACATTCTACATCATAACGACTTTCTATAGTTTGCACATGCGTTTGGGAATAAGAAAAGTTTACTTCCCCCATTTTTTAAAATCACAGATTCTAGAAGGTTTACATGATTTGTTAAAAAACACGAGTTTTTAGAAAATGTGTTTTATTTCATAAATGGAATCAACAAAGTATGCACATTCTACGTCATAACGACTTTCTATAGTTTGCGAATGCGTACGGAAATAAGAAAAGCTTACTTCCACCGTTTTCTAAAATCACAGCTTCTAGAAGGTTTACAGGATTTGTTAAAAAACACGAGTTTGCGCATTCGTCCGGAAATAAGAAAAGCTTACTTGCCCCGTTTTTTAAAATCACAGCTTCTAGAAGGTTTACATGATTTGTTAAAAAACACGAGTTTTTAGAAAATGTGTTTTATTTCATAAATGGAATCAACAAAGTATGCACATTCTACGTCATAACGACTTTCTATAGTTTGCGCATGCATTTGGTAATAAGAAAAGCTTACTTCCCCCGTTTTTTAAAATCACAGCTTCTAGAAGGTTTACAGGATTTGTTAAAAAACACGAGTTTTTAGAAAATTTGTTTTATTTCATAAATGGAATCAACAAAGTATGCACACTCTACGTCATAACGAATTTTATATTTTGCGCATTCGTCTGGAAATAAGAAAAGCTTACTTCCACCGTTTTTTAAAATCACAGCTTCTAGAAGGTGTACATGATTTCGTAAAAAACACGAGTTTTTAGAAAATGTGCTTTATTTCATAAATGGAATCTACAAAGTATGCACATTCTACGTCATAACGACTTTCTATAGTTTGCGCATGCGTCCGGAAATAAGAAAAGCTTACTTCCCCCGTTTTTTAAAATCACAGCTTCTAGAAGGTTTACATGTTTTCTTAAAAAACACGAGTTTTTAGAAAATGTGTTTTATTTCATAAATGGAATCAACAAAGTATGCACATTCTACGTCATAAGGACTTTCTATAGTTTGCGCATGCGTCCGGAAATAAGAAAAGCTTACTTCCCCCGTTTTTCAAAATCACAGCTTTTAGAAGGTTTACATGATTTCTTAAAAAACACGAGTTTTTAGAAAATGTGTTTTATTTCATAAATGGAATCAACAAAATATGCACATTCTACATCATAACGACTTTCTATAGTTTGCGCATGCGTTTGGAAATAAGAAAAGCTTACCTCCCTCGTTTTTTAAAATCACAGCTTCTAGAAGGTTTACATGATTTCTCAAAAAACACGAGTTTTTAGAAAATGTGTTTTATTTCATAAATGGGATCTACAAAGTATGCACATTTTACGTCATAACGACTTTACATAGTTTGCGGATGCGTCCGGAAATAAGAAAACTTACTTCCACCGTTTTTTAAAATCACAGCTTCTAGAAGGTTTACATGATTTCTTAAAAAACATGAGTTTTTAGAAAATGTGTTTTATTTCATAAATGGAATCAACAAAGTATGCACATTCTATGTCATAACGACTTTCTATAGTTTGTGCATGCGTTTGGAAATAAGAAAAGCTTACTTCCCCCGTTTTTTAAAATCACAGCTTCTAGAAGGTTTACATGATTTCTTAAAAAACACGAGTTTTTAGAAAATGTGTTTTATTTCATAAATGGAAACAACAAAGTATGCACATTCTACGTCATAACGACTTTCTATAGTTTGCGCATGCGTTTGGAAATAAGGAAAGCTTACTTCACCCGTTTTTTAAAATTACAGCTTCTAGAAGGTAGCAATGATTTCTTAAAAAACACGAGTTTTTAGAAAATGTGTTTTATTTCATAAATGGAAACAACAAAGTATGCACATTCTACGTCATAACGACTTTCTATAGTTTGCGCATGCGTCCGGAAATAAGAAAAGCTTACTTCCATCGCTTTTTAAAATCACAGCTTCTAGAAGGTTTACATGATTTCTTAAAAAACACGAGTTTTTAGAAAATGTGTTTTATTTCATAAAAGGAATCAACAAATTATGCAGATTCTACGTAATAACGACTGTCTATAGTTTCCGCATTCGACCGGAAATAAGAAAAGCTTACTTCCACCGTTTTTTAAAATCACAGCTTCTAGAAGGTTTACATGATTTCGTAAAAAACACGAGTTTTTAGAAAATGTGTTTTATTTCATAAATGGAATCTACAAAGTATGCACATTCTACGTCATAATGACTTTCTATAGTTTGCGCATGCGTCCGGAAATAAGAAAAGCTTACTTCCCCCGTTTTTCAAAATCACAGCTTCTAGAAGGTTTACATGATTTCTTAAAAAAACACGAGTTTTTAGAAAATGTGTTTTATTTCATAAATGGAATCAACAAAATATGCACATTCTACGTCATAACGACTTTCTATAGTTTGCGCATGCGTTTGGAAATAAGAAAAGCTTACTTCCCTCGTTTTTTAAAATCACAGCTTCTAGAAGGTTTACATGATTTCTCAAAAAACACGAGCTTTTAGAAAATGTGTTTTATTTCATAAATGGAATCTACAAAGTATGCACATTCTACGTCATAACGACTTTACATAGTTTGCGCATGCGTCCGGAAATAAGAAAAGCTTACTTCCCCCGTTTTTTAAAATCACAGCTTCTAGAAGGTTTACATGATTTCTTAAAAAACACGAGTTTTTAGAAAATGTGTTTTATTTCATAAATGGAATCAACAAAGTATGCACATTCTATGTCATAACGACTTTCTATAGTTTGCGCATGCGTTTGGAAATAAGAAAAGCTTACTTCCCCCGTTTTTTAAAATCACAGCTTCTAGAAGGTTTACATGATTTCTTAAAAAACACGAGTTTTTAGAAAATGTGTTTTATTTCTTAAATGGAAACAAAAAAGTATGCACATTCTACGTCATAACGACTTTCTATAGTTTGCGCATGCGTTTGGAAATAAGAAAAGATTACTTCCCCCGTTTTTTAAAATTACAGCTTCTAGAAGGTTTACATGATTTCTTAAAAAACACGAGTTTTTATAAAATGTGTTTTATTTCATAAATGGAAACAACAAAGTATGCACATTCTACGTCATAACGACTTTCTATAGTTTGCGCATGCGTCCGGAAATAAGAAAAGCTTACTTCCATCGCTTTTTAAAATCACAGCTTCTAGAAGGTTTACATGATTTCTTAAAAAACACGAGTTTTTAGAAAATGTGTTTTATTTCATAAATGGAATCAACAAATTATGCAGATTCTACGTAATAACGACTTTCTATAGTTTCCGCATTCGACCGGAAATAAGAAAAGCTTACTTCCACCGTTTTTTAAAATCACAGCTTCTAGAAGGTTTACATGATTTCGTAAAAAACACGAGTTTTTAGAAAATGTGTTTTATTTCATAAATGGAATCAACAAAGTATGCACATTCTATGTCATAAGGACTTTCTATAGTTTGCGCATGCGTCCGGAAATAAGAAAAGCTTACTTCCCCCGTTTTTCAAAATCACAGCTTCTAGAAGGTTTACATGAATTCTTAAAAAACACGAGTTTTTAGAAAATGTGTTTTATTTCATAAATGGAATCAACAAAATATGCACATTCTATGTCATAACGACTTTCTATAGTTTGCGCATGCGTTTGGAAATAAGAAAAGCTTACTTCCCTCGTTTTTTAAAATCACAGCTTCTAGAAGGTTTACACGATTTCTCCAAAAACACGAGTTTTTAGAAAATGTGTTTTATTTCATAAATGGAATCTACAAAGTATGCACATTCTACGTCATAACGACTTTACATAGTTTGCGCATGCGTCCGGAAATAAGAAAAGCTTACTTCCCCCGTTTTTTAAAATCACAGCTTCTAGAAGGTTTACATGATTTCTTAAAAAACACGAGTTTTTAGAAAATGTGTTTTATTTCATAAATGGAATCAACAAAGTATGCACATTCTATGTCATAACGACTTTCTATAATTTGCGCATGCGTTTGGAAATAAGAAAAGCTTACTTCCCCCATTTTTTAAAATCACAGCTTCTAGAAGGTTTACATGATTTCTTAAAAAACACGAGTTTTTAGAAAATGTGTTTTATTTCATAAATGGAAACAACAAAGTATGCACATTCTACGTCATAACGACTTTCTATAGTTTGCGCATGCGTCCGGAAATAAGAAAAGCTTACTTCCATCGCTTTTTAAAATCACAGCTTCTAGAAGGTTTACATGATTTCTTAAAAAACACGAGTTTTTAGAAAATGTGTTTTATTTCATAAATGGAATCAACAAAGTATGCACATTCTACGTCATAACGACTTTTATATTTTGCGGATGCGTCCGGAAATAAGAAGAGCTTACTTCCCCCATTTTTTAAAATCACAGTTTCTAGAAGGTTTACATGATTTCTTAAAAAACACGAGTTTTTAGAAAATGTGTTTTATTTCATAAATGGAATCAACAAACTATGCACATTCTACGTCATAACGACTTTCTATAGTTTGCGCATGCATTTGGAAATAAGAAAAGCTTACTTCCCCCATTTTTTAAAATCACAGCTTCTAGAAGGTTTACAGGATTTGTTAAAAAACACGAGTTTTTAGAAAATGTGTTTTATTTCATAAATGGAATCAACAAAGTATGCACACTCTACGTCATAACGAATTTTATATTTTGCGCATTCGTCTGGAAATAAGAAAAGCTTACTTCCACCATTTTTTAAAATCACAGCTTCTAGAAGGTGTACATGATTTCGTAAAAAACACGAGTTTTTAGAAAATGTGCTTTATTTCATAAATGGAATCTACAAAGTATGCACATTCTACGTCATAACGACTTTCTATAGTTTGCGCATGCGTCCGGAAATAAGAAAAGCTTACTTCTCCCTGTTTTTTAAAATCACAGCTTCTAGAAGGTTTACATGTTTTCTTAAAAAACACGAGTTTTTAGAAAATGTGTTTTATTTCATAAATGGAATCAACAAAATATGCACATTCTACGTCATAACGACTTTCTATAGTTTGCACATGCGTTTGCAAATAAGAAAAGCTTACTTCCCCCGTTTTTTAAAATCACAGCTTCTAGAAGGTTTACATGATTTCGTAAAAAACATGAGTTTTTAGAAAATGTGTTTTATTTCATAAATGGAATCTACAAAGTATGCACATTCTTCGTCATAACGACTTTCTATAGATTGCGCATGTGTCCGGAAATAAGAAAAGCTTACTTCCCCCGTTTTTTAAAATCACAGCTTCTAGAAGGTTTACATGATTTCTTAAAAAACACGAGTTTTTAGAAAATGTGTTTTATTTCATAAATGGAACCAACAATGTATGCACATTCTACGTCATAACGACTTTCTATAGTTTGCGCATGCGTCCGGAAATAAGAAAAGCTTACTTCCACCGTTTTTTAAAATCACAGCTTCTAGAAGGTTTACATGATTTCTTAAAAAACACGAGTTTTTAGAAAATGTGTTTTGTTTCATAAATGGAATCAACAAAGTATGCACATTCTACGTCATAACGACTTTCTATAGTTTGCGCATTCGTCCGGAAATAACAAAAGCTTACTTCCACCGATTTTTAAAATTACAGCTTCAAGAAAGTTTACATGATTTCGTAACAAACACGAGTTTTTGGAAAATGTGTTTTATTTCATAAATGGAATCTACAAAGTACGCACATTCTACGTCATAACGAATTTCTATAGTTTGCGCATACGTCCGGAAATAAGAAAAGCTTACTTCCCTCATTTTTTAAAATCATATATTCTAGAAGGTTTACATGATTTCTTAAAAAACACGAGTTTTTAGAAAATGTGTTTTATTTCATAAATGAAATCAATAAAGTATGCACATTCTACGTCATAACGACTTTCTATAGTTTGCACATGCGTCCGGAAATAAGAAAAGCTTACTTCCACCGTTTTTTAAAATCACAGCTTCTAGAAGGTTTACATGATTTCTTAAAAAACACGAGTTTTTGGAAAATGTGTTTTATTTCATCAATGTAATCGATAAAGTATGCACATTCTACGTCATAACGACTTTCGATAGTTTGCGCATACGTCCGGAAATAAGAAAAGCTTACTTCCACCGTTTTTTAAAATCACAGCTTCTAGAAGGTTTACATGATTTCGTAAAAAACACGAGTTTTTAGAAAATGTGCTTTATTTCATAAATGGAATCTGCAAAGTATGCACATTCTACGTCTTAACGACTTTCTATAGTTTGCGCATGCGTCCGGAAATAAGAAAAGCTTACTTCCCCCATTTTTTAAAATCACAGCTTCTAGAAGGTTTACATAATTTCTTAAAAAACACGAGTTTTTAGAAAATGTGTTTTATTTCATAAATGGAATCAACAAAGTATGCACATTCTACGTCATAACGACTTTCTATAGTTTGCGCATGCGTTTGGAAATAAGAAAAGCTTACTTCCCCCGTTTTTTAAAATCACAGTTTCTATTTGGTTTACATGATTTCTTAAAAAACACGAGTTTTTAGAAAATGTCTTTTATTTCATAAATGGAATCAACAAAGTATGCACATTCTACGTCATAACGACTTTCTATAGTTTGCGCATGTGTTTGGAAATAAGAAAAGCTTACTTCCCCCGTTTTTTAAAATCACAGCTTCTAGAAGGTTTACATGATTTGTTAAAAAACATGAGTTTTTAGAAAATGTGTTTTATTTCATAAATGGAATCAACAAAGTATGCACATTCTATGTCATAACGACTTTCTATAATTTGCGCATGCGTCCGGAAATAAGAAAAGCTTACTTCCACCGTTTTTTAAAATAATAGCTTCTAGAAGGTTTACATGATTTCGTAAAAAACACGAGTTTTTAGAAAATGTGTTTTATTTCAGAAATGGAATCTACGAAGTATGCACATTCTACGTCATAACGAGTTTCTATAGTTTGCGCATGCGTCCGGAAATAAGAAAAGCTTACTTCCACCGTTTTTTAAAATCACAGCTTCTAGAAGGTTTACATGATTTGTTAAAAAACACGAGTTTTTAGAAAATGTGTTTTATTTCATAAATGGAATAAAAAAAGTATGCACATTCTATGTCATAACAACTTTCTCTAGTTTGCGCATGCGTCCGGAAATAAGAAAAGCTTACTTCCTCCGTTTTTTAAAATAATAGCTTCTAGAAGGTTTACAAGATTTCGTAAAAAACAGGAGTTTTTAGAAAATGTGTTTTATTTCATAAATGGAATCTACAAAGTATGCACATTCTTCGTCATAACGACTTTCTATAGTTTGCGCATACGTCCGGAAATAAGAAAAGCTTACTTCCCCCGTTTTTTAAAATCACAGCTTCTAGAAGGTTTACATGATTTCGTAAAAAACACAAGTTTTTAGAAAATGTGTTTTACTTCATAAATGGAATCTACAAAGTATGAACATTCTACGTCATAAAGACTTTCTATAGTTTGCGCATGCGTCCGGAAATAAGAAAAGCTTACTTCCCCCGTTTTTTAAAATCACGGCTTCTAGAAGATTTACATGATTTCTTAAAAAACACGAGTTTTTAGAAAATGTCTTTTATTTCATAAATGGAATCAACAAAGTATGCACATTCTACGTCATAACGACTTTCTAAAGTTTGCACATGCGTTTGGAAATAAGAAACGCTTACTTCCCCCGTTTTTTAAAATCACAACTTCTAGAAGGTTTACATGATTTCGTAAAAAACACGAGTTTTTAGAAAATGTGCTTTATTTCATAAATGGAATCAACAAAGTATGCACATTCTACGTCATAACGACTTTCTATAGTTTGTGCATGCATCCGGAAATAAGAAAAGCTTACTTCCACCGTTTTTTAAAATCACAGCTTCTAAAAGGTTTACATGATTTCGTAAAAAACACGAGTTTTTAGAAAATGTGTTTTATTTCATAAATGGAATCTACAAAGTATGCACATTCTATGTCATTACGACTTTCTATAGTTTGCGCATTCGTCCGGAAATAAGAAAAGCTTACTTCCACCGTTTTTTAAAATCACAGCTTCTAGAAGGTTTACATGATTTTGTGAAAAACATGAATTTTTAGAAAATGTGTTTTATTTCATAAATGGAATCTACAAAGTATGCACATTCTACGTCATAATGACTTTCTATAGTTTGCACATTGATCCGGAAATAAGAAAAGCTTACTTCCACCGTTTTTTAAAATCACAGCTTCTAGAAGGTTTACATGATTTCTTAAAAAACACGAGTTTTTAGCAAATATGTTTAATTTTAGAAATGGAATCAACAAATTATGCAGATTCTACGTAATAACGACTTTCTATAGTTTCCGCATTCGACCGGAAATAAGAAAAGCTTACTTCCACCGTTTTTTAAAATCACAGCTTCTAGAAGGTTTACATGATTTCGTAAAAAACACGAGTTTTTAGAAAATGTGTTTTATTTCATAAATGGAATCAACAAAGTATGCACATTCTACGTCATAAGGACTTTCTATAATTTGCGCATGCGTCCGGAAATAAGAAAAGCTTACTTCCCCCGTTTTTCAAAATCACAGCTTCTAGAAGGTTTACATGATTTCTTAAAAAACATGAGTTTTTAGAAAATGTGTTTTATTTCATAAATGGAATCAACAAAATATGCACATTCTACGTCATAACGACTTTCTATAGTTTGCGCATGCGTTTGGAAATAAGAAAAGCTTACTTCCCTCATTTTTTAAAATCACAGCTTCCAGAAGGTTTACATGATTTCTCAAAAAACATGAGTTTTTAGAAAATGTGTTTTATTTCATAAATGGAATTTACAAAGTATGCACATTCTACGTCATAACGACTTTACATAGTTTGCGCATGCGTCCGGAAATAAGAAAAGCTTACTTCCCCCGTTTTTTAAAATCACAGCTTCTAGAAGGTTTACATGATTTCTTAAAAAACACGAGTTTTTAGAAAATGTGTTTTATTTCATAAATGGAATCAACAAAGTATGCACATTCTATGTCATAACGACTTTCTATAGTTTGCGCATGCGTTTGGAAATAAGAAAAGCTTACTTCCCCCGTTTTTTAAAATCACAGCTTCTAGAAGGTTTACATGATTTCTTAAAAAACACGAGTTTTTAGAAAATGTGTTTTATTTCATAAATTGAAACAACAAAGTATGCACATTCTACGTCATAACGACTTTCTATAGTTTGCGCATGCGTCCGGAAATAAGAAAAGCTTACTTCCATCGCTTTTCAAAATCACAGCTTCTAGAAGGTTTACATGATTTCTTAAAAAACACGAGTTTTTAGAAAATGTGTTTTATTTCATAAATGGAATCAACAAAGTATGCACATTCTACGTCATAACGACTTTCTATAGTTTGCGCATGCGTTTGGAAATAAGAAAAGCTTACTTCCCCCGTTTTTTAAAATCATAGCTTCTAGAAGGTTTACATGATTTGTTAAAAAACATGAGTTTTTAGAAAATGTGTTTTATTTCATAAATGGAATCAACAAAGTATGCACATTCTATGTCATAACGACTTTCTATAGTTTGCGCATGTGTCCGGAAATAAGAAAAGCTTACTTCCACCGTTTTTTAAAATAATAGCTTCTAGAAGGTTTACATGATTTCTCAAAAAACACGAGTTTTTAGAAAATGTGTTTTATTTCATAAATGGAATCTACAAAGTATGCACATTCTACGTCATAACGAGTTTCTATAGTTTGCGCATGCGTCTGGAAATAAGAAAAGCTTACTTCCACTGTTTTTTAAAATCACAGCTTCTAGAAGGTTTACATGATTTGTTAAAAAACACGAGTTTTTAGAAAATGTGTTTTATTTCATAAATGGAATCAACAAAGTATGCACATTCTACGTCATAACAACTTTCTATAGTTTGCGCATGCGTCCGGAAATAAGAAAAGCTTACTTCCACCGTTTTTTAAAATAATAGCTTCTAGAAGGTTTACATGATTTCGTAAAAAACAGGAGTTTTTAGAAAATGTGTTTTATTTCATAAATGGAATCTACAAAGTATGCAGATTCTTCGTCATAACGACTTTCTATAGTTTGCACATACGTCCGGAAATAAGAAAAGCTTACTTCCCCCGTTTTTTAAAATCACAGCTTGTAGAAGGTTTACATGATTTCGTAAAAAACACAAGTTTTTAGAAAATGTGTTTTATTTCATAAATGGAATCTACAAAGTATGGACATTCTACGTTATAACGACTTTCTATAGTTTGCGCATGCGTCCGGAAATAAGAAAAGCTTACTTCCCCCGTTTTTTAAAATCACGGCTTCTAGAAGATTTACATGATTTCTTAAAAAACACGAGTTTTTAGAAAATGTCTTTTATTTCATAAATGGAATCAACAAAGTATGCACATTCTACGTCATAACGACTTTCTATAGTTTGTGCATGCATCCGGAAATAAGAAAAGCTTACTTCCACCGTTTTTTAAAATCACAGCTTCTAGAAGGTTTACATGATTTCGTAAAAAACACGAGTTTTTAGAAATTGTGTTTTATTTCATAAATGGCATCTACAAAGTATGCACATTCTATGTCATTACGACTTTCTATAGTTTGCGCATTCGTCCGGAAATAAGAAAAGCTTACTTCCACCGTTTTTTAAAATCACAGCTTCTAGAAGGTTTACATGATTTCGTAAAAAACACGAGTTTTTAGAAAATGTGTTTTATTTCATAAATGGAATCTACAAAGTATGCACATTCTATGTCATAATGACTTTCTATAGTTTGCACATTCATCCGGAAATAAGAAAAGCTTACTTCCACCGTTTTTTAAAATCACAGCTTCTAGAAGGTTTACATGATTTCTTAAAAAACACGAGTTTTTAGAAAATGTGTTTTATTTCAGAAATGGAATCAACAAATTATGCAGATTCTACGTAATAACGACTTTCTATAGTTTCCGCATTCGACCGGAAAGAAGAAAAGCTTACTTCCACCGTTTTTTAAAATCACAGCTTCTAGAAGGTTTACATGATTTCGTAAAAAACACGAGTTTTTAGACAATGTGTTTTATTTCATAAAGGGAATCAACAAAGTATGCACATTCTACGTCATAAGGACTTTCTATAATTTGCGCATGCGTCCGTAAATAAGAAAAGCTTACTTCCCTCGTTTTTCAAAATCACAGCTTCTAGAAGGTTTACATGATTTCTTAAAAAACACGAGTTTTTAGAAAATGTGTTTTATTTCATAAATGGAATCAACAAAATATGCACATTCTACGTCATAACGACTTTCTATAGTTTGCGCATGCGTTTGGAAATAAGAAAAGCTTACTTCCCTCGTTTTTTAAAATCACAGCTTCCAGAAGGTTTACATGATTTCTCAAAAAAGACGAGTTTTTAGAAAATGTGTTTTATTTCATAAATGGAATCTACAAAGTATGCACATTCTACGTCATAACGACTTTACATAGTTTGCGCATGCGTCCGGAAAGAAGAAAAGCTTACTTCCCCCGTTTTTTAAAATCACAGCTTGTAGAAGGTTTACATGATTTCTTAAAAAACACGAGTTTTTAGAAAATGTGTTTTATTTCATAAATGGAAACAACAAAGTATGCACATTCTACGTCATAACGATTTTCTATAGTTTGCGCATGCGTCCGGAAATAAGAAAAGCTTATTCCATCGCTTTTTAAAATCACATCTTCTAGAAGGTTTACATGATTTCTTAAAAAACACGAGTTTTTAGAAAATGTGTTTTATTTCATAAATGGAATCAACAAAGTATGCACATTCTACCCATAACTACTTTCTATAGTTTGCGCATTCGTCCGGAAATAAGAAAAGCTTACTTCCACTGTTTTTTAAAATCACAGCTTCTAGAAGGTTTACATGATTTCTTAAAAAACACGAGTTTTTAGAAAATGTGTTTTATTTCATAAATGGAATCAACAAAGTATGCACATTCTACGTAATAACGACTTTCTATAGTTTCCGCATTCGACCAGAAATAAGAAAAGCTTACTTCCACCGTTTTTTAAAATCACAGCTTCTAGAAGGTTTACATGACTTCGTAAAAAACACGAGTTTTTAGAAAATGTGTTTTATTTCATAAATGGAATCAACAAAGTATGCACATTCTACGTCATAAGGACTTTCTATAGTTTGCGCATGCGTCCGGAAATAAGAAAAGCTTACTTCCACCGTTTTTCAAAATCACAGCTTCTAGAAGGTTTACATGATTTCTTAAAAAACATGAGTTTTTAGAAAATGTGTTTTATTTCATAAATGGAAACAACAAAGTATGCACATTAGATGTCATAACGACTTTCTATAGTTTGCGCATGTGTCCGGAAATAAGAAAAGCTTACTTCCACCGTTTTTTAAAATCACAGCTTGTAGAAGGTTTACATGATTTCTTAAAAAACACGAGTTTTTAGAAAATGTGTTTTATTTCATAAATGGAATCAACAAAGTATGCACATTCTACGTCATAACGACTTTCTATAGTTTGCGCATGCGTTTGGAAATAAGAAAAGCTTACTTCCACCATTTTTTAAAATCACAACTTCTAGAAGGTTTACATAACTTTGTAAAAAACACGAATTTTTAGAAAATGTGTTTTATTTCATAAATGGAATCAACAAAGTATGCACATTCTACGTCATAACGACTTTCTATAGTTTGCGCATACGTTTGGAAATAAGAAAAGCTTACTTGCCTCGTTTTTCAAAATCACAGCTTCTAGAAGGTTTACATGATTTCTTAAAAAACACGAGTTTTTAGAAAATGTGTTTTATTTCATAAATGGAATCAACAAAGTATGCACATTCTACGTCATAACGACTTTCTATAGTTTACGCATTCGTCCGGAAATGAGAAAAGCTTACTTCCAACGTTTTTTAAAAACACAGCTTCTAGAAGGTTTACATGATTTCGTAAAAAACACGAGTTTTTAGAAAATGTGTTTTATTTCATAAATGGAATCTATAAAGTATGCACATTCTTCGTCATAACAACTTTCTATAGTTTGCGCATACGTCCGGAAATAAGAAAAGCTTACTTCCGCCGTTTTTTAAAATCACAGCTTCTAGAAGGTTTACATGATTTGTTAAAAAACACAAGTTTTTAGAAAATGTGTTTTATTTCATAAATGGAATCAACAAAGTATGCAAATTCTACTTCATAACGACTTTCTATAGTTTGCGCATGCGTTTGGAAATAAGAAAAGCTTACTTCCCCCGTTTTTTAAAATCACAGCTTCTAGAAGGTTTACATGATTTCTTAAAAAACACGAGTTTTTAGAAAATGTGTTTTATTTCATAAATGGAATCTACAAAGTATGCACATTCTACGTCATAACGACTTTCTATAGTTTGCGCATGCGTCCGGAAATAAGAAAATCTTACTTCCCTCGTTTTTTAAAATCACAGCTTCTAGAAGGTTTCCATGATTTCGTAAAAAACATGAGTTTTTAGAAAATGTGTTTTATTTCATAAATGATATCAACAAAGTATGCACATTCCACGTAATAACGACTTTCTATAGTTTCCGCATTCGACTGGAAATAAGAAAAGCTTACTTCCACCGTTTTTTAAAATCACAGCTTCTAGAAGGTTTACATGATTTCGTAAAAAACACGAGTTTTTAGAAAATGTGTTTTATTTCATAAATGGAATCAACAAAGTATGCCCATTCTACGTCATAATGACTTTCTATAGTTTGCACATGCGTCCGGAAATAAGAAAAGCTTACTTCCACCGTTTTTCAAAATCACAGCTTCTAGAAGGTTTACATGATTTCGTAAAAAACACGAGTTTTTAGAAAATGTGTTTTATTTCATAAATGGAATCTACAAAGTATGCACATTCGTCGTCATAACGAATTTCTATAGTTTGCGCATACGTCCGGAAATAAGAAAAGCTTACTTCCCCCGTTTTTTAAAATCACAGCTTCTAGAAGGTTTACATGATTTCTTAAAAAACACGAGTTTTTAGAAAATGTGTTTTATTTCATAAATAGAATCAACAAAGTATGCACATTCTATGTCATAACGACTTTCTATAGTTTGCGCATGCGTTTGGAAATAAGAAATGCTTACTTCCCCCGTTTTTTAAAATCACAGCTTCTAGAAGGTTTTCATGATTTCTTAAAAAACACGAGTTTTTACAAAATGTGTTTTATTTCATAAATGGAAACAACAAAGTATGCACATTCTACCTCATAACGACTTTCTATAGTTTGCGCATGCGTCCGGAAATAAGAAAAGCTTACTTCCATCGCTTTTTAAAATCACAGCTTCTAGAAGGTTTACATGATTTCTTAAAAAACACGAGTTTTTAGAAAATGTGTTTTATTTCATAAATGGAATCAACAAAGTATGCACATTCTACGTCATAACTACTTTCTATAGTTTGTGCATTCGTCCGGAAATAAGAAAAGCTTACTTCCACCGTTTTTTAAAATCACAGCTTCTAGAAGTTTTACATGATTTCTTAAAAAACACGAGTTTTTAGAAAATGTGTTTTATTTCATAAATGGAATCAACAAAGTATGCACATTCTACGTCATAAGGACTTTCTATAGTTTGCGCATGCGTCCGGAAATAAGAAAAGCTTACTTCCACCGTTTTTCAAAATCACAGCTTCTAGAAGGTTTACATGATTTCTTAAAAAACATGAGTTTTTAGAAAATGTGTTTTATTTCATAAATTTCAACAACAAAGTATGCACATTCTACGTCATAACGACTTTCTATAGTTTCCGCATGTGTCCGGAAATAAGAAAAGCTTACTTCCACCGTTTTTTAAAATCATTGCTTGTAGAAGGTTTACATGATTTGTTAAAAAACACGAGTTTTTAGAAAATGTGTTTTATTTCATAAATGGAATCAACAAAGTATGCACATTCTACATCATAACGACTTTCTATAGTTTTCGCATGCATTTGGAAATAAGAAAAGCTTACTTCCACCATTTTTTAAAATCACAGCTTCTAGAAGGTTTACATGATTTCGTAAAAAACACGAATTTTTTAGAAAATTTGATTTATTTCATAAATGGAATCTACAAACTATGCACATTCTACGTCATAACGACTTTATATAGTTTGCGCATGCGTCAGGAAATAAGAAAAGCTTACTTTCCCTGTTTTTTAAAATCACAGCTTCTAGAAGGTTTACATAACTTTGTAAAAAACACGAGTTTTTAGAAAATGTGTTTTATTTCATAAATGGAATCAACAAAGTATGCACATTCTACGTCATAACGACTTTCTATAGTTTGCGCATGCGTTTGGAAATAAGAAAAGCTTACTTCCCTCGTTTTTCAAAATCACAGCTTCTAGAAGGTTTACATGATTTCTTAAAAAACACGAGTTTTTAGAAAATGTGTTTTATTTCATAAATGGAATCAACAAAGTATGCACATTCTACGTCATAACGACTTTCTATAGTTTACGCATTCGTCCGGAAATGAGAAAAGCTTACTTCCAACGTTTTTTAAAAACACAGCTTCTAGAAGGTTTACATGATTTCGTAAAAAACACGAGTTTTTAGAAAATGTGTTTTATTTCATAAATGGAATCTATAAAGTATGCACATTCTTCGTCATAACAACTTTCTATAGTTTGCGCATACGTCCGGAAATAAGAAAAGCTTACTTCCGCCGTTTTTTAAAATCACAGCTTCTAGAAGGTTTACATGATTTGTTAAAAAACACAAGTTTTTAGAAAATGTGTTTTATTTCATAAATGGAATCAACAAAGTATGCACATTCTACTTCATAACGACTTTCTATAGTTTGCGCATGCGTTTGGAAATAAGAAAAGCTTACTTCCCCCGTTTTTTAAAATCACAGCTTCTAGAAGGTTTACATGATTTCTTAAAAAACACGAGTTTTTAGAAAATGTGTTTTATATCATAAATGGAATCTACAAAGTATGCACATTCTACGTCATAACAACTTTCTATAGTTTGCGCATGCGTCCGGAAATAAGAAAATCTTACTTCCCTCGTTTTTTAAAATCACAGCTTCTAGAAGGTTTCCATGATTTCGTAAAAAACATGAGTTTTTAGAAAATGTGTTTTATTTCATAAATGATATCAACAAAGTATGCACATTCCACGTAATAACGACTTTCTATAGTTTCCGCATTCGACTGGAAATAAGAAAAGCTTACTTCCACCGTTTTTTAAAATCACAGCTTCTAGAAGGTTTACATGATTTCCTAAAAAACACGAGTTTTTAGAAAATGTGTTTTATTTCATAAATGGAATCAACAAAGTATGCCCATTCTACGTCATAAGGACTTTCTATAGTTTGCACATGCGTCCGGAAATAAGAAAAGCTTACTTCCACCGTTTTTCAAAATCACAGCTTCTAGAAGGTTTACATGATTTCTTAAAAAACATGAGTTTTTAGAAAATGTGTTTTATTTCATAAATGGAAACAACAAAGTATGCACATTGTACGTCCTAACGACTTTCTATAGTTTGCGGATGTGTCCATAAATAAGAAAAGCTTAATTCCACCGTTTTTTAAAATCACAGCTTGTAGAAGGTTTACATGATTTCTTAAAAAACACGAGTTTTTAGAAAATGTGTTTTATTTCATAAATGGAATCAACAAAGTATGCACATTCTACATCGTAACGACTTTCTATAGTTTGCGCACGCGTTTGGAAATAAGAAAAGCTTACTTCCACCATTTTTTAAAATTACAGCTTCTAGAAGGTTTACATGATTTCATAAAAAACACGAATTTTTTAGAAAATGTGATTTATTTCATAAATGGAATCTACAAAATATGCACATTCTACGTCATAACGACTTTATATAGTTTGCGCATGCGTCAGGAAATAAGAAAAGCTTACTTCCCCCGTTTTTTAAAATCACAGCTTCTAGAAGGTTTACATAATTTTGTAAAAAACACGAGTTTTTAGAAAATGTGTTTTATTTCATAAATGGAATCAACAAAGTATGCACATTCTACGTCATAACGACTTTCTATAGTTTGCGCATGCGTTTGGAAATAAGAAAAGCTTACTTCCCTCGTTTTTCAAAATCACAGCTTCTAGAACGTTTACATGATTTCTTAAAAAACAAGAGTTTTTAGAAAATGTGTTTTATTTCATAAATGGAATCAACAAAGTATGCACATTCTATGTCATAACGACTTTCTATAGTTTGCGCATGCGTCCGGAAATAAGAAAATCTTACTTCCCCCATTTTTCAAAAGCACAGCTTCTAGAAGGTTTACGTGATTTCGTAAAAAACATGAGTTTTTAGAAAATGTGTTTTATTTCATAAATGGAATCAACAAAGTATGCACATTCTACGTAATAACGACTTTCTATAGTTTGCGCATTCGTCCGGAAATAAGAAAAGCTTACTTCCACCGTTTTTTAAAATCAAAGCTTCTAGAAGGTTTACATGATTTCGTAAAAAACATGAGTTTTTAGAAAATGTGTTTTATTTCATAAATGGAATCTACAAAGTATGCACATTCTACGTCATAACGACTTTCTATAGTTTGCGCATGCGGCGGGAAATAAGAAAAGCTTACTTCCCCCGTTTTTTAAAATCACAGCTTCTAGAAGGTTTACATGATTTCTTAAAAAACAGGAGTTTTTAGAAAATGTGTTTTATTTCATAAATGGAATCAACAAAGTATGCACATTCTACGTCCTAACGACTTTCTATTGTTTGCGCATGCGTTTGGAAATAAGAAAAGCTTACTTCCCCCGTTTTTTAAAATCACAACTTCTAGAAGGTTTACATGATTTCTTAAAAAACACGAGTTTTTAGAAAATGTGTTTTATTTCATAAATGGAATCAAAAAAGTATGCACATTCTACGTCATAACGACTTTCTATAGTTTGCGCATGCGTCCGAAAATAAGAAAAGCTTACTTCCACCGTTTTTTAAAATTACAGCTTCTAGAAGGTTTACATGATTTCATAAAAAACACGAATTTTTTAGAAAATGTGATTTATTTCATAAATGGAATCTACAAAATATGCACATTCTACGTCATAACGACTTTATATAGTTTGCGCATGCGTCAGGAAATAAGAAAAGCTTACTTCCCCCGTTTTTTAAAATCACAGCTTCTAGAAGGTTTACATAATTTTGTAAAAAACACGAGTTTTTAGAAAATGTGTTTTATTTCATAAATGGAATCAACAAAGTATGCACATTCTACGTCATAACGACTTTCTATAGTTTGCGCATGCGTTTGGAAATAAGAAAAGCTTACTTCCCTCGTTTTTCAAAATCACAGCTTCTAGAAGGTTTACATGATTTCTTAAAAAACAAGAGTTTTTAGAAAATGTGTTTTATTTCATAAATGGAATCAACAAAGTATGCACATTCTATGTCATAACGACTTTCTATAGTTTGCGCATGCGTCCGGAAATAAGAAAATCTTACTTCCCCCATTTTTCAAAAGCACAGCTTCTAGAAGGTTTACGTGATTTCGTAAAAAACATGAGTTTTTAGAAAATGTGTTTTATTTCATAAATGGAATCAACAAAGTATGCACATTCTACGTAATAACGACTTTCTATAGTTTGCGCATTCGTCCGGAAATAAGAAAAGCTTACTTCCACCGTTTTTTAAAATCAAAGCTTCTAGAAGGTTTACATGATTTCGTAAAAAACATGAGTTTTTAGAAAATGTGTTTTATTTCATAAATGGAATCTACAAAGTATGCACATTCTACGTCATAACGACTTTCTATAGTTTGCGCATGCGGCGGGAAATAAGAAAAGCTTACTTCCCCCGTTTTTTAAAATCACAGCTTCTAGAAGGTTTACATGATTTCTTAAAAAACAGGAGTTTTTAGAAAATGTGTTTTATTTCATAAATGGAATCAACAAAGTATGCACATTCTACGTCCTAACGACTTTCTATTGTTTGCGCATGCGTTTGGAAATAAGAAAAGCTTACTTCCCCCGTTTTTTAAAATCACAACTTCTAGAAGGTTTACATGATTTCTTAAAAAACACGAGTTTTTAGAAAATGTGTTTTATTTCATAAATGGAATCAAAAAAGTATGCACATTCTACGTCATAACGACTTTCTATAGTTTGCGCATGCATCCGAAAATAAGAAAAGCTTACTTCCACCGTTTTTTAAAATCACAGCTTCTAGAAGGTTCACATGATTTCTTAAAAAACGCTAGTTTTTAGAAAATGTGTTTTATTTCATAAATGGAATCAACAAAGTATGCACATTCTACGTCATAACGACTTTCTATAGTTTACGCATTCGTCCGGAAATGAGAAAAGCTTACTTCCAACGTTTTTTAAAATCACAGCTTCTAGAAGGTTTACATGATTTCGTAAAAAACACGAGTTTTTAGAAAATGTGTTCTATTTCATAAATGGAATCTACAAAGTATGCACATTCTACGTCATAACAACTTTCTATAGTTTGCGCATGCGTCCGGAAATAAGAAAAGCTTACTTCCCCCGTTTTTAAAATCACAGCTTCTAGAAGGTTTACATGATTTCTTAAAAAACACGAGTTTTTAGAAAATGTGATTTATTTCATAAATGGAATCGACAAAGTATGCACATTCTACGTCATAACGACTTTCTATAGTTTGCGCATGCGTCCGAAAATAAGAAAAGCTTACTTCCACCGTTTTTTAAAATCACAGCTTCTAGAAGGTTTACATGATTTCTTAAAAAACGCTAGTTTTTAGAAAATGTGTTTTATTTCATAAATGGAATCAACAAAGTATGCACATTCTACGTCATAACGACTTTCTATAGTTTACGCATTCGTCCGGAAATGAGAAAAGCTTAATTCCAACGTTTTTTAAAATCACAGCTTCTAGAAGGTTTACATGATTTCGTAAAAAACACGAGTTTTTAGAAAATGTGTTTTATTTCATAAATGTAATCAACAAAGTATGCACATTCTACGTCATAATGACTTTCTATAGTTTGCGCATTCGTCCGGAAATAAGAAAAGCTTACTTCCACCGTTTTTTAAAATCACAGCTTCTAGAAGGTTTACATGATTTCGTAAAAAACACAAGTTTTTAGAAAATGTGCTTTATTTCAGAAATGGAATCTACAAAGTATGCACATTCTACGTCATAATGAATTTCTATAGTTTGCGCATGCGTTTGGAAATAAGAAAAGCTTACTTCCACCATTTTTTAAAATCACAGCTTCTAGAAGGTTTACATGATTTCTTAAAAAACACGAGTTTTTAGAAAATGTGTTTTATTTCATAAATGGTATCAACAAAGTATGGACATTCTACGTCATAATATATTTCTATAGTTTGCGTATTCGACCGGAAATAAGAAAAGCTTACTTCCACAGTTTTTTTAAATCATAGCTTCTAGAATGTTTACATGATTTCGTAAAAAACACGAGTCTTTAGAAAATGTGCTTTATTTAATAAATGGAATCTACAAAGTACGCACATTCTTCGTCATAACGACTTTCTATAGTTTGCGCATGCGTTTGGAAATAAGAAAAGCTTACTTCCCCCGTTTTTTAAAATCACAGCTTCTAGAAGGTTTACATGATTTGTTAAAAAACACAAGTATTTAGAAAATGTGTTTTATTTCATAAATGGAATCAACAAAGTATGCACATTCTACGTCATAACGACTTTCTATAGTTTGCGCATGCGTTTGGAAATAAGAAAAGCTTACTTCCCCCGTTTTTTAAAATAACAGCTTCTAGACGGTTTACATGGTTTCGTAAAAAACACCAGTTTTTAGAAAATGTGTTTTATTTCATAAATGGAATCAACAAAGTATGCACATTCTACTTCATAACGACTTTCTATAGTTTGCGCATGCGTCCGGAAATAAGAAAAGCTTACTTCCACCGTTTTTTAAAATCACAGCTTCTAGAAGGTTTACATGATTTCTTAAAAAACATGAGTTTTTAGAAAATGTGTTTTATTTCATAAATGGAATCAACAAAGTATGCACATTCTACGTCATAATGACTTTCTATAGTTTGCGTATTCGACCAGAAATAAGAAAAGCTTACTTCCACAGTTTTTTTAAATCATAGCTTCTAGAATGTTTACATGGTTTCGTAAAAAACATGAGTTTTTAGAAAATGTGTTTTATTTCATAAATGGAATCTACAAAGTACGCACATTCTTCGTCATAACGACTTTCTATAGTTTGCGCATGCGTTTGGAAATAAGAAAAGCTTACTTCCCCCATTTTTTAAAATCACAGCTTCTAGAAGGTTTACATGATTTCTTAAAAAACACGAGTTTTTAGAAAATGTGTTTTATTTCATAAATGGAATCAACAAAGTATGCATATTCTATGTCATAACGACTTTCTATAGTCTGCGCATGCGTTTGGAAATAAGAAAAGCTTACTTCCCCCGTTTTTTAAAATCACAGCTTCTAGAAGGTTTACATGATTTCTTAAAAAACACGAGTTTTTAGAAAATGTGTTTTATTTCATAATTGGAAACAACAAAGTATGCACATTCTACGTCATAACGACTTTCTATAGTTTGCGCATGCGTCCGGAAATAAGAAAAGCTTACTTCCATCGCTTTTTAAAATCACAGCTTCTAGAAGGTTTACATGATTTCTTAAAAAACATGAGTTTTTAGAAAATGTGTTTTATTTCATAAATGGAATCAACAAAGTATGCACATTCTACACATAACTACTTTCTATAGTTTGCGCATTCGTCCGGAAATAAGAAAAGCTTACTTCCACCGTTTTTTAAAATCACAGCTTCTCGAAGATTTACATGATTTCTTAAAAAACACGAGTTTTTAGAAAATGTGTTTTATTTCATAAATGGAATCAACAAAGTATGCACATTCTACGTAATAACGACTTTCTATAGTTTCCGCATTCGACCAGAAATAAGAAAAGCTTACTTCCACCGTTTTTTAAAATCACAGCTTCTAGAAGGTTTACATGATTTCGTAACAAACACGAGTTTTTAGAAAATGTGTTTTATTTCATAAATGGAATCAACAAAGTATGCACATTCTACGTCATAAGGACTTTCTATAGTTTGCGCATGCGTCCGGAAATAAGAAAAGCTTACTTCCACCGTTTTTCAAAATCACAGCTTCTAGAAGGTTTACATGATTTCTTAAAAAACATGAGTTTTTAGAAAATGTGTTATATTTCATAAATGGAAACAACAAAGTATGCACATTCTACGTCATAACGACTTTCTATAGTTTGCGCATGTGTCCAGAAATAAGAAAAGCTTACTTCCACCGTTTTTTAAAATCACAGCTTGTAGAAGGTTTACATGATTTCTTAAAAAACACCAGTTTTTAGGAAATGTGTTTTATTTCATAACTGGAATCAACAAAGTATGCACATTCTACGTCATAACGACTTTCTATAGTTTGCGCATGCGTTTGGAAATAAGAAAAGCTTACTTCCACCATTTTTTAAAATCACAACTTCTAGAAGGTTTACATGATTTCGTAAAAAACACGATTTTTTTAGAAAATGTGATTTATTTCATAAATGGAATCTACAAAGTATGCACATTCTACGTCATAACGACTTTATATAGTTTGCGCATGCGTCAGGAAATAAGAAAAGCTTACTTCCCCCGTTTTTTAAAATAACAGCTTCTAGAAGGTTTACATAACTTTGTAAAAAACAAGAGTTTTTAGAAAATGTGTTTTATTTCATAAATGGAATCAACAAAGTATGCACATTCTACGTCATAACGACTTTCTATAGTTTGCGCATACGTTTGGAAATAAGAAAATCTTACTTCCTTCCTTTTTCAAAATCACAGCTTCTAGAAGGTTTACATGATTTCTTAAAAAAGACGAGTTTTTAGAAAATGTGTTTTATTTCATAAATGGAATCAACAAAGTATGCACATTCTACATCATAACGACTTTCTATAGTTTACGCATTCGTCCGGAAATGACAAAAGCTTACTTCCAACGTTTTTTAAAATCACAGCTTCTAGAAGGTTTACATGATTTCTTAAAAAACACGAGTTTTTAGAAAATGTGTTTTATTTCATAAATGGAATCAACAAAGTATGCACATTCTATGTCATAACGACTTTCTATAGTTTGCGCATGCGTTTGGAAATAAGAAAAGCTTACTTCCCCCGTTTTTTAAAATCACAGCTTCTAGAAGGTTTACATGATTTCTTAAAAAACATGAGTTTTTAGAAAATGTGTTTTATTTCATAAATGGAAACAACAAAGTATGCACATTCTACGTCATAACGACTTTCTATAGTTTGCGCATGCGTCCGGAAATAAGAAAAGCTTACTTCCATCGCTTTTTAAAATCACAGCTTCTAGAAGGTTTACATGATTTCTTAAAAAACACGAGTTTTTAGAAAATGTGTTTTATTTCATAAATGGAATCAACAAAGTATGCACATTCTACGTCATAACTACTTTCTATAGTTTGTGCATTCGTCCGGAAATAAGAAAAGCTTACTTCCACCGTTTTTTAAAATCACAGCTTCTAGAAGGTTTACATGATTTCTTAAAAAACACGAGTTTTTAGAAAATGTGTTTTATTTCATAAATGGAATCAACAAAGTATGCACATTCTACGTAATAACGACTTTCTATAGTTTCCGCATTCGACCAGAAATAAGAAAAGCTTACTTCCACCGTTTTTCAAAATCACAGCTTCTAGAAGGTTTACATGATTTCTTAAAAAACATGAGTTTTTAGAAAATGTGTTTTATTTCATAAATGGAAACAACAAAGTATGCACATTCTACGTCATAACGACTTTCTATAGTTTCCGCATGTGTCCGGAAATAAGAAAATCTTACTTCCACCGTTTTTTAAAATCACCGCTTGTAGAAGGTTTACATGATTTCTTAAAAAACACGAGTTTTTGGAAAATGTGTTTTATTTCAGAAATGGAATCAACAAAGTATGCACATTCTACGTCATAACGACTTTCTATAGTTTGCGCATGCGTTTGGAAATAAGAAAAGCTTACTTCCCCTGTTTTTTAAAATCACAGCTTCTAGAAGGTTTACATAACTTTGTAAAAAACACGAGTTTTTAGAAAATGTGTTTTATTTCATAAATGGAATCAACAAAGTATGCACATTCTACGTCATAACGACTTTCTATAGTTTGCACATGCGTCCGGAAATAAGAAAAGCTTACTTCCACCATTTTTTAAAATTGCAGCTTCTAGAAGGTTTACATGATTTCGTAAAAAACACGAGTTTTTAGAAAATGTGTTTTATTTCATAAATGGAATCTACAAAGTATGCACATTCTACGTCATAACGACTTTCTATAGTTTGCGCATGCGTCCGGAAATAAGAAAAGCTTACTTCCCCCGTTTTTTAAAATCACAGCTTCTAGAAGGTTTACATGATTTCTTAAAAAACACGAGTTTTTAGAAAATGTGTTTTATTTCATAAATGGAATCAATAAAGTATGCACATTCTATGTCATAGCGACTTTCTATAGTTTGCGCATGCGTCCGGAAATAAGAAAAGCTTACTTCCCCTGTTTTTTAAAATCACAGCTTCTAGAAGGTTTACATGATTTCTTAAAAAACATGAGTTTTTAGAAATTGTGATTTATTTCATAAATGGAATCAACAAAGTATGCACATTCTACGTCATAACGACTTTGTATAGTTTGCGCATGCGTTTGGAAATAAGAAAAGCTTACTTCCCCCGTTTTTTAAAATCACAGCTTCTAGAAGGTTTACAAGATTTGTTGAAAACCACGAATTTTTAGAAAATGTGTTTTATAAATGGAATCAACAAAGTATGCACATTCTACGTCATAACGACTTTTTATAGTTTGCGAATTCGTCCGGAAATAAGAAAAGCTTACTTCCACCATTTTTTAAAATCACAACTTCTAGAAGGTTTACATGATTCCTTAAAAAACACAAGTTTTTAGAAAATGTATTTTATTTCATAAATGGAAAGAACAAATTATGCACATTCTACGTCATAACGACTTTCTATAGTTTGCGCATGCGTCCAGAAATAAGAAAAGCTTACTTCCACCATTTTTAAAAATCACAGCTTCTACAAGGTTTACATGATTTCTTAAAAAACACGAGTTTTTAGAAAATGTGTTTTATTTCATAAATCGAATCAACAAAGTATGCACATCCTATGTCATAATGACTTTCTATAGTTTGTGAATGCGTCCGGAAATAAGAAAAGCTTACTTCCACCGTTTTTTAAAATCACAGCTTCTAGAAGGTTTACATGATTTCGTAAACAACACGAGTTTTTAGAAAATGTGTTTTATTTCATAAATGGAATCAACAAAGTATGCGCATTCTACGTCATAATGACTTTCTATAGTTTGCGCATGCGTCCGGAAATAAGAAAAGCTTACTTCCCCCGTTTTTTAAAATCACAGCTTCTAGAAGGTTTACATGATTTCTTAAAAAACACGAGTTTTTAGAAAATGTGTTTTATTTGATAAATGGAATCAACAAAGTATGCACATTCTACGTCATAACGAATTTCTATAGTTTGCGCATGCGTTTGGGAATAAGAAAATCTTACTTCCCCTGTTTTTTAAAATCACAGATTCTAGAAGGTTTACATGATTTGTTAAAAAACACAAGTTTTTAGAAAATGTGTTTTATTTCGTAAATGGAATCAACAAAGTATGCACATTCTACGTCATAACGACTTTCTATAGTTTGCGAATGCATCCGGAAATAAGAAAAGCTTACTTCCACTGTTTTTTAAAATCACAGCTTCTAGAAAGTTTACATGATTTCGTAAAAAACACGAGTTTTTAGAAAATGTGTTTTATTTCATAAATGGAAGCAACAAAGTATGCGCATTGTACGCCATAACGAATTTCTATAGTTTGCGCATGCGTCTGGAAATAAGAAAAGTTTACTTCCCCCTTTTTTTAAAATCACAGCTTCTAGAAGGTTTACATGATTTCTTAAAAAACACGAGTTTTTATAAAATGTGTTTTATTTCATAAATGGAATCAACAAAGTATGCACATTCTACGTCATAACGAATTTCTATAGTTTGCGCATTCGTCCGGAAATAAGAAAAGCTTACTTCCACCGTTTTTTAAAATTACAGCTTCTAGAAGGTTTACATGATTTCTTAAAAAACACGAGTTTTTAGAAAATGTGTTTTATTTCATAAATGGAATCAACAAAGTATGCACATTTTACGTCATAAGGACTTTCTATAGTTTGCGCATACGTTTGGAAATAAGAAAAGCTTACTTCCCCCGTTTTTTAAAATCACAGCTTCTAGAAGCTTTACATGATTTCTTAAAAAACATGAGTTTTTAGAAAATGTGTTTTATTTAAGAAATGGAATCAACAAAGTATGCACATTCTACATCATAAGGACTTTCTATAGTTTGCGCATGCGTCCGAAAATAAGAAAAGCTCACTTCCACCGTTTTTTAAAATCACAGCTTCTAGAAGGTTTACATGATTTCTTAACAAATACGAGTTTTTAGAAAATGTGTTTTATTTCATAAATGAAATCAACAAAGTATGCACATTCTACGTCATAACGACTTTCTATAGTTTGTGCATTCGTCCGGAAATAAGAAAAGCTTACTTCCACCGTTTTTTAAAATCACAGCTTCTAGAAGCTTTACATGATTTCTTAAAAAACACGAGTTTTTAGAAAATGTGTTTTATTTCATAAATGGAATCAACAAAGTATGCACATTCTATGTCATAGCGACTTTCTATAGTTTGCGCATGCATCCGGAAATAAGAAAAGCTTACTTCCCCCGTTTTTTAAAATCACAGCTTCTAGAAGGTTTACATGATTTCTTAAAAAACATGAGTTTTTAGAAAATTTGTTTTATTTCATAAATGGAATCAACAAAGTATGCACATTCTACGTCATAACGACTTTCTTTAGTTTGCGCATGCGTCCGGAAACAAGAAAAGCTTACTTCCCCCGTTTTTTAAAATCACAGCTTCTAGAAGGTTTACACGATTTCTTAAAAAACATGAGTTTTTAGAAAATGTGTTTTATTTCATAAATGGAATCAACAAAGTATGCACATTCTACATCATAACGACTTTCTATAGTTTGCGCATGCGTCCAGAAATAAGAAAAGCTAACTTCCACCGTTTTTTAAAATCACAGCTTCTAGAAGGTTTACATGATTTCTTAAAAAATACGAGTTTTTAGAAAATGTGTTTTATTTCATAAATGGAATCAACAAAGTATGCACATTCTACGTCATAACTACTTTCTATAGTTTGTGCATTCGTCCGGAAATAAGAAAAGCTTACTTCCACCGTTTTTTAAAATCACAGCTTCTAGAAGGTTTACATGATTTCTTAAAAAACACGAGTTTTTAGAAAATGTGTTTTATTTCATAAATGGAATCAACAAAGTATGCACATTCTACGTAATAACGACTTTCTATAGTTTCCGCATTCGACCAGAAATAAGAAAAGCTTACTTCCACCGTTTTTTAAAATCATAGCTTCTAGAAGGTTTACATGATTTCGTAAAAAACACGAGTTTTTAGAAAATGTGTTTTATTTCATAAATGGAATCAACAAAGTATGCACATTCTACGTCATAAGGACTTTCTATAGTTTGCGTATGCGTCCGGAAATAAGAAAAGCTTACTTCCACCGTTTTTCAAAATCACAGCTTCTAGAAGGTTTACATGATTTCTTAAAAAACATGAGTTTTTAGAAAATTTGTTTTATTTCATAAATGGAAACAACAAAGTATGCACATTCTACGTCATAACGACTTTCTATAGTTTCCGCATGTGTCCGGAAATAAGAAAATCTTACTTCCACCGTTTTTTAAAATCACAGCTTGTAGAAGGTTTACATGATTTCTTAAAAAACACGAGTTTTTAGAAAATGTGTTTTATTTCATAAATGGAATCAACAAAGTATGCACATTCTACATCATAACGACTTTCTATAGTTTGCGCATGCGTTTGGAAATAAGAAAAGGTTACTTCCATCATTTTTTAAAATCACAGCTTCTAGAAGGTTTACATGATTTCGTAAAAAACACGAATATTTTAGAAAATGTGATTTATTTCATAAATGGAATCTACAAACTATGCACATTCTATGTCATAACGACTTTATATAGTTTGCGCATGCGTCAGGAAATAAGAAAAGCTTACTTCCCCTGTTTTTTAAAATGACAGCTTCTAGAAGGTTTACATAACTTTGTAAAAAACACGAGTTTTTAGAAAATGTGTTTTATTTCATAAATGGAATCAACAAAGTATGCACATTCTACGTCATAACGACTTTCTATAGTTTGCACATGCGTCCGGAAATAAGAAAAGCTTACTTCCACCATTTTTTAAAATTGCAGCTTCTAGAAGGTTTACATGATTTCATAAAAAACATGAGTTCTTAGAAAATTTGTTTTATTTCATAAATGGAATCTACAAAGTATGCACATTCTACGTCATAACGACTTTCTATAGTTTGCGCATGCGTCCGGAAATAAGAAAAGCTTACTTCCCCCGTTTTTTAAAATCACAGCTTCTAGAAGATTTACATGATTTCTTAAAAAACACGAGTTTTTAGAAAATGTGTTTTATTTCATAAATGGAATCAACAAAGTATGCACATTCTATGTCATAGCGACTTTCTATAGTTTGCGCATGCATCCGGAAATAAGAAAAGCTTACTTCCCCCGTTTTTTTCATTACAGCTTCTAGAAGGTTTACATGATTTCTTAAAAAACATGAGTTTTTAGAAAATGTGTTTTATTTCATAAATGGAATCAACAAAGTATGCACATTCTACGTCATAACGACTTTGTATAGGTTGCGCATGCGTTTGGAAATAAGAAAAGCTTACTTCCCCCGTTTTTTAAAATCACAGCTTCTAGAAGGTTTACAGGATTTGTTAAAAACCACGAGTTTTTAGAAAATGTGTTTTATAAATGGAATCAACAAAGTATGCACATTCTACGTCATAACGACTTTCTATAGTTTGCGCATGCATTTGGAAATAAGAAAAGCTTACTTCCCCCGTTTTTTAAAATCACAGCTTCTAGAAGCTTTACGTGATTTCTTAAAAAACACGAGTTGTTAGAAAATTTGTTTTATTTCATAAACGGAATCAACAAAGTATGCACATTCTACGTCATAACGACTTTTTATAGTTTGCGAATTCGTCCGGAAATAAGAAAAGCTTACTTCCACCATTTTTTAAAATCACAGCTTCTAGAAGGTTTACATGATTTCTTAAAAAACACAAGTTTTTAGAAAATGTATTTTATTTCATAAATGGAAAGAACAAATTATGCACATTGTACGTCATATCGACTTTCTATAGTTTGCGCATGCATCCGGAAATAAGAAAAGCTTACTTCCACCGTTTTTAAAAATCACAGCTTCTAGAAGGTTTACATGATTTCTTAAAAAACACGAGTTTTTAGAAAATGTGTTTTATTTCATAAATTGAATCAACAAAGTATGCACATTCTATGTCATAATGACTTTCTATAGTTTGTGAATGCGTCCGGAAATAAGAAAAGCTTACTTCCACCGTTTTTTAAAATCACAGCTTCTAGAAGGTTTACATGATTTCGTAAACAACACGAGTTTTTAGAAAATGTGTTTTATTTCATAAATGGAATCAACAAAGAATGCGCATTCTACGTCATAATGACTTTCTATAGTTTGCGCATGCGTCCGGAAATAAGAAAAGCTTACTTCCCCCGTTTTTTAAAATCACAGCTTCTAGAAGGTTTACATGATTTCTTAAAAAACACGAGTTTTTAGAAAATGTGTTTTATTTGATAAATGGAATCAACAAAGTATGCACATTCTACGTCATAACGAATTTCTATAGTTTGCGCATGCGTTTGGGAATAAGAAAAGCTTACTTCCCCCGTTTTTTAAAATCACAGATTCTAGAAGGTTTACATGATTTGTTAAAAAACACGAGTTTTTAGAAAATGTGTTTTATTTCATAAATGGAATCAACAAAGTATGCACATTCTACGTCATAACGACTTTCTATAGTTTGCGAATGCATCCGGAAATAAGAAAAGCTTACTTCCACCGTTTTTTAAAATCACAGCTTCTAGAAAGTTTACATGATTTCGTAAAAAACACGAGTTTTTAGAAAATGTGTTTTATTTCATAAATGGAAGCAACAAAGTATGCGCATTGTACGTCATAACGACTTTCTATAGTTTGCGCATGCGTCTGGAAATAAGAAAAGTTTACTTCCCCCTTTTTTTAAAATCAGAGCTTCTAGAAGGTTTACATGATTTCTTAAAAAACACGAGTTTTTATAAAATGTGTTTTATTTCATAAATGGAATCAACAAAGTATGCACATTCTACGTCATAACGAATTTCTATAGTTTGCGCATTCGTCCGGAAATAAGAAAAGCTTACTTCCACCGTTTTTTAAAATCACAGCTTCTAGAAGGTTTACATGATTTCTTAAAAAACACGAGTTTTTAGAAAATGTGTTTTATTTCATAAATGGAATCAACAAAGTATGCACATTTTACGTCATAACGACTTTCTATAGTTTGCGCATACGTTTGGAAATAAGAAAAGCTTACTTCCACCGTTTTTTAAAATCACAGCTTCTAGAAAGTTTACATGATTTCGTAAAAAACACGAGTTTTTAGAAAATGTGTTTTATTTCATAAATGGAAGCAACAAAGTATGCGCATTGTACGTCATAACGACTTTCTATAGTTTGCGCATGCGTCTGGAAATAAGAAAAGTTTACTTCCCCCTTTTTTTAAAATCAGAGCTTCTAGAAGGTTTACATGATTTCTTAAAAAACACGAGTTTTTATAAAATGTGTTTTATTTCATAAATGGAATCAACAAAGTATGCACATTCTACGTCATAACGAATTTCTATAGTTTGCGCATTCGTCCGGAAATAAGAAAAGCTTACTTCCACCGTTTTTTAAAATCACAGCTTCTAGAAGGTTTACATGATTTCTTAAAAAACACGAGTTTTTAGAAAATGTGTTTTATTTCATAAATGGAATCAACAAAGTATGCACATTTTACGTCATAACGACTTTCTATAGTTTGCGCATACGTTTGGAAATAAGAAAAGCTTACTTCCACCATTTTTTAAAATCACAGCTTCTAGAAGGTTTACATGATTTCGTAAAAAACACGAATATTTTAGAAAATGTGATTTATTTCATAAATGGAATCTACAAACTATGCACATTCTATGTCATAACAACTTTATATAGTTTGCGCATGCGTCAGGAAATAAGAAAAGCTTACTTCCCCTGTTTTTTAAAATGACAGCTTCTAGAAGGTTTACATAACTTTGTAAAAAACACGAGTTTTTATAAAATGTGTTTTATTTCATAAATGGAATCAACAAAGTATGCACATTCTACGTCATAACGACTTTCTATAGTTTGCACATGCGTCCGGAAATAAGAAAAGCTTACTTCCACCATTTTTTAAAATTGCAGCTTCTAGAAGGTTTACATGATTTCATAAAAAACACGAGTTCTTAGAAAATGTGTTTTATTTCATAAATGGAATCTACAAAGTATGCACATTCTACGTCATAACGACTTTCTATAGTTTGCGCATGCGTCCGGAAATAAGAAAAGCTTACTTCCCCCGTTTTTTAAAATCACAGCTTCTAGAAGATTTACATGATTTCTTAAAAAACACGAGTTTTTAGAAAATGTGTTTTATTTCATAAATGGAATCAACAAAGTATGCACATTCTACGTCATAACGACTTTCTATAGTTTGCTCATGCGTCCGGAAATAAGAAAAGCTTACTTCCCCCGTTTTTTAAAATCACAGCTTCTAGAAGGTTTACATGATTTCTTAAAAAACACGAGTTTTTAGAAAATGTGTTTTATTTCATAAATGGAATCAACAAAGTATGCACATTCTACATCATAATGACTTTCTATAGTTTGCATATTCGACCGGAAATAAGAAAAGCTTAGTTCCACAGTTTTTTTAAATCATAGCTTCTAGAATGTTTACATGGTTTCGTAAAAAACACGAGTTTTTAGAAAATGTGTTTTATTTCATAAATGGAATCTACAAAGTACGCACATTCTTCGTCATAACGACTTTCTATAGTTTGCGCATGCGTTTGGAAATAAGAAAAGCTTACTTCCCCCGTTTTTTAAAATCACAGCTTCTAGAAGGTTTACATGATTTGTTAAAAAACACAAGTATTTAGAAAATGTGTTTTATTTCATAAATGGAATCAACAAAGTATGCACATTCTACGTCATAACGACTTTCTATAGTTTGCGCATTCCTCCGGAAATAAGAAAAGCTTACTTCCACTGTTTTTTAAAATCACAGCTTCTAGAAGGTTTACATGATTTCGTAAAAAACATGAGTTTTTAGAAAATGTGTTTTATTTCATAAATGGAATCTACAAAGTATGCACATTCTACGTCATAACAAATTTCTATAGTTTGCGCATGCGTCCGGAAATAAGAAAAGCTGAGTTCCCCCGTTTTTTAAAATCACAGCTTCTAGAAGGTTTACATGATTTCTTAAAAAACACGAGTTTTTAGAAAATGTTTTTTATTTCATAAATGGAATCAACAAAGTATGCACATTCTATGTCATAGCTACTTTCTATAGTTTGCGCATGCGTCCGGAAATAAGAAAAGCTTACTTCCCCCGTTTTTTAAAATCACATCTTCTAGAAGGTTTACATGATTTCTTAAAAAACATTAGTTTTTAGAAAATATGTTTTATTTCATAAATGGAATCAACAAAGTATGCACATTCTACGTCATAACAACTTTCTATAGTTTGCGCATGCGTTTGGAAATAAGAAAAGCTTACTTCCCCCGTTTTTTAAAATCACAGCTTCTAGAAGGTTTACAGGATTTGTTAAAAAACACGAGTTTTTAGAAAATGTGTTTTATTTCATAAATGGAATCTACAAAGTATGCACATTCTACGTCATAATGACTTTCTATAGTTTGCGCATGCGTCCGGAAATAAGAAAAGCTTACTTCCCCCGTTTTTTAAAATCACAGCTTCTAGAAGGTTTACATGATTTCTTAAAAAACATGAGTTTTTAGAAAATGTGTTTTATTTCATAAATGGAATCAACAAATTATGCACATTCTATGTCATCGCTACTTTCTATAGTTTGCGCATGCGTCCGGAAATAAGAAAAGTTTACTTCCCCCGTTTTTTAAAATCACAGCTTCTAGAAGGTTTACATGATTTCGTAAAAAACATGAGTTTTTAGAAAATGTGTTCTATTTCATAAATGGAATCTACAAAGTATGCACATTGTACGTCATAACAACTTTCTATATTTTGCGCATGCGTCCGGAAATAAGAAAAGCTTACTTCCCCCATTTTTAAAATCACAGCTTCTAGAAGGTTTACATGATTTCTTAAAAAACACGAGTTTTTAGAAAATGTGTTTTATTTCATAAATGGAATCAACAAAGTATGCACATTCTACGTCATAACGACTTTCTATAGTTTGCGCATGCGTTTGGAAATAAGAAAAGCTTACTCCCCCCGTTTTTTAAAATCACAGCTTCTAGAAGGTTTACATGATTTCTTAAAAAACACGAGTTTTTAGAAAATGTGTTTTATTTCATAAATGGAATCAACAAAGTATGCACATTCTACGTCATAATGACTTTCTATAGTTTGCGCATTCGTCCGGAAATAAGAAAAGCTTACTTCCACGTTTTTTAAAATCACAGCTTCTAGAAGGTTTACATGATTTCGTAAAAAACACAAGTTTTTAGAAAATGTGCTTTATTTCAGAAATGGAATCTACAAAGTATGCACATTCTACGTCATAATGAATTTCTATAGTTTGCGCATGCGTCCAGAAATAAGAAAAGCTTACTTCCACCGTTTTTTAAAATCACAGCTTCTAGAAGGTTTACATGATTTCTTAAAAAACACGAGTTTTTAGAAAATGTGTTTTATTTCATAAATTGAATCAACAAAGTATGCACATTCTACGTCATAATGACTTTCTATAGTTTGCGTATTCGACCGGAAATAAGAAAAGCTTACTTCCACAGTTTTTTTAAATCATAGCTTCTAGAATGTTTACATGGTTTCGTAAAAAACATGAGTTTTTAGAAAATGTGTTTTATTTCATAAATGGAATCTATAAAGTACGCACATTCTTCGTCATAACGACTTTCTATAGTTTGCGCATGCGTTTGGAAATAAGAAAAGCTTACTTCCACCGTTTTTTAAAATCACAGCTTCTAGAAGGTTTACATGATTTCTTAAAAAACACGAGTTTTTAGAAAATGTGTTTTATTTCATAAATGGAATCAACAAAGTATGCACATTCTATGTCATAACGACTTTCTATAGTCTGCGCATGCGTTTGGAAATAAGAAAAGCTTACTTCCCCCGTTTTTTAAAATCACAGCTTCTAGAAGGTTTACATGATTTCTTAAAAAACACGAGTTTTTAGAAAATGTGTTTTATTTCATAAATGGAAACAACAAAGTATGCACATTCTACCGCATAACGACTTTCTATAGTTCGCGCATGCGTCCGGAAATAAGAAAAGCTTACTTCCATCGCTTTTTAAAATCACAGCTTCTAGAAGGTTTACATGATTTCTTAAAAAACACGAGTTTTTAGAAAATGTGTTTTATTTCATAAATGGAATCAACAAAGTATGCACATTCTACCCATAACTACTTTCTATAGTTTGCGCATTCGTCCGGAAATAAGAAAAGCTTACTTCCACAGTTTTTTAAAATCACAGCTTCTAGAAGATTTACATGATTTCTTAAAAAACACGAGTTTTTAGAAAATTTGTTTTATTTCATAAATGGAATCAACAAAGTATGCACATTCTACGTAATAACGACTTTCTATAGTTTCCGCATTCGACCAGAAATAAGAAAAGCTTACTTCCACCGTTTTTTAAAATCACAGCTTCTAGAAGGTTTACATGATTTCGTAAAAAACACGAGTTTTTAGAAAATGTGTTTTATTTCATAAATGGAATCAACAAAGTATGCACATTCTACGTCATAAGGACTTTCTATAGTTTGCGCATGCGTCCGGAAATAAGAAAAGCTTACTTCCACCATTTTTCAAAATCACAGCTTCTAGAAGGTTTACATGATTTCTTAAAAAACATGAGTTTTTAGAAAATGTGTTTTATTTCATAAATGGAAACAACAAAGTATGCACATTCTACGTCATAACGACTTTCTATAGTTTGCGCATGTGTCTGGAAATAAGAAAAGCTTACTTCCATCGTTTTTTAAAATCACAGCTTCTAGAAGGTTTACATGATTTCGTAAAAAACACCAGTTTTTAGAAAATGTGTTTTATTTTATAAATGGTATCTACAAAGTATGCACATTCTACCTCATAACGACTTTCTATAGTTTGCGCATGCGTCCGGAAATAAGAAAAGCTTACTTCCCCCGTTTTTTAAAATCACAGCTTCTAGAAGGTTTACATGATTTCTTAAAAAACATGAGTTTTTAGAAAATGTGTTTTATTTCATAAATGGAATCAACAAAGTATGCACATTCTACGTCATAACGACTTTGTATAGTTTGCGCATGCGTTTGGAAATAAGAAAAGCTTACTTCCCCCGTTTTTTAAAATCACAGCTTCTAGAAGGTTTACAGGATTTGTTAAAAACCACGAGTTTTTAGAAAATGTGTTTTATAAATGGAATCAACAAAGTATGCACATTCTACGTCATAACGACTTTCTATAGTTTGCGCATGCGTTTGGAAATAAGAAAAGCTTACTTCCCCCGTTTTTTTAAAATCACAGCTTCTAGAAGCTTTACGTGATTTCTTAAAAAACACGAGTTGTTAGAAAATTTGTTTTATTTCATAAACGGAATCAACAAAGTATGCACATTCTACGTCATAACGACTTTTTATAGTTTGCGAATTCGTTCGGAAATAAGAAAAGCTTACTTCCACCATTTTTTAAAATCACAGCTTCTAGAAGGTTTACATGATTTCTTCAAAAACACAAGTTTTTAGAAAATGTATTTTAATTCATAAATCGAAAGAACAAATTATGCACATTCTACGTCATAATGACTTTCTATAGTTTGCGCATGCGTCCGGAAATAAGAAAAGCTTACTTCCACCGTTTTTAAAAATCACAGCTTCTAGAAGGTTTACATGATTTCTTAAAAAACACGAGTTTTTAGAAAATGTGTTTTATTTCATAAATGTTTTCTACAACGTATGCACATTCTACGTCATAATGACTTTCTATAGTTTGTGAAAGCGTCCGGAAATAAGAAAAGCTTACTTCCACCGTTTTTTAAAATCACAGCTTCTAGAAGGTTTACATGATTTCGTAAACAACACGAGTTTTTAGAAAATGTGTTTTATTTCATAAATGGAATCAACAAAGTATGCGCATTCTACGTCATAATGACTTTCTATAGTTTGCGCATGCGTCCGGAAATAAGAAAAGCTTACTTCCCCCGTTTTTTAAAATCACAGCTTCTAGAAGGTTTACATGATTTCTTAAAAAATACGAGTTTTTAGAAAATGTGTTTTATTTGATAAATGGAATCAACAAAGTATGCACATTCTACGTCATAACGAATTTCTATAGTTTGCGCATGCGTTTGGGAATAAGAAAAGCTTACTTCCCCCGTTTTTTAAAATCACAGATTCTAGAAGGTTTACATGATTTGTTAAAAAACACGAGTTTTTAGAAAATGTGTTTTATTTCATAAATGGAATCAACAAAGTATGCACATTCTACGTCATAACGACTTTCTATAGTTTGCGAATGCATCCGGAAATAAGAAAAGCTTACTTCCACCGTTTTTTAAAATCACAGCTTCTAGAAAGTTTACATGATTTCGTAAAAAACACGAGTTTTTAGAAAATGTGTTTTATTTCATAAATGGAAGCAACAAAGTATGCGCATTGTACGTCATAACGACTTTCTATAGTTTGCGCATGCGTCTGGAAATAAAAAAAGTTTACTTCCCCCTTTTTTTAAAATCACAGCTTCTAGAAGGTTTACATGATTTCTTAAAAAACACGAGTTTTTATAAAATGTGTTTTATTTCATAAATGGAATCAACAAAGTATGCACATATTACGTCATAACGAATTTCTATAGTTTGCGCATTCATCCGGAAATAAGAAAAGCTTACTTCCACCGTTTTTTAAAATCACAGCTTCTAGAAGGTTTACATAATTTCTTAAAAAACACGAGTTTTTAGAAAATGTGTTTTATTTCATAAATGGAATCAACAAAGTATGCACATTTTACGTCATAACGACTTTCTATAGTTTGTGCATACGTTTGGAAATAAGAAAAGCTTACTTCCCCCGTTTTTTAAAATCACAGCTTCTAGAAGCTTTACATGATTTCTTAAAAAACATGAGTGTTTAGAAAATGTGTTTTATTTCATAAATGGAATCAACAAAGTATGCACATTCTACATCATAACGACTTTCTATAGTTTGCGCATGCGTCCGGAAATAAGAAAAGCTCACTTCCACCGTTTTTTAAAATCACGGCTTCTAGAAGGTTTACATGATTTCCTAAAAAATACGAGTTTTTAGAAAATGTGTTTTATTTCATAAATGGAATCAACAAAGTATGCACATTCTACGTCATAACGACTTTCTATAGTTTGCGCATTCCTCCGGAAATAAGAAAAGCTTACTTCCACTGTTTTTTAAAATCACAGCTTCTAGAAGGTTTACATGATTTCGTAAAAAACACGAGTTTTTCGAAAATGTGTTTTATTTCATAAATGGAATCTACAAAGTATGCACATTCTACGTCATAACGACTTTCTATAGTTTGCTCATGCGTCCGGAAATAAGAAAAGCTTACTTCCCCCGTTTTTTAAAATCACAGCTTCTAGAAGGTTTACATGATTTCTTAAAAAACACGAGTTTTTAGAAAATGTGTTTTATTTCATAAATGGAATAAAAAAAGTATGCACATTCTACATCATAATGACTTTCTATAGTTTGCATATTCGACCGGAAATAAGAAAAGCTTACTTCCACAGTTTTTTTAAATCATAGCTTCTAGAATGTTTACATGGTTTCGTAAAAAACACGAGTTTTTAGAAAATGTGTTTTATTTCATAAATGGAATCTACAAAGTACGCACATTCTTCGTCATAACGACTTTCTATAGTTTGCGCATGCGTTTGGAAATAAGAAAAGCTTACTTCCCCCATTTTTTAAAATCACAGCTTCTAGAAGGTTTACATGATTTGTTAAAAAACACAAGTATTTAGAAAATGTGTTTTATTTCATAAATGGAATCAACAAAGTATGCACATTCTACGTCATAACGACTTTCTATAGTTTGCGCATTCCTCCGGAAATAAGAAAAGCTTACTTCCACTGTTTTTCAAAATCACAGCTTCTAGAAGGTTTACATGATTTCGTAAACAAAATGAGTTTTTAGAAAATGTGTTTTATTTCATAAATGGAATCTACAAAGTATGCACATTCTACGTCATAACAACTTTCTATAGTTTGCGCATGCGTCCGGAAATAAGAAAAGCTTACTTCCCCCGTTTTTTAAAATCACAGCTTCTAGAAGGTTTACATGATTTCTTAAAAAACACGAGTTTTTAGAAAATGTGTTTTATTTCATAAATGGAATCAACAAAGTATGAACATTCTATGTCATAGCTACTTTCTATAGTTTGCGCATACGTCCGGAAATAAGAAAAGCTTACTTCCCCCGTTTTTTAAAATCACAGCTTCTAGAAGGTTTACATGATTTCTTAAAAAACATTAGTTTTTAGAAAATATGTTTTATTTCATAAATGGAATCAACAAAGTATGCACATTCTACGTCATAACGACTTTCTATAGTTTGCACATGCGTTTGGAAATAAGAAAAGCTTACTTCCCCCGTTTTTTAAAATCACAGCTTCTAGAAGGTTTACAGGATTTGTTAAAAAACACGAGTTTTTAGAAAATGTGTTTTATTTCATAAATGGAATCTACAAAGTATGCACATTCTACGTCATAATGACTTTCTATAGTTTGCGCATGCGTCCGGAAATAAGAAAAGCTTACTTCCCCCCGTTTTTTAAAATCACAGCTTCTAGAAGGTTTACATGATTTGTTAAAAAACACGAGTTTTTAGAAAATGTGCTTTATTTCATAAATGGAATCTACAAAGTATGAACATTCTATGTCATAACAACTTTCTATAGTTTGCGCATGCGTCCGGAAATAAGAAAAGCTTACTTCCCCCGTTTTTTAAAATCACAGCTTCTAGAAGGTTTACATGATTTCTTAAAAAACATGAGTTTTTAGAAAATGTGTTTTATTTCATAAATGGAATCAACAAAGTATGCACATTCTACGTCATAACGACTTTTATATTTTGCGCATGCGTCCGGAAATAAGAAAAGCTTACTTCCCCCATTTTGTAAAATCACAGCTTCTAGAAGGTTTTCATGATTTCTTAAAAAACACGAGTTTTTAGAAAATGTGTTTTATAAATGGAATCAACAAAGTATGCACATTCTACGTCATATCGACTTTCTATAGTTTGCGCATGCGTTTGGAAATAAGAAAAGCTTACTTCCCCCGTTTTTTAAAATCACAGCTTCAAGAAGCTTTACGTGATTTCTTAAAAAACACGAGTTGTTAGAAAATGTGTTTTATTTCATAAACGGAATCAACAAAGTATGCACATTCTACGTCGTAACGACTTTTTATAGTTTGCGCATTCGTCCGGAAATAAGAAAAGCTTACTTCCACCATTTTTTAAAATCACAGCTTCTAGAAGGTTTACATGATTTCTTAAAAAACACGAGTTTTTAGAAAATGTGTTTTATTTCATAAATCGAATCAACAAAGTATGCACATTCTACGTCATAACGACTTTCTATAGTTTGTGAATGCGTCCGGAGATAAGAAAAGCTTACTTCCCCCATTTTGTAAAATCACAGCTTCTAGAAGGTTTTCATGATTTCTTAAAAAACACGAGTTTTTAGAAAATGTGTTTTATAAATGGAATCAACAAAGTATGCACATTCTACGTCATATCGACTTTCTATAGTTTGCGCATGCGTTTGGAAATAAGAAAAGCTTACTTCCCCCGTTTTTTAAAATCACAGCTTCAAGAAGCTTTACGTGATTTCTTAAAAAACACGAGTTGTTAGAAAATGTGTTTTATTTCATAAACGGAATCAACAAAGTATGCACATTCTACGTCGTAACGACTTTTTATAGTTTGCGCATTCGTCCGGAAATAAGAAAAGCTTACTTCCACCATTTTTTAAAATCACAGCTTCTAGAAGGTTTACATGATTTCTTAAAAAACACGAGTTTTTAGAAAATGTGTTTTATTTCATAAATCGAATCAACAAAGTATGCACATTCTACGTCATAACGACTTTCTATAGTTTGTGAATGCGTCCGGAGATAAGAAAAGCTTACTTCCCCCATTTTTTAAAATCGCAGCTTCTAGAAGGTTTACATGATTTCGTAAACAACACGAGTTTTTAGAAAATGTGTTTTATTTCATAAATGGAATCAACAAAGTATGCGCATTCTACGTCATAATGACTTTCTATAGTTTGCGCATGCGTCCAGAAATAAGAAAAGCTTACTTCCACCGTTTTTTAAAATCACAGCTTCTAGAAGGTTTACAGGATTTGTTAAAAAACACGAGTTTTTAGAAAATGTGTTTTATTTCATAAATGGAATCAACAAAGTATGCACATTCTACGTCATAACGACTTTTATATTTTGCGCATGCGTCCGGAAATAAGAAAAGCTTACTTCCCCCATTTTGTAAAATCACAGCTTCTAGAAGGTTTTCATGATTTCTTAAAAAACACGAATTTTTTAGAAAATGTGTTTTATTTCATAAATGGAATCTACAAAGTATGAACATTCTACGTCATAACAACTTTCTATAGTTTGCGCATGCATCCGGAAATAAGAAAAGCTTACTTCCCCCATTTTTTAAAATCACAGCTTCTAGAAGGTTTACAGGATTTGTTAAAAAACACGAGTTTTTAGAAAATGTGTTTTATTTCATAAATGGAATCAACAAAGTATGCACATTCTAGATCATAACGACTTTTATATTTTGCGCATGCGTCCGGAAATAAGAAAAGCTTACTTCCCCCATTTTGTAAAATCACAGCTTCTAGAAGGTTTTCATGATTTCTTAAAAAACACGAGTTTTTAGAAAATGTGTTTTATAAATGGAATCAACAAAGTATGCACATTCTACGTCATATCGACTTTCTATAGTTTGCGCATGCGTTTGGAAATAAGAAAAGCTTACTTCCCCCGTTTTTTAAAATCACAGCTTCAAGAAGCTTTACGTGATTTCTTAAAAAACACGAGTTGTTAGAAAATGTGTTTGATTTCATAAACGGAATCAACAAAGTATGCACATTCTACGTCGTAACGACTTTTTATAGTTTGCGCATTCGTCCGGAAATAAGAAAAGCTTACTTCCACCATTTTTTAAAATCACAGCTTCTAGAAGGTTTACATGATTTCTTAAAAAACACGAGTTTTTAGAAAATGTGTTTTATTTCATAAATCGAATCAACAAAGTATGCACATTCTACGTCATAACGACTTTCTATAGTTTGTGAATGCGTCCGGAGATAAGAAAAGCTTACTTCCCCCGTTTTTTAAAATCGCAGCTTCTAGAAGGTTTACATGATTTCGTAAACAACACGAGTTTTTAGAAAATGTGTTTTATTTCATAAATGGAATCAACAAAGTATGCGCATTCTACGTCATAATGACTTTCTATAGTTTGCGCATGCGTCCGGAAATAAGAAAAGCTTACTTCCCCCGTTTTTTAAAATCACAGCTTCTAGAAGGTTTACATGATTTCTTAAAAAACACGAGTTTTTAGAAAATGTGTTTTATTTGATAAATGGAATCAACAAAGTATGCACATTCTACGTCATAACGACTTTCTATAGTTTGCGCATTCGTTTGGGAATAAAAAAAGCTTACTTCCCCCGTTTTTTAAAATCACAGATTCTAGAAGGTTTACATGATTTGTTAAAAAAAACGAGTTTTTGGAAAATGTGTTTTATTTCATAAATGGAATCAACAAAGTATGCACATTCTACGTCATAACGACTTTCTATAGTTTGCGAAGGCGTCCGGAAATAAGAAAACTTACTTCCACCGTTTTTTAAAATCACAGCTTCTAGAAAGTTTACATGATTTTGTAAAAAACACGAGTTTTTAGAAAATGTGTTTTATTTCATAAATGGAATCAACAAAGTATGCACATTCTACGTCATAACGAATTTCTATAGTTTGCGCATTCGTCCAGAAATAAGAAAAGCTTACTTCCACCGTTTTTTAAAATCACAGCTTCTAGAAGGTTTACATGATTTCTTAAAAAACACGAGTTTTTAGAAAATGTGTTTTATTTCATAAATGGAATCAACAAAGTATGCACATTTTACGTCATAACGACTTTCTATAGTTTGCGCATACGTTTGGAAATAAGAAAAGCTTACTTCCCCCGTTTTTTAAAATCACAGCTTCTAGAAGGTTTACATGATTTCTTAAAAAACACAAGTTTTTAGAAAATGTGTTTTATTTCATAAATGGAATCAACAAAGTATGCACATTCTACATCATAACGACTTTCTATAGTTTGCGCATGCGTTTGGAAATAAGAAAAGCTTACTTCCCCAGTTTTTTAAAATCACGGCTTCTAGAAGGTTTACATGATTTCGTAAAAAACATGAGTTTTTAGAAAATGTGTTTTATTTCATAAATGGAATCAACAAAGTATCCACATTCTGCGTCATAACGACTTTCTATAGTTTGCGGATGCGTTTGGAAATTAGAAAAGCTTACTTCCCCCGTTTTTTAAAATCACAGCTTCTAGAAGGTTTACATAATTTCTTAAAAAACACGAGTTTTTAGAAAATGTGTTTTATTTCATAAATGGAATCCACAAACTATGCACATTCTATGTCATAACAACTTTCTATAGTTTGCGCATTCGTCCGGAAATAAGAGAAGCTTACTTCCCCGTTTTTTAAAATCAGAGCTTCTAGAAGGTTTACATTATTTCGTAAAAATCACGAGTTTTTAGAAAATGTGTTTTATTTCATAAATGGAATCAACAAAGAATGCACATTCTGTGTCATAACGACTTTCTATACTTTTCGCATGCGTTTGGAAATAAGAAAAGCTTACTTCCCCCGTTTTTTAAAATCACAGCTTCTAGAAGATTTACATGATTTCTTAAAAAACACGAGTTTTTAGAAAATGTGTTTTATTTCATAAATGGAATCAACAAAGTATGCAAATTCTACGTAATAACGACTTTCTATAGTTTGCGCATTTGACTGGAAATAAGAAAAGCTTACTTCGACCGTTTTTTAAAATCACAGCTTCTAGAAGGTTTACATGATTTCGTAAAAAACATGAGTTTTTAGAAAATCTATTTTATTTCATAAATGGAATTAACAAAGTATGCACATTCTACGTCATAGGGACTTTCTATAATTTGCGCATGCGTCCGGTAATAACAAAAGCTTACTTCCACCGCTTTTCAAAATCACAGCTTCTAGAAGGTTTACATGATTTCTTAAAAAACACGAGTTTTTAGAAAATATGTTTTATTTCATAAATGGAATCAACAAAGTATGCACATTCTACTTCATAACGACTTTCTATAGTTTGCGCATGCGTTTGTAAATAAGAAAAGCTTACTTCCCTCATTTTTTAAAATCACAGCTTCTAGAAGGTTTACATGATTTCGCAAAAAACACGAGTTTTTAGAAGATGTGTTTTATTTCATAAATGGAATCAACAAAGTATGCACATTCTACGTCATAAGGAATTTCTATAGTTTGCACATGCGTCCGGAAATAAGAAAAGCTTACTTCCACCGTTTTTCAAAATCACAGCTTCTAGAAGGTTTACATGATTTCTTAAAAAACACGAGTTTTTAGAAGATGTGTTTTATTTCATAAATGGAATCAATAAAGTATCCACATTCTACGTCATAACGACTTTCTATAGTTTGTGCATGCGTTTGGAAATAAGAAAAACTTACTTCCCCCGTTTTTTAAAATCATAGCTTCTAGAAGGTTTACATGATTTCTTAAAAAACACGAGTTTTTAGAAAATGTGTTTTATTTCATAAATGGAATCAACAAAGTATGCACATTCTACGTAATAACGACTTTCTATAGTTTGCGCATGCGTTTGGAAATAAGAAAAGCTTACTTCCCCCGTTTTTTAAAATCGCAGCTTCTAGAAGGTTTACATGATTTCGTAAAAAACACGAGTTTTTAGAAAATGTGTTTTATTTCATAAAAGGATTCAACAAAGTATGCACATTCTACGTCATAACGACTTTCTATAGTTTGCGCATTCATCCGGAAATAAGAAAAGCTTACTTCCACCGTTTTTAAAATCACAGCTTCTAGAAGGTTTACATGATTTCGTAAAAAACACGAGTTTTTAGAAAATGTGTTTTATTTCATAAATGGAATCTACAAACTATGCACATTTTACGTCATAACGACTTTCTATAGTTTGCGCATTCGTCTGGAAATAAGAAAAGCTTACTTCCACCGTTTTTTAAAATCACAGCTTCTAGAAGGTTTACATGATTTCGTAAAAAACACGATTTTTTAGAAAATGTGTTTTATTTCATAAATGGAATCTACAAAGTATGCACATTCTACGTCATAACGATTTTATATAGTTTGCTCATGCCTCCGGAAATAAGAAAAGCTTACTTCCATCATTTTTTAAAATCAAAGCTTCTAGAAGGTTTGCATGATTTCTTAAAAAACACGAGTTTTTAGAAAATGTGTTTTATTAAATAAATGGAATTAACAAAGTATGCACATTCGACGTCATAATGACTTTCTATAGTTTGCGCATGCGTTTCGAAATTAGAAAAGCTTACTTCCCCCGTTTTTTAAAATCACAGCTTCTAGAAGGTTTACATGATTTCTTAAAAAACACGAGTTTTTAGAAAATGTGTTTTATTTCATAAATGGAATCAACAAAGTATGCACATTCTATGTCATAGCGAGTTTCTATAGTTTGCGCATGCGTTTAGAAATAAGAAAAGCTTACTTCCACCGTTTTTTAAAATCACAGCTTCTAGAAGGTTCACATGATTTCTTAAAAAACACGAGTTTTTAGAAAATGTGTTTTATTTCATAAATGGAATCAACAAAGTATGCACATTCTACGTCATAACGACTTTCTATAGTTTGCGCATGCGTTTGGAAATAAGAAAAGCTTACTTCCCCCGTTTTTTAAAATCACAGCTTCTAGAAGGTTTACATGGTTTCTTAAAAAACAAGAGTTTTTAGAAAATGTGTTTTATTTCATAAATGGAATCAACAATGTATGCACATTCTTCATCATAACGACTTTCTATAGTTTGTTCATGCGTCCGGAAATAAGAAAAGCTTACTTCCACCGTTTTTTAAAATCACAGCTTCTAGAAGGTTGACATGATTTCTAAAAAAACACGAGTTTTTAGAAAATGTGTTTTATTTCATAAATGGAATCAACAAAGTATGCACATTCTACGTCATAACGACATTCTATAGTTTGCGCATTCGTCCGGAAATAAGAAAAGCTGACTTCCACCGTTTTTTAAAATCACAGCTACTAGAAGGTTTACATGATTTCGTAAAAAACATGAGTTTTTAGAAAATGTGTTTTATTTCATAAATGGAATCTACAAAGTAGAGACATTCTATGTCATAACGACTTTCTATAGTTTGTGCATGCGTCCGGAAATAAGAAAAGCTTACTTCCCCCGTTTTTTAAAATTACAGCTTCTAGAAGGTTTATATGATTTCTTAAAAAACACGAGTTTTTAGAAAATGTGTTTTATTTCTTAAATGGAATCAAAAAAGTATGCAGATTCTATGTCATAACGACTTTCTATAGTTTGCGCATGCGTTTGGAAATAAGAAAAGCTTACTTCCCCCATTTTTTAAAATCACAGCTTCTAGAAGGTTTACATGATTTCTTAAAAAACATGAGTTTTTAGAAAATGTGTTTTATTTCATAAATGGAATCGACAAAGTATGCACATTCTACGTCATAATGAATTTCTATAGTTTGCCCATTCGTCCGGAAATAAGAAAAGCTTACTTCCACCGTTTTTTAAAATCACAGCTTCTAGAAGGTTTACATGATTTGGTAAAAAACACGAGTTTTTAGAAAATGTGTTTTATTTCATAAATTGAATCAACAAAGTATGCACATTCTACGTCATAACGACTTTCTATAGTTTGCGCATGCGTTAGGAAATAAGAAAAGCTTACTTCCCCCGTTTTTTAAAATCACAGCTTCTAGAAGGTTTACATGCTTTCTTAAAAAACACGAGTTTTTAGAAAATGTGTTTTATTTCATAAATGGAATCAACAATGTATGCACATTCTACGTCATAACAACTTTCTATAGTTTCTGCATGCATCCGGAAATAACAAAAGCTTACTTCCACCGTTTTTTAAAATCGCAGCTTCTAGAAGGTTTACATGATTTCTTAAAAAACACGAGTTTTTAGAAAATGTGTTTTATTTCATAAATGGAATCAACAAAGTATGCACATTCTACGTCATAAGGACTTTCTATAGTTTGCGCATGCGTCCGGAAATAAGAAAAGCTTACTTCCACCGTTTTTCAAAATCACAGCTTCTAGAAGGTTTACATAATTTCGTAAAAAACACGAGTTTTTAGAAAATGTGTTTTATTTCATCAATGGTATCTACAAAGTATGCACATTCTACGTCATAACGACTTTCTATAGTTTGCGCATTCGTCCGGAAATAAGAAAAGCTTACTTCCACCGTTTTTTAAAATCAGTGCTTCTAGAAGGTTTACATGATTTCGTAAAAAACACGAGTTTTTAGAAAATGTGTTTTATTTCATAAATGGAATATACAAAGTATGCACATTCTACGTCATAACGACTTTTCATAGTTTGCAAATGCGTCCGGAAATAAGAAAAGCTTACTTCCCCCGGCTTTTAAAATCACAGCTTCTAGAAGGTTTACATGATTTCTTAAAAAACACGAGTTTTTAGAAAATGTGTTTTATTTCATAAATGGAATCAACAAAGTATGGACATTCTACGTCATAACGACTTTCTATAGTTTGCGCATGCGTTTGGAAATAAGAAAAGCTTACTTCCCCCGTTTTTTAAAATCACAGCTTCTAGAAGTTTTACATGATTTCTTAAAAAACCCGAGGTTTTAGAAAATGTGTTTTATTTCATAAATGGAATCGACAAAGTATGCACATTCTACGTCATAACGACTATCAATAGTTTGCGCATGCATCCGGAAATAAGAAAAGCTTACTTCCACCGTTTTTTAAAATCACAGCTTCTAGAAGGTTTACATGATTTCGTAAAAAACATGAGTTTTTAGAAAATGTGTTTTATTTCATAAATGGTATCTACAAAGTATGCACATTCTACATCATAACGACTTTCTATAGTTTGCACATGCGTCCGGAAATAAGAAAATCTTACTTCCACCATTTTTTAAAATCATAACTTCTAGAAGCTTTACATGATTTCTTAAAAAACATGAGTTTTTAGAAAATGTGTTTTATTTCATAAATGGAATCAACAAGGTATGCACCTTCTACGTCATAACGACTTTCTATAGTTTGCGCATGCGTTTGGAAATAAGAAAAGCTTACTTCCCCCGTTTTTTAAAATCACAGTTTCTAGAAGGTTTAGATGATTTCTTAAAAGACATGAGTTTTTAGAAAATGTGTTTTATTTCATAAATGGAATCTACAAAGTATGCACATTCTACGTCATAACGACTATCAATAGTTTGCGCATGCATCCGGAAATAAGAAAAGCTTACTTCCACCGTTTTTTAAAATCACAGCTTCTAGAAGGTTTACATGATTTCGTAAAAAACACGAGTTTTTAGAAAATGTGTTTTATTTCATAAATGGTATCTACAAAGTATGCACATTCTACATCATAACGACTTTCTATAGTTTGCACATGCGTCCGGAAATAAGAAAATCTTACTTCCACCATTTTTTAAAATCATAACTTCTAGAAGCTTTACATGATTTCTTAAAAAACATGAGTTTTTAGAAAATGTGTTTTATTTCATAAATGGAATCAACAAGGTATGCACCTTCTACGTCATAACGAATTTCTATAGTTTGCGCATGCGTTTGGAAATAAGAAAAGCTTACTTCCCCCGTTTTTTAAAATCACAGTTTCTAGAAGGTTTAGATGATTTCTTAAAAGACATGAGTTTTTAGAAAATGTGTTTTATTTCATAAATGGAATCGACAAAGTATGACCATTCTACGTCATAACGACTTTCTATGGTTTGCGCATGCGTCCGAAAAAAAGAAAAGCTTACTTCCACCGTTTTTTAAAATCACAGTTCGTAGAAGGTTTACATGATTTCGTAAAAAACACGAGTTTTTAGAAAATGTATTTTATTTCATAAATGGAATCTACAAAGTATGCACATTCTACGTCAAAGTATGCACATTCTACGTCATAACGACTTTCTATAGTTTGCGCATGCGTTTGGAAATAAGAAAAGCTTACTTCCCCCTTTTTTTAAAATCACAGCTTCTAGAAGGTTTACATGATTTCTTAAAAAACACGAGTTTTTAGAAAATGTGTTTTATTTCATAAATCGAATCAACAAAGTATACACATTCTACGTCATAATTCTTTCTATAGTTTGCGCATGCGTTTGGAAATAAGAAAGCTTACTTCCCCCGTTTTTTAAAATCACAGCTTCTAGAAGGTTTACATGATTTCTCAAAAAACACGAGTTTTTAGAAAATGTGTTTTATTTCATAAATGGAATCGACAAAGTATGCACATTCTACGTCATAACGAATTTCTATAGTTTGCACATGCGTCCGGAAATAAGAAAAGGTTACTTCCACCGTTGTTTAAAATCACAGCTTTTAGAAGGTTTACATAATTTCGTAAAAAACACGAGTTTTTAGAAATGTATTTTATTTCATAAATGGAATCTACAAAGTATGCACATTCTACGTCATAACGACTTTGTATAGTTTGCGCATTCGTCCGGAAATAAGAAAAGCTTAATTCCACCATTTTTTAAAATCAGTGCTTCTAGAAGGTTTACATGATTTCGTAAAAAACACTAGTTTTTAGAAAATGTGTTTTATTTCATAAATGGAATCTACAAAGTATGCAAATTCTACATCATAACGACTTTGTATTGTTTGCAAATGCGTCCGGAAATAAGAAAAGCTTACTTCCCCCGGCTTTTAAAATCACAGCTTCTAGAAGGTTTACATGATTTCTTAAAAAACACGAGTTTTTAGAAAATGTGTTTTATTTCATAAATGGAATCAACAAAGTATGCACATTCTACGTCATAACGACTTTCTATAGTTTGCGCATGCATCCGGAAATAAGAAAAGCTTACTTCCACCGTTTTTTAAAATCACAGCTTCTAGAAGGTTTACATGATTTCGTAAAAAACATGAGTTTTTAGAAAATGTGTTTTATTTCATAAATGGAATCTACAAAGTATGCACATTCTACGTCATAACGACTATCTATAGTTTGCGCATGTGTCCGGAAATAAGAAAAGCTTACTTCCATCGTTTTTTAAAATCACAGCGTCTAGAAGGTTTACATGATTTCGTAAAAAACATGAGTTTTTAGAAAATGTGTTTTATTTCATAAATGGTATCTACAAAGTATGCACATTCTACATCATAACGACTTTCTATAGTTTGCGCATGCGTTCGGAAATAAGAAAAGCTTACTTCCACCGTTTTTTGAAATCACAGCTTCTAGAAGGTTTACATGATTTCTTAAAAACCACGAGTTTTTAGAAAATGTGTTTTATTTCATAAATGCAATCTACAAATTATGCACATTCTACGCCATAACGACTTTCTATAGTTTGCGCATGCGTCCGGAAATAAGAAAAGCTTACTTCCACCGTTTTTTGAAATCACAACTTCTAGAAGGTTTACATCATTTCGTAAAAAACACGAGTTTTTAGAAATTTGTTTTATTTCATAAATGGAATCTACAAAGTATGCATATTCTACGTCATAACGACTTTCTATAGTTTGCGCATGAGTTCGGAAATAAGAAAAGCTTACTTCCACGGTTTTTTAAAATCACAGCTTCTAGAAGGTTTACGTGATTTCGTAAAAAACATGAATTTTTAGAAAATGTGTTTTATTTCATAAATGTAATCTACAAAGTATGCACATTCTATGTCATAACGAGTTTCTATAGTTTGCGCATGCGTCCGGAAATAAGAAAAGCTTACTTCCCCCGTTTTTTAAAATCACAGCTTCTAGAAGGTTTACATGATTTCTTAAAAAACACGAGTTTTTAGAAAATGTGTTTTATTTCATAAATGGAATCAACAAAGTATGCACATTCTACGTCATAACGACATTCTATAGTTTGCGCATTCGTCCGGAAATAAGAAAAGCTTACTTCCCCCGTTTTTTAAAATCACAGCTTCTAGAAGGTTTACATGATTTCTTAAAAAACACGAGTTTTTAGAAAATGTGTTTTATTTCATAAATGGAATCAACAAAATATGCACATTCTACGTCATAACGACTTTCTATAGTTTGCGCATTCGTCCGGAAATAAGAAAAGCTTACTTCCACCGTTTTTTAAATCACAACTTCTAGAAGGTTTACATGATTTCGTAAAAAACATGAGTTTTTATAAACTTACAGCTTTTATTTCATAACTGGAATCTACAAAGTATGAACATTCTACGTCATAACGACTTTCTATAGTTTGCGCATGCGTTTGGAAATAAGAAAAGCTTACTTCCCCCATTTTTTAAAATCACAGCTTCTAGAAGGTTTACATGATTTCTTAAAAAACACGAGTTTTTAGAAAATGTGTTTTATTTCATAAATGGAATCGACAAAGTATGCACATTCTACGTCATAACAACTTTCTATATTTTGCGCATGCGTCCGGAAATAAGAAAAGCTTACTTCCCCCGTTTTTTAAAATCACATCTTCTAGAAGGTTTACATGATTTTGTAAAAAACACGAGTTTTTAGAAAATGTGTTTTATTTCATAAATGGAATCGACAAAGTATGCACATTCTACGTCATAACGACTTTCTATAGTTTGCGCATGCGTTTGGAAATAAGAAAAGCTTACTTCGCCCGTTTTTTAAAATTACAGCTTCTAGAACGTTTACATGGTTTCTTAGAAAACACGAGTTTTTAGAAAATGTTTTTTATTTCATAAATGGAATCAACAATGTATGCACATTCTACGTCATAACGACTTTCTATAGTTTGCAGATGCGTCCGGAAATAAGAAAAGCTTACTTCCTCCATTTTTTAAAATCACAGCTTCTAGAATGTTTACATGATTTCGTAAAAAACACGAGTATTTAGAAAATGTGTTTTATTTCATAAATGGAATCAACAAAATATGCACATTCTACGTCATAATGACTTTCTATAGTTTGCGCATGCGTCTAGAAATAAGAAAAGCTTACTTCCACCGTTTTTTAAAATCACAGCTTCTAGAAGGTTTACATGATTTCGTAAAAAACACGAGTTTTTAGAAAATGTGTTTTATTTCATAAATGGAATCAACAAAGTATGCACATTCTACGTCATAAGGACTTTCTATAGTTTGCGCATGCGTCCGGAAATAAGAAAAGCTTACTTCCACCGTTTTTCAAAATCACAGCTTCTAGAAGGTTTACATAATTTCGTAAAAAACACGAGTTTTTAGAAAATGTGTTTTATTTCATAAATGGTATCTACAAAGTATGCACATTCTACGTCATAACGACTTTCTATAGTTTGCGCATTCGTCCGGAAATAAGAAAAGCTTACTTCCACCGTTTTTTAAAATCAGTGCTTCTAGAAGGTTTACATGATTTCGTAAAAAACACGAGTTTTTAGAAAATGTGTTTTATTTCATAAATGGAATATACAAAGTATGCACATTCTACGTCATAACGACTTTTCATAGTTTGCAAATGCGTCCGGAAATAAGAAAAGCTTACTTCCCCCGGCTTTTAAAATCACAGCTTCTAGAAGGTTTACATGATTTCTTAAAAAACACGAGTTTTTAGAAAATGTGTTTTATTTCATAAATGGAATCAACAAAGTATGGACATTCTACGTCATAACGACTTTCTATAGTTTGCGCATGCGTTTGGAAATAAGAAAAGCTTACTTCCCCCGTTTTTTTAAATCACAGCTTCTAGAAGTTTTACATGATTTCTTAAAAAACCCGAGGTTTTAGAAAATGTGTTTTATTTCATAAATGGAATCGACAAAGTATGCACATTCTACGTCATAACGACTTTCTATAGTTTGCGCATGCGTCCGGAAATAAGAAAAGCTTGCTTCCACCGTTTTTTAAAATCATAGCTTCTAGAAGGTTTACATGATTTCGTAAAAAACACGAGTTTTTAGAAAATGTGTTTTATTTCATAAATGGAATCTACAAAGTATGCACATTCTACGTCATAACGACTATCAATAGTTTGCGCATGCATCCGGAAATAAGAAAAGCTTACTTCCACCGTTTTTTAAAATCACAGCTTCTAGAAGGTTTACATGATTTCGTAAAAAACACGAGTTTTTAGAAAATGTGTTTTATTTCATAAATGGTATCTACAAAGTATGCACATTCTACATCATAACGACTTTCTATAGTTTGCACATGCGTCCGGAAATAAGAAAATCTTACTTCCACCATTTTTTAAAATCATAACTTCTAGAAGCTTTACATGATTTCTTAAAAAACATGAGTTTTTAGAAAATGTGTTTTATTTCATAAATGGAATCAACAAGGTATGCACCTTCTACGTCATAACAACTTTCTATAGTTTGCGCATGCGTTTGGAAATAAGAAAAGCTTACTTCCCCCGTTTTTTAAAATCACAGTTTCTAGAAGGTTTAGATGATTTCTTAAAAGACATGAGTTTTTAGAAAATGTGTTTTATTTCATAAATGGAATCTACAAAGTATGCACATTCTACGTCATAACGACTATCAATAGTTTGCGCATGCATCCGGAAATAAGAAAAGCTTACTTCCACCGTTTTTTAAAATCACAGCTTCTAGAAGGTTTACATGATTTCGTAAAAAACACGAGTTTTTAGAAAATGTGTTTTATTTCATAAATGGTATCTACAAAGTATGCACATTCTACATCATAACGACTTTCTATAGTTTGCACATGCGTCCGGAAATAAGAAAATCTTACTTCCACCATTTTTTAAAATCATAACTTCTAGAAGCTTTACATGATTTCTTAAAAAACATGAGTTTTTAGAAAATGTGTTTTATTTCATAAATGGAATCAACAAGGTATGCACCTTCTACGTCATAACGACTTTCTATAGTTTGCGCATGCGTTTGGAAATAAGAAAAGCTTACTTCCCCCGTTTTTTAAAATCACAGTTTCTAGAAGGTTTAGATGATTTCTTAAAAGACATGAGTTTTTAGAAAATGTGTTTTATTTCATAAATGGAATCGACAAAGTATGACCATTCTACGTCATAACGACTTTCTATGGTTTGCGCATGCGTCCGAAAAAAAGAAAAGCTTACTTCCACCGTTTTTTAAAATCACAGTTCGTAGAAGGTTTACATGATTTCGTAAAAAACACGAGTTTTTAGAAAATGTATTTTATTTCATAAATGGAATCTACAAAGTATGCACATTCTACGTCAAAGTATGCACATTCTACGTCATAACGACTTTCTATAGTTTGCGCATGCGTTTGGAAATAAGAAAAGCTTACTTCCCCCTTTTTTTAAAATCACAGCTTCTAGAAGGTTTACATGATTTCTTAAAAAACACGAGTTTTTAGAAAATGTGTTTTATTTCATAAATCGAATCAACAAAGTATACACATTCTACGTCATAATTCTTTCTATAGTTTGCGCATGCGTTTGGAAATAAGAAAGCTTACTTCCCCCGTTTTTTAAAATCACAGCTTCTAGAAGGTTTACATGATTTCTCAAAAAACACGAGTTTTTAGAAAATGTGTTTTATTTCATAAATGGAATCGACAAAGTATGCACATTCTACGTCATAACGAATTTCTATAGTTTGCACATGCGTCCGGAAATAAGAAAAGGTTACTTCTACCGTTGTTTAAAATCACAGCTTTTAGAAGGTTTACATAATTTCGTAAAAAACACGAGTTTTTAGAAATGTATTTTATTTCATAAATGGAATCTACAAAGTATGCACATTCTACGTCATAACGACTTTGTATAGTTTGCGCATTCGTCCGGAAATAAGAAAAGCTTAATTCCACCATTTTTTAAAATCAGTGCTTCTAGAAGGTTTACATGATTTCGTAAAAAACACTAGTTTTTAGAAAATGTGTTTTATTTCATAAATGGAATCTACAAAGTATGCAAATTCTACATCATAACGACTTTGTATTGTTTGCAAATGCGTCCGGAAATAAGAAAAGCTTACTTCCCCCGGCTTTTAAAATCATAGCTTCTAGAAGGTTTACATGATTTCTTAAAAAACACGAGTTTTTAGAAAATGTGTTTTATTTCATAAATGGAATCAACAAAGTATGCACATTCTACGTCATAACGACTTTCTATAGTTTGCACATGCATCCGGAAATAAGAAAAGCTTACTTCCACCGTTTTTTAAAATCACAGCTTCTAGAAGGTTTACATGATTTCGTAAAAAACATGAGTTTTTAGAAAATGTGTTTTATTTCATAAATGGAATCTACAAAGTATGCACATTCTACGTCATAACGACTATCTATAGTTTGCGCATGTGTCCGGAAATAAGAAAAGCTTACTTCCATCGTTTTTTAAAATCACAGCGTCTAGAAGGTTTACATGATTTCGTAAAAAACATGAGTTTTTAGAAAATGTGTTTTATTTCATAAATGGTATCTACAAAGTATGCACATTCTACATCATAACGACTTTCTATAGTTTGCGCATGCGTTCGGAAATAAGAAAAGCTTACTTCCACCGTTTTTTGAAATCACAGCTTCTAGAAGGTTTACATGATTTCTTAAAAACCACGAGTTTTTAGAAAATGTGTTTTATTTCATAAATGCAATCTACAAATTATGCACATTCTACGCCATAACGACTTTCTATAGTTTGCGCATGCGTCCGGAAATAAGAAAAGCTTACTTCCACCGTTTTTTGAAATCACAACTTCTAGAAGGTTTACATCATTTCGTAAAAAACACGAGTTTTTAGAAATTTGTTTTATTTCATAAATGGAATCTACAAAGTATGCATATTCTACGTCATAACGACTTTCTATAGTTTGCGCATGAGTTCGGAAATAAGAAAAGCTTACTTCCACGGTTTTTTAAAATCACAGCTTCTAGAAGGTTTACGTGATTTCGTAAAAAACATGAATTTTTAGAAAATGTGTTTTATTTCATAAATGTAATCTACAAAGTATGCACATTCTATGTCATAACGAGTTTCTATAGTTTGCGCATGCGTCCGGAAATAAGAAAAGCTTACTTCCCCCGTTTTTTAAAATCACAGCTTCTAGAAGGTTTACATGATTTCTTAAAAAACACGAGTTTTTAGAAAATGTGTTTTATTTCATAAATGGAATCAACAAAGTATGCACATTCTACGTCATAACGACATTCTATAGTTTGCGCATTCGTCCGGAAATAAGAAAAGCTTACTTCCCCCGTTTTTTAAAATCACAGCTTCTAGAAGGTTTACATGATTTCTTAAAAAACACGAGTTTTTAGAAAATGTGTTTTATTTCATAAATGGAATCAACAAAATATGCACATTCTACGTCATAACGACTTTCTATAGTTTGCGCATTCGTCCGGAAATAAGAAAAGCTTACTTCCACCGTTTTTTAAATCACAACTTCTAGAAGGTTTACATGATTTCGTAAAAAACATGAGTTTTTATAAACTTACAGCTTTTATTTCATAACTGGAATCTACAAAGTATGAACATTCTACGTCATAACGACTTTCTATAGTTTGCGCATGCGTTTGGAAATAAGAAAAGCTTACTTCCCCCATTTTTTAAAATCACAGCTTCTAGAAGGTTTACATGATTTCTTAAAAAACACGAGTTTTTAGAAAATGTGTTTTATTTCATAAATGGAATCGACAAAGTATGCACATTCTACGTCATAACAACTTTCTATATTTTGCGCATGCGTCCGGAAATAAGAAAAGCTTACTTCCCCCGTTTTTTAAAATCACATCTTCTAGAAGGTTTACATGATTTTGTAAAAAACACGAGTTTTTAGAAAATGTGTTTTATTTCATAAATGGAATCGACAAAGTATGCACATTCTACGTCATAACGACTTTCTATAGTTTGCGCATGCGTTTGGAAATAAGAAAAGCTTACTTCGCCCGTTTTTTAAAATTACAGCTTCTAGAACGTTTACATGGTTTCTTAGAAAACACGAGTTTTTAGAAAATGTTTTTTATTTCATAAATGGAATCAACAATGTATGCACATTCTACGTCATAACGACTTTCTATAGTTTGCAGATGCGTCCGGAAATAAGAAAAGCTTACTTCCTCCATTTTTTAAAATCACAGCTTCTAGAATGTTTACATGATTTCGTAAAAAACACGAGTATTTAGAAAATGTGTTTTATTTCATAAATGGAATCAACAAAATATGCACATTCTACGTCATAATGACTTTCTATAGTTTGCGCATTCGTCCGGAAATAAGAAAAGCTTACTTCCACCGTTTTTTAAAATCACAGCTTCTAGAAGGTTTACATGATTTCGTAAAAAACACGAGTTTTTAGAAAATGTGTTTTATTTCATAAATGGAATCAACAAAGTATGCACATTCTACGTCATAACGACTTTCTATAGTTTGCGCATGCGTTTGGAAATAAGAAAATCTTACTTCCCCCGTTTTTTAAAATTACAGCTTCTAGAAGGTTTACATGATTTGTTTAAAAACACTAGTATTTAGAAAATGTGTTTTATTTCATAAATGGAATCAACAAAGTATGCACATTCTACGTCATAACGACTTTCTATGGTTTGCACATGCGTTTGGAAATAAGAAAAGCTTACTTCCCCCATTTTTCAAAATCACTGCGTCTAGAAGGTTTACATGGTTTCTTAAAAAACACGAGTTTTTAGAAAATGTGTTTTATTTCATCAATGGAATCAACAATGTATGCAAATTCGACGTCATAACGACTTTCTATAGTTTGCGCATGCGTCCGGAAATAAGAAAATCTTACTTGCCTCGTTTTTTAAACTTACAGCTTCTAGAACGTTTACATGATTTCTTAAAAAACACGAGTTTTTAGAAAATGTGTTTTATTTCATAAATGGAATCAACAAAGTATGCACATTCTACGTCATAACGAGTTTCTGTAGTTTGCGCATTTGTCCGGAAATAAGAAAAGCTTACTTCCACCGTTTTTTAAAATCAGAGCTTCTAGAATGTTTACATGATTTCGTAAAAAACACGAGTTTTTAGAAAATGTGTTTTATTTCATAAATGGAATCTACAAAGTATGCACATTGTACCTCATAACGACTTTCTATATTTTGCGCATGTGTCCGGAAATAAGAAAAGCTTACTTCCCCAGTATTTTAAAATCACAGCTTCTAGAAGGTTTACATGATTTCTTAAAAAACACGAGTTTTTAGAAAATGTGTTTTATTTCATAAATGGAATCAACAAAGTATGCAGATTCTACCTCATAACGACTTTCTATAGTTTGCGCATTCGTCCGGAAATAAGAAAAGCTTACTTCCACCGTTTTTTAAAATCACAGCTTCTAGAAGGTTTACATGATTTCGTAAAAAATATGAGTTTTTAGAAAATGTGTTTTATTTCATAAATGGAATCTACAAAGTATGCACATTCTACATCATAACGAATTTCTATAGTTTGCGCATGCGTCCGGATGTAAGAAAAGCTTACTTCCCCCATTTTTTAAAATCACAGCTTCTAGAAGGTTTACATGATTTCGTAAAAACCACAAGTTTTTAGAAAATGTGTTTTATTTCATAAATGGAATCAACAAAGTATGCACATTCTACGTCATAACGACTTTCTATAGTGTGCGCATGCGTTTGGAAATAAGAAAATCTTACTTCCCCCGTTTTTTAAAATCACAGCTTCTAGAAGGTTTACATGATTTCTTAAAAAACACGAGTTTTTAGAAAATGTGTTTTATTTCATAAATGGAATCAACAAAGTATGCACATTCTACGTCATAACGACTTTCTATAGTTTGCGCATGCGTTCGGAAATAAGAAAAGCTTACTTCCCCCGTTTTTTAAAATCACACCTTCTAGAAGGTTTACATGATTTCTTAAAAAACATGAGTTTTTAGAAAATGTGTTTTATTTCATAAGTGGAATCAACAAAGTATGCACATTCTATGTCATAACGACTTTCTATAGTTTGCGCATGCGTCCGGAAATAAGAAAAGCTTACTTCCACCGTTTTTTAAAATCACAGCTTCTAGAAGGTTTACATGATTTCGTAAAAAACACGAGTTTTTAGAAAATGTGTTTTATTTCATAATTGGAATCAACAAAGTATGCACATTCTACGTCATAACGACTTTCAATAGTTTGCACATGCGTTTGGAAATAAGAAAAGCTTACTTCCACCGTTTTTTAAAATCACAGCTTCTAGAGGGTTTACATGATTTCGTAAAAAACACGAGTTTTTAGAAAATGTGTTTTATTTCATAAATGGAATCTACAAAGTATGCATATTCTACGTCATAACGAATTTCTATAGTTTCCGCATGCATCTGGAAATAAGAAAATCTTACTTCACCCGTTTTTTAAAATCACAGCTTCTAGAAGGTTTACATGATTTCTTAAAAAACACGAGTTTTTAGAAAATGTGTTTTATTTCATAACTGGAATCAACAAAGTATGCACATTCTACGTCATAATGACTTTCTATAGTTTGCGCATGCGTTTGGAAATAAGAAAAGCTTACTTCCCCCGTTTTTTAAAATCACAGCTTCTAGAAGGTTTACATGATTTCTTAAAAAACACGAGTTTTTAGAAAATGTGTTTTATTTCATAAATGGAATCGACAAAGTATGCACATTCTACGTCATAACGACTTTCTATAGTTTGCGCATGCGTCCGGAAATAAGAAAAGGTTACTTCCACCGTTTTTTAAAATCACAGCTTTTAGAAGGTTTACATAATTTCGTAAAAAACATGAGTTTTTAGAAATGTATTTTATTTCATAAATGGAATCTACAAAGTAGGCACATTCTACGTCATAACGACTTTGTATAGTTTGCGCATTCGTCCGGAAATAAGAAAAGCTTACTTCCACCGTTTTTTAAAATCAGTGCTTCTAGAAGGTTTACATGATTTCGTAAAAAACACGAGTTTTTAGAAAATGTGTTTTATTTCATAAATGGAATCAACAAAGTATGCACATTCTACGTCATTACGAATTTCTATAGTTTGCGTATGCGTCCGGAAATAAGAAGAGTTTACCTCCCCCGTTTTTTAAAATCACAGCTTCTAGAAGGTTTACATGATTTCTTAAAAAACATGAGTTTTTAGAAAATGTGTTTTATTTCATAAATGGAATCAACAAAGTATGCACATTCTACCTCATAACGACTTTCTATAGTTTGCGCATTCGTCCGGAAATAAGAAAAGCTTACTTCCACCGTTTTTTCAAATCACAGCTTCTAGAAGGTTTACATGATTTCTTACAAAACACGAGTTTTTAGAAAATGTGTTTTATTTCATAAATGGAATCAACAAAGTATGCACATTCTACGTCATAACGACTTTCTATTGTTTGCGCATGTGTCTGGAAATAAGAAAAGCTTAATTCCCCCGTTTTTTAAAATCACAGCTTCTAGAAGGTTTACATGATTTCTTAAAAAAAACGATTTTTTAGAAAATGTGTTTTATTTCATAAATGGAATCAACAAAGTATGCACATTCTACATCATAACGACTTTGTATAGTTTGCGCATTCCTCCGGAAATAAGAAAAGCTTACCTCCACCGCTTTTTAAAATCACAACTTCTATAAGGTTTACATGATTTCGTAAAAAACACGAGTTTTTAGAAAATGTGTTTTATTTCATAAATGTAATCAACAAAGTATGCACATTCTACGTCATAACGACTTTCTATAGTTTGCGCATGCGTCCGAAAATAAGAAGAGCTTACCTCCCCCGTTTTTTAAAATCACAGCTTCTAGAAGGTTTACATGATTTCTTAAAAAACACGAGTTTTTAGAAAATGTGTTTTATTTCATAAATGGAATCAACAAAGTATGCACATTCTACGTCATAACGAATTTCTATAGTTTGCGCATGCGTCGGGAAATAAGAAGAGCTTACCTCCCCCGTTTTTTAAAATCATAGCTTCTAGAAGGTTTACATGATTTCGTAAGATACAGGAGTTTTTAGAAAATGTGTTTTATTTCATGAATGGAATCAACAAAGTATGCACATTCTATGTCATAACGACTTTCTATAGTTTGCACATGCGTTTGGAAATACGAAAAGCTTACTTCCCCCGTTTTTTAAAATCACAGCTTCTAGAAGGTTTACATGATTTCTTAAAAAACACGAGTTTTTAGAAAATGTGTTTTATTTCATAAATGGAATCAACAAAGTATGCACATTCTACGTCATAACGACTTTCTATAGTTTGCGCATTCATCCGGAAATAAGAAAAGCTCACTTCCACCGTTTTTTAAAATCACAGCTTCTAAAAGGTTTACATGATTTCTTTAAAAACACGAGTATTTAGAAAATGTGTTTTATTTCATAAATGGAATCTTGAAAGTATGCACATTTTACGTCATAACGACTTTCTATAGTTTGCGCATGTGTCCGGAAATAAGAAAAGCTTACTTCCACCGTTTTTTGAAATCACAGCTTCTAGAAGGTTTACATGATTTCGTAAAAAACACGAGTTTTTAGAAAATGTGTTTTATTTCATAAATGGAATCAACAAAGTATGCACATTCTACGTCATAATGACTTTCTATAGTTGGCGCATGCGTTTGGAAATAAGAAAAGCTTACTTTCCCCGTTTTTTAAAATCACAGCTTCTAGAAGGTTTACATGATTTCTTAAAAAACACGAGTTTTTAGAAAATGTGTTTTATTTCATAAATGGAATCAACAAAGTATGCACATTCTACGTCATAAGGACTTTCTATAGTTTGCGCATGCGTACGGAAATAAGAAAAGCTTACTTCCACCGTTTTTTAAAATCACAGCTTCTAGAAGGTTTACATGATTTCGTAAAAAACATGAGTTTTTAGAAAATGTGTTTTTTTTCATAAATGGAATCAAGAAAGTATGCACATTCTACATCATAACGAATTTCTATAGTTTGCGCATTCGTCCGGAAATAAGAAAAGCTTACTTCCACCATTTTTTAAAATCACAGCTTCTAGAAGGTTTACATGATTTCGTAAAAAACACGAGTTTTTAGAAAATGTGCTTTATTTCATAAATGGAATCTACAAAGGATGCACATTCTACGTCATAATGAGTTTCTATAGTTTGCGCATGCGTCCCCAGAAATAAGAAAAGCTTACTTCCCCCGTTTTTTAAAATCACAGGTTCTAGAAGGTTTACATGAGTTTTTAGAAAATGTGTTTTATTTCATAAATGGAATCAACAAAGTATGCACATTCTACGTCATAAGGACTTTCTATGGTTTGCGCATGAGTCCGGAAATAAGAAAAGCTTACTTCCACCATTTTTTAAAATCACAGCTTCTGGAAGGTTTACATGATTTCTGAAAAAACACGAGTTTTTAGAAAATGTGTTTTATTTCATAAATGGAATCAACAAAGTATGCACATTCTACATCATACTGACTTTCTATAGTTTGCGCATGCGTTTGGAAATAAGAAAAGCTTACTTCCCCCGTTTTTTAAAATCACAGTTTCTAGAAGGTTTACATGATTTCGTAAAAAACACGAGTTTTTAGAAAATGTGCTTTATTTCATAAATGGAATCTACAAAGTATGCACATTCTACGTCATAACGAATTTCTATAGTTTGCGCATGCGTCCGGAAATAAGAAAAGCTTACTTCCCCCGTTTTTTTAAATCACAACTTCTAGAAGGTTTACATGATTTCTTAAAAAACATGAGTTTTTAGAAAATGTGTTTTATTTCAAAAATGGAATCTACAAAGTATGCACATTCTGCGTCATAACGACTTTCTATAGTTTGCGCAAGCATTTGGAAATAAGAAAAGCTTACTTCCACCGTTTTTTTAAATCACAGCTTCTAGAAGGTTTACATGATTTCGTAAAAAACATGAGTTTTTAGAAAATGTGCTTTATTTCATAAATGGAATCTACAAAGTATGTACATTCTACGTCATAACGACTTTCTATAGTTTGCGCATGCGTCCGGAAATAAGAAAAGCTTACTTCCCCTGTTTTTTAAACTCACAACTTCTAGAAGGTTTACATGATTTCGTAAAAAACACGAGTTTTTAGAAAATGTGTTTTATTTCAGAAATGGAATCTACAAAGTATGCACATTCTGCGTCATAACGACTTTCTATAGTTTGCGCATGCGTTTGGAAATAAGAAAAGCTTACTTCCCCCGTTTTTTAAAATCACAGCTTCTAGAAGGTTTACATGATTTCTTAAAAAACACGAGTTTTTAGAAAATGTGTTTTATTTCATAAATGGAATGAACAAAGTATGGACATTCTACGTCATAACGAATTTCTATAATTTGGGCATGCGTTTGGAAATAAGAAAAGCTTACTTTCCCCGTTTTTTAAAATCACAGCTTCTAGAAGGTTTACATGATTTCTTAAAAAACATGAGTTTTTAGAAAATGTGTTTTATTTCATAAATGGAATCAACAAAGTATGCACATTCTACGTCATAACGACTTTCTATAGTTTGCGCATGCGTTTGGAAATAAGAAAAGCTTACTTCCCCCGTTTTTTAAAATCACAGCTTCTAGAAGGTTTACATGATTTCTTAAAAAACACGAGTTTTTAGAAAATGTGTTTTATTTCATAAATGGATTCAACTAACTATGCACATTGTACATCATAACAACTTTCCATAGTTTGCGCATGCGTCCGGAAATAAGAAGAGCTTACTTCCACCGTTTTTTAAAATAACAGCTTCTACAAGGTTTACATGATTTCTTAAAAAACACGAGTTTTTAGAAAATGTGTTTTATTTCATAAATGGAATCTACAAAGTATGCACATTCTACGTCATAACGACTTTGTATAGTTTGCGCATGCGTCTGGAAATATGAAAAGCTTACTTCCCCCATTTTTTAAAATCAAAGCTTCTAGAAAATGTGTTTTATTTCATAAATGGAATCAACAAAGTATGCACATTCTACGTCATAACGAATTTCTATAGTTTGCACATGCGTTTGGAAATAAGAAAAGCTTACTTCCCCCGTTTTTTAAAATCACAGCTTCTAGAAGGTTTACATGATTTCTTAAAAAACCCGAGTTTTTAGAAAATGTGTTTTATTTCATAAATAGTATTAACAAAGTATGCACATTCTACCTCATAACGAGTTTCTATAGTTTGCGCATGCGTCCGGAAATAAGAAAAGCTTACTTCCACTGCTTTTTGAAATCACAGCTTCTAGAAGGTTTACATGATTTCGTAAAAAACACGAGTTTTTAGAAAATGTGTTTTATTTCATAAATGGAATCTACAAAGTATGCACATTCTACGTCATAACGACTTTCTATAGTTTGCGCGTGAGTCCGGTAATAAGAAAAGCTTCCTTCCACCGTGTTTTAAAATCACAGCTTCTAGAAGGTTTACATGATTTCGTAAAAAACACAATTTTTTAGAAAATGTGTTTTATTTCATAAATGGAATCTACAAAGTATGCACATTCTACGTCATAACGAATTTCTATAGTTTTCGCATGCGTACGGAAATAAGAAAAGCTTACTTCCACCGTTTTTCAAAATCACAGCTTCTAGAAGCTTTACATGATTTCTTAAAAAACACGAGTTTTAGAAAATGTGTTTTATTTAAAAAATGGAATCAACAAAGTATTCACATTCTACGTCATAACGACTTTCTATAGTTTGCGCGTGCTTTTGTAAATAAGAAAAGCTTACTTCCCCCGTTTTTTAAAATCACAGCTTCTAGAAGGTTTACATGATTTCTTAAAAAACACGAGTTTTTAGAAAATGTCTTTTATTTCATAAATGGAAACAACAAAGTATGCACATTCTACGTCATAACGACTTTCTATAGTTTGCGCATGCATCCGGAAATAAGAAAAGTTTACTTCCACCGTTTTTTAAAATCACAGCTTCTAGAAGGTTTACATGATTTCTTAAAAAACACGAGTTTTTAGAAAATGTGTTTTATTTCATAAATGGAATCAACAAAGTATGCACATTCTACGTCATAATAACTTTCTATAGTTTGCGCTTTCGTCCGGAAATAAGAAAAGCTTACTTCCACCGTTTTTTAAAATCACAGCTTCTAGAAGGTTTACATGATTTCGTAAAAAACACGAGTTTTTAAATAATGTGCTTTATTTCATAAATGGAATCTACAAAGTATGCACATTCTACATCATAACGACTTTCTATAGTTTGAGCATGCCTCCTGAAATAAGAAAAGCTTACTTCCCCCTTTTTTTAAAATCACAGCTTTTCTAAGATTTACATGATTTCTTAAAAAACACGAGTTTTTAGAAAATGTGTTTTATTTCATAAATGGAATCAACAAAGAATGCACATTCTACATCATAACGACTTTCTATAGTTTGCGCATGCGTCCGGAAATAAGAAAAGCTTACTTCCACCATTTTTTAAAATCACAGCTTTTAGAAGGTTTACATGATTTCTTAAAAAACACGAGTTTTTAAAAAATGTGTTTTATTTCATAAATGGAATCAACAAAGTATGCACATTCTACGTCATAACGACTTTCTATAATTAGGGCATGCGTTTGGAAATAAGAAAAGCTTACTTTCTCCGTTTTTTAAAATCACAGCTTCTAGAAGGTTTACATGATTTCTTAAAAAACATGAGTTTTTAGAAAATGTGTTTTATTTCATAAATGGAATCAACAAAGTATGCACATTCTATGTCATAACGACTTTCTATAATTTGCGCATGCGTTTGGAAATAAGAAAAGCTTACTTCCCCCGTTTTTTAAAATCACAGCTTCTAGAAGGTTTACATGATTTCTTAAAAAACACGAGTTTTTAGAAAATGTGTTTTATTTCATAAATGGAAACAACAAAGTATGCACATTCTACGTCATAACGACTTTCTATAGTTTGCGCATGCGTCCGGAAATAAGAAAAGCTTACTTCCATCGCTTTTTAAAATCACAGCTTCTAGAAGGTTTACATGATTTCTTAAAAAACACGAGTTTTTAGAAAATGTGTTTTATTTCATAAATGGAATCAACAAAGTATGCACATTCTACGTCATAACGACTTTTATATTTTGCGGATGCGTCCGGAAATAAGAAGAGCTTACTTCCCCCATTTTTTAAAATCACAGTTTCTAGAAGGTTTACATGATTTCTTAAAAAACACGAGTTTTTAGAAAATGTGTTTTATTTCATAAATGGAATCAACAAACTATGCACATTCTACGTCATAACGACTTTCTATAGTTTGCGCATGCATTTGGAAATAAGAAAAGCTTACTTCCCCCATTTTTTAAAATCACAGCTTCTAGAAGGTTTACATGATTTGTTAAAAAACACGAGTTTTTAGAAAATGTGCTTTATTTCAGAAATGGAATCTACCAAGTATGCACATTCTACCTCATAACGACTTTCTATAGTTCGCGCATGCGTCCGGAAATAAGAAAAGCTTACTTCCACCGTTTTTTGAAATCACAGCTTCTAGAAGGTTTACATGATTTCGTAAAAAACATGAGTTTTTAGAAAATGTGTTTTATTTCATAAATGGAATCTACAAAGTATGCACATTCTACGTCATAACAACTTTCTATAGTTTGCGCGTGAGTCCGGTAATAAGAAAAGCTTACTTCCACCGTTTTTTAAAATCACAGCTTCTAGAAGGTTTACATGATTTCGTAAAAAACACAATGTTTTAGAAAATGTGTTTTATTTCATAAATGGAATCTACAAAGTATGCACATTCTACATCATAACGAATTTCTATAGTTTGCGCATGCGTACGGAAATAAGAAAAGCTTACTTCCACCGTTTTTTAAAATCACAGCTTCTAGAAGCTTTACATGATTTCTTAAAAAACACGAGGTTTTAGAAAATGTGTTTTATTTCATAAATGGAATCAACAAAGTATACACATTCTACGTCATAACGACTTTCTATAGTTTGCGCATGCGTCCGGAAATAAGAAAATCTTACTTACACCGTTTTTTAAAATCACAGCTTCTAGAAGGTTTACATGATTTCTTAAAAAACACGAGTTTTTAGAAAATGTGTTTTATTTAAAAAATGGAATCAACAAAGTATTCACATTCTACGTCATAACGACTTTCTATAGTTTGCGCATGCTTTTGTAAATAAGAAAAGCTTACTTCCCCCGTTTTTTAAAATCACAGCTTCTAGAAGGTTTACATGATTTCTTAAAAAACACGAGTTTTTATAAAATGTGTTTTATTTCATAAATGGAAACAACAAAGTATGCACATTCTACGTCATAACGACTTTCTATAGTTTGCGAATGCATCCGGAAATAAGAAAAGCTTACTTCCACCGTTTTTTAAAATCACAGCTTCTAGAAGGTTTACATGATTTCTTAAAAAACACGAGTTTTTAGAAAATGTGTTTTATTTCATAAATGGAATCAACAAAGTATACACATTCTACGTCATAACGACTTTCTATAGTTTGCGCTTTCGTCCGGAAATAAGAAAAGCTTACTTCCACCGTTTTTTAAAATCACAGCTTCTAGAAGGTTTACATGATTTCATAAAAAACACGAGTTTTTAAATAATGTGCTTTATTTCATAAATGGAATCTACAAAGTATGCACATTCTACATCATAACGACTTTCTATAGTTTGCGCATGCGTCCGGAAATAAGAAAAGCTTACTTCCACCATTTTTTAAAATCACAGCTTTTAGAAGGTTTACATGATTTCTTAAAAAACGTGAGTTTTTACAAAATGTGTTTTATTTCATAAATGGAAGCAAAAAGGTATGCACATTATACGTCATAATGACTTTCTATAGTTTGTGCCTTCGTTCGGAAATAAGAAAAGCTTACTTCCAACGTTTTTTAAAATCACATCTTCTAGAAGGTTTACATTATTTCGTAAAAAACACGAGTTTTTAGAAAATGTGCATTATTTCATAAATAGAATCTACAAAGTATGCATATTCTACGTCATAACGACTTTCTATAGTTTGTGCATGCGTCCGGAAATAACAAAAGCTTACTTCCCCCGTTTTTTAAAATCACAGCTTCTAGAAGGTTTACATGATTTCTTTAAAAAGATGAGTTTTTAGAAAATGTGTTTTATTTCATAAATGGAATCAACAAAGTATGCACATTCTACGTCAAAACGACTTTCTATTGTTTGCCCATGCGTTTGGAAATAAGAAATGTTTACTTCCCCCATTTTTTAAAATCACAGCTTCTAGAAGGTTTACATGATTTGTTAAAAAACACGAGTTTTTAGAAAATGTGTTTTATTTCATAAATGGAATCAACAAAGTATGCACATTCTACATCATAAGGACTTTCTATAGTTTGCACATGCGTCCAGAAATAAGAAAAGCTTACTTCCACCGTTTTTTAAAATCACAGCTTCTAGAAGGTTTACATGATTTCGTAAAAAATACGAGTTTTTAGAAAATTTGTTTTATTTGATAAATGGAATCAACAAAGTATGCACATTCTACGTCATAACGACTTTCTATAGTTTGCGCATGCGTCCGGAAATAAGAAAAGCTTACTTCCACCGTTTTTTAAAATCACAGCTTCTAGAAGGTTTACATGATTTCTTAAAAAACACGAGTTTTTAGAAAATGTGTTTTATTTCATAAATGGAATCATCAAAGTATGCACATTCTGCGTCATAACGACTTTCTATAGTTTGCGCATGCGTCCGGAAATAAGAAAAGCTTACTTCCACCGTTTTTTAAAATCACAGCTTCTAGAAGTTTTACATGATTTCTTAAAAAACACGAGTTTTTAGAAAATGTGTTTTATTTCATAAATGGAATCAACAAAGTATGCACATTCTACGTCATAACGACATTCTATAGTTTGCGCATTCGTCCGGTAATATGAAAAGCTTACTTCCACCGTTTTTTAAAATCACGGCTTCTAGAAGGTTTACATGATTTCTTAAAAAACACGAGTTTTTAGAAAATGTGTTATATTTCATAAATGTAATCAACAAAGTATGCACATTCTACGTCACAATGACTTTCTATAGTTTGCGCATTCGTCCGGAAATAAGAAAAGCTTACTTCCCCCGTTTTTTAAAATCATAGCTTCTAGAAGGTTTACATGATTTCTTAAAAAACATGAGTTTTAAGAAAATGTGTTTTATTTCATAAATGGAATCAACAAAGTATGCACATTCTACGTCATAACGACTTTCTATAGTTTGCGCATGCGTTTGGAAATAAGAAAAGCTTACTTCCCCCGTTTTTTAAAATCACAGCTTCTAGAAGGTTTACATGATTTCTTAAAAAACACGAGTTTTTAGAAAATGTGTTTTATTTGATAAATGGAATCAACAAACTATGCACATTGTACATCATAACAACTTTCCATAGTTTGGGCATGCGTCCGGAAATAAGAAGAGCTTAATTCCACCGTTTTTTAAAATAACAGCTTCTAGAAGGTTTACATGATTTCTTAAAAAACACGAGTTTTTAGAAAATGTGTTTTATTTCATAAATGGAATCTACAAAGTATGCACATTCTACGTCATAACGACTTTCTATAGTTTGCGCATGCGTCTGGAAATATGAAAAGCTTACTTCCCCCATTTTTTAAAATCACAGCTTCTAGAAGGTTTACACGATTTCTTAAAAAACACGAGTTTTTAGAAAATGTGTTTTATTTCATAAATGGAATCAACAAAGTATGCGCATTCTACGTCATAACGAATTTCTATAGTTTGCGCATGCGTTTGGAAATAAGAAAAGCTTACTTCCCCCGTTTTTTAAAATCACAGCTTCTAGAAGGTTTACATGATTTCTTAAAAAACCCGAGTTTTTAGAAAATGTGTTTTATTTCATAAATAGAATCAACAAAGTATGCACATTCTACCTCATAACGAATTTCTATAGTTCGCGCATGCGTCCGGAAATAAGAAAAGCTTACTTCCACCGTTTTTTGAAATCACAACTTCTAGAAGGTTTACATGATTTCGTAAAAAACATGAGTTTTTAGAAAATGTGTTTTATTTCATAAATGGAATCTACAAAGTATGCACATTCTACGTCATAACAACTTTCTATAGTTTGCGCGTGAGTCCGGTAATGAGAAAAGCTTACTTCCACCGTTTTTTAAAATCACAGCTTTTAGAAGGTTTACATGATTTCGTAAAAAACACAATGTTTTAGAAAATGTGTTTTATTTCATAAATGGAATCTACAAAGTATGCACATTCTACATCATAACGAATTTCTATAGTTTGCGCATGCGTACGGAAATAAGAAAAGCTTACTTCCACCGTTTTTTAAAATCACAACTTCTAGAAGCTTTACATGATTTCTTAAAAAACACGAGGTTTTAGAAAATGTGTTTTATTTCATAAATGGAATAACCAAAGTATGCACATTCTACGTCATAACGACTTTCTATAGTTTGCGCATGCGTCCGGAAATAAGAAAATCTTACTTACACCGTTTTTTAAAATCACAGCTTCTAGAAGGTTTACATGATTTCTTAAAAAACACGAGTTTTTAGAAAATGTGTTTTATTTAAAAAATGGAATCAACAAAGTATTCACATTCTACGTCATAACGACTTTCTATAGTTTGCGCAAGCTTTTGTAAATAAGAAAAGCTTACTTCCCCCGTTTTTTAAAATCACAGCTTCTAGAAGGTTTACATGATTTCTTAAAAAACACGAGTTTTTATAAAATGTGTTTTATTTCATAAATGGAAACAACAAAGTATGCACATTCTACGTCATAACGACTTTCTATAGTTTGCGCATGCATCCGGAAATAAGAAAAGCTTACTTCCACCATTTTTTAAAATCACAGCTTCTAGAAGGTTTACATGATTTCTTAAAAAACACGAGATTTTAGAAAATGGGTTTTATTTCATAAATGGAATCAACAAAGTATACACATTCTACGTCATAACGACTTTCTATAGTTTGCGCTTTCGTCCGGAAATAAGAAAAGCTTACTTCCACCGTTTTTTAAAATCACAGCTTCTAGAAGGTTTACATGATTTCATAAAAAACACGAGTTTTTAAATAATGTGCTTTATTTCATAAATGGAATCTACAAAGTATGCACATTCTACATCATAACGACTTTCTATAGTTTGCGCATGCGTCCGGAAATAAGAAAAGCTTACTTCCACCATTTTTTAAAATCACAGCTTTTAGAAGGTTTACATGATTTCTTAAAAAACGCGAGTTTTTACAAAATGTGTTTTATTTCATAAATGGAATCAACAAAGTATGCACATTCTACGTCATAAGGACTTTCTATAGTTTGCACATGCGTCCAGAAATAAGAAAAGCTTACTTCCACCGTTTTTTAAAATCACAGCTTCTAGAAGGTTTACATGATTTCGTAAAAAATACGAGTTTTTAGAAAATTTGTTTTATTTGATAAATGGAATCAACAAAGTGTACACATTCTACGTCATAACGACTTTCTATAGTTTGCGCATGCATTTGGAAATAAGAAAATCTTACTTCCCCCGTTTTTTAAAATCACAGCATCTAGAAGGTTTACATGATTTCTTAAAAAACACGAGTTTTTAGAAAAAGTGTTTTATTTCATAAAGGGAATCAACAAAGTATGCTCATTCTACGTCATAACGACTTTCTATAGTTTGCGCATGCGTTTGGAAATAAGAAAAGCTTACTCCCCCATTTTTATAAAATCACAGCTTCTTGAAGGTTTACATGATTTCTTAAAAAACAAGAGTTTTTAGAAAATGTGTTTTATTTCATAAACGGAATCAACAAAGTATGCACATTCTACATCATAACAACTTCCTATAGTTTGCCCATGCGTCCGGAAATAAGAAAAGCTTACTTCCACCGTTTTTTAAAATCACAACTTCTAGAAGGTTTACATGATTTCTTAAAAAACATGAGTTTTTAGAAAATGTGTTTTATTTCATAAATGGAATCAACAAAGTATGCACATTCTACATAATAACGACTTTCTATAGTTTGCGCATTCGACCGGAAATAAGAAAAGCTTACTTCCACCGTTTTTTAAAATCACAGCTTCTAGAAGGTTTACATGATTTCGTAAAAAACACGAGTTTTTAGAAAATGTGTTTTATTTCATAAATGGAATCAAAAAAGTATGCACATTCTACGTCATAACGACTTTCTATAGTTTGCGCATGCGTCCGGAAATAAGAAAAGCTTACTTCCACCGTTTTTTAAAATCACAACTTCTAGAAGGTTTACATGATTTCTTAAAAAACACGAGTTTTTAGAAAATGTGTTTTATTTCATAAATGGAATCAACAAAGTATGCACATTCTACGTCATAACGGCTTTCTATAGTTTGCGCATTCGTCCGGAAAAAAGAAAATCTTACTTCCACCGTTTTTTAAAATCATAGCTTCTAGAAGGTTTACATGATTTCGTAAAAAACACGAGTTTTTAGAAAATGTACTTTATTTTATAAATGGAATCTACAAAGTATGCACATTCTACGTCATAACAACATTTTATAGTTTGCGCATGCGTCCGGAAATAAGAAAAGCTTACTTCCCCCGTTTTTTAAAATCACAACTTCTAGAAGGTTTACATGAGTTTTTAGAAAATGTGTTTTATTTCATAAATGGAATCAACAAAGTATGCACATTCTATGTCATAAGGAATTTCTATAGTTCGCGCATGCGTCCGGAAACAAGAAAAGCTTACTTCCACCGTTTTTTAAAATCACAGCTTCTAGAAGGTTTACATGATTTCTTAAAAAACACGAGTTTCTAGAAAATGTGTTTTATTTCATAAATGGAATCAACAAAGTATGCAGATTCTACGTCATAACGACTTTCTATACTTTGCGCATGCGTTTGGAAATAAGAAAAGCTTACTTCCCCCGTTTTCTAAAATCACAGCTTCTAGAAGGTTTACATGATTTCGTAAAAAACACGAGTTTTTAGAAAATGTGCTTTATTTCATAAATGGAATCTAGAAAGTATGCACATTCTACGTCATAACGACTTTCTATAGTTTGCGCAAGCGTTTGGAAATAAGAAAAGCTTACTTCCCCCATTTTTTAAAATCACAACTTCTAGAAGGTTTACATGATTTCTTAAAAAACACGAGTTTTTAGAAAATCTGTTTTATATCATAAATGGAATCAACAAAGTATGCACATTCTACGTCATAAGGACTTTCTATAGTTTGCGCATGCGTCCGGAAATAAGAAAAGCTTACTTCCCCCGTTTTTTAAAATCACAGCTTGTAGAAGGTTTACATGATTTCTTAAAAAACACGAGTTTTTAGAAAATGTGTTTTATTTCATAAATGGAATCAACAAACTATGCACATAATACGCCATAAAGACTTTCTATAGTTTGCGCATGCGTTTGGAAATAAGAAAAGCTTACTTCCACCGTTTTTTAAAATCACAACTTCTAGAAGGTTTACATGATTTCGTAAAAAACACGAGTTTTTAGAAAATGTGTTTTATTTCATAAATGGAATCTACAAAGTATGCACATTCTGCGTCATTACGGCTTTGTATAGTTTGCAAATGCGTTTGGAAATAAGAAAAGCTTACTTCCCCCGTCTTTTAAAATCACAGCTTCTAGAAGGTTTACATGATTTCTTAAAAAACACGAGTTTTTAGAAAATGTGTTTTATTTCATAAATGGAATCTAAAAAGTATGCTCATTCTACGTCATAACGACTTTCTATAGTTTGCGCATGTGTCCGGAAATATGAAAAGCTTACTTCCACCGTTTTTTGTAATCACAGCTTCTAGAAGGTTTACATGATTTCGTAAAAAACACGAGTTTTTAGAAAATTTGTTTTATTTTATAAATGGAATCTATAAAGTATGCACATTCTGCGTCATAACGACTTTCTATAGTGTGCGCATGCGTTTGGAAATAAGCAAAGCTTACTTCCCCCGTCTTTTAAAATCACAGCTTCTAGAAGGTTTACATCATTTCTTAAAAAACACGAGTTTTTAGAAAATGTGTTTTATTTCATAAATGGAATCAACAAAGTATGCACATTATACGTCATAAGGACTTTCAATAGTTTGTGCATGCGTTTGGAAATAAGAAAAGCTTACTTCCCCCATTTTTTAAAATCACAGCTTCTAGAAGTTTTACATGATTTCTTAAAAAACACGAGTTTTTAGAAAATGTGTTTTATTTCATAAACGGAATCAACAAAGTATGCACATTGTATGTCATAACGACTTTCTATAGTTTGCGCATGCGTTTGGAAATAAGAAAAGCTTACTTCCCCCGTTTTTTAAATTCACAGCTTCTAGAAGGTTTACATGATTTCTTAAAAAACACGAGTTTTTGGAAAATGTGTTTTATTTCATAAATGGAATCACCAAAGTATGCACATTCTACGTCATAACGACTTTCTATAGTTTGCGGATGCGTTTGGAATTAAGAAAAGCTTACTTCCCCCGTTTTTTAAAATCACAGCTTCTAGAAGGTTTACATGATTTTTAAAAAACATGAGTTTTTAGAAAACATGTTCAATTTCATAAATGGAATCAACAAAGTATGCACATTCTACGTCATAACGACTTTCTATAGTTCGCGCATGCGTCCGGAAATAAGAAAAGCTTACTTCCACCGTTTTTTGAAATCACAGCTTCTAGAAGGTTTACATGATTTCATAAAAAACATGAGTTTTTAGAAAATGTGTTTTATTTCATAAATGGAATCTACAAAGTATGCACATTCTACGTCATAACAACTTTCTATAGTTTGCGTGTGAGTCCGGTAATAAGAAAAGCTTACTTCCACCGTTTTTTAAAATCAAAGCTTCTAGAAGGTTTACATGATTTCGTAAAAAAACACAATTTTTTAGAAAATGTGTATTATTTCATAAATGGAATCTACAAAGTATGCACATTCTACGTCATAACGAATTTCTATAGTTTGCGCATGCGTACGGAAATAAGAAAAGCTTACTTCCACCGTTTTTTAAAATCACAGCTTCTAGAAGCTTTACATGATTTCTTAAAAAACACGAGTATTTAGAAAATGTGTTCTATTTCATAAATGGAATCAACAAAGTATGCACATTCTACGTCATAACGACTTTCTATAGTTTGCGCATGCGTCCGGAAATAAGAAAAGCTTACTTACACTGTTTTTTAAAATCACAGCTTCTAGAAGGTTTACATGATTTCTTAAAAAACACGAGTTTTTAGAAAATGTGTTTTATTTAAAAAATGGAATCAACAAAGTATTCACATTCTACGTCATAACGACTTTCTATAGTTTGCGCATGCTTTTGTAAATAAGAAAAGCTTACTTCCCCCGTTTTTTAAAATCACAGCTTCTAGAAGGTTTACATGATTTCTTAAAAAACACGAGTTTTTATAAAATGTGTTTTATTTCATAAATGGAAACAACAAAGTATGCACATTCTACGTTATAACGACTTTCTATAGTTTGCGCATGCATCCGGAAATAAGAAAAGCTTACTTCCACCGTTTTTTAAAATCACAGCTTCTAGAAGGTTTACATGATTTCTTAAAAAACACGAATTTTTAGAAAATGTGTTTTATTTCATAAATGGAATCAACAAAGGATACACATTCTACGTCATAACGACTTTCTATAGTTTGCGCTTTCGTCCGGAAATAAGAAAAGCTTACTTCCACCATTTTTTAAAATCACAGCTTCTAGAAGGTTTACATGATTTCGTAAAAAACACGAGTTTTTAGAAAATGTGTTTTATTTAAAAAATGGAATCAACAAAGTATTCACATTCTACGTCATAACGACTTTCTATAGTTTGCGCATGCTTTTGTAAATAAGAAAAGCTTACTTCCCCCGTTTTTTAAAATCATAGCTTCTAGAAGGTTTACATGATTTCTTAAAAAACACGAGTTTTTATAAAATGTGTTTTATTTCATAAATGGAAACAACAAAGTATGCACATTCTACGTCATAACGACTTTCTATAGTTTGCGCATGCATCCGGAAATAAGAAAAGCTTACTTCCACCGTTTTTTAAAATCACAGCTTCTAGAAGGTTTACATGATTTCTTAAAAAACACGAGTTTTTAGAAAATGTGTTTTATTTCATAAATGGAATCAACAAAGTATACACATTCTACGTCATAACGACTTTCTATAGTTTGCGCTTTCGTCCGGAAATAAGAAAAGCTTACTTCCACCGTTTTTTAAAATAACAGCTTCTAGAAGGTTTGCATGATTTCGAAAAAAACACGAGTTTTTAAATAATGTGCTTTATTTCATAAATGGAATCTACGAAGTATGCACATTCTACGTCATAACGACTTTCTATAGTTTGCGCATGCGTCCGGAAATAAGAAAATCTTACTTCCACCATTTTTTAAAATCACAGCTTTTAGAAGGTTTACATGATTTCTTGAAAAACACGAGTTTTTACAAAATGTGTTTTATTTCATAAATGGAAGCAAAAAGGTATGCACTTTATACGTCATAATGACTTTCTATAGTTTGTGCCTTCGTTCGGAAATAAGAAAAGCTTACTTCCAACGTTTTTTAAAATCACATCTTCTAGAAGGTTTACATCATTTCGTAAAAAACACGACTTTTTAGAAAATGTGCATTATTTCATAAATGGAATCTACAAAGTATGCACATTCTACGTCATAACGACTTTCTATAGTTTGTGCATGCGTCTGGAAATAACAAAAGCCTACTTCCCCTGTTTTTTAAAATCACAGCTTCTAGAAGGTTTACATGATTTCTTTAAAAAGATGAGTTTTTAGAAAATGTGTTTTATTTCATAAATGGAATCAACAAAGTATGCACATTCTACGTCAAAACGACTTTCTATTGTTTGCCCATGCGTTTGGAAATAAGAAATGCTTACTTCCCCCATTTTTTAAAATCACAGCTTCTAGAAGGTTTACATGATTTGTTAAAAAACACGAGTTTTTAGAAAATGTGTTTTATTTCATAAATGGAATCAACAAAGTATGCACATTCTACGTCATAAGGACTTTCTATAGTTTGCACATGCGTCCAGAAATAAGAAAAGCTTACTTCCACCGTTTTTTAAAATCACAGCTTCTAGAAGGTTTACATGATTTCGTAAAAAATACGAGTTTTTAGAAAATGTGTTTTATTTGATAAATGGAATCAACAAAGTATGCACATTCTACGTCAAAACGACTTTCTATTGTTTGCCCATGCGTTTGGAAATAAGAAATGCTTACTTCCCCCATTTTTTAAAATCACAGCTTCTAGAAGGTTTACATGATTTGTTAAAAAACACGAGTTTTTAGAAAATGTGTTTTATTTCATAAATGGAATCAACAAAGTATGCACATTCTACGTCATAAGGACTTTCTATAGTTTGCACATGCGTCCAGAAATAAGAAAAGCTTACTTCCACCGTTTTTTAAAATCACAGCTTCTAGAAGGTTTACATGATTTCGTAAAAAATACGAGTTTTTAGAAAATGTGTTTTATTTGATAAATGGAATCAACAAAGTATGCACATTCTACATAATAACGACTTTCTATAGTTTGCGCATGCGTCCGGAAATAAGAAAAGCTTACTTCCACCGTTTTTTAAAATCACGGCTCCTAGAAGGTTTACATGATTTCGTAAAAAACACGAGTTTTTAAAAAATGTGTTTTATTTCATAAATGGAATCAACAAAGTATGCACATTCTACGTCATAACGACTTTCTATAGTTTGCGCATTCGTCCGGAAATAAGAAAAGCTTACTTCCACCGTTTTTTAAAATCACAGCTTCTAGAAGGTTTACATGATTTCGTAAAAAACACGAGTTTTTAGAAAATGTGTTTTATTTCATAAATAGAATCGATAAAGTATGCACATTCTACGTCATAACGACTTTCAATAGTTTGCGCATGCGTCCGGAAATAATAAAAGCTTACTTCCACCGTTTTTTAAAATCACAGCTTCTAGAAGGTTTACATGATTTCTTAAAAAACACGAGTTTTTAGAAAATGTGTTTTATTTCATAAATGGAATCAACAAAGTATGCACATTTTACGTCATAATGACTTTCAATAGTTTGCGCATGCGTCCGGAAATAAGAAAAGATTCCTTCCCCCGTTTTTTAAAATCAGAGCTTCTAGAAGGTTTACATGATTTCTTAAAAAACACGAGTTTTTAGAAAATGTGTTTTATTTCATAAATGGAATAGACAAAGTATGCACATTCTATGTCATAACGACTTTCTATAGTTTTCGCATTCGTCTGGAAATAAGAAAAGCTTACTTCCCCCGTTTTTTAAAATCACAGCTCCTAGAAGGTTTACATGATTTCTTAAAAAACACGAGTTTTTAGAAAATGTGTTTTATTTCATAAATGGAATCAAGAAACTATGCACATTCTACCCCATAAAGACTTTCTATAGTTTGCACATGCGTTTGGAAATAGGAAAAGCTTCCTTCCACCGTTTTTTAAAATCACAGCTTCTAGAAGGTTTACATGATTTCTTAAAAAACACGAGTTTTTAGAAAATGTGTTTTATTTCATAAATGGAATCAACAAAGTATGCACATTCTACGTCATAACGAATTTCTATAGTTTGTGTATTCGTCCAGAAATAAGAAAAGCTTACTTCCCCCGTTTTTTAAAATCAGAGCTTCTAGAAGGTTTACATGATTTCTTTAAAAAGATGAGTTTTTAGAAAATGTGTTTTATTTCATAAATGGAATCAACAAAGTATGCACATTCTACGTCAAAACGACTTTCTATTGTTTGCGCATGCGTTTGGAAATAAGAAATGCTTACTTCCCCCATTTTTTAAAATCACAGCTTCTAGAAGGTTTACATGATTTGTTAAAAAACACGAGTTTTTAGAAAATGTGTTTTATTTCATAAATGGAATCTACAAAGTATGCACATTCTACGTCATAACGACTTTCTATAGTTTGCGCATGCGTTTGGAAATAAGAAAAGCTTACTTCCCCCGTTTTTTAAAATCACAGATTCTAGAAGGTTTACATGATTTCTTAAAAAACACGAGTTTTTAGAAAATGTCTTTTATTTCATAAATGGAATCAAGAAAGTATGCACATTCTAGGTCATAACAAATTTCTATAGTTTGCGCATGTGTACGGAAATAAGAAAAGCTTACTTCCACCGTTTTTTAAAATCACAGTTTCTAGAAGGTTTACATGATTTCTTAAAAAACACGAGTTTTTAGAAAATGTGTTTTATTTCATAAACGGGACCAACAAAGTATGCAAATTCTACGTCATAACGACTTTCTATAGTTGGGAATGCGTTTGGAAATAAGAAAAGCTTACTTTCCCCGTTTTTTTAAATCACAGCTTCTAGAAGGTTTACATGATTTCGTAAAAAACACGAGTTTTTAGAAAATGTGTTTTATTTCATAAATGGAATCAACAAAGTATGCACATTCTATGTCATAATGACTTTCTATAGTTTGCGCATGCGTTTGGAAATAAGAAAAGCTTACTTCCACCGTTTTTTGAAATCACAGCTTCTAGAAGGTTTACATGATTTCGTAAAAAACACGACTTTTTAGGAAATGTGTTTTATTTCATAAATGGAATCAACAAAGTATGCACATTCTACGTCATAACGACTTTCTATAGTTTGCGCATGCGTTTGGAAATAAGAAAAGATTACTTCCCTCGTTTTTTAAAATCACATCTTCTAGACGGTTTACATGATTTCTTAAAAAACACGAGTTTTTAGAAAATGTGTTTTATTTCATAAATGGAATCAACAAAGTATGCACATTCTACGTCATAACGACTTTCTATAGTTTGCGCATGCGTTTGGAAATAAGAAAAGCTTACTTTCCCCATTTTTTAAAATCACAGCTTCTAGAAGGTTTACATGATTTCTTAAAAAGCACGAATTTTTAGAAAATGTGTTTTATTTCATAAATGGAATCAACAAAGTATGCACATTCTACGTCATAAGGACTTTCTATAGTTTGCGCATGCGTCCGGAAATAAGAAAAGCTTACTTCCACCGTTTTTTAAAATCACAGCTTCTAGAAGGTTTACATGATTTCTTAAAAAACACGAGTTTTTAGAAAATGTGTTTTATTTCATAACTGGAATCAACAAACTATGCACATTCTACCCCATAAATACTTTCTATAGTTTGCACATGCGTTTGGAAATAAGAAAAGCTTACTTCCACCGTTTTTTAAAATCACAGCTTCTAGAAGGTTTACATGATTTCGTAAAAAACACGATTTTTTAGAAAATGTGTTTTATTTCATAAATGGAATCTACAAAGTATGCACATTCTACGTCATAACGACTTTCTATAGTATGCGCATGCATTTGGAAATAAGAAAAGCTTACTTCCCCCGTCTTTTAAAATCACAGCTTCTAGAAGGTTTACATGATTTCTTAAAAAACACGAGTTTTTAGAAAATGTGTTTTATTTCATAAATGGAATCAACAAAGTATGCACATTCTACGTCATAAGGACTTTCTATAGTTTGCGCATGCGTCCGGAAATAAGAAAAGCTTACTTCCACCGTTTTTTAAAATCACGGCTTCTAGAAGGTTTACATGATTTCTTAAAAAACACGAGTTTTTAGAAAATGTGTTTTATTTCATAAATGGAATCAACAAAGTATGCACATTCTACGTCATAACGACTTTCAATAGTTTGCGCATGCGTCCGGAAATAAGAAAAGCTTAGTTGCCCTGTTTTTTAAAATCACAGATTCTAGAAGGTTTACATGATTTCGTAAAAAACATGAGTTTTTAGAAAATGTGCTTTATTTCATAAATGGAATCTAAAAAGTATGCACATTCTTCGTCATAACGACTTTCTATAGTTTGTGCATGCTTCCAAAAATAAGAAAAGCTTACTTCCCCCGTTTTTTAAAATGACAGCTTCTAGAAGGTTTACATGATTTCTTATAAAACACGAGTTTTTAGAAAATGTGTTTTATTTCAAAAATGGAATCTACAAAGTATGCACATTCTGCGTCATAACCACTTTCTATAGTTTGCACATGCGTTTGGAAATAAGAAAAGCTTACTTCCACCGTTTTTTGAAATCACAGCTTCTAGAAGGTTTACATGATTTCGTAAAAAACATGAGTTTTTAGGAAATGTGTTTTATTTCATAAATGGAATCAACAAAGTATGCACATTCTACGTCATAACGACTTTCAATAGTTTGCGCATGCGTTTGGAAATAAGAAAAGCTTACTTCCCCCATTTTTTAAAATCACAGCTTCTAGAAGGTTTACATGATTTCTTAAAAAACACGAGTTTTTAGAAAATGTGTTTTATATCATAAATGGAATCAACAAAGTATGCACATTCTACGTCATAAGGACATTCTATAGTTTGCGCATGCGTCCGGAAATAAGAAAAGCTTACTTCCACCGTTTTTTAAAATCACAACTTCTAGAAGGTTTACATGATTTCTTAAAAAACACGAGTTTTTAGAAAATGTGTTTTATTTCATAAATGGAATCAACAAACTATGCACATTCTACGCCATAAAGACTTTCTATAGTTTGCGCATGTGTTTGGAAATAAGAAAAGCTTACTTCCACCGATTTTTAAAATCACAACTTCTAGAAGGTTTACATGATTTCGTAAAAAACAAGTGTTTTTAGAAAATGTGTTTTATTTCATAAATGGAATCTACAAAGTATGCACATTCTGTGTCATAACGGCTTTCTATAGTTTGCAAATGCGTTTGGAAATAAGAAAAGCTTACTTCCCCCGTCTTTTAAAATCACAGCTTCTAGAAGTTTACATGATTTCTTAAAAAACACAAGTTTTTAGAAAATGTGTTTTATTTCATAAATGGAATCTAAAAAGTATGCACATTCTTTGTCATAACGACTTTCTATAGTTTGCGCATGCGTCCGGAAATAAGAAAAGCTTACTTCCACCGTTTTTTGTAATCACAGCTTCTAGAAGGTTTACATGATTTCGTAAAAAACATGAGTTTTTAGAAAATGTGTTTTATTTTATAAATGGAATCTACAAAGTATGCACATTCTGCGTCATAACGACTTTCTATAGTTTGCGCATGCGTACGGAAATAAGAAAAGCTTACTTCCACCGTTTTTTAAAATCACAGTTTCTAGAAGGTTTACATGATTTCTTAAAAAACACGAGTTTTTAGAAAATGTGTTTTATTTCATAAATGGAATCAACAAAGTGTACACATTCTACGTCATAACGACTTTCTATAGTTGGCGAATGAATTTGGAAATAAGAATATCTTACTTCCCCCGTTTTTTAAAATCACAGCATCTAGAAGGTTTACATGATTTCTTAAAAAACACGAGTTTTTAGAAAAAGTGTTTTATTTCATAAATGGAATCAACAAAGTATGCTAATTCTACGTCATAACGACTTTCTATAGTTTGCGCATGCGTTTGGAAATAAAAAAAGCTTACTTCCCCCGTTTTTATAAAATCACAGCTTCTTGAAGGTTTACATGATTTCTTAAATAACAAGAGTTTTTAGAAAATGTGTTTTATTTCATAAACGGAATCAACAAAGTATGCACATTCTACATCATAACAACTTCCTATAGTTTGCGCATGCGTCCGGAAATAAGAAAAGCTTACTTCCACCGTTTTTTAAAATCACAACTTCTAGAAGGTCTACATGATTTCTTAAAAAACATGAGTTTTTAGAAAATGTGTTTTATTTCATAAATGGAATCAACAAAGTATGCACATTCTACATAATAACGACTTTCTATAGTTTGCGTATTCGACCGGAAATAAGAAAAGCTTACTTCCACCGTTTTTTAAAATCATAGCTTCTAGAAGGTTTACATGATTTCGTAAAAAACACGAGTTTTTCGAAAATGTGTTTTATTTCATAAATGGAATCAACAAAGTATGCACATTCTACGTCATAACGACTTTCTATAGTTTGCGCATGCGTTCGGAAATAAGAAAAGCTTACTTCCACCGTTTTTTAAAATCACAACTTCTAGAAGGTTTACATTATTTCTTAAAAAACATGAGTTTTTAGAAAATGTGTTTTATTTCATAAATGGAATCAACATAGTATGCACATTCTACGTCATAACGACTTTCTATAGTTTGCGCATGCGTTTGGAAATAAGAAAAGCTTACTTCTATCGTTTTTTAAAATCATAGCTTCTAGAAGGTTTACATGATTTCTTTAAAAACATGAGATTTTAGAAAATGTGTTTTATTTCATAAATGGAATCAACAAAGTATGCACATTGTACGTCATAACGACTTTCTATAGTTTCCGCATCCGTCCGGAAATACAAAAAGCTTACTTCCCCCGTTTTTTAAAATCACAGCTTCTAGAAGGTTTACATGATTTCGTAAAAAACATGAGTTTTTAGAAAATGTGTTTTATTTCATAAATGGAATCAACAAAGTATGCACATTCTACGTCATAACGACTTTCTATAGTTTGCGCATGCGTTCGGAAATAAGAAAAGCTTACTTCCACCGTTTTTTTAAATCACAGCTTCTAGAAGGTTTACATGATTTCGTAAAAAACACTTGTTTCTACAAAATGTGCTTTATTTCATAAATGGAATCTACAAAGTATGCACATTCTACATCATAACGACTTTCTATAGTTTGCGCATGCGTCCGGAAATAAGAAAAGCTTACTTCCCCCGTTTTTTAAAATCACAGCTTCTAGAAGGTTTACATGATTTCTTAAAAAACACAAGTTTTTAGAAAACGTGTTTTATTTCATAAATGGAATCAACAAAGTATGCACATTCTACGTAATAACGACATTCTATAGTTTTCGCATTTGACCGGAAATAAGAAAAGCTTACTTCCACCGTTTTTTAAAATCACAGCTTGTAGAAGTTTTACATGATTTCGTAAAAAACACGAGTTTTTAGAAAATGTGTTTTATTTCATAAATGGAATCAACAAAGTATGCACATTCTACGTCATAAGGACTTTCTATAGTTTGCGCGTGCGTCCGGAAATAAGAAAAGCTTACTTCCACCGTTTTTCAAAATCACAGCTTCTAGAAGGTTTACATGATTTCTTAAAAAACACGAGTTTTTAGAAAATGTGTTTTATTTCATAAATGGAAACAACAAAGTATGCACATTCTACGTCATAACAAATTTCTAAAGTTTGCGCATGCGTCTGGAAATAAGAAAAGCTTACTTCCACCGTTTTTTAAAATCACAGCTTGTAGAAGGTTTACATAATTTCTTAAAAAACACGAGTTTTTAGAAAATGTGTTTTATTTCATAAATGGAATCAACAAAGTATGCACATTCTACGTCATAAGGACTTTCTATAGTTTGTGCATGTGTCCGGAAATAAGAAAAGCTTACTTTCCCCGTTTTTTAAAATCACAGCTTCTAGAAGGTTTACATGATTTCGTTAAAAACATGAGTTTTTAGAAAATATGTTTTATTTCATAAATGGAATCAACAAAGTATGCACATTCTACGTCATAACGACTTTCTATAGTTTGCGCATGCGTTTGGAAATAAGAAAATCTTACTTCCCCCATTTTTTAAAATCACAGCTTCTAGAAGGTTTACATGATTTCTTAAAAAACACGAGTTTTTAGAAAAAGTGTTTTACTTCATAAATGGAATCAACAAAGTATGCTCATTCTACGTCATAACGACTTTCTATAGTTTGCGCATGTGTTTGGAAATAAGAAAAGCTTACTTCCCCCGTTTTTTAAAATCACAGCTTCTAGAAGGTTTACATGATTTCGTAAAAAACATGAGTTTTTAGAAAATGTGTTTTATTTCATAAATGGAATCAACAAAGTATGCACATTCTACGTCATAAGGACTTTCTATAGTTTGCGCATGCGTCTGGAAATAAGAAAAGCTTACTTCCACCATTTTTTAAAATCACAGCTTCTAGAAGGTTTACATGATTTCTTAAAAAACACGAGTTTTTAGAAAATGTGTTTTTTTTCATAAATGGAATCGACAAAGTATGCACATTCTACGTCATAACGACTTTCTATAGTTTGCGAATTCGTCCGGAAATAAGAAAAGCTTACTTCCACCATTTTTTAAAATCACAGCTTCTAGAAGGTTTACATGATTTCGTAAAAAACACGAGTTTTTAGAAAATGTGCTTTATTTAAAAAATGGAATCTACAAATTATGCACAGTCTACGTCATAATGACTTTCTATAGTTTGCGCATGCGTCCGGAAATAAGAAAAGCTTACTTCCCCCGTTTTTTAAAATCACAGCTTCTTGAAGGTTTACATGATTTCTTAAGAAACATGAGTTTTTAGAAAATGTGTTTTATTTCATAAATGGAATCAAAAAAGTATGCACATTCTACGTCATAACAACTTTCTATAGTTTGCTCATGCGTTTGGAAATAAGAAAAGCTTACTTCCCCCGTTTTTTAAAATCACAGCTTCTAGAAGGTTTACATGATTTCTTAAAAAACACGAGTTTTTAGAAAATTTGTTTTATTTCATAAATGGAATCAACAAAGTATGCACATTCTACGTCATAACGACTTTCTATAGTTTGCGCATGCGTCCGGAAATAAGAAAAGCTTACTTCCACTGTTTTTTAAAATCACAGCTTCTAAAAGGTATACATGATTTCTTAAAAAACACGAGTTTTTAGAAAATGAGTTTTATTTCATAAATGGAATCAACAAAGTATGCACATTCTACGTCATAACGACTTTCTATAGTTTGCGCATTCGTCCGGAAATAAGAAAATCTTACTTCCACCGTTTTTTAAAATCATAGCTTCTAGAAGGTTTACATGATTTCGTAAAAAACACGAGTTTTTAGAAAATGTACTTTATCTTATAAATGGAATCTACAAAGTATGCACATTCTACGTCATAACAACATTTTATAGTTTGCGCATGCGTCCGGAAATAAGAAAAGCTTACTTCCCCCGTTTTTTAAACTCACAGCTTCTAGAAGGTTTACATGAGTTTTTAGAAAATGTGTTTTATTTCATAAATGGAATCAACAAAGTATGCACATTCTATGTCATAACGACTTTCTATAGTTTGCGCATGCGTCCGGAAACAAGAAAAGCTTACTTCCACCGTTTTTTAAAATCACAGCTTCTAGAAGGTTTACATGATTTCTTAAAAAACACGAGTTTTTAAAAAATGTGTTTTATTTCATAAATGGAATCAACAAAGTATGCAGATTCTACGTCATAACGACTTTCTATAGTTTGCGCATGCGTTTGGAAATAAGAAAAGCTTACTTCCCCCGTTTTTTAAAATCACAGCTTCTAGAAGGTTTACATGATTTCGTAAAAAACACGAGTTTTTAGAAAATGTGCTTTATTTCATAAATGGAATCTAGAAAGTATGCACATTCTACGTCATAACGACTTTCTATAGTTTGCGCATGCGTCCGGAAATAAGAAAAGCTTACTTCCCCCGTTTTTAAAATCACAGCTTCTAGAAGGTTTACATGATTTCCTAAAAAACACGAGTTTTTAGAAAATGTGTTTTATTTCATAAATGGAATGTACAAAGTATGCACATTCTGCGTCATAACGACTTTCTATAGTTTGCGCATGCGTTTGGAAATAAGAAAAGCTTACTTCCACCGTTTTTTGAAATCACAGCTTCTAGAAGGTTTACATGATTTCTTAAAAAACACGAGTTTTTAGAAAATGTGTTTTATTTCATAAATGGAATCAACAAAGTATGCACATTCTACGTCATAACGACTTTCTATAGTTTGCACATGCATCCGGAAATAAGAAAAGCTTACTTCCACCGTTTTTTAAAATCAAAGCTTCTAGAAGGTTTACATGATTTCTTAAAAAACACGAGTTTTTAGAAAATGTGTTTTATTTCATAAATGGAATCAACAAACTATGCACATTCTACCCCATAAAGACTTTCTATAGTTTGCGCATGCGTTTGGAAATAAGAAAAGCTTACTTCCACCGTTTTTTAAAATCCCAGCTTCTAGAAGGTTTACATGATTTCGTAAAAAAAACGAGTTTTTAGAAAATGTGTTTTATTTCATAAATGGAATCTACAAAGTATGCATATTCTGCGTCATAACGACCTTCTATAGTTTGCGCCTGCATTTGGAAATAAGAAAAGCTTACTTCCCCCGTCTTTTAAAATCACAGCTTCTAGAAAGTTTACATGATTTCTTAAAAAACACGAGTTTTTAGAAAATGTGTTTTATTTCATAAATGGAATCAACAAAGTATGCACATTCTACGTCATAAGGACTTTCTATAGTTTGCGCATGCGTCTGGAAATAAGAAAAGCTTACTTCCCCCATTTTTTAAAATCACAGCTTCTAGAAGGTTTACATGATTTCTTAAAAAACACGAGTTTTTACAAAATTTGTTTTATTTCATAAATGGAATCAACAAAGTATGCACGTTCTACGTCATAACGACTTTCTATAGTTTGCGCATGCGTCCGGAAATAAGAAAAGCTTACTTCCACTGTTTTTTAAAATCACAGCTTCTAAAAGGTTTACATGATTTCTTAAAAAACACGAGTTTTTAGAAAATGTGTTTTATTTCATAAATGGAATCAACAAAGTATGCACATTCTACGTCATAACGACTTTCTATAGTTTGCGCATTCGTCCGGAAATAAGAAAATCTTACTTCCACCGTTTTTTAAAATCATAGCTTCTAGAAGGTTTACATGATTTCGTAAAAAACACGAGTTTTTAGAAAATGTACTTTATTTTATAAATGGAATCTACAAAGTATGCACATTCTACTTCATAACAACATTTTATAGTTTGCGCATGCGTCCGGAAATAAGAAAAGCTTACTTCCCCCGTTTTTTAAACTCACAGCTTCTAGAAGGTTTACATGAGTTTTTAGAAAATGTGTTTTATTTCATAAATGGAATCAACAAAGTATGCACATTCTATGTCATAACGACTTTCTATAGTTTGCGCATGCGTCCGGAAACAAGAAAAGCTTACTTCCACCGTTTTTTAAAATCACAGCTTCTAGAAGGTTTACATGATTTCTTAAAAAACACGAGTTTTTAGAAAATGTGTTTTATTTCATAAATGGAATCAACAAAGTATGCAGATTCTACGTCATAACGACTTTATATAGTTTGCGCATGCGTTTGGAAATAAGAAAAGCTTACTTCCCCCGTTTTTTAAAATCACAGCTTCTAGAAGGTTTACATGATTTCGTAAAAAACACGAGTTTTTAGAAAATGTGCTTTATTTCATAAATGGAATCTAGAAAGTATGCACATTCTACGTCATAACGACTTTCTATAGTTTGCGCATGCGTCCGGAAATAAGAAAAGCTTACTTCCCGCGTTTTTAAAATCACAGCTTCTAGAAGGTTTACATGATTTCCTAAAAAACACGAGTTTTTAGAAAATGTGTTTTATTTCATAAATGGAATGTACAAAGTATGCACATTCTGCGTCATAACGACTTTCTATAGTTTGCGCATGCGTTTGGAAATAAGAAAAGCTTACTTCCACCGTTTTTTGAAATCACAGCTTCTAGAAGGTTTACATGATTTCTTAAAAAACACGAGTTTTTAGAAAATGTGTTTTATTTCATAAATGGAATCAACAAAGTATGCACATTCTACGTCATAACGACTTTCTATAGTTTGCGCATGCATTTGGAAATAAGAAAATCTTACTTCCCCCGTTTTTTAAAATCACAGCTTCTAGAAGGTTTACATGATTTCTTAAAAAACACGAGTTTTTAGAAAATGTGTTTTATTTGATAAATGGAATCAACAAACTATGCACATTGTACATCATAACAACTTTCCATAGTTTGCGCATGCGTCCGGAAATAAGAAAAGCTTACTTCCACCGTTTTTTAAAATCAAAGCTTCTAGAAGGTTTACATGATTTCTTAAAAAAAACGAGTTTTTAGAAAATGTGTTTTATTTCATAAATGGAATCAACAAACTATGCACATTCTACCCCATAAAGACTTTCTATAGTTTGCGCATGCGTTTGGAAATAAGAAAAGCTTACTTCCACCGTTTTTTAAAATCACAACTTCTAGAAGGTTTACATGATTTCGTAAAAAACACGAGTTTTTAGAATATGTGTTTTATTTCATAAATGGAATCTACAAAGTATGCATATTCTGCGTCATAACGACTTTCTATAGTTTGCGCATGCATTTGGAAATAAGAAAAGCTTACTTCCCCCGTCTTTTAAAATCACAGCTTCTAGAAGGTTTACATGATTTCTTAAAAAACACGAGTTTTTAGAAAATGTGTTTTATTTCATAAATGGAATCAACAAAGTATGCACATTCTACGTCATAAGGACTTTCTATAGTTTGCGCAAGCGTCTGGAAATAAGAAAAGCTTACTTCCACCATTTTTTAAAATCACAGCTTCTAGAAGGTTTACATGATTTCGTAAAAAACACGAGTTTTTAGGAAATGTGTTTTATTTCATAAATGGAATCAACAAAGTATGCACATTCTACGTCATAACGACTTTCTATAGTTTGTGCATGCGTCCGGAAATAAGAAAAGCTTACTTCCCCCGTTTTTTAAAATGACAGCTTCTAGAAGGTTTACATGATTTCTTAAAAAACACGTGTTTTTAGAAAATGTGTTTTATTTCATAAATGGAATCTACAAAGTATGCACATTCTACATCATAACGACTTTCTATAGTTTGCGCATGCGTTTGGAAATAAGAAAAGCTTACTTCCCCCGTTTTTTAAAATCACAACTTCTAGAAGGTTTACATGATTTCTTAAAAAACACGAGTTTTTAGAAAATGTGTTTTATATCATAAATGGAATCAACAAAGTATGCACATTCTACGTCATAAGGACTTTCTATAGTTTGCGCATGCGTCCGGAAATAAGAAAAGCTTACTTCCCCCGTTTTTTAAAATCACAGCTTCTAGAAGGTTTACATGATTTCTTAAAAAACACGAGTTTTTAGAAAATGTGTTTTATTTCACAAATGGAATCAACAAACTATGCACATTCTATGTCATAAAGACTTTCTATAGTTTGCGCATGCGTTTGGAAATAAGAAAAGCTTACTTCCACCGTTTTTTAAAATCACAACTTCTAGAAGGTTTACATGATTTCGTAAAAAACACGAGTTTTTAGAAAATGTGTTTTATTTCATAAATGGAATCTACAAAGTATGCACATTCTGCGTCATAACGGCTTTGTATAGTTTGCAAATGCGTTTGGAAATAAGAAAAGCTTACTTCCCCCGTCTTTTAAAATCACAGCTTCTAGAAGGTTTACATGATTTCTTAAAAAACACGAGTTTTTAGAAAATGTGTTTTATTTCATAAATGGAATCTAAAAAGTATGCACATTCTACGTCATAACGACTTTCTATAGTTTGCACATGTGTCCGGAAATATGAAAAGCTTACTTCCACCGTTTTTTGTAATCACAGCTTCTAGAAGGTTTACATGATTTCGTAAAAAACACGAGTTTTTAGAAAATGTGTTTTATTTTATAAATGGAATCTATAAAGTATGCACATTCTGCGTCATAACGACTTTCTATAGTTTGCGCATGCGTTTGGAAATAAGCAAAGCTTACTTCCCCCGTCTTTTACAATCACAGCTTCTAGAAGGTTTACATCATTTCTTAAAAAACACGAGTTTTTAGAAAATGTGTTTTATTTCATAAATGGAATCAACAAAGTATGCACATTATACGTCATAAGGACTTTCAATAGTTTGTGCATGCGTCCGGAAATAAGAAAATCTTACTTCCACCATTTTTTAAAATCACAGCTTCTAGAAGGTTTACATGATTTCTTAAAAAACACGAGTTTTTAGAAAATGTGTTTTATTTCATAAATGGAATCAACAAAGTATGCACATTCTAAGTCATAACGACTTTCTATAGTTTGCGGATGCGTTTGGAATTAAGAAAAGCTTACTTCCCCCGTTTTTTAAAATCACAGCTTCTAGAAGGTTTACATGATTTTTAAAAAACATGAGTTTTTAGAAAATGTGTTTTATTTCATAAATGGAATCAACAAAGTATGCACATTCTACGTCATAAGGACTTTCTATATTTTGTGCATTCATCCGGAAATAAGAAAAGCTTACTTCCACGGTTTTTTAAAATCACAGCTTCTAGAAGGTTTACATGATTTCGTAAAAAACAAGGTTTTTTAGAAAATGTGTTTTATTTCATAAATAGAATCAACAAAGTATGCACATTCTACGTCATAAGGACTTTCTATAGTTTGCGCATGCGTCCAGAAATAAGGAAAGCTTACTTCCACCGTTTTTCAAAATCACAGCTTCTAGAAGGTTTACATGATTTCGTAAAATACACGATTTTTTAGAAAATGTGTTTTATTTCATAAATGGAATCACCAAAGTATGCACATTCTACGTCATAACGACTTTCTATAGTTTGCGCATGCGTTTGGAAATAAGAAAAGCTTAGTTCCCTCGTTTTTTAAAATCACAGCTTCTAGAAGGTTTACATGATTTCGTAAAAAACACGAGTTTTTAGAAAATGTGTTTTATTTCATAAATGTAATCAACAGAGTATGCACATTCTACGTCATAAGGACTTTCTATAGTTTGTGCATTCGTCCGGAAACAAGAAAAGCTTACTTCCATCGTTTTTTAAAATCACAGCTTCTAGAAGGTTTACATGATTTCGTAAAAAACACGATTTTTTAGAAAATGTGTTTTATTTCATAAATAGAATCAACAAAGTATGCACATTCTACGTCATAAGGACTTTCTATAGTTTGCGCATGCGTTTGGAAATAAGAAAAGCTTACTTCGCCCGTTTTTTAAAATCACAGCTTCTAGAATGTTTACATGATTTCATAAAAAACACGAGTTTTTAGAAAATGTGTTTTATTTCATAAATGGAATCAACAAAGTATGCACATTCTACGTCATAACGGTTTTCTATAGTTTGCGCATGCGTCTGGAAATAAGAAAAGCTTAATTCCCCCATTTTTTAAAATCACAGCTTCTAGAAGGTTTACATGATTTCTTAGAAAACACGAGTTTTTAGAAAAAGTGTTTTATTTCATAAATGGAATCAACAAAGTATGCACATTCTACGTCATAACGACTTTCTATAGTTTGCGCATGCGTCCGGAAATAAGAAAAGCTTACTTCCCCCTTTTTTTAAAATCACAGCTTCTAGAAGGTTTACATGATTTCTTAAAAAACACGAGTTTTTAGAAAATGTGTTTTATTTCATAAATGGAATCAACAAAGTATGCACATTCTACGTCATAACGACTTTCTATAGTTTGCGCATGCGTTTGGAAATAAGAAAAGCTTACTTCCCCCGTTTTTCAAAATCATAGTGTCTTGAAGGTTTACATGATTTCTTAAAAAACACGAGTTTTTAGAAAATGTGTTCTATTTCATAAATGGAATCAACAAAGTATGCACATTCTACGTCATAAGGACTTTCTATAGTTTGTGCATGCGTCCAGAAATAAGAAAAGCTTACTTCCCCCATTTTTTAAAATCACAGCTTCTAGAAGGTTTACATGATTTCTTAAAAAACACGAGTTTTTAGAAAATGTGTTTTATTTCATAAATGGAATCAACAAAGTATTCACATTCTACGTCATAACAACTTTCTATAGTTTGCGCATGCGTCCGGAAAGAAGACCAACTTACTTCCACCATTTTTTAAAATCACAGCTTCTAGAAGGTTTACATGATTTCGTAAAAAATACGAGTTTTTAGAAAATGTGTTTTATTTCTTAAATGGAATCTACAAAGTATGCACATTCTACGTAATAACGACTTTCTATAATTTGCTCATTCGACCGGAAATAAGAAAAGCTTACTTCCACCGTTTTTTAAAATCACAGCTTCTAGAAGGTTTACATGATTTCGTAAAAAACACGAGTTTTTAGAAAATGTGTTTTATTTCATAAATGGAATCAACAAAGTATGCACATTCTACGTAATAACAACTTTCTATAGTTTGCGCATTCGACCGGAAATAAGAAAAGCTTACTTCCACCGTTTTTTAAAATCACAGCTTCTAGAAGGTTTACATGATTTCGTAAAAAACATGAGTTTTTAGAAAATGTGTTTTATTTCATAAATGGAATCAACAAATTATGGACATTCTACGTCATAAGGACTTTTTATAGTTTGCGCCTGCGTCCGGAAATAAGAAAAGCTTACTTCCACCATTTTTCAAAATCACAGCTTCTAGAAGGTTTACATGATTTCGTAAAAAACACGAGTTTTTAGAAAATGTGTTTTATTTCATAAATGGAATCAACAAAGTATGCACATTCTACGTCATAACGACTTTCTATAGTTTGCGCATGCATCCGGAAATAAGAAAAGCTTACTTCCCCCGTTTTTTAAAATCACAGCTTCTAGAAGGTTTACATGATTTCTTAAAAAACACGAATTTTTAGAAAATGTGTTTTATTTCATAAATAGAATCAACAAAGTATGCACATTCTACGTCATAACGACTTTCTATAGTTTGCGCATGCGTTTGGAAATAAGAAAAGCTTACTTCCCCCGCTTTTTAAAATCGCAGCTTCTAGAAGGTTTACATGATTTCTTAAAAAACACGAGTTTTTAGAAAATGTGTTTTATTTCATAAACGGAATCAAAAACTATGCACATTCTATGTCATAACAAATTTCTATAGTTTGCGCATGCGTCCGGAAATAAGAAAAGCTTACTTCCACCGTTTTTTAAAATCACAGCTTCTAGAAGGTTTACATCATTTCGTAAAAAACACGAGTTTTTAGAAAATGTGTTTTATTTCATAAATGGAATCTACAAAGTATGCACATTCTACGTCATAACTACTTTCTATAGTTTGCGCACGCGTCCGGAAATAAGAAAAGCTTACTTCCCACGTTTTTTAAAATCACAGCTTCTGGAAGGTTTACATGATTTCTTAAGAAACACGAATTTTTAGAAAATGTGTTTTATTTCATCAATGGAATCAACAAAGTATTCACATTCTATGTCATAACGACTTTCTATAGTTTGCACATGCATTTGGAAATAATAAAAGCTTTATTCCCCTGTTTTTTAAAATCACAGCTTCTAGAAGGTTTACATGATTTCTTTAAAAACACGAGTTTTTAGAAAATGTATTTTATTTCATAAATGGAATCAACAAAGTATGCACATTCTACGTCATAACGACTTTCTATAGTTTGCGCATCCGTCCAGAAATAAGAAAAGCTTACTTCCCCCGTTTTTTAAAATCACAGCTTCTAGAAGGTTTACATGATTTCGTAAAAAACATGAGTTTTTAGAAAATGTGTTTTATTTCATATAGGGAATCAACAAAGTATGCACATTCTACGTCATAACGACTTTCTATAGTTTGCGCATGCGTTTGGAAATAAGAAAAGCTTACTTCCCTCGTTTTTTAAAATCACAGCTTCTAGAAGGTTTACATGATTTGTTAAAATACACAAGTTTTTATAAAATGTGTTTTATTTCATAAATGGAATTAACAAAGTATGCACATTCTACGTCATAACGACTTTCTATAGTTTGCGCATGCGTCCGGAAATAAGAAAAGCTTACTTCGACCGTTTTTTAAAATCACAGCTTCTAGAAGGTTTACATGATTTCGTAAGAAACACGAGTTTTTAGAAAATGTGTTTTATTTCATAAATGGAATCAACAAAGTATCCACATTCTACGTCACAAGGAATTTCTATAGTTTGCGCATGCGTCCGGAAATAAGAAAAGCTTACTTCCACCGTTTTTCAAAATCACAGCTTCTAGAAGGTTTACATGATTTCTTTAAAAATACGAGTTTTTAGAAAATGTGTTTTATTTCATAAATATAATCAACAAAGTATGCACATTCTACGTCATAAGGACTTTCTATAGTTTGCGCATGCGTCCGGAAATAAGAAAAGCTTACTTCCACCGTTTTTCAAAATCACAGCTTCTAGAAGGTTTACATGATTTCTTAAAAAACACGAGTTTTTAGAAAATGTGTTTTATTTCATAAATGGAAACAACAAAGTATGCACATTCTACGTCATAACGACTTTCTATAGTTTGTGCATGCGTCCGGAAATAAGAAAAGCTTACTTCCACCATTTTTTAAAATCACAGCTTCTAGAAGGTTTACATGATTTCGTAAAAAACACGAATTTTTAGAAAATGTGTTTTATTTCATAAACTGAATCAACAAAGTATGCACATTCTACGTCATAACGATTTTCTATAGTTTGCGCATGCGTCCGGAAATAAGAAAAGCTTACTTCCACCGTTTTTAAAAATCACAGCTTCTACAAGGTTTACATGATTTCTTAAATAACACGAGTTTTTAGAAAATGTGTTTTATTTCATAAACGGAATCAACAAAGTATGCACATTCTACGTCATGACGACTTTCTATAGTTTGCGCATGCGTCCGGAAATAAGAAAAGCTTACTTCCACCGTTTTTTAAAATCATAGCTTCTAGAAGGTTTACATGATTTCGTAAAAAACACGAGCTTTTAGAAAATGTGTTTTATTTCATAAATGGAATCAACAAACTATGCACATTCTACGTCATAACGACTTTCTATAGTTTGCGCATGCGTTTGGAAATAAGAAAATCTTACTTCCCCCGTTTTTTAAAATCACAGCTTCTAGAAGGTTTACATGATTTCGTAAAAAACACGAGTTTTTAGAAAATGTGTTTTATTTCATAAATGGAATCAACAAAGTATGCATATTCTACATCATAACAACTTTCTATGTTTGCGCATTCGACCGGAAATAAGAAAATCTTACTTCGCTCGTTTTTTAAAATCACAGCTTCTAGAAGGTTTACATGATTTCTTTAAAAACAACAGTTTTTAGAAAATGTGTTTTATTTCATAAATGGAATCAACAAAGTATGCACATTCTACGTCATAAGGACATTCTATAGTTTGCGCATGCGTCTGGAAATAAGAAAATCTTACTTCCACCGTTTTTCAAAATCACAGCTTCTAGAAGGTTTACATGATTTCTTAAAAAACACGAGGTTTTAGAAAATGTTTTTTATTTTATCAATGGAAACAACAAAGTATGCGCATTCTATGTCATAACGACTTTCTATAGTTTGCGCATGCGTCCGGAAATAAGAAAAGCTTACTTCCACCGTTTTTTAAAATCACAGCTTGTAGAAGGTTTACAAGATTTCTTAGAAAATCGAGTTTTTAGAAAATGTGTTTTATATCATAAATGGAATCAACAAAGTATGCACATTCTACGTCATAAGGACATTCTATAGTTTGTGCATGCGTCCGGAAATAAGAAAAGCTTACTTCCACCGTTTTTTAAAATCACAACTTCTTGAAGGTTTACATGATTTCCTAAAAAACACGAGTTTTTAGAAAATGTGTTTTATTTCATAAATGGAATCAACAGAGTATGCACATTCTACGTCATAACGACTTTCTATAGTTTGCGCATTCGTCCGGAAATATGAAAATCTTACTTCCACCGTTTTTTAAAATCACAGCTTCTAGAAGGTTTACATGATTTATTAAAAAACACGAGTTTTTAGAAAATGTGTTTTATTTCATAAATGGAATCTACAAAGTATGCACATTCTACGTCATAACGACTTTCTACAGTTTGCGCATGCGTCCGCAAATAACAAAATCTTACTTCCCCCGTTTTTTAAAATCACATCTTCTAGAAGGTTTACATGATTTCTTAAAAAACACGAGTTTTTAGAAAATGTGTTTTATTTCATAAATGGAACCAACAAAGTATGCACATTCTACGTCATAACGACTTTCTATATTTTGCGCATCCGTTTGGAAATAAGAAAAGCTTACTTCCCCCGTTTTTTAAAATCACAGCTTCTAGAAGGTTTACATGATTTCTTAAAAAACACGAGTTTTTAAAAAATGTGTTTTATTTCATAAATGGAATCAACAAAGTATGCACATTCTACGTCACAACGAATTTCTATAGTTTGCGCATTCGTCCGGAAATAAGAAAACCTTGCTTCCCCGGTTTTTCAAAATCACAGCTTCTAGAAGGTTTACATGAGTTCTTAAAAAACACGAGTTTTTAGAAAATGTGTTTTATTTCATAAATGGAATCAACAAAGTATGCACATTCTACGTCATAACGACTTTCTATAGTTTGTGCATGCGTTTGGAAATAAGAAAAGCTTACTTCCCCCGTTTTTTAAAATCACAGCTTCTAGAAGGTTTACATGAGTTCTTAAAAAACACGAGTTTTTAGAAAATGTGTTTTATTTCATAAATGGAATCAACAAAGTATTCACATTCTACGTCATAACGAATTTCTATAGTTTGAGCATGCATTTGGAAATAAGAAAAGCTTACTTCCTCCGTTTTTTAAAATCACAGCTTCTAGAAGGTTTAAATGTTTTCTTAAAAAACACGAGTTTTGAGAAAAGGTGTTTTATTTCATAAATGGAATAAAAAAAGTATGCACATTCTACGTCATAACAACTTTCTATAGTTTGCGCATTCGTCCGGAAATAAGAAAAGCTTACTTCCACCGTTTTTTAAAATCACAGCTTCTAGAAGGTTTACATGATTTCTTAAAAAACACGAGTTTTTAGAAAATGGGTTTTATTTCATAAATGGAATCAACAAAGTATGCACATTCTATGTCATAACGACTTTCTATAGTTTGCGCATTCGACCGGAAATAAGAAAAGCTTACTTCCCTCGTTTTTTAAAATCACAGCTTCTAGAAGGTTTACATGATTTCTTCAAAAACATGAGTTTTTAGAAAATGTGTTTTATTTCATAAATGGAATCAACCAAGTATGCACATTCTACGTCATAAGGTCATTCTATAGTTTGCGCATGCGTCATGAAATAAGAAAAGCTTACTTCCACCGTTTTTCAAAATCACAACTTCTAGAAGGTTTAAATGATTTCTTAAAAAACACGAGTTTTTAGAAAATGTGTTTTATTTCATAAATGGATTCAACAAAGTATGCACATTCTATGTCATAACGACTTTCTATAGTTTGCACATTCGACCGGAAATAAGAAAAGCTTACTTCCGCCGCTTTTTAAAATCACAGCTTCTAGAAGGTTTACATGATTTCTTAAAAAACACGAGTTTTTAGAAAATGTGTTTTATTTCATAAACGGAATCAACAAACTATGCACATTCTACGTCATAACGAATTTCTATAGTTTGCGCATGCGTCCGGAAATAAGAAAAGCTTACTTCCACCGTTTTTTAAAATCACAGCTTCTAGAAGGTTTACATCATTTCGTAAAAAACACGAGTTTTTAGAAAATGTGTTTTATTTCATAAATGGAATCTACAAAGTATGCACATTCTACGTCATAACTACTTTCTATAGTTTGCGCACGCGTCCGGAAATAAGAAAAGCTTACTTCCCACGTTTTTTAAAATCACAGCTTCTAGAAGGTTTAAATGATTTCTTAAAAAACACGAATTTTTAGAAAATGTGTTTTATTTCATAAATGGAATCAACAAAGTATTCACATTCTACGTCATAACGACTTTCTATAGTTTGCACATGCGTTTCGAAATAAGAAAAGCTTTCTTCCCCTGTTTTTTAAAATCACAGCTTCTAGAAGGTTTACATGATCTCTTTAAAAACACGAGTTTTTAGAAAATGTATTTTATTTCATAAATGGAATCAACAAAGTATGCACATTCTACGTCATAACGACTTTCTATAGTTTGCGCATCCGTCCGGAAATAAGAAAAGCTTACTTCCCCCGTTTTTTAAAATCACAACTTCTAGAAGGTTTACATGATTTCGTAAAAAACATGATTTTTTAGAAAATGTGTTTTATTTCATAAAGGCAATCAACAAAGTATGCACATTCTACGTCATAACGACTTTCTATAGTTTGCGCATGCGTTTGGAAATAAGAAAAGCTTACTTCCCTCGTTTTTTAAAATCACAGCTTCTAGAAGGTTTACATAATTTGTTAAAATACACGAGTTTTTATAAAATGTGTTTTATTTCATAAATGGAATCAACAAAGTATGCACATTCTACGTCATAACGACTCTCTATAGTTTGCGCATCCGTCCGGAAATAAGAAAAGCTTACTTCGACCGTTTTTTAAAATCACAGCTTCTAGAAGGTTTAAATGATCTCTTTAAAAACACGAGTTTTTAGAAAATGTATTTTATTTCATAAATGGAATCAACAAAGTATGCACATTCTACGTCATAACGACTTTCTATAGTTTGCGCATGCATCCGGAAATAAGAAAAGCTTACTTCCACCGTTTTTCAAAATCACAGCTTCTAGAAGGTTTATATGATTTCTTAAAAAACACGAGTTTTTAGAAAATGTGTTTTATTTCATAAATATAATCAACAAAGTATGCACATTCTACGTCATAAGGACTTTCTATAGTTTGCGCATGCGTCCGGAAATAAGAAAAGCTTACTTCCACCGTTTTTCAAAATCACAGCTTCTAGAAGGTTTACATGATTTCTTAAAAAACACGAGTTTTTAGAAAATGTGTTTTATTTCATAAATGGAAACAACAAAGTATGCACATTCTACGTCATAACGAATTTCTATAGTTTGCGCATGCTTCCGGAAATAAGAAAAGCTTACTTCCACCGTTTTTTTAAATCACAGCGTGTATAAGGTTTACATGATTTCTTAAAAAACACGAGTTTTTAGAAAATTTGTTTTATTTCATAAATGGAATCAACAAAGTATAAACATTCTACGTCATAAGGACTTTCTATAGTTTGTGCATGCGTCCAGAAATAAGAAAAGCTTACTTCCACCGTTTTTTAAAATCACAGCTTCTAGAAGGTTTACATGATTTCGTAAAAAACACGAGTTTTTAGAAAATGTGTTTTATTTCATAAACGGAATCAACAAAGTATGCACATTCTACATCATAACGATTTTCTATAGTTTGCGCATGCGTCCGGAAATAAGAAAAGCTTACTTCCACCGTTTTTAAAAATCACAGCTTCTAGAAGGTTTACATGATTTCTTAAAAAACACGAGTTTTTAGAAAATGTGTTTTATTTCATAAACGGAATCAACAAAGTATGCACATTCTACGTCATAACGACTTTCTATAGTTTGCGCATGCGTCCGGAAATAAGAAAAGCTTACTTCCACCGTTTTTTAAAATCACAGCTTCTAGAAGGTGTACATGATTTCGTAAAAAACACGAGATTTTAGAAAATGTGTTTTATTTCATAAACGAAATCAACAAAGTATGCACATTCTACGTCATAACGATTTTCTATAGTTTGCGCATGCGTCCAAAAATAAGAAAAGCTTACTTCCACCGTTTTTAAAAATCACAGCTTCTAGAAGGTTTACATGATTTCTTAAAAAACACGAGTTTTTAGAAAATGTGTTTTATTTCATAAACGGAATCAACAAAGTATGCACATTCTACGTCATAACGACTTTCTATAGTTTGCGCATGCGTCCGGAAATAAGAAAAGCTTACTTCCACCATTTTTTAAAATCACAGCTTCTAGAAGGTTTACATGATTTCGTAAAAAACACGAGCTTTTAGAAAATGTGTTTTATTTCATAAATGGAATCAACAAACTATGCAGATTCTACGTCATAACGACTTTCTATAGTTTGCGCATGCGTTTGGAAATAAGAAAAGCTTAGTTCCCCCGTTTTTTAAAATCACAGCTTCTAGAAGGTTTACATGATTTCGTAAAAAACAAGAGTTTTTAGAAAATGTGTTTTATTTCATAAATGGAATCAACAAAGTATGCACATTCTACGTCATAACGACTTTCTATAGTTTGCGCATTCGACCAGAAATAAGAAAAGCTTACTTCCCTCGTTTTTTAAAATCACAGCTTCTAGAAGGTTTACATGATTTCTTTAAAAACATGTGTTTTTAGAAAATGTGTTTTATTTCATAAATGGAATCAACAAAGTATGCACATTCCACGTTATAAGGACATTCTATAGTTTGCGCATGCGTCTGGAAATAAGAAAAGCTTACTTCCACCGTTTTTCAAAATCACAGCTTCTAGAAGGTTTACATGATTTCTTCAAAAACACGAGTTTTTAGAAAATGTGTTTTATTTCATAAATGGAAACAACAAAGTATGTGCATTCTACATCATAACGACTTTCTATAGTTTGCGCATGCGTCCGGAAATAAGAAAAGCTTACTTCCACCGTTTTTTAAAATCACAGCTTGTAGAAGGTTTACATGATTTCTTTGAAAATCGAGTTTTTAGAAAATGTGTTTTATTTCATAAATGGAATCAACAAAGTATGCACATTCTACGTCATAAGGACTTTCTATAGTTTGTGCATGCATCCGAAAATAAGAAAAGCTTACTTCCACCGTTTTTTAAAATCACAGCTTCTTGAAGGTTTACATGATTTCTTAAAAAACACAAGTTTTTAGAAAATGTGTTTTATTTCAAAATGGAATCAAGAGAGTATGCACATTCTACGTCATAACGACTTTATATAGTTTGCGCATTCGTCCGGAAATATGAAAATATTACTTCCACCGTTTTTTAAAATCACAGCTTCTAGAAGGTTTACATGATTTATTAAAAAACACGAGTTTTTAGAAAATGTGTTTTATTTCATAAATGGAATCTACAAAGTATGCACATTCTACGTCATAACGACTTTCTATGGTTTGCGCATGCTTCCGGAAATAACAAAAGCTTACTTCCCCCGTTTTTTAAAATCACAGCTTCAAGAAGGTTTACATGATTTCTTAAAAAACACGAGTTTTTAGAAAATGTGTTTTATTTCATAAATGGAACAAACAAAGTATGGACATTCTACGTCATAACGACTTTCTATAGTTTGCGCATCCGTTTGGAAATAAGAAAAGCTTACTTCCCCCGTTTTTTAAAATCACAGCTTCTAGAAGGTTTACATGATTTCTTAAAAAACACGAGTTTTTAAAAAATGTGTTTTATTTCATAAATGGAATCAACAAAGTACGCACATTCTACGTCACAACGAATTTCTATAGTTTGTGCATTCGTCCGGAAATAAGAAAACCTTACTTCCCCGGTTTTTCAAAATCACAGCTTCTAGAAGGTTTACATGAGTTCTTAAAAAACACGAGTTTTTAGAAAATGTGTTTTATTTCATAAATGGAATCAACAAAGTATGCACATTCTACGTCATAACGACTTTCTATAGTTTGTGCATGCGTTTGGAAATAAGAAAAGCTTACTTCCCCCGTTTTTTAAAATCACAGCTTCTAGAAGGTTTACATGAGTTCTTAAAAAACACGAGTTTTTAGAAAATGTGTTTTATTTCATAAATGGAATCAACAAAGTCTTCACATTCTACGTCATAACGAATTTCTATAGTTTGAGCATGCATTTGGAAATAAGAAAAGCTTACTTCCCCCGTTTTTTAAAATCACAGCTTCTAGAAGGTTTACATGTTTTCTTAAAAAACACGAGTTTTTAGAAAAGGTGTTTTATTTCATAAATGGAATCAAAAAAGTATGCACATTCTACGTCATAACAACTTTCTATAGTTTGCGCATTCGTCCGGAAATAAGAAAAGCTTACTTCCACCGTTTTTTAAAATCACAGCTTCTAGAAGGTTTACATGATTTCTTAAAAAACACGAGTTTTTAGAAAATGTGTTTTATTTCATAAATGGAATCAACAAAGTATGCACATTCTATGTCATAACGACTTTCTATAGTTTGCGCATTCGACCGGAAATAAGAAAAGCTTACTTCCCTCGTTTTTTAAAATCACAGCTTCTAGAAGGTTTACATGATTTCTTTAAAAACATGAGTTTTTAGAAAATGTGTTTTATTTCATAAATGGAATCAACAAAGTATGCACATTCTACGTCAGAAGGAAATTCTATAGTTTGCGCATGCGTCTGGAAATAAGAAAAGCTTACGCCCACCGTTTTTCAAAATCACAGCTTCTAGAAGGTTTACATGATTTCTTAAAAAACACGAGTTTTTAGAAAATGTGTTTTATTTCATAAATGGAAACAACAAAGTATGCGCATTCTACGTCATAACGACTTTCTATAGTTTCGCATGCGTCCGGAAATAAGAAAAGCTTACTTCCACCGTTTTTTAAAATCACAGCTTTTAGAAGGTTTACATGATTTCTTAGAAAATCGAGTTTTTAGAAAATGTGTTTTATTTCATAAATGGAATCAACAAAGTATGCACATTCTACGTCATAAGGACTTTCTATAGTTTGTGCATGCGTCCGGAAATAAGAAAAGCTTACTGCCACCGTTTTTTAAAATCACAGCTTCTAGAAGGTTTACATGATTTCGTAAAAAACACGAGTTTTTAGAAAATGTGTTTTATTTCATAAATGGAATCAACAAAGTATGCACATTCTACGTCATAACGATTTTCTATAGTTTGCGCATGCGTCCGGAAATAAGAAAAGCTTACTTCCATCGTTTTGAAAAATCACAGCTTCTAGAAGGTTTACATGATTTCTTAAAAAACACGAGTTTTTAGAAAATGTGTTTTATTTCATAAACGGAATCAACAAAGTATGCACATTCTACGTCATAACGACTTTCTATAGTTTGCGCATGCGTCCGGAAATAAGAAAAGCTTACTTCCACCGTTTTTTAAAATCACAGCTTCTAGAAGGTTTACATGATTTCGTAAAAAACACGAGTTTTTAGAAAATGTGTTTTATTTCATAAATGGAATCAACAAACTATGCACATTCTACGTCATAACGAATTTCTATAGTTTGCGCATGCATTTGGAAATAAGAAAAGCTTACTTCCCCCGTTTTTTAAAATCACAGCTTCTAGAAGGTTTACATGATTTCGTAAAAAACACAAGTTTTTAGAAAATGTGTTTTATTTCATAAATGGAATCAACAAAGTATGCACATTCTACGTCATAACGACTTTGTATAGTTTGCGCATTCGACCAGAAATAAGAAAAGCTTACTTCCCTCGTTTTTTAAAATCACAGCTTCTAGAAGGTTTACACGATTTCTTTAAAAACATGAGTTTTTAGAAAATGTGTTTTTTTTCATAAATGGAATCAACAAACTATGCACATTCTACGTCATAAGGACATTCTATAGTTTGCGCATGCATCTGGAAATAAGAAAAGCTTACTTCCACCGTTTTTCAAAATCACAGCTTCTAGAAGGTTTACATGATTTCTTAAAAAACATGAGTTTTTAGAAAATGTGTTTTATTTCATAAATGGAAACAACAAAGTATGCGCATTCTACGTCATAACGACTTTCTATAGTTTGCGCATGCGTCCGGAAATAATTAAAGCTTACTTCTGTAGTGCCCCTAGACTACTGTAGACATTGAGGGAACCTACTGAGTCACCCGACTGTTTGAAACATTATAACCCTATGATTTTATTTTGAGTATATTTATGATTACGATTGATTGATATATGTGCATTTGGGTAGTTATTGTGAATGGACGATTTCATGTTGTTTAACGATTAACTTTGATATGAAAATTGTACACATGAATAATGCTTAACGACTAGCTGTATGGTGATTATGTATTTGGCGATGAAATGTATATTTGATAAGATGAATGAGCAGTTTGAATAAATCATAAATGTTTAACAATGCTAGAGTTAGAAACCAGATGATGATTGTTGAGAACAGTACTACTGATAATTTGTTGTGAGAAGTGTGTGTAGAAACAAGTGAGACGGTTCACCAACGGACACACAAAGGAACATGGAGGGTCGTAGAGTACGGGTAAATCACACACAGGGGAAGCGACGACGATGTCGACTTCCGACAAGAATACCACGCATGAGCAGATAAGCATTGATCCGCTTGCTCAAGAGGAATGCGTGAGGGCGTACGAGGTGGGCCACGACGGAGCTGGTCACGTACGAGTTGAGGGGCGCGCAGTGAGAACGGACTCACTCCTCAGCGCCATTAGTCCCTAGATAGCATGTAGACGGAGGATGGATGGTAACGATTCCTAAAATCCCTACAAGAGTTCCCGCAAGTCAAAACGGAAAGATGGTGGCAGAAGGGCCCAACGATGCGGTACCCTGTCGAGAACGGAAAGAATGGACGCAAGGACCCAACGAGGTGGTACCATGCCAAGGAATGGAAACCATGGATGATTGGACCCGACGGAGTGGTGCCATGTCAGGGGATAAAAAATTTAAGGAACCAGGAGCCCAACGACGCGGCACCGTGATCCTAGTGAGTTTCATTGTTAAATTAAACTGCATAAAAAACTTAGGAGAATAACTCTAGATTATTACTTAGCAAATGCATAACAATAGCTTAGACATTTGCACATGAATAGTTATTTTGTTAAGCATTTAAAATAATAGAAATTATTATTTGGGAGCAAAATAGAGTAGACACCTAGTCAACTAAAAGCTAGGAGTTGATTAAAATATCTGGGGGACAAACTAGAGAAAACTTAGGGATATAGGTGCACTTCCCAGAGAAACTGACACTTGGATGGGTGAGTGTTTCAATTAAATAAATAATTAAAAATATTTATTTATGCATGAAGCGACATGTGTCGTAGGAGATTTCCCTTTATAAGGAAGGCTTAAGGAATGGGTAAGGGGCCCATAATTTGGACGATTGTCGTAATTTTCGAATGCCTCAAAGACTTGCTGCTATCTAAGGGTTTGGCTTAGAAATCCTGGTGGGAAGGGAAGCCCAAGTTGAATTTATGAAATACTTGTGTGAGCTCTACGACCCAAAGCTCGGGGGAGGCCATGCGACTGAAAGCATGAGCCTATAGTTGGGTGGTGAAGCTAACGGTTGCTTCGCCTATGGTTAAACGAGCTTTGCTGGAGGGATCCTATGGAAGGCGCAGACAACAATGGACCAGCTGGATCGGGTTGACAGGTTAAGGTTTGCTTATTTTTGTTAAGTTATTCACTCTTTTATTTTATTTTTGCAATAACTATAATGGCTAATTTGTTTGTATGAAGGTTTTAAAGTTTCAGGTTCAGTTCAAAGGGGGCCCTAAAGGAGGGGTCCTACATTTGGTATCAGAGCCGGTCGAGCCTTGAGGGCACTTGACTCATATTTTTTATCAAGGGCCTTCGGTAAAGTGTCAAAGTTGGGAGCTGATCGAGCAACAACACTACAGGGACTTCTTCGATATCTGATCAACGATCCGTACAGGTTAGAAGTTATTTAAATTGTTTTCTTCCTCCAGGCTATATAAAGAAACTATTATCGTAGCAATGTGCAGATTTAGCTTGAAAAAAAAAGTATACGTTTTGATTTTATAAAATTACAACATGATTCTTTTCTGGAATCTACAGCCTGCAATGTTTATGTAATCCACGGTCAAATCTCTTTTCTTGAGTTATATAACTTTACGGTATGATACTCTTCTGGAATCTATGGTTTGCATTGTTATATAATTCACAGTCGAATTTCACACTCGGATCCCTTTCTTGAGCTATGTTACCGTAATAAAATTATGATTTTACGGCACAATTCCTTGCTAGAATCTACAATCTACATTGTTTAGACAATCCACAGTCAAATTCTTTTTCTTGATTTATATAGCTATGGTGAAATTATAACTTACAGTATGACCCATTTTTTTGGAACCTTCGATCTGTATTGTTTTATAATTCCTAGCAGAAATTCTCTTTTTTCTTGAGTTATACGATCTGTAGTGAATTTATAATTCACGGTATAATTTCTACTGTTATTGCGATCTGTACTTGCGTGGTTAAATAAATTGTTAAATTTATGTGTTGGATTATACTGGAAGGATAAAGGGAAGTAATCCCAACTTCTCATTCCAAATCTGATTGCCCATTTCACTTGTCTTCCCCTTTGGGTAGATCGAATATCTACAACCAGGCTTTAGCTTTGATTCCGATGGGGTTGAAGTAATTTCTACCTCTGTAACCACTACCTAAATGACGCGATCTCTGTCAGTTTAATTGATGAAGTTTTGTTTTGATCTTGGTATCTATAGTTGAGCGATCAATCTCTGATCGAAGTAGTTTATGTTTGATTTTCGTATCCTTATGCTGATTAATGGAACCCTGATTGATGTGTTCTTTTTTTTTTCCTGTATTTTATTTAAAAAGTATTATCTCTGCATCCGTCTGCTTAGTGGCGCGATCATCAATCCATACGATCGTTGTTTCTTCAGTCAATCACCGTTTTGAGCGATATGATCCCATCCCCATGTGATCCTCGTATTATTCACATAAATGTATACTACCTGCATGGATGATGCGATCTCCAACTCTTTAGAGCTATAATCGTTGAATATATCTTATTGACAACGAATTGAAGTAGCTTCTCTGTTTCTCTTTATATTCAGATCCCAATCACGGATTGTTGCCACAGCTTGTAAATTGATAGTTCATGCGACAAAACTCTCCATTTGGATGAGGGTGTTCCTTCCTTTAGATTTAATTTTTCCAGCTCAATGACCCAGTGCTGACCGACGGCTACCCCTCACCGGAGTTACCTATGCCATAATTTCTGAAGTAGATAACTACTAGCCAGCTCTTCAGTTTAGTCCCGGTTCGATTTTATCTAGTGAAACCAAATCCCGGTGAAATCGGTCACCGCTTCCCTCCTTGTCTGTCTGTCTACGACTTTAGTGGAAGTCTATACTCCGAGAATTGGCGGGCTCTATTTATCTCATCCCTCGTCTTGTTTTATGTTTTTATTTATACAGAATCAAATAAATTTTTTTTGCCACATCACAACATCTTGACAGAGTAATACGATCAATGCATAATTAGACCGGTGCACACAAACAGGGATGCAATCTCAGTATCTAATATACAATCTTTTCATAGTGATATCGTTGCACATAACCCGACATTTGATGTGCATTATGTGATCTCTGCATCTACTTACACACACAATCTCTGGATCCGTGTTTCGATAAGATCTCTACATTTATGACTAGATAGCAATCTGCTACATATTACAACAAACTTTAAATTATGATCAGCGATTTCAGTATTGGTTGATAAGATTCAGACGGTAGTAATCTCTGTATGATGAGAAGTAATTAAGGAAACTTGAGTGGGTTGTCGACTTTACCTTTCTGGAACGTCCAGTTGATATGCAAATTTTATGTATGTTATGTTGATTGAACTATTGGGTTGTTGAATAAAGTTACTGGATTGGAACTCGGTAGCTGGGAGAAGTTGTTGCTCATGGTGTCAATCCGACTGCTAAGTATTGTGAATCGTGATTGAAATGCACTAAGCAGGTTTCGGTAGGAAAATTTATATATTGCTTACTCACTAAGGATAGGTATTCTCTGTCGACCCCCTGTAGGATTTATTTCATACATGAACTCAATATAGATATGTTAATGTTTGAAAATCATATTTTTTTGCCACGAATCTCTGCATTACTGGAATGCCACAAATTTCCTTTTCACTAAACGCATTAGGCATTAAGGGTCTTGTTTCTTAGAGTTCGTGTTGAATGCCTTAGGTTTTCCAAAAATCTTAGTCCTTGTGTGAATGCGATGTGCAGCATTGTTGCCTTCTACATTAGCTTTTGTTTGGATATTTTCCTGTGTGTTACTATCGCAGATCCCTCAAGATCTCGGTTGTCAATTGAAAACTTGGTTATGTTCTTATTTTAGTATGCTGAAAGATATGCTAAAATTACAAATCCTAATGTCTATCCTGCATTACTGGGAAATCGCGGATCTAGATACAGGATCTCGGTTATTAATATGAACCGTAGTTATAGTTCATTGCTTGTTGGATCAACATGTGTCGAAGTTCCTGTTTGTATGATCATAGTGAAGATCTCTGCCTTTGATATCTCTGTGGGTATGAGCGTAACGTAGATATTTGTATTCAGGATATCTATTGTTAGATTGAAAACATGATTTCTTAATTATTATATATGTTGGTCTACACATCGTTGTTTCTTTTATTTGATTGCAATAGAGGTCTGGGGAAGGATGGCCAAGAGAGTCGATCTGAAGATAAAGATACTCTCTTTAGTACAGAGTTCAAAACATTCTGTAAGTTTTTTCGGTCTACGCCCATGAGGATAGAGTTTGAGACATCCTGTAGCTTTGCAATCTATGGTTTGATGAAACAGTTTAACTCTGCAAAATCGGAAACTGAGCCGATTTGGATCGTGGGCCATTATATATTTAAAATCGTATTTAAAACCTTAGTATATATATATATATATATATATTTTCTCTGTTTATGTCCCCGGATATGATGACTTTGATTTTCGACAAATTTTAATTATTTTAACGTTTATTGCTTCTTGCTGGTTAAGAAAACCTTTGACAGATTTTCGGATAGATGATCTATGTATATGATTATGGTCCGAGTGAAGATATTCAAGTTCGATATGTCTGTATATGCAATCTTAGACTCTAGCGTTTCCACTTAGGTATCATGATGTGTATGGATAGTCTAGTTAATAGAATGTCATAAACAGGAAGAAGTAATATATATATATATATATATATCTGTTAGTTGCATATAACACTCAAACTCATTCTTCTAGTTTGCCTAAAAATGCAGGTATTGGAAAGGTATATCACCTTTGTATCGTATGATAGAGGTAATGCAAATGTTTATTTAAAAATTACATCTCTGTAGTTTATATTGATATGAGTGGAAATGTGGATGTTTTAAAACAGAGATAACACTAATTTAGGCTTATGACAGGATTAGTGTAAATACCAGGATTATAATTGTACATATGCATAATAATATTGAGGTGGAACCTTGAACAAATCCCGACGCCATTATAGAATGTCTAAAAGATGCTCAAGAAGCATGGAGAAAGTGAAAATAGAAATAAGGAAACATTCGTGTTGTGTTTGTAAACCCTATTGAATTAATATATAAGTGCAACCTTTTGTGGACATAGCCCTAGATTGGGTGAACCACGTTAAAAAATATCTCTATATGTTGTGTCTCTTTTGTGTATTCATCCTGATAATGTGTTTAATGTCCTTGGTATTACAATGGCTTTGTCATGTATGGAAAGATAAAGCATATGTATTATTTAAAGGATAATTAGATGTTGTAATATGTTGATTGTGTGTTAGTCATGCAAATGTATTATCTGGATTAGATATACTTATGTTTTATATCTGGTAAAAACTTTATGAAGATATTTAAAAGTAAAGGCGGAGGAGCTATCCAATTACAAATTCATATAAACACGTTAGATAAGTTAGTAGGACTCATACATTTACTTGAAGGAATTTATTATGTATGATTAGTGAAGTAATTGTTATTCATAGTAATGATCATGCATGCTCAATTTTTCTGATGGATAATTAATCATTATTATGTGTTTATATTACTATTAAACGTTTATTGTGTAAATTTTGAAAAATTCCCCAAAATTGTAAATTTAGAAAATTTAGTTTGTGACAATCTTTTCGCGATGTTGTCGGGGACGAAAGTGAAGATTATCTTCCCTGGGAGAACGAAAACGATCAGATACATCTCTTGATGGTGGATAGGAGAAAGACACTAGCTTGACTGCAATTTTCTACCTGGCGAATCCAACTTCATTACAAATGAAATTATTAGCGACTTCACTGGTTTGAAATGGAAAAGATTCTTGCTCAGAGGTATGAATTTTGTGATTTCTCAAAGATAGTTGGTTTCGCTAATCTAGTTCCTAGTAGAGATGAATGGGAAAATAGTCTTCCCATATTTTGAGGAGAATACTGGGAAGTACCAGCTAAACACTTGCTGGACTTCCATGATTTTTTTTCATCATCTTCAGATTGTGCATGAGGATGTTCAGATAAAGATTTCAAGTTATTCATTGGAGGGATCAACTTGAGATTGGTGCAAATCTCTTTCGGTTGCCAGTGTCAATTCTTGGAAAGGTTTTCATGCAGCTTTTCATTCATATTGCAAAGAGAAAATTTCAGTCGATTTCCTTTATCAAGAATGTTGTTATGAATTCGATTTGTTATACAAAGAATATGCCAACTAAGAAAGGAAATGGTCGATTAGAGATTGTATCGATAACTAGAGAAAGGAACAAAGACCGGAGATATTTAAAACTTTCCTACATAGCCATGATGAGTAGACAAGTAGATGGATATATATGTAGTGAATTTACTATATGATGAAAAATCGATAAATTTTGACTAACAAGATACCAAGATACTCAGATTGACGATACTTTAAGAGATTGTTGAGGGAGTGAAACAAACTTAAAAATTTGAAAATGAGATATCAATGTGATCGGTATGACGAGCTGACCTCAACGACAACTAGCCATCGAGATGAAACTTGATGGGGTTAAGAAAACACACATTGTACGAATTCATGAAACTAACGAAGTGGACTTACGATGACATGAATGATGAAATGAGGTAAGGGTGTGACAATCACATTAACCTCGAATGATGATACTGATGAAAGGACTAACATATAGATTTTAATATGTTCGACTAAATCGTTAAGTTACATGATTTCCTAAAAAACACGAGTTTTTAGGAAATGTGTTTTATTTCATAAATGGAATCAACAAAGTATGCTCATTCTACGTCATAACGACTTTCTATAGTTTGTGCATGCGTCCAGAAATAAGAAAAGCTCAGTTCCACCGTATTTTAAAATCACAACTTCTAGAAGGTTTAAATGATTTTTTAAAAAACACGAGTTTTCAGAAAATGTGTTTTATTTCATAAATGGAATCTACAAAGTATGCACATTCTACATCATAACGAATTTCTATACTTTGCGCATGTGTCCAGAAATAAGAGAAGCTTACTTCCCCCGTTTTTTAAAATCAGAGCTTCTAGAAGGTTTACATGATTTCTTAAAAAACACGAGTTTTTAGAAAATGTGTTTTATTTCATAAATGGAATCAAGAAAGTATGCACATTCTACATCATAACGAATTTCTATAGTTTGCGCATGCGTCCGGAAATAAGAAAAGCTTCCTTCCACCGTTTTTTAAAATCACAGCTTCTAGAAGGTTTACATCATTTCGTAAAAAAACACGAGTTTTTAGAAAATGTGTTTTATTTCATAAATGGAATCTACAAAGTATGCACATTCTACATCATAACGACTTTCTATAGTTTGCGCATGCGTCCGGAAATAAGAAAAGCTTACTTCCCCCGTTTTTTAAAATCACAGCTTCTAAAAGGTTTACATGATTTCTTAAAAAACACGAGTTTTTAGAAAATGTGTTTTATTTAATCAATGGAATCAACAAAGTATGAACATTCTACATCATAACGACTTTCTATAGTTTGCGCATGCGTCTGGAAATAAGAAAAGCTTACTTCCACCATTTTTTAAAATCACAGCTTCTAGAAGGTTTACATGATTTCGTAAAAAACACGAGTTTTTAGAAAATGTGTTTTATTTCATAAATGGAATCTACAAAGTATGCACATTCTACGTCATAACGACTTTCTATAGTTTGCGCATGCGTCCGGAAATAAGAAAAGATTACTTCCCCCATTTTTTAAAATCACAGCTTCTAGAAGGTTTACATGAGTTCTTAAAAAACACGAGTTTTTACAAAATGTGTTTTATTTCATAAATGGAATCAACAAAGTATGCACATTCTACGTCACAACAACTTTCTATAGTTTGCGCATGCGTTTGGAAATAACAAAAGCTTAGTTCCCCCGTTTTTTAAAATCACAGCTTCTAGAAGGTTTACTTGATTTCTTAAAAAACACGAGTTTTTAGAAATGTGTTTTATTTCATAAATGGAACCAACAAAGTATGCACATTCTACGTTATAACGACTTTCTATAGTTTGTGCATGCGTCCGGAAATAAGAAAAGCTTACTTCCACCGTTTTTTAAAATCACAGCTTCTAGAAGGTTTACATGATTTCGTAAAAAACATGAGTTTTTAGAAAATGTGTTTTATTTCATAAATGGAATCTACAAAGTATGCACATTCTAATTCATAACGACTTTCTATAGTTTGTGCATGCATCCGGAAATAAGAAAAGCTTACTTCCACCGTTTTTTAAAATCGCAACTTCTAGAATGTTTACATCATTTCGTAAAAAACACGAGTTTTTAGAAAATGTGTTTTATTTCATAAATGGAATCTACAAAGTATGCACATTCTACATCATAATGACTTTCTATAGTTTGTGCATGCGTCTGGAAATAAGAAAAGCTTACTTCCCCCGTTTTTTAAAATCACAGCTTCTAGAAGGTTTACATGATTTCTTAAAAAACACGAGTTTTTAGAAAATGTGTTTTATTTCATAAATGGAATCAACAAAGTGTGCACATTCTACGTCATAACGACTTTCTATAGTTTGCGCATGCGTCCGGAAATAAGAAAAGCTTACTTCCACCGTTTTTTAAAATCACAGCTTCTAGAAGGTTTACATGATTCCTTAAAAAACATGAGTTTTTACAAAATGTGTTTTATTTCATAAATGGAATCAAAAAAGTATGCACATTCTACGTCATAACGACTTTCTATAGGTTGCGCATTCGTCCGGAATGAAGAAAAGCTTACTTCCACCGTTTTTTAAAATCACATCTTCTAGAAGGTTTACATGATTTCGTAAAAAACACGAGTTTTTAGAAAATATGTTTTATTTCATAAATGGAATGTACAAAGTATGCACATTCTACGTCATAACAACTTTCTATAGTTTGCGCATGCGTCCGGAAATAAGAAAAGCTTACTTCCCCCGTTTTTTAAAATCACAGCTTCTAGAAGGTTTACATGATTTCTTAAAAAACACGAGTTTTTAGAAAATGTGTTTTATTTCATAAATGGAATAAAAAAAGTATGCACATTCTACGTCATAACGACTTTCTATAGTTTGCGCATTCGTCCGGAAATAAGAAAAGCTTACTTCCACCGTTTTTTAAAATCACAGCTTCTAGAAGGTTTACATGATTTCTTAAAAAACACGAGTTTTTAGAAAATGTGTTTTATTTCATAAATGGAATCAACAGAGTATGCACATTCTACGTCATAACGACTTTCTATAGTTTGCGCATTCGTCCGGAAATATGAAAATCTTACTTCCACCGTTTTTTAAAATCACAGCTTCTAGAAGGTTTACATGATTTATTAAAAAACACGAGTTTTTAGAAAATGTGTTTTATTTCATAAATGGAATCAACAAAGTATGCACATTCTACATCATAAGGACTTTCTATAGTTTGTGCATGCGTCCGGAAATAAGAAAAGCTTACCTCCCCCGTTTTTTAAAATCACAGATTCTAGAAGTTTTGCATGATTTCTTAAAAAACACGACTTTTTAGAAAATGTGTTTTATTAAATAAATGGAATCAACAAAGTATGCACATTCTACGTCATAACGACTTTCTATAGTTTGCGCATGCGTTTGGAAATAAGAAAAGCTTACTTCCCCTGTTTTTTAAAATCACAGCTTCTAGAAGGTTTACATGATTTCGTAAAAAACACGAGTTTTTAGAAAATGTGTTTTGTTTCATCAATGGAATCAACAAAGTATGCACATTCTACATCATAACGACCTTCTATAGTTTGCGCATGCGTTTGGAAATAAGAAAAGCTTACTTCCCCCATTTTTTAAAATCACAACTTCTAGAAGGTTTACATGATTTCTTAAAAAACACGAGTTTTTATAAAATGTGTTTTATTTCATAAATGGAATATACAAAGTATGCACATTCTATGTCATAACGACTTTCTATAGTTTGCGCATGCGTCCGGAAATAAGAAAAGATTACTTCCACCGTTTTTTAAAATCACAGCTTCTAGAAGGTTTACATAATTTCGTAAAAAACACGAATTTTTAGAAAATGTGTTTTATTTCATAAATGGAATCTACAAAGTATGCACATTCTATGTCATAACGAATTTCTATAGTTTGCGCATGCGTCCGGAAATAAGAAAAGATTACTTCCACCATTTTTTAAAATCACAGCTTCTAAAAGGTTTACATAATTTCGTAAAAAACACGAGTTTTTTGAAAATGTGTTTTATTTCATAAATTGAATCTACAAAGTATGCACATTCTCCGTTACAACGACTTTCTATAGTCTGCGCATGCATCGGGAAATAAGAAAAGCTTACTTCCCCCATTTTTTAAAATCACAGCTTCTACACGGTTTACATGACTTCTTAAAAAAAACGAGTTTTTAGAAAATGTGTTTTATTTCATAAATGGAATCAACAAAGTATGCACATTCTACGTCATAACGAATTTCTATAGTTTGTGCATGTGTCCGGAAATAAGAAAAGCTTACTTCCACCCTTTTTAAAATCACAGCTTCTAGAAGGTTTACATGATTTCTTAAAAAACACGAGTTTTTAGAAAATGTGTTTTATTTCATAAATGGAATCAACAAAGTATGCACATTCTACGTCATAACGAATTTCTATAGTTTGCGCATGCGTCCGGAAATAAGAAAAGATTACTTCCACTGTTTTTTAAAATCACAGCATCTAGAAGGTTTACATAATTTCGTAAAAAACACGAGTTTTTAGAAAATGTGTTTTATTTCGTAAATGGAATCTACAAAGTATGCACATTCTACGTCATAACGAATTTCTATAGTTTGCGCATGCGTCCGGAAATAAGAAAAGATTACTTCCACCATTTTTTAAAATCACAGCTTCTAGAAGGTTTACATGAGTTCTTAAAAAACACGAGTTTTTACAAAATGTGTTTTATTTCATAAATGGAATCAACAAAGTATGCACATTCTACGTCACAACAACTTTCTATAGTTTGCGCATGCGTTTGGAAATAACAAAAGCTTACTTCCCCCGTTTTTTAAAATCACAGCTTCTAGAAGGTTTACTTGATTTCTTAAAAAACACGAGTTTTTAGAAATGTGTTTTATTTCATAAATGGAACCAACAAAGTATGCACATTCTACGTCATAACGACTTTCTATAGTTTGCGCATTCGTCCGGAAATAAGAAAAGCTTACTTCCACCGTTTTTTAAAATCACAGCTTCTAGAAGGTTTACATGATTTCTTAAAAAACACGAGTTTTTAGAAAATGTGTTTTATTTCATAAATGGAATCAACAGAGTATGCACATTCTACGTCATAACGACTTTCTATAGTTTGCGCATTCGGCCGGAAATATGAAAATCTTACTTCCACCGTTTTTTAAAATCACAGCTTCTAGAAGGTTTACATGATTTATTAAAAAACACGAGTTTTTAGAAAATGTGTTTTATTTCATAAATGGAATCAACAAAGTATGCACATTCTACATCAGAAGGAGTTTCTATAGTTTGTGCATGCGTCCGGAAATAAGAAAAGCTTACCTCCCCCGTTTTTTAAAATCACAGATTCTAGAAGTTTTGCATGATTTCTTAAAAAACACGACTTTTTAGAAAATGTGTTTTATTAAATAAATGGAATCAACAAAGTATGCACATTCTACGTCATAACGACTTTCTATAGTTTGCGCATTCGTCCGGAAATAAGAAAAGCTTACTTCCCCTGTTTTTTAAAATCACAGCTTCTAGAAGGTTTACATGATTTCGTAAAAAACATGACTTTTTAGAAAATGTGTTTTGTTTCATCAATGGAATCAACAAAGTATGCACATTCTACATCATAACGACCTTCTATAGTTTGCGCATGCGTTTGGAAATAAGAAAATCTTACTTCCCCCATTTTTTAAAATCACAACTTCTAGAAGGTTTACATGATTTCTTAAAAAACACGAGTTTTTATAAAATGTGTTTTATTTCATAAATGGAATATACAAAGTATGCACATTCTACGTCATAACGACTTTCTATAGTTTGCGCATGCGTCCGGAAATAAGAAAAGATTACTTCCACCGTTTTTTAAAATCACAGCTTCTAGAAGGTTTACATAATTTCGTAAAAAACACGAATTTTTAGAAAATGTGTTTTATTTCATAAATGGAATCTACAAAGTATGCACATTCTATGTCATAACGAATTTCTATAGTTTGCGCATGCGTCCGGAAATAAGAAAAGATTACTTCCACCATTTTTTAAAATCACAGCTTCTAAAAGGTTTACATAATTTCGTAAAAAACACGAGTTTTTTGAAAATGTGTTTTATTTCATAAATTGAATCTACAAAGTATGCACATTCTCCGTTACAACGACTTTCTATAGTCTGCGCATGCATCGGGAAATAAGAAAAGCTTACTTCCCCCATTTTTTAAAATCACAGCTTCTACACGGTTTACATGACTTCTTAAAAAACACGAGTTTTTAGAAAATGTGTTTTATTTCATAAATGGAATCAACAAAGTATGCACATTCTACGTCATAACGAATTTCTATAGTTTGTGCATGCGTCCGGAAATAAGAAAAGCTTACTTCCACCCTTTTTAAAATCACAGCTTCTAGAAGGTTTACATGATTTCTTAAAAAACACGAGTTTTTAGAAAATGTGTTTTATTTCATAAATGGAATCAACAAAGTATGCACATTCTACGTCATAACTAATTTCTATAGTTTGCGCATGCGTCCGGAAATAAGAAAAGATTACTTCCACTGTTTTTTAAAATCACAGCATCTAGAAGGTTTACATAATTTCGTAAAAAACACGAGTTTTTAGAAAATGTGTTTTATTTCGTAAATGGAATCTACAAAGTATGCACATTCTACGTCATAACGAATTTCTATAGTTTGCGCATGCGTCTGGAAATAAGAAAAGATTACTTCCACCATTTTTTAAAATCACAGCTTCTAGAAGGTTTAAATAATTTCGTAAAAAACACGAGTTTTTAGAAAATGTGTTTTATTTCATAAATTGAATCTACAAAGTATGCACATTCTATGTCATAACGACTTTCTATAGTTTGCGCATCCGTTTGGAAATAAGAAAAGCTTACTACCCCCTTTTTTTAAAATCACAGCTTCTAGAAGGTTTACATGATTTCGTAAAAAACACGAGTTTTTAGAAAATGTGTTTTATTTCATAAATGGAATCTACAAAGTATGCACATTCTACGTCATAACGACTTTCTATAGTTTGCGCATGCGTCCGGAAATAAGAAAAGCTTACTTCTACCGTTTTTTAAAATCACAGCTTCCAGAACGTTTACATGATTTTGTAAAAAACACGAGTTTTTCGAAAATGTGTTTTATTTCATAAATGGAATCTACAAAGTATGCACATTCTACGTCATAACGACTTTCTATAGTTTGCGCATGCGTCCGGAAATAAGAAAAGTTTACTTCCACCGTTTTTTAAAATCACAGCTTCTAGAAGGTTTACATTATTTCGTAAAAAACACGAGTTTTTGAAAATGTGTTTTATTTCATAAATGGAATCTAAAAAGTATGCACATTCTACGTCATAACGACTTGCTATAGTTTGCGCATGCGTCCGGAAATAAGAAAAGCTTACTTCCACCGTTTTTTCAAATCACAGCTTCTAGAAGGTTTACATGATTTCTTAAAAAACACGAGTTTTTAGAAAATGTGTTTTATTTCATAAATCGAATCAACAGAGTATGCACATTCTATGTCATAACAACTTTCTATAGTTTGCGCATTCGTCCGGAAATATCAAAATCTTACTTCCACAGTTTTTTAAAATCACAGCTTCTAGAAGGTTTACATGATTTATTAAAAAACACGTGTTTTTAAAAAATGTGTTTTATTTCATAAATGGAATCTACAAAGTATGCACATTCTACGTCATAACGAATTTCTATAGTTTGCGCATGCGTCCGAAAATAAGAAAAGCTTACTTCCCCCATTTTTTAAAATCACAGCTTCTAGAAGGTTTACATGATTTCTTAAAAAACACGAGTTTTTAAAAAATGTGTTTTATTTCATAAATGGAATCTACAAAGTATGCACATTCTACGTCATAACGACTTTCTATAGTTTGCGCATGCGTCCGGAAATAACAAAAGCTTACTTCCCCCGTTTTTTAAAATCACAGCTTCTAGAAGGTTTACATGATTTCTTAAAAAACACGAGTTTTTAGAAAATGTGTTTTATTTCCTAAATGGAACCAACAAAGTATGCACATTCTACGTCATCACGACTTTCTATAGTTTGTGCATCCGTTTGGAAATAAGAAAAGCTTACTTCCCCCGTTTTTTAAAATCACAGCTTCTAGAAGGTTTACATGATTTCTTAAAAAACACGAGTTTTTAAAAAATGTGTTTTATTTTATAAATGGAATGAACAAAGTATGCACATTCTACGTCACAACGAATTTCTATAGTTTGCGCATTCGTCCGGAAATAAGAAAACCTTACTTCCCACGTTTTTCAAAATCACAGCTTCTAGAAGGTCTACATGAGTTTTTAAAAAACACAAGTTTTTAGAAAATGTGTTTTATTTCATAAATGGAATCAACAAAGTATGCACATTCTACGTCATAACGACTTTCTATAGTTTGTGCATGCGTTTGGAAATAAGAAAAGCTTACTTCCCCCGTTTTTTAAAATCACAGCTTCTAGTTGGTTTACATGAGTTCTTAAAAAACACGAGTTTTTAGAAAATGTGTTTTATTTCATAAATGGAATCAACAAAGTATGCACATTCTACGTCATAAGGAATTTCTATAGTTTGAGAATGCGTTTGGAAATAAGAAAAGCTTACTTCCCCCTTTTTTTAAAATCACAGCTTCTAGAAGGTTTACATGATTTCTTAAGAAACACGAGTTTTTATAAAATGTGTTTTATTTCATAAATGGAATAAAAAAAGTATGCACATTCTACGTCATAATGACTTTCTATAGTTTGTGCATGCGTCCGGAAATAAGAAAAGCTTACTTCCACCGTTTTTTAAAATCACAGCTTCTAGAAGGTTTACATGATTTCTTAAAAAACACGAGTTTTTAGAAAATGTGTTTTATTTCATAAATGGAATCAACAAAGGATGCACATTCTACGTCATAACTAATTTCTATAGTTTGCGCATGCGTCCGGAAATAAGAAAAGATTACTTCCACCGTTTTTTAAAATCACAGCTTCTAGAAGGTTTACATAATTTCGTAAAAAACACGAATTTTTAGAAAATGTGTTTTATTTCATAAATGGAATCTACAAAGTATGCATATTCTACGTCATAACGACTTTCTATAGTTTGCGCATGCGTCCGGAAATAAGAAAAGATTACTTCCACCATCTTTTAAAATCACAGCTTCTAGAAGGTTTACATAATTTCGTAAAAAACACGAGTTTTTAGAAAATGTGTTTTGTTTCATAAATTGAATCTACAAAGTATGCACATTCTACGTCACAACGACTTTCTATAGTTTGCGCATGCGTCATGAAATAAGAAAAGCTTACTTCCCCCGTCTTTTAAAATCACAGCTTCTAGAAGGTTTACATGATTTATTAAAAAACACGAGCTTTTAGAAAATGTGTTTTATTTCATAAATGGAATCTACAAAGTATGCACATTCTATGTCATAACGACTTTCTATAGTTTGCGCATGCGTCCGGAAATAAGAAAAGCTTACTTCCCCCGTTTTTTAAAATCACAGCTTCTAGAATGTTTACATGATTTATTAACAAACACGAGTTTTTAGAAAATGTGTTTTATTTCATAAATGGAATCTATAAAGTATGCACATTATATATCATAACGACTTTCTATAGTTTGCGCATGTGTCCGGAAATAAGAAAAGCTTACTTCCCCCGTTTTTTAAAATCACAGCTTCTAGAATGTTTACATGATTTATTAACAAACACGAGTTTTTAGAAAATGTGTTTTATTTCATAAATGGAATCAACAAAGTATGCACATTCTACGTCATAACGACTTCCTATAGTTTGCGCATTCGTCCGGAAATAAGAAAATCTTAGTTCCACCGTTTTTTAAAACCATATCTTCTAGAAGTTTTACAGGATTTCGTGAAAAACACGAGTTTTTAGAAAATGTGTTTTATTTCATAAATGGAATCTACAAAGTATGCACATTCTACGTCATAACGAATTTCTATAGTTTGTGCATGCGTCTGGAAATAAGAAAAGCTTACTTCCACCGTTTTTAAAAATCAAAGCTTCTATAATGTTTACATGATTTCTTAAAAAACATGAGTTTTTAGAAAATGTGTTTTATTTCATAAATGGAATCAACAAAGTATGCACATTCTACGTCATAACGACTTTCTATAGTTTGCGCATGCGTCCGGAAATAAGGAAAGCTTACTTCCACCGTTTTTCAAAATCACAGCTTCTAGAAGGCTTACATGATTTCGTAAAAAACACGAGTTTTTAGAAAATGTGTTTTATTTCATAAATGGAATCAACAAAGTATGCACATTCTACGTCATAACGACTTTCTATAGTTTGCGCATGCGTCCGGAAATAAGAAAAGCTTACTTCCCCCGTTTTTTAAAATCACAGCGTCTAGAAGGTTTACATGATTTCTTAAAAAACACAAGTTTTTAGAAAATGTGTTTTATTTCATAAATGGAATCTACAGAGTATGCACATTCTGCGTCATAACGACTTTCTATAGTTTGTGTATGCGTCCAGAAATAAGAAAAGCTTACTTCCCAAGTTTTTTAAAATCACAGCTTCTAGATGGTTTACATGATTTCTTAAAAAACACGAGTTTTTAGAAAATGTGTTTTATTTCATAAATGGAATCAACAAAGTATGCACATTCTACGTCATAGCGACTTTCTATAGTTTGCGCATGCGTCCGGAAATAAGAAAAGCTTACTTCCCCCGTCTTTTAAAATCACATCTTCTAGAAAGTTTACATGATTTCTTAAAAAACACGAGTTTTTAGAAAAAGTGTTTTATTTCATAAATGGAATCAACAAAGTATGCACATTCTACGTCATAACGACTTTCTATAGTTTGGGCATGCGTCCGGAAATAAGAAAAGCTTACTTCCACAGTTTTTTAAAATCACAGCTTCTAGAAGGTTTACATGATTTCTTAAAAAACACGAGTTTTTAGAAAATGTGTTTTATTTCATAAATGGAATCTACAAAGTATGCACATTCTGCGTCATAACGGCTTTCTGTAGTTTGCAAATGCGTTTGGAAATAAGAAAAGCTTACTTCCCCCGTCTTTTAAAATCACAGCCTCTAGAAGGTTTACATGATTTCTTAAAAAACACGAGTTTTTAGAAAATGTGTTTTATTTCATAAATGGAATCAACAAAGTATGCACATTCTACGTCATAATGACTTTCTATAGTTTGTGCATGCGTCCGGAAATAAGAAAATCTTACTTCCCCAGTTTTTTAAAATCACAGCTTCTAGAAGGTTTACATGATTTCTTAAAAAACACGAGTTTTTAGAAAATGTGTTTTATTTCATAAATGGAATCAACAAAGTATGCAACTTCTACGTCATAGCGACTTTCTATAGTTTGCGCATGCGTCCGCAAATAAGAAAAGCTTACTTCCCCCGTCTTTTAAAATCACAGCTTCTAGAAGGTTTACATAATTTCGTAAAAAACAGGATTTTTTAGAAAATCTGCTTTATTTCATAAATGGAATCTACAAAGTATGCACATTCTACGTCATAACGACTTTCTATAGTTTGCGCATCCGTCCGGAAATAAGAAAAGCTTACTTCCCCCGTTTTTTAAAATCACAGCGTCTAGAAGGTTTACATGATTTCTTAAAAAACACGAGTTTTTAGAAAATGTGTTTTATTTCATAAATGGAATCAACAAAGTATGCACATTCTACGTCATAAGGACTTTCTATAGTTTGTGCATGCATCCGGAAATAAGAAAAGCTTACTTCCACTGTTTTTTAAAATCACAGCTTCTAGAAGGTTTACATGATTTCGTAAAAAACACGATTTTTTAGAAAATGTGTTTTATTTCATAAATAGAATCAACAAAGTATGCACATTCTACGTCATAAGGACTTTCTATAGTTTGCGCATGCGTCCGGAAATAAGGAAAGCTTACTTCCACCGTTTTTCAAAATCACAGCTTCTAGAAGGCTTACATGATTTCGTAAAAAACACGAGTTTTTAGAAAATGTGTTTTATTTCATAAATGGAATCAACAAAGTATGCACATTCTACGTCATAACGACTTTCTATAGTTTGCGCATGCGTTCGGAAATAAGAAAAGCTTACTTTTTCCCGTTTTTTAAAATCACAGCGTCTAGAATGTTTACATGATTTCTTAAAAAACACGAGTTTTTAGAAAATGTGTTTTATTTCATAAATGGAATCTACAGAGTATGCACATTCTGCGTCATAACGACTTTCTATAGTTTGTGCATGCGTCCGGAAATAAGAAAAGCTTACTTCCCCAGTTTTTTAAAATCACAACTTCTAGAATATTTACATGATTTCTTAAAAAACATGAGTTTTTAGAAAATGTGTTTTATTTCATAAATGGAATCAACAAAGTATGCACATTCTACGTCATAGAGACTTTCTATAGTTTGCGCATGCGTCCGGAAATAAGAAAAGCTTACTTCCCCCGTCTTTTAAAATCACAGCTTCTAGAAGGTTTACATAATTTCGTAAAAAACACGATTTTTTAGAAAATGTGCTTTATTTCATAAATGGAATCTACAAAGTATGCACATTCTATGTCATAACGACTTTCTATAGTTTGCGCATGCGTCCGGAAATAAGAAAAGCTTACTTCCCCCGTTTTTTAAAATCACAGCATCTAGAAGGTTTACATGATTTCTTAAAAAACACGAGTTTTTAGAAAATGTGTTTTATTTCATAAATGGAATCTACAGAGTATGCACATTCTGCGTCATAACGACTTTCTATAGTTTGCGCATGCGTTTGGAAATAAGAAAAGCTTACTTCCACCGTTTTTTGAAATCACAGCTTCTAGAAGGTTTACATGATTTCGTAAAAAACACGAGTTTTTAGAAAATGTGTTTTATTTCATAAATGGAATCAAAAAAATATGCACATTCTACGTCATAATGACTTTCTATAGGTTGCGCATGCATTTGGAAATAAGAAAAGCTTACTTCCACCGTTTTTTAAAATCACAGCTTCTAGAAGTTTTACATGATTTCGTAAAAAACATGAGTTTTTAGAAAATGTGTTTTATTTCATAAACGGAATCAACAAAGTATGCACATTCTACGTTATAACGATTTTCTATAGTTTGCACATGCGTCCGGAAATAAGAAAATCTTACTTCCACCGTTTTTAAAAATCACAGCTTCTAGAAGGTTTACATGATTTCTTAAAAAACACGAGTTTTTAGAAAATGTGTTTTATTTCATAAACGGAATCAAAAAAGTATGCACATTCTACGTCATAACGACTTTCTATAGTTTGCGCATGCGTCCGGAAATAAGAAAAGCTTACTTCCACCGTTTTTCAAAATCACAGCTTCTAGAAGGTTTACATGATTTCTTAAAAAACACGAGTTTTTAGAAAATGTGTTTTATTTCATAAACGGAATCAACAAAGTATGCACATTCTACGTCATAAGGACTTTCTATAGTTTGCGCATGCGTCCGGAAATAAGAAAAGCTTACTTCCACCATTTTTTAAAATCACAGCTTCTAGAAGGTTTACATGATTTCGTAAAAAACACGAGCTTTTAGAAAATGTGTTTTATTTCATAAATGGAATCAACAAACTATGCACATTCTACGTCATAACGACTTTCTATAGTTTGCGCATGCGTTTGGAAATAAGAAAAGCTTACTTCCCCCGTTTTTTAAAATCACAGCTTCTAGAAGGTTTACATGATTTCGTAAAAAACACGACTTTTTAGAAAATGTGTTTTATTTCATAAATGAAATCAACAAAGTGTGCACATTCTACATCATAACGACTTTCTATAGTTTGCGCATGCATTTGGAAATAAGAAAATCTTACTTCCCCTGTTTTTTAAAATCACAGCATCTAGAAGGTTTACATGATTTCTTAAAAAACACGAGTTTTTAGAAAAAGTGTTTTATTTCATAAATGCAATCAACAAAGTATGCTCATTCTACATCATAACGACTTTCTATAGTTTGCGCATGGGTTTGGAAATAAGAAAAGCTTACTTCCCCCGTTTTTTAAAATCACAGCTTCTAGAAGGTTTACATGATTTCGTAAAAAACACGAGTTTTTTTGAAAATGTGTTTTATTTCATAAATGGAATCAACAAAGTATGCACATTCTACGTAATAACAACTTTCTATAGTTTGCGCATTCGACCAGAAATAAGAAAAGCTTACTTCCACCGTTTTTTAAAATCACAGCTTCTAGAAGGTTTACATGATTTCGTAAAAAACATGAGTTTTTAGAAAATGTGTTTTATTTCATAAATGGAATCAACAAAGTATGGACATTCTACGTCATAAGGACTTTTTATAGTTTGCGCCTGCGTCCGGAAATAAGAAAAGCTTACTTCCACCATTTTTCAAAATCACAGCTTCTAGAAGGTTTACATGATTTCGTAAAAAACACGAGTTTTTAGAAAATGTGTTTTATTTCATAAATGGAATCAACAAAGTATGCACATTCTACGTCATAACGACTTTTTATAGTTTGCGCATGCATCCGGAAATAAGAAAAGCTTACTTCCCCCGTTTTTTAAAATCACAGCTTCTAGAAGGTTTACATGATTTCTTAAAAAAAACGAATTTTTAGAAAATGTGTTTTATTTCATAAATAGAATCAACAAAGTATGCACATTCTACGTCATAACGACTTTCTATAGTTTGCGCATGCGTTTGGAAATAAGAAAAGCTTACTTCCCCCGTTTTTTAAAATCACAGCTTCTAGAAGGTTTACATGATTTCTTAAAAAACATGAGTTTTTAGAAAATGTGTTTTATTTTATAAATGGAATCAACAAAGTATGCACATTCTACGTCATAGCGACTTTCTATAGTTTGCGCATGCGTCCGGAAATAAGAAAAGCTTACTTCCCCCGTCTTTTAAAATCACAGCTTCTAGAAGGTTTACATAATTTCGTAAAAAACACGATTTTTTAGAAAATGTGCTTTATTTCATAAATGGAATCTACAAAGTATGCACATTCTACGTCATAACGACTTTCTATAGTTTGCGCATGCGTCCGGAAATAAGAAAAGCTTACTTCCCCCGTTTTTTAAAATCACAGCTTCTAGAAGGTTTACATGATTTCTTAAAAAACACGAGTTTTTAGAAAATGTGTTTTTTTTCATAAATGGAATCTACAGAGTATGCACATTCTGCGTCATAGCGACTTTCTATAGTTTGCGCATGCGTTTGGAAATAAGAAAAGCTTACTTCCACCGTTTTTTGAAATCACAGCTTCTAGAAGGTTTACATGATTTCGTAAAAAACACGAGTTTTTAGAAAATGTCTTTTATTTCATAAATGGAATCAAAAAAGTATGCACATTCTACGTCATAACGACTTTCTATAGTTTGCGCATGCATTTGGAAATAAGAAAAGCTTACTTCCACCGTTTTTTAAAATCACAGCTTCTAGAAGTTTTACATGATTTCGTAAAAAACACGAGTTTTTAGAAAATGTGTTTTATTTCATAAACGGAATCAACAAAGTATGCACATTCTATGTCATAACGATTTTCTATAGTTTGCACATGCGTCCGGAAATAAGAAAAGCTTACTTCCACCGTTTTTAAAAATCACAGCTTCTAGAAGGTTTACATGATTTCTTAAAAAACACGAGTTTTTAGAAAATGTGTTTTATTTCATAAACGGAATCAACAAAGTATGCACATTCTACGTCATAACGACTTTCTATAGTTTGTGCATGCGTCCGGAAATAAGAAAAGCTTACTTCCACCGTTTTTCAAAATCACAGCTTCTAGAAGGTTTACATGATTTCTTAAAAAACACGAGTTTTTAGAAAATGTGTTTTATTTCATAAACGGAATCAACAAAGTATGCACATTCTACGTCATAAGGACTTTCTATAGTTTGCGCATGCGTCCGGAAATAAGAAAAGCTTACTTCCACCATTTTTCAAAATCACAGCTTCTAGAAGGTTTACATGATTTCTTAAAAACCACGAGTTTTTAGAAAATGTGTTTCATTTCATAAATGGAAACAACAAAGTATGCACATTCTACATCATAACGACTTTCTATAGTTTGCGCATGCGTCCGGAAATAAGAAAAGCTTACTTCCACCGTTTTTTAAAATCAAAGCTTCTAGAAGGTTCACATGATTTCGTAAAAAACACGAGTTTTTAGAAAATGTGTTTTATTTCATAAATGGAATCAACAAAGTGTGCACATTCTACGTCATAACGACTTTCTATAGTTTGCGCATGCATTTGGAAATAAGAAAATCTTACTTCCCCTGTTTTTTAAAATCACAGCATCTAGAAGGTTTACATGATTTCTTAAAAAACACGAGTTTTTAGAAAAAGTGTTTTATTTCATAAATGCAATCAACAAAGTATGCTCATTCTACATCATAACGACTTTCTATAGTTTGCGCATGCGTCCGGAAATAAGAAAAGCTTACTTCTACCATTTTTTAAAATCACAGCTTCTAGAAGGTTTACATGATTTCTTAAAAAACACGAGTTTTTAGAAAATGTGTTTTATTTCATAAACGGAATCAACAAAGTATACACATTCTACATCATAACAACTTTCTATAGTTTGCGCATGCGTCCGGAAATAAGAAAAGCTTACTTCCACCGTTTTCTAAAATCACAGCTTCTAGAAGGTTTACATGATTTCGTAAAAAACACGTGTTTTTAGAAAATGTGTTTTATTTCATAAATGGAATCAACAAAGTATGCACATTCTATGTAATAACAACTTTCTATAGTTTGCGCATTCGACCGGAAATAAGAAAAGCTTACTTCCACCGTTTTTTAAAATCACAGCTTCTAGAAGGTTTACATGATTTCGTAAAAAACATGAGTTTTTAGAAAATGTGTTTTATTTCATCAATGGAATCAACAAAGTATGGACATTCTACGTCATAAGTACTTTTTATAGTTTGCGCCTGCGTCCGGAAATAAGAAAAGCTTACTTCCACCATTTTTCAAAATCACAGCTTCTAGAAGGTTTACATGATTTCGTAAAAAACACGAGTTTTTAGAAAATGTGATTTATTTCATAAATGGAATCAACAAAGTATGCACATTCTACATCATAACGACTTTTTATAGTTTGCGCATGCATCCGGAAATAAGAAAAGCTTACTTCCCCCGTTTTTTAAAATCACAGCTTCTAGAAGGTTTACATGATTTCGTAAAAAACATGAGTTTTTAGAAAATGTGTTTTATTTCATAAATGGAATCAACAAAGTATGGACATTCTACGTCATAAGGACTTTTTATAGTTTGCGCCTGCGTCCGGAAATAAGAAAAGCTTACTTCCACCATTTTTCAAAATCACAGCTTCTAGAAGGTTTACATGATTTCGTAAAAAACACGAGTTTTTAGAAAATGTGATTTATTTCATAAATGGAATCAACAAAGTATGCACATTCTACATCATAACGACTTTTTATAGTTTGCGCATGCATCCGGAAATAAGAAAAGCTTACTTCCCCCGTTTTTTAAAATCACAGCTTCTAGAAGGTTTACATGATTTCGTAAAAAACATGAGTTTTTAGAAAATGTGTTTTATTTCATAAATGGAATCAACAAAGTATGGACATTCTACGTCATAAGTACTTTTTATAGTTTGCGCCTGCGTCCGGAAATAAGAAAAGCTTACTTCCACCATTTTACAAAATCACAGCTTCTAGAAGGTTTACATGATTTCGTAAAAAACACGAGTTTTTAGAAAATGTGATTTATTTCATAAATGGAATCAACAAAGTATGCACATTCTACATCATAACGACTTTTTATAGTTTGCGCATGCATCCGGAAATAAGAAAAGCTTACTTCCCCCGTTTTTTAAAATCACAGCTTCTAGAAGGTTTACATGATTTCGTAAAAAACATGAGTTTTTAGAAAATGTGTTTTATTTCATAAATGGAATCAACAAAGTATGGACATCCTACGTCATAAGGAATTTTTATAGTTTGCGCCTGCGTCCGGAAATAAGAAAAGCTTACTTCCACCATTTTTCAAAATCACAGCTTCTAGAAGGTTTACATGATTTCGTAAAAAACACGAGTTTTTAGAAAATGTGATTTATTTCATAAATGGAATCAACAAAGTATGCACATTCTACATCATAACGACTTTTTATAGTTTGCGCATGCATCCGGAAATAAGAAAAGCTTACTTCCCCCGTTTTTTAAAATGACAGCTTCTAGAAGGTTTACATGATTTCTTAAAAAACACGAATTTTTAGAAAATGTGTTTTATTTCATAAATAGAATCAACAAAGTATGCACATTCTACGTCATAACGACTTTCTATAGTTTGCACATGCGTTTGGAAATAAGAAAAGCTTACTTCCCCCGCTTTTTAAAATCACAACTTCTAGAAGGTTTACATGATTTCTTAAAAAACACGAGTTTTTAGAAAATGTGTTTTATTTCATAAACGGAATCAAAAAACTATGCACATTCTACGTCATAACAAATTTCTATAGTTTGCGCATGCGTCCGGAAATAAGAAAAGCATACTTCCACCATTTTTTAAAATCACAGCTTCTAGAAGGTTTACATCATTTCGTAAAAAACACGAGTTTTTAGAAAATGTGTTTTATTTCATAAATGGAATCTACAAAGTATGCACATTCTACGTCATAACTACTTTCTATAGTTTGCGCACGCGTCCGGAAATAAGAAAAGCTTACTTCCCACGTTTTTTAAAATCACAGCTTCTGGAAGGTTTACATGATTTCTTAAGAAACACGAATTTTTAGAAAATGTGTTTTATTTCATAAATGGAATCAACAAAGTATTCACATTCTACGTCATAACGACTTTCTATAGTTTGCACATGCGTTTGGAAATAAGAAAAGCTTTCTTCCCCTGTTTTTTAAAATCACAGCTTCTAGAACGTTTACATGATTTCTTTAAAAACACGAGTTTTTAGAAAATGTATTTTATTTCATAAATGGAATCAACAAAGTATGCACATTCTACCTCATAACGACTTTCTATAGTTTGCGCATCCGTCCGGAAATAAGGAAAGCTTACTTCCCCCGTTTTTTAAAATCACAGCTTCTAGAAGGTTTACATGATTTCGTAAAAAACGTGAGTTTTTAGAAAATATGTTTTATTTCATATAGGGAATCAACAAAGTATGCACATTCTACGTCATAACGACTTTCTATAGTTTGCGCATGCGTTTGGAAATAAGAAAAGCTTACTTCCCTCGTTTTTTAAAATCACAGCTTCTAGAAGGTTTACGTGATTTGTTAAAATACACGAGTTTTTATAAAATGTGTTTTATTTCATAAATGGAATCAACAAAGTATGCACATTCTACGTCATAACGACTTTCTATAGTTTGCGCATGCGTCCGGAAATAAGAAAAGCTTACTTCGACCGTTTTTTAAAATCACAGCTTCTAGAAGGTTTACATGATTTCGTAAGAAACACGAGTTTTTAGAAAATGTGTTTTATTACATAAATGGAATCAACAAAGTATCCACATTCTACGTCATAAGGCCTTTCTATACTTTGCGCATGCGTCCGGAAATAAGAAAAGCTTACTTCCACCGTTTGTCAAAATCACAGCTTTTAGAAGGTTTACATGATTTCTTTAAAAGCACGAGTTTTTAGAAAATGTGTTTTATTTCATAAATATAATCAACAAAGTATGCACATTCTACGTCATAAGGAATTTCTATAGTTTGCGCATGCGTCCGGAAATAAGAAAAGCTTACTTCCACCGTTTTTCAAAATCACAGCTTCTAGAAGGTTTACATGATTTCTTAAAAAACACGAGTTTTTAGAAAATGTGTTTTATTTCATAAATGGAAACAACAAAGTATGCACATTCTACGTCATAACGACTTTCTATAGTTTGCGCATGCGTCCGGAAATAAGAAAAGCTTACTTCCACCGTTTTTTTAAATCACAGCTTGTATAAGATTTACATGATTTCTTAAAAAACACGAGTTTTTAGAAAATTTGTTTTATTTCATAAATGGAATCAACAAAGTATACACATTCTACGTCATAAGGACTTTCTATAGTTTGTGCATGCGTCCGGAAATAAGAAAAGCTTACTTCCACCGTTTTTTAAAATCACAGCTTCTAGAAGGTTTACATGATTTCGTAAAAAACACGAGTTTTTAGAAAATGTGTTTTATTTCATAAACTGAATCAACAAAGTATGCACATTCTACGTCATAACGATTTTCTATAGTTTGTGCATGTGTCCGGAAATAAGAAAAGCTTACTTCCACCGTTTTTAAAAATCACAGCTTCTACAAGGTTTACATGATTTCTTAAATAACACGAGTTTTTAGAAAATGTGTTTTATTTCATAAACGGAATCAACAAAGTATGCACATTCTACGTCATAACGACTTTCTATAGTTTGCGCATGCGTCCGGAAATAAGAAAAGCTTACTTCCACGGTTTTTTAAAATCACAGCTTCTAGAAGTTTTACATGATTTCGTAAAAAACACGAGATTTTAGAAAATGTGTTTTATTTCATAAACGGAATCAACAAAGTATGCACATTCTACGTCATAACGATTTTCTATAGTTTGCGCATGCGTCCGGAAATAAGAAAAGCTTACTTCCACCGTTTTTAAAAATCACAGCTTCTAGAAGGTTTACATGATTTCTTAAAAAACACGAGTTTTTAGAAAATGTGTTTTATTTCATAAACGGAATCAACAAAGTATGCACATTCTACGTCATAACGACTTTCTATAGTTTGCGCATGCGTCCGGAAATAAGAAAAGCTTACTTCCACCATTTTTTAAAATCACAGCTTCTAGAAGGTTTACATGATTTCGTAAAAAACACGAGCTTTTAGAAAATGTGTTTTATTTCATAAATGGAATCAACAAACTATGCACATTCTACGTCATAACGACTTTCTATAGTTTGCGCATGCGTTTGGAAATAAGAAAAGCTTACTTCCCCCGTTTTTTAAAATCATAGCTTCTAGAAGGTTTACATGATTTCGTAAAAAACACGACTTTTTAGAAAATGTGTTTTATTTCATAAATGGAATCAACAAAGTGTGCACATTCTACGTCATAACGACTTTCTACAGTTTGCGCATGCATTTGGAAATAAGAAAATCTTACTTCCCCTGTTTTTTAAAATCACAGCATCTAGAAGGTTTACATGATTTCTTAAAAAACACGAGTTTTTTGAAAAAGTGTTTTATTTCATAAATGCAATCAACAAAGTATGCTCATTCTACATCATAACGACTTTCTATAGTTTGCGCATGCGTTTGGAAATAAGAAAAGCTTACTTCCCCCGTTTTTTAAAATCACAGCTTCTAGAAGGTTTACATGATTTCTTAAAAAACACGAGTTTTTAGAAAATGTGTTTTATTTCATAAACGGAATCAACAAAGTATACACATTCTACATCATAACAACTTTCTATAGTTTGCGCATGCGTCCGGAAATAAGAAAAGCTTACTTCCACCGTTTTCTAAAATCACAGCTTCTAGAAGGTTTACATGATTTCTTAAAAAACACGAGTTTTTAGAAAATGTGTTTTATTTCATAAATGGAATCAACAAAGTATGCACATTCTACGTAATAACAACTTTCTATAGTTTGCGCATTTGACCGGAAATAAGAAAAGCTTACTTCCACCGTTTTTTAAAATCACAGCTTCTAGAAGGTTTACATGATTTCTTAAAAAACATGAGTTTTTAGAAAATGTGTTTTATTTCATAAATGGAATCAACAAAGTATGGACATTCTACGTCATAAGGACTTTTTATAGTTTGCGCCTGCGTCCGGAAATAAGAAAAGCTTACTTCCACCGTTTTCTAAAATCACAGCTTCTAGAAGGTTTAGATGATTTCTTAAAAAACACGAGTTTTTAGAAAATGTGTTTTATTTCATAAATGGAATCAACAAAGTATGCACATTCTACGTAATAACAACTTTCTATAGTTTGCGCATTTGACCGGAAATAAGAAAAGCTTACTTCCACCGTTTTTTAAAATCACAGCTTCTAGAAGGTTTACATGATTTCGTAAAAAACATGAGTTTTTAGAAAATGTGTTTTATTTCATAAATGGAATCAACAAAGTATGCACATTCTACGTCATAACGACTTTTTATAGTTTGCGCATGCATCCGGAAATAAGAAAAGCTTACTTCCCCCGTTTTTTAAAATCACAGCTTCTAGAAGGTTTACATGATTTCTTAAAAAACACGAATTTTTAGAAAATGTGTTTTATTTCATAAATGGAATCTACAAAGTATGCACATTCTACGTCATAACTACTTTCTATAGTTTGCGCACGCGTCCGGAAATAAGAAAAGCTTACTTCCCACGTTTTTTAAAATCACAGCTCCTGGAAGGTTTACATGATTTCTTAAGAAACACGAATTTTTAGAAAATGTGTTTTATTTCATAAATGGAATCAACAAAGTATTCACATTCTACGTCATAACGACTTTCTATAGTTTGCACATGCGTTTGGAAATAAGAAAAGCTTTCTTCCCCTGTTTTTTAAAATCACAGCTTCTAGAACGTTTACATGATTTCTTTAAAAACACGAGTTTTTAGAAAATGTATTTTATTTCATAAATGGAATCAACAAAGTATGCACATTCTACGTCATAACGATTTTCTATAGTTTGCGCATGTGTCCGGAAATAAGAAAAGCTTACTTCCACCGTTTTTAAAAATCACAGCTTCTACAAGGTTTACATGATTTCTTAAATAACACGAGTTTTTAGAAAATGTGTTTTATTTCATAAACGGAATCAACAAAGTATGCACATTCTCCGTCATAACGACTTTCTATAGTTTGCGCATGCGTCCGGAAATAAGAAAAGCTTACTTCCACCGTTTTTTAAAATCACAGCTTCTAGAAGTTTTACATGATTTCGTAAAAAACACGAGATTTTAGAAAATGTGTTTTATTTCATAAACGGAATCAACAAAGTATGCACATTCTACGTCATAACGATTTTCTATAGTTTGCGCATGCGTCCGGAAATAAGAAAAGCTTACTTCCACCGTTTTTAAAAATCACAGCTTCTAGAAGGTTTACATGATTTCTTAAAAAACACGAGTTTTTAGAAAATGTGTTTTATTTCATAAACGGAATCAACAAAGTATGCACATTCTACGTCATAACGACTTTCTATAGTTTGCGCATGCGTCCGGAAATAAGAAAAGCTTACTTCCACCATTTTTTAAAATCACAGCTTCTATAAGGTTTACATGATTTCGTAAAAAACACGAGCTTTTAGAAAATGTGTTTTATTTCATAAATGGAATCAACAAACTATGCACATTCTACGTCATAACGACTTTCTATAGTTTGCGCATGCGTTTGGAAATAAGAAAAGCTTACTCCCCCCGTTTTTTAAAATCACAGCTTCTAGAAGGTTTACATGATTTCGTAAAAAACACGACTTTTTAGAAAATGTGTTTTATTTCATAAATGGAATCAACAAAGTATGCACATTCTACATCATAATGACTTTCTATAGTTTGCGCATTCGACCGGAAATAAGAAAATCTTACTTCCCTCGTTTTTTAAAATCACAGCTTCTAGAAGGTTTACATGATTTCTTTAAAAACAAGAGTTTTTAGAAAATGTGTTTTATTTCATAAATGGAATCAACAAAGTATGCACATTCTACGTCATAAGGACATTCTATAGTTTGCACATGCGTCTGGAAATAAGAAAATCTTACTTCCACCGTTTTTCAAAATCACAGCTTCTAGAAGGTTTACATGATTTCTTAAAAAACACGAGTTTTTAAAAATGTGTTTTATTTCATAAATGGAAACAACAAATTATGCGCATTCTATGTCATAACGACTTTCTATAGTTTGCGCATGCGTCCGGAAATAAGAAAAGCTTAATTCCACCGTTTTTTAAAATCACAGCTTGTAGAAGGTTTACATGATTTCTTAGAAAATCGAGTTTTTAGAAAATGTGTTTTATTTCATAAATGGAATCAACAAAGTATACACATTCTACGTCATAAGGACATTCTATAGTTTGTGCATGCGTCCGGAAATAAGAAAAGCTTACTTCCACCGTTTTTTAAAATCACAGCTTCTTGAAGGTTTACATGATTTCCTAAAAAACACGAGTTTTTAGAAAATGTGTTTTATTTCATAAATGGAATCAACAGAGTATGCACATTCTACGTCATAACGACTTTCTATAGTTTGCGCATTCGTCCGGAAATATGAAAATCTTACTTCCACCGTTTTTTAAAATCACAGCTTCTAGAAGGTTTACATGATTTATTAAAAAACACGAGTTTTTAGAAAATGTGTTTTATTTCATAAATGGAATCTACAAAGTATGCACATTCTACGTCATAACGACTTTCTACAGTTTGCGCATGCGTCCGGAAATAACAAAATCTTACTTCCCCCGTTTTTTAAAATCACAGCTTCTAGAAGGTTTACATGATTTCTTAAAAAACACGAGTTTTTAGAAAATGTGTTTTATTTCATAAATGGAACCAACAAAGTATGCACATTCTACGTCATAACGACTTTCTATATTTTGCGCATCCGTTTGGAAATAAGAAAAGCTTACTTCCCCCGTTTTTTAAAATCACAGCTTCTAGAAGGTTTACATGATTTCTTAAAAAACACGAGTTTTTAAAAAATGTGTTTTATTTCATAAATGGAATCAACAAAGTATGCACATTCTACGTCACAACGAATTTCTATAGTTTGCGCATTCGTCCGGAAATAAGAAAACCTTGCTTCCCCGGTTTTTCAAAATCACAGCTTCTAGAAGGTTTACATGAGTTCTTAAAAAACACGAATTTTTAGAAAATGTGTTTTATTTCATAAATGGAATCAACAAAGTATGCACATTCTACGTCATAACGACTTTCTATAGTTTGTGCATGCGTTTGGAAATAAGAAAAGCTTACTTCCCCCGTTTTTTAAAATCACAGCTTCTAGAAGGTTTACATGAGTTCTTAAAAAACACGAGTTTTTAGAAAATGTGTTTTATTTCATAAATGGAATCAACAAAGTATTCACATTCTACGTCATAACGAATTTCTATAGTTTGAGGATGCATTTGGAAATAAGAAAAGCTTACTTCCCCCGTTTTTTAAAATCACAGCTTCTAGAAGGTTTACATGTTTTCTTAAAAAACACGAGTTTTTAGAAAAGGTGTTTTATTTCATAAATGGAATCAAAAAAGTATGCACATTCTACGTCATAACAACTTTCTATAGTTTGCGCATTCGTCCGGAAATAAGAAAAGCTTACTTCCACCGTTTTTTAAAATCACAGCTTCTAGAAGGTTTACATGATTTCTTAAAAAACACGAGTTTTTAGAAAATGTGTTTTATTTCATAAATGGAATCAACAAAGTATGCACATTCTATGTCATAACGACTTTCTATAGTTTTCGCATTCGACCGGAAATAAGAAAAGCTTACTTCCCTCGTTTTTTAAAATCACAGCTTCTAGAAGCTTTACATGATTTCTTTAAAAACATGAGTTTTTAGAAAATGTGTTTTATTTCATAAATGGAATCAACAAAGTATGCACATTCTACGTCATAAGGACATTCTATAGTTTGCGCATGCGTGTGGAAATAAGAAAAGCTTACTTCCACCGTTTTTCAAAATCACAGCTTCTAGAAGGTTTACATGATTTCTTAAAAAACACGAGTTTTTAGAAAATGTGTTTTATTTCATAAATGGAAACAACAAAGTATGCGCATTCTACGTCATAACGACTTTCTATAGTTTCGCATGCGTCCGGAAATAAGAAAAGCTTACTTCCACCATTTTTTAAAATCACAGCTTCTAGAAGGTTTACATGATTTCGTAAAAAACACGAGCTTTTAGAAAATGTGTTTTATTTCATAAATGGAATCAACAAAGTATGCACATTCTACGTCATAAGGACTTTCTATAGTTTGTGCATGCGTCCGGAAATAAGAAAAGCTTACTGCCACCATTTTTTAAAATCACAGCTTCTAGAAGGTTTACATGATTTCGTAAAAAACACGAGTTTTTAGAAAATGTGTTTTATTTCATAAACGGAATCAACAAAGTATGCACATTCTACGTCATAACGATTTTCTATAGTTTGCGCATGCGTCCAGAAATAAGAAAAGCTTACTTCCACCGTTTTTAAAAATCACAGCTTCTAGAAGGTTTACATGATTTCTTAAAAAACACGAGTTTTTAGAAAATGTGTTTTATTTCATAAACGGAATCAACAAAGTATGCACATTCTACGTCATAACGACTTTCTATAGTTTGCGCATGCGTCCAGAAATAAGAAAAGCTTACTTCCACCGTTTTTTAAAATCACAGCTTCTAGAAGGTTTACATGATTTCGTAAAAAACACGAGTTATTAGAAAATGTGTTTTATTTCATAAATGGAATCAACAAAGTATGCACATTTTACGTCATAACTACATTCTATAGTTTGCACATTCATCCAGAAATAAGAAAAGCTTACTTCCACCGTTTTTTAAAATCACAGCTTCTAGAAGGTTTACATGATTTCGTAAAAAACATGAGGACTTTCTATAGTTTGTGCATGCGTCCAGAAATAAGAAAAACTTACTTCCCCCATTTTTTAAAATCACAGCTTCTAGAAGGTTTACACGATTTCTTAAAAAACACGACTTTTTAGAAAATGTGTTTTATTTCATAAATGGAATCAACAAACTATGCACATTCTACGTCATAACGACTTTCTATAGTTTGCGCATGCGTTTGGAAATAAGAAAAGCTTACTTCCCCCGTTTTTTAAAATCACAGCTTCTAGAAGGTCTACATGATTTCTTAAAAAACACGAGTTTTTAGAAAATGTGTTTTATTTCATAAATGGAATCAACAAAGTATGCACATTCTACGTCATAAAGTCTTTCTATAGTTTGCGCATTCGTCCAGAAATAAGAAAAGCTTACTTCCACCGTTTTTTAAAATCACAGCTTCTAGAAGGTTTACATGATTTCTTAAAAAACACGAGTTTTTAGAAAATGTGTTTTATTTCATAAATGGAATCAACAAAGTATGCACATTCCACGTCATAAGGACATTCTATAGTTTGCGCATGCGTCTGGAAATAAGAAAAGCTTACTTCCACCGTTTTTCAAAATCACAGCTTCTAGAAGGTTTACATGATTTCTTAAAAAACACGAGTTTTTAGAAAATGTGTTTTATTTTATAAATGGAAACAACAAAGGATGCGCATTCTACGTCATAACGACTTTCTATAGTTTCGCATGCGTCCGGAAATAAGAAAAGCATACTTCCACCGTTTTTTAAAATCACAGCTTTTAGAAGGTTTACATGATTTCTTAGAAAATCGAGTTTTTAGAAAATGTGTTTTATTTCATAAATGGAATCAACAAAGTATGCACATTCTACGTCATAAGGACTTTCTATAGTTTGTGCATGCGTCCGGAAATAAGAAAAGCTTACTGCCACCATTTTTTAAAATCACAGCTTCTAGAAGGTTTACATGATTTCGTAAAAAACACGAGTTTTTAGAAAATGTGTTTTATTTCATAAACGGAATCAACAAAGTATGCACATTCTACGTCATAACGATTTTCTATAGTTTTCGCATGCGTCCGGAAATAAGAAAAGCTTACTTCCAACGTTTTTAAAAATCACAGCTTTTAGAAGGTTTACATGATTTCTTAAAAAACACGAGTTTTTAGAAAATGTGTTTTATTTCATAAATGGATTCAACAAAGTATGCACATTCTATGTCATAACGACTTTCTATAGTTTGCACATTCGACCGGAAATAAGAAAAGCTTACTTCCCCCGCTTTTTAAAATCACAGCTTCTAGAAGGTTTACATGATTTCTTAAAAAACACGAGTTTTTAGAAAATGTGTTTTATTTCATAAACGGAATCAACAAACTATGCACATTCTACGTCATAACGAATTTCTATAGGTTGCGCAAGCGTCCGGAAATAAGAAAACCTTACTTCCACCGTTTTTTAAAATCACAGCTTCTAGAAGGTTTACATGATTTCGTAAAAAACACGAGTTATTAGAAAATGTGTTTTATTTCATAAATGGAATCAACAAAGTATGCACATTTTACGTCATAACTACATTCTATAGTTTGCACATTCATCCAGAAATAAGAAAAGCTTACTTCCCTCGTTTTTTAAAATCACAGCTTCTAGAAGGTTTACATGATTTCTTTAAAAACATGTGTTTTTAGAAAATGTGTTTTATTTCATAAATGGAATCAACAAAGTATGCACATTCCACGTTATAAGGACATTCTATAGTTTGCGCATGCGTCTGGAAATAAGAAAAGCTTACTTCCACCGTTTTTCAAAATCACAGCTTCTAGAAGGTTTACATGATTTCTTCAAAAACACGAGTTTTTAGAAAATGTGTTTTATTTCATAAATGGAAACAACAAAGTATGCGCATTCTACATCATAACGACTTTCTATAGTTTGCGCATGCGTCCGGAAATAAGAAAAGCTTACTTCCACCGTTTTTTAAAATCACAGCTTGTAGAAGGTTTACATGATTTCTTAGAAAATTGAGTTTTTAGAAAATGTGTTTTATTTCATAAATGGAATCAACAAAGTATGCACATTCTACGTCATAAGGACTTTCTATAGTTTGTGCATGCATCCGAAAATAAGAAAAGCTTACTTCCACCGTTTTTTAAAATCACAGCTTCTTGAAGGTTTACATGATTTCTTAAAAAACACGAGTTTTTAGAAAATGTGTTTTATTTCAAAATGGAATCAAGAGAGTATGCACATTCTACGTCATAACGACTATATATAGTTTGCGCATTCGTCCGGAAATATGAAAATCTTACTTCCACCGTTTTTTAAAATCACAGCTTCTAGAAGGTTTACATGATTTATTAAAAAACACGAGTTTTTAGAAAATGTGTTTTATTTCATAAATGGAATCTACAAATTATGCACATTCTACGTCATAACGACTTTCTATAGTTTGCGCATGCTTCCGGAAATAACAAAAGCTTACTTCCCCCGTTTTTTAAAATCACAGCTTCTAGAAGGTTTACATGATTTCTTAAAAAACACGAGTTTTTAGAAAATGTGTTTTATTTCATAAATGGAACAAACAAAGTATTCACATTCTACGTCATAACGACTTTCTATAGTTTGCGCATCCGTTTGGAAATAAGAAAAGCTTACTTCCCCCGTTTTTTAAAATCACAGCTTCTAGAAGGTTTACATGATTTCTTAAAAAACACGAGTTTTTAAAAAATGTGTTTTATTTCATAAATGGAATCAACAAAGAATGCACATTCTACGTCACAACAAATTTCTATAGTTTGCACATTCGTTCGGAAATAAGAAAACCTTACTTCCCCGGTTTTTCAAAATCACAGCTTCTAGAAGGTTTACATGAGTTCTTAAAAAACACGAGTTTTTAGAAAATGTGTTTTATTTCATAAATGGAATCAACAAAGTATGCACATTCTACGTCATAACGACTTTCTATAGTTTGTGCATGCGTTTGGAAATAAGAAAAGCTTACTTCCCCCGTTTTTTAAAATCACAGCTTCTAGAAGGTTTACATGAGTTCTTAAAAAACACGAGTTTTTAGAAAATGTGTTTTATTTCATAAATGGAATCAACAAAGTATTCACATTCTACGTCATAGCGAATTTCTATAGTTTGAGGATGCATTTGGAAATAAGAAAAGCTTACTTCCCCCGTTTTTTAAAATCACAGCTTCTAGAAGGTTTACATGTTTTCTTAAAAAACACGAGTTTTTAGAAAAGGTGTTTTATTTCATAAATGGAATCAAAAAAGTATGCACATTCTACGTCATAACAACTTTCTATAGTTTGCGCATTCGTCCGGAAATAAGAAAAGCTTACTTCCACCGTTTTTTAAAATCACAGCTTCTAGAAGGTTTACATGATTTCTTAAAAAACACGAGTTTTTAGAAAATGTGTTTTATTTCATAAATGGAATCAACAAAGTATGCACATTCTATGTCATAACGACTTTCTATAGTTTTCGCATTCGACCGGAAATAAGAAAAGCTTACTTCCCTCGTTTTTTAAAATCACAGCTTCTAGAAGCTTTACATGATTTCTTTAAAAACACGAGTTTTTAGAAAATGTGTTTTATTTCATAAATATAATCAACAAAGTATGCACATTCTACGTCATAAGGAATTTCTATAGTTTGCGCATGCGTCCGGAAATAAGAAAAGCTTACTTCCACCATTTTTTAAAATCACAGCTTCTAGAAGGTTTACATGATTTCGTAAAAAACACGAGCTTTTAGAAAATGTGTTTTATTTCATAAATGGAATCAACAAAGTATGCACATTCTACGTCATAAGGACTTTCTATAGTTTGTGCATGCGTCCGGAAATAAGAAAAGCTTACTGCCACCATTTTTTAAAATCACAGCTTCTAGAAGGTTTACATGATTTCGTAAAAAACACGAGTTTTTAGAAAATGTGTTTTATTTCATAAACGGAATCAACAAAGTATGCACATTCTACGTCATAACGATTTTCTATAGTTTGCGCATGCGTCCAGAAATAAGAAAAGCTTACTTCCACCGTTTTTAAAAATCACAGCTTCTAGAAGGTTTACATGATTTCTTAAAAAACACGAGTTTTTAGAAAATGTGTTTTATTTCATAAACGGAATCAACAAAGTATGCACATTCTACGTCATAACGACTTTCTATAGTTTGCGCATGCGTCCGGAAATAAGAAAAGCTTACTTCCACCGTTTTTTAAAATCACAGCTTCTAGAAGGTTTACATGATTTCGTAAAAAACACGAGTTATTAGAAAATGTGTTTTATTTCATAAATGGAATCAACAAAGTATGCACATTTTACGTCATAACTACATTCTATAGTTTGCACATTCATCCAGAAATAAGAAAAGCTTACTTCCACCGTTTTTTAAAATCACAGCATCTAGAAGGTTTACATGATTTCGTAAAAAACATGAGGACTTTCTTTAGTTTGTGCATGCGTCCAGAAATAAGAAAAACTTACTTCCCCCATTTTTTAAAATCACAGCTTCTAGAAGGTTTACACGATTTCTTAAAAAACACGACTTTTTAGAAAATGTGTTTTATTTCATAAATGGAATCAACAAAGTATGCACATTCTATGTCATAACGAATTTCTATAGTTTGCGCATGCATTTGGAAATAAGAAAAGCTTACTTCGCCCGTTTTTTAAAATCACAGCTTCTAGAAGGTTTACATGATTTCTTAGAAAATCGAGTTTTTAGAAAATGTGTTTTATTTCATAAATGGAATCAACAAAGTATGCACATTCTACGTCATAAGGACTTTCTATAGTTTGTGCATGCGTCCGGAAATAAGAAAAGCTTACTGCCACCGTTTTTTAAAATCACAGCTTCTAGAAGGTTTACATGATTTCGTAAAAAACACGAGTTTTTAGAAAATGTGTTTTATTTCATAAACGGAATCAACAAAGTATGCACATTCTACGTCATAACGATTTTCTATAGTTTGCGCATGCGTCCGGAAATAAGAAAAGCTTACTTCCACCGTTTTTAAAAATCACAGCTTCTAGAAGGTTTACATGATTTCTTAAAAAACACGAGTTTTTAGAAAATGTGTTTTATTTCATAAACGGAATCAACAAAGTATGCACATTCTACGTCATAACGACTTTCTATAGTTTGCGCATGCGTCCGGAAATAAGAAAAGCTTACTTCCACCGTTTTTTAAAATCACAGCTTCTAGAAGGTTTACATGATTTCGTAAAAAACACGAGTTATTAGAAAATGTGTTTTATTTCATAAATGGAATCAACAAAGTATGCACATTTTACGTCATAACTACATTCTATAGTTTGCACATTCATCCAGAAATAAGAAAAGCTTACTTCCACCGTTTTTTAAAATCACAGCTTCTAGAAGGTTTACACGATTTCTTAAAAAACACGACTTTTTAGAAAATGTGTTTTATTTCATAAATGGAATCAACAAACTATGCACATTCTACGTCATAACGACTTTCTATAGTTTGCGCATGCGTTTGGAAATAAGAAAAGCTTACTTCCCCCGTTTTTTAAAATCACAGCTTCTAGAAGGTCTACATGATTTCTTAAAAAACACGAGTTTTTAGAAAATGTGTTTTATTTCATAAATGGAATCAACAAAGTATGCACATTCTATGTCATAATGACTTTCTATAGTTTGCGCATGTATTTTGAAATAAGAAAAGCTTACTTGCCTCGTTTTTTAAAATCACAGCTTCTAGAAGGTTTACATGGTTTCTTAAAAAACACGAGTTTTTAGAAAATGTGTTTTATTTCATAAATGGAATCAACAATTTATCCTAATTCTACGTCATAACGACTTTCTATAGTTTGCGCATTCGTCCGGAAATAAGAAAAGCTTACTTCCACCGTTTTTTAAAATCACACCTTCTAGAAAGTTTACAAGATTTCTTAAAAAACACGAGTTTTTAGAAAATGTGTTTTATTTCATAAATGGAATCAACAAAGTATGCACATTCTACGTCATAACGACTTTCTATAGTTTACGCATTCGTCCGGAAATAAGAAAAGCTTACTTCCACCGTTTTTTAAAACCACAGCTTCTAGAAGGTTTACATGATTTAGTAGAAAACACGAGTTTTTAGAAAATGTGTTTTATTTCATAAATGGAATCTACAAAGTATGCACATTCTACGTCATAATGACTTTCTATAGTTTGCGCATGCGTTCGGAAATAAGAAAATCTAACTTCCCCCGTTTTTTAAAATCACAGCTTCTAGAAGGTTTACATGATTTCTTAAAAAACACTAGTTTTTAGAAAATGTGTTTTATTTCATAAATGGAATCAACAAAGTATGCACATTCTACGTTATAACGACTTTCTATAGTTTGCGCATTCGTCCGGAAATAAGAAAAGCTTACTTCCACCGTTTTTCAAAATCATGGCTTCTAGAAGGTTTACATGATTTCTTAAACAACACAAGTTTTTAGAAAATGTGTTTTATTTCATCAATGGAATCAACGAAGTATGCACATTCTACGTAATAACGACTTTCTATAGTTTGCGCATGCGTCCGGAAATAAGAAAAGCTTACTTCCACCGTTTTGTAAAATCACATCTTCTAGAAGGTTGAGATGATTTCTTAAAAAACACGAGTTTTTAGAAAATGTGTTTTATTTCATAAATGGAATCAACAAAGTATGCACATTCTACGTCATAACGATTTTCTATAGTTTGCGCATGGGTCCGGAAATAAGAAAAGCTTACTTCCACCGTTTTTTAAAATCACAGCTTCTAGAAGGTTTACATGATTTCGTAAAAAACATTTGTTATTAGAAAATGTGTTTTATTTCATAAATGGAATCAACAAAGTATGCACATTTTACGTCATAACTACATTCTATAGTTTGCACATTCATCCAGAAATAAGAAAAGCTTACTTCCACCGTTTTTTAAAATCACAGCTTCTAGAAGGTTTACATGATTTCGTAAAAAACATGAGGACTTTCTATAGTTTGTGCATGCGTCCAGAAATAAGAAAAACTTACTTCCCCCATTTTTTAAAATCACAGCTTCTAGAAGGTTTACACGATTTCTTAAAAAAAACGACTTTTTAGAAAATGTGTTTTATTTCATAAATGGAATCAACAAAGTATGCACATTCTATGTCATAACGAATTTCTATAGTTTGCGCATGCATTTGGAAATAAGAAAAGCTTACTTCGCCCGTTTTTTAAAATCACAGCTTCTAGAAGGTTTACATGATTTCTTAAAAAACACGAGTTTTTAGAAAATGTGTTTTATTTCATAAATGGATCAACAAAATATGCACATTCTACGTCATAACGACTTTCTATAGTTTGCGCATGCTTCCGGAAATAAGAAAAGCTTACTTCCACCGTTTTTTAAAATCAGAGCTTCTAGAAGGTTTACATGATTTCTTAAAAAACACGAGTTTTTAGAAAATGTGTTTTATTTCATAAATGGAATCAACAAAGTATGCACATTCTACGTCACAACGACTTTCTATAGTTTACGCATTCGTCCGGAAATAAGAAAAGCTTACTTCCACCGTTTTTTAAAATCACAGCTTCTAGAAGGTTTACATGATTTCGTAAAAAACACGAGTTTTTAGAAAATGTGCTTTATTTCATAAATGGAATCTACAAAGTATGCACATTCTACGTCATAACGACTTTCTATAGTTTGCGCATGCGTTTGGAAATAAGAAAAGCTTACTTCCCCCGTTTTTTAAAATCACAGATTCTAGAAGGTTTACATGATTTCTTAAAAAACACGAGTTTTTAGAAAATGTGTTTTATATCATAAATGGAATCAACAAAGTATGCACATTCTTCGTCATAACGACTTTCTTTAGTTTGCGCATGCGGCCGGAAATAAGAAAAGCTTACTTCCCCCGTTTTTTAAAATCACAGCTTCTAGAAGGTTTACATGATTTCTTAAAAAACACGAGTTTTTAGAAAATGTGTTTTATTTCATAAATGGAATCAACAAAGTATGCAGATTCTACGTCATAACGACTTTCTATAGTTTGCGCATGCGTTTGGAAATAAGAAAAGCTTACTTCCCCCGTTTTTTAAAATCACATCTTCTAGAAAGTTTACATGATTTCTTAAAAAACACGAGTTTTTAGAAAATGTGTTTTATTTCATAAATGGAATCAACAAAGTATGCACATTCTACGTCATAACGACTTTCTATAGTTTGGGCATGCGTCCGGAAATAAGAAAAGCTTACTTCCACAGTTTTTTAAAATCACAGCTTCTAGAAGGTTTACATGATTTCTTAAAAAACACAAGTTTTTAGAAAATGTGTTTTATTTCATAAATGGAATCAACAAAGTATGCACATTCTATGTCATAACGACTTTCTATAGTTTGCGCATTCATCCGGAAATAAGAAAAGCTTACTTCCACCGTTTTTTAAAATCACAGCTTCTAGAAGGTTTACATGATTTCGTAAAAAACACGAGTTTTTAGAAAATGTTTTTTATTTCATAAATGTAATCTACAAAGTATGCACATTCTACGTAATAACGACTTTCTATAGTTTGCGCATGTGTTTGGAAATAAGAAAAGCTTACTTCCCCCGTTTTTTAAAATCACATCTTCTAGAAGGTTTACATGATTTCATAAAAAACACGAGTTTTTAGAAAATGTGTTCTATTTCATAAATAGAATCTACAAAGTATGCACATTCTACGTCATAACGACTTTCTATAGTTTGAGCATGCGTCCGGAAATAAGAAAAGCTTACTTCCACATTTTTTTAAATTCACAGCTTCTAGAAGGTTTACATGATTTCTTAAAAAACACAAGTTTTTAGAAAATGTGTTTTATTTCATAAATGGAATCGACAAAGTATGCACATTCTACGTCATAACGACTTTCTATAGTTTGCGCATTCGTCCGGAAATAAGAAAAGCTTACTTCCACCGTTTTTTAAAATCACAGCTTCTAGAAGGTTTACATGATTTCGTAAAAAACACGAGTTTTTAGAAAATGTTTTTTATTTCATAAATGTAATCTACAAAGTATGCACATTCTACATCATAACGACTTTCTATAGTTTGCACATGCGTCCGGAAATAAGAAAAGCTTACTTCCTCTGTTTTTTAAAATCACAGCTTCTAGAAGGTTTACATGATTTCGTAAAAAACACGAGTTTTTAGAAAATGTGTTTTATTTCATAAATGGAATCTACAAAGTATGCACATTCTACGTCATAACGACTTTCTATAGTTTGCGCATGCGGCCGGAAATAAGAAAAGCTTACTTCCCCCGTTTTTTAAAATCACAGCTTCTAGAAGGTTTACATGATTTCTTAAAAAACACGAGTTTTTAGAAAATATCTTTTATTTCATAAATGGAATCAACAAAGTATGCAGATTCTACGTCATAACGACTTTCTATAGTTTGCGCATGCGTTTGGAAATAAGAAAAGCTTACTTCCCCCGTTTTTTAAAATCACATCTTCTAGAAGGTTTACATGGTTTCTTAAAAAACACGAGTTTTTAGAAAATGTGTTTTATTTCATAAATGGAATCAACAAAGTATGCACATTCTACGTCATAACGAATTTCTATAGTTTGCACATGCCTCCGGAAATAAGAAAAGCTTACTTCCTCCGTTTTTTGAAATCACAGCTTCTAGAAGGTTTACATAATTTCGTAAAAAACACGAGTTTGTAGAAAATGTGTTGTATTTCATAAATGGAATCAACAAAGTATGCACATTCTACGTCATAATGACTTTCTACAGTTTGCGCATGCGTCCAGAAATAAGAAAAGCTTACTTCCAACGTTTTTCAAAATCACAGCTTCTAGAAGGTTTACACGATTTCTTAAAAAACACGAGTTTTTAGAAAATATGTTTTATTTCATAAATGGAATCAACAAAGTATGCACATTCTAAGTCATAATGACTTTCTATAGTTTGCGCATTCATCCGGAAATAAGAAAAGCTTACTTCCACCGTTTTTTAAAATCACAGCTTCTAGAAGGTTTACATGATTTCGTAAAAAACACGAGTTTTTAGAAAATTTGTTTTATTTCATAAATGGAATCTACAAAGTATGCACATTCTACGTCATAACGACTTTCTATAGTTTGCGCATGCGTCCGGAAATAAGAAAAGCTTACTTCCACCGTTTTTTTAAATCACATCTTCTAGAAGGTTTACATGATTTCGTAAAAAACACGAGTTTTTAGAAAATGTGTTTTATTTCATAAATGGAATCTACAAAGTATGCACATTCTACGTCATAACGACTTTCTATAGTTTGCGCATGCGTCCGGAAATAAGAAAAGCTTACTTCCCCCATTTTTTAAAATCACAGCTTCTAGAAGGTTTACATGAATTCGTAAAAAACATGAGTTTTTAGAAAATGTGTTTTATTTCATAAATGGAATCTATAAAGTATGCACATTCTACGTCATAACGACTTTCTATAGTTTGCGCATGCGTCCGGAAATAAGAAAAGCTTACTTCCACCGTTTTTTGAAATCACAGCTTCTAGAAGGTTTACATAATTTCGTAAAAAACACGAGTTTGTAGAAAATGTGTTGTATTTCATAAATGGAATCAACAAAGTATGCACATTCTACGTCATAATGACTTTCTACAGTTTGCGCATGCGTCCAGAAATAAGAAAAGCTTACTTCCAACGTTTTTCAAAATCACAGCTTCTAGAAGGTTTACACGATTTCTTAAAAAACACGAGTTTTTAGAAAATATGTTTTATTTCATAAATGGAATCAACAAAGTATGCACATTCTAAGTCATAATGACTTTCTATAGTTTGCGCATTCATCCGGAAATAAGAAAAGCTTACTTCCAACGTTTTTCAAAATCACAGCTTCTAGAAGGTTTACATGATTTCTTAAAAAACACGAGTTTTTAGAAAATGTGTTTTAGTTCATAAATGGAATCAACAAAGTATGCTCATTCTACGTCATAACGACTTTTTATAGTTTGCGCATTCGTCCGGATATAAGAAAAGCTTACTTCCACCATTTTTTAAAATCACAGCTTCTAGAAGGTTTACATGATTTCGTAAAAAACACAATTTTTTTGAAAACGTGCTTTGTTTCATAAATGGAATCTACAAAGTATGCACATTTTACGTGATAACGACTTTCTATAGTTTTCGCATGCGTTTGGAAATAAGAAAAGCTTACTTCCCCTGTTTTTTAAAATCACAGCTTCTAGAAGGTTTACATGGTTTCTTAAAAAACACGACTTTTTAGAAAATGTGTTTATTTCATAAATGGAATCAAAAAAGTTTGCACATTCTACGTCATAACGACTTTCTATAGTTTGCGCATGCGTCCGGAAATAAGAAAAGCTTACTTCCACCATTTTTTAAAATCACAGTTTCTAGAAGGGTTACATGATTTCTTAAAAAACACGAGTTTTTAGAAAATGTGTTTTATTTCATAAATGGAATCAACAAAGTATGCACATTCTACGACATAATGAATTTCTAGAGTTTGCTCATGCGTCCGGAAATAAGAAAAGCTTACTTCCACCGTTTTTCAAAATCACAGCTTCTAGAAGGTTTACATGATTTCCTAAAAAAGACGATTTTTTAGAAAATGTGTTTTATTTCATAAATGGAATCAACAAAGTACGCACATTCTACAACATAACGAATTTCTATAGTTTGCGCATGCGTTTGGAAATAAAAAAGCTTACTTGTCCCGTTTTTTAAAATCACGGCTTCTAGAAAGTTTACATGATTTTTTAAAAAACACGATTTTAAGAAAATTTGTTTTATTTCATAAATGGAATCTACAAAGTATGCACATTCTACATCATAACGACTTTCTATAGTTTGCGCATGCGTCCGGAAATAAGAAAAGCTTACTTCCAACGTTTTTTTAAATCACAGCTTCTAGAAGGTTTACATAATTTCGTAAAAAACACGAGTTTGTAGAAAATGTGTTTTATTTCATATATGGAATCAACAAAGTATGCACATTCTAAGTCATAATGACTTTCTATAGTTTGCGCATGCGTCCAGAAATAAGAAAAGCTTACTTCCAACGTTTTTCAAAATCACAGCTTCTAGAAGGTTTACATGATTTCTTAAAAAACACGAGTTTTTAGAAAATGTGTTTTATTTCATAAATGGAATCAACAAAGTATGCACATTCTAAGTCATAACGTCTTTCTATAGTTTGCGCATTCGTCCAGAAATAAGAAAAGCTTACTTCCACCGTTTTTTAAAATCACAGCTTCTAGAAGGTTTACATGATTTCTTAAAAAACATGAGTTTTTAGAAATTGTGTTTTATTTCATAAATGGAATCCACAAAGTATGCACATTCTACGTCATAACGACTTTCTATAGTTTGCGCATTCGTCCGGAAATAAGAAAAGCTTACTTCCACCGTTTTTTAAAATCACAGCTTCTAGAAGGTTTACATGATTTCTTAAAAAACACGAGTTTTTAGAAAATGTGTTTTATTTCATAAAAGGAATCAACAAAGTATGCACATTCTACGACATAACGACTTTCTATAGTTTGCGCATGCGTTTGGAAATAAGAAAATCTTACTTACCCCGTTTTTTAAAATTACAGCTTCTAGAAGGTTTACATTATTTGTTAAACAACACGAGTATTTAGAAAATGTGTTTTATTTCATAAATGGAATCAACAAAGTATGCACATTCTACGTCATAACGACTTTCTATAGTTTGCGCATGCATCCGGAAATAAGAAAAGCTTACTTCCACCGTTTTTTAAAATCACAGCTTCTAGAAGGTTTACATGTTTTCGTAAAAAACACGAGTTTTTAGAAAATGTGTTTTATTTCATAAATGGAATCAACAAAGTATGCACATTCTACGACATAACGAATTTCTATAGTTTGCGCATGCGTTTGGAAATAAGAAAAGCTTACTTCCCGCGTTTTTTAAAATTACAGCTTCTAGAAGGTTTACATTATTTGTTAAAAAACATGAGTATTTAGAAAATGTGTTTTATTTCATAAATGTAATCAACAAAGTTTGCACATTCTACGTCATAACGCCTTTCTATAGTTTGCGCATGTGTTTGGAAATAAGAAAAGCTTACTTCCCCCGTTTTTTAAAATCACAGCTTCTAGAAGGTTTACATGATTTCATAAAAAACACGAGTTTTTAGAAAATGTGTTCTATTTCATAAATAGAAACTATAAAGTATGCACATTCTACATCATAACGACTTTCTATAGTTTGAGCATGCGTCCGGAAATAGGAAAACCTTACTTCCACAGTTTTTTAAAATCACAGCTTCTAGAAGGTTTACATGATTTCTTAAAAAATACAAGTTTTTAGAAAATGTGTTTTATTTCATAAATGGAATCAACAAAGTATGCACATTCTACATCATAACGACTTTCTATAGTTTGCGCATTCGTCCGGAAATAAGAAAAGCTTACTTCCACCGTTTTTTAAAATCACAGCTTCTAGAAGGTTTACATGATTTCCTAAAAAACACGAGTTTTTAGAAAATGTTTTTTATTTCATAAATGCAATCTACAAAGTATGCACATTCTACGTCATAACGACTTTCTATAGTTTGCGCATGCGTCCGGAAATAAGAAAAGCTTACTTCCACCGTTTTTTAAAATCACAGCTTCTAGAAGGTTTACAAGATTTCGTAAAAAGCACGAGTTTTTAGAAAATGTGTTTTATTTCATAAATGGAATCTACAAAGTATGCGCATTCTACGTCATAACGACTTTCTATAGTTTGCGCATGCGTCCGGAAATAAGAAAAGCTTACTTCCACCGTTTTTTAAAATCACATCTTCTGGAAGGTTTACATGGTTTCTTAAAAAACACGAGTTTTTAGAAAATGTGTTTTATTTCATAAATGGAATCAACAAAGTATGCACATTCTACGTCATAACGACTTTCTATAGTTTGCGCATGCATCTGGAAATAAGAAAAGCTTACTTCCACCATTTTTTAAAATCACAGCTTCTAGAAGGGTTACATGATTTCTTAAAAAACACGAGTTTTTAGAAAATGTGTTTTATTTCATAAATGGAATCTACAAAGTATGCACATTCTACGTCATAATGACTTTTTATAGTTTGTGCATGCGTCCGAAAATAAGAAAAGCTTACTTCCACCGATTTTTGAAATCACAGCTTCTAGAAGGTTTACATGATTTCGTAAAAAACACAAGTTTGTAGAAAATGTGTTTTATTTCATAAATGGAATCAACAAAGTATGGACATTCTACGTCATAATGGCTTTCTATAGTTTGCGCATGCGTTTGGAAATAAGAAAAGCTTACTTCCCGCGTTTTTTAAAATCACATCTTCTAGAAGGTTTACATGATTTCTTAAAAAACACGAGTTTTTAGAAAATGTGTTTTATTTCATAAATGGAATCAACAAAGTATGCACATTCTACGTCATAACGACTTTCTATAGTTTGCGCATGCGTCCGGAAATAAGAAAAGCTTACTTCCACCGTTTTTTAAAATCACAGCTTCTAGAAGGTTTACAAGATTTCGTAAAAAACACGAGTTTTTAGAAAATGTGTTTTATTTCATAAATGGAATCTACAAAGTATGCGCATTCTACGTCATAACGACTTTCTATAGTTTGCGCATGCGTCCGCAAATAAGAAAAGCTTACTTCCAACTTTTTTCAAAATCACAGCTTCTAGAAGGTTTACATGATTTCTTAAAAAACACGAGTTTTTAGAAAATGTGTTTTATTTCATAAATGGACTCAACAAAGTATGCACATTCTACGTCATAACGACTTTCTATAGTTTGCGCATTCGTCCGGAAATAAGAAAAGCTTACTTCTACCATTTTTTAAAATCACAGGTTCTAGAAGGTTTACATGATTTCTTAAAAAACACGAGTTTTTAGAAAATGTGTTTTATTTCATAAATGGAATCAACAAAGTATGCACATTCTACGTCATAACGACTTTCTATAGTTTGCGCATTTGTCCGGAAATAAGAAAAGCTTACTTCCACCGTTTTTTAAAATCACAGCTTCTAGAAGGTTTACATGATTTCGTAAAAAACATGAGTTTTTAGAAAATGTGTTTTATTTCATAAATGGAATCTACAAAGTATGCACATTCTACGTCATAATGACTTTCTATAGTTTGCACATGCGTCCGGACATAAGAAAAGCTTACTTCCCCCGTTTTTTAAAATCACAGCTTCTAGAAGGTTTACATGATTTCGTAAAAAACACAAGATTTTAAAAAACGTGTTTTATTTCATAAATGGAATCTAAAAATTATGCACATTCTAAGTCATAACGACTTTCTATAGTTTGCGCACGCGGCTGGAAATAAGAAAAGCTTACTTCCCCCGTTTTTTAAAATCACAGCTTCTAGAAGGTTTACACGATTTTGTAAAAAACACGAGTTTTTAGAAAATGTGTTTTATTTCATAAATGGAATCTACAAAGTATGCACATTCTACGTCATAACGACTTTCTATAGTTTGCGCATGTGGCCGGAAATAAGAAAAGCTTACTTCCCCCGTTTTTTAAAATCACAGCTTCTAGAAGGTTTACATGATTTCTTAAAAAACACTAGTTTTTAGAAAATGTGTTTTATTTCATAAATGGAATCAACAAAGTATGCACATTCTACGTCATAACGACTTTCTATAGTTTGCGCATGTGTTTGGAAATAAGAAAAGCTTACTTCCCCCTTTTTTTAAAATCACGGCTTCTAGAAGGTTTACATGATTTCATAAAAAACACGAGTTTTTAAAAAATGTGTTTTATTTCATAAATGGAATCTACAAAGTATGCACATTCTACGTCATAATGACTTTCTATAGTTTGCACATGCGTCCGGACATAAGAAAAGCTTACTTCCCCCGTTTTTTAAAATCACAGCTTCTAGAAGGTTTACATGATTTCGTAAAAAACACGAGTTTTTAGAAAATTTGTTTTATTTCATAAATGGAATCTACAAAGTATGCACATTCTATGTCATAACGACTTTCTATAGTTTGCGCATGCGGCCGGAAATAAGAAAAGCTTAATTCCCTCGTTTTTTATAATCACAACTTCTAGAAGGTTTACATGATTTCTTAAAAAACATGAGTTTTTAGAAAATATGTTTTATTTCATAAATGGAATCAACAAAGTATGCAAATTCTACGTCATAACGACTTTCTATAGTTAGCGTATGCGTTTGGAAATAGGAAAAGCTTACTTCCCCCGTTTTTTAAAATCACATCTTCTAGAAGGTTTACATGATTTCTTAAAAAACATGAGTTTTTAGAAAATGTGTTTTATTTCATAAATGGAATCAACAAAGTATGCAGATTCTACGTCATAACGACTTTCTATAGTTTGCGCATGCGTCCGGAAATAAGAAGAGCTTACTTCCACCGTTTTTTAAAATTACAACTTCTAGAAGGTTTACATGATTTCGTAAAAAACACGAGTTTTTAGAAAATGTGTTTTATTTCATCAATGGAATCTACAAAGTATGCACATTCTACGTCATAATGACTTTCTATAGTTTGCGCATGCGTCCGGAAATAAGAAAAGCTTACTTCCACCGTTTTTTTAAATCACAGCTTCTAGAAGGTTTACATGATTTCGTAAAAAAAATGAGTTTTTAGAAAATGTGTTTTATTTCATAAATGGAATCTACAAAGTATGCACCTTCTACGTCATAACGACTTTCTATAGTTTGCGCATGCGTCCGGAAATAACAAAAGCTTACTTCCCCCATTTTTTAAATTCACAGCATCTAGAAGGTTTACATAATTTCTTAAAAAACATGAGTTTTTAGAAAATGTGTTTTATTTCATAAATGGAATCTACAAAGTATGCACATTCTACGTCATAATGACTTTCTATAGTTTGCGCATGTGGCCGGAAATAAGAAAAGCTTACTTCCCCCGTTTTTTAAAATCACAGCTTCTAGAAGGTTTACACGATTTTGTAAAAAACACGAGTTTTTAGAAAATGTGTTTTATTTCATAAATGGAATCTACAAAGTATGCACATTCTACGTCATAACGACTTTCTATCGTTTGCGCATGTGGCCGGAAATAAGAAAAGCTTACTTCCCCCGTTTTTTAAAATCACAGCTTCTACAAGGTTTACATGATTTCTTAAAAAACACTAGTTTTTAGAAAATGTGTTTTATTTCATAAATGGAATCAACAAAGTATGCACATTCTACGTCATAATGACTTTCTATAGTTTGCGCATGTGTTTGGAAATAAGAAAAGCTTACTTCCCCCTTTTTTTAAAATCACAGCTTCTAGAAGGTTTACATGATTTCATAAAAAACACGAGTTTTTAGAAAATGTGTTTTATTTCATAAATGGAATCTACAAAGTATGCACATTCTACGTCATAATGACTTTCCATAGTTTGCACATGCGTCCGGACATAAGAAAAGCTTACTTCCCCCGTTTTTTAAAATCACAGCTTCTAGAAGGTTTACATGATTTCGTAAAAAACACGAGATTTTAAAAAACGTGTTTTATTTCATAAATGGAATCTAAAAATTATGCACATTCTAAGTCATAACAACTTTCTATAGTTTGCGCACGCGGCTGGAAATAAGAAAAGCTTACTTCCCCCGTTTTTTAAAATCACAGCTTCTAGAAGGTTTACACGATCTTGTAAAAAACACGAGTTTTTAGAAAATGTGTTTTATTTCATAAATGGAATCTACAAAGTATGCACATTCTACGTCATAACGACTTTCTATAGTTTGCGCATGTGGCCGGAAATAAGAAAAGCTTACTTCCCCCGTTTTTTAAAATCACAGCTTCTAGAAGGTTTACATGATTTCTTAAAAAACACTAGTTTTTAGAAAATGTGTTTTATTTCATAAATGGAATCAACAAAGTATGCACATTCTACGTCATAACGACTTTCTATAGTTTGCGCATGTGTTTGGAAATAAGAAAAGCTTACTTCCCCCTTTTTTTAAAATCACAGCTTCTAGAAGGTTTACATGATTTCATAAAAAACACGAGTTTTTATAAAATGTGTTTTATTTCATAAATGGAATCTACAAAGTATGCACATTCTACGTCATAATGACTTTCTATAGTTTGCACATGCGTCCGGACATAAGAAAAGCTTACTTCCCCCCGTTTTTTAAAATCACAGCTTCTAGAAGGTTTACATGATTTCGTAAAAAACACGAGATTTTAAAAAACGTGTTTTATTTCATAAATGGAATCTAAAAATTATGCACATTCTAAGTCATAACGACTTTCTATAGTTTGCGCACGCGGCTGGAAATAAGAAAAGCTTACTTCCCCCGTTTTTTAAAATCACAGCTTCTATAAGGTTTACATGATTTCTTAAAAAACACGAGTTTTTAGAAAATGTGTTTTATTTCATAAATGGAATCAACAAAGTATGAAGATTCTACTTCATAACGATTTTCTATAGTTTGCGCATGCGTTTGGAAATAAGAAAAGCTTACTTCCCCCGTTTTTTAAAATCACATCTTCTAGAAGGTTTACATGATTTCTTAAAAAACACGAGTTTTTAGAAAATGTGTTTTATTTCATAAATGGAGTCAACAAAGTATGCACATTCTACGTCATAACGACATTCTATAGTTTTTGCATGCGTCCAGAAAAAAGAAAAGCTTACTTCCACCATTTTTTAAAATCACAGCTTCTAGAAGGTTTACATGATTTCGTAAAAAAAACGAGTTTTTAGAAAATGTGTTTTATTTCATAAATGGAATCTACAAAGTATGCAGATTCTACGTCATAACGACTTTCTATAGTTTGCGCATGCGTCCGGAAATAAGAAAAGCTTACTTCCCCCGTTTTTCAAATTCACAGCTTCTAGAAGGTTTACATGATTTCTTTGTAGTGCCCCTAGACTACTATAGACATTGAGGGCACCTGCTGAGTCACCTGACTGTTTGAAACATTAATAAAATAACCCTATGATTTTATTTTGAGTATATTTATGATTACGATTGATTGATATATGTGCATTTGGGTAGTTATTGTGAATGGACAATTTCATGTTGTTTAACGATTAACTTTGATATGAAAACTGTACATATGAATGATGCTTAACGACTAGCTGTGCAATTGATTATGTGATTAGACGAATGAGTAATGATTAAGTAAATTATAGATGCTTAATGAAGCAACAGATTTATAAACCAAATTGTGAATATTGAGGACAGTGCTACTAATTTACGTTTGTGAGTAATGTGTGTAGCGACAGGTGAAACGGTTCACCAACAGACACACAAAGGAATATGAAGGGTCGTAGAGTACGAGTAAATCACACACAGGGAGAGCGACGACGATGTCGACTTCCGACGGAATACCACGCTTGAGCAGATAAGCACTGATCCGCTTGCTCAAGAAGAAAGCGTGAGGGCGTACGAGGTGGGCCACGACGGAGCTGGTCACGTACGAGTTGGGGGGCGCGCAGTGAGAACGGACTCACTCCTCAACGCCATTAGTCCCTAATAGCGTGTAGACGGAGGATGGAAGGTAACGGCTCCTGAAATCCCCACATGAAGTTCCCGCAAGTCAAAACGCAAGGATGACGGTAGAAGGGCCCGACGGCGCGGTACCCTGCCAAGAACGGAAAGAGTGAATGCAAGGACCCAACGATGTGGTGCCTTGATGAGGAATGGAAACTATGGATGACTGGACTCGACGGAGTGGTGCCATGTCAGAGAAATTAAATTAAGGAACAAGGAGGCCCAACGGCGCGACACCGGGTCCCTAGTAAAAGTTGATTGCTAAACTTAACTGCATTGAAACGTATAATTTTGCACCTAGAACTTTACTTAGAAATGCATTTGAGTACTTTAGGCATTTGCACAAAAATTAATACTTTGGCATTTAAATAATATTAAGTGTTATTTAGGCATTGCACATGAAAGGATATTCTTGATTACTTAAAAATATTATAAATATTTATTTAGGAGCAAAATGGAATCCTAGGCATGGACACCTAGTCAACTCCACCTACACCACAAATCTAGGAGTTAAGTGAAATATCTAGGGGACAAACATGAGCAAACTTAGGGATGTTGGTGCATCTCCTAGAGAAACTGACACTTGGATGGGTGAGTTGTTTTTCATTAAATAATTAATTAAATAATTATTTATGCATGAAGCGACATGTGTCGCAGGGGATTTTCCTTTAAAAGGGAGACTTTGGGGATGGGTAAAGCACCCAGACCCTGGATGACTATCGTAATATTGAGTTACCTCATGACTTGCTACTATTAAGGGTTTGGCTGGAAATCTTGGTGGGGGGGGGGAATCCCAAACTGGGTTTCATGAATCATTTTTTTTGTGTGTGAGCTCTACGACCCAAAGCTCGGGGGAGGCCATGCGACTGAAAGCATGAGCCTATGGTTGGGTGGCGAAGCTAACGGTTGCTTCGCCAATGGTTAAACGAGCTTTGTTGGAGGGATCCTACGGAAGACGAAGGCGACAATGGACCAGCCGGATCGGGTTGACAGGTTAAAGTTTTGCTTATTTTTGTTAAGTTATTCACGCTTTTTATTTTATTTTTCCAATAACTGTGATGGCTAATTTGTTTGTATGAAGTTGTTAAAGTTTCAGGTTCAGTTCAAGGGGACCCAAAAGGAGGGGTCCTACATTTGGTATCAGAGCCAGTCGAGCCTTGAGGGCACCGGACTCATAATTCTACCAAGTGGTTGTCAGTATTTCATCAAGTTGGATTGATCGGACAATCAAATCAGCTACTACTACAACAATCTACTCCACCTCGAATTTCGACACTCGAATCAGGTTCAAAACTATTTTTAAGATTATTTAGTTTCTAGTATTTGAGATTATATTTGAATTTTGTTTCCAAAGAAAAGAAGAGGAAATGGCTGTAACTTGAACTGAATTTCTAATGATTTTATAACTCTAGTTTTGATATTTATATATGAGAAAGCGCAGAGATATTGGGTTAGTTCTATAAAGTTTAAACTCTGTTTGATTTGACCAATATTTCCAGATTTATTTCTTCAAGATCATTTTGGTTCAAAATTATTTAAAACCCCGTGTATACTGCTCATGCGTTTCCAGAATTAAATTTTTCGTTAGGACGATTTGGAACCAAGAAAATAAGAACTCGGGTTGCAACCTTTATGTGTTCCCAGCACTGGTTGTTGTTTTCATGAGGTCGATCTGTGTGTTATTTCAATCTCTGTGTTTTATTCATCCTTGATCGGCGATTGTAGAAGTGTATCCGATCCATTGAAAATCTCTGTGTATTATTCCAATTTTGATCAGTGTCTCCAGAATCGTATCATGAATTTTAGTTAAGCTTTTAGAAAGTCACTGTGTTTCACGAAGGGCAACTTCCAGTATTATATTGGGTTTAATTTAAACTTTAATAGATCTCTGTATTTAAATTTCAAAAAAAAAAAAAAAAAGGGATCTGTGTTCTTCAAAATTCAGGCTCGAATCGTAATTGATTATTTTAATACCTCTGTGTTTAACTCAAACCCTGATCGACGAGTTCTCTGTATCCTTAATCCAGTTTGAAAATTGACATTAATGATCTCTGCCTCGAGATTTGAAATGAATTATTCAGGATCCACGATTGCGAATTGATGTGCCCTTAGTTTTCTGAACCTGCGCCCTGTGGTTTAAATTCTGAGATCGAATTCCTTGTTTATTCGTGAACCTAATCCTTGCTAAACTGTGAGTATTATATTAAGACTACATATTTGAATTCGAGCATTTCAAATCCGATTACTAGAACCGTGCAAATCTAAGAGAAAACACCCGGTGTGATTTCATTCAGGATGGATTCTAAATTTAAGTTTCAATCTGCCAAACGATTGTATGACTCCATTGGAATTGATCATTTAAGTTTCAATCTGCCAAACGACTGTGTGACTCCATTGAATTTCATCACTAAGTTTTCGACTCTGCCAATTTGCAAATCCAATCCGGAAAGTGTGATTGATCCTTAAACAATTATGTGCATCTGTTTCAGAAATTGAAGGCGTCTTCCAGAATTTGTAATGTGATTGTAGTTTGACCTTAATTGAGATCTCTGTCGGTATTATCGAATTTCCAGATCTGGGGAGATCATGATGACATTTTGCTTATTTAAAAAGGATTGTCTGTAATCGCTGGTATTTCCAGATTCAAATTCATGACTGCGTTTTACTTATTTTATAGTTCTCTGTAATCGTTTAGCGTACCCAGATCCGTATTAATGATGAGTTTTACTCATTTGAAAGTTCTTGAAATCGTTTGCCATTCCAGATTCCAGCGATTTACTTGTTTTGAAATTCTCTGTGATTTCTAATCTCAAATCGAATGCATTAATTTGTTTCCCTATGTTCAATCTTCGATTTGAAAGGTTGATTCCCAGACCTATTGTTGATTGCATTCCTCTATGTTTAAGTTCCAATTTGAAAAGCGTGAGATGACAGACTAGACTCATATTTCTATCGAGGGGATTTTGGTAAAACTCGTAAAAGGAAAACGTGGATCGACGACAGCTCTATCAAGGACTTCATCAACGGTTCATATAACTACCCCACAGGTACTATTCGTTTAATGGAGTCTTTCCTTGTTATATTTATATAGATAAAAATTTAGCTACAGCCTTTATGTAAGGAAATGTTTTCGATAATTAGAGGATTGAGCTTCGCTACTGGCGTAGAAGTAATTAAATGAGTTCCGCTAAGATGTTACTGCTCGATCAAATTATATAAGAGTATGTATGGCATTTTCTGAGCAAGTAGAAGACCTCTGTATGACAGTATTTTGGATAATTGTTTTCTGTGTATTTTATTTAAGGATCTCAGCTGTAGCTGATAATTTTTTCCTGAGTACATCTTGATTTTATGAATGCTCTCCGATTTTAGGGAAGGGATGACTTCTTAAAAGAAGTCTGATTCCAGGGTATTTGCGCACTAATTGTTTATATAATGGGCAGAAGAAAAGACCAATTGATCCCTGTCTGTGGAGTTATCATTGTTTTTAATTGTTTATTCTTTTGGTTACTGTATATATATATGTTTAAACGAGAATCCGATTTGTGGAGTTGAAGCTAATTGAGACGAACGGATCCACTGTCGATTTATTAAACCCTGTTTGCGTCTTTTGCGTTTCCAGATCTATTATATTAGAAGTCGATTGGGTATCGGACCACTCAATCTCTGTTCACTTCTTTTTGCATTCCAGATTTATATATTTTAAGTCGAATCTTTCAAATCTCTGTTCGCAACTTTTGCGTTTCCAGATTTAGTATATTAGAAGTCGACTGGATATTAGATCACTCAGTCTCTGTTCACATCTCTCTGCGATCCAGAATTATTTTTTTAAGACGATTGGATATCAGATCTGTCAAACTCTGTCTTCGTGTCGGTGAGATCCATATGGATCCTGAACGTGTCCCCATTTTTTTTTTTTTGTGTGTGTGTGAAGATCTATTTCAACTCCAGATTTTGCATTGATCTCAATTTGTTCTATAAAATCACAGTGCTTCCATTTCGAGATCTGCTGGGCGTTCTCCAGAATCTGTGGCACGAATTGCAGCTTAATCATTAAAAGTTTCTATGTACTTAATTCGGATGGAAACTCCAGATTCAGCTTTGATGATCTTAAATTGTTCTTTAAAATCATAGTGCTTCCACAATCGATTGACATTCCTGCAAGTTGTGATTTGAATCGTTCTTGATCTATTACATTCTCTGTGTTTTAATCCAAAAATTTATTGGCGTTTCCAGTCTCATATCCAGAAATGTATCATGATCTACTTAAAGTCTCTGTGTTTAATTCAAATATTGATCGGCGTTTCCAGTTTCATATTCAGAAGTGTATCTTGATCTTTTAAAAAGTCTATAACTGATTTAATTCAATTTTCACCGTGTCGAATCTGTGGGTGTATAATCTGTTAAACTCCTTAGATCCGATTGAATTTTGTTACATCTGATGAATCGTTAGTATACATTGCCGAGGATCTAAACCGTGGTCTGGTAATCACATCATGCAGCCAAACCTCTCCGGATTCGATCTGTTCCTATTCAACTCTGAACCTTTCGTTTGTACAGCCATTACTTACCTTGCCCTGGAGTAACTCGCGTTGATAAGGGCCTAACAACCCGATTGGCTTGGCCTACATCTAGATCCGGATATGCCGTGAACGTAACTCCAAAGGTAGACCCAACAGTAACCGAGATCTGTGTGGACTGTTAACCGTGTATCTCCTCCTATCACTCCAGTATTTTTTTTTAGTTACTGAACCTTCTTGGCTTTTGGTCATACCGAATCCGATACATTCTTGATTACCATGTGGACTCTCCATTGATCCTTGGTACCAAAACCATAACTGTACGCCTCGTCTCTGTCGCCCTGATCTCAGCTTAATCATGCCGGCGCCTTTCCTTTTATTGGATACCCTGTACCGAGTTGAAATCTGCCCACCCAGAGCGGTGGTAGGGGATATGACCCTCTTTAGCCGTGATATCATCTGTCTAAATCCTGAAAAATTGCTACCTGCAATCGGCGTGTTCTTCAAGCGTTGATAGGTGGAGGAGGAGTGGAAGTCGACGCCGATTAAATGAGCAGTGCCACACGCCTTAATTTCGGCGTCGATGCTGTGTGTTGAGTCGGTGACTCGACTAATTGTAATAATGAATGGGACACTCGTAGCATAGTGTTTGTAACCCCCAGGTGGACAGTGATACGTTTTAATATTATAACTGTATTATAGATTATAATATGGCACCGAAATGGTAAGTGCGCTTAAATCTATTATGGTTTAGTGATTGTTGAACGTTGACTCACATAACCTTGATCTGTTAATCTTAGTATTCGATGATGTGTCAATTAAGTTTAAACCCCACAGATCTGAGTTTCTATTTGATTCCATCGTTGTCTTTGACTTTGAAGGCTTAGTGTTCAAGATTTAGGATCCTTAGTCTCTCTCACACCACCGACGGGACATCACGCCTTCACCAATATGCCGGTATAAGATACCCTCTGCGTGCATTAGTAGTCTAAAATCTCGGCCAAACCATCAATGAGTGTCAGTTAAACTCCAACACGGTAACTCTCATCTACGTAACAAGAATGAACTGTGGCAATGTGGCGAACCGTCGGCTTGTAGGAAGAGAATGGGTGTGAGTCGTGACAACGAATTACTAAACATAAACCTATTTCCCTATATATATATATAGACGAGCAATGTGTGACGTGTTCAAGAAGACCATCCGAAATGGATTGTGTTGTTATATAAGGGTTGAACTCAAGTTAATTTATATCGTCTATATGTTTACATTAATGCTGTGTGGTTTATATAATGATTTAGTTCTCGTGAAATTAATATATTAAGAATGGATTTACATGAATTTATGATAGTTGTAGGTTAAATTATAAATATATAAATACACATGTTTACATTAGTGGATGTTGAAAAAGACAGAATATAAAATAAGTTATAATTACGTTTGACATACATATGGGAGCTACATGTAGTTAGTGTATAAAATATATGTGATATTCAATTATTTATATACTCAAAAGCTGTTTGCTTCACTTACAAAATAGTTTAAGTAGATATGGGTTGTTGATTTTGTATTGAAAGGATCTTGAAAGGTTATTACATGAACTTTAGGTATATGGAAACGTGACCTCTAATTAGAGTAATAAATATATACATCTATTTATACATTAAGTATATATTGTTGGGAAGGTTGAAAGGTGTGGTAATTAATATATATATATATATAATAATAAAAAAATTCCTCGATGTGTGATAGTAGCAAAATCTACATTTTACTTAGCACTGTCATCATCTTAATTAATGCGAGAAATTTGTCTAAAATATTACTAAGTGTAGACTATCAAGGATATTTCAAGAGGATGAGAAAGGATAGTATGTTTAAGAAGTGATGAGGTATTTAAGAAATCCTAGGGATCTCATACCAATAAATTGTTATTGTCATGCTTATGTGGGGGTAATGGTATTAATCTTAAAGCAAAATGAACATTATAATGTGCCCATATGAAGTTGCAATGACATGAACAACAACATACAACCTTATTGTGTGCTAGAAATGGTAACCCGAAACCTTAAAATAGAAGGGATATATGGGGAAAGGAACCATAGAGAAAATAGGTGAAAATCGGGTTTCAAACGGAATATGGATATGATTAGCACAATAAGATGAACACAATGAGGCTGACTATTTTACATGGTGATTCCCAAAAGGAAAGACGAATAGTCCTCAAGACATGACTGAATGAAACTATGATGGCACACATGACGTAAATTGGAAAGAGTGTCGAAGAGTCATATGATAACAAGAATGATGAACTGAGGCAAGGACACAATGATCTCCTTCACCTCAACATGATGGTACTAACGAAATTACTAGGAAATAAAATTTAATATGTTCATCTAAGTCGTAACGTCCAAACACTTTGGAATCATATCAAGTTGAGAATCAACCTTGCTAAAAATTATGGGCTACAAATAGTTTTATGGGAATGATTGAGTGATTTATGCAATAATTTTGACCATGTGACAATCACCCTTGATTCGGTAAATCGTGATTATAACTTACCATTATGTATTTGTAATGCCCCTAAAATGATTGTGAACTTTAAGGGCACCTGTCGAGTGACCCAGCGGAACAGACTTCAATAAAGTGGCCCTTCAAGTTAGGATGTGTCTTAATAAGGGAGAATCACCTGATGATGTTCATGACTATAGTTGATAAATGAATTAAAGAATTAAATTATATGTGTGGAGTGGTATAATTGATTGGTTAGTTCTTGCTTAATGACTAGCCTGGATTGATCAAGTCAAAGTGCAGTAGGACAGTTACAGTCCTAGCTCTGCAACTTGGGAGGACGCAACTGAGATGTGTCATAGCTTTCCAATTTTATTCTGAACTTCGGGACGAAGTTCTAAATAAGTAGGGGTGTATGTAGTGCCCCTAGACTACTATAGACATTGAGGGCACCTGCTGAGTCACCTGACTGTTTGAAACATTAATAAAATAACCCTATGATTTTATTTTGAGTATATTTATGATTACGATTGATTGATATATGTGCATTTGGGTAGTTATTGTGAATGGACAATTTCATGTTGTTTAACGATTAACTTTGATATGAAAACTGTACATATGAATGATGCTTAACGACTAGCTGTGCAATTGATTATGTGATTAGACGAATGAGTAATGATTAAGTAAATTATAGATGCTTAATGAAGCAACAGATTTATAAACCAAATTGTGAATATTGAGGACAGTGCTACTAATTTACGTTTGTGAGTAATGTGTGTAGCGACAGGTGAAACGGTTCACCAACAGACACACAAAGGAATATGAAGGGTCGTAGAGTACGAGTAAATCACACACAGGGAGAGCGACGACGATGTCGACTTCCGACGGAATACCACGCTTGAGCAGATAAGCACTGATCCGCTTGCTCAAGAGGAAAGCGTGAGGGCGTACGAGGTGGGCCACGACGGAGCTGGTCACGTACGAGTTGGGGGGGCGCGCAGTGAGAACGGACTCACTCCTCAACGCCATTAGTCCCTAATAGCGTGTAGACGGAGGATGGAAGGTAACGGCTCCTGAAATCCCCACATGAAGTTCCCGCAAGTCAAAACGCAAGGATGACGGTAGAAGGGCCCGACGGCGCGGTACCCTGCCAAGAACGGAAAGAGTGAATGCAAGGACCCAACGATGTGGTGCCTTGATGAGGAATGGAAACTATGGATGACTGGACTCGACGGAGTGGTGCCATGTCAGAGAAATTAAATTAAGGAACAAGGAGGCCCAACGGCGCGACACAGGGTCCCTAGTAAAAGTTGATTGCTAAACTTAACTGCATTGAAACGTATAATTTTGCACCTAGAACTTTACTTAGAAATGCATTTGAGTACTTTAGGCATTTGCACAAAAATTAATACTTTGGCATTTAAATAATATTAAGTGTTATTTAGGCATTGCACATGAAAGGATATTCTTGATTACTTAAAAATATTATAAATATTTATTTAGGAGCAAAATGGAATCCTAGGCATGGACACCTAGTCAACTCCACCTACACCACAAATCTAGGAGTTAAGTGAAATATCTAGGGGACAAACATGAGCAAACTTAGGGATGTTGGTGCATCTCCTAGAGAAACTGACACTTGGATGGGTGAGTTGTTTTTCATTAAATAATTAATTAAATAATTATTTATGCATGAAGCGACATGTGTCGCAGGGGATTTTCCTTTAAAAGGGAGACTTTGGGGATGGGTAAAGCACCCAGACCCTGGATGACTATCGTAATATTGAGTTACCTCATGACTTGCTACTATTAAGGGTTTGGCTGGAAATCTTGGTGGGGGGGGAATCCCAAACTGGGTTTCATGAATCATTTTTTTTGTGTGTGAGCTCTACGACCCAAAGCTCGGGGGAGGCCATGCGACTGAAAGCATGAGCCTATGGTTGGGTGGCGAAGCTAACGGTTGCTTCGCCAATGGTTAAACGAGCTTTGTTGGAGGGATCCTACGGAAGACGAAGGCGACAATGGACCAGCCGGATCGGGTTGACAGGTTAAAGTTTTGCTTATTTTTGTTAAGTTATTCACGCTTTTTATTTTATTTTTCCAATAACTGTGATGGCTAATTTGTTTGTATGAAGTTGTTAAAGTTTCAGGTTCAGTTCAAGGGGACCCAAAAGGAGGGGTCCTACATTCTTAAAAAACACGAGTTTTTAGAAAATGTGTTTTATTTCATAAATGGAATCAACAAAGTATGCACATTCTTTGTCATAACGACTTTCTATAGTTTGCACATGCGTTTGGAAATAAGAAAAGCTTACTTCCCCTGTTTTTTAAAATCACGGCTTCTAGAAGGTTTACATGGTTTCTTAAAAAACACGAGTTTTTAGAAAATGTGTTTTATTTCATAAATGGAATCAAAAAAGTATGAACATTCTACGTCATAACATCTTTCTATAGTTTGCGCATGCATCCGGAAATAAGAAAAGCTTACTTCCACCATTTTTTAAAATCACAGTTTCTAGAAGGGTTACATGATTTCTTAAAAAACACGAGTTTTTAGAATATGTCTCTTATTTCATAAATGCAATCAACAAAGTATGCACATTCTACGTCGTAATGAATTTCTATAGTTTGCTCATGCGTCCGGAAATAAGAAAAGCTTAGTTCCACCGTTTTTTAAAATCACAGCTTCTAGAAGGTTTACATGATTTCCTAAAAAACACGATTTTTTAGAAAATGTGTTTTATTTCATAAATGGAATCAACAAAGTACGCACATTCTACGTCATAACGACTTTCTATAGTTTGCGCATGCATTTGGAAATAAAAAAGCTTACTTGTCCCGTTTTTTAAAATCACGGCTTCTAGAAGGTTTACATGATTTTTTAAAAGCCACGAGTTTTTAGAAAATTTGTTTTATTTCATAAATGGAATCTACAAAGTATGCACATTATACGTCATAACGAATTTCTATAGTTTGCGCATGCGTTTGGAAATAAGAAAAGCTTACTTCCCCTATTTTTTAAAATCACAGCTTCTAGAAGGTTTACATGGTTTCTTAAAAAACACGAGTTTTTAGAAAATGTGTTTTATTTCATAAATGGAATCAACAAAGTATGCACATTCTACGTCATAACGAATTTCTATAGTTTGCACATGCCTCCGGAAATAAGAAAAGCTTACTTCCACCGTTTTTTGAAATCACAGCTTCTAGAAGGTTTACATAATTTCGTAAAAAACACGAGTTTGTAGAAAATGTGTTGTATTTCATAAATGGAATCAACAAAGTATGCACATTCTACGTCATAATGACTTTCTATAGTTTGCGCATGCGTCCAGAAATAAGAAAAGCTTACTTCCAACGTTTTTCAAAATCACAGCTTCTAGAAGGTTTACATGATTTCTTAAAAAACACGAGTTTTTAGAAAATGTGTTTTATTTCATAAATGGAATCAACAAAGTATGCACATTCTACGTCATAATGACTTTCTATAGTTTGCGCATTCATCCGGAAATAAGAAAAGCTTACTTCCACCGTTTTTTAAAATCACGGCTTCTAGAAGGTTTACATGATTTCGTAAAAAACACGAGTTTTTAGAAAATTTGTTTTATTTCATAAATGGAATCTACAAAGTATGCACATTCTACGTCATAACGACTTTCTATAGTTTGCGCATGCGTCCGGAAATAAGAAAAGCTTACTTCCACCGTTTTTTTAAATCACATCTTCTAGAAGGTTTACATGATTTCGTAAAAAACACGAGTTTTTAGAAAATGTGTTTTATTTCGTAAATGGAATCTACAAAGTATGCACATTCTACGTCATAACGACTTTCTATAGTTTGCGCATGTGTCCGGAAATAAGAAAAGCTTACTTTCCCCATTTTTTAAAATCACAGCTTCTAGAAGGTTTACATGATTTCCTAAAAAACATGAGTTTTTAGAAAATGTGTTTTATTTCATAAACGGAATCAACAAAGTACGCACATTCTACGTCATAACGACTTTCTATAGTTTGCGCATGCGTCCGGAAATAAGAAAAACTTACTTCCAACGTTTTTCAAAATCACAGCTTCTAGAAGGTTTACATGATTTCTTAAAAAACACGAGTTTTTAGAAAATGTGTTTTATTTCATAAATGGAATCAACAAAGTATGCTCATTCTACGTCATAACGACTTTTTATAGTTTGCGCATTCGTCCGGATATAAGAAAAGCTTACTTCCACCGTTTTTTAAAATCACAGCTTCTAGAAGGTTTACATGATTTCGTAAAAAACACAAGTTTTTGGAAAACGTGCTTTGTTTCATAAATGGAATCTACGAAGTATGCACATTCTACGTCATAACGACTTTCTATAGTTTGCACATGCGTCCGGAAATAAGAAAAGCTTACTTCCACCGTTTTTTAAAATCACAGCTTCTAGAAGGTTTACATGATTTCGTAAAAAACACGAGTTTTTAGAAAATGTGTTTTATTTCATAAATGGAATCTACAAAGTATGCACATTCTACGTCATAACGACTTTCTATAGTTTGCGCATGCGTCCGGAAATAAGAAAAGCTTACTTCCCCCGTTTTTTAAAATCACAGCTTCTAGAAGGTTTACATGATTTCTTAAAAAACACGAGTTTTTAGAAAATATGTTTTATTTTATAAATGGAATCAACAAAGTATGCACATTCTACGCATAACGTCTTTCTATAGTTTGCGCATGCGTTTGGAAATAAGAAAACCTTACTTCCCCCGTTTTTTAAAATAACAACTTCTTGAAGGTTTACATGATTTGTTAAAAAACACGAGTATTTATAAAATGTGTTTTATTTCATAAATGGAATCAACAAAGTATGCACATTCTACGTCATAACGACTTTCTATAGTTTGCGCATGCGTCCGGAAATAAGAAAAGCTTACTTCCACCGTTTTTTAAAATCACATCTTCTAGAAGGTTTACATGATTTCTTAAAAAACACGAGTTTTTAGAAAATGTGTTTTATTTCATAAATGGAATCAACAAAGTATGCACATTCTACGTCATAACGACTTTCTATAGTTTGCGAATTTGTCCGGAAATAAGAAAAGCTTACTTCCACCGTTTTTTAAAATCACAGCTTCTAGAAGGTTTAAATGATTTCGTAAAAAACACGAGTTTTTGGAAAACGTGTTTTATTTCATAAATGGAATCTACAAAGTATGTAGATTCTATGTCATAACGACTTTCTATAGTTTTCGCATGCGTCCGGAAATAAGAAAAGCTTACTTCCCCTGTTTTTTAAAATCACAGCTTCTAGAAGGTTTACATGATTTCTTAAAAAACACGAGTTTTTAGAAAATGTGTTTTATTTCATAAATGGAATCAACAAAGTATGCACATTCTACGTCATAACGACTTTCTATAGTTTGCGCATGCGTTTGGAAATAAGAAAAGCTTACTTCCCCCGTTTTTTAAAATTACAGCTTCTAGAAGGTTTACATGATTTGTTAAAAAACACGAGTATTTAGAAAATGTGTTTTATTTCATAAATGGAATCAACAAAGTATGCACATTCTATGTCATAACGAATTTCTATAGTTTGCGCATGCGTCCGGAAATAAGAAAAGCTTACTTCCGCTGTTTTTTAAAATCACAGCTTCTAGAAGGTTTACATGATTTCGTATAAAACACGAGTTTTTAGAAATTGTGTTTTATTTCATCAATGGAATCTAGAAAGTATGCACATTCTACGTCATAACGACTTTCTATAGTTTGCGCATGCGTCCAGAAATAAGAAAAGCTTACTTCCCCCGTTTTTTAAAATCACATCTTCTAGAAGGTTTACCTGATTTCGTAAAAAACACGAGTTTTTAGAAAATGTGTTTTATTTCATAAATGGAATCTACAAAGTATGCACATTCTACGTCATAACGACTTTCTATAGTTTGCGCATGCGTCCGGAAATAAGAAAAGCTTACTTCCCCCGTTTTTTAAAATCACAGCTTCTAGAAGGTTTACATGATTTCTTAAAAAACACGAGTTTCTAGAAAATGTGTTTTATTTCATAAATGGAATCAACAAAGTATGCACATTCTACGTCATAACGACTTTCTATAGTTTGCGCATGTGTTTGGAAATAAGAAAAGCTTACTTCCCCCTTTTTTTAAAATCACAGCTTCTAGAAGGTTTACATGATTTCATAAAAAACACGAGTTTTTAGAAAATGTGTTTTATTTCATAAATGGAATCTACAAAGTATGCACATTCTACGTCATAACGACTTTCTATAGTTTGGACATGCGTCCGGACATACGAAAAGCTTACTTCCCCCGTTTTTTAAAATCACAGCTTCTAGAAGGTTTACATGATTTCGTAAAAAACACGAGTTTTTAGAAAATGTGTTTTATTTCATAAATGGAATATACAAATTATGCACATTCTACGTCATAACGACTTTCTATAGTTTGCGCACGTGGCTGGAAATAAGAAAAGCTTACTTCCCCCGTTTTTTAAAATCACAGCTTCTATAAGGTTTACATGATTTTGCTGGACCATGGTGGTATACCACAAATACATTGCTCCCTTAACCCTACTTGAATGGATTAGGCAGGGCAACAAATCGAGGGCAAATTGCTCTGTGGTTTGGAAAACGGTGGTTCAGCATTTTCAGCTAGTGGGATCGGGACTAGTGTGGCGAATAGGAAATGGGCAATCACTTCTTATTGGACTGGATCCATGGGAAGGATGTAGGGGGGGACATGTACTGCCTGTGGACTTAAGGACCTTTCTGGCAGCTAGGGGATGTCACTTCTTAGCTGATATCGCACAACCGGGATTATCCACTCTAATGCACCAGGGGTGGTACTCTGCCCAGCGTCTAGTAGTTCCTGAGGACATGATCGGGGAATGGGAGGACTATATTCGGATATTAAGATTCTCCAATATCCGTCTGACAGACAGGCCTGATGAACTTATCTGGGATCACCATCCCTCAGGGAATACACACCAAAACTTGGATATACACAGTTAAATGTGGAGGTGCAAAACAGGGCTTTGGTGTGGTGGTGGAAATCTCTGTGGAAGCTTAAATGCCCAGGTAAAGCCAAACTTCTCTTCTGGGCGATATTGGAACAAAAGGCACCCACCTGGGATGTTCTGAAGCGACGATTCCTACAGGGCCCGGGTTTTTGTCCACTCTGTAGGGAGGCGGACGAGACTATTTCACACATATTTGTACACTGTCGTTTCTCCCAAGAGGTTTGGACACGAATCTGCCATTATATGGATCTCAATACGCGTTGGAGGGGTGAGAATGTTATTGAGGCATTCCAACATTGGTGGTCGGAACAACAGTCATCAACCATCTGTGCGGCCCCATGCATTTTTGACTGGGGGATATGGATCACTCGTAACAGGCTGATCTTCCAGGACTGTAGATTCCCGATTGAGCAAGTAGTGGCACAAGCTGTGGCTATCATTGCTCATTACAAGACTGCTCCCATACCGATTAGAACACGTCTTGTGATCGCTGAAACAATCGATAAAACAATACCGTGGGATTTTTTCGATGGTGCATCAATGGATCAATTAGTGTGCGGTGGGGGGATCGTGCTACATAAATCTGATTCACATTATTTTCACATAGCAGCTGGATTGGGGAGCGGTACAAACAACTATGCAGAAATCATGTCTCTTAAACTGTTGCTGTTATTTGCTCTAGAACAGGGTTGCCTTTCACTACATATTTTTGGTGATTCACTGATTGTTATTGATTGGGCCAATGAGCATACACAATGCAATGTGATGGTTCTCTCACCTATACTGGAAGATGTTTTACGGTTAAAGCAGAATTTTAATCTTTTAACATTTACACATGTTTACAGGGAGAGAAATGGCATGGCCGACTTTCTTTCCAAAGAAGCGTCGCAGCAACGTCTAAATTACGGCACATGGCGAATCACATTACATACTACTGCTACATCCTACAGTTATTACCATAGGCCTTTCAGTGAGGCTTTGGAGGACAGGGCGGGAGATTGATTGGTATATGTTGCTCAGATTACACTACAGTTCTGGTTCGATTTACTTTATGGTTTTTGTTTTTTGCATATTGAGATTATCATAGGCCTATATGAGGCGTTTGGTGGATCTTAAATGGAGCATTTGGCAGTTTACATCGTTTCTGTTTGGTGCTTTCAGGCAGCTAAGACATAGTATCGTTTGATAGGAATTATTACATTTTGAGACTATATTGGTATATGTAACCGGCTATATGTGTGCTGTATGGTCAGCATTATTTTGGGTATGTAAGGGTCTCTAGACCAGTCAGAAACATGAACAGCAAATATGTGATAATGTAGGGATCTCTATGATTCTATTACATGTGCAGAATGTAATTTTGTTCAATACACTTGAAATAAAATTACGACTTTTTCTTTGGAAAAAAAAGGTTTACATGATTTCATAAAAAACACGAGTTTTTAGAAAATGTGTTTTATTTCATAAATGGAATCAACAGAGTATGAAGATTCTACTTCATAACGACTTTCTATAGTTTGCGCATGCGTTTGGAAATAAGAAAAGCTTACTTCCCCCGTTTTTTAAAATCACATCTTCTAGAAGGTTTACATGATTTCTTAAAAAACACGAGTTTTTAGAAAATGTGTTTTATTTCATAAATGGAATCAACAAAGTATGCACATTCTATGTCATAACGACATTCTATAGTTTGCGCATGCGTCCGGAAATAAGAAAAGCTTACTTCCACCATTTTTTAAAATCACAGCTTCTAGAAGGTTTACATGATTTCGTAAAAAACACGAGTTTTTAGAAAATGTGTTTTATTTCATAAATGGAATCTACAAAGTATGCAGATTCTACGTCATAACGACTTTCTATAGTTTCTGCATGCGTCCGGAAATAAGAAAAGCTTACTTCCCCCGTTTTTCAAATTCACGGCTTCTAGAAGGTTTACATGATTTCTTAAAAAACACGAGTTTTTAGAAAATGTGTTTTATTTCATAAATGGAATCAACAAAGTATGCATATTCTACGTCATAACGACTTTCTATAGTTTGCGCATGCGTTTGGAAATAAGAAAAGCTTACTTCCCCTGTTTTTTAAAATCACAGCTTCTAGAAGGTTTACATGGTTTCTTAAAAAACACGAGTTTTTAGAAAATGTTTTTTATTTCATAAATGGAATCAAAAAAGTATGCACATTCTACGTCATAACATCTTTCTATAGTTTGCGCATGCGTCCGGAAATAAGAAAAGCTTACTTCCACCATTTTTTAAGATCACAATTTCTAGAAGCGTTACATGATTTCTTAAAAAACACGAGTTTTTAGAAAATGTGTTTTATTTCATAAATGCAATCAACAAAGTATGCACATTATACGTCATAATGAATTTCTATAGTTTTCTCATGCGTCCGGAAATAAGAAAAGCTTACTTCCACCGTTTTTTAAAATCACAGCTTCTAGAAGGTTTACATGATTTCCTAAAAAACACGATTTTTTAAAAAATGTGTTCTATTTCATAAATGGAATCAACAAAGTACGCACATTCTACGTCATAACGACTTTCTATAGTTTGCGCATGCGTTTGGAAATAAAAAAGCTTACTTGTGCCGTTTTTTAAAATCACGGCTTCTAGAATGTTTACATGATTTTTTAAAAAACACGAGTTTTTAGAAAATTTGTTTTATTTCATAAATGGAATCTACAAAGTATGCACATTCTACGTCATAACGACTTTCTATAGTTTGCGCATGCGTCCGGAAATAAGAAAAGCTTACTTCCACCGTTTTTCGAAATCACAGCTTCTAGAAGGTTTACATAATTTCGTAAAAAACACGAGTTTGTAGAAAATGTGTTTTATTTCATAAATGGAATCAACAAAGTATGCAAATTCTACGTCATAATGACTTTCTATAGTTTGCGCATGCGTCCAGAAATAAGAAAAGCTTACTTCCAACGTTTTTCAAAATCACAGCTTCTAGAAGGTTTACATGATTTCTTGAAAAACACGAGTTTTTAGAAAATGTGTTTTATTTCATAAATGGAATCAACAAAGTATGCACATTCTACGTCATAATGACTTTCTATAGTTTGCGCATTCATCCGGAAATAAGAAAAGCTTACTTCCACCGTTTTTTAAAATCACAGCTTCTAGAAGGTTTACATGATTTCGTAAAAAACACGAGTTTTTAGAAAATGTGTTTTATTTCATAAATGGAATCTACAAAGTATGCACATTCTACGTCATAACGACTTTCTATAGTTTGCGCATGCATCCGGAAATAAGGAAATCTTACTTCCACCGTTTTTTTAAATCACAGCTTCTAGAAGGTTTACATGATTTCGTAAAAAACACGAGTTTTTAGAAAATGTGTTTTATTTCATAAATGGAATCTACAAAGTATGGACATTCTATGTCATAATGACTTTCTATAGTTTGCGCATGCGTCAGGAAATATGAAAAGCTTACTTCCCCCATTTTTTAAAATCACAGCTTCTAGAAGGTTTACATGATTTCGTAAAAAACATGAGTTTTTAGAAAATGTGTTTTATTTCATAAATGGAATCTAAAAAGTATGCACATTCTACGTCATAACGACTTTCTATAGTTTGCGCATGCGTCCGGAAATAAGAAAAGCTTACTTCCAACGTTTTTCAAAATCACAGCTTCTAGAAGGTTTACATAATTTCGTAAAAAACACGAGTTTGTAGAAAATGTGTTTTATTTCATAAATGGAATCAACAAAGTATGCAAATTCTACGTCATAATGACTTTCTATAGTTTGCGCATGCGTCCAGAAATAAGAAAAGCTTACTTCCAACGTTTTTCAAAATCACAGCTTCTAGAAGGTTTACATGATTTCTTGAAAAACACGAGTTTTTAGAAAATGTGTTTTATTTCATAAATGGAATCAACAAAGTATGCACATTCTACGTCATAATGACTTTCTATAGTTTGCGCATTCATCCGGAAATAAGAAAAGCTTACTTCCACCGTTTTTTAAAATCACAGCTTCTAGAAGGTTTACATGATTTCGTAAAAAACACGAGTTTTTAGAAAATGTGTTTTATTTCATAAATGGAATCTACAAAGTATGCACATTCTACGTCATAACGACTTTCTATAGTTTGCGCATGCATCCGGAAATAAGGAAATCTTACTTCCACCGTTTTTTTAAATCACAGCTTCTAGAAGGTTTACATGATTTCGTAAAAAACACGAGTTTTTAGAAAATGTGTTTTATTTCATAAATGGAATCTACAAAGTATGGACATTCTATGTCATAATGACTTTCTATAGTTTGCGCATGCGTCAGGAAATATGAAAAGCTTACTTCCCCCATTTTTTAAAATCACAGCTTCTAGAAGGTTTACATGATTTCGTAAAAAACATGAGTTTTTAGAAAATGTGTTTTATTTCATAAATGGAATCTAAAAAGTATGCACATTCTACGTCATAACGACTTTCTATAGTTTGCGCATGCGTCCGGAAATAAGAAAAGCTTACTTCCAACGTTTTTCAAAATCACAGCTTCTAGAAGGTTTACATGATTTCTTAAAAAACACGAGTTTTTAGAAAATGTGTTTTATTTCATAAATGGAATCAACAAAGTATGCTCATTGTACGTCATAATGACATTCTATAGTTTGCGCATGCGTTTGGAAATAAGAAAAGCTTACTTCCCCCGTTTTTTAAAATTACAGCTTCTAGAAAGTTTACATGATTTGTTAAAAAACACGAGTATTTAGAAAAAGTGTTTTATTTCATAAATGGAATCAACAAAGTATGCACATTCTACGTCATAACGACTTTCTATAGTTTGCGAGTGCGTCCGGAAATAAGAAAAGCTTACTTCCACCGTTTTTTAAAATCACAGCTTCTAGAAGGTTTACATGATTTCTTAAAAAACACGAGTTTTTAGAAAATGTGTTTTATTTCATAAATGGAATCAACAAAGTATGCACATTCTACATCATAAAGACTTTCTATAGTTTGCGAATTTGTCCGGAAATAAGAAAAGCTTACTTCCACGGTTTTTTAAAATCACAGCTTCTAGAAGGTTTACATGATTTCGTAAGAAACACGAGTTTTTGGAAAACGTGTTTTATTTCATAAATGGAATCTGCAAAAGTATGCACATTCTACGTCATAACGACTTTCTATAGTTTTCGCATGCGTCCGGAAATAAGAAAAGCTTACTTCTCCCGTTTTTAAAAATCACAGCTTCTAGAAGGTTTACATGATTTCTTAAAAAACACGAGTTTTTAGAAAATGTGTTTTATTTCATAAATGGAATCAACAAAGTATGCACATTCTACGTCATAACGAATTTCTATAGTTTGCGCATGCGTTTGGAAATAAGAAAAGCTTACTTCCCCCGTTTTTTAAAATTACAGCTTCTAGAAGGTTTACATGATTTGTTAAAAAACACGAGTATTTAGAAAATGTGTTTTATTTCATAAATGGAATCAACAAAGTATGCACATTCTACGTCATAACGACTTTCTATAGTTTGCGCATGCGTCCGGGAATAAGAAAAGCTTATTTCCACGATTTTTTAAAATCACAGTTTTTAGAAGGGTTACATGATTTCTTAAAAAACACGAGTTTTTAGAAAATGTGTTTTATTTCATAAATGGAATCAACAAAGTATGCACATTCTACGTCATAATGAATTTCTATAGTTTGCTCATGCGTCCGGAAATAAGAAAAGCTTACTTCCACCGTTTTTTGAAATCACAGCTTCTAGAAGGTTTACATGATTTCGTAAAACACACGAGTTTGTAGAAAATGTGTTTTATTTCATAAATGGAATCAAAAAAGTTTGCACAATCTACGTCATAACGACTTTCTATAGTTTGCGCATGCGTCCGGAAATAAGAAAAGCTTACTTCCACCGTTTTTTAAAATCACAGCTTCTAGAAGGTTTACATGATTTCGTAAAAAACATGAGTTTTTAGAAAATGTGTTTTATTTTGTAAATGGAATCTACAAAGAATGCAGATTGTACGTCATAACGACTTTCTATAGTTTGCGCATTCGTCCGGAAATAAGAAAAGCTTACTTCCACCGTTTTTTAAAATCACAGCTTCTAGAAGGTTTACATGATTTCTTAAAAAACACGAGATTTTAGAAAATGTGTTTTATTTCAAAAATGGAATCAACAAAGTATGCACATTCTACGTCATAATGACTTTCTATAGTTTGCGCATGCGTCCAGCAATAAGAAAAGCTTCCTTCCAAGGTTTTTCAAAATCACAGCTTCTAGAAGGTTTACATGATTTCTTAAAAAACACGAGTTTTTAGAAAATGTGTTTTATTTCATAAATGGAATCAACAAAGTATGCACATTCTACATCATAACGACTTTCTATAGTTTGCGCATTCGTCCGGAAATAAGAAAAGCTTACTTCCACCGTTTTTTAAAATCACAGCTTCTAGAAGGTTTACATAATTTCTTAAAAAACATGAGTTTTTAGAAATTGTGTTTTATTTTATAAATGGAATCAACAAAGTATGCACATTCTACATCATAACAACTTTCTATAGTTTGCGCATTCGTCCGGAAATAAGAAAAGCTTACTTCCACCGTTTTTTAAAATCACAGCTTCTAAAAGGTTTACATGATTTCTTAAAAAACAAGAGTTTTTAGAAAATGTGTTTTATTTCATAAATGGAATCAACAAAGTATGCACATTCTACGTCATAACGACTTTCTATAGTTTGCGCATGCATCCAGATTTAAGAAAAGCTTATTTCCACCGTTTTTTAAAATCACAGCTTCTAGAAGGTTTACATGATTTCGTAAAAAACACGAGTTTTTAGAAAATGTGTTTTATTTCATAAATGAAATCTACAAAGTATGAACATTCTACGTCATAACTACTTTCTATAGTTTGCGCATGCGTCCGGAAATAAGAAAAGCTTACTTCCACCGTTTTTTGAAATCACAGCTTCTAGAAGGTTTACATGATTTCGTAAAAAACACGAGTTTGTAGAAAATGTGTTTTATTTCATAAATCGAATCAACAAAGTATGCACATTCTACATCGTAACGACTTTCTATAGTTTGCGCATGCATCCGGAAATAAGTGAAAAGCTTACTTCCACCGTTTTTTAAAATCACAGCTTCTAGAAGGTTTACATGATTTCGTAAAAAACACGAGTTTTTAGAAAATTTGTTTTATTTCATAAATGGAATCTACAAAGTATGCAGATTGTACATCATAACGACTTTCTATAGTTTGCGCATGCGTCCGGAAATAAGAAAAGCTTACTTCCCCCGTTTTTCAAATTCACAGCTTCTAGAAGGTTTACATGATTTCTTAAAAAACACGAGTTTTTAGAAAATGTGTTTTATTTCATAAATGGAATCAACAAAGTATGCACATTCTACGTCATAATGAATTTCTATAGTTTGCACATGCGTTTGGAAATAAGAAAAGCTTACTTCGCCGGTTTTTTAAAATCACAGCTTCTAGAAGGTTTAGATGGTTTCTTAAAAAACACGAGTTTTTAGAAAATGTGTTTTATTTCATAAATGGAATCAAAAAAGTATGCACATTCTACGTCATAACGACTTTCTATAGTTTGCGCATGCGTTCGGAAATAAGAAAAGCTTGCTTCCCCCGTTTTTCAAATTCACAGCTTCTAGAAGGTTTACATGATTTCTTAAAAAACACGAGTTTTTAGAAAATGTGTTTTATTTCATAAATGGAATCAACAAAGTATGCACATTCTATGTCATAACGAATTTCTATAGTTTGCGCATGCGTTTGGAAATAAGAAAAGCTTACTTCCCCCGTTTTTTAAAATCACAGCTTCTAGAAGGTTTACATGATTTGTTAAAAAACACGAGTTTTTAGAAAATGTGTTTTATTTCATAAATGGAATCAAAAAAGTATTCACATTCTACGTCATAACGACTTTCTATAGTTTGCGCATGCGTCCGGAAATAAGAAAAGTTTACTTCCACCATTTTTTAAAATCACAGTTTCTAGAGGGGTTACATGATTTCTTAAAAAACACGAGTTTTTAGAAAATGTGTTTTATTTCATAAATGGAATCAACAAAGTATGCATATTCTACGCCATAATGAATTTCTATAGTTTGCTCATGTGTCCGGAAATAAGAAAAGCTTACTTCCACCATTTTTTAAAATCACAGCTTCTAGAAGGTTTACATGATTTCCTAAAAAACACGATTTTTTAGAAAATGTGTTTTATTTCATAAATGGAATCAACAAAGTACGCACATTCTACGTCATAACGACTTTCTATAGTTTGCGCATGCGTCCGGAAATAAGAAAAACTTACTTCCAACGTTTTTCAAAATCACAGCTTCTAGAAGGTTTACATGATTTCTTAAAAAACACGAGTTTTTAGAAAATGTGTTTTATTTCATAAATGGAATCAACAAAGTATGCTCATTCTACGTCATAACGACTTTTTATAGTTTGCGCATTCGTCCGGATATAAGAAAAGCTTACTTCCACCGTTTTTTAAAATCACAGCTTCTAGAAGGTTTACATGATTTCGTAAAAAACACAAGTTTTTGGAAAACGTGCTTTGTTTCATAAATGGAATCTACGAAGTATGCACATTCTACGTCATAACGACTTTCTATAGTTTGCACATGCGTCCGGAAATAAGAAAAGCTTACTTCCACCGTTTTTTAAAATCACAGCTTCTAGAAGGTTTACATGATTTCGTAAAAAACACGAGTTTTTAGAAAATGTGTTTTATTTCATAAATGGAATCTACAAAGTATGCACATTCTACGTCATAACGACTTTCTATAGTTTGCGCATGCGTCCGGAAATAAGAAAAGCTTACTTCCCCCGTTTTTTAAAATCACAGCTTCTAGAAGGTTTACATGATTTCTTAAAAAACACGAGTTTTTAGAAAATATGTTTTATTTTATAAATGGAATCAACAAAGTATGCACATTCTACGCATAACGTCTTTCTATAGTTTGCGCATGCGTTTGGAAATAAGAAAACCTTACTTCCCCCGTTTTTTAAAATAACAACTTCTTGAAGGTTTACATGATTTGTTAAAAAACACGAGTATTTATAAAATGTGTTTTATTTCATAAATGGAATCAACAAAGTATGCACATTCTACGTCATAACGACTTTCTATAGTTTGCGCATGCGTCCGGAAATAAGAAAAGCTTACTTCCACCGTTTTTTAAAATCACATCTTCTAGAAGGTTTACATGATTTCTTAAAAAACACGAGTTTTTAGAAAATGTGTTTTATTTCATAAATGGAATCAACAAAGTATGCACATTCTACGTCATAACGACTTTCTATAGTTTGCGAATTTGTCCGGAAATAAGAAAAGCTTACTTCCACCGTTTTTTAAAATCACAGCTTCTAGAAGGTTTAAATGATTTCGTAAAAAACACTAGTTTTTGGAAAACGTGTTTTATTTCATAAATGGAATCTACAAAGTATGTAGATTCTATGTCATAACGACTTTCTATAGTTTTCGCATGCGTCCGGAAATAAGAAAAGCTTACTTCCCCTGTTTTTTAAAATCACAGCTTCTAGAAGGTTTACATGATTTCTTAAAAAACACGAGTTTTTAGAAAATGTGTTTTATTTCATAAATGGAATCAACAAAGTATGCACATTCTACGTCATAACGACTTTCTATAGTTTGCGCATGCGTTTGGAAATAAGAAAAGCTTACTTCCCCCGTTTTTTAAAATTACAGCTTCTAGAAGGTTTACATGATTTGTTAAAAAACACGAGTATTTAGAAAATGTGTTTTATTTCATAAATGGAATCAACAAAGTATGCACATTCTATGTCATAACGAATTTCTATAGTTTGCGCATGCGTCCGGAAATAAGAAAAGCTTACTTCCGCTGTTTTTTAAAATCACAGCTTCTAGAAGGTTTACATGATTTCGTATAAAACACGAGTTTTTAGAAATTGTGTTTTATTTCATCAATGGAATCTAGAAAGTATGCACATTCTACGTCATAACGACTTTCTATAGTTTGCGCATGCGTCCAGAAATAAGAAAAGCTTACTTCCCCCGTTTTTTAAAATCACATCTTCTAGAAGGTTTACCTGATTTCGTAAAAAACACGTGTTTTTAGAAAATGTGTTTTATTTCATAAATGGAATCTACAAAGTATGCACATTCTACGTCATAACGACTTTCTATAGTTTGCGCATGCGTCCGGAAATAAGAAAAGCTTACTTCCCCCGTTTTTTAAAATCACAGCTTCTAGAAGGTTTACATGATTTCTTAAAAAACACGAGTTTCTAGAAAATGTGTTTTATTTCATAAATGGAATCAACAAAGTATGCACATTCTACGTCATAACGACTTTCTATAGTTTGCGCATGTGTTTGGAAATAAGAAAAGCTTACTTCCCCCTTTTTTTAAAATCACAGCTTCTAGAAGGTTTACATGATTTCATAAAAAACACGAGTTTTTAGAAAATGTGTTTTATTTCATAAATGGAATCTACAAAGTATGCACATTCTACGTCATAACGACTTTCTATAGTTTGGACATGCGTCCGGACATACGAAAAGCTTACTTCCCCCGTTTTTTAAAATCACAGCTTCTAGAAGGTTTACATGATTTCGTAAAAAACACGAGTTTTTAGAAAATGTGTTTTATTTCATAAATGGAATATACAAATTATGCACATTCTACGTCATAACGACTTTCTATAGTTTGCGCACGCGGCTGGAAATAAGAAAAGCTTACTTCCCCCGTTTTTTAAAATCACAGCTTCTATAAGGTTTACATGATTTTGCTGGACCATGGTGGTATACCACAAATACATTGCTCCCTTAACCCTACTTGAATGGATTAGGCAGGGCAACAAATCGAGGGCAAATTGCTCTGTGGTTTGGAAAACGGTGGTTCAGCATTTTCAGCTAGTGGGATCAGGACTAGTGTGGCGAATAGGAAATGGGCAATCACTTCTTATTGGACTGGATCCATGGGAAGGATGTAGGGGGGGACATGTACTGCCTGTGGACTTAAGGACCTTTCTGGCAGCTAGGGGATGTCACTTCTTAGCTGATATCGCACAACCGGGATTATCCACTCTAATGCACCAGGGGTGGTACTCTGCCCAGCGTCTAGTAGTTCCTGAGGACATGATCGGGGAATGGGAGGACTATATTCGGATATTAAGATTCTCCAATATCCGTCTGACAGACAGGCCTGATGAACTTATCTGGGATCACCATCCCTCAGGGAATACACACCAAAACTTGGATATACACAGTTAAATGTGGAGGTGCAAAACAGGGCTTTGGTGTGGTGGTGGAAATCTCTGTGGAAGCTTAAATGCCCAGGTAAAGCCAAACTTCTCTTCTGGGCGATATTGGAACAAAAGGCACCCACCTGGGATGTTCTGAAGCGACGATTCCTACAGGGCCCGGGTTTTTGTCCACTCTGTAGGGAGGCGGACGAGACTATTTCACACATATTTGTACACTGTCGTTTCTCCCAAGAGGTTTGGACACGAATCTGCCATTATATGGATCTCAATACGCGTTGGAGGGGTGAGAATGTTATTGAGGCATTCCAACATTGGTGGTCGGAACAACAGTCATCAACCATCTGTGCGGCCCCATGCATTTTTGACTGGGGGATATGGATCACTCGTAACAGGCTGATCTTCCAGGACTGTAGATTCCCGATTGAGCAAGTAGTGGCACAAGCTGTGGCTATCATTGCTCATTACAAGACTGCTCCCATACCGATTAGAACACGTCTTGTGATCGCTGAAACAATCGATAAAACAATACCGTGGGATTTTTTCGATGGTGCATCAATGGATCAATTAGTGTGCGGTGGGGGGATCGTGCTACATAAATCTGATTCACATTATTTTCACATAGCAGCTGGATTGGGGAGCGGTACAAACAACTATGCAGAAATCATGTCTCTTAAACTATTGCTGTTATTTGCTCTAGAACAGGGTTGCCTTTCACTACATATTTTTGGTGATTCACTGATTGTTATTGATTGGGCCAATGAGCATACACAATGCAATGTGATGGTTCTCTCACCTATACTGGAAGATGTTTTACGGTTAAAGCAGAATTTTAATCTTTTAACATTTACACATGTTTACAGGGAGAGAAATGGCATGGCCGACTTTCTTTCCAAAGAAGCGTCGCAGCAACGTCTAAATTACGGCACATGGCGAATCACATTACATACTACTGCTACATCCTACAGTTATTACCATAGGCCTTTCAGTGAGGCTTTGGAGGACAGGGCGGGAGATTGATTGGTATATGTTGCTCAGATTACACTACAGTTCTGGTTCGATTTACTTTATGGTTTTTGTTTTTTGCATATTGAGATTATCATAGGCCTATATGAGGCGTTTGGTGGATCTTAAATGGAGCATTTGGCAGTTTACATCGTTTCTGTTTGGTGCTTTCAGGCAGCTAAGACATAGTATCGTTTGATAGGAATTATTACATTTTGAGACTATTTTGGTATATGTAACCGGCTATATGTGTGCTGTATGGTCAGCATTATTTTGGGTATGTAAGGGTCTCTAGACCAGTCAGAAACATGAACAGCAAATATGTGATAATGTAGGGATCTCTATGATTCTATTACATGTGCAGAATGTAATTTTGTTCAATACACTTGAAATAAAATTACGACTTTTTCTTTGGAAAAAAAAGGTTTACATGATTTCATAAAAAACACGAGTTTTTAGAAAATGTGTTTTATTTCATAAATGGAATCAACAGAGTATGAAGATTCTACTTCATAACGACTTTCTATAGTTTGTGCATGCGTTTGGAAATAAGAAAAGCTTACTTCCCCCGTTTTTTAAAATCACATCTTCTAGAAGGTTTACATGATTTCTTAAAAAACACGAGTTTTTAGAAAATGTGTTTTATTTCATAAATGGAATCAACAAAGTATGCACATTCTATGTCATAACGACATTCTATAGTTTGCGCATGCGTCCGGAAATAAGAAAAGCTTACTTCCACCATTTTTTAAAATCACAGCTTCTAGAAGGTTTACATGATTTCGTAAAAAACACGAGTTTTTAGAAAATGTGTTTTATTTCATAAATGGAATCTACAAAGTATGCAGATTCTACGTCATAACGACTTTCTATAGTTTCTGCATGCGTCCGGAAATAAGAAAAGCTTACTTCCCCCGTTTTTCAAATTCACGGCTTCTAGAAGGTTTACATGATTTCTTAAAAAACACGAGTTTTTAGAAAATGTGTTTTATTTCATAAATGGAATCAACAAAGTATGCATATTCTACGTCATAACGACTTTCTATAGTTTGCGCATGCGTTTGGAAATAAGAAAAGCTTACTTCCCCTGTTTTTTAAAATCACAGCTTCTAGAAGGTTTACATGGTTTCTTAAAAAACACGAGTTTTTAGAAAATGTTTTTTATTTCATAAATGGAATCAAAAAAGTATGCACATTCTACGTCATAACATCTTTCTATAGTTTGCGCATGCGTCCGGAAATAAGAAAAGCTTACTTCCACCATTTTTTAAGATCACAATTTCTAGAAGCGTTACATGATTTCTTAAAAAACACGAGTTTTTAGAAAATGTGTTTTATTTCATAAATGCAATCAACAAAGTATGCACATTATACGTCATAATGAATTTCTATAGTTTTCTCATGCGTCCGGAAATAAGAAAAGCTTACTTCCACCGTTTTTTAAAATCACAGCTTCTAGAAGGTTTACATGATTTCCTAAAAAACACGATTTTTTAAAAAATGTGTTCTATTTCATAAATGGAATCAACAAAGTACGCACATTCTACGTCATAACGACTTTCTATAGTTTGCGCATGCGTTTGGAAATAAAAAAGCTTACTTGTGCCGTTTTTTAAAATCACGGCTTCTAGAATGTTTACATGATTTTTTAAAAAACACGAGTTTTTAGAAAATTTGTTTTATTTCATAAATGGAATCTACAAAGTATGCACATTCTACGTCATAACGACTTTCTATAGTTTGCGCATGCGTCCGGAAATAAGAAAATCTTACTTCCACCGTTTTTCGAAATCACAGCTTCTAGAAGGTTTACATAATTTCGTAAAAAACACGAGTTTGTAGAAAATGTGTTTTATTTCATAAATGGAATCAACAAAGTATGCAAATTCTACGTCATAATGACTTTCTATAGTTTGCGCATGCGTCCAGAAATAAGAAAAGCTTACTTCCAACGTTTTTCAAAATCACAGCTTCTAGAAGGTTTACATGATTTCTTGAAAAACACGAGTTTTTAGAAAATGTGTTTTATTTCATAAATGGAATCAACAAAGTATGCACATTCTACGTCATAATGACTTTCTATAGTTTGCGCATTCATCCGGAAATAAGAAAAGCTTACTTCCACCGTTTTTTAAAATCACAGCTTCTAGAAGGTTTACATGATTTCGTAAAAAACACGAGTTTTTAGAAAATGTGTTTTATTTCATAAATGGAATCTACAAAGTATGCACATTCTACGTCATAACGACTTTCTATAGTTTGCGCATGCATCCGGAAATAAGGAAATCTTACTTCCACCGTTTTTTTAAATCACAGCTTCTAGAAGGTTTACATGATTTCGTAAAAAACACGAGTTTTTAGAAAATGTGTTTTATTTCATAAATGGAATCTACAAAGTATGGACATTCTATGTCATAATGACTTTCTATAGTTTGCGCATGCGTCAGGAAATATGAAAAGCTTACTTCCCCCATTTTTTAAAATCACAGCTTCTAGAAGGTTTACATGATTTCGTAAAAAACATGAGTTTTTAGAAAATGTGTTTTATTTCATAAATGGAATCTAAAAAGTATGCACATTCTACGTCATAACGACTTTCTATAGTTTGCGCATGCGTCCGGAAATAAGAAAAGCTTACTTCCAACGTTTTTCAAAATCACAGCTTCTAGAAGGTTTACATGATTTCTTAAAAAACACGAGTTTTTAGAAAATGTGTTTTATTTCATAAATGGAATCAACAAAGTATGCTCATTGTACGTCATAATGACATTCTATAGTTTGCGCATGCGTTTGGAAATAAGAAAAGCTTACTTCCCCCGTTTTTTAAAATTACAGCTTCTAGAAAGTTTACATGATTTGTTAAAAAACACGAGTATTTAGAAAAAGTGTTTTATTTCATAAATGGAATCAACAAAGTATGCACATTCTACGTCATAACGACTTTCTATAGTTTGCGAGTGCGTCCGGAAATAAGAAAAGCTTACTTCCACCGTTTTTTAAAATCACAGCTTCTAGAAGGTTTACATGATTTCTTAAAAAACACGAGTTTTTAGAAAATGTGTTTTATTTCATAAATGGAATCAACAAAGTATGCACATTCTACATCATAAAGACTTTCTATAGTTTGCGAATTTGTCCGGAAATAAGAAAAGCTTACTTCCACGGTTTTTTAAAATCACAGCTTCTAGAAGGTTTACATGATTTCGTAAGAAACACGAGTTTTTGGAAAACGTGTTTTATTTCATAAATGGAATCTGCAAAAGTATGCACATTCTACGTCATAACGACTTTCTATAGTTTTCGCATGCGTCCGGAAATAAGAAAAGCTTACTTCTCCCGTTTTTAAAAATCACAGCTTCTAGAAGGTTTACATGATTTCTTAAAAAACACGAGTTTTTAGAAAATGTGTTTTATTTCATAAATGGAATCAACAAAGTATGCACATTCTACGTCATAACGAATTTCTATAGTTTGCGCATGCGTTTGGAAATAAGAAAAGCTTACTTCCCCCGTTTTTTAAAATTACAGCTTCTAGAAGGTTTACATGATTTGTTAAAAAACACGAGTATTTAGAAAATGTGTTTTATTTCATAAATGGAATCAACAAAGTATGCACATTCTACGTCATAACGACTTTCTATAGTTTGCGCATGCGTCCGGGAATAAGAAAAGCTTATTTCCACGATTTTTTAAAATCACAGTTTTTAGAAGGGTTACATGATTTCTTAAAAAACACGAGTTTTTAGAAAATGTGTTTTATTTCATAAATGGAATCAACAAAGTATGCACATTCTACGTCATAATGAATTTCTATAGTTTGCTCATGCGTCCGGAAATAAGAAAAGCTTACTTCCACCGTTTTTTGAAATCACAGCTTCTAGAAGGTTTACATGATTTCGTAAAACACACGAGTTTGTAGAAAATGTGTTTTATTTCATAAATGGAATCAAAAAAGTTTGCACATTCTACGTCATAACGACTTTCTATAGTTTGCGCATGCGTCCGGAAATAAGAAAAGCTTACTTCCACCGTTTTTTAAAATCACAGCTTCTAGAAGGTTTACATGATTTCGTAAAAAACATGAGTTTTTAGAAAATGTGTTTTATTTTGTAAATGGAATCTACAAAGAATGCAGATTGTACGTCATAACGACTTTCTATAGTTTGCGCATTCGTCCGGAAATAAGAAAAGCTTACTTCCACCGTTTTTTAAAATCACAGCTTCTAGAAGGTTTACATGATTTCTTAAAAAACACGAGATTTTAGAAAATGTGTTTTATTTCAAAAATGGAATCAACAAAGTATGCACATTCTACGTCATAATGACTTTCTATAGTTTGCGCATGCGTCCAGAAATAAGAAAAGCTTCCTTCCAAGGTTTTTCAAAATCACAGCTTCTAGAAGGTTTACATGATTTCTTAAAAAACACGAGTTTTTAGAAAATGTGTTTTATTTCATAAATGGAATCAACAAAGTATGCACATTCTACATCATAACGACTTTCTATAGTTTGCGCATTCGTCCGGAAATAAGAAAAGCTTACTTCCACCGTTTTTTAAAATCACAGCTTCTAGAAGGTTTACATAATTTCTTAAAAAACATGAGTTTTTAGAAATTGTGTTTTATTTTATAAATGGAATCAACAAAGTATGCACATTCTACATCATAACAACTTTCTATAGTTTGCGCATTCGTCCGGAAATAAGAAAAGCTTACTTCCACCGTTTTTTAAAATCACAGCTTCTAAAAGGTTTACATGATTTCTTAAAAAACAAGAGTTTTTAGAAAATGTGTTTTATTTCATAAATGGAATCAACAAAGTATGCACATTCTACGTCATAACGACTTTCTATAGTTTGCGCATGCATCCAGATTTAAGAAAAGCTTATTTCCACCGTTTTTTAAAATCACAGCTTCTAGAAGGTTTACATGATTTCGTAAAAAACACGAGTTTTTAGAAAATGTGTTTTATTTCATAAATGAAATCTACAAAGTATGAACATTCTACGTCATAACTACTTTCTATAGTTTGCGCATGCGTCCGGAAATAAGAAAAGCTTACTTCCACCGTTTTTTGAAATCACAGCTTCTAGAAGGTTTACATGATTTCGTAAAAAACACGAGTTTGTAGAAAATGTGTTTTATTTCATAAATCGAATCAACAAAGTATGCACATTCTACATCGTAACGACTTTCTATAGTTTGCGCATGCATCCGGAAATAAGTGAAAAGCTTACTTCCACCGTTTTTTAAAATCACAGCTTCTAGAAGGTTTACATGATTTCGTAAAAAACACGAGTTTTTAGAAAATTTGTTTTATTTCATAAATGGAATCTACAAAGTATGCAGATTGTACATCATAACGACTTTCTATAGTTTGCGCATGCGTCCGGAAATAAGAAAAGCTTACTTCCCCCGTTTTTCAAATTCACAGCTTCTAGAAGGTTTACATGATTTCTTAAAAAACACGAGTTTTTAGAAAATGTGTTTTATTTCATAAATGGAATCAACAAAGTATGCACATTCTACGTCATAATGAATTTCTATAGTTTGCACATGCGTTTGGAAATAAGAAAAGCTTACTTCGCCGGTTTTTTAAAATCACAGCTTCTAGAAGGTTTAGATGGTTTCTTAAAAAACACGAGTTTTTAGAAAATGTGTTTTATTTCATAAATGGAATCAAAAAAGTATGCACATTCTACGTCATAACGACTTTCTATAGTTTGCGCATGCGTTCGGAAATAAGAAAAGCTTGCTTCCCCCGTTTTTCAAATTCACAGCTTCTAGAAGGTTTACATGATTTCTTAAAAAACACGAGTTTTTAGAAAATGTGTTTTATTTCATAAATGGAATCAACAAAGTATGCACATTCTATGTCATAACGAATTTCTATAGTTTGCGCATGCGTTTGGAAATAAGAAAAGCTTACTTCCCCCGTTTTTTAAAATCACAGCTTCTAGAAGGTTTACATGATTTGTTAAAAAACACGAGTTTTTAGAAAATGTGTTTTATTTCATAAATGGAATCAAAAAAGTATTCACATTCTACGTCATAACGACTTTCTATAGTTTGCGCATGCGTCCGGAAATAAGAAAAGTTTACTTCCACCATTTTTTAAAATCACAGTTTCTAGAGGGGTTACATGATTTCTTAAAAAACACGAGTTTTTAGAAAATGTGTTTTATTTCATAAATGGAATCAACAAAGTATGCATATTCTACGCCATAATGAATTTCTATAGTTTGCTCATGTGTCCGGAAATAAGAAAAGCTTACTTCCACCATTTTTTAAAATCACAGCTTCTAGAAGGTTTACATGATTTCCTAAAAAACACGATTTTTTAGAAAATGTGTTTTATTTCATAAATGGAATCAACAAAGTACGCACATTCTACGTCATAACGACTTTCTATAGTTTGCGCATGCGTTTGGAAATAAAAAAGCTCACTTGTCCTGTTTTTTAAAATCACGGCTTATAGAATGTTTACATGATTTTTTAAAAAAGAGGAGTTTTTAGAAAATTTGTTTTATTTCATAAATGGAATCTACAAAGTATGCACATTCTACGACATAACGACTTTCTATAGTTTGCGCATGCGTCCGGAAATAAGAAAAGCTTACTTCCACCGTTTTTTGAAATCACAGCTTCTAGAAGGTTTACATGATTTCGTAAAAAACACGAGTTTGTAGAAAATGTGTTTTATTTCATAAATGGAATCAACAAAGTATGCACATTCTACGTCATAATGACTTTCTATAGTTTGCGCATGCGTCTAGAAATAAGAAAAGCTTACTTCCAACGTTTTTCAAAATCACAGCTTCTAGAAGGTTTACATGATTTCTTAAAAAACACGAGTTTTAAGAAAATGTGTTTTATTTCATAAATGGAATCAACAAAGTATGCACATTCTACGTGATAACGACTTTCTATAGTTTGCGCATTTATCCAGAAATAAGAAAAGCTTATTCCACCGTTTTTTAAAATCACAGCTTCTAGAAGGTTTACATGATTTCGTAAAAAACACGAGTTTTTAGAAAATGTGTTTTATTTCATAAATGGAATCTACAAAGTATGCACATTCTACGTCATGACGACTTTCTATAGTTTGCGCATGCGTCCGGAAATAAGAAAAGCTTACTTCCACCGTTTTTTTAAATTACAGCTTCTAGAAGGTTTACATGATTTCGTAAAAAACACGAGTTTTTAGAAAATGTGTTTTATTTAATAAATGGAATCTACAAAGTATGCACATTCTACGTCATAACGACTTTCTATAGCTTGCGCATGCGTCCGGAAATAAGAAAAGCTTACTTCCCTTATTTTTTAAAATCACAGCTTCTAGAAGGTTTACATGATTTTGTAAAAAACATGAGTTTTTAGAAAATGTGTTTTATTTCATAATTGGAATCTACAAAGTATGCACATTCTACGTCATAACGAATTTCTATAGTTTGCGCATGCGTCCGGAAATAAGAAAAGCTTACTTCCAACGTTTTTCAAAATCACAGCTTCTAGAAGGTTTACATGATTTCTTAAAAAACACGAGTTTTTAGAAAAAAGTGTTTTATTTCATAAATGGAATCAACAAAGTATGCTCATTCTACGTCATAACGACATTCTATAGTTTGCGCATGCGTTTGGAAATAAGAAAAGCTTACTTCCCCCGTTTTTTAAAATTACAGCATCTAGAAGGTTTACATGATTTGTTAAAAAACACGAGTATTTAGAAAAAGTGTTTTATTTCATAAATGGAATCAACAAAGTATGCACATTCTATGTCATAACGACTTTCTATAGTTTGCGCATGCGTCCGGAAATAAGAAAAGCTTACTTCCACCGTTTTTTAAAATCACAGCTTCTAGAAGGTTTACATGATTTCTTAAAAAACACGAATTTTTAGAAAATGTGTTTTATTTCATAAATGGAATCAACAAAGTATGGACATTCTACGTCATAAAGACTTTCTATAGTTTGCGAATTTGTCCGGAAATAAGAAAAGCTTACTTCCACGGTTTTTTAAAATCACAGCTTCTAGAAGGTTTACATGATTTCGTAAGAAACACGAGTTTTTGGAAAACGTGTTTTATTTCATAAATGGAATTTGCAAAAGTATGCACATTCTACGTCATAACGACTTTCTATAGTTTTCGCATGCGTCCAGAAATAAGAAAAGCTTACTTCCCCCGTTTTTTAAAATCACAGCTTCTAGAAGGTTTACATGATTTCTTAAAAAACACGAGTTTTTAGAAAATGTGTTTTATTTCATAAATGGAATCAACAAAGTATGCAAATTCTACGACATAATGACTTTCTATAGTTTGCGCATGTGTTTGGAAATAAGAAAAGCTTACTTCCCCCGTTTTTTAAAATTACAGCTTCTAGAAGGTTTACATGATTTGTTAAAAAACACGAGTATTTAGAAAATGTGTTTTATTTCATAAATGGAATCAACAAAGTATGCACATTCTATGTCATAACGACTTTCTATAGTTTGCGCATGCGTCCGGAAATAACAAAAGCTTACTTGCACCGTTTTTTAAAATCACAGCTTCTAGAAGGTTTGCATGATTTCGTAAAAAACACGAGTTTTTAGAAAATGTGTTTTATTTCATCAATGGAATCTTCAAAGTATGCACATTCTACATCATAACGACAGTCTATAGTTTGCGCATGCGTCCAGAAATAAGGAAAGCTTACTTCTCCCGTTTTTTTAAATCACAGCTTCTAGAAGGTTTACATTATTTCGTAAAAAACACGAGTTTTTAGAAAATGTGTTTTATTTCATAAATGGAATCTACAAAGTATGCACATTCTACATCATAACGACTTTCTATAGTTTACGGATGCGTCCGGAACTAAGAAAAGCTTACTTCCCCCATTTTTTAAAATCACAGCTTCTAGAAGGTTTACATGATTTCTTAAAAAACACGAGTTTTTAGAAAATGTGTTTTATTTCATAAATGGAATCAACAAAGTATGCACATTCTACGTCATAACGACCTTCTGTAGTTTGCGCATGTGTTTGGAAATAAGAAAAGCTTACTTCCCCCGTTTTTTAAAATCACGGCTTCTAGAAGGTTTACATGATTTCTTAAAAAACACGAGGTTTTAGAAAATGTGTTTTATTTCATAAATGGAATCAACAAAGTATGCAGATTCTACGTCATAACGACTTTCTATAGTTTGCGCATGCGTCGGGAAATAAGAAAATCTTACTTCCACCATTTTTTTAAATCATAGCTTCTAGAAGGTTTACATGATTTCGTAAAAAACACGAGTTTTTAGAAAATGTGTTTTATTTCATAAATGGAATCTACAAAGTACGCACATTCCACCTCATATCGACTTTCTATAGTTTGCGCATGCGTTTGGAAATAAGGAAAGCTTACTTGGCCTATTTTTTAAAATCACGGCTTTTAGAACGTTTACATGATTTCGTAAAAAACACGAGTTTTTGGAAAATGTGTTTTATTTCATAAATGGAATCAACAAAGTATGCACATTCTACATCATAACGACTTTCTATAATTTGCGCATGCGTTTGGAAATAAGAAAAGCTTACTTCCCCCGTTTTTTAAAATTACAGCTTCTAGAAGGTTTACATGATTTGTTAAAAAACAGGAGTATTTAGAAAATGTGTTTTATTTCATAAATGGAATGAACAAAGTATGCATATTCTACGTCATAACGACTTTCTATAGTTTGCGCATGCGTCCGGAAATAAGAAAATCTTACTTTCACCGTTTTTTAAAATCACAGCTTCTAGAAGGTTTACATGATTTCGTAAAAAACACGAGTTTTTAGAAAATGTGTTTTATTTCATAAATGGAATCTACAAAGTATGCACATTCTACGTCATAACGACTTTCTATAGTTTGCGCATGCGTCCGGAAATAAGAAAAGCTTACTTCCCCCTTTCTTTAAAATCACGGCTTCTAGAAGGTTTACATGATTTCGTAAAAAACAAGAGTTTTTAGAAAATGTGTTTTATTTCATAAATGCAATCTACAAAGTATGCACCTTCTACGTCATAACGACTTTCTATAGTTTGCGCATGCGTCCGGAAATAAGAAAAGCTTACTTCCCCCGTTTTTTAAAATCACAGCTTCTAGAAGGTTTACATGATTTCGTAAAAAACATGACTTTTTAGAAAATGTGTTTTATTTCATAAATGGAATCTACAAAGTATGCACATTCTACGTCATAACGACTTTCTACAGTTTGCGCATGCGTCCGGAAATAAGAAAAGCTTACTTCCCCCGTTTTTTAAAATCACAGCTTCTAGAAGGTTTACACGATTTCGTAAAAAACACGAGCTTTTAGAAAATGTGTTTTATTTCATAAATGGAATATACAAAGTATGCACATTCTACGTCATAATGACTTTCTATAGTTTGCGCATGCATCCGGAAATAAGAAAAGCTTACTTGCCTCGTTTTTTAAAATCACAGCTTCTAGAAGGTTTACATGATTTCTTAAAAAACACGAGTTTTTAGAAAATGTATTTTATTTCAGAAATGGAATGAACAAAGTATGCACATTCTACGTCATAACGACTTTCTATAATTTGCGCATGCGTTTGGAAAAAAGAAAATCTTACTTCCCCCGTTTTTAAAAATCACAGCTTCTATAAGGTGTACATGATTTCTTAAAAAACACGAGTTTTTAGAAAATGTGTTTTATTTCATAAATGGAATCAACAAAGTATGCACATTCTACATCATAACAACTTTCTATAGTTTGCGCATGCGTCCGGAAATAAGAAACGCTTACTTCCACCGTTTTTTAAAATCACAGCTTCTAGAAGGTTTACATGATTTCGTAAAAAACACGAGTTTTTAGAAAATGTGTTTTATTTCATAAATGGAATCGACAAAGTATGCACATTATACGTCATAACGACTTTCTATAGTTTGCACATTCGCACGGAAATAAGAAAAGCTTACTTCCACCGTATTTTAAAATCACAGCTTCTAGAAGGTTTACATGATTTCGTAAAAAACACGAGTTTTTAGAAAATGTGTTTTATTTAATAAATGGAATCTACAAAGTATGCACATTCTACGTCATAACGACTTTCTATAGTTTGCGCATGCGTCCGGAAATAAGAAAAGCTTACTTCCCCCGTTTTTCAAAATCACAGCTTCTAGAAGGTTTACATGATTTCTTAAAAAACACGAGTTTTTAGAAAATGTGTTTTATTTCATAAATTGAATCAACAAAGTATGCACATTCTGCGTCATAACGACTTTCTATAGTTTGCGCATTCGTCCGGAAATAAGAAAAGCTTACTTCCACCATTTTTTAAAATCACAGCTTCTAGAAGGTTTACATGATTTCGTAAAAAACACGAGTTTTTAGAAAATGTGTTTTATTTCATAAATGGAATCAACAAAGTATGCACATTCTACGTCATAACGACTTTCTACAGTTTGCGCATGCGTTTGGAAATCAGAAAAGCTTACTTCCCCCGTTTTTCAAAATCACAGCTTCTAGAAGGTTTACATGATTTCTTAAAAAACATGAGTTTTTAGAAAATGTGCTTTATTTCATAAATGGAATCAACAAAGTATGCACATTCTACGTCATAACGACTTTCTATAGTTTGCGCATGCATCCGGAAATAAGAAAAGCTTACTTCCACCGTTTTTTAAAATCACAGCTTCTAGAAGGTTTACATGATTTCTTACAAAACACGAGTTTTTAGAAAATGTGTTTTATTTCATAAATGGAATCAACAAAGTATGCACATTCTACGTCATAACGACTTTCTATAGTTTGCGCATGCGTTTGGAAATAAGAAAAGCTTACTTCCCCCGTTTTTTAAAATCACAGCTAATAGAAGCTTTACATGATTTGTTAAAAAACACGAGTTTTTAGAAAATTGTTTTTATTTCATAAATGGAATCTACAAAGTATGCACATTCTACGTCATAATGACTTTCTATAGTTTGCGCATTCGTCCGGAAATAAGAAAAGCTTACTTCCACCATTTTTTAAAATCACATCTTCTAGAAGGTTTGCATGATTTCCTAAAAAACACGAGTTTTTAGAAAATGTGTTTTATTTCATAAATGGAATCAACAAAGTATGCACATTCTACGTCATAACGACTTTCTATAGTTTGCGCATGCGTTTGGAAATAAGAAAAGCTTACTTCCCCTATTTTTTAAAATCACAGCTTCTAGAAGGTTTACATGATTTCTTAAAAACATGAGTTTTTAGAAAATGTATTTTATTTCATCAATCAAAACAACAAAGTATGCACATTCTACATCATAACAACTTTTTATAGTTTGCGCATGCGTCCGGAAATAAGAAAAGCTTACTTCCACCATTTTTTAAAATCACAGCTTCTAGAAGGTTTACATGATTTCCTAAAAAACACGAGTTTTTAGAAAATGTGTTTTATTTCATAAATTGAATCAACAAAGTATGCACATTCTATGTCATAATGACTTTCTACAGTTTGCGCATTCGTCCGGAAATAAGAAAAGCTTACTTCCCCAGTTTTTTAAAATCAAAGCTTCTAGAAGGTTTACATGATTTCTTAAAAAACACGAGTTTTTAGAAAATGTGTTTTATTTCATAAATGGAATCAAAAAAGTATGCACATTCTACGTCATAACGACTTTCTATAGTTTGCGCATGCGTTTGGAAATAAGAAAAGCTTACTTCCCCTATTTTTTAAAATCACAGCTTCTAGAAGGTTTACATGATTTGTTAAAAACATGAGTTTTTAGAAAACGTATTTTATTTCATCAATGGAAACAACAAAGTATGCACATTCTACGTCATAACGACTTTCTATAGTTTGCGCATGCGTCCGGAAATAAGAAAAGCTTACTTCCACCATTTTTTAAAATCACGGCTTCTAGAAGGTTTACATGATTTCCTAAAAAACACGAGTTTTTAGAAAATGTGTTTTATTTCATAAATTGAATCAACAAAGTATGCACATTCTATGTCATAACGACTTTCTATAGTTTGCGCATTCGTCCGGAAATAAGAAAAGCTTACTTCCCCCGTTTTTTAAAATCAAAGCTTCTAGAAGGTTTACATTATTTCTTAAAAAACACGAGTATTTAGAAAATGTGTTTTATTTCAGAAATGGAATGAACAAAGTATGCACATTCTACGTCATAACGACTTTCTATAACTTGCGCATGCGTTTGGAAAAAAGAAAATCTTACTTCCCTCGTTTTTAAAAATCACAGCTTCTAGAAGGTTTACATGATTTCTTAAAAAACATGAGTTTTTAGAAAATGTGTTTTATTTCATAAATGGAATCAACAAAGTATGCACATTCTACGTCATAACGACTTTCTATAGTTTGCGCATGCGTCCGGAAATAAGAAAAGCTTACTTCCACCGTTTTTTAAAATCACAGCTTCTAGAAGGTTTACATGATTTCTTAAAAAACACGAGTTTTTAGAAAATGTGTTTTATTTCATAAATGGAATCGACAAAGTATGCACATTCTACGTCATAACGACTTTCTATAGTTTGCACATTCGTCAGGAAATAAGAAAAGCTTACTTCCACCGTATTTTAAAATCACAGCTTCTAGAAGGTTTACATGATTTCGTAAAAAACACGAGTTTTTAGAAAATGTGTTTTATTTAATAAATGGAATCTACAAAGTATGCACATTCTACGTCATAACGACTTTCTATAGTTTGCGCATGCGTCCGGAAATAAGAAAAGCTTACTTCCCCCATTTTTTAAAATGACAGCTTCTAAAAGGTTTACATGATTTCTTAAAAAACACGAGTTTTTAGAAAATGTGTTTTATTTCATAAATGGAATCAACAAAGTATGCACATTCTACGTCATAACGACTTTCTATAGTTTGCGCATGCGTTTGGAAATAAGAAAAGCTTACTTCCACCGTTTTTTAAAATCACAGCTTCTAGAAGGTTTACATGATTTGTTAAAAAACACGAGTTTTTAGAAAATGTGTTTTATTTCATATATGGAATCTACAAAGTATGCACATTCTACGTCATAACGACTTTCTATAGTTTGCGCATGCGTTTGGAAATAAGAAAAGCTTACTTCCCCCGTTTTTTAAAATCAAAGCTTCTAGAAGGTTTACATGATTTCTTAAAAAACACGAGTTTTTAGAAAATGTGTTTTATTTCATAAATGGAATCAATAAAGTATGCACATTCTACGTCATAACGACTTTCTATAGTTTGCGCATGCGTTTGGAAATAAGAAAAGCTTACTTCCCCTATTTTTTAAAATCACAGCTTCTAGAAGGTTTACACGATTTCCTAAAAACATGAGTTTTTAGAAAATGTATATTTATTTCATCAATGGAAACAACAAAGTATGCACATTCTACGTCATAACAACTTTTTATAGTTTGCGCATGCGTCCGGAAATAAGAAAAGCTTACTTCCACCGTTTTTTAAAATCACAGCTTCTAGAAGGTTTACATCATTTCCTAAAAAACACGAGTTTTTAGAAAATGTGTTTTATTTCATAAATGGAATCTACAAAGTATGCACATTCTACGTCATAACAACTTTCTATAATTTGGGCATGCGTTTGGAAAAAAGAAAATCTTACTTCCCCCGTTTTTAAAAATCACAGCTTCTAGAAGGTTTACATGATTTCTTAAAAAACACGAGTTTTTAGAAAATGTGTTTTATTTCATAATTGGAATCAACAAAGTATGCACATTCTACATCATAACGACTTTCTATAGTTTGTGCATGCGTCCGGAAATAAGAAACGCTTACTTCCACCGTTTTTTAAAATAACAGCTTCTAGAAGGTTTACATGATTTCGTAAAAAACACGAGTTTTTAGAAAATGTGTTTTATTTAATAAATGGAATCTACAAAGTATGCACATTCTACGTCATAACGACTTTCTATAGTTTGCACATGCGTCCGGAAATAAGAAAATCTTACTTCCCCCGTTTTTTAAAATCACAGCTTCTAGAACGTTTACATGATTTCTTAAAAAACACGAGTTTTTAGAAAATGTGTTTTATTTCATAAATGGAATCAAAAAAGTATGCACATTCTACGTCATAACGACTTTCTATAGTTTGCGCATGCGTTTGGAAATAAGAAAAGCTTACTTCCCCTATTTTTTAAAATCACAGCTTCTAGAAGGTTTACATGATTTCTTAAAAACATGAGTTTTTAGAAAATGTATTTTATTTCATCAATGGAAACAACAAAGTATGCACATTCTACGTCATAACGACTTTCTATAGTTTGCGCATGCGTCCGGAAATAAGAAAAGCTTACTTCCACCGTTTTTTAAAATCACGGCTTCTAGAAGGTTTACATGATTTCCTAAAAAACACGAGTTTTTAGAAAATGTGTTTTATTTCATAAATTGAATCAACAAAGTATGCACATTCTATGTCATAACGACTTTCTATAGTTTGCGCATTCGTCCGGAAATAAAAAAAGCTTACTTCCCCCGTTTTTTAAAATCAAAGCTTCTAGAAGGTTTACATGATTTCTTAAAAAACACGAGTTTTTAGAAAATGTGTTTTATTTCAGAAATGGAATGAACAAAGTATGCACATTCTATGTCATAACGACTTTCTATAATTTGCGCATGCGTTTGGAAAAAAGAAAATCTTACTTCCCCCGCTTTTAAAAATCACAACTTCCAGAAGGTTTACATGATTTCTTAAAAAACATGAGTTTTTAGAAAATGTGTTTTATTTCATAAACGGAATCAACAAAGTATGCAAATTCTACATCATAACGACTTTCTATAGTTTGCGCATGCGTCCGGAAATAAGAAAAGCTTACTTCCACCGTTTTTTAAAATCGCAGCTTCTAGAAGGTTTACATGATTTCTTAAAAAACACGAGTTTTTAGAAAATGTGTTTTATTTCATAAATGGAATCGACAAAGTATGCACATTCTACGTCATAACGACTTTCTATAGTTTGCACATTCATCCGGAAATAAGAAAAGCTTACTTCCACCGTATTTTAAAATCACAGCTTCTAGAAGGTTTACATGATTTCGTAAAAAACACGAGTTTTTAGAAAATGTGTTTTATTTAATAAATGGAATCTACAAAGTATGCACATTCTACGTCATAACGACTTTCTATAGTTTGCGCATGCGTCCGGAAATAAGAAAAGCTTACTTCCCCCATTTTTTAAAATGACAGCTTCTAAAAGGTTTACATGATTTCTTAAAAAACAAGAGTTTTTAGAAAATGTGTTTTATTTCATAAATGGAATCAACAAAGTATGCACATTCTACGTCATAACGACTTTCTATAGTTTGCGCATGCGTTTGGAAATAAGAAAAGATTACTTCCACCGTTTTTTAAAATCACAGCTTCTAGAAGGTTTACATGATTTGTTAAAAAACACGAGTTTTTAGAAAATGTGTTTTATTTCATATATGGAATCTACAAAGTATGCACATTCTACGTCATAATGACTTTCTATAGTTTGCGCATTCATCCGGAAATAAGAAAAGCTTAATTCCACCATTTTTTAAAATCACAGCTTCTAGAAGGTTTACATGATTTCCTAAAAAACACGAGTTTTTAGAAAATGTGTTTTATTTCATAAATGGAATCAACAAAGTATGCACATTCTACGTCATAACGACTTTCTATAGTTTGCGCATGCGTTTGGAAATAAGAAAAGCTTACTTCCCTCGTTTTTTAAAATCACAGCTTCTAGAAGGTTTACATGATTTCTTAAAAAACACGAGTTTTTAGAAAATGTGTTTTATTTCATAAATGGAATCAAAAAAGTATGCACATTCTACGTCATAACGAATTTCTATAGTTTGCGCATGCGTTTGGAAATAAGAAAAGCTTACTTCCCCTATTTTTTAAAATCACAGCTTCTAGAAGGTTTACATGATTTCTTAAAAACATGAGTTTTTAGAAAATGTATTTTATTTCATCAATGGAAACAACAAAGTCTGCACATTCTACGTCATAACGACTTTCTATAGTTTGCGCATGCGTCCGGAAATAAGAAAAGCTTACTTCCACCATTTTTTAAAATCACGGCTTCTAGAAGTTTTACATGATTTCCTAAAAAACACGAGTTTTTAGAAAATGTGTTTTATTTCATAAATTGAATCAACAAAGTATGCACATTCTATGTCATAACGACTTTCTATAGTTTGCGCATTCGTCCGGAAATAAGAAAAGCTTACTTCCACCGTATTTTAAAATCACAGCTTCTAGAAGGTTTACATGATTTCTTAAAAAACACGAGTTTTTAGAAAATGTGTTTTATTTCAGAAATGGAATGAACAAAGTATGCACATTCTACGTCATAACGACTTTCTATAATTTGCGCATGCGTTTGGAAAAAAGAAAATCTTACTTCCCCCGTTTTTAAAAATCACAACTTCTAGAAGGTTTACATGATTTCTTAAAAAACATGAGTTTTTAGAAAATGTGTTTTATTTCATAAATGGAATCAACAAAGTATGCACATTCTATGTCATAACGACTTTCTATAGTTTGCGCATGCATCCGGAAATAAGAAAAGCTTACTTCCACCGTTTTTTAAAATCGCAGCTTCTAGAAGGTTTACATGATTTCGTAAAAAACACGAGTTTTTAGAAAATGTGTTTTATTTCATAAATGGAATCGACAAAGTATGCACATTATACGTCATAACGACTTTCTATAGTTTGCACATTCGCCTGGAAATAAGAAAATCTTACTTCCACCGTATTTTAAAATCACAGCTTCTAGAAGGTTTACATGATTTCGTAAAAAACACGAGTTTTTAGAAAATGTGTTTTATTTAATAAATGGAATCTACAAAGTATGCACATTATACGTCATAACGACTTTCTATAGTTTGTGCATGCGTCCTGAAATAAGAAAAGCTTACTTCCCCCGTTTTTTAAAATCACAGCTTCTAGAAGGTTTACATGATTTCTTAAAAAACACGAGTTTTTAGAAAATGTGTTTTATTTCATAAATGGAATCACAAAAGTATGCACATTCTACGACATAACGACTTTCTATAGTTTGCGCATGCGTTTGGAAATAAGAAAAGGTTACTTCCCCTATTTTTTAAAATCACAGCTTCTAGAAGGTTTACATGATTTCTTAAAAACATGAGTTTTTAGTAAATGTATTTTATTTCATCAATGGAAACAACAAAGTATGCACATTTCACGTCATAACGACTTTCTATAGTTTGCGCATGCGTCCGGAAATAAGAAAAGCTTACTTCCACCATTTTTTAAAATCACGGCTTCTAGAAGGTTTACATGATTTCCTAAAAAACACGAGTTTTTAGAAAATGTGTTTTATTTCATAAATGGAATCAACAAAGTATGCAAATTCTACATCATAACGACTTTCTATAGTTTGCACATGCATCCGGAAATAAGAAACGCTTACTTCCACCGTTTTTTAAAATCACAGCTTCTAGAAGGTTTACATGATTTCGTAAAAAACACGAGTTTTTAGAAAATGTGTTTTATTTCATAAATGGAATCGACAAAGTATGCACATTATACGTCATAACGACTTTCTATAGTTTGCACATTCGCCCGGAAATAAGAAAAGCTTACTTCCACTGTATTTTAAAATCACAGCTTCTAGAAGGTTTACATGATTTCGTAAAAAACACGAGTTTTTAGAAAATGTGTTTTATTTAATAAATGGAATCTACAAAGTATGCACATTTTACGTCATAACGACATTCTATAGTTTGCGCATGCGTCCGGAAATAAGAAAAGCTTACTTCCCCCATTTTTTAAAATCACAGCTTTTAGAAGGTTTACATGATTTCTTAAAAAACACGAGTTTTTAGAAAATGTGTTTTATTTCATAAATGGAATCAAAAAAGTATGCACATTCTACGTCATAACGACTTTCTATAGTTTGTGCATGCGTTTGGAAATAAGAAAAGCTTACTTCCCCTATTTTTTAAAATCACAGCTTCTAGAAGGTTTACATGATTTCTTAAAAACATGAGTTTTTAGAAAATGTATTTTATTTCATCAATTGAAACAACAAAGTATGCACATTCTACGTCATAACGACTTTCTATAGTTTGCGCATGCATCCGGAAATAAGAAAAGCTTACTTCCACCGTTTTTTAAAATCACAGCTTCTAGAAGGTTTACATGATTTCCTAAAAAACACGAGTTTTTAGAAAATGTGTTTTATTTCATAAATTGAATCAACAAACTATGCACATTCTATGTCATAACGACTTTCTATAGTTTGCGCATTCGTCCGGAAATAAGAAAAGCTTACTTCCCCCGTTTTTTAAAATCGAAGCTTCTAGAAGGTTTACATGATTTCTTAAAAAACATGAGTTTTTAGAAAATGTGTTTTATTTCAGAAATGGAATGAACAAAGTATGCACATTCTACGTCATAACGAATTTCTATAATTTGCGCATGCGTTTGGAAAAAAGAAAATCTTACTTCCCCCGTTTTTAAAAATCACAGCTTCTTGAAGGTTTACATGATTTCTTAAAAAACATGAGTTTTTAGAAAATGTGTTTTATTTCATAAATGGAATCAACAAAGTATTTACATTCTACATCATAACGACTTTCTATAGTTTGCGCATGCGTCCGGAAATAAGAAAAGCTTACTTCCACCGTTTTTTAAAATCACAGCTTCTAGAAGGTTTACATGATTTCTTAATAAACACGAGTTTTTAGAAAATGTGTTTTATTTCATAAATGGAATCGACAAAGTATGCACATTCTACGTCATAACGACTTTCTATAGTTTGCACATTCGTCCGGAAATAAGAAAAGCTTACTTCCACCGTATTTTAAAATCACAGCTTCTAGAAGGTTTACATGATTTCGTAAAAAACACGAGTTTTTAGAAAATGTGTTTTATTTAATAAATGGAATCTACAAAGTATGCACATTCTACGTCATAACGACTTTCTATAGTTTGCGCATGCGTCCGGAAATAAGAAAAACTTACTTCCCCCATTTTTTAAAATGACATCTTCTAAAAGGTTTACATGATTTCTTAAAAAACACGAGTTTTTAGAAAATGTGTTTTATTTCATAAATGGAATCAACAAAGTATGCACATTCTACGTCATAACGACTTTCTATAGTTTGCGCATGCGTTTGGAAATAAGAAAAGCTTACTTCCACCGTTTTTTAAAATCACAGCTTCTAGAAGGTTTACATCATTTGTTAAAAAACACGAGTTTTTAGAAAATGTGTTTTATTTCATAAATGGAATCTACAAAGTATGCACATTCTACGTCATAACGACTTTCTATAGTTTGCACATTCGTCCGGAAATAAGAAAAGCTTAATTCCACCATTTTTTAAAATCACAGCTTCTAGAAGGTTTACATGATTTCCTAAAAAACGCGAGTTTTTAGAAAATATGTTTTATTTCATAAATGGAATCAACAAAGTATGCACATTCTACGTCATAACGACTTTCTATAGTTTGTGCATGCGTTTGGAAATAAGAAAAGCTTACTTCCCTCGTTTTTTAAAATCACAGCTTCTAGGAGGTTTACATGATTTCTTAAAAAACATGAGTTTTCAGAAAATTTATTTTATTTCTTCAATGGAAACAACAAAGTATGCACATTCTACGTCATAACGACTTTCTATAGTTTGCGCATGTGTCCGGAAATAAGAAAAGCTTACTTCCACCGTTTTTACAATCACAGCTTCTAGAAGGTTTACATGATTTCTTAAAAAACACGAGTTTTTAGAAAATGTGTTTTATTTCATAAATTGAATCAACAAAGTATGCACATTCTACGTCATAAGGATTTTCTATAGTTTGAGCATTCGTCTGGAAATAAGAAAAGCTTACTTCCACCGTTTTTTAAAATCATAGCTTCTAGAAGGTTTACATGATTTCGTAAAAAACACGAGTTTTTAGAAAATGTGCTTTATTTCATAAACGGAATCTACAAAGTATGCACATTCTACGTCATAACGACTTTCTATAGTTTGCACATGCGTTTGGAAATAAGAAAAGCTTACTTCCCCCATTTTTTAAAATCACAGCTTCCAGAAGGTTTACATGATTTCTTAGAAAACACGAGTTTTTAGAAAATGTATTTTATTTCATAAATGGAATCAGCAAAGTATGCACATTCTACGTCATAACGACTTTCTATAGTTTGCGCATGCATCCGGAAATAACAAAAGCTTACTTCCCCCGTTTTTTAAAATCACAGCTTCTAGAAGGTTTACATGATTTCGTAAAAAACACGAGTTTTTTGAAAATGTGTTTTATTTCATAAATGGAATCTACAAAGTATGCACATTCTACGTCATAACGACTTTCTATAGTTTGCGCATGTGACCGGAAATAAGAAAAGCTTACTTCCCCCGTTTTTTAAAATCAAAGTTTCCAGAAGGTTTACATGATTTCTTAGAAAACACGAGTTTTTAGAAAATGTGTTTTATTTCATAAATGGAATCAGCAAAGTATGCACATTCTACGTCATAACGACTTTCTATAGTTTGCGCATGCATCCGGAAATAACAAAAGCTTACTTCCCCCGTTTTTTAAAATCACAGCTTCTAGAAGGTTTACATGATTTCGTAAAAAACACGAGTTTTTAGAAAATGTGTTTTATTTCATAAATGGAATATACAAAGTATGCACATTCTACGTCATAACAACTTTCTATAGTTTGCGAATGCGTCCGGAAATAAGAAAAGCTTACTTCCACCATTTTTTTAAATCACAGCTTCTAGAAGGTTTACATGATTTCGTAAAAAACACGAGTTTTTAGAAAATCTGTTTTATTTCATAAATGGAATCAACAAAGTATGCACATTCTACGTCATAACGACTTTCTATAGTTTGCACATGCGTTTGGAAATAAGAAAAGCTTACTTCCCCCATTTTTTAAAATCACAGCTTCTAGAAGGTTTACATGATTTCTTAAAAAACATGAGTTTTTAGAAAATGTGTTTTATTTCATAAATGGAATCAACAAAGTATGCACATTCTAGGTCATAACGACTTTCTATAGTTTGTGCATGCATCCGGAAATAAGAAAAGCTTACTTCCACCATTTTTTAAAATCACGGCTTCTAGAAGGTTTACATGATTTCGTAAAAAAACGTGTTTTTACAAAATGTGTTTTATTTCATAAATGGAATCTACAAAGTATGCACATTCTACGTCATAACGGCTTTCTATATGTTGCGCATTCGTCTGGAAATAAGAAAAGCTTACTTCCAGCGTTTTTTAAAATCACAGCTTCTAGAAGGTTTACATGATTTCGTAAAAAACACGAGTTTTTAGAAAATGTGTTTTATTTCATAAATGGAATCTACAAAGTATGCACATTCTACGTCATAACGACTTTCTATAGTTTGCGCATGCGTCCGGAAATAAGAAAAGCTTACTTCCCCCGTTTTTTAAAATAACAGCTTCTAGAAGGTTTACATGATTTCTTAAGAAACACGAGTTTTTAGAAAATGTGTTTTATTTCATAAATGGAATCATCAAAGTATGCACATTCTACGTCATAACGAATTTCTATAGTTTGCGCATGCGTTTGGAAATAAGAAAAGCTTACTTCCCCCGTTTTTTAAAATCACAGCTTCTAGAAGGTTTACATGATTTCTTAAAAAACACGAGTTTTTAGAAAATGTGTTTTATTTCATACATGGAATCAACAAAGTATGCACATTCTACGTCATAACGACTTTCTATAGTTTGCGCATGCGTTTGGAAATAAGAAAAGCTTACTTCCCCCGTTTTTTAAAATCACAGCTTCTAGAAGGTTTACATGATTTCTTAAAAAACACGAGTTTTTAAAAATGTGTTTTATTTCATAAATGGAATCAACAAAGTATGCACATTCTACGTCATAACGACTTTCTATAGTTTGCGCATGCGTCCGGAAATAAGAAAAGCTTACTTCCACCGTTTTTTAAAATCACAGCTTCTAGAAGGTTTACATGATTTGTTAAAAAACACGAGTTTTTAGAAAATGTGTTTTATTTCATAAATGGAATCAACAAAGTATGCACATTCTACGTCATAACGACTTTCTATAGTTTGCGCATGCGTTTGGAAATAAGAAAAGCTTACTTCCCCTATTTTTTAAAATCACAGCTTCTAGAAGGTTTACATGATTTCTTAAAAACATGAGCTCTTAGAAAATGTATTTTATTTCATCAATGGAAACAACAAAGTATGCACATTCTACGTCATAACAACTTGTTATAGTTTGCGCATGCGTCCTGAAATAAGAAAAGCTTACTTCCTCCGTTTTTTAAAATCACAGCTTCTAGAAGGTTTACATGATTTCCTAAAAAACACGAGTTTTTAGAAAATGTGTTTTAGTTCATAAATTGAATCAACAAAGTATGCACATTCTATGTCATAATGACTTTCTACAATTTGCGCATTCGTCCGGAAATAAGAAAAGCTTACTTCCCGCGTTTTTTAATATCAAAGCTTCTAGAAGGTTTACATGATTTCTTAAAAATCACGAGTTTTTAGAAAATGTGTTTTATTTCAGAAATGGAATGAACAAAGTATGCACATTCTACGTCATAACGACTTTCTATAATTTGCGCATGCGTTTGGAAAAAAGAAAATCTTACTTCCCCCGTTTTTAAAAATCACAGCTTCTAGAAGGTTTACATGATTTCTTAAAAAACACGAGTTTTTAGAAAATGTGTTTTATTTCATAAATGGAATCAACAAAGTATGCACATTCTACGTCATAACGACTTTCTATAGTTTGCGCATGCGTCCGGAAATAAGAAACGCTTACTTCCACCGTTTTTTAAAATCACAGCTTCTAGAAGGTTTACATGATTTCGTAAAAAACACGACTTTTTAGAAAATGTGTTTTATTTCATAAATGGAATCGACAAAGTATGCACATTATACGTCATAACGACTTTCTATAGTTTGCACATTCGTCCGGAAATAAGAAAAGCTTACTTCCACCGTATTTTAAAATCACAGCTTCTAGAAGGTGTACATGATTTCGTAAAAAACACGAGTTTTTAGAAAATGTGTTTTATTTAATAAATGGAATCTACAAAGTATGCACATTCTACGTCATAACGACTTTCTATAGTTTGCGCATACGTCCGGAAATAAGAAAAGCTTACTTCCCCCGTTTTTTAAAATCACAGCTTCTAAAAGGTTTACATGATTTCTTAAAAAACACGAGTTTTTAGAAAATGAGTTTTTTTTCATAAATGGAATCAACAAAGTATGCACATTCTACGTCATAACGACTTTCTATAGTTTGCGCATGCGTTTGGAAATAAGAAAAGCTTACTTCCCCTATTTTTTAAAATCACAGCTTCTAGAAGGTTTACATGATTTCTTAAAAACATGAGTTTTTAGAAAATGTATTTTATTTCACCAATGGAAACAACAAAGTATGCACATTCTACGTCATAACGACTTTCTATAGTTTGCGCATGCGTCCGGAAATAAGAAAAGCTTACTTCCACCGTTTTTTAAAATCACAGCTTCTAGAAGGTTTACATGATTTCCTAAAAAACACGAGTTTTTAGAAAATGTGTTTTATTTCATAAATTTTATCAACAAAGTATGCACATTCTATGTCATAATGACTTTCTATAGTTTGCGCATTCGTCCGGAAATAAGAAAAGCTTACTTCCCCCGTTTTTTAAAATCAAAGCTTCTAGAAGGTTTACATGATTTCTTAAAAAACATGAGTTTTTAGAAAATGTGTTTTATTTCAGAAATGGAATGAAAAAAGTATGCACATTCTACGTCATAACGGCTTTCTATAATTTGCGCATGCGTTTGGAAAAAAGAAAATCTTACTTCCCCCGTTTTTAAAAATCACAGCTTCTAGAAGGTTTACATGATCTCTTAAAAAACACGAGTTTTTAGAAAATGTGTTTTATTTCATAAATGGAATCAACAAAGTATGCACATTCTACGTCATAACGACTTTCTATAGTTTGCTCATGCGTCCGGAAATAAGAAAAGCTTACTTCCACCGTTTTTTAAAATCACAGGTTCTAGAAGGTTTACATGATTTCTTAAAAAAACACGAGTTTTTAGAAAATGTGTTTTATTTCATAAATGGAATCGACAAAGTATGCACATTCTACGTCATAACGACTTTCTATAGTTTGCGCATTCGTCCGGAAATAAGAAAAGCTTACTTCCCCCATTTTTTAAAATCACAGCTTCTAAAAGGTTTACATGATTTCTTAAAAAACACGAGTTTTTAGAAAATTTGTTTTATTTCATAAATGGAATCAACAAAGTATGCACATTCTACGTCATAACGAATTTCTATAGTTTGCGCATGCGTTTGGAAATAAGAAAAGCTTACTTCCACCGTTTTTTAAAATCACAGCTTCTAGAAGGTTTACATGATTTGTTAAAAAACACGAGTTTTTAGAAAATGTGTTTTATTTCATCAATGGAATCTACAAAGTATGCACATTCTACGTCATAATGACTTTCTATAGTTTGCACATTCGTCCGGAAATAAGAAAAGCTTAATTCCACCATTTTTTAAAATCACAGCTTCTAGAAGGTTTACATGATTTCCTAAAAAACACGAGTTTTTAGAAAATGTGTTTTATTTCATAAATGGAATCAACAAAGTATGCACATTCTACGTCATAACGACTTTCTATAGTTTGCGCATGCGTTTGGAAATAAGAAAAGCTTACTTCCCTGGTTTTTTAAAATCACAGCTTCTAGAAGGTTTACATGATTTCTTAAAAAACATGAGTTTTCAGAAAATGTATTTTATTTCTTCAATGGAAACAACAAAGTATGCACATTCTACGTCATAACGACTTTCTATAGTTTGCGCATGTGTCCGGAAATAAGAAAAGCTTACTTCCACCGTTTTTACAATCACAGCTTCTAGAAGGTTTACATGATTTCTTAAAAAACACGATTTTTAGAAAATGTGTTTTATTTCATAAATTGAATCAACAAAGTATGCACATTCTACATCATAACGATTTTCTATAGTTTGAGCATTCGTCCGGAAATAAGAAAAGCTTACTTCCACCGTTTTTTAAAATCACAGCTTCTAGAAGGTTTACATGGTTTCGTAAAAAACACGAGTTTTTAGAAAATGTGCTTTATTTCATAAATGGAATCTACAAAGTATGCACATTCTACGTCATAACAACTTTCTATAGTTTGTGCATGCGTCCGGAAATAAGAAAAGCTTGCTTCCCCCGTTTTTTAAAATCAAAGTTTCCAGAAGGTTTACATGATTTCTTAAAAAACACGAGTTTTTAGAAAATGTGTTTTATTTCATAAATGGAATCCACAAAGTATGCACATTCTACGTCATAACGACTTTCTATAGTTTGCGCATGCGTCCGGAAATAACAAAAGCTTACTTCCCCTGTTTTTTAAAATCACAGCTTCTAGAAGGTTTACATGATTTCATAAAAAACACGAGTTTTTAGAAAATGTGTTCTATTTCATAAATGGAATCAACAAAGTATGCACATTCTACATCATAACGACTTTCTATAGTTTGCGCATGCGTCCGGAAATAAGAAAAGATTACTTCCCCCGTTTTTTAAAATCACAGCTTCTAGAAGCTTTACATGATTTGTTAAAAAACACGAGTTTTTAGAAAATGTGTTTTATTTCATAAATGGAATCTACAAAGTATGCACATTCTACGTCATAATGACTTTCTATAGTTTGCGCATTCGTCCGGAAATAAGAAAAGCTTACTTCCACCATTTTTTAAAATCACATCTTCTAGAAGGTTTACATGATTTCCTAAAAAACACGAGTTTTTAGAAAATGTGTTTTATTTCATAAATGGAATCAACAAAGTATGCACATTCTACGTCATAACGACTTTCTATAGTTTGCGCATGCGTTTGGAAATAAGAAAAGCTTACTTCCCCTATTTTTTAAAATCACAGCTTCTAGAAGGTTTACATGATTTCTTAAAAACATGAGTTTTTAGAAAATGTATTTTATTTCATCAATGGAAACAACAAAGTATGCACATTCTACGCCATAACAACTTTTTATAGTTTGCGCATGCGTCCGGAAATAAGAAAAGCTTACTTCCACCGTTTTTTAAAATCACAGCTTCTAGAAGGTTTACATGATTTCCTAAAAAACACGAGTTTTTAGAAAATGTGTTTTATTTCATAAATTGAATCAACAAAGTATGCACATTCTATGTCATAATGACTTTCTACAGTTTGCGCATTCGTCCGGAAATAAGAAAAGCTTACTTCCCCCGTTTTTTAAAATCAAAGCTTCTAGAAGGTTTACATGATTTCTTAAAAAACACGAGTTTTTAGAAAATGTATTTTATTTCAGAAATGGAATGAACAAAGTATGCACATTCTACGTCATAACGACTTTCTATAATTTGCACATGCGTTTGGAAAAAAGAAAATCTTACTTCCCCCGTTTTTAAAAATCACAGCTTCTAGAAGGTTTACATGATTTCTTAAAAAACACGAGTTTTTAGAAAATGTGTTTTATTTCATAAATGGAATCAACAAAGTATGCACATTCTACATCATAACGACTTTCTATAGTTTGCACATGCATCCGGAAATAAGAAACGCTTACTTCCACCGTTTTTTAAAATCACAACTTCTAGAAGGTTTACATGATTTCGTAAAAAACACGAGTTTTTAGAAAATGTGTTTTATTTCATAAATGGAATCGACAAAGTATGCACATTATACATCATAACGACTTTCTATAGTTTGCACATTCGCCTGGAAATAAGAAAAGCTTACTTCCACCGTATTTTAAAATCACAGCTTCTAGAAGGTTTACATGATTTCGTAAAAAACACGAGTTTTTAGAAAATGTGTTTTATTTAATAAATGGAATCTACAAAGTATGCACATTCTACGTCATAACGACTTTCTATAGTTTGCGCATGCGTCCGGAAATAAGAAAAGCTTACTTCCCCCGTTTTTTAAAATCACAGCTTCTAGAAGGTTTACATGATTTCTTAAAAAACACGAGTTTTTAGAAAATGTGTTTTATTTCATAAATGGAATCACAAATTATGCACATTCTACGTCATAACGACTTTCTATAGTTTGCGCATGCGTTTGGAAATAAGAAAAGGTTACTTCCCCTATTTTTTAAAATCACATCTTCTAGAAGGTTTACATGATTTCTTAAAAACATGAGTTTTTAGAAAATGTATTTTATTTCATCAATGGAAACAACAAAGTATGCACATTCTACGTCATAACGACTTTCTATAGTTTGCGCATGCGTCCGGAAATAAGAAAAGCTTACTTCCACCGTTTTTTAAAATCACGGCTTCTAGAAGCTTTACATGATTTCCTAAAAAACACGAGTTTTTAGAAAATGTGTTTTATTTCATAAATGGAATCAACAAAGTATGCAAATTCTACATCATAACGACTTTCTATAGTTTGCACATGCGTCCGGAAATAAGAAACGCTTACTTCCCCCGTTTTTTAAAATCAAAGCTTCTAGAAGGTTTACATGATTTCTTAAAAAACACGAGTTTTTAGAAAATGTATTTTATTTCAGAAATGGAATGAACAAAGTATGCACATTCTACGTCATAACGACTTTCTATAATTTGCACATGCGTTTGGAAAAAAGAAAATCTTACTTCCCCCGTTTTTAAAAATCACAGCTTCTAGAAGGTTTACATGATTTCTTAAAAAACACGAGTTTTTAGAAAATGTGTTTTATTTCATAAATGGAATCAACAAAGTATGCACATTCTACATCATAACGACTTTCTATAGTTTGCACATGCATCCGGAAATAAGAAACGCTTACTTCCACCGTTTTTTAAAATCACAGCTTCTAGAAGGTTTACATGATTTCGTAAAAAACACGAGTTTTTAGAAAATGTGTTTTATTTCATAAATGGAATCGACAAAGTATGCACATTATACGTCATAACGACTTTCTATAGTTTGCACATTCGCCTGGAAATAAGAAAAGCTTACTTCCACCGTATTTTAAAATCACAGCTTCTAGAAGGTTTACATGATTTCGTAAAAAACACGAGTTTTTAGAAAATGTGTTTTATTTAATAAATGGAATCTACAAAGTATGCACATTCTACGTCATAACGAATTTCTATAGTTTGCGCATGCGTCCGGAAATAAGAAAAGCTTACTTCCCCCGTTTTTTAAAATCACAGCTTCTAGAAGGTTTACATGATTTCTTAAAAAACACGAGTTTTTAGAAAATGTGTTTTATTTCATAAATGGAATCACAAATTATGCACATTCTACGTCATAACGACTTTCTATAGTTTGCGCATGCGTTTGGAAATAAGAAAAGGTTACTTCCCCTATTTTTTAAAATCACATCTTCTAGAAGGTTTACATGATTTCTTAAAAACATGAGTTTTTAGAAAATGTATTTTATTTCATCAATGGAAACAACAAAGTATGCACATTCTACGTCATAACGACTTTCTATAGTGTGCGCATGCGTCCGGAAATAAGAAAAGCTTACTTCCACCGTTTTTTAAAATCACGGCTTCTAGAAGCTTTACATGATTTCCTAAAAAACACGAGTTTTTAGAAAATGTGTTTTATTTCATAAATTGAATCAACAAAGTATGCACATTCTATGTCATAATGACTTTCTACAGTTTGCGCATTCGTCCGGAAATAAGAAAAGCTTACTTCCCCCGTTTTTAAAATCAAAGCTTCTAGAAGGTTTACATGATTTCTTAAAAAACACGAGTTTTTAGAAAATGTATTTTATTTCAGAAATGGAATGAACAAAGTATGCACATTCTACGTCATAACGACTTTCTATAATTTGCACATGCGTTTGGAAAAAAGAAAATCTTACTTCCCCCGTTTTTAAAAATCACAGCTTCTAGAAGGTTTACATGATTTCTTAAAAAACACGAGTTTTTAGAAAATGTGTTTTATTTCATAAATGGAATCAACAAAGTATGCACATTCTACATCATAACGACTTTCTATAGTTTGCACATGCATCCGGAAATAAGAAACGCTTACTTCCACCGTTTTTTAAAATCACAGCTTCTAGAAGGTTTACATGATTTCGTAAAAAACACGAGTTTTTAGAAAATGTGTTTTATTTCATAAATGGAATCGACAAAGTATGCACATTATACGTCATAACGACTTTCTATAGTTTGCACATTCGCCTGGAAATAAGAAAAGCTTACTTCCACCGTATTTTAAAATCACAGCTTCTAGAAGGTTTACATCTTAAAAAACACGAGTTTTTAGAAAATGTATTTTATTTCAGAAATGGAATGAACAAAGTATGCACATTCTACGTCATAACGACTTTCTATAATTTGCACATGCGTTTGGAAAAAAGAAAATCTTACTTCCCCCGTTTTTAAAAATCACAGCTTCTAGAAGGTTTACATGATTTCTTAAAAAACACGAGTTTTTAGAAAATGTGTTTTATTTCATAAATGGAATCAACAAAGTATGCACATTCTACATCATAACGACTTTCTATAGTTTGCACATGCATCCGGAAATAAGAAACGCTTACTTCCACCGTTTTTTAAAATCACAGCTTCTAGAAGGTTTACATGATTTCGTAAAAAACACGAGTTTTTAGAAAATGTGTTTTATTTCATAAATGGAATCGACAAAGTATGCACATTATACGTCATAACGACTTTCTATAGTTTGCACATTCGCCTGGAAATAAGAAAAGCTTACTTCCACCGTATTTTAAAATCACAGCTTCTAGAAGGTTTACATGATTTCGTAAAAAACACGAGTTTTTAGAAAATGTGTTTTATTTAATAAATGGAATCTACAAAGTATGCACATTCTACGTCATAACGACTTTCTATAGTTTGCGCATGCGTCCGGAAATAAGAAAAGCTTACTTCCCCCGTTTTTTAAAATCACAGCTTCTAGAAGGTTTACATGATTTCTTAAAAAACACGAGTTTTTAGAAAATGTGTTTTATTTCATAAATGGAATCACAAATTATGCACATTCTACGTCATAACGACTTTCTATAGTTTGCGCATGCGTTTGGAAATAAGAAAAGGTTACTTCCCCTATTTTTTAAAATCACATCTTCTAGAAGGTTTACATGATTTCTTAAAAACATGAGTTTTTAGAAAATGTATTTTATTTCATCAATGGAAACAACAAAGTATGCACATTCTACGTCATAACGACTTTCTATAGTTTGCGCATGCGTCCGGAAATAAGAAAAGCTTACTTCCACCGTTTTTTAAAATCACGGCTTCTAGAAGCTTTACATGATTTCCTAAAAAACACGAGTTTTTAGAAAATGTGTTTTATTTCATAAATTGAATCAACAAAGTATGCACATTCTATGTCATAATGACTTTCTACAGTTTGCGCATTCGTCCGGAAATAAGAAAAGCTTACTTCCCCCGTTTTTTAAAATCAAAGCTTCTAGAAGGTTTACATGATTTCTTAAAAAACACGAGTTTTTAGAAAATGTATTTTATTTCAGAAATGGAATGAACAAAGTATGCACATTCTACGTCATAACGACTTTCTATAATTTGCACATGCGTTTGGAAAAAAGAAAATCTTACTTCCCCCGTTTTTAAAAATCACAGCTTCTAGAAGGTTTACATGATTTCTTAAAAAACACGAGTTTTTAGAAAATGTGTTTTATTTCATAAATGGAATCAACAAAGTATGCACATTCTACATCATAACGACTTTCTATAGTTTGCACATGCATCCGGAAATAAGAAACGCTTACTTCCACCGTTTTTTAAAATCACAGCTTCTAGAAGGTTTACATGATTTCGTAAAAAACACGAGTTTTTAGAAAATGTGTTTTATTTCATAAATGGAATCGACAAAGTATGCACATTATACGTCATAACGACTTTCTATAGTTTGCACATTCGCCTGGAAATAAGAAAAGCTTACTTCCACCGTATTTTAAAATCACAGCTTCTAGAAGGTTTACATGATTTCGTAAAAAACACGAGTTTTTAGAAAATGTGTTTTATTTAATAAATGGAATCTACAAAGTATGCACATTCTACGTCATAACGACTTTCTATAGTTTGCGCATGCGTCCGGAAATAAGAAAAGCTTACTTCCCCCGTTTTTTAAAATCACAGCTTCTAGAAGGTTTACATGATTTCTTAAAAAACACGAGTTTTTAGAAAATGTGTTTTATTTCATAAATGGAATCACAAATTATGCACATTCTACGTCATAACGACTTTCTATAGTTTGCGCATGCGTTTGGAAATAAGAAAAGGTTACTTCCCCTATTTTTTAAAATCACATCTTCTAGAAGGTTTACATGATTTCTTAAAAACATGAGTTTTTAGAAAATGTATTTTATTTCATCAATGGAAACAACAAAGTATGCACATTCTACGTCATAACGACTTTCTATAGTTTGCGCATGCGTCCGGAAATAAGAAAAGCTTACTTCCACCGTTTTTTAAAATCACGGCTTCTAGAAGCTTTACATGATTTCCTAAAAAACACGAGTTTTTAGAAAATGTGTTTTATTTCATAAATGGAATCAACAAAGTATGCAAATTCTACATCATAACGACTTTCTATAGTTTGCACATGCGTCCGGAAATAAGAAACGCTTACTTCCACCGTTTTGTAAAATCACAGCTTCTAGAAGGTTTACATGATTTCTTAAAAAACACGAGTTTTTAGAAAATGTGTTTTATTTCATAAATGGAATCGACAAAGTATGCACATTATACGTCATAACGAATTTCTATAGTTTGCACATTCGCCCGGAAATAAGAAAAGCTTACTTCCCCCATTTTTTAAAATCACAGCTTCTAGAAGGTTTACATGATTTCTTAAAAAACACGAGTTTTTAGAAAATGTGTTTTATTTCATAAATGGAATCAAAAAAGTATGCACATTCTACGTCATAACGACTTTCTATAGTTTGTGCATGCGTTTGGAAATAAGAAAAGCTTACTTCCCCTATTTTTTAAAATCACAGCTTCTAGAAGGTTTACATGATTTCTTAAAAACATGAGTTTTTAGAAAATGTATTTTATTTCATCAATTGAAACAACAAAGTATGCACATTCTACGTCATAACGACTTTCTATAGTTTGCGCATGTGTCCGGAAATAAGAAAAGCTTACTTCCACCGTTTTTTAAAATCACGGCTTCTAGAAGGTTTACATGATTTCCTAAAAAACACAAGTTTTTAGAAAATGTGTTTTATTTCATAAATTGAATCAACAAACTATGCACATTCTATGTCATAACGACTTTCTATAGTTTGCGCATTCGTCCGGAAATAAGAAAAGCTTACTTCCCCCGTTTTTTAAAATCAAAGCTTCTAGAAGGTTTACATGATTTCTTAAAAAACATGAGTTTTTAGAAAATGTGTTTTATTTCAGAAATGGAATGAACAAAGTATGCACATTCTACGTCATAACGAATTTCTATAATTTGCGCATGCGTTTGGAAAAAAGAAAATCTTACTTCCCCCGTTTTTAAAAATCACAGCTTCTTGAAGGTTTACATGATTTCTTAAAAAACATGAGTTTTTAGAAAATGTGTTTTATTTCATAAATGGAATCAACAAAGTATGCACATTCTACGTCATAACGACTTTCTATAGTTTGCGCATGCGTCCGGAAATAAGAAAAGCTTACTTCCACCGTTTTTTAAAATCACAGCTTCTAGAAGGTTAACATGATTTCTTAAAAAACACGAGTTTTTAGAAAATGTGTTTTATTTCATAAATGGAATCGACAAAGTATGCACATTCTACGTCATAACGACTTTCTATAGTTTGCACATTCGTCCTGAAATAAGAAAAGCTTACTTCCACCGTATTTTAAAATCACAGCTTCTAGAAGGTTTACATGATTTCGTAAAAAACACGAGTTTTTAGAAAATGTGTTTTATTTAATAAATGGAATCTACAAAGTATGCACATTCTACGTCATAACGACTTTCTATAGTTTACGCATGCGTCCGGAAATAAGAAAAACTTACTTCCCCCATTTTTTAAAATGACATCTTCTAAAAGGTTTACATGATTTCTTAAAAAACACGAGTTTTTAGAAAATGTGTTTTATTTCATAAATGGAATCAACAAAGTATGCATATTCTACGTCATAACGACTTTCTATAGTTTGCGCATGCGTTTGGAAATAAGAAAAGCTTACTTCCACCGTTTTTTAAAATCACAGCTTCTAGAAGGTTTACATGATTTGTTAAAAAACACGAGTTTTTAGAAAATGTGTTTTATTTCATAAATGGAATCTACAAAGTATGCACATTCTACGTCATAACGACTTTCTATAGTTTGCGCATTCGTCCGGAAATAAGAAAAGCTTAATTCCACCATTTTTTAAAATCACAGCTTCTAGAAGGTTTACATGATTTCCTAAAAAACACGAGTTTTTAGAAAATGTGTTTTATTTCATAAATGGAATCAACAAAGTATGCACATTCTACGTCATAACGACTTTCTATAGTTTGCACATGCGTTTGGAAATAAGAAAAGCTTACTTCCCTCGTTTTTTAAAATCACAGCTTCTAGGAGGTTTACATGATTTCTTAAAAAACATGAGTTTTCAGAAAATGTATTTTATTTCTTCAATGAAACAACAAAGTATGCACATTCTACGTCATAACGACTTTCTATAGTTTGCGCATGTGTCCGGAAATAAGAAAAGCTTACTTCCACCGTTTTTACAATCACAGCTTCTAGAAGGTTTACATGATTTCTTAAAAAACACGAGTTTTTAGAAAATGTGTTTTATTTCATAAATTGAATCAACAAAGTATGCACATTCTACGTCATAACGATTTTCTATAGTTTGAGCATTCGTCTGGAAATAAGAAAAGCTTACCTCCACCGTTTTTTAAAATCACAGCTTCTAGAAGGTTTACATGATTTCGTAAAAAACACGAGTTTTTAGAAAATGTGCTTTATTTCATAAACGGAATCTACAAAGTATGCACATTCTACATCATAACGACTTTCTATAGTTTGTGCATGCGTCCGGAAATAAGAAAAGCTTACTTCCCCCGTTTTTTAAAATCAAAGTTTCCAGAAGGTTTACATGATTTCTTAGAAAACACGAGTTTTTAGAAAATGTGTTTTATTTCATAAATGGAATCAGCAAAGTATGCACATTCTACGTCATAACGACTTTCTATAGTTTGCACATGCATCCGGAAATAACAAAAGCTTACTTCCCCCGTTTTTTAAAATCACAGCTTCTAGAAGGTTTACATGATTTCGTAAAAAACACGAGTTTTTAGAAAATGTGTTTTATTTCATAAATGGAATCTACAAAGTATGCACATTCTACGTCATAACAACTTTCTATAGTTTGCGCATGCGTCCGGAAATAAGAAAAGCTTACTTCCACCATTTTTTTAAATCACGGCTTCTAGAAGGTTTACATGATTTCGTAAAAAACACGAGTTTTTAGAAAATCTGTTTTATTTCATAAATGTTATCAACAAAGTATGCACATTCTACGTCATAACGACTTTCTATAGTTTGCACATGCGTTTGGAAATAAGAAAAGCTTACTTCCCCCATTTTTTAAAATCACAGCTTCTAGAAGGTTTACATGATTTCTTAAAAAACATGAGTTTTTAGAAAATGTGTTTTATTTCATAAATGGAATCAACAAAGTATGCACATTCTAGGTCATAACGACTTTCTATAGTTTGTGCATGCATCCGGAAATAAGAAAAGCTTACTTCCACCATTTTTTAAAATCACGGCTTCTAGAAGGTTTACATGATTTCGTAAAAAAACGTGTTTTTACAAAATGTGTTTTATTTCATAAATGGAATCTACAAAGTATGCACATTCTACGTCATAACGGCTTTCTATATGTTGCGCATTCGTCTGGAAATAAGAAAAGCTTACTTCCAGCGTTTTTTAAAATCACAGCTTCTAGAAGGTTTACATGATTTCGTAAAAAACACGAGTTTTTAGAAAATGTGTTTTATTTCATAAATGGAATCTACAAAGTATGCACATTCTACGTCATAACGACTTTCTATAGTTTGCGCATCCGTCCGGAAATAAGAAAAGCTTACTTCCCCCGTTTTTTAAAATAACAGCTTCTAGAAGGTTTACATGATTTCTTAAGAAACACGAGTTTTTAGAAAATGTGTTTTATTTCATAAATGGAATCATCAAAGTATGCACATTCTACGTTATAACGAATTTCTATAGTTTGCGCATGCGTTTGGAAATAAGAAAAGCTTACTTCCCCCGTTTTTTAAAATCACAGCTTCTAGAAGGTTTACATGATTTCTTAAAAAACACGAGTTTTTAGAAAATGTGTTTTATTTCATACATGGAATCAACAAAGTATGCACATTCTACGTCATAACGACATTCTATAGTTTGCGCATGCGTTTGGAAATAAGAAAAGCTTACTTCCCCCGTTTTTTAAAATCACAGCTTCTAGAAGGTTTACATGATTTCTTAAAAAACACGAGTTTTTAAAAATGTGTTTTATTTCATAAATGGAATCAACAAAGTATGCACATTCTACGTCATAACGACTTTCTATAGTTTGCGCATGCGTCCGGAAATAAGAAAAGCTTACTTCCACCGTTTTTTAAAATCACAGCTTCTAGAAGGTTTACATGATTTGTTAAAAAACACGAGTTTTTAGAAAATGTGTTTTATTTCATAAATGGAATCAACAAAGTATGCACATTCTACGTCATAACGACTTTCTATAGTTTGCGCATGCGTCCGGAAATAAGAAAAGCTTACTTCCACCGTTTTTTAAAATCACAGCTTCTAGAAGGTTTACATGATTTCTTAAAAAACACGAGTTTTTAGAAAATGTGTTTTATCTCATAAATTGAATCAACAAAGTATGCACATTCTGCGTCATAACGAGTTTCTATAGTTTGCGCATTCGTCCGGAAATAAGAAAAGCTTACTTCCACCATTTTTTAAAATCATAGCTTCTAGAAGGTTTACATGATTTCTTAAAAAACACGAGTTTTTAGAAAATATGCTTTATTTCATAAATGGAATCAACAAAGTATGCACATTCTACGTCATAACGACTTTCTATAGTTTGCGCATGCGTCCGGAAATAACAAAAGCTTACTTCCCCCGTTTTTTAAAATCACAGCTTCTAGAAGGTTTACATGATTTCTTAAAAAACACGAGTTTTTACAAAATGTGTTTTATTTCATAAATGGAATCTACAAAGTATGCACATTCTACGTCATAACGACTTTTTATAGTTTGCGCATGCGTCCAGAAATAAGAAAAGCTTACTTCCACCATTTTTTAAAATCACAGCTTCTAGAAGGTTTACATGATTTCGTAAAAAACACGAGTTTTTAGAAAATGTGTTTTATTTCATAAATGGAATCAACAAAGTATGCACATTCTACGTCATAACGACTTTCTATAGTTTGTGCATGCATCCGGAAATAAGAAAAGCTTACTTCCACCATTTTTTAAAATCACGGCTTCTAGAAGGTTTACATGATTTCGTAAAAAAACGTGTTTTTACAAAATGTGTTTTATTTCATAAATGGAATCTACAAAATATGCACATTCTACGTCATAACGGCTTTCTATATGTTGCGCATTCGTCTGCTAATAAGAAAAGCTTACTTCCAGCATTTTTTAAAATCACAGCTTCTAGAAGGTTTACATGATTTCGTAAAAAACACGAGTTTTTAGAAAATGTGTTTTATTTCATAAATGGAATCTACAAAGTATGCACATTCTACGTCATAACGACTTTCTATAGTTTGCGCATGCGTCCGGAAATAAGAAAAGCTTACTTCCCCCGTTTTTTAAAATAGCAGCTTCTAGAAGGTTTACATGATTTCTTAAAAAACACGAGTTTTTAGAAAATGTGTTTTATTTCATAAATGGAATCATCAAAGTATGCACATTCTACGTCATAACGAATTTCTATAGTTTGCGCATGCGTTTGGAAATAAGAAAAGCTTACTTCCCCCGTTTTTTAAAATCACAGCTTCTAGAAGGTTTACATGATTTCTTAAAAAACACGAGTTTTTAGAATATGTATTTTATTTCATCAATGGAAACAACAAACTATGCACATTCTACATCATAACGACTTTCTATAGTTTGCGCATTCGTCCGGAAATAAGAAAACCTTACTTCCCCCGTTTTTTTAAATCACAGCTTCTAGAAGGTTTACATGATTTCGTAAAAAACACGAGTTTTTAGAAAATGTGTTTTATTTCATAAATGGAATCTACAAAGTATGCAAATTCTACGTCATAACGACTTTATATAGTTTGCGCATGCGTCCGGAAATAAGAAAAGCTTACTTCCCCCGTTTTTTAAAATCAAAGTTTCCAGAAGGTTTACATGATTTCTTAAAAAACACGAGTTTTTAGAAAATGTGTTTTATTTCATAAATGGAATCAGCAAAGTATGCACATTCTACGTCATAACGACTTTCTATAGTTTGCGCATGCGTTTGGAAATAAGAAAAGCTTACTTCCCTCGTTTTTTAAAATCACAGCTTCTAGAAGGTTTACATGATTTCTTAAAAAACACGAGTTTTTAGAAAATGTGTTTTATTTCATAAATGGAATCAACAAAGTATGCACATTCTACGTCATAACGACTTTCTATAGTTTGCGCATTCGTCCGGAATTAAGAAAAGCTTACTTCCACCGTTGTTTAAAATCACAGCTTCTAGAAGGTTTACATGATTTCGTAAAAAACACGAGTTTTTAGAAAATGTGCTTTACTTCATAAATGGAATCTACAAAGTATGCACATTCTACGTCATAACGACTTTCTATAGTTTGCGCATGCGTCCGGAAATAAGAAAAGCTTACTTCCACCGTTGTTTAAAATCACAGCTTCTAGAAGGTTTACATGATTTCGTAAAAAACACGAGTTTTTAGAAAATGTGTTTTATTTCATAAATGGAATCAACAAAGTATGCACATTCTACGTCATAACGGCTTTCTATAGTTTGCGCATGCGTCTGGAAATAAGAAAAGCTTACTTCCGCCCTTTTTTAAAATCACAGCTTCTATAAAGTTTACATGATTTCTTAAAAAATACGAGTTTTTATAAAATGTGTTTTATTTCATAAATGGAATCAACAAAGTATGCACATTCTACGTCATAACGACTTTCTATAGTTTGCGCATTCGTCCGGAATTAAGAAAAGCTTACTTCCACCGTTTTTTAAAATCACATCTTCTCGAAGGTTTACATGATTTCGTAAAAAACACGAGTTTTTAGAAAATGTGTTTTATTTCATAAATAGAATCTACAAAGTATGCAAATTCTATGTCATAACGACTTTCTATAGTTTGCGCATGCGTCCCGAAATAAGAAAAGCTTACTTCCCTCGTTTTTTAAAATCACAGCTTCTAGAAGGTTTACATGATTTCTTAAAAAACACGAGTTTTTAGAAAATGTGTTTTATGACATAAATGGAATCAACAAAGTATGCACATTCTACGTCATAACGACTTTCTATAGTTTGCGCATGCATTCGGAAATAAGAAAAGCTTACTTCCCCCGTTTTTTAAAATCACAGCTTCTAGAAGGTTTACATGATTTGTTAAAAAACACGAGTTTTTAAAAATGTGTTTTATTTCATAAATGGAATCAACAAAGTATGCACATTCTACGTCATAACGAATTTCTATAGTTTGCGCATGCGTTTGGAAATAAGAAAAGCTTACTTCCACCGTTTTTTAAAATCACAGCTTATAGAAGGTTTACATGATTTGTTAAAAAACACGAGTTTTTAGAAAATGTGTTTTATTTCATTAATGGAATCAACAAAGTATGCACATTCTACGTCATAACGACTTTCTATAGTTTGCGCATGCGTCCGGAAATAAGAAAAGCTTACTTCCACCGTTTTTTAAAATCACAGCTTCTAGAAGGTTTACATGATTTTGTAAAAAACACGAGTTTTTAGAAAATGTGTTTTATTTCATAAATGGAATCTACAAAGTATGCACATTCTACGTCATAAGGACTTTCTATAGTTTGCGCATGCGTCCGGAAATAAGAAAAGCTTACTTCCACCGTTTTTTAAAATCACAGCTTCTAGAAGGTTTACATGATTTCGTAAAAAACACGAGTTTTTAGAAAATGTGTTTTATTTCATAAATCGAATCTACAAAGTATGCACATTCTACATCATAACGACCTTCTATAGTTTGCACATGCGTCCGGAAATAAGAAAAGCTTACTTCCTCCGTTTTTTAAAATCACAGCTTCTGGAAGGTTTACATGATTTCTTAAAAAACATGAGTTTTTAGAAAATATGTGTTATTTCATAAATGGAATCAAAAAATTATGCAGATTCTACGTCATAACGACTTTCTATAGGTTGCGTATAAGTTTGGAAATAAGAAAAGCTTACTTACCCCGTTTTTTAAAATCACAGCTTCTAGAAGGTTTACATGATTTCGTAAAAAACACGAGTTTTTTTAAAATGTGTTTTATTTCATAAATGGAATCAACAAAGTATGCACATTCTTCGTCATAACGACTTTCTATAGTTTGCGCATTCGTCCGGAAATAAGAAAAGCTTACTTCCACCGTTTTTTAAAATTACAGCTTCTAGAAGGTTTACATGATTTCGTAAAAAACACGAGTTTTTACAAAATGTGCTTTATTTCATAAATGGAATCCATAAAGTATGCACATTCTACGTCATAACGACTTTCTATAGTTTGCGCATGCGTCCGGAGATAAGAAAAGCTTACTTCCACCATTTTTCAAAATCAGAGCTTCTAGAAGGTTTACATGATTTCCTAAGAAACACGAGTTTTTAGAAAATGTGTTTTATTTCATAAATGGAATCAACAAAGTATGCGCATTCTATGTCATAACGACTTTCTATAGTTTGCGCATGCGTCCGGAAATAAGAAAAGCTTACTTCCCCCGTTTTTTAAAATGACAGCTTCTAGAAGGTTTACATGATTTCTTAAGAAACACGAGTTTTTAGAAAATGTGTTTTATTTCATAAATGGAATCAACAAAGTATGCACATACTACGTCATAACGACTTTCTACAGTTTGCACATGCGTTTGGAAATGAGAAAAGCTTACTTCCCCCGTTTTTCAAAATCACAGCTTCTAGAAGGTTTACATGATTTCTTAAAAAAAATGAGTTTTTAGAAAATGTATTTTATTTCATCAATGGAAACAAAAAAGTATGCACATTCTATGTCATAACGACTTTCTATAGTTTGCGCATGAGTCCGGAAATAAGAAAAGCTTACTTCCTCCGGTTTTTAAAATCACAGCTTCTAGAAGGTTTACATGATTTCTTAAAAAACACGAGTTTTTAGAAAATGTGTTTTATTTCATAAATTGAATCAACAAAGTATGCACATTCTGCGTCATAACGACTTTCTATAGTTTGCGCATTCGTCCGGAAATAAGAAAAGCTTACTTCCACCATTTTTTAAAATCATAGCTTCTAGAAGGTTTACATGATTTCTTAAAAAACACGAGTTTTTAGAAAATGTGCTTTATTTCATAAATTGAATCAACAAAGTATGCACATTCTACGTCATAACGACTTTCTATAGTTTGCGCATGCGTCCGGAAATAAGAAAAGCTTACTTCCACCGTTTTTTAAAATCACAGCTTCTGGAAGGTTTACATGATTTCATAAAAAACACGAGTTTTTAGAAAATGTGTTTTATTTCATAAATGGAATCAACAAAGTATGCACATTCTACGTCATAACGACTTTCTATAGTTTGCGCATGCGTTTGGAAATAAGAAAAGCTTTCTTCCCCCGTTTTTTAAAATCACAGCTTCTAGAAGCTTTACATGATTTCTTAAAAAACACGAGTTTTTAGAAAATGTGTTTTATTTCATAAATGGAATCTACAAAGTATGCACATTCTACGTCATATTGACTTTCTATAGTTTGCGCATTCGTCCGGAAATAAGAAAAGCTTACTTCCACCATTTTTTAAAATCACATCTTCTAGAAGGTTTACATGATTTCCTAAAAAACACGAGTTTTTAAAAAATGTGTTTTATTTCATAAATGGAATCAACAAAGTATGCACATTCTACGTCATAACGACTTTCTATAGTTTGCGCATGCGTTTGGAAATAAGAAAAGCTTACTTCCCCTATTTTTTAAAATCACAGCTTCTAGAAGGTTTACATGATTTCTTAAAAACATGAGTTTTTAGAAAATGTATTTTATTTCATCAATGGAAACAACAAAGTATGCACATTCTACGTCATAACAACTTTTTATAGTTTGCGCAAGCGTCCGGAAATAAGAAAAGCTTACTTCCTCCGTTTTTTAAAATCACAGCTTCTAGAAGGTTTAGATGATTTCCTAAAAAACACGAGTTTTTAGAAAATGTGTTTTATTTCATAAATTGAATCAACAAAGTATGCACATTCTATGTCATAACGACTTTCTACAGTTTGCGCATTCGTCCGGAAATAAGAAAAGCCTACTTCCCCCGTTTTTTAAAATCAAAGCTTCTAGAAGGTTTACATGATTTCTTAAAAATCACGAGTTTTCAGAAAATGTGTTTTATTTCAGAAATGGAATGAACAAAGTATGCACATTCTACGTCATAACGACTTTCTATAATTTGCGCATGCGTTTGGAAAAAAGAAAATCTTACTTCCCCCGTTTTTAAAAATCACAGCTTCTAGAAGGTTTACATGATTTCTTAAAAAACACGAGTTTTTAGAAAATGTGTTTTATTTCATAAATGGAATCAACAAAGTATGCACATTCTACGTCATAACGACTTTCTATAGTTTGCGCATGCGTCCGGAAATAAGAAACGCTTACTTCCACCGTTTTTTAAAATCACAGCTTCTAGAAGGTTTACATGATTTCGTAAAAAACACGACTTTTTAGAAAATGTGTTTTATTTCATAAATGGAATCGACAAAGTATGCACATTATACGTCATAACGACTTTCTATAGTTTGCACATTCGCCCGGAAATAAGAAAAGCTTACTTCCACCGTATTTTAAAATCACAGCTTCTAGAAGGTGTACATGATTTCGTAAAAAACACGAGTTTTTAGAAAATGTGTTTTATTTAATAAATGGAATCTGCAAAGTATGCACATTCTACGTCATAACGACTTTCTATAGTTTGCGCATACGTCCGGAAATAAGAAAAGCTTACTTCCCCCGTTTTTTAAAATCACAGCTTCTAGAAGGTTTACATGATTTCTTAAAAAACACGAGTTTTTAGAAAATGTGTTTTATTTCATAAATGGAATCAACAAAGTATGCACATTCTACGTCATAACGACTTTCTATAGTTTGCGCATGCGTCCGGAAATAAGAAACGCTTACTTCCACCGTTTTTTAAAATCACAGCTTCTAGAAGGTTTACATGATTTCGTAAAAAACACGACTTTTTAGAAAATGTGTTTTATTTCATAAATGGAATCGACAAAGTACGCACATTCTACATCATAACGACTTTCTATAGTTTGCGCATGCATTTGGAAATAAAAAAGCTTACTTGTCCTGTTTTTTAAAATCACGGCTTCTAGAAGGTTTACATGATTTTTTTAAAAACACGAGTTTTTAGAAAAAAAAATTTATTACATAAATGGAATCTACAAAGTATGCACATTCTACGTCATAACGACTTTCTATAGTTTGCGCATGCGTCCGGAAATAAGAAAAGCTTATTTCCACCGTTTTTTGAAATCACAGCTTCTAGAAGGTTTACATGATTTCGTAAAAAACACGAGTTTGTAGAAAATGTGTTTTATTTCATAAATGGAATCAACAAAGTATGCACATTCTATGTCATAACGACTTCCTATAGTTTGTGCATGCGTTCGGAAATAAGAAAAGCTTACTTCCACCGTTTTTAAAAATCACAGCTTCTAGAAGGTTTACATGATTTCGTAAAAAACACGAGTTTTTAGAAAATGTGTTTTATTTCATAAATCGAATCTACAAAGTATGCAGATTGTACGTCATAATGACTTTCTATAGTTTGCGCATTCGTCCAGAAATAAGAAAAGCTTACTTCCACCGTTTTTTAAAATCACAGCTTCTAGAAGGTTTACATGATTTCTTTAAAAACACGAGTTTTTAGAAAATGTGTTTTATTTAAAAAATGGAATCAACAAAGTATGCACATTCTACGTCATAATGACTTTCTATAGTTTGCGCATGCGTCCAGAAAAAAGAAAAGCTTCCTTCCAACGTTTTTAAAAATCACAGCTTCTAGAAGGTTTACATGATTTCGTAAAAAACACTTGTTTTTAGAAAATGTGTTTTATTTCATAAATGGAATCAGCAAAGTATGCACATTCTACATCATAACGACTTTCTATAGTTTGCGCATTCGTCCGGAAATAAGAAAAGCTTACTTCCATAGTTTTTTAAAATCACAGCTTCTAGAAGGTTTACATGATTTCTTAAAAAACATGAGTTTTTAGAAATTGTGTTTTATTTTATAAATGTAATCAACAAAGTATGCACATTCTACGTCATAACGACTTTCTATAGTTTGCGCATTTGTCCGGAAATAAGAAAAGCTTACTTCCACCGTTTTTTAAAATCACAGCTTCTAGAAGGTTTACATGATTTCTTAAAAAACAAGAGTTTTTAGAAAATGTGTTTTATTTCATAAATGGAATCAACAAAGTATGCACATTCTACGACATAACGACTTTCTATAGTTTATGCATTCGTCCGGAAATAAGAAAAGCTTATTTCCACCGTTTTTTAAAATCACAGCTTCTAGAAGGTTTACATGATTTCGTAAAAAACACGAGTTTTTAGAAAATGTGTTTTATTTCATAAATGGAATCAACAAAGTATGCACATTCTACGTCATAATGACTTTCTATAGTTTGCGCATGCGTTTGGAAATAAGAAAAGCTTACTTCCCCTGTTTTTTAAAATCACAGCTTCTAGAAGGTTTACATGGTTTCTTAAAAAACACGAGTTTTTAGAAAATGTGTTTTATTTCATAAATGGAATCAACAATGTATGCACATTCTACGTCATAACGAATTTCTATAGTTTGCGCATGCGTTTGGAAATAAGAAAAGCTTACTTCCCCCGTTTTTTAAAATTACAGCTTCTAGAAGGTTTACATGATTTGTTAAAAAACACGAGTTTTTAGAAAATGTGTTTTATTTCATAAATGGAATCAACAAAGTATGCAGATTCTACGTCATAACGACTTTCTATAGTTTGCGCATGCGTCCGTAAATAAGAAAAGCTTACTTCCACCATTTTTTAAAATCACAGCTTCTAGAAGGTTTAAATGATTTCGTAAAAAACACGAGTTTTTAGAAAATGTGTTTTATTTCATAAATGGAATCTACAAAGTATGCACCTTCTACGTCATAACGACTTTCTATAGTTTGCACATGCGTCCGGAAATAAGAAAAGCTTACCTCCCCCATTTTTTAAAATCACATATTCTAGAAGTTTTGCATGATTTCTTAAAAAACACGAGTTTTTAGAAAATGTGTTTTATTTCACAAATGGAATCAACAAAGTATGCACATTCTACGTCATAACGACTTCCTATAGTTTGTGCATGCGTACGGAAATAAGAAAAGCTTAATTCCAACATTTTTTAAAATCACAGCTTCTAGAAGGTTTAAATGATTTCGTAAAAAACACGACTTTTTAGAAAATGTGTTTTATTTCATAAATGGAATCTACAAAGTATGCACCTTCTACGTCATAACGACTTTCTATAGTTTGCGCATGCGTCCGGAAATAAGAAAAGCTTACTTCCCCCGTTTTTTAAAATCACAGCTTCTAGAAGGCTTACATAATTTCTTAAAAAACACGAGTTTTTAGAAAATGTGTTTTATTTCATAAATGGAATCTACAAAGTATGACATTCTATGTCATAACGACTTTCTATAGTTTGCGCATGTGTCTGGAAATAAGAAAAGCTTACTTCCCCCGTTTTTTAAAATCATAGCTTCTAGAAGGTTTACATGATTTCGTAAAAAACACGAGTTTGTAGAAAATGTGTTTTATTTCATAAATGGAATCAACAAAGTATGCACATTCTACGTCATAATGACTGTCTACAGTTTGCGCATGCATCTGGAAATAAGAAAAGCTTACTTCCAACTTTTTTCAAAATCACAACTTCTAGAAGGTTTACATGATTTCTTAAAAAACACGAGTTTTTAGAAAATGTGTTTTATTTCATAAATGGAATCAACAAAGTATGCACATTCTACGTGATAACGACTTTCTATAGTTTGCGCATTCGTCCGGAAATAAGAAAAGCTTACTTCTACCATTTTTTAAAATCACAGCTTCTAGAAGGTTTACATGATTTCTTAAAAAACACGAGTTTTTAGAAAATGTGTGTTATTTCTTAAATGGAATCAACAAAGTATGCACATTCTAAGTCATAACGACTTTCTATAGTTTACGCATTTGTCCGGAAATAAGAAAAGCTTATTTCCCCCGTTTTTTAAAATCACAGCTTCTAGAAGGTTTACATGATTTCATAAAAAACATGAGTTTTTAGAAAATGTGTTTTATTTCATAAATGGAATCTACAAAGTATGCAGATTCTACGTCATAACGACTTTCTATAGTTTGCGCATGCGTTCGGAAATAAGAAAAGCTTACTTCCACCGTTTTTTAAAATCATAGCTTCTAGAAGGTTTACATGATTTCGTAAAAAACATGAGTTTTTAGAAAATGTGTTTTATTTCATAAATGGAATCTACAAAGTATGCACATTCTACTTCATAACGACTTTCTACAGTTTGCGCATGCGTCCGGAAATAAGAAAAGCTTACTTCCCCCATTTTTTAAAATCACAGCTTCTATAAGGTTTACACGATTTCGTAAAAAACATGAGCTTTTAGAAAATGTGTTTTATTTCATAAATGGAATCTACAAAGTATGCACATTCTACGTCATAATGACTTTCTATAGTTTGCGCATGCGTCCGGAAATAAGAAAAGCTTACTTCCACCATTTTTTAAAATCACAGCTTCTAGAAGGTTTACATGATTTCGTAAAAAACACGAGTTTTTAGAAAATGTGTTTTATTTCATAAATGGAATCTACAAAGTATGCACCTTCTACGTCATAACGACTTTCTATAGTTTGCGCATGCGTCCGGAAATAAGAAAAGCTTACTTCCCCCGTTTTTTAAAATCACAGCTTCTAGAAGGTTTACATAATTTCTTAAAAAACACGAGTTTTTAGAAAATTTGTTTTATTTCATAAATGGAATCAACAAAGTATGCAGATTCTACGTCATAACGACTTTCTATAGTTTGCGCATGCGTTCGGAAATAAGAAAAGCTTACTTCCACCGTTTTTTAAAATCATAGCTTCTAGAAGGTTTACATGATTTCGTAAAAAACATGAGTTTTTAGAAAATGTGTTTTATTTCATAGATGGAATCTACAAAGTATGCACATTCTACGTCATAACGACTTTCTACAGTTTGCGCATGCGTCCGGAAATAAGAAAAGCTTACTTCCCCCGTTTTTTAAAATCACAGTTTCTAGAAGGTTTACATGATTTCTTAAAAAACACGAGTTTTTAGAAAATGTGTTTTATTTCATAAATGGAATCTACAAAGTATGACATTCTACGTCATAACGACTTTCTATAGTTTGCGCATGTGTCTGGAAATAAGAAAAGCTTACTTCCCCCGTTTTTTAAAATCACAGCTTCTAGAAGGTTTACATAATTTCTTAAAAAACACGAGTTTTTAGAAAATGTGTTTTATTTCATAAGTGGAATCTACGAAGTATGACATTCTACGTCATAACGACTTTCTATAGTTTGCGCATGCGTCCGGAAATAAGAAAAGCTTACTTCCCCCGTTTTTTAAAATCACAGCTTCTAGAAGGTTTACACGATTTCGTAAAAAACACGAGTTTTTAGAAAATGTGTTTTATTTTATAAATGGAATCAACAAAGTACGCACATTCTACGTGATAAAGACTTTCTATAGTTTGCGCTTGCGTTTGGAAATAAGAAAAGCTTACTTCCCCCGTTTTTTAAAATTACAGCTTCTAGAAGGTTTACATGATTTGTTAAAAAACACGAGTTTTTAGAAAATGTGTTTTATTTCATAAATGGAATCAACAAAGTATGTAGATTCTACGTCATAACGACTTTCTATAGTTTGCGCATGCGTCGGGAAATAAGAAAAGCTTACTTCCACCGTTTTTTAAAATCATAGCTTCTAGAAGGTTTACATGATTTCGTAAAAAACAAGAGTTTTTAGAAAATGTGTTTTATTTCATAAATGGAATCTACAAAGTATGACATTCTACGTCATAACGACTTTCGATAGTTTGCGCATGCGTCCAGAAATAAGAAAAGCTTACTTCCCCCGTTTTTTAAAATCACAGCTTCTAGAAGGTTTACATAATTTCTTAAAAAACACGAGTTTTTAGAAAATGTGTTTTATTTCATAAGTGGAATCTACGAAGTATGACATTCTACGTCATAACGAATTTCTATAGTTTGCGCATGCGTCCGGAAATAAGAAAAGCTTACTTCCCCCGTTTTTTAAAATCACAGCTTCTAGAAGGTTTACACGATTTCGTAAAAAACACGAGTTTTTAGAAAATGTGTTTTATTTTATAAATGGAATCAACAAAGTACGCACATTCTACGTGATAAAGACTTTCTATAGTTTGCGCTTGCGTTTGGAAATAAGAAAAGCTTACTTCCCCCGTTTTTTAAAATTACAGCTTCTAGAAGGTTTACATGATTTGTTAAAAAACACGAGTTTTTAGAAAATGTGTTTTATTTCATAAATGGAATCAACAAAGTATGTAGATTCTACGTCATAACGACTTTCTATAGTTTGCGCATGCGTCGGGAAATAAGAAAAGCTTACTTCCACCGTTTTTTAAAATCATAGCTTCTAGAAGGTTTACATGATTTCGTAAAAAACAAGAGTTTTTAGAAAATGTGTTTTATTTCATAAATGGAATCTACAAAGTATTCACATTCTACGTCATAATGACTTTCTATAGTTTGTGAATGCGTCCGGAAATAAGAAAAGCTTACTTCCCCCGTTTTTTAAAATCACAGCTTCTAGAAGGTTTACATGATTTCTTAAAAAACATGAGTTTTTAGAAAATGTGTTTTATTTCATAAATGGAATCAACAAACTATGCAGATTCTATGTCATAACGGCTTTCTATAGTTTGCGCATTCGTCCAGAAATCAGAAAAGCTTACTTCCACTGTTTTTTAAAATCACAGCTTCTAGAAGGTTTACATGATTTCTTAAAAAACACGAGTTTTTAGAAAATGTGTTTTATTTCATAAATGGAATCAACAAAGTATACAGATTCTACGTCATAACGACTTTCTATAGTTTGCGCATGCGTTTGGAAATAGGAAAACCTTACTGCCCCCGTTTTTTAAAATCACATCTTCTAGAAGGTTTACATGATTTCTTAAAAAACACGAGTTTTTAGAAAATGTGTTTTATTTCATAAATGGAATCAACAAAGTATGCATATTCTACGTCATAACGACTTTCTATAGTTTGTGCATTCGTCCGGAAATAAGAAAAGCTTACTTCCACCGTTTTTTAAAATCATAGCTTCTAGAAGGTTTACATGATTTCGTAAAAAACATGAGTTTTTAGAAAATGTGTTTTATTTCATAAATGGAATCTACAAAGTATACACATTCTACGTCATAACGACTTTCTATAGTTTGCGCATGCGTCCGGAAATAAGAAAATCTTACCTCCATTTTTTTAAATCACAGCTTCTAGAAGGTTTACATGATTTCGTAAAAAACACGAGTTTTTAGAAAATGTGTTTTATTTCATAAATGGAATCTACAAAGTATGCACATTCTACGTCCTAACGACTTTCTATAGTTTGCGCATGTGTCCGGAAATAAGAAAAGCTTACTTCCCCCGTTTTTTAAAATCACAGCTTCTAGAAGGTTTACGTGATTTCGTAAAAAACACGAGTTTTTAGAAAATGTGTTTTATTTCATAAATGGAATCAACAAAGTATGCACATTCTACGTCATAATGACTTTCTATAGTTTGCGCATGCGTTTGGAAATAAGAAAAGCTTACTTCCCCTGTTTTTTAAAATCACAGCTTCTAGAAGGTTTACATGATTTCTTAAAAAACACGAGTTTTTAGAAAATGTGTTTTATTTCATAAATGGAATCAACAAAGTATGCACATTCTACGTCATAACGAATTTCTATAGTTTGCGCATGCGTTTTAAAATAAGAAAAGCTTACTTCCCCCGTTTTTTAAAATTACAGCTTCTAGAAGGTTTACATGATTTGTTAAAAAACACGAGTTTTTAGAAAATGTGTTTTATTTCATAAATGGAATCAACAAAGTATGCAGATTCTACGTCATAACGACTTTCAATAGTTTGCGCATGCGTCGGGAAATAAGAAAATCTTACTTCCACCATTTTTTTAAATCATAGCTTCTAGAACGTTTACATGATTTCGTAAAAAACACGAGTTTTTGGAAAATGTGTTTTATTTCATAAATGGAATCAACAAAGTATGCACATTCTACATCATAACGACTTTCTATAATTTGCGCATGCGTTTGGAAATAAGAAAAGCTTACTTCCCCCGTTTTTTAAAATTACAGCTTCTAGAAGGTTTACATGATTTGTTAAAAAACAGGAGTATTTAGAAAATGTGTTTTATTTCATAAATGGAATCAACAAAGTATGCATATTCTACGTCATAACGACTTTCTATAGTTTGCGCATGCATCCGGAAATAAGAAAAGCTTACTTTCACCGTTTTTTAAAATCACAGCTTCTAGAAGGTTTACATGATTTCGTAAAAAACACGAGTTTTTAGAAAATGTGTTTTATTTCATAAATGGAATCTACAAAGTATGCACATTCTACGTCATAACGACTTTCTATAGTTTGCGCATGCGTCCGGAAATAAGAAAAGCTTACTTCCCCCTTTCTTTAAAATCACGGCTTCTAGAAGGTTTACATGATTTCGTAAAAAACAAGAGTTTTTAGAAAATGTGTTTTATTTCATAAATGGAATCTACAAAGTATGCACCTTCTACGTCATAACGACTTTCTATAGTTTGCGCATGCGTCCGGAAATAAGAAAAGCTTACTTCCCCCGTTTTTTAAAATCACAGCTTCTAGAAGGTTTACATAATTTCTTAAAAAACACGAGTTTTTAGAAAATGTGTTTTATTTCATAAATGGAAACAACAAAGTATGCAGATTCTACGTCATAACAAATTTCTATAGTTTGCGCATGCGTTCGGAAATAAGAAAAGCTTACTTCCACCGTTTTTTAAAATCATAGCTTCTAGAAGGTTTACATGATTTCGTAAAAAACATGACTTTTTAGAAAATGTGTTTTATTTCATAAATCGAATCAACAAAGTATGCACATTCTACGTAATAACGACTTTCTATAGTTTGCGCATTCGACCGGAAATAAGAAAAGCTTACTTCCCCCGTTTTTTAAAATCACAGCTTCTAGAAGGTTTACATGATTTCTTAAAAAACAAGAGTTTTTAGAAAATGTGTTTTATTTCATAAATGGAAACAACAAAGTATGCAGATTCTACGTCATAACAAATTTCTATAGTTTGCGCATGCGTTCGGAAATAAGAAAAGCTTACTTCCACCGTTTTTTAAAATCATAGCTTCTAGAAGGTTTACATGATTTCGTAAAAAACATGACTTTTTAGAAAATATGTTTTATTTCATAAATGGAATCAACAAAGTATGCACATTCTACATCATAACGACTTTCTATAGTTTGCACATTCGTCCGGAAATAAGAAAAGCTTACTTCCACCGTTTTGTAAAATCACAGCTTCTAGAAGGTTTACATGATTTCTTAAAAAACATGAGTTTTTAGAAATTGTGTTTTATTTTATAAATGGAATCAACAGAGTATGCATATTCTACGTCATAACGACTTTCTATAGTTTGCGCATTCATCCGGAAATAAGAAAAGCTTACTTCCACCGTTTTTTAAAATCACAGCTTCTAGAAGGTTTACATGATTTCATAAAAAACACGAGTTTTTAGAAAATGTGTTTTATTTCATAAATGGAATCAACAAAGTATGCACATTCTACGACCTAACGACTTTCTATAGTTTGCGCATGCGTTTGGAAATAAGAAAAGCTTACTTCCCCCGTTTTTTAAAATTATAGCTTCTAGAAGGTTTACATTATTTGTTAAAAAACACGAGTATTTAGAAAATGTGTTTTATTTCATAAATGGAATCAACAAAGTATGCACATTCTACGTCATAACGACTTTCTATAGTTTGCGCATGCATCCAGAAATAAGAAAAGCTTACTTCCACCGTTTTTTAAAATCACAGCTTCTAGAAGGTTTACATGATTTCGTAAAAAACACGATTTTTTAGAAAATGTGTTTTATTTCATAAATGGAATCTACAAAGTATGCACATTCTACGTCATAACGACTTTCTATAGTTTGCGCATGCGTCCGGAAATAAGAAAAGCTTACTTCCACCGTTTTTTGAAATCATAGCTTCTAGAAGGTTTACATGATTTCGTAAAAAACACGAGTTTGTAGAAAATGTGTTTTATTTCATAAATGGAATCAACAAAGTATGCACATTCTACGTCATAATGACTGTCTACAGTTTGCGCATGCGTCCGGAAATAAGAAAAGCTTACTTCCAACTTTTTTCAAAATCACAACTTCTAGAAGGTTTACATGATTTCTTAAAAAACACGAGTTTTTAGAAAATGTGGTTTATTTCATAAATGGAATCAACAAAGTATGCACATTCTACGTGATAATGACTTTCTATAGTTTGCGCATTCGTCCGGAAATAAGAAAAGCTTACTTCTACCATTTTTTAAAATCACAGTTTCTAGAAGGTTTACATGATTTCTTAAAAAACACGATTTTTTAGAAAATGTGTGTTATTTCTTAAATGGAATCAACAAAGTATGCACATTCTAAGTCATAACGACTTTCTATAGTTTACGCATTTGTCCGGAAAAAAGAAAAGCTTATTTCCCCCGTTTTTTAAAATCACAGCTTCTAGAAGGTTTACATGATTTCATAAAAAACATGAGTTTTTAGAAAATGTGTTTTATTTCATAAATGGAATCTACAAAGTATGCACATTCTACGTCATAACGACTTTCTATAGTTTGCGCATGCGTCCGGAAATAAGAAAAGCTTACTTCCACCGTTTTTTGAAATCACAGCTTCTAGAAGGTTTACATGATTTCGTAAAAAACACGAGTTTGTAGAAAATGTGTTTTATTTCATAAATGGAACTAACAAAGTATGCACATTCTATATCATAATGACTTTCTATAGTTTGCGCATGCGTCCGGAAATAAGAAAAGCTTATTTAGAACTTTTTTCAAAATCACAGCTTCTAGAAGGTTTACATGATTTCTTAAAAAACATGAGTTTTTAGAAAATGTGTTTTATTTCATAAATGGAATCAACAAAGTATGCACATTCTACGTCATAACGAATTTCTATAGTTTGCGCATTCGTCCGGAAATAAGAAAAGCTTACTTCTACCATTTTTTAAAATCACAGCTTCTAGAAGGTTTACATGATTTCTTAAAAAACACGAGTTTTTAGAAAATGTGTTTTATTTCTTAAAAGGAATCAACAAAGTATGCACATTCTACGTCATAACGACTTTCTATAGTTTACGCATTCGTCCGGAAATAAGAAAAGCTTATTTCCACCGTTTTTTAAAATCACAGCTTCTAGAAGGTTTACATGATTTCGTAAAAAACACGAGTTTTTGGAAAATGTGTTTTATTTCATAAATGGAATCAAAAAACTACGCACATTCTACGTCATAACGACTTTCTATAGTTTGCGCATGCGTTTGGAAATAAAAAACCTTACTTGTCCCGTTTTTTAAAATCACGGCTTCTAGAAGGTTTACATGATTTTTTAAAAAACACGAGTTTTTAGAAAATTTGTTTTATTTCATAAATGGAAGCTACAAAGTATGCACATTCTACATCATAACGAATTTCTATAGTTTGCGCATGCGTCCGGAAATAAGAAAAGCTTACTTCCACCGTTTTTTGAAATCACGGCTTCTAGAAGGTTTACATAATTTTGTAAAAAACACGAGTTTGTAGAAAATGTGTTTTATTTCATAAATGGAATCAACAAAGTATGCACATTCTACGTCATAATGACTTTCTATAGTTTGCGCATGCATCCAGAAATAAGAAAAGCTTACTTCCAACGTTTTTCAAAATCACAGCTTCTAGAAGGTTTACATGATTTCTTAAAAAACACGAGTTTTTGGAAAAATGTGTTTTATTTCATAAATGGAATCAACAAAGTATGCACATTCTACATCATAACGACTTTCTATAGTTTGCGCATTCGTCCGGAAATAAGAAAAGCTTACTTCCACCGTTTTTTAAAATCACAGCTTCTAGAAGGTTTACATGATTTCTTAAAAAACATGAGTTTTTAGAAATTGTGTTTTATTTTATAAATGGAATCAACAGAGTATGCACATTCTACGTCATAACGACTTTCTATAGTTTGCGCATTCGTCCGGAAATAAGAAAAGCTTACTTCCACCGTTTTTTAAAATCACAGCTTCTAGAAGGTTTACATGATTTCTTAAAAAACACAAGTTTTTAGAAAATGTGTTTTATTTCATAAATGGAATCAACAAAGTATGCACATTCTACGACATAACGACTTTCTATAGTTTGCGCATGCGTTTGGAAATAAGAAAAGCTTACTTCCCCCGATTTTTAAAATTATAGCTTCTAGAAGGTTTACATTATTTGTTAAAAAACACGAGTATTTAGAAAATGTGTTTTATTTCATAAATGGAATCAACAAAGTATGCACATTCTACATCATAACGACTTTCTATAGTTTGCGCATGCATCCAGAAATAAGAAAAGCTTACTTCCACCGATTTTTAAAATCACAGCTTCTAGAAGGTTTACATGATTTCTTAAAAAACATGAGTTTTTAGAAATTGTGTTTTATTTTATAAATGGAATCTACAAAGTATGCACATTCTACGTCATAACAACTGTCTATAGTTTGCGCATGCGTCCGGAAATAAGAAAAGCTTACTTCCAACTTTTTTTGAAATCACAACTTCTAGAAGGTTTACATGATTTCTTAAAAAACATGAGTTTTTAGAAAATGTGTTTTATTTCATAAATGGAATCAACAAAGTATGCACATTCTACGTGATAACGACTTTCTATATTTTGCGCATTCGTCCGGAAATAAGAAAAGCTTACTTCTACCATTTTTTAAAATCACAGCTTCTAGAAGGTTTACATGATTTCTTAAAAAACACGAGTTTTTAGAAAATGTGTTTTATTTCTTAAATGGAATCAACAAAGTATGCACATTCTACGTCATAACGACTTTCTATAGTTTATGCATTCGTCCGGAAATAAGAAAAGCTTATTTCCACCGTTTTTTAAAATCACAGCTTCTAGAAGGTTTACATGATTTCGTAAAAAACACGAGTTTTTAGAAAATGTGTTTTATTTCATAAATGGAATCAACAAAGTATGCACATTCTACGTCATAATGACTTTCTATAGTTTGCGCATGCGTTTGGAAATAAGAAAAGCTTACTTCCCCTGTTTTTTAAAATCACAGCTTCTAGAAGGTTTACATGGTTTCTTAAAAAACACGAGTTTTTAGAAAATGTGTTTTATTTCATAAATGGAATCAACAATGTATGCACATTCTACGTCATAACGAATTTCTATAGTTTGCACATGCGTTTGGAAATAAGAAAAGCTTACTTCCCCCGTTTTTTAAAATTACAGCTTCTAGAAGGTTTACATGATTTGTTAAAAAACACGAGTTTTTAGAAAATGTGTTTTATTTCATAAATGGAATCAACAAAGTATGCAGATTCTACGTCATAACGACTTTCTATAGTTTGCGCATGCGTCCGTAAATAAGAAAAGCTTACTTCCACCATTTTTTAAAATCACAGCTTCTAGAAGGTTTAAATGATTTCGTAAAAAACACGAGTTTTTAGAAAATGTGTTTTATTTCATAAATGGAATCTACAAAGTATGCACCTTCTACGTCATAACGACTTTCTATAGTTTGCACATGCGTCCGGAAATAAGAAAAGCTTACCTCCCCCATTTTTTAAAATCACATATTCTAGAAGTTTTGCATGATTTCTTAAAAAACACGAGTTTTTTGAAAATGTGTTTTATTTCACAAATGGAATCAACAAAGTATGCACATTCTACGTCATAACGACTTCCTATAGTTTGTGCATGCGTACGGAAATAAGAAAAGCTTAATTCCAACATTTTTTAAAATCACAGCTTCTAGAAGGTTTAAATGATTTCGTAAAAAACACGACTTTTTAGAAAATGTGTTTTATTTCATAAATGGAATCTACAAAGTATGCACCTTCTACGTCATAACGACTTTCTATAGTTTGCGCATGCGTCCGGAAATAAGAAAAGCTTACTTCCCCCGTTTTTTAAAATCACAGCTTCTAGAAGGCTTACATAATTTCTTAAAAAACACGAGTTTTTAGAAAATGTGTTTTATTTCATAAATGGAATCTACAAAGTATGACATTCTATGTCATAACGACTTTCTATAGTTTGCACATGTGTCTGGAAATAAGAAAAGCTTACTTCCCCCGTTTTTTAAAATCATAGCTTCTAGAAGGTTTACATGATTTCGTAAAAAACACGAGTTTGTAGAAAATGTGTTTTATTTCATAAATGGAATCAACAAAGTATGCACATTCTACGTCATAATGACTGTCTACAGTTTGCGCATGCATCTGGAAATAAGAAAAGCTTACTTCCAACTTTTTTCAAAATCACAACTTCTAGAAGGTTTACATGATTTCTTAAAAAACACGAGTTTTTAGAAAATGTGTTTTATTTCATAAATGGAATCAACAAAGTATGCACATTCTACGTGATAACGACTTTCTATAGTTTGCGCATTCGTCCGGAAATAAGAAAAGCTTACTTCTACCATTTTTTAAAATCACAGCTTCTAGAAGGTTTACATGATTTCTTAAAAAACACGAGTTTTTAGAAAATGTGTGTTATTTCTTAAATGGAATCAACAAAGTATGCACATTCTAAGTCATAACGACTTTCTATAGTTTACGCATTTGTCCGGAAATAAGAAAAGCTTATTTCCCCCGTTTTTTAAAATCACAGCTTCTAGAAGGTTTACATGATTTCATAAAAAACATGAGTTTTTAGAAAATGTGTTTTATTTCATAAATGGAATCTACAAAGTATGCAGATTCTACGTCATAACGACTTTCTATAGTTTGCGCATGCGTTCGGAAATAAGAAAAGCTTACTTCCACCGTTTTTTAAAATCATAGCTTCTAGAAGGTTTACATGATTTCGTAAAAAACATGAGTTTTTAGAAAATGTGTTTTATTTCATAAATGGAATCTACAAAGTATGCACATTCTACGTCATAACGAATTTCTACAGTTTGCGCATGCGTCCGGAAATAAGAAAAGCTTACTTCCCCCATTTTTTAAAATCACAGCTTCTATAAGGTTTACACGATTTCGTAAAAAACATGAGCTTTTAGAAAATGTGTTTTATTTCATAAATGGAATCTACAAAGTATGCACATTCTACGTCATAATGACTTTCTATAGTTTGCGCATGCGTCCGGAAATAAGAAAAGCTTACTTCCACCATTTTTTAAAATCACAGCTTCTAGAAGGTTTACATGATTTCGTAAAAAACACGAGTTTTTAGAAAATGTGTTTTATTTCATAAATGGAATCTACAAAGTATGCACCTTCTACGTCATAACGACTTTCTATAGTTTGCGCATGCGTCCGGAAATAAGAAAAGCTTACTTCCCCCGTTTTTTAAAATCACAGCTTCTAGAAGGTTTACATAATTTCTTAAAAAACACGAGTTTTTAGAAAATTTGTTTTATTTCATAAATGGAATCAACAAAGTATGCAGATTCTACGTCATAACGACTTTCTATAGTTTGCGCATGCGTTCGGAAATAAGAAAAGCTTACTTCCACCGTTTTTTAAAATCATAGCTTCTAGAAGGTTTACATGATTTCGTAAAAAACATGAGTTTTTAGAAAATGTGTTTTATTTCATAGATGGAATCTACAAAGTATGCACATTCTACGTCATAACGACTTTCTACAGTTTGCGCATGCGTCCGGAAATAAGAAAAGCTTACTTCCCCCGTTTTTTAAAATCACAGTTTCTAGAAGGTTTACATGATTTCTTAAAAAACACGAGTTTTTAGAAAATGTGTTTTATTTCATAAATGGAATCTACAAAGTATGACATTCTACGTCATAACGACTTTCTATAGTTTGCGCATGTGTCTGGAAATAAGAAAAGCTTACTTCCCCCGTTTTTTAAAATCACAGCTTCTAGAAGGTTTACATAATTTCTTAAAAAACACGAGTTTTTAGAAAATGTGTTTTATTTCATAAGTGGAATCTACGAAGTATGACATTCTACGTCATAACGACTTTCTATAGTTTGCGCATGCGTCCGGAAATAAGAAAAGCTTACTTCCCCCGTTTTTTAAAATCACAGCTTCTAGAAGGTTTACACGATTTCGTAAAAAACACGAGTTTTTAGAAAATGTGTTTTATTTTATAAATGGAATCAACAAAGTACGCACATTCTACGTGATAAAGACTTTCTATAGTTTGCGCTTGCGTTTGGAAATAAGAAAAGCTTACTTCCCCCGTTTTTTAAAATTACAGCTTCTAGAAGGTTTACATGATTTGTTAAAAAACACGAGTTTTTAGAAAATGTGTTTTATTTCATAAATGGAATCAACAAAGTATGTAGATTCTACGTCATAACGACTTTCTATAGTTTGCGCATGCGTCGGGAAATAAGAAAAGCTTACTTCCACCGTTTTTTAAAATCATAGCTTCTAGAAGGTTTACATGATTTCGTAAAAAACAAGAGTTTTTAGAAAATGTGTTTTATTTCATAAATGGAATCTACAAAGTATGACATTCTACGTCATAACGACTTTCGATAGTTTGCGCATGCGTCCAGAAATAAGAAAAGCTTACTTCCCCCGTTTTTTAAAATCACAGCTTCTATAAGGTTTACATAATTTCTTAAAAAACACGAGTTTTTAGAAAATGTGTTTTATTTCATAAGTGGAATCTACGAAGTATGACATTCTACGTCATAACGACTTTCTATAGTTTGCGCATGCGTCCGGAAATAAGAAAAGCTTACTTCCCCCGTTTTTTAAAATCACAGCTTCTAGAAGGTTTACACGATTTCGTAAAAAACACGAGTTTTTAGAAAATGTGTTTTATTTTATAAATGGAATCAACAAAGTACGCACATTCTACGTGATAAAGACTTTCTATAGTTTGCGCTTGCGTTTGGAAATAAGAAAAGCTTACGTCCCCCGTTTTTTAAAATTACAGCTTCTAGAAGGTTTACATGATTTGTTAAAAAACACGAGTTTTTAGAAAATGTGTTTTATTTCATAAATGGAATCAACAAAGTATGTAGATTGTACGTCATAACGACTTTCTATAGTTTGCGCATGCGTCGGGAAATAAGAAAAGCTTACTTCCACCGTTTTTTAAAATCATAGCTTCTAGAAGGTTTACATGATTTCGTAAAAAACAAGAGTTTTTAGAAAATGTGTTTTATTTCATAAATGGAATCTACAAAGTATTCACATTCTACGTCATAATGACTTTCTATAGTTTGCGAATGCGTCCGGAAATAAGAAAAGCTTACTTCCCCCGTTTTTTAAAATCACAGCTTCTAGAAGGTTTACATGATTTCTTAAAAAAAATGAGTTTTTAGAAAATGTGTTTTATTTCATAAATGGAATCAACAAACTATGCAGATTCTATGTCATAACGGCTTTCTATAGTTTGCGCATTCGTCCAGAAATCAGAAAAGCCTACTTCCACTGTTTTTTAAAATCACAGCTTCTAGAAGGTTTACATGATTTCTTAAAAAACACGAGTTTTTAGAAAATGTGTTTTATTTCATAAATGGAATCAACAAAGTATACAGATTCTACGTCATAACGACTTTCTATTGTTTGCGCATGCGTTTGGAAATAGGAAAACCTTACTGCCCCCCGTTTTTTAAAATCACATCTTCTAGAAGGTTTACATGATTTCTTAAAAAACACGAGTTTTTAGAAAATGTGTTTTATTTCATAAATGGAATCAACAAAGTATGCATATTCTACGTCATAACGACTTTCTATAGTTTGTGCATGCGTCCGGAAATAAGAAAAGCTTACTTCCACCGTTTTTTAAAATCATAGCTTCTAGAAGGTTTACATGATTTCGTAAAAAACATGAGTTTTTAGAAAATGTGTTTTATTTCATAAATGGAATCTACAAAGTATGCACATTCTACGTCATAACGACTTTCTATAGTTTGCGCATGCGTCCGGAAATAAGAAAATCTTACCTCCATTTTTTTAAATCACAGCTTCTAGAAGGTTTACATGATTTCGTAAAAAACACGAGTTTTTAGAAAATGTGTTTTATTTCATAAATGGAATCTACAAAGCATGCACATTCTACGTCATAATGACTTTCTATAGTTTGCGCATGCGTCCGGAAATAAGAAAAGCTTACTTCCACCGTTTTTTTAAATCACAACTTCTAGAAGGTTTAAATGATTTCGTAAAAAACACGAGTTTTAGGAAAATGTGTTTTATTTCATCAATGGAATCTACAAAGTATGCACCTTCTACGTCATAATGACTTTCTATAGTTTGCGCATGCATCTGGAAATAAGAAAAGCTTCTAGAAGGTTTACATGATTTCTTAAAAAACACGAGTTTTTAGAAAATGTATTTTATTTCAGAAATGGAATGAACAAAGTATGCACATTCTACGTCATAACGACTTTCTATAATTTGCGCATGCGTTTGGAAAAAAGAAAATCTTACTTCCCCCGTTTTTAAAAATCACAGCTTCTAGAAGGTTTACATGATTTCGTAAAAAACACGAGTTTTTAGAAAATGTGTTTTATTTCATAAATGGAAACGACAAAGTATGCACATTATACGTCATAACGACTTTCTATAGTTTGCACATTCGCCTGGAAATAAGAAAAGCTTACTTCCACCGTATTTTAAAATCACAGCTTCTAGAAGGTTTACATGATTTCGTAAAAAACACGAGTTTTTAGAAAATGTGTTTTATTTAATAAATGGAATCTACAAAGTATGCACATTCTACGTCATAACGACTTTCTATAGTTTGCGCATGCGTCCGGAAATAAGAAAAGCTTACTTCCCCCGTTTTTCAAAATCACAGCTTCTAGAAGGTTTACATGATTTCTTAAAAAACATGAGTTTTTAGAAAATGTATTTTATTTCATCAATGGAAACAAAAAAGTATGCACATTCTACGTCATAACGACTTTCTATAGTTTGCGCATGAGTCCGGAAATAAGAAAAGCTTACTTCCACCGTTTTTTAAAATCACAGCTTCTAGAAGGTTTACATGATTTCTTAAAAAACACGAGTTTTTAGAAAATGTGTTTTATTTCATAAATTGAATCAACAAAGTATGCACATTCTGCGTCATAACGACTTTCTACAGTTTGCGCATGCGTTTGGAAATCAGAAAAGCTTACTTCCCCCCGTTTTTCAAAATCACAGCTTCTAGAAGGTTTACATGATTTCTTAAAAAACATGAGTTTTTAGAAAATGTGCTTTATTTCATAAATGGAATCAACAAAGTATGCACATTCTACGTCATAACGACTTTCTATAGTTTGCGCATGCGTCCGGAAATAAGAAAAGCTTACTTCTACCGTTTTTTAAAATCACAGCTTCTAGAAGGTTTACATGATTTCTTAAAAAACACGAGTTTTTAGAAAATGTGTTTTATTTCATAAATGGAATCAACAAAGTATGCACATTCTACGTCATAACGACTTTCTATAGTTTGCGCATGCGTTTGGAAATAAGAAAAGCTTACTTCCCCCGTTTTTTAAAATCACAGCTTCTAGAAGCTTTACATGATTTGTTAAAAAACACGAGTTTTTAGAAAATTGTTTTTATTTCATTAATGGAATCTACAAAGTATGCACATTCTACGTCATAATGACTTTCTATAGTTTGCGCATTCGTCCGGAAATAAGAAAAGCTTACTTCCACCATTTTTTAAAATCACATCTTCTAGAAGGTTTGCATGATTTCCTAAAAAACACGAGTTTTTAGAAAATGTGTTTTATTTCATAAATGGAATCAACAAAGTATGCACATTCTACGTCATAACGACTTTCTATAGTTTGCGCATGCGTTTGGAAATAAGAAAAGCTTACTTCCACCATTTTTTAAAATCACAGCTTCTAGAAGGTTTACATGATTTCCTAAAAAACACGAGTTTTTAGAAAATGTGTTTTATTTCATAAATTGAATCAACAAAGTATGCACATTCTATGTCATAATGACTTTCTACAGTTTTCGCATTCGTCCGGAAATAAGAAAAGCTTACTTCCCCCGTTTTTTAAAATCAAAGCTTCTAGAAGGTTTACATGATTTCTTAAAAAAACACGAGTTTTTAGAAAATGTGTTTTATTTCATAAATGGAATCAAAAAAGTATGCACATTCTACGTCATAACGACTTTCTATAGTTTGCGCATTGCGTTTGGAAATAAGAAAAGCTTACTTCCCCTATTTTTTAAAATCACAGCTTCTAGAAGGTTTACATGATTTCTTAAAAACATGAGTTTTTAGAAAAAGTATTTTATTTCATCAATGGAAACAAGAAAGTATGCACATTCTACGTCATAACGACTTTCTATAGTTTGCGCATGCGTCCGGAAATAAGAAAAGCTTACTTCCAACCGTTTTTTAAAATCACGGCTTCTAGAAGGTTTACATGATTTCCTAAAAAACACGAGTTTTTAGAAAATGTGTTTTATTTCATAAATTGAATCAACAAAGTATGCACATTCTATGTCATAACGACTTTCTATAGTTTGCGCATTCGTCCGGAAATAAGAAAAGCTTACTTCCCCCGTTTTTTAAAATCAAAGCTTCTAGAAGGTTTACATTATTTCTTAAAAACACCGAGTTTTTAGAAAATGTGTTTTATTTCAGAAATGGAATGAACAAAGTATGCACATTCTACGTCATAACGACTTTCTATAATTTGCGCATGCGTTTGGAAAAAAGAAAATCTTACTTCCCCCCGTTTTTAAAAATCACAGCTTCTAGAAGGTTTACATGATTTCTTAAAAAACATGAGTTTTTAGAAAATGTGTTTTATTTCATAAATGGAATCAACAAAGTATGCACATTCTACGTCATAACGACTTTCTATAGTTTGCGCATCGCGTCCGGAAATAAGAAAAGCTTACTTCCACCGTTTTTTAAAATCACAGCTTCTAGAAGGTTTACATGATTTCTTAAAAAACAAGAGTTTTTAGAAAAGTGTTTTATTTCATAAATGGAATCGACAAAGTATGCACATTCTACGTCATAACGACTTTCTATAGTTTGCACATTCGTCAGGAAATAAGAAAAGCTTACTTCCACCGTATTTTAAAATCACAGCTTCTAGAAGGTTTACATGATTTCGTAAAAAAAAACGAGTTTTTAGAAAATGTGTTTTATTTAATAAATGGAATCTACAAAGTATGCACATTCTACGTCATAACGACTTTCTATAGTTTGCGCATGCGTCCGGAAATAAGAAAAGCTTACTTCCCCCATTTTTTTAAAATGACAGCTTCTAAAAGGTTTACATGATTTCTTAAAAAACACGAGTTTTTAGAAAATGTGTTTTATTTCATAAATGGAATCAACAAAGTATGCACATTCTACGTCATAACGACTTTCTATAGTTTGCGCATGCGTTTGGAAATAAGAAAAGCTTACTTCCACCGTTTTTTAAAATCACAGCTTCTAGAAGGTTTACATGATTTGTTAAAAAAACACGAGTTTTTAGAAAATGTGTTTTATTTCATATATGGAATCTACAAAGTATGCACATTCTACGTCATAACGACTTTCTATAGTTTGCGCATTGCGTTTGGAAATAAGAAAAGCTTACTTCCCCCGTTTTTTAAAATCAAAGCTTCTAAAAAGGTTTACATGATTTCTTAAAAAACACGAGTTTTTAGAAAATGTGTTTTATTTCATAAATGGAATCAATAAAGTATGCACATTCTACGTCATAACGACTTTCTATAGTTTGCGCATGCGTTTGGAAATAAGAAAAGCTTACTTCCCCCTATTTTTTAAAATCACAGCTTCTAGAAGGTTTACATGATTTCCTAAAAACATGAGTTTTTAGAAAATGTATTTTATTTCATCAATGGAAACAACAAAGTATGCACATTCTACGTCATAACAACTTTTTATAGTTTGCGCATGCGTCCCGGAAATAAGAAAAGCTTACTTCCACCGTTTTTTAAAATCACAGCTTCTAGAAGGTTTACATGATTTCCTAAAAAACATGAGTTTTTGGAAAATGTGTTTTATTTCATAAATGGAATCTACAAAGTATGCACATTCTACGTCATAACGACTTTCTATAATTTGCGCATGCGTTTGGAAAAAAGAAAATCTTACTTCCCCCGTTTTTAAAAATCACAGCTTCTAGAAGGTTTACATGATTTCTTAAAAAACACGAGTTTTTAGAAAATGTGTTTTATTTCATAATTGGAATCAACAAAGTATGCACATTCTACATCATAACGACTTTCTATAGTTTGCGCATGCGTCCGGAAATAAGAAACGATTACTTCCACCGTTTTTTAAAATAACAGCTTCTAGAAGGTTTACATGATTTCGTAAAAAACATGAGTTTTTAGAAAATGTGTTTTATTTCATAAATGGAATCGACAAAGTATGCACATTATACGTCATAACGACTTTCTATAGTTTGCTCATTCGCCCGGAAATAAGAAACGCTTACTTCCACCATATTTTAAAATCACAGCTTCAAGAAGGTTTACATGATTTCGTAAAAAACATGAGTTTTTAGAAAATGTGTTTTATTTAATAAATGGAATCTACAAAGTATGCACATTCTACGTCATAACGACTTTCTATAGTTTGCACATGCGTCCGGAAATAAGAAAAGCTTACTTCCCCCGTTTTTTAAAATCACAGCTTCTAGATGGTTTACATGATTTCTTAAAAAACACGAGTTTTAGAAAATGTGTTTTATTTCATAAATGGAATCAAAAAAGTATGCACATTCTACGTCATAACGACTTTCTATAGTTTGCGCATTCGTCCGGAAATAAGAAAAGCTTACTTCCCCCGTTTTTTAAAATCAAAGCTTCTAGAAGGTTTACATGATTCTTAAAAAACACGAGTTTTTAGAAAATGTGTTTTATTTCAGAAATGGAATGAACAAAGTATGCACATTCTACGTCATAACGACTTTCTATAATTTGCGCATGCGTTTGGAAAAAAGAAAATCTTACTTCCCCCGTTTTTAAAAATCACAACTTCTAGAAGGTTTACATGATTTCTTAAAAAACATGAGTTTTTAGAAAATGTGTTTTATTTCATAAACGGAATCAACAAAGTATGCACATTCTACGTCATAACGACTTTCTATAGTTTGCGCATGCGTCCGGAAATAAGAAAAGCTTACTTCCACCGTTTTTTAAAATCGCAGCTTCTAGAAGGTTTACATGATTTCTTAAAAAACACGAGTTTTTAGAAAATGTGTTTTATTTCATAAATGGAATCGAAAAAGTATGCACATTCTACGTCATAACGACTTTCTATAGTTTGCACATTCGTCCGGAAATAAGAAAAGCTTATTCCACCATATTTTAATATCACAGCTTCTAGAAGGTTTACATGATTTCGTAAAAAACACGAGTTTTTAGAAAATGTGTTTTATTTAATAAATGGAATCTACAAAGTATGCACATTCTACGTCATAACGACTTTCTATAGTTTGCGCATGCGTCCGAAATAAGAAAAGCTTACTTCCCCCATTTTGTAAAATGACAGCTTCTAAAAGGTTTACATGATTTCTTAAAAAACACGAGTTTTTAGAAAAATGTGTTTTATTTCATAAATGGAATCAACAAAGTATGCACATTCTACGTCATAACGACTTTCTATAGTTTGCGCATGCGTTTGGAAATAAGAAAAGCTTACTTCCACACCATTTTTAAAATCACAGCTTCTAGAAGGTTTACATGATTTGTTAAAAAACACGAGTTTTTAGAAAATGTGTTTTATTTCATATATGGAATCTACAAAGTATGCACATTCTACGTCATAATGACTTTCTATATTTTGCGCATTCATCCGGAAATAAGAAAAGCTTAATTCCAACATTTTTTAAAATCACAGCTTCTAGAAGGTTTACATGATTTCCTAAAAAACACGAGTTTTTAGAAAATGTGTTTTATTTCATAAATGGAATCAACAAAGTATGCACATTCTACGTCATAACGACTTTCTATAGTTTGCGCATGCGTTTGGAAATAAGAAAAGCTTACTTCCCCCCGTTATTTAAAATCACAGCTTCTAGAAGGTTTACATGATTTCTTAAAAAACACGAGTTTTTAGAAAATGTGTTTTATTTCATAAATGGAATCAAAAAAGTATGCACATTGTACGTCATAACGACTTTCTATAGTTTGCGCATGCGTTTGGAAATAAGAAAAGCTTACTTCCCCTATTTTTTAAAATCACAGCTTCTAGAAGGTTTACATGATTTCTTAAAAACATGAGTTTTTAGAAAATGTATTTTATTTCATCAATGGAAACAACAAAGTATGCACATTCTACGTCATAACGACTTTCTATAGTTTGCGCATGCGTCCGGAAATAAGAAAAGCTTACTTCCACCGTTTTTTAAAATCACGGCTTCTAGAAGGTTTACATGATTTCCTAAAAAACACGAGTTTTTAGAAAATGTGTTTTATTTCATAAATTGAATCAACAAAGTATGCACATTCTATGTCATAACGACTTTCTATAGTTTGCGCATTCGTCCGGAAATAAGAAAAGCTTACTTCCACCGTATTTTAAAATCACAGCTTCTAGAAGGTTTACATGATTTCTTAAAAAACACGAGTTTTTAGAAAATGTGTTTTATTTCAGAAATGGAATGAACAAAGTATGCACATTCTACGTCATAACGACTTTCTATAATTTGCGCATGCGTTTGGAAAAAAGAAAATCTTACTTCCCCCGTTTTTAAAAATCACAACTTCTAGAAGGTTTACATGATTTCTTAAAAAACATGAGTTTTTAGAAAATGTGTTTTATTTCATAAATGGAATCAACAAAGTATGCACATTCTACGTCATAACGACTTTCTATAGTTTGCGCATGCGTCCGGAAATAAGAAAAGCTTACTTCCACCGTTTTTTAAAATCGCAGCTTCTAGAAGGTTTACATGATTTCTTAAAAAACACGAGTTTTTAGAAAATGTGTTTTATTTCATAAATGGAATCGACAAAGTATGCACATTCTACGTCATAATGACTTTCTATAGTTTGCACATTCGTCCGGAAATAAGAAAAGCTTACTTCCAGCGTATTTAAAAATCACAGCTTCCAAAAGGTTTACATGATTTCGTAAAAAACACGAGTTTTTAGAAAATGTGTTTTATTTAATAAATGGAATCTACAAAGTATGCACATTCTACGTCATAACGACTTTCTATAGTTTGCGCATGCGTCCGGAAATAAGAAAAGCTTACTTCCCTCGTTTTTTAAAATCACAGCGTCTAGAAGGTTTACATGATTTCTTAAAAAACATGAGTTTTCAGAAAATGTATTTTATTTCTTCAATGGAAACAACAAAGTATGCACATTCTACGTCATAACGACTTTCTATAGTTTGCGCATGTGTCCGGAAATAAGAAAAGCTTACTTCCACCGTTTTTACAATCACAGCTTCTAGAAGGTTTACATGATTTCTTAAAAAACACGAGTTTTTAGAAAATGTGTTTTATTTCATAAATTGAATCAACAAAGTATGCACATTCTACGTCATAACGATTTTCTATAGTTTGAGCATTCGTCCGGAAATAAGAAAAGCTTACTTCCACCGTTTTTTAAAATCACAGCTTCTAGAAGGTTTACATGATTTCTTAAAAAACAAGAATTTTTAGAAAATGTGCTTTATTTCATAAATGGAATCTACAAAGTATGCACATTCTACGTCATAAAGACTTTCTATAGTTTGTGCATGCGTCCGGAAATAAGAAAAGCTTACTTCCCCCGTTTTTTAAAATCAAAGTTAACAGAAGGTTTACATGATTTCTTAAAAAACATGAGTTTTTAGAAAATGTGTTTTATTTCATAAATGGAATCAGCAAAGTATGCACATTCTACGTCATAACGACTTTCTATAGTTTGCGCATGCATCCGGAAATAACAAAAGCTTACTTCCCCCGTTTTTTAAAATCACAGCTTCTAGAAGGTTTACATGATTTCGTAAAAAACACGAGTTTTTAGAAAATGTGTTTTATTTCATAAATGGAATCTACAAAGTATGCACATTCTACGTCATAACGACTTTCTATAGTTTGCGGATGCGTCCGGAAATAAGAAAAGCTTACTTCCACCGTTTTTTAAAATCACAGCTTCTAGAAGGTTTACATGATTTCGTAAAAAACACGAGTTTTTAGAAAATGTGTTTTATTTCATAAATGGAATCAAAAAAGTATGCACATTCTACGTCATAACGACTTTCTATAGTTTGCGCATTCGTCCGGAAATAAGAAAAGCTTACTTCCCCCGTTTTTTAAAATCAAAGCTTCTAGAAGGTTTACATGATTTCTTAAAAACCACGAGTTTTTAGAAAATGTGTTTTATTTCAGAAATGGAATGAACAAAGTATGCACATTCTACGTCATAACGACTTTCTATAATTTGCGCATGCGTTTGGAAAAAAGAAAATCTTACTTCCCCCGTTTTTAAAAATCACAACTTCTAGAAGGTTTACATGATTTCTTAAAAAACATGAGTTTTTAGAAAATGTGTTTTATTTCATAAACGGAATCAACAAAGTATGCACATTCTACGTCATAACGAATTTCTATAGTTTGCGCATGCGTTTGGAAATAAGAAAAGCTTACTTCCCCCGTTTTTTAAAATCACAGCTTCTAGAAGGTTTACATGATTTCCTAAAAAACACGAGTTTTTAGAAAATGTGTTTATTTCATAAATGGAATCAACAAAGTATGCACATTCTATGTCATAATGACTTTCTATAGTTTGCGCATGCGTTTGGAAATAAGAAAAGCTTACTTCCCCCGTTTTTTAAAATCACAGCTTCTAGAAGGTTTACGTGATTTCGTAAAAAACACGAGTTTTTAGAAAATGTGTTTTATTTCATAAATGGAATCTACAAAGTATGCAAATTCTACGTCATAACGACTTTATATAGTTTGCGCATGCGTCCGGAAATAAGAAAGGCTTAATTCCCCCATTTTTTAAAATCAAAGTTTCCAGAAGGTTTACATGATTTCTTAAAAAACACGAGTTTTTAGAAAATGTGTTTTATTTCATAAATGGAATCAGCAAAGTATGCACATTCTACGTCATAACGACTTTCTATAGTTTGCGCATGCGTTTGGAAATAAGAAAAGCTTACTTCCCCCGTTTTTTAAAATCACAGCTTTTAGAAGGTTTACATGATTTCTTAAAAAACACGAGTTTTTAGAATATGTGTTTTATTTCATAAATGGAATCAACAAAGTATGCACATTCTACGTCATAACGACTTTCTATAGTTTGCGCATTCGTCCGGAAATAAGAAAAGCTTACTTCCACCGTTGTTTAAAATCACAGCTTCTAGAAGGTTTACATGATTTCGTAAAAAACACGAGTTTTTAGAAAATGTGTTTTATTTCATAAATGGAATCAACAAAGTATGCACATTCTACGCCATAACGACTTTCTATAGTTTGCGCATTCGTCCGGAAATAAGAAAAGCTTACTTCCACCGTTTTTTAAAATCACAGCTTCTAGAAGGTTTACATGATTTCGTAAAAAACACGAGTTTTTAGAAAATGTGTTTTATTTCATAAATGGAATCTACAAAGTATGCAAATTCTACGTCATAACGACTTTCTATATTTTGCGCATGCGTCCGGTAATAAGAAAAGCTTACTTCCCCCGTTTTTTAAAATCACAGCTTCTAGAAGGTTTACATGATTTCTTAACAAACACGAGTTTTTAGAAAATGTGTTTTATTTCATAGATGGAATCAACAAAGTATGCACATTCTACTTCGTAACGACTTTCTATAGTTTGCGCATGCATTTGGAAATAAGAAAAGCTTACTTCCCCCGTTTTTTAAAATCACAGCTTCTAGAAGGTTTAGATGATTTGTTAAAAAACACGAGTTTTTAGAAAATGTGTTTTATTTCATAAATGGAATCAACAAAGTATGCACATTCTACGTCATAACGACTTTCTATAGTTTGCGCATGCGTCCGGAAATAAGAAAAGCTTACTTCCACCGTTTTTTTAAATCACGGCTTCTAGAAGGTTTACATGATTTTGTAAAAAACACGAGTTTTTAGAAAATGTGTTTTATTTCATAAATGGAATCTACAAAGTATGCACATTCTACGTCATAAGGAATTTCTATAGTTTGCGCATGCGTCCGGAAATAAGAAAAGCTTACTTCCACCGTTTTTTAAAATCACAGCTTCTAGAAGGTTTACATGATTTCGTAAAAAACACGAATTTTTAGAAAATGTGTTTTATTTCATAAATTGAATCTACAAAGTATGCACATTCTACATCATAACGACCTTCTATAGTTTGCACATGCGTCCGGAAATAAGAAAAGCTTACTTCCTCCGTTTTTTAAAATCACAGCTTCTGGAAGGTTTACATGATTTCTTAAAAAACATGAGTTTTTACAAAATATGTTTTATTTCATAAATGGAATCAACAAAGTATGCAGATTCTACGTCATAACGACTTTCTCTAGGTTGCGTATAAGCTTGGAAATAAGAAAAGCTTACTTCCCCCGTTTTTTAAAATCACAGCTTCTAAAAGGTTTACATGATTTCGAAAAAAACACGAGTTTTTTTAAAATGTGTTTTATTTCATAAATGGAATCAACAAAGTATGCACATTCTACGTCATAACGACTTTCTATAGTTTGCGCATTCGTCTGGAAATAAGAAAAGCTTACTTCCACCATTTTTTAAAATTACAGCTTCTAGAAGGTTTACATGATTTCGTAAAAAACACGAGTTTTTATAAAATGTGCTTTATTTCATAAATGGAATCTACAAAGTATGCACATTCTACTTCATAACGACTTTCTATAGTTTTCGCATGCGTCCGGAAATAAGAAAAGCTTACTTCCACCATTTTTCAAAATCACAGCTTCTAGAAGGTTTACATGATTTCCTAAAAAACACGAGTTTTTAGAAAATGTGTTTTATTTCATAAATGGAATCAACAAAGTATGCGCATTCTATGTCATAACGACTTTCTATAGTTTGCGCATGCGTTTGGAAATAAGAAAAGCTTACTTCCCCCCGTTTTTTAAAATCACAGCTTCTAGAAGGTTTACATGATTTCTTAAAAAACACGAGTTTTTAGAAAATGTGTTTTATTTCATAAATTGAATCAACAAAGTATGCACATTCTACGTCATAATGGCTTTCTATAGTTTGCGCATGCGTTTGGAAATAAGAAAAGCTTACTTCCCCCGTTTTTTAAAATCACAGCTTCTAGAAGGTTTACATCATTTCTTAAAAAACACGAGTTTTTAGAAAATGTGTTTTATTTCATAAATTGAATCAACAAAGTATGCACATTCTGCGTCATAACGACTTTCTATAGTTTGCGCATTCGTCCGGAAATAAGAAAAGCTTACTTCCACCATTTTTTAAAATATAGCTTCTAGAAGGTTTACATGATTTCTTAAAAAACACGAGTTTTTAGAAAATGTGCTTTATTTCATAAATGGAATCAACAAAGTATGCACATTCTACGTCATAACGACTTTCTATAGTTTGCGCATGCGTCCGGAAATAAGAAAAGCTTACTTCCACCGTTTTTTAAAATCACAGCTTCTAGAAGGTTTACATGATTTCTTAAAAAACACGAGTTTTTAGAAAATGTGTTTTATTTCATAAATTGAATCAACAAAGTATGCACATTCTGCGTCATAACGATTTTCTATAGTTTGAGCATTCGTCCGGAAATAAGAAAAGCTTACTTCCACCGTTTTTTAAAATCACAGCTTCTAGAAGGTTTACATGATTTCGTAAAAAACAAGAATTTTTAGAAAATGTGCTTTATTTCATCAATGGAATCTACAAAGTATGCACATTCTACGTCATAACGACTTTCTATAGTTTGTGCATGCGTCCGGAAATAAGAAAAGCTTACTTCCCCCCGTTTTTTAAAATCAAAGTTAACAGAAGGTTTACATGATTTCTTAAAAAACATGAGTTTTTAGAAAATGTGTTTTATTTCATAAATGGAATCAGCAAAGTATGCACATTCTACGTCATAACGACTTTCTATAGTTTGCGCATGCATCCGGAAATAACAAAAGCTTACTTCCCCCGTTTTTTAAAATCACAGCTTCTAGAAGGTTTACATGATTTCGTAAAAAACACGAGTTTTTAGAAAATGTGTTTTATTTCATAAATGGAATCTACAAAGTATGCACATTCTACGTCATAACGACTTTCTATAGTTTGCGCATGCGTCCGGAAATAAGAAAAGCTTACTTCCACCGTTTTTTAAAATCACAGCTTCTAGAAGGTTTACATGATTTCGTAAAAAACACGAGTTTTTAGAAAATGTGTTTTATTTCATAAATGGAATCAAAAAAGTATGCACATTCTACGTCATAACGACTTTCTATAGTTTGCGCATTCGTCCGGAAATAAGAAAAGCTTACTTCCCCCGTTTTTTAAAATCAAAGCTTCTAGAAGGTTTACATGATTTCTTAAAAAACACGAGTTTTTAGAAAATGTGTTTTATTTCAGAGATGGAATGAACAAAGTATGCACATTCTACGTCATAACGACTTTCTATAATTTGCGCATGCGTTTGGAAAAAAGAAAATCTTACTTCCCCCGTTTTTAAAAATCACAACTTCTAGAAGGTTTACATGATTTCTTAAAAAACATGAGTTTTTAGAAAATGTGTTTTATTTCATAAACGGAATCAACAAAGTATGCACATTCTACGTCATAACGAATTTCTATAGTTTGCGCATGCGTTTGGAAATAAGAAAAGCTTACTTCCCCCGTTTTTTAAAATCACAGCTTCTAGAAGGTTTACATGATTTCTTAAAAAACACGAGTTTTTAGAAAATGTGCTTTATTTCATAAATGGAATCAACAAAGTATGCACATTCTACATCATAACGACTTTCTATAGTTTGCGCATGCGTCCGGAAATAAGAAAAGCTTACTTCCACAGTTTTTTAAAATCACAGCTTCTAGAAGGTTTACATGATTTCTTAAAAAACACGAGTTTTTAGAAAATGTGTTTTATTTCATAAATTGAATCAACAAAGTATGCACATTCTGCGTCATAACGACTTTCTATAGTTTGCGCATTCGTCCGGAAATAAGAAAAGCTTACTTCCACCATTTTTTAAAATATAGCTTCTAGAAGGTTTACATGATTTCTTAAAAAACACGAGTTTTTAGAAAATGTGCTTTATTTCATAAATGGAATCAACAAAGTATGCACATTCTACGTCATAACGACTTTCTATAGTTTGCGCATGCGTCCGGAAATAAGAAAAGCTTACTTCCACCGTTTTTTAAAATCACAGCTTCTAGAAGGTTTACATGATTTCTTAAAAAACACGAGTTTTTAGAAAATGTGTTTTATTTCATAAATGGAATCAACAAAGTATGCACATTCTACGTCATAACGACTTTCTATAGTTTGCGCATGCGTCCGAAAATAAGAAAAGCTTACTTCCACCGTTTTTTAAAATCACAGCTTCTAGAAGGTTTACATGATTTCTTAAAAAACACGAGTTTTTAGAAAATGTGTTTTATTTCATAAATGGAATCGACAAAGTATGCACATTCTACGTCATAACGACTTTCTATAGTTTGCACATTCGTCCGGAAACAAGAAAAGCTTACTTCCACCGCATTTTAAAATCACAGCTTCTAGAAGGTTTACATGATTTCGTAAAAAACACGAGTTTTTAGAAAATGTGTTTTATTTAATAAATGGAATCTACAAAGTATGCACATTCTACGTCATAACGACTTTCTATAGTTTGCGCATGCATCCGGAAATAAGAAAAGCTTACTTCCCCCATTTTTTAAAATCAGAGCTTCTAAAAGGTTTACATGATTTCTTAAAAAAGACGAGTTTTTAGAAAATTTGTATTATTTCATAAATGGAATCAACAAAGTATGCACATTCTACGTCATAACGAATTTCTATAGTTTGCGCATGCGTTTGGAAATAAGAAAAGCTTACTTCCACCGTTTTTTAAAATCACAGCTTCTAGAAGGTTTACATGATTTCTTAAAAAACACGAGTTTTTAGAAAATGTGTTTTATTTCATAAATGGAATCACAAAAGTATGCACATTCTACGACATAACGACTTTCTATAGTTTGCACATGCGTTTGGAAATAAGAAAAGGTTACTTCCCCTATTTTTTAAAATCACAGCTTCTAGAAGGTTTACATGATTTCTTAAAAACATGAGTTTTTAGTAAATGTATTTTATTTCATCGATGGAAACAACAAAGTATGCACATTCTACGTCATAACGACTTTCTATAGTTTGCGCATGCGTCCGGAAATAAGAAAAGCTTACTTCCACCGTTTTTTAAAATCACGGCTTCTAGAAGGTTTACATGATTTCCTAAAAAACACGAGTTTTTAGAAAATGTGTTTTATTTCATAAATGGAATCAACAAAATATGCAAATTCTAGATCATAACGACTTTCTATAGTTTGCACATGCGTCCGGAAATAAGAAACGCTTACTTCCACCGTTTTTTAAAATCACAGCTTCTAGAAGGTTTACATGATTTCGTAAAAAACACGAGTTTTTAGAAAATGTGTTTTATTTCATAAATGGAATCGACAAAGTATGCACATTATACGTCATAACGACTTTCTATAGTTTGCACATTCGCCCGGAAATAAGAAAAGCTTACTTCCACTGTATTTTAAAATCACAGCTTCTAGAAGGTTTACATGATTTCGTAAAAAACACGAGTTTTTAGAAAATGTGTTTTATTTAATAAATGGAATCTACAAAGTATGCACATTCTACCTCATAACGACATTCTATAGTTTGCGCATGCGTCCGGAAATAAGAAAAGCTTACTTCCCCCCATTTTTTAAAATCACAGCTTCTAGAAGGTTTACATGATTTCTTAAAAAACACGAGTTTTTAGAAAATGTGTTTTATTTCATAAATGGAATCAAAAAAGTATGCACATTCTACGTCATAACGACTTTCTATAGTTTGTGCATGCGTTTGGAAATAAGAAAAGCTTACTTCCCCTATTTTTTAAAATCACAGCTTCTAGAAGGTTTACATGATTTCTTAAAAACATGAGTTTTTAGAAAATGTATTTTATTTCATCAATTGAAACAACAAAGTATGCACATTCTACGTCATAACGACTTTCTATAGTTTGGGCATGCGTCCGGAAATAAGAAAAGCTTACTTCCACCGTTTTTATAAAATCACGGCTTCTAGAAGGTTTACATGATTTCCTAAAAAACACGAGTTTTTAGAAAATGTGTTTTATTTCAGAAATGGAATGAACAAAGTATGCACATTCTACGTCATAACGAATTTCTATAATTTGCGCATGCGTTTGGATAAAAGAAAATCTTACTTCCCCCGTTTTTAAAAATCACAGCTTCTTGAAGGTTTACATGATTTCTTAAAAAACATGAGTTTTTAGAAAATGTGTTTTATTTCATAAATGGAATCAACAAAGTATACACATTCTACATCATAACGACTTTCTATAGTTTGCGCATGCGTCCGGAAATAAGAAAAGCTTACTTCCACCGTTTTTTAAAATCACAGCTTCTAGAAGGTTTACATGATTTCTTTAAAAACACGAGTTTTTAGAAAATGTGTTTTATTACATAAATGGAATCGCCAAAGTATGCACATTCTACGTCATAACGACTTTCTATAGTTTGCACATTCGTCCGGAAATAAGAAAAGCTTACTTCCACCGTATTTTAAAATCACAGCTTCTAGAAGGTTTACATGATTTCGTAAAAAACACGAGTTTTTAAAAATGTGTTTTATTTAATAAATGGAATCTACAAAGTATGCACATTCTACGTCATAACGACTTTCTATAGTTTGCGCATGCGTCCGGAAATAAGAAAAACTTACTTCCCCCATTTTTTAAAATGACATCTTCTAAAAGGTTTACATGATTTCTTAAAAAACACGAGTTTTTAGAAAATGTGTTTTATTTCATAAATGGAATCAACAAAGTATGCACATTCTACGTCATAACGACTTTCTATAGTTTGCGCATGCGTTTGGAAATAAGAAAAGCTTACTTCCACCGTTTTTTAAAATCACAGCTTCTAGAAGGTTTACATGATTTGTTTAAAAACACGAGTTTTTAGAAAATGTGTTTTATTTCATAAATGGAATCTACAAAGTATGCACATTCTACGTCATAACGACTTTCTATAGTTTGCGCATTCGTCCGGAAATAAGAAAAGCTTAATTCCACCATTTTTTAAAATCACAGCTTCTAGAAGGTTTACATGATTTCCTAAAAAACACGAGTTTTTAGAAAATGTGTTTTATTTCATAAATGGAATCAACAAAGTATGCACATTCTACGTCATAACGACTTTCTATAGTTTGTGCATGCGTTTGGAAATAAGAAAAGCTTACTTCTCTCGTTTTTTAAAATCACAGCTTCTAGGAGGTTTACATGATTTCTTAAAAAACATGAGTTTTCAGAAAATGTATTTTATTTCTTCAATGGAAACAACAAAGTATGCACATTCTACGTCATAACGACTTTCTATAGTTTGCGCATGTGTCCGGAAATAAGAAAAGCTTACTTCCACCGTTTTTACAATCACAGCTTCTAGAAGGTTTACATGATTTCTTAAAAAACACGAGTTTTTAGAAAATGTGTTTTATTTCATAAATTGAATCAACAAAGTATGCACATTCTACGTCATAACGATTTTCTATAGTTTGAGCATTCGTCTGGAAATAAGAAAAGCTTACCTCCACCGTTTTTTAAAATCACAGCTTCTAGAAGGTTTACATGATTTCGTAAAAAACACGAGTTTTTAGAAAATGTGCTTTATTTCATAAACGGAATCTACAAAGTATGCACATTCTACGTCATAACGACTTTCTATAGTTTGTGCATGCGTCCGGAAATAAGAAAAGCTTACTTCCCCCGTTTTTTAAAATCAAAGTTTCCAGAAGGTTTACATGATTTCTTAGAAAACACGAGTTTTTAGAAAATGTGTTTTATTTCATAAATGGAATCAGCAAAGTATGCACATTCTACGTCATAACGACTTTCTATACTTTGCACATGCATCTGGAAATAACAAAAGCTTACTTCCCCCGTTTTTTAAAATCACAGCTTCTAGAAGGTTTACATGATTTCGTAAAAAACACGAGTTTTTAGAAAATGTGTTTTATTTCATAAATGGAATCTACAAAGTATGCACATTCTACGTCATAACAACTTTCTATACCTTGCGCATGCGTCCGGAAATAAGAAAAGCTTACTTCCACCATTTTTTTAAATCACAGCTTCTAAAAGGTTTACATGATTTCGTAAAAAACACGAGTTTTTAGAAAATCTGTTTTATTTCATAAATGTTATCAACAAAGTATGCACATTCTACGTCATAACGACTTTCTATAGTTTGCACATGCGTTTGGAAATAAGAAAAGCTTACTTCCCCCATTTTTTAAAATCACAGCTTCTAGAAGGTTTACATGATTTCTTAAAAAACATGAGTTTTTAGAAAATGTGTTTTATTTCATAAATGGAATCAACAAAGTATGCACATTCTAGGTCATAACGACTTTCTATAGTTTGTGCATGCATCCGGAAATAAGAAAAGCTTACTTCCACCATTTTTTAAAATCACGGCTTCTAGAAGGTTTACATGATTTCGTAAAAAAACGTGTTTTTACAAAATGTGTTTTATTTCATAAATGGAATCTACAAAGTATGCACATTCTACGTCATAACGGCTTTCTATATGTTGCGCATTCGTCTGGAAATAAGAAAAGCTTACTTCCAGCGTTTTTTAAAATCACAGCTTCTAGAAGGTTTACATGATTTCGTAAAAAACACGAGTTTTTAGAAAATGTGTTTTATTTCATAAATGGAATCTACAAAGTATGCACATTCTACGTCATAACGACTTTCTATAGTTTGCGCATGCGTCCGGAAATAAGAAAAGCTTACTTCCCCCGTTTTTTAAAATAACAGCTTCTAGAAGGTTTACATGATTTCTTAAGAAACATGAGTTTTTAGAAAATGTGTTTTATTTCATAAATGGAATCATCAAAGTATGCACATTCTACGTCATAACGAATTTCTATAGTTTGCGCATGCGTTTGGAAATAAGAAAAGCTTACTTCCCCCGTTTTTTAAAATCACAGCTTCTAGAAGGTTTACATGATTTCTTAGAAAACACGAGTTTTTAGAAAATGTGTTTTATTTCATAAATGGAATCAGCAAAGTATGCACATTCTACGTCATAACGACTTTCTATACTTTGCACATGCATCTGGAAATAACAAAAGCTTACTTCCCCCGTTTTTTAAAATCACAGCTTCTAGAAGGTTTACATGATTTCGTAAAAAACACGAGTTTTTAGAAAATGTGTTTTATTTCATAAATGGAATCTACAAAGTATGCACATTCTACGTCATAACAACTTTCTATACCTTGCGCATGCGTCCGGAAATAAGAAAAGCTTACTTCCACCATTTTTTTAAATCACAGCTTCTAAAAGGTTTACATGATTTCGTAAAAAACACGAGTTTTTAGAAAATCTGTTTTATTTCATAAATGTTATCAACAAAGTATGCACATTCTACGTCATAACGACTTTCTATAGTTTGCACATGCGTTTGGAAATAAGAAAAGCTTACTTCCCCCATTTTTTAAAATCACAGCTTCTAGAAGGTTTACATGATTTCTTAAAAAACATGAGTTTTTAGAAAATGTGTTTTATTTCATAAATGGAATCAACAAAGTATGCACATTCTAGGTCATAACGACTTTCTATAGTTTGTGCATGCATCCGGAAATAAGAAAAGCTTACTTCCACCATTTTTTAAAATCACGGCTTCTAGAAGGTTTACATGATTTCGTAAAAAAACGTGTTTTTACAAAATGTGTTTTATTTCATAAATGGAATCTACAAAGTATGCACATTCTACGTCATAACGACTTTCTATAGTTTGCGCATGCGTTTGGAAATAAGAAAAGCTTACTTCCCCCGTTTTTTAAAATCACAGCTTCTAGAAGGTTTACATGATTTCTTAAAAAACACGAGTTTTTAGAATATGTATTTTATTTCATCAATGGAAACAACAAACTATGCACATTCTACATCATAACGACTTTCTATAGTTTGCGCATTCGTCCGGAATTAAGAAAAGCTTACTTCCCCCGTTTTTTAAAATCACAGCTTCTAGAAGGTTTACATGATTTCGTAAAAAACACGAGTTTTTAGAAAATGTGTTTTATTTCATAAATGGAATCTACAAAGTATGCAAATTCTACGTCATAACGACTTTATATAGTTTGCGCATGCGTCCGGAAATAAGAAAAGCTTACTTCCCCCCGTTTTTTAAAATCAAAGTTTCCAGAAGGTTTACATGATTTCTTAAAAAACACGAGTTTTTAGAAAATGTGTTTTATTTCATAAATGGAATCAGCAAAGTATGCACATTCTACGTCATAACGACTTTCTATAGTTTGCGCATGCGTTTGGAAATAAGAAAAGCTTACTTCCCTCGTTTTTTAAAATCACAGCTTCTAGAAGGTTTACATGATTTCTTAAAAAACACGAGTTTTTAGAAAATGTGGTTTATTTCATAAATGGAATCAACAAAGTATGCACATTCTACGTCATAACGACTTTCTATAGTTTGCGCATTCGTCCGGAATTAAGAAAAGCTTGCTTCCACCGTTGTTTAAAATCACAGCTTCTAGAAGGTTTACATGATTTCGTAAAAAACACGAGTTTTTAGAAAATGTGCTTTACTTCATAAATGGAATCTACAAAGTATGCACATTCTACGTCATAACGACTTTCTATAGTTTGCGCATGCGTCCGGAAATAAGAAAAGCTTACTTCCACCGTTGTTTAAAATCACAGCTTCTAGAAGGTTTACATGATTTCGTAAAAAACACGAGTTTTTAGAAAATGTGTTTTATTTCATAAATGGAATCAACAAAGTATGCACATTCTACGTCATAACGGCTTTCTATAGTTTGCGCATGCGTCTGGAAATAAGAAAAGCTTACTTCCGCCCTTTTTTAAAATCACAGCTTCTATAAGGTTTACATGATTTGTTAAAAAATACGAGTTTTTAGAAAATGTGTTTTATTTCATAAATGGAATCAACAAAGTATGCACATTCTACGTCATAACGACTTTCTATAGTTTGCGCATTCGTCCGGAATTAAGAAAAGCTTACTTCCACCGTTTTTTAAAATCACATCTTCTAGAAGGTTTACATGATTTCGTAAAAAACACGAGTTTTTAGAAAATGTGTTTTATTTCATAAATAGAATCTACAAAGTATGCAAATTCTATGTCATAACGACTTTCTATAGTTTGCGCATGCGTCCCGAAATAAGAAAAGCTTACTTCCCCCGTTTTTTAAAATCACAGCTTCTAGAAGGTTAACATGATTTCTTAAAAAACACGAGTTTTTAGAAAATGTGTTTTATGACATAAATGGAATCAACAAAGTATGCACATTCTACGTCATAACGACTTTCTATAGTTTGCGCATGCATTTGGAAATAAGAAAAGCTTACTTCCCCCGTTTTTTAAAATCACAGCTTCTAGAAGGTTTACATGATTTGTTAAAAAACACGAGTTTTTAAAAATGTGTTTTATTTCATAAATGGAATCAACAAAGTATGCACATTCTACGTCATAACGAATTTCTATAGTTTGCGCATGCGTTTGGAAATAAGAAAAGCTTACTTCCACCGTTTTTTAAAATCACAGCTTCTAGAAGGTTTACATGATTTGTTAAAAAACACGAGTTTTTAGAAAATGTGTTTTATTTCATAAATGGAATCAACAAAGTATGCACATTCTACGTCATAACGACTTTCTATAGTTTGCGCATGCGTCCGGAAATAAGAAAAGCTTACTTCCACCGTTTTTTAAAATCACAGCTTCTAGAAGGTTTACATGATTTTGTAAAAAACACGAGTTTTTAGAAAATGTGTTTTATTTCATAAACGGAATCTACAAAGTATGCACATTCTACGTCATAAGGACTTTCTATAGTTTGCGCATGCGTCCGGAAATAAGAAAAGCTTACTTCCACCGTTTTTTAAAATCACAGCTTGTAGAAGGTTTACATGATTTCGTAAAAAACACGAGTTTTTAGAAAACGTGTTTTATTTCATAAATCGAATCTACAAAGTATGCACATTCTACATCATAACGACCTTCTATAGTTTGCACATGCGTCCGGAAATAAGAAAAGCTTACTTCCTCCGTTTTTTAAAATCACAGCTTCTGGAAGGTTTACATGATTTCTTAAAAAACATGAGTTTTTAGAAAATAGGTTTTATTTCATAAATGGAATCAACAAATTATGCAGATTCCTCGTCATAACGACTTTGTATAGGTTGCGTATAAGTTTGGAAATAAGAAAAGCTTACTTACCCCGTTTTTTAAAATCACAGCTTCTAGAAGGTTTACATGATTTCGTAAAAAACACGAGTTTTCTTAAAATGTGTTTTATTTCATAAATGGAATCAACAAAGTATGCACATTCTTCGTCATAACGACTTTCTATAGTTTGCGCATTCGTCCGGAAATAAGAAAAGCTTACTTCCACCATTTTTTAAAATTACAGCTTCTAGAAGGTTTACATGATTTCGTAAAAAACACGAGTTTTTACAAAATGTGCTTTATTTCATAAATGGAATCCATAAAGTATGCACATTCTACGTCATAACGACTTTCTATAGTTTGCGCATGCGTCCGGAGATAAGAAAAGCTTACTTCCACCATTTTTCAAAATCACAGCTTCTAGAAGGTTTACATGATTTCCTAAGCAACACCAGTTTTTAGAAAATGTGTTTTATTTCATAAATGGAATCAAAAAAGTATGCGCATTCTATGTCATAACGACTTTCTATAGTTTGCGCATGCGTCCGGAAATAAGAAAAGCTTACTTCCCCCGTTTTTTAAAATGACAGCTTCTAGAAGGTTTACATGATTTCTTAAGAAACACGAGTTTTTAGAAAATGTGTTTTATTTCATAAATGGAATCAACAAAGTATGCACATACTACGTCATAACGACTTTCTACAGTTTGCACATGCGTTTGGAAATCAGAAAAGCTTACTTCCCCCGTTTTTCAAAATCACAGCTTCTAGAAGGTTTACATGATTTCTTAAAAAACATGAGTTTTTAGAAAATGTATTTTATTTCATCAATGGAAACAAAAAAGTATGCACATTCTATGTCATAACGACTTTCTATAGTTTGCGCATGAGTCCGGAAATAAGAAAAGCTTACTTCCACCGTTTTTTAAAATCACAGCTTCTAGAAGGTTTACATGATTTCTTAAAAAACACGAGTTTTTAGAAAATGTGTTTTATTTCATAAATTGAATCAACAAAGTATGCACATTCTACGTCATGACGACTTTCTATAGTTTGCGCATTCGTCCGGAAATAAGAAAAGCTTACTTCCACCATTTTTTAAAATCATAGCTTCTAGAAGGTTTACATGATTTCTTAAAAAACATGAGGTTTTAGAAAATGTGCTTTATTTCATAAATGGAATCAACAAAGTATGCACATTCTACGTCATAACGACTTTCTATAGTTTGCGCATGCGTTTGGAAATAAGAAAAGCTTACTTCCCCCGTTTTTTAAAATCACAGCTTCTAGAAGCTTTACATGATTTGTTAAAAAACACGAGTTTTTAGAAAATGTGTTTTATTTCATAAATGGAATCTACAAAGTATGCACATTCTACGTCATAATGACTTTCTATAGTTTGCGCATTCGTCCGGAAATAAGAAAAGCTTACTTCCACCATTTTTTAAAATCACATCTTCTAGAAGGTTTACATGATTTCCTAAAAAACACGAGTTTTTAGAAAATGTGTTTTATTTCATAAATGGAATCAACAAAGTATGCACATTCTACGTCATGACGACTTTCTATAGTTTGCGCATGCGTTTGGAAATAAGAAAAGCTTACTTCCCCTATTTTTTAAAATCACAGCTTCTAGAAGGTTTACATGATTTCTTAAAAACATGAGTTTTTAGAAAATGTATTTTATTTCATCAATGGAAACAACAAAGTATGCACATTCTACGTCATAACAACTTTTTATAGTTTGCGCATGCGTCCGGAAATAAGAAAAGCTTACTTCCTCCGTTTTTTAAAATCACAGCTTCTAGAAGGTTTACATGATTTCCTAAAAAACACGAGTTTTTAGAAAATGTGTTTTATTTCATAAATGGAATCAACAAAGTATGCACATTCTACGTCATAAATAAGAAAAGCTTACTTCCCCTATTTTTTAAAATCACAGCTTCTAGAAGGTTTACATGATTTCTTAAAAACATGAGTTTTTAGAAAATGTATTTTATTTCATCAATGGAAACAACAAAGTATGCACATTCTACGTCATAACAACTTTCTACAGTTTGCGCATTCGTCCGGAAATAAGAAAAACTTACTTCCCCCGTTTTTTAAAATCAAAGCTTCTAGAAGGTTTACATGATTTCTTAAAAATCACGAGTTTTTAGAAAATGTGTTTTATTTCAGAAATGGAATGAACAAAGTATGCACATTCTACGTCATAACGATTTTCTATAATTTGCGCATGCGTTTGGAAAAAAGAAAATCTTACTTCCCCCGTTTTTAAAAATCACAGCTTCTAGAAGGTTTACATGATTTCTTAAAAAACACGAGTTTTTAGAAAATGTGTTTTATTTCATAAATGGAATCAACAAAGTATGCACATTCTACGTCATAACGACTTTCTATAGTTTGTGCATGCATCCGGAAATAAGAAACGCTTACTTCCACCATTTTTTAAAATCACAGCTTCTAGAAGGTTTACATGATTTCGTAAAAAACACGACTTTTTAGAAAATGTGTTTTATTTCATAAATGGAATCGACAAAGTATGCACATTATATGTCATAACGACTTTCTATAGTTTGCACATTCGCCCGGAAATAAGAAAAGCTTACTTCCACCGTATTTTAAAATCACAGCTTCTAGAAGGTGTACATGATTTCGTAAAAAACACGAGTTTTTAGAAAATGTGTTTTATTTAATAAATGGAATCTGCAAAGTATGCACATTCTACGTCATAACGACTTTCTATAGTTTGCGCATACGTCCGGAAATAAGAAAAGCTTACTTCCCCCGTTTTTTAAAATCACAGCTTCTAGAAGGTTTACATGATTTCTTAAAAAACACGAGTTTTTAGAAAATGTGTTTTATTTCATAAATGGAATCAACAAAGTATGCACATTCTACGTCATAACGACTTTCCATAGTTTGCGCATGCGTCCGGAAATAAGAAACGCTTACTTCCACCGTTTTTTAAAATCACAGCTTCTAGAAGGTTTACATGATTTCGTAAAAAACACGACTTTTTAGAAAATGTGTTTTATTTCATAAATGGAATCGACAAAGTATGCACATTATACGTCATAACGACTTTCTATAGTTTGCACATTCGCCCGGAAATAAGAAAAGCTTACTTCCACCGTATTTTAAAATCACAGCTTCTAGAAGGTGTACATGATTTCGTAAAAAACACGAGTTTTTAGAAAATGTGTTTTATTTAATAAATGGAATCTACAAAGTATGCACAGTCTACGTCATAACGACTTTCTATAGTTTGCGCATACGTCCGGAAATAGGAAAAGCTTACTTCCCCCGTTTTTTAAAATCACAGCTTCTAGAAGGTTTACATGATTTCCTAAAAAACACGAGTTTTGAGAAAATGTGTTTTATTTCATAAACTTTATCAACAAAGTATGCACATTCTATGTCATAACGACTTTCTATAGTTTGCGCATTCGTTCGGAAATAAGAAAAACTTACTTCCCCCGTTTTTTAAAATCAAAGCTTCTAGAAGGTTTACATGATTTCTTAAAAAACACGAGTTTTTAGAAAATGTGTTTTATTTCAGAAATGGAATGAACAAAGTATGCACATTCTACGTCATAACGACTTTCTATAATTTGCTCATGCGTTTGGAAAAAAGAAAATCTTACTTCCCCCGTTTTTAAAAATCACAGCTTCTAGAAGGTTTACATGATTTCTTAAAAAACACGAGTTTTTAGAAAATGTGTTTTATTTCATAAATGGAATCAACAAAGTATGCACATTCTACGTCATAACGACTTTCTATAGTTTGCGCATGCGTCCAGAAATAAGAAAAGCTTACTTCCACCGTTTTTTAAAATCACAGCTTCTAGAAGGTTTACATGATTTCTTAAAAAAACACGAGTTTTTAGAAAATGTGTTTTATTTCATAAATGGAATCGACAAAGTATGCACATTCTACGTCATAACGACTTTCTATAGTTTGCACATTCGTCCGGAAATGAGAAAAGCTTACTTCCACCGCATTTTAAAATCACAGCTTCTAGAAGGTTTACATGATTTCGTAAAAAACATGAGATTTTAGAAAATGTGTTTTATTCAATAAATGGAATCTACAAAGTATGCACATTCTACGTCATAACGACTTTCTATAGTTTGCGCATGTGTCCGGAAATAAGAAAAGCTTACTTCCCCCATTTTTTAAAATCACAGCTTCTAAAAGGTTTACATGATTTCTTAAAAAACACGAGTTTTTAGAAAATTTGTTTTATTTCATAAATGGAATCAACAAAGTATGCACATTCTACGTCATAACGAATTTCTATAGTTTGCGCATGCGTTTGGAAATAAGAAAAGCTTACTTCCACCGTTTTTTAAAATCACAGCTTCTAGAAGGTTTAGATGATTTGTTAAAAAACACGAGTTCTTAGAAAATGTGTTTTATTTCATAAATGGAATCTACAAAGTATGCACATTCTACGTCATAACGACTTTCTATAGTTTGCGCATTCGTCCGGAAATAAGAAAAGCTTAATTCCACCATTTTTTAAAATCACAGCTTCTAGAAGGTTTACATGATTTCCTAAAAAAAACGAGTTTTTAGAAAATGTGTTTTATTTCATAAATGGAATCAACAAAGTATGCACATTCTACATCATAACGACTTTCTATAGTTTGCGCATGCGTTTGGAAATAAGAAAAGCTTACTTCCCTCGTTTTTTAAAATCACAGCTTCTAGAAGGTTTACATGATTTCTTAAAAAACATGAGTTTTCAGAAAATGTATTTTATTTCTTCAATGGAAACAACAAAGTATGCACATTCTACGTCATAACGACTTTCTATAGTTTGCGCATGTGTCCGGAAATAAGAAAAGCTTACTTCCACCGTTTTTACAATCAAAGCTTCTAGAAGGTTTACATGATTTCTTAAAAAACACGAGTTTTTAGAAAATGTGTTTTATTTCATAAATTGAATCAACAAAGTATGCACATTCTACGTCATAACGATTTTCTATAGTTTGAGCATTCGTCCGGAAATAAAAAAATCTTACTTCCACCGTTTTTTAAAATCACAGCTTCTAGAAGGTTTACATGGTTTCGTAAAAAACACGAGTTTTTAGAAAATGTGCTTTATTTCATAAATGGAATCTACAAAGTATGCACATTCTACGTCATAACAACTTTCTATAGTTTGTGCATGCGTCCGGAAATAAGAAAAGCTTGCTTCCCCCGTTTTTTAAAATCAAAGTTTCCAGAAGTTTTACATGATTTCTTAAAAAACACGAGTTTTTAGAAAATGTGTTTTATTTCATAAATGGAATCAGCAAAGTATGCACATTCTACTTCATAACGACTTTCTATAGTTTGCGCATCCGTCCGGAAATAACAAAAGCTTACTTCCCCTGTTTTTTAAAATCACAGCTTCTAGAAGGTTTACATGATTTCGTAAAAAACACGACTTTTTAGAAAATGTGTTTTATTTCATAAATTGAATAAACAAAGTATGCGCATTCTACGTCATAACGACTTTCTATAGTTTGCGCATGCGTCCGGAAATAAGAAAAACTTACTTCCCCCGTTTTTTAAAATCACAGCTTCTAGAAGGTTTACATGATTTCGTAAAAAACACGAGTTTTTAGAAAATGTGTTCTATTTCATAAATGGAATCAACAAAGTATGCACATTCTACATCATAACGACTTTCTATAGTTTGCGCATGCGTCCGGAAATAAGAAAAGCTTACTTCCCCCGTTTTTTAAAATCACAGCTTCTAGAAGGTTTACATGATTTCTTAAAAAACACGAGTTTTTAGAAAATGTGTTTTATTTCATAAATGGAATCGACAGAGTATGCACATTCTACGTCATAACGACTTTCCATAGTTTGCGCACACGTCCGGAAATAGGAAAAGCTTACTTTCCCCGTTTTTTAAAATCACAGCTTCTAGAAGGTTTACATGATTTCGTAAAAAACATGAGTTTTTAGAAAATGTGTTTTATTTCATAAATGGAATCTACAAAGTATGCACATTCTATGTCATAACGACTTTCCATAGTTTGCGCACGCGTCCGGAAATAAGAAAAGCTTACTTCCCCCGTTTTTTAAAATCACACCTTCTAGAAGGTTTACATGATTTCTTAAAAAACACGGGCTTTTAGAAAATGTGTTTTATTTCATAAATGGAATCAACAAAGTATTCACATTCTACGTCATAACTTCTTTCTATAGTTTGCGCATGCGTTTGGAAATAAGAAAAGCTTACTTCCCCCGTGTTTTAAAATCACAGATTCTAGAAGGTTTAAATGATTTCTTAAAAAACACGAGTTTTTAGAAAATGTGTTTTATTTCATAAAGGAAACAACAAAGTATGCACATTCTACGTCATAACGACTTTCTATAGTTTGCGCATGCGTCCGGAAATAAGAAAAGCTTACTTCCATCGTTTTTTAAAATCACAGCTTCTAGAAGGTTTACATGATTTGTTAAAAAACACGAGTTTTTAGAAAATGTGTTTTATTTCATAAATGGAATCAACAAAGTATGCACATTCTACGTCATAACGACTTTCTATAGTTTGCGCATTCGTCCGGAAATAAGAAAAGCTTACTTCCACCGTTTTTTAAAATCACAGCTTCTAGAAGGTTTACATGATTTCGTAAAAAACACGAGTTTTTTAGAAAATGTGCTTTATTTCATTAATGGAATCTACAAAGTATGCACATTCTACGTCATAACGACTTTCTATAGTTTGCGCATGCGTCTGGAAATAAGAAAAGCTTATTTCCCCCGTTTTTTAAAATCACAGCTTCTAGAAGGTTTACATAATTTCTTAGAAAACACGAGTTTTTAGAAAATGTGTTTTATTTCATAAATGGAATCAACAAAGTATGCACATTCTACGTCATGACGACTTTCTATAGTTTGCGCATGCGTTTGGAAATAAGAAAAGCTTACTTCCCTCGTTTTTTAAAATCACAGCTTCTGGAAGGTTTACATGATTTCTTAAAAAACACGAGTTTTTAGAAAATGTGTTTTATTTCATAAATGGAATCAACAAAGTATGCACATTCTATGTCATAACGACTTTCTATAGTTTGCGCATGCATTTGGAAATAAGAAAAGCTTACTTCCCCGGTTTTTTAAAATCACAGCTTCTAGAAGGTTTACATGATTTCGTAAAAAACACGAGTTTTTAGAAAATGTGTTTTATTTCATAAATGGAATCAAAAAATTATGCACATTCTATTTCATCATGACTTTCTATAGTTTGCGCATGCGTCCGGAAATAAGAAAAGCTTACTTCCACCGTTTTTTAAAATAATAGCTTCTAGAAGGTTTACATGATTTCTTAAAAAACACGAGTTTTTAGAAAATGTGTTTTATTTCATAAATGGAATCTACAAAGTATGCACATTCTACGTCATAACAACTTTCTATAGTTTGCTAATGCGTCCGGAAATAAAAAAAGCTTACTTCCACCGTTTTTCAAAATCACAGCTTCTAGAAGGTTTACATGATTTCTTAAGAAACACGAGTTTTTAGAAAATGTGTTTTATTTCATAAACGGAATCAACAAAGTATGCACATTCTACATCATAACGACTTTCTATATTTTGCGCATGCGTTTGGAAATAAGAAAAGCTTACTTCCCTCGTTTTTTGAAATCACAACTTCTAGAAGGTTTACATGATTTCCTAAAAAACACGAGTTTTTAGAAAATGTGTTTTTTTTCTTAAATGGAATCAATAAAGTATGCACATTCTACGTCATCACAACTTTCTATATTTTGCGCATGCGTTTGGAAATAAGAAAAACTTACTTCCCCCGTTTTTTAAAATCACAGCTTCTAGAAGGTTTACATGATTTGTTAAAAAACACGAGTTTTCAGAAAATGTGTTTTATTTCATAAATTGAATCAACAAAGTATGCACATTCTACGTCATAACGACTTTCTATAGTTTGCGCATGCGTCCGGAAATAAGAAATACTTACTTCCACCGTTTTTTAAAATAATAGCTTCTAGAAGGTTTACATGATTTCGTAAAAAACACGAGTTTTTAGAAAATCTGTTTTATTTCATAAATGGAATCTACAAAGTATGCACATTCTTCGTCAAAACGACTTTCTATAGTTTGCGCATGCCTCCGGAAATAAGAAAAGCTTACTTCCCACGATTTTTAAAATCACAGCTTCTAGAAGGTTTACATGATTTCGTAAAAAACACGAGTTTTTAGAAAATGTGTTTTATTTCATCAATGGAATCTACAAAGTATGCACATTCTACGTCATAACGACTTTCAATGTTTGTGCATGCGTCCGGAAATAAGAAAAGCTTACTTCCCCCGTTTTTTAAAATCACAGCTTCTAGAAGGTTTACATGATTTCGTAAAAAACACGAGTTTTTAGAAAATGTGCTTTATTTCATAAATGGAATCAACAAAGTATGCACATTCTGCGTCATAACGACTTTCTATAGTTTGCGCATTCGTCCGGAAATAAGAAAAGCTTACTTCCACCATTTTTTAAAATCACAGCTTCTAGAAGGTTTACATGATTTCTTAAAAAACATGAGTTTTTAGAAAATGTGCTTTATTTCATAAATGGAATCAACAAAGTATGCACATTCTACGTCATAACGACTTTCTATAGTTTGCGCATGCGTCCGGAAATAAGAAAAGCTTACTTCCACCGTTTTTTAAAATCACAGCTTCTAGAAGGTTTACATGATTTCTTAAAAAACACGAGTTTTTAGAAAATGTGTTTTATTTCATAAATGGAATCGACAGAGTATGCACATTCTACGTCATAACGACTTTCCATAGTTTGCGCACACGTCCGGAAATAGGAAAAGCTTACTTCCCCCGTTTTTTAAAATCACAGCTTCTAGAAGGTTTACATGATTTCGTAAAAAACATGAGTTTTTAGAAAATGTGTTTTATTTCATAAATGGAATCTACAAAGTATGCACATTCTATGTCATAACGACTTTCTATAGTTTGCGCATGCGTCCGGAAATAAGAAAAGCTTACTTCCCCCGTTTTTTAAAATCACACCTTCTAGAAGGTTTACATGATTTGTTAAAAAACACGAGTTTTTAGAAAATGTGTTTTATTTCATAAATGGAATCTACAAAGTATGCACATTCTACGTCATAACGACTTTCTATAGTTTGCGCATTCGTTCGGAAATAAGAAAAGCTTAATTCCACCATTTTTTAAAATCACAGCTTCTAGAAGGTTTACATGATTTCCTAAAAAACACGAGTTTTTAGAAAATGTGTTTTATTTCATAGATGGAATCAACAAAGTATGCACATTCTACGTCATAACGACTTTCTATAGTTTGTGCATGCGTCCGGAAATAAGAAAAGCTTACTTCCCCCGTTTTTTAAAATCACAGCTTCTAGAAGGTTTACACGATTTCTTAAAAAACACAAGTTTTTAGAAAATGTGTTGTATTTCATAAATGGAAACAACAAAGTATGCACATTCTACGTCATAACGACTTTCTATAGTTTGCGCATGCTTCCGGAAATAAGAAAAGCTTACTTCCCCCGTTTTTTAAAATCACAGCTTCTAGAAGGTTTACATGATTTCTTAAAAAAAACGAGTTTTTAGAAAATGTGTTTTATTTCATAAGTGGAATCGACAAAGTATGCACATTCTACGTCATAACGACTTTCCATAGTTTGCGCACGCGTCCGGAAATAAGAAAAGCTTACTTCCCCCGTTTTTTAAAATCACACCTTCTAGAAGGTTTACATGATTTCTTAAAAAACACGGGCTTTTAGAAAATGTGTTTTATTTCATAAATGGAATCAACAAAGTATTCACATTCTACGTCATAACTTCTTTCTATAGTTTGCGCATGCGTTTGGAAATAAGAAAAGCTTACTTCCCCCGTGTTTTAAAATCACAGATTCTAGAAGGTTTAAATGATTTCTTAAAAAACACGAGTTTTTAGAAAATGTGTTTTATTTCATAAAGGAAACAACAAAGTATGCACATTCTACGTCATAACGACTTTCTATAGTTTGCGCATGCGTCCGGAAATAAGAAAAGCTTACTTCCATCGTTTTTTAAAATCACAGCTTCTAGAAGGTTTACATGATTTGTTAAAAAACACGAGTTTTTAGAAAATGTGTTTTATTTCATAAATGGAATCAACAAAGTATGCACATTCTACGTCATAACGACTTTCTATAGTTTGCGCATTCGTCCGGAAATAAGAAAAGCTTACTTCCACCGTTTTTTAAAATCACAGCTTCTAGAAGGTTTACATGATTTCGTAAAAAACACGAGTTTTTTAGAAAATGTGCTTTATTTCATTAATGGAATCTACAAAGTATGCACATTCTACGTCATAACGACTTTCTATAGTTTGCGCATGCGTCTGGAAATAAGAAAAGCTTATTTCCCCCGTTTTTTAAAATCACAGCTTCTAGAAGGTTTACATAATTTCTTAGAAAACACGAGTTTTTAGAAAATGTGTTTTATTTCATAAATGGAATCAACAAAGTATGCACATTCTACGTCATGACGACTTTCTATAGTTTGCGCATGCGTTTGGAAATAAGAAAAGCTTACTTCCCTCGTTTTTTAAAATCACAGCTTCTGGAAGGTTTACATGATTTCTTAAAAAACACGAGTTTTTAGAAAATGTGTTTTATTTCATAAATGGAATCAACAAAGTATGCACATTCTATGTCATAACGACTTTCTATAGTTTGCGCATGCATTTGGAAATAAGAAAAGCTTACTTCCCCGGTTTTTTAAAATCACAGCTTCTAGAAGGTTTACATGATTTCGTAAAAAACACGAGTTTTTAGAAAATGTGTTTTATTTCATAAATGGAATCAAAAAATTATGCACATTCTATTTCATCATGACTTTCTATAGTTTGCGCATGCGTCCGGAAATAAGAAAAGCTTACTTCCACCGTTTTTTAAAATAATAGCTTCTAGAAGGTTTACATGATTTCTTAAAAAACACGAGTTTTTAGAAAATGTGTTTTATTTCATAAATGGAATCTACAAAGTATGCACATTCTACGTCATAACAACTTTCTATAGTTTGCTAATGCGTCCGGAAATAAAAAAAGCTTACTTCCACCGTTTTTCAAAATCACAGCTTCTAGAAGGTTTACATGATTTCTTAAGAAACACGAGTTTTTAGAAAATGTGTTTTATTTCATAAACGGAATCAACAAAGTATGCACATTCTACATCATAACGACTTTCTATATTTTTCGCATGCGTTTGGAAATAAGAAAAGCTTACTTCCCTCGTTTTTTGAAATCACAACTTCTAGAAGGTTTACATGATTTCCTAAAAAACACGAGTTTTTAGAAAATGTGTTTTTTTTCTTAAATGGAATCAATAAAGTATGCACATTCTACGTCATCACAACTTTCTATATTTTGCGCATGCGTTTGGAAATAAGAAAAACTTACTTCCCCCGTTTTTTAAAATCACAGCTTCTAGAAGGTTTACATGATTTGTTAAAAAACACGAGTTTTCAGAAAATGTGTTTTATTTCATAAATTGAATCAACAAAGTATGCACATTCTACGTCATAACGACTTTCTATAGTTTGCGCATGCGTCCGGAAATAAGAAATACTTACTTCCACCGTTTTTTAAAATAATAGCTTCTAGAAGGTTTACATGATTTCGTAAAAAACACGAGTTTTTAGAAAATCTGTTTTATTTCATAAATGGAATCTACAAAGTATGCACATTCTTCGTCAAAACGACTTTCTATAGTTTGCGCATGCCTCCGGAAATAAGAAAAGCTTACTTCCCACGATTTTTAAAATCACAGCTTCTAGAAGGTTTACATGATTTCGTAAAAAACACGAGTTTTTAGAAAATGTGTTTTATTTCATCAATGGAATCTACAAAGTATGCACATTCTACGTCATAACGACTTTCAATGTTTGTGCATGCGTCCGGAAATAAGAAAAGCTTACTTCCCCCGTTTTTTAAAATCACAGCTTCTAGAAGGTTTACATGATTTCGTAAAAAACACGAGTTTTTAGAAAATGTGCTTTATTTCATAAATGGAATCAACAAAGTATGCACATTCTGCGTCATAACGACTTTCTATAGTTTGCGCATTCGTCCGGAAATAAGAAAAGCATACTTCCACCATTTTTTAAAATCACAGCTTCTAGAAGGTTTACATGATTTCTTAAAAAACATGAGTTTTTAGAAAATGTGCTTTATTTCATAAATGGAATCAACAAAGTATGCACATTCTACGTCATAACGACTTTCTATAGTTTGCGCATGCGTCCGGAAATAAGAAAAGCTTACTTCCACCATTTTTTAAAATCACAGCTTCTAGAAGGTTTACATGATTTCTTAAAAAACACGAGTTTTTAGAAAATGTGTTTTATTTCATAAATGGAATCAACAAAGTATGCACATTCTACGTCATAACGACTTTCTATAGTTTGCGCATGCGTTTGGAAATAAGAAAAGCTTACTTCCCCCGTTTTTTAAAATCACAGCTTCTAGAAGCTTTACATGATTTGTTAAAAAACACGAGTTTTTAGAAAATGTGTTTTATTTCATAAATGGAATCTACAAAGTATGCACATTCTACGTCATAATGAATTTCTATAGTTTGCGCATTCGTCCGGAAATAAGAAAAGCTTACTTCCACCATTTTTTAAAATCACATCTTCTAGAAGGTTTACATGATTTCCTAAATGTTGATGTATATGTAACTTCGGAATGTATTTCATATATGTTGTATGTACTCCTATAGAGATGGTATTATTCCTCTATACGGAAGTGTCGTCATTTATATTGTAAGTGTCGTAACTTATACTTGTCGGCCCTTTATAAGTCATGTGGGTCAAAGGGTTATTAGACCACCCTATTGGGGGTCGGCCATGTGGGTCTAAGGGTTATTAGACCACCCTATTGGGGGTCGGCCCAGTCAGCATTATGTTATGTGGTTAAGTTCGAGCCTACATGAGTTAGGTAAAAAGGCAAGTCAAGTCAAGTATAAATAGAGTGCGGGAGGCACTCTATTTGCTTACTCACTTCTCATACATGCACTCAAGGAGGAGTGGCGCACTTATGGAGGAGGAGGATCTGCTGCTAGGTTATGGCTATCTCTCTTGGTTGGTTGTATCATTGCTCTATCTATCTCTGAGGAAGTTATTGGGGTTTTTCACCTTTATGGTTTTCCCCAAGTAAATCTTTGTGTCTCTTGTGTGCTTGCATTATTGTCTCCATGATTGATATGCTGTAGATATGCTGTACATGTTGTTCTCTCAGTTAAGATCTTAGATCAGATTAAAGTAAATTCAAAAAATTTAACACTAAAAAACACGAGTTTTTAGAAAATGTGTTTTATTTCATAAATGGAATCAACAAAGTATGCACATTCTACGTCATAACGACTTTCTATAGTTTGCGCATGCGTTTGGAAATAAGAAAAGCTTACTTCCCCTATTTTTTAAAATCACAGCTTCTAGAAGGTTTACATGATTTCTTAAAAACATGAGTTTTTAGAAAATGTATTTTATTTCATCAATGGAAACAACAAAGTATGCACATTCTACGTCATAACGACTTTCTATAGTTTGCGCATGCGTCCGGAAATAAGAAAAGCTTACTTCCACCGTTTTTTAAAATCACGGCTTCTAGAAGGTTTACATGATTTCCTAAAAAACACGAGTTTTTAGAAAATGTGTTTTATTTCATAAATTGAATCAACAAAGTATGCACATTCTATGTCATAACGACTTTCTATAGTTTGCGCATTCGTCCGGAAAAAAGAAAATCTTACTTCCCCCATTTTTAAAAATCACAGCTTCTAGAAGGTTTACATGATTTCCTAAAAAACACGAGTTTTTAGAAAATGTGTTTTATTTCATAAATGGAATCAACAAAGTATGCACATTCTACGTCATAACGACTTTCTATAGTTTGCGCATGCGTTTGGAAATAAGAAAAGCTTACTTCCACTGTTTTTTAAAATCACAGCTTCTAGAAGGTTTACATGATTTGTTAAAAAACACGAGTTTTTAGAAAATGTGTTTTATTTCATAAATGGAATCTACAAAGTATGCACATTCTACGTCATAACGACTTTCTATAGTTTACGCATTCGTCCGGAAATAAGAAAAGCTTAATTCCACCATTTTTTAAAATCACAGCGTCTAGAAGGTTTACATGATTTCCTAAAAAACACGAGTTTTTAGAAAATGTGTTTTATTTCATAAATGGAATCAACAAAGTATGCACATTCTACGTCATAATGACTTTCTATAGTTTGCGCATGCGTTTGGAAATAAGAAAAGCTTACTTCCCCCGTTTTTTAAAATCACAGCTTCTAGAAGGTTTACATGATTTCTTAAAAAACACAAGTTTTTAGAAAATGTGTTTTATTTCATAAATGGAATCAATAAAGTATGCACATTCTACATCATAACGACTTTCTATATTTTGCGCATGCGTTTGGAAATAAGAAAAGCTTACTTCCCTCGTTTTTTGAAATCACAACTTCTAGAAGGTTTACATGATTTCCTAAAAAACACGAGTTTTTAGAAAATGTGTTTTTTTTCATAAATGGAATCAATAAAGTATGCACATTCTACGTCATAACGACTTTCTATATTTTGCGCATGCGTTTGGAAATAAGAAAAGCTTACTTCCCTCGTTTTTTAAAATCACAGCTTCTAGAAGGTTTACATGATTTCTTAAAAATCACGAGTTTTCAGAAAATGTGTTTTATTTCATAAATTGAATCAACAAAGTATGCACATTCTACGTCATAACGACTTTCTATAGTTTGCGCATGCGTCCGGAAATAAGAAAAACTTACTTCCACCGTTTTTTAAAATAATAGCTTCTAAAAGGTTTACATCATTTGTTAAAAAACACGAGTTTTTAGAAAATATGTTTTATATCATAAATGGAATCTACAAAGTATGCACATTCTTCATCATAACGACTTTCTATAGTTTGCGCATGCCTCCGGAAATAAGAAAAGCTTACTTCCCACGATTTTTAAAATCACAGCTTCTAGAAGGTTTACATGATTTCGTAAAAAACACGAGATTTTAGAAAATGTGTTTTATTTCATCAATGGAATCTACAAAGTATGCACATTCTACATCATAACGACTTTCTATAGTTTGTGCATGCGTCCGTAAATAAGAAAAGCTTACTTCCCCCGTTTTTTAAAATCACAGCTTCTAGAAGGTTTACATGATTTCTTAAAAAACACAAGTTTTTAGAAAATGTGTTTTAATTCATAAATGGAATCAACAAAGTATGCAAATTCTACGTCATAATGACTTTCTATAGTTTGCGCATGCGTTTGGAAATAAGAAAAGCTTACTTCCCCCGGTTGTTAAAATCACACTTTCTAGAAGGTTTACATGATTTCTTAAAAAACACGATTTTTTGAAAATGTGTTTTATTTCATAAATGGAATCAACAAAGTATGCACATTCTACGTCATAACGACTTTCTATAGTTTCCGCATTCGACCGGAAATAAGAAAAGCTTACTTCCCTCATTTTTTAAAATCACAGCTTCTAGAAGGTTTACATGATTTCTTAAGAAACACGAGTTTTTAGAAAATGTGTTTTATTTCAAAAATGGAATCAACAAAGTATGAACATTCTACGTCAAAACAACTTTCTATAGTTTGCGCATGCGTCGGGAAATAAGAAAATGTTACTTCCCCTCTTTTTTAAAATCACAGCTTCTAGAAGGTTTACATGATTTCGTAAAAAACATGAGTTTTTAGAAAATGTGTTTTATTTCATAAATGGAATCAACAAAGTATGCACATTCTACCTCATAACGACTTTCTATAGTTTGCGCATGCGTTGGGAAATAAGAAAAGCTTACTTCCCCCGTTTTTTAAAATCACAGCTTCTAGAAGGTTTACATGATTTGTTAAAAAACACGAGTTTTTAGAAAATGTGTTTTATTTCATAAATGGAATCAACAAAGTATGCACATTCTACGTCATAACGACTTTCTATAGTTTGCTCATGCGTCCAGAAATAAGAAACACTTACTTCCCCTGTTTTTTAAAATCACAGCTTCTAGAAGGTTTACATGATTTTGTAAAAAACACGAGTTTTTAGAAAATGTGTTTTATTTCATAAATGGAATCTACAAAGTATGCACATTCTACGTCATAACGACTTTGTATTGTTTGCGCATGCGTCCAGAAATAAAAAAAGCTTACTTCCACCGTTTTTCAAAATCACAGCTTCTAGAAGGTTTACATGATTTTGTAAAAAACATGAGTTTTTAGAAAATGTGTTTTATTTCATAAATGGAATCAACAAAGTATGCACATTCTACGTCATAACGACTTTCTATAGTTTGTGCATGCGTCCGGAAATAAGAAAAGCTTACTTCCCCCATTTTTTAAAATCACAGCTTCTAGAAGGTTTACATGATTTCGTAAAAAAGACGAGTTTTTAGAAAATGTGTTTTATTCCATAAATGGAATCTACAAAGTATGCACATTCTACGTCATATCGACTTTCTATAGTTTGCGCATTCGTTCGGAAATAAGAAAAGCTTACTTCCCCCGTTTTTTCAAATCACAGCTTCTAGAAGGTTTACATGATTTCTTAAAAAACACGAGTTTTTAGAAAATGTGTTTTATTTCATAAATGGAAACAACAAAGTATGCACATTCTACGTCATAACGACTTTCTATAGTTTGCGCATGCGTTTGGAATTAAGAAAATCTTACTTCCCCCGTTTTTTAAAATCACAGCTTCTAAAAGGTTTACATCATTTGTTAAAAAACACGAGTTTTTAGAAAATATGTTTTATATCATAAATGGAATCTACAAAGTATGCACATTCTACGTCAAAACAACTTTCTATAGTTTGCGCATGCGTCGGGAAATAAGAAAATGTTACTTCCCCTCTTTTTTAAAATCACAGCTTCTAGAAGGTTTACATGATTTCGTAAAAAACATGAGTTTTTAGAAAATGTGTTTTATTTCATAAAGGAATCAAAAAAGTATGCACATTCTACGTCATAACGACTTTCTATAGTTTGCACATGCGTTTGGAAATAAGAAAAGCTTACTTCCACCGTTTTTTAAAATGACAGCTTTTAGAAGGTTTACATGATTCGTTAAAAAACACGAGTTTTTAGAAAATGTGTTTTATTTCATAAATCGAATCAACAAAGAATGCACATTATACGTCATAAGGACTTTCTATAGTTTGCACATGCGTCCGGAAATAAGAAAAGCTTACTTCCACTGTTTTTTAAAATAATAGCTTCTAGAAGGTTTACATGATTTCGTAAAAAACACAAGTTTTTAGAAAATGTGTTTTATTTCATAAATGGAATCTACAAAGTATGCACATTCTACATCATAACGACTTTCTATAGTTTGCGCATGCATCCGGAAATAAGAAAAGCTTACTTCCACCGTTTTTCAAAATCACAGCTTCTAGAAGGTTTACATGATTTCTTAAAAAACACGAGTTTTTAGAAAATGTGTTTTATGTCATAAATGGAATCTACAAAGTATGCACATTCTAAGTCATAAGGACTTTCTATAGTTTGCGCATTCGTCCAGAAATAAGAAAAGCTTACTTCCACCGTTTTTTAAAATGACAGCTTCTAGAAGGTTTACAAGATTTCTTAAAAAACTCGAGTTTTTAGAAAATGTGTTTTATTTCATAAATGGAATCAACAAAGTATGCACATTCTACGTAATAACGACTTTCTATAGTTTCCGCATTCGACCGGAAATAAGAAAAGCTTACTTCCACCGTTTTTTAAAATCACAGCTTCTAGAAGGTTTACATGATTTCGTAAAAAAACACGAGTTTTTAGAAAATGTGTTTTATTTCATAAATGGAATCAACAAAGTATGCACATTCTACGTCATAACGACTTTCTATAGTTTGCGCATGCGTCCGGAAATAAGAAAAGCTTACTTCCATCGTTTTTTAAAATCACAGCTTCTAGAGGGTTTACATGATTTGTTAAAAAACATGAGTTTTTAGAAAATGTGTTTTATTTCATAAATGGAATCAACAAAGTATGCACATTCTTCGTCATAATGAGTTTCTATAGTTTGCGCATGCGTCCGGAAATAAGAAAAGCTTATTTCCCCCATTTTTAAAAATCACAGCTTCTAGATGGTTTACATGATTTTGTAAAAAACACGAGTTTTTAGACAATGTGTTTTATTTCATAAATGGAATCAAGAAAGTATGCACATTCTACATCATAACGACTTTCTATAGTTTTTGTCATGCGTTTGGAAATAAGAAAAGCTTAATTCCATCGTTTTTTAAAATCACAGCTTCTAGAAGGTTTACATGATTTCGTAAAAAACACGAGTTTTTAGAAAATGTGTTTTATTTCGTAGATGGAATCTACAAACTATGCACATTCTTTGTCATAACGACTTTGTATAGTTTGTGCATGCGTTTGGAAATAAGAAAAGCTTACTTCCCCCGTTTTTTAAAATCACAGCTTCTAGAAGGTTTACATGATTTCGTAAAAAACATGAGTTTTTAGAAAATGTGTTTTATTTCATAAATGGAATCAACAAAGTATGGACATTCTATTTCATAACGACTTTCTATGTTTTGCGCATGCGTCCGGAAATAAGAAAAGCTTACTTCCACCGTTTTTTAAAATCATGGATTCTAGAAGGTTTACATGATTTCTTAAAAAACACGAGTTTTTAGAAAATGTGTTTTATTTCATAAATGGAATCAACAAAGTATGCACATTCTACGTCGTAACGAATTTCTATAGTTTGAGCATGCGTCCGGAAAGAAGAAAACCTTACTTCGACCATTTTTTAAAATCACGGATTCTAGAAGGTTTACATGATTTCTTAAAAAACACGAGTTTTTAGAAAATGTGTTCTATTTCATAAATGGAATCAACAAAGTATGCACATTCTACATCATAACGACTTTCTATGGTTTGCGCATGCGTTTGGAAATAAGAAAAGCTTACTTCCATCGTTTTTTAAAATCACAGCTTCTAGAAGGTTTACATGATTTCGTAAAAAACACGAGTTTTTAGAAAATGTGTTTTATTTCATAAATGGAATCAACAAAGTATGCACATTCTACATCATAACGACTTTCTATAGTTTGCGCATGCGTCCGAAAATAAGAAAAGCTTACTTCCCCCGTTTTTTAAAATCACAGCTTCTAGAAGGTTTACATGATTTCGTAAAAAACACGAGTTTTTAGAAAATGTGTTTTATTTCATAAATGGAATCTACAAAGTATGCACATTCCTCTTCATAACGACTTTCTATAGTTTGCGCATGAGTCCGGAAATAAGAAAAGCTTACTACCCCCGTTTTTTAAAATCACAGCTTCTAGAAGGTTTACATGATTTTGTAAAAAACACAAGTTTTTAGAAAATGTGTTTTATTTCATAAATGGAATCTACAAAGTATGCACATTCTACGTCATAACGACTTTCTATAGTTTGCGCATACGTCCGGAAATAAGAAAAGCTTACTTCCCCCGTTTTTTAAAATCACAGCTTCTAGAAGGTTTACATGATTTCTTAAAAAACACGAGTTTTTAGAAAATGTCTTTTATTTCATAAATGGAATCAACAAAGTATGCACATTCTACGTCATAAAGACTTTCTATATTTTTCCCATGCCTTTGGAAATAAGAAAAGCTTACTTCCCCCGTTTTTTAAAATCACAGCTTCTAGAAGGTTTACATGATTTCGTAAAAAACACGAGCTTTTAGAAAATGTGTTTTATGTCATAAATGGAATCAACAAAGTATGGACATTCTACGTCATAACGACTTTCTATAGTTTGTGCATTCGTCCGGAAATAAGAAAAGCTTACTTCCACCGTTTTTTAAAATCACAGCTTCTAGAAGGTTTACATGATTTCGTAAAAAAACACGAGTTTTTTAGAAAATGTGCTTTATTTCATAAATCGAATCTACAAAGTATGCACATTCTACGTCATAACGACTTTCTATAGTTTGCGCATGCGTCCGGAAATAAGAAAAGCTTACTTCCCCCGTTTTTTAAAATCACAGCTTCTAGAAGGTTTACATAATTTCCCAAAAAACACGAGTTTTTAGAAAATGTGTTTGATTTCATCAATGGAATCAACAAAGTATGCACATTCTACGTTATAACGCCTTTCGATAGTTTTCGCATGCGTTTGGAAATAAGAAAAGCTTACTTCCATCGTTTTTTAAAATCACAGCTTATAGAAGGTTTACATGATTTCCTAAAAAACACGAGTTTTTAGAAAATGTGTTTTATTTCATAAATGGAATCTACAAAGTATGCAGATTCTTCGTCATAACGACTTTCTATAGTTTGCGCATGCGTCCGGAAATAGGAAAAGCTTACTTCCCCTGTTTTTTAAAATCACAGCTTCTAGAAGGTTTACATGATTTCTTAAAAAACACTAGTTTTTAGAAAATGTGTTTTATTTCATAAATGGAATCAACAAAGTATGCACATTCTACGTCATAACGACTTTCTATAGTTTGCGCATGCCTTTGGAAATATGAAAAGCTTACTTCCCTCGTTTTTTAAAATCACAGCTTCTAGAAGGTTTACATGATTTCGTAAAAAACACGAGTTTTTAGAAAATGTGTTTTATTTCATAAATGAAATCAACAAAGTATGCACATTCTACGTCATAACCACTTTCTATAGTTTGTGCATTCGTCCGGAAATAAGAAAAGCTTACTTCCACCGTTTTTTAAAATCACAGCTTCTAGAAGGTTTACATGATTTCGTAAAAAAACACGAGTTTTTTAGAAAATGTGCTTTATTTCATAAATCGAATCTACAAAGTATGCACATTCTACATCATAACGACTTTCTATATGTTGCGCATGCGTTTGGAAATAAGAAAAGCTTACTTCCCTCGTTTTTTAAAATCACAGCTTCTGGAAGGTTTACACGATTTCTTAAAAAACACGAGTTTTTAGAAAATCTGTTTTATTTCATAAATGGAATCAACAAAGTATGCACATTCTATGTCATAACGACTTTCTATATTTTGCGCATGCGTCCGGAAATAAGAAAAGCTTACTTCCCCCGTTTTTTAAAATCAAAGCTTGTAGAAGGTTTACATGATTTCTTAAAAAACACGAGTTTTTAGAAAATGTGTTTTATTTCATAAATGGAATCAACAAAGTACGCACATTCTACGTCATAATGACTTTCAATAGTTTGCGCATGCGTCTGGAAATAAGAAAAGCTTACTTCCCCCGTTTTTTAAAATCACAGCTTCTAGAACGTTTACATAATTTCTTAAACAACACGAGTTTTTAGAAAATGTGTTTTATTTCATAAATGGAATCAACAAAGCATGCACATTCTACGTCATACCGCCATTCTATAGTTTATGCATGCGTTTGGAAATAAGAAAAGCTTTTTTCCATCGTTTTTTAAAATCACAGCTTCTAGAAGGTTTACATGATTTCGTAAAAAACACGAGTTTTTAGAAAATGTGTTTTATTCCATAAATGGAATCTACAAAGTATGCACATTCTACATCATAACGACTTTCTATAGTTTGCGCATGCGTCCGGAAATAAGAAAATCTTACTTCCCCCGTTTTTTAAAATCACAGCTTCTAGAAGGTTTACATGATTTCTTAAAAAACACGAGCTTTTAGAAAATGTGTTTTATTTCATAAATGGAATCAACAAAGTATGCACATTCTACGTCATAACGACTTTCTATAGTTTGCGCATGCCTTTGGAAATATGAAAAGCTTACTTCCCCCGTTTTTTAAAATCACAGCTTCTAGAAGGTTTACATGATTTCGTAAAAAATACGAGTTTTTAGAAAATGTGTTTTATTTCATAAATGAAATCAACAAAGTATGCAAATTCTACGTCATAATGACTTTCTATAGTTTGTGCATTCGTCCGGAAATAAGAAAAGCTTACTTCCACCGTTTTTTAAAATCACAGCTTCTAGAAGGTTTACATGATTTCGTAAAAAAACACGAGTTTTTTAGAAAATGTGCTTTACTTCCTAAATCGAATCTACAAAGTATGCACATTCTACGTCATAACGACTTTCTATAGTTTGCGCATGCGTCCAGAAATAAGAAAAGCTTATTTCCCCCGTTTTTTAAAATCACAGCTTCTAGAAGGTTTACATAATTTCTTAAAAAACACGAGTTTTTAGAAAATGTGTTTTATTTCATAAATAGAATCAACAAAGTATGCACATTCTACGTCATAACGACTTTCTATATGTTGCGCATGCGTTTGGAAATAAGAAAAGCTTACTTCCCTCGTTTTTTAAAATCACAGCTTCTGGAAGGTTTACATGATTTCTTAAAAAACACGAGTTTTTAGAAAAACTGTTTTATTTCATAAATGGAATCAACAAAGTATGCACATTCTACGTCATAACGACTTTCTATATTTTGCGCATGCGTCCGGAAATAAGAAAAGCTTACTTCCCCCGTTTTTTAAAATCACAGCTTCTAGAAGGTTTACATGATTTCTTAAAAAACACGGGTTTTTAGAAAATGTGTTTTATTTCATAAATGGAATCAACATTGTACGCACATTCTACGTCATAACAACTTTCTATAGTTTGCGCATGCGTCCGGAAATAAGAAAAGCTTACTTCCCCCGTTTTTTAAAATCACAGCTTCTAGAACGTTTACATAATTTCTTAAAAAACACGAGTTTTTAGAAAATGTGTTTTATTTCATAAATGGAATCAACAAACTATGCACATTCTATGTCATACCGCCATTCAATAGTTTATGCATGCATTTGGAAATAAGAAAAGCTTACTTCCATCGTTTTTTAAAATCACAGCTTCTAGAAGGTTTACATGATTTCGTAAAAAACACGAGTTTTTAGAAAATGTGTTTTATTTCATAAATGGAATCTACAAAGTATGCACATTCTTCATCATAACGACTTTCTATAATTTGCGCATGCGTCCGTAAATAAGAAAAGCTTACTTCCCCCGTTTTTTAAAATCACAGCTTCTAGAAGGTTTACATGATTTCTTAAAAAACACGGGTTTTTAGAAAATGTGTTTTATTTCATAAATGGAATCAACATTGTACGCACATTCTACGTCATAACAACTTTCTATAGTTTGCGCATGCGTCCGGAAATAAGAAAAGCTTACTTCCCCCGTTTTTTAAAATCACAGCTTCTAGAACGTTTACATAATTTCTTAAAAAACACGAGTTTTTAGAAAATGTGTTTTATTTCATAAATGGAATCAACAAACTATGCACATTCTATGTCATACCGCCATTCAATAGTTTATGCATGCATTTGGAAATAAGAAAAGCTTACTTCCATCGTTTTTTAAAATCACAGCTTCTAGAAGGTTTACATGATTTCGTAAAAAACACGAGTTTTTAGAAAATGTGTTTTATTTCATAAATGGAATCTACAAAGTATGCACATTCTTCGTCATAACGACTTTCTATAATTTGCGCATGCGTCCGTAAATAAGAAAAGCTTACTTCCCCCGTTTTTTAAAATCGCAGCTTCTAGAAGGTTTACATGATTTTTTAAAAAACACTAGTTTTTAGAAAATGTCTTTTGTTTCATAAATGGAATCTAAAAAGTATGCACATTCTACGTCATAACGACTTTCTATAGTTTGCGGATGCGTCCGGAAATAAGAAAAGCTTACTTCCACCGATTTTTTAAAATCACAGCTTTTAGAAGGTTTACATGATTTCGTAAAAAACACGAGTTTTTAGAAAATGTGTTTTATTTCATAAATGGAATCTACAAAGTATGCACATTCTACGTCATAACGACTTTGTATTGTTTGCGCATGCGTCCATAAATAACAAAAGCTTACTTCCACCGTTTTTTAAAATCACAGCTTCTAGAATGTTTACATGATTTCGTAAAAAACACGAGTTTTTAGAAAATGTGTTTTATTTCATAAATGGAATCAACAAAGTATGCATATCTACGTCATAACGACTTTGTATAGTTTGTGCATTCGTTTGGAAATAAGAAAAGCTTACTTCCACCATTTTTTAAAATCACAGCTTCTAGAAGGTTTACATGATTTCGTAAAAAAACACGATTTTTTTAGAAAATGTGCTTTATTTCATAAATCAAATCTACAAAGTATGCACATTCTACATCATAACGACTTTCTATAGTTTGCGCATGCGTCCGAAAATAAGAAAAGCTTACTTCCCCCGTTTTTTAAAATCACAGCTTCTAGAAGGTTTACATGATTTCTTAAAAAACACGAGTTTTTAGAAAATGTGTTTTATTTCATAAATGGAATCTACAAAGTATGCACATTCTTCGTCATAACGACTTTCCATAGTTTGCGCATGCGTCCGGAAATAAGAAAAGCTTACTTCCCCTGTTTTTTAAAATCACAGCTTCTAGAAGGTTTACATGATTTCTTAAAAAACACTAGTTTTTAGAAAATGTGTTTTATTTCATAAATGGAATCAACAAAGTATGCACATTCTACGTCATAACGACTTTCTATAGTTTGTGCATGCCTTTGGAAATATGAAAAGCTTACTTCCCCCGTTTTTTAAAATCACAGCTTCTAGAAGGTTTACATGATTTCGTAAAAAACACGAGTTTTTAGAAAATATGTTTTATTTCATAAATGAAATCAACAAAGTATGCACATCCTACGTCATAACGACTTTCTATAGTTTGTGCATTCGTCCGGAAATAAGAAAAGCTTACTTCCACCGTTTTTTAAAATCACAGCTTCTAGAAGGTTTACATGATTTCGTAAAAAAACACGAGTTTTTTAGAAAATGTGCTTTATTTCATAAATCGAATCTACAAAGTATGCACATTCTACATCATAACGACTTTCTATAGTTTGCGCATGCATCCGGAAATAAGAAAAGCTTACTTCCCCCGTTTTTTAAAATTACAGCTTCTAGAAGGTTTACATAATTTCTTAAAAAACACGAGTTTTTAGAAAATGTGTTTTATTTCATAAATGGAATCAACAAAGTATGCACATTCTACATCATAACGACTTTCTATATGTTGCGCATGCGTTTGGAAATAAGAAAAGCTTACTTCCCTGGTTTTTTAAAATCACAGCTTCTGGAAGGTTTACACGATTTCTTAAAAAACACGAGTTTTTAGAAAATCTGTTTTATTTCATAAATGGAATCAACAAAGTATGCACATTCTATGTCATAACGACTTTCTATATTTTGCGCATGCGTCCGGAAATAAGAAAAGCTTACTTCCCCCGTTTTTTAAAATCAAAGCTTGTAGAAGGTTTACATGATTTCTTAAAAAACACGAGTTTTTAGAAAATGTGTTTTATTTCATAAATGGAATCAACAAAGTACGCACATTCTACGTCATAATGAATTTCAATAGTTTGCGCATGCGTCTGGAAATAAGAAAAGCTTACTTCCCCCGTTTTTTAAAATCACAGCTTCTAGAACGTTTACATAATTTCTTAAACAACACGAGTTTTTAGAAAATGTGTTTTATTTCATAAATGGAATCAACAAAGTATGCACATTCTACGTCATACCGCCATTCTATAGTTTATGCATGCGTTTGGAAATAAGAAAAGCTTACTTCCATCGTTTTTTAAAATCACAGCTTCTAGAAGGTTTACATGATTTCGTAAAAAACACGAGTTTTTAGAAAATGTGTTTTATTCCATAAATGGAATCTACAAAGTATGCACATTCTACATCATAACGACTTTCTATAGTTTGCGCATGCGTCCGGAAATAAGAAAATCTTACTTCCCCCGTTTTTTAAAATCACAGCTTCTAGAAGGTTTACATGATTTCTTAAAAAACACGAGCTTTTAGAAAATGTGTTTTATTTCATAAATGGAATCAACAAAGTATGCACATTCTACGTCATAACGACTTTCTATAATTTGCGCATGCCTTTGGAAATATGAAAAGCTTACTTCCCCCGTTTTTTAAAATCACAGCTTCTAGAAGGTTTACATGATTTCTTAAAAAACACGAGTTTTTAGAAAATGTCTTTTATTTCATAAATGGAATCAACAAAGTATGCACATTCTACGTCATAAAGACTTTCTATATTTTTCCCATGCCTTTGGAAATAAGAAAAGCTTACTTCCCCCGTTTTTTAAAATCACAGCTTCTAGAAGGTTTACATGATTTCGTAAAAAACACGAGCTTTTAGAAAATGTGTTTTATGTCATAAATGGAATCAACAAAGTATGGACATTCTACGTCATAACGACTTTCTATAGTTTGTGCATTCGTCCGGAAATAAGAAAAGCTTACTTCCACCGTTTTTTAAAATCACAGCTTCTAGAAGGTTTACATGATTTCGTAAAAAAACACGAGTTTTTTAGAAAATGTGCTTTATTTCATAAATCGAATCTACAAAGTATGCACATTCTACGTCATAACGACTTTCTATAGTTTGCGCATGCGTCCGGAAATAAGAAAAGCTTACTTCCCCCGTTTTTTAAAATCACAGCTTCTAGAAGGTTTACATAATTTCCCAAAAAACACGAGTTTTTAGAAAATGTGTTTGATTTCATCAATGGAATCAACAAAGTATGCACATTCTACGTTATAACGCCTTTCGATAGTTTTCGCATGCGTTTGGAAATAAGAAAAGCTTACTTCCATCGTTTTTTAAAATCACAGCTTATAGAAGGTTTACATGATTTCCTAAAAAACACGAGTTTTTAGAAAATGTGTTTTATTTCATAAATGGAATCTACAAAGTATGGACATTCTTCGTCATAACGACTTTCTATAGTTTGCGCATGCGTCCGGAAATAAGAAAAGCTTACTTCCCCTGTTTTTTAAAATCACAGCTTCTAGAAGGTTTACATGATTTTTTAAAAAACACTAGTTTTTAGAAAATGTGTTTTATTTCATAAATGGAATCAACAAAGTATGCACATTCTACGTCATAACGACTTTCTATAGTTTGCGCATGCCTTTGGAAATATGAAAAGCTTACTTCCCTCGTTTTTTAAAATCACAGCTTCTAGAAGGTTTACATGATTTCGTAAAAAACACGAGTTTTTAGAAAATGTGTTTTATTTCATAAATGAAATCAACAAAGTATGCACATTCTACGTCATAACCACTTTCTATAGTTTGTGCATTCGTCCGGAAATAAGAAAAGCTTACCTCCACCGTTTTTTAAAATCACAGCTTCTAGAAGGTTTACATGATTTCGTAAAAAAACACGAGTTTTTTAGAAAATGTGCTTTATTTCATAAATCGAATCTACAAAGTATGCACATTCTACATCATAACGACTTTCTATATGTTGCGCATGCGTTTGGAAATAAGAAAAGCTTACTTCCCTCGTTTTTTAAAATCACAGCTTCTGGAAGGTTTACACGATTTCTTAAAAAACACGAGTTTTTAGAAAATCTGTTTTATTTCATAAATGGAATCAACAAAGTATGCACATTCTATGTCATAACGACTTTCTATATTTTGCGCATGCGTCCGGAAATAAGAAAAGCTTACTTCCCCCGTTTTTTAAAATCAAAGCTTGTAGAAGGTTTACATGATTTCTTAAAAAACACGAGTTTTTAGAAAATGTGTTTTATTTCATAAATGGAATCAACAAAGTACGCACATTCTACGTCATAATGACTTTCAATAGTTTGCGCATGCGTCTGGAAATAAGAAAAGCTTACTTCCCCCGTTTTTTAAAATCACAGCTTCTAGAACGTTTACATAATTTCTTAAACAACACGAGTTTTTAGAAAATGTGTTTTATTTCATAAATGGAATCAACAAAGCATGCACATTCTACGTCATACCGCCATTCTATAGTTTATGCATGCGTTTGGAAATAAGAAAAGCTTACTTCCATCGTTTTTTAAAATCACAGCTTCTAGAAGGTTTACATGATTTCGTAAAAAACACGAGTTTTTAGAAAATGTGTTTTATTCCATAAATGGAATCTACAAAGTATGCACATTCTACATCATAACGACTTTCTATAGTTTGCGCATGCGTCCGGAAATAAGAAAATCTTACTTCCCCCGTTTTTTAAAATCACAGCTTCTAGAAGGTTTACATGATTTCTTAAAAAACACGAGCTTTTAGAAAATGTGTTTTATTTCATAAATGGAATCAACAAAGTATGCACATTCTACGTCATAACGACTTTCTATAGTTTGCGCATGCCTTTGGAAATATGAAAAGCTTACTTCCCCCGTTTTTTAAAATCACAGCTTCTAGAAGGTTTACATGATTTCGTAAAAAATACGAGTTTTTAGAAAATGTGTTTTATTTCATAAATGAAATCAACAAAGTATGCAAATTCTACATCATAATGACTTTCTATAGTTTGTGCATTCGTCCGGAAATAAGAAAAGCTTACTTCCACCGTTTTTTAAAATCACAGCTTCTAGAAGGTTTACATGATTTCGTAAAAAAACACGAGTTTTTTAGAAAATGTGCTTTACTTCCTAAATCGAATCTACAAAGTATGCACATTCTACGTCATAACGACTTTCTATAGTTTGCGCATGCGTCCAGAAATAAGAAAAGCTTATTTCCCCCGTTTTTTAAAATCACAGCTTCTAGAAGGTTTACATGATTTCTTAAAAAACACGGGTTTTTAGAAAATCTGTTTTATTTCATAAATGGAATCAACAAAGTATGCACATTCTACGTCATAACGACTTTCTATATTTTGCGCATGCGTCCGGAAATAAGAAAAGCTTACTTCCCCCGTTTTTTAAAATCACAGCTTCTAGAAGGTTTACATGATTTCTTAAAAAACACGGGTTTTTAGAAAATGTGTTTTATTTCATAAATGGAATCAACATTGTACGCACATTCTACGTCATAACAACTTTCTATAGTTTGCGCATGCGTCCGGAAATAAGAAAAGCTTACTTCCCCCGTTTTTTAAAATCACAGCTTCTAGAACGTTTACATAATTTCTTAAAAAACACGAGTTTTTAGAAAATGTGTTTTATTTCATAAATGGAATCAACAAACTATGCACATTCTATGTCATACCGCCATTCAATAGTTTATGCATGCATTTGGAAATAAGAAAAGCTTACTTCCATCGTTTTTTAAAATCACAGCTTCTAGAAGGTTTACATGATTTCGTAAAAAACACGAGTTTTTAGAAAATGTGTTTTATTTCATAAATGGAATCTACAAAGTATGCACATTCTTCATCATAACGACTTTCTATAATTTGCGCATGCGTCCGTAAATAAGAAAAGCTTACTTCCCCCGTTTTTTAAAATCACAGCTTCTAGAAGGTTTACATGATTTCTTAAAAAACACGGGTTTTTAGAAAATGTGTTTTATTTCATAAATGGAATCAACATTGTACGCACATTCTACGTCATGACAACTTTCTATAGTTTGCGCATGCGTCCGGAAATAAGAAAAGCTTACTTCCCCCGTTTTTTAAAATCACAGCTTCTAGAACGTTTACATAATTTCTTAAAAAACACGAGTTTTTAGAAAATGTGTTTTATTTCATAAATGGAATCAACAAACTATGCACATTCTATGTCATACCGCCATTCAATAGTTTATGCATGCATTTGGAAATAAGAAAAGCTTACTTCCATCGTTTTTTAAAATCACAGCTTCTAGAAGGTTTACATGATTTCGTAAAAAACACGAGTTTTTAGAAAATGTGTTTTATTTCATAAATGGAATCTACAAAGTATGCACATTCTTCATCATAACGACTTTCTATAATTTGCGCATGCGTCCGTAAATAAGAAAAGCTTACTTCCCCCGTTTTTTAAAATCGCAGCTTCTAGAAGGTTTACATGATTTTTTAAAAAACACTAGTTTTTAGAAAATGTCTTTTGTTTCATAAATGGAATCTAAAAAGTATGCACATTCTACGTCATAACGACTTTCTATAGTTTGCGGATGCGTCCGGAAATAAGAAAAGCTTACTTCCACCGATTTTTAAAATCACAGCTTTTAGAAGGTTTACATGATTTCGTAAAAAACACGAGTTTTTAGAAAATGTGTTTTATTTCATAAATGGAATCTACAAAGTATGCACATTCTACGTCATAACGACTTTGTATTGTTTGCGCATGCGTCCATAAATAACAAAAGCTTACTTCCACCGTTTTTTAAAATCACAGCTTCTAGAATGTTTACATGATTTCGTAAAAAACACGAGTTTTTAGAAAATGTGTTTTATTTCATAAATGGAATCAACAAAGTATGCATATCTACGTCATAACGACTTTGTATAGTTTGTGCATTCGTTTGGAAATAAGAAAAGCTTACTTCCACCATTTTTTAAAATCACAGCTTCTAGAAGGTTTACATGATTTCGTAAAAAAACATGATTTTTTTAGAAAATGTGCTTTATTTCATAAATCAAATCTACAAAGTATGCACATTCTACATCATAACGACTTTCTATAGTTTGCGCATGCGTCCGAAAATAAGAAAAGCTTACTTCCCCCGTTTTTTAAAATCACAGCTTCTAGAAGGTTTACATGATTTCTTAAAAAACACGAGTTTTTAGAAAATGTGTTTTATTTCATAAATGGAATCTAGAAAGTATGCACATTCTTCGTCATAACGACTTTCCATAGTTTGCGCATGCGTCCGGAAATAAGAAAAGCTTACTTCCCCTGTTTTTTAAAATCACAGCTTCTAGAAGGTTTACATGATTTCTTAAAAAACACTAGTTTTTAGAAAATGTGTTTTATTTCATAAATGGAATCAACAAAGTATGCACATTCTACGTCATAACGACTTTCTATAGTTTGTGCATGCCTTTGGAAATATGAAAAGCTTACTTCCCCCGTTTTTTAAAATCACAGCTTCTAGAAGGTTTACATGATTTCGTAAAAAACACGAGTTTTTAGAAAATATGTTTTATTTCATAAATGAAATCAACAAAGTATGCACATCCTACGTCATAACGACTTTCTATAGTTTGTGCATTCGTCCGGAAATAAGAAAAGCTTACTTCCACCGTTTTTTAAAATCACAGCTTCTAGAAGGTTTACATGATTTCGTAAAAAAACACGAGTTTTTTAGAAAATGTGCTTTATTTCATAAATCGAATCTACAAAGTATGCACATTCTACATCATAACGACTTTCTATAGTTTGCGCATGCATCCGGAAATAAGAAAAGCTTACTTCCCCCGTTTTTTAAAATTACAGCTTCTAGAAGGTTTACATAATTTCTTAAAAAACACGAGTTTTTAGAAAATGTGTTTTATTTCATAAATGGAATCAACAAAGTATGCACATTCTACATCATAACGACTTTCTATATGTTGCGCATGCGTTTGGAAATAAGAAAAGCTTACTTCCCTGGTTTTTCAAAATCACAGCTTCTGGAAGGTTTACACGATTTCTTAAAAAACACGAGTTTTTAGAAAATCTGTTTTATTTCATAAATGGAATCAACAAAGTATGCACATTCTATGTCATAACGACTTTCTATATTTTGCGCATGCGTCCGGAAATAAGAAAAGCTTACTTCCCCCGTTTTTTAAAATCAAAGCTTGTAGAAGGTTTACATGATTTCTTAAAAAACACGAGTTTTTAGAAAATGTGTTTTATTTCATAAATGGAATCAACAAAGTACGCACATTCTACGTCATAATGAATTTCAATAGTTTGCGCATGCGTCGGGAAATAAGAAAAGCTTACTTCCCCCGTTTTTTAAAATCACAGCTTCTAGAACGTTTACATAATTTCTTAAACAACACGAGTTTTTAGAAAATGTGTTTTATTTCATAAATGGAATCAACAAAGTATGCACATTCTACGTCATACCGCCATTCTATAGTTTATGCATGCGTTTGGAAATAAGAAAAGCTTACTTCCATCGTTTTTTAAAATCACAGCTTCTAGAAGGTTTACATGATTTCGTAAAAAACACGAGTTTTTAGAAAATGTGTTTTATTCCATAAATGGAATCTACAAAGTATGCACATTCTACATCATAACGACTTTCTATAGTTTGCGCATGCGTCCGGAAATAAGAAAATCTTACTTCCCCCGTTTTTTAAAATCACAGCTTCTAGAAGGTTTACATGATTTCTTAAAAAACACGAGCTTTTAGAAAATGTGTTTTATTTCATAAATGGAATCAACAAAGTATGCACATTCTACGTCATAACGACTTTCTATAATTTGCGCATGCCTTTGGAAATATGAAAAGCTTACTTCCCCCGTTTTTTAAAATCACAGCTTCTAGAAGGTTTACATGATTTCTTAAAAAACACGAGTTTTTAGAAAATGTCTTTTATTTCATAAATGGAATCAACAAAGTATGCACATTCTACGTCATAAAGACTTTCTATATTTTTCCCATGCCTTTGGAAATAAGAAAAGCTTACTTCCCCCGTTTTTTAAAATCACAGCTTCTAGAAGGTTTACATGATTTCGTAAAAAACACGAGCTTTTAGAAAATGTGTTTTATGTCATAAATGGAATCAACAAAGTATGGACATTCTACGTCATAACGACTTTCTATAGTTTGTGCATTCGTCCGGAAATAAGAAAAGCTTACTTCCACCGTTTTTTAAAATCACAGCTTCTAGAAGGTTTACATGATTTCGTAAAAAAACACGAGTTTTTTAGAAAATGTGCTTTATTTCATAAATCGAATCTACAAAGTATGCACATTCTACGTCATAACGACTTTCTATAGTTTGCGCATGCGTCCGGAAATAAGAAAAGCTTACTTCCCCCGTTTTTTAAAATCACAGCTTCTAGAAGGTTTACATAATTTCCCAAAAAACACGAGTTTTTAGAAAATGTGTTTGATTTCATCAATGGAATCAACAAAGTATGCACATTCTACATTATAACGCCTTTCGATAGTTTTCGCATGCGTTTGGAAATAAGAAAAGCTTACTTCCATCGTTTTTTAAAATCACAGCTTATAGAAGGTTTACATGATTTCCTAAAAAACACGAGTTTTTAGAAAATGTGTTTTATTTCATAAATGGAATCTACAAAGTATGCACATTCTTCGTCATAACGACTTTCTATAGTTTGCGCATGCGTCCGGAAATAAGAAAAGCTTACTTCCCCTGTTTTTTAAAATCACAGCTTCTAGAAGGTTTACATGATTTCTTAAAAAACACTAGTTTTTAGAAAATGTGTTTTATTTCATAAATGGAATCAACAAAGTATGCACATTCTACGTCATAACGACTTTCTATAGTTTGCGCATGCCTTTGGAAATATGAAAAGCTTACTTCCCTCGTTTTTTAAAATCACAGCTTCTAGAAGGTTTACATGATTTCGTAAAAAACACGAGTTTTTAGAAAATGTGTTTTATTTCATAAATGAAATCAACAAAGTATGCACATTCTACGTCATAACCACTTTCTATAGTTTGTGCATTCGTCCGGAAATAAGAAAAGCTTACTTCCACCGTTTTTTAAAATCACAGCTTCTAGAAGGTTTACATGATTTCGTAAAAAAACACGAGTTTTTTAGAAAATGTGCTTTATTTCATAAATCGAATCTACAAAGTATGCACATTCTACATCATAACGACTTTCTATATGTTGCGCATGCGTTTGGAAATAAGAAAAGCTTACTTCCCTCGTTTTTTAAAATCACAGCTTCTGGAAGGTTTACACGATTTCTTAAAAAACACGAGTTTTTAGAAAATCTGTTTTATTTCATAAATGGAATCAACAAAGTATGCACATTCTATGTCATAACGACTTTCTATATTTTGCGCATGCGTCCGGAAATAAGAAAAGCTTACTTCCCCCGTTTTTTAAAATCAAAGCTTGTAGAAGGTTTACATGATTTCTTAAAAAACACGAGTTTTTAGAAAATGTGTTTTATTTCATAAATGGAATCAACAAAGTACGCACATTCTACGTCATAATGACTTTCAATAGTTTGCGCATGCATCTGGAAATAAGAAAAGCTTACTTCCCCCGTTTTTTAAAATCACAGCTTCTAGAACGTTTACATAATTTCTTAAACAACACGAGTTTTTAGAAAATGTGTTTTATTTCATAAATGGAATCAACAAAGCATGCACATTCTACGTCATACCGCCATTCTATAGTTTATGCATGCGTTTGGAAATAAGAAAAGCTTACTTCCATCGTTTTTTAAAATCACAGCTTCTAGAAGGTTTACATGATTTCGTAAAAAACACGAGTTTTTAGAAAATGTGTTTTATTCCATAAATGGAATCTACAAAGTATGCACATTCTACATCATAACGACTTTCTATAGTTTGCGCATGCGTCCGGAAATAAGAAAATCTTACTTCCCCCGTTTTTTAAAATCACAGCTTCTAGAAGGTTTACATGATTTCTTAAAAAACACGAGCTTTTAGAAAATGTGTTTTATTTCATAAATGGAATCAACAAAGTATGCACATTCTACGTCATAACGACTTTCTATAGTTTGCGCATGCCTTTGGAAATATGAAAAGCTTACTTCCCCCGTTTTTTAAAATCACAGCTTCTAGAAGGTTTACATGATTTCGTAAAAAATACGAGTTTTTAGAAAATGTGTTTTATTTCATAAATGAAATCAACAAAGTATGCAAATTCTACGTCATAATGACTTTCTATAGTTTGTGCATTCGTCCGGAAATAAGAAAAGCTTACTTCCACCGTTTTTTAAAATCACAGCTTCTAGAAGGTTTACATGATTTCGTAAAAAAACACGAGTTTTTTAGAAAATGTGCTTTACTTCCTAAATCGAATCTACAAAGTATGCACATTCTACGTCATAACGACTTTCTATAGTTTGCGCATGCGTCCAGAAATAAGAAAAGCTTATTTCCCCCGTTTTTTAAAATCACAGCTTCTAGAAGGTTTACATAATTTCTTAAAAAACACGAGTTTTTAGAAAATGTGTTTTATTTCATAAATAGAATCAACAAAGTATGCACATTCTACGTCATAACGACTTTCTATATGTTGCGCATGCGTTTGGAAATAAGAAAAGCTTACTTCCCTCGTTTTTTAAAATCACAGCTTCTGGAAGGTTTACATGATTTCTTAAAAAACACGAGTTTTTAGAAAATCTGTTTTATTTCATAAATGGAATCAACAAAGTATGCACATTCTACGTCATAACGACTTTCTATATTTTGCGCATGCGTCCGGAAATAAGAAAAGCTTACTTCCCCCGTTTTTTAAAATCACAGCTTCTAGAAGGTTTACATGATTTCTTAAAAAACACGGGTTTTTAGAAAATGTGTTTTATTTCATAAATGGAATCAACATTGTACGCACATTCTACGTCATAACAACTTTCTATAGTTTGCGCATGCGTCCGGAAATAAGAAAAGCTTACTTCCCCCGTTTTTTAAAATCACAGCTTCTAGAACGTTTACATAATTTCTTAAAAAACACGAGTTTTTAGAAAATGTGTTTTATTTCATAAATGGAATCAACAAACTATGCACATTCTATGTCATACCGCCATTCAATAGTTTATGCATGCATTTGGAAATAAGAAAAGCTTACTTCCATCGTTTTTTAAAATCACAGCTTCTAGAAGGTTTACATGATTTCGTAAAAAAGACGAGTTTTTAGAAAATGTGTTTTATTTCATAAATGGAATCTACAAAGTATGCACATTCTTCATCATAACGACTTTCTATAATTTGCGCATGCGTCCGTAAATAAGAAAAGCTTACTTCCCCCGTTTTTTAAAATCACAGCTTCTAGAAGGTTTACATGATTTCTTAAAAAACACGGGTTTTTAGAAAATGTGTTTTATTTCATAAATGGAATCAACATTGTACGCACATTCTACGTCATGACAACTTTCTATAGTTTGCGCATGCGTCCGGAAATAAGAAAAGCTTACTTCCCCCGTTTTTTAAAATCACAGCTTCTAGAACGTTTACATAATTTCTTAAAAAACACGAGTTTTTAGAAAATGTGTTTTATTTCATAAATGGAATCAACAAACTATGCACATTCTATGTCATACCGCCATTCAATAGTTTATGCATGCATTTGGAAATAAGAAAAGCTTACTTCCATCGTTTTTTAAAATCACAGCTTCTAGAAGGTTTACATGATTTCGTAAAAAACACGAGTTTTTAGAAAATGTGTTTTATTTCATAAATGGAATCTACAAAGTATGCACATTCTTCATCATAACGACTTTCTATAATTTGCGCATGCGTCCGTAAATAAGAAAAGCTTACTTCCCCCGTTTTTTAAAATCGCAGCTTCTAGAAGGTTTACATGATTTTTTAAAAAACACTAGTTTTTAGAAAATGTCTTTTGTTTCATAAATGGAATCTAAAAAGTATGCACATTCTACGTCATAACGACTTTCTATAGTTTGCGGATGCGTCCGGAAATAAGAAAAGCTTACTTCCACCGATTTTTAAAATCACAGCTTTTAGAAGGTTTACATGATTTCGTAAAAAACACGAGTTTTTAGAAAATGTGTTTTATTTCATAAATGGAATCTACAAAGTATGCACATTCTACGTCATAACGACTTTGTATTGTTTGCGGATGCGTCCATAAATAACAAAAGCTTACTTCCACCGTTTTTTAAAATCACAGCTTCTAGAATGTTTACATGATTTCGTAAAAAACACGAGTTTTTAGAAAATGTGTTTTATTTCATAAATGGAATCAACAAAGTATGCATATCTACGTCATAACGACTTTGTATAGTTTGTGCATTCGTTTGGAAATAAGAAAAGCTTACTTCCACCATTTTTTAAAATCACAGCTTCTAGAAGGTTTACATGATTTCGTAAAAAAACACGATTTTTTTAGAAAATGTGCTTTATTTCATAAATCAAATCTACAAAGTATGCACATTCTACATCATAACGACTTTCTATAGTTTGCGCATGCGTCCGAAAATAAGAAAAGCTTACTTCCCCCGTTTTTTAAAATCACAGCTTCTAGAAGGTTTACATGATTTCTTAAAAAACACGAGTTTTTAGAAAATGTGTTTTATTTCATAAATGGAATCTACAAAGTATGCACATTCTTCGTCATAACGACTTTCCATAGTTTGCGCATGCGTCCGGAAATAAGAAAAGCTTACTTCCCCTGTTTTTTAAAATCACAGCTTCTAGAAGGTTTACATGATTTCTTAAAAAACACTAGTTTTTAGAAAATGTGTTTTATTTCATAAATGGAATCAACAAAGTATGCACATTCTACGTCATAACGACTTTCTATAGTTTGTGCATGCCTTTGGAAATATGAAAAGCTTACTTCCCCCGTTTTTTAAAATCACAGCTTCTAGAAGGTTTACATGATTTCGTAAAAAACACGAGTTTTTAGAAAATATGTTTTATTTCATAAATGAAATCAACAAAGTATGCACATCCTACGTCATAACGACTTTCTATAGTTTGTGCATTCGTCCGGAAATAAGAAAAGCTTACTTCCACCGTTTTTTAAAATCACAGCTTCTAGAAGGTTTACATGATTTCGTAAAAAAACACGAGTTTTTTAGAAAATGTGCTTTATTTCATAAATCGAATCTACAAAGTATGCACATTCTACATCATAACGACTTTCTATAGTTTGCGCATGCATCCGAAAATAAGAAAAGCTTACTTCCCCCGTTTTTTAAAATTACAGCTTCTAGAAGGTTTACATAATTTCTTAAAAAACACGAGTTTTTAGAAAATGTGTTTTATTTCATAAATGGAATCAACAAAGTATGCACATTCTACATCATAACGACTTTCTATATGTTGCGCATGCGTTTGGAAATAAGAAAAGCTTACTTCCCTGGTTTTTTAAAATCACAGCTTCTGGAAGGTTTACACGATTTCTTAAAAAACACGAGTTTTTAGAAAATCTGTTTTATTTCATAAATGGAATCAAAAAAGTATGCACATTCTATGTCATAACGACTTTCTATATTTTGCGCATGCGTCCGGAAATAAGAAAAGCTTACTTCCCCCGTTTTTTAAAATCAAAGCTTGTAGAAGGTTTACATGATTTCTTAAAAAACACGAGTTTTTAGAAAATGTGTTTTATTTCATAAATGGAATCAACAAAGTACGCACATTCTACGTCATAATGAATTTCAATAGTTTGCGCATGCGTCTGGAAATAAGAAAAGCTTACTTCCCCCGTTTTTTAAAATCACAGCTTCTAGAACGTTTACATAATTTCTTAAACAACACGAGTTTTTAGAAAATGTGTTTTATTTCATAAATGGAATCAACAAAGTATGCACATTCTACGTCATACCGCCATTCTATAGTTTATGCATGCGTTTGGAAATAAGAAAAGCTTACTTCCATCGTTTTTTAAAATCACAGCTTCTAGAAGGTTTACATGATTTCGTAAAAAACACGAGTTTTTAGAAAATGTGTTTTATTCCATAAATGGAATCTACAAAGTATGCACATTCTACATCATAACGACTTTCTATAGTTTGCGCATGCGTCCGGAAATAAGAAAATCTTACTTCCCCCGTTTTTTAAAATCACAGCTTCTAGAAGGTTTACATGATTTCTTAAAAAACACGAGCTTTTAGAAAATGTGTTTTATTTCATAAATGGAATCAACAGAGTATGCACATTCTACGTCATAACGACTTTCTATAATTTGCGCATGCCTTTGGAAATATGAAAAGCTTACTTCCCCCGTTTTTTAAAATCACAGCTTCTAGAAGGTTTACATGATTTCGTAAAAAATACGAGTTTTTAGAAAATGTGTTTTATTTCATAAATGAAATCAACAAAGTATGCAAATTCTACGTCATAATGACTTTCTATAGTTTGTGCATTCGTCCGGAAATAAGAAAAGCTTACTTCCACCGTTTTTTAAAATCACAGCTTCTAGAAGGTTTACATGATTTCGTAAAAAAACACGAGTTTTTTAGAAAATGTGCTTTACTTCCTAAATCGAATCTACAAAGTATGCACATTCTACGTCATAACGACTTTCTATAGTTTGCGCATGCGTCCAGAAATAAGAAAAGCTTATTTCCCCCGTTTTTTAAAATCATAGCTTCTAGAAGGTTTACATAATTTCTTAAAAAACACGAGTTTTTAGAAAATGTGTTTTATTTCATAAATGGAATCAACAAAGTATGCACATTCTACGTCATAACGACTTTCTATATGTTGCGCATGCGTTTGGAAATAAGAAAAGCTTACTTCCCTCGTTTTTTAAAATCACAGCTTCTGGAAGGTTTACATGATTTCTTAAAAAACACGAGTTTTTAGAAAATCTGTTTTATTTCATAAATGGAATCAACAAAGTATGCACATTCTACGTCATAACGACTTTCTATATTTTGCGCATGCGTCCGGAAATAAGAAAAGCTTACTTCCCCCGTTTTTTAAAATCACAGCTTCTAGAAGGTTTACATGATTTCTTAAAAAACACGGGTTTTTAGAAAATGTGTTTTATTTCATAAATGGAATCAACATTGTACGCACATTCTACGTCATAACAACTTTCTATAGTTTGCGCATGCGTCCGGAAATAAGAAAAGCTTACTTCCCCCGTTTTTTAAAATCACAGCTTCTAGAACGTTTACATAATTTCTTAAAAAACACGAGTTTTTAGAAAATGTGTTTTATTTCATAAATGGAATCAACAAAGTATGCACATTCTATGTCATACCTCCATTCAATAGTTTATGCATGCATTTGGAAATAAGAAAAGCTTACTTCCATCGTTTTTTAAAATCACAGCTTCTAGAAGGTTTACATGATTTCGTAAAAAACACGAGTTTTTAGAAAATGTGTTTTATTTCATAAATGGAATCTACAAAGTATGTACATTCTTCGTCATAACGACTTTCTATAATTTGCGCATGCGTCCGGAAATAAGAAAAGCTTACTTCCCCCGTTTTTTAAAATCGCAGCTTCTAGAAGGTTTACATGATTTTTTAAAAAACACTAGTTTTTAGAAAATGTGTTTTGTTTCATAAATGGAATCTAAAAAGTATGCACATTCTACGTCATAACGACTTTCTATAGTTTGCGGATGCGTCCGGAAATAAGAAAAGCTTACTTCCACCGATTTTTAAAATCACAGCTTTTAGAAGGTTTACATGATTTCGTAAAAAACACGAGTTTTTAGAAAATGTGTTTTATTTCATAAATGGAATCTACAAATTATGCACATTCTACGTCATAACGACTTTGTATTGTTTGCGCATGCGTCCATAAATAACAAAAGCTTACTTCCACCGTTTTTTAAAATCACAGCTTCTAGAATGTTTACATGATTTCGTAAAAAACACGAGTTTTTAGAAAATGTGTTTTATTTCATAAATGGAATCAACAAAGTATGCACATTCTACGTCATAACGACTTTGTATAGTTTGTGCATTCGTTTGGAAATAAGAAAAGCTTACTTCCACCATTTTTTAAAATCACAGCTTCTAGAAGGTTTACATGATTTCGTAAAAAAACACGATTTTTTTAGAAAATGTGCTTTATTTCATAAATCACATCTACAAAGTATGCACATTCTACATCATAACGACTTTCTATAGTTTGCGCATGTGTCCGAAAATAAGAAAAGCTTACTTCCCCCGTTTTTTAAAATCACAGCTTCTAGAAGGTTTACATGATTTCTTAAAAAACACGAGTTTTTAGAAAATGTCTTTTATTTCATAAATGGAATCAACAAAGTATGCACATTCTACGTCATAAAGACTTTCTATATTTTTCCCATGCCTTTGGAAATAAGAAAAGCTTACTTCCCCCGTTTTTTAAAATCACAGCTTCTAGAAGGTTTACATGATTTCGTAAAAAACACGAGTTTTTAGAAAATGTGTTTTATTTCATAAATGGAATCTACAAAGTATGCACATTCTACGTCATAACGACTTTCTATAGTTTGCGCATACGTCCGGAAATAAGAAAAGCTTACTTCCCCCGTTTTTTAAAATCACAGCTTCTAGAAGGTTTACATGATTTCTTAAAAAACACGAGTTTTTAGAAAATGTCTTTTATTTCATAAATGGAATAAACAAAGTATGCACATTCTACGTCATAAAGACTTTCTATATTTTTCCCATGCCTTTGGAAATAAGAAAAGCTTACTTCCCCCGTTTTTTAAAATCACAGCTTCTAGAAGGTTTACATGATTTCGTAAAAAACACGAGCTTTTAGAAAATGTGTTTTATTTCATAAATGGAATCAACAAAGTATGGACATTCTACGTCATAACGACTTTCTATAGTTTGGGCATTCGTCCGGAAATAAGAAAAGCTTACTTCCCCCGTTTTTTAAAATCACAGCTTCTAGAAGGTTTACATGATTTCGTAAAAAAACACGAGTTTTTTAGAAAATGTGCTTTATTTCATAAATTGAATCTACAAAGTATGCACATTCTACGTCATAACGACTTTCTATAGTTTGCGCATGCGTCCGGAAATAAGAAAAGCTTACTTCCCCCCGTTTTTTAAAATCACAGCTTCTAGAAGGTTTACATAATTTCCCAAAAAACACGAGTTTTTAGAAAATGTGTTTTATTTCATAAATGGAATCAACAAAGTATGCACATTCTACGTTATAACGCCTTTCGATAGTTTTCGCATGCGTTTGGAAATAAGAAAAGCTTACTTCCATCGTTTTTTAAAATCACAGCTTCTAGAAGGTTTACATGATTTCCTAAAAAACACGAGTTTTTAGAAAATGTGTTTTATTTCATAAATGGAATCTACAAAGTATGCACATTCTTCGTCATAACGACTTTCTATAGTTTGCGCATGCGTCCGGAAATAAGAAAAGCTTACTTCCCCTGTTTTTTAAAATCACAGCTTCTAGAAGGTTTACATGATTTCTTAAAAAACACTAGTTTTTAGAAAATGTGTTTTATTTCATAAATGGAATCAACAAAGTATGCACATTCTACGTCATAACGACTTTCTATAGTTTGCGCATGCCTTTGGAAATATGAAAAGCTTACTTCCCTCGTTTTTTAAAATCACAGCTTCTAGAAGGTTTACATGATTTCGTAAAAAACACGAGTTTTTAGAAAATGTGTTTTATTTCATAAATGAAATCAACAAAGTATGCACATTCTACGTCATAACCACTTTCTATAGTTTGTGCATTCGTCCGGAAATAAGAAAAGCTTACTTCCACCGTTTTTTAAAATCACAGCTTCTAGAAGGTTTACATGATTTCGTAAAAAAACACGAGTTTTTTAGAAAATGTGCTTTATTTCATAAATCGAATCTACAAAGTATGCACATTCTACATCATAACGACTTTCTATATGTTGCGCATGCGTTTGGAAATAAGAAAAGCTTACTTCCCTCGTTTTTTAAAATCACAGCTTCTGGAAGGTTTACACGATTTCTTAAAAAACACGAGTTTTTAGAAAATCTGTTTTATTTCATAAATGGAATCAACAAAGTATGCACATTCTATGTCATAACGACTTTCTATATTTTGCGCATGCGTCCGGAAATAAGAAAAGCTTACTTCCCCCGTTTTTTAAAATCAAAGCTTGTAGAAGGTTTACATGATTTCTTAAAAAACACGAGTTTTTAGAAAATGTGTTTTATTTCATAAATGGAATCAACAAAGTACGCACATTCTACGTCATAATGACTTTCAATAGTTTGCGCATGCGTCTGGAAATAAGAAAAGCTTACTTCCCCCGTTTTTTAAAATCACAGCTTCTAGAACGTTTACATAATTTCTTAAACAACACGAGTTTTTAGAAAATGTGTTTTATTTCATAAATGGAATCAACAAAGCATGCACATTCTACGTCATACCGCCATTCTATAGTTTATGCATGCGTTTGGAAATAAGAAAAGCTTACTTCCATCGTTTTTTAAAATCACAGCTTCTAGAAGGTTTACATGATTTCGTAAAAAACACGAGTTTTTAGAAAATGTGTTTTATTCCATAAATGGAATCTACAAAGTATGCACATTCTACATCATAACGACTTTCTATAGTTTGCGCATGCGTCCGGAAATAAGAAAATCTTACTTCCCCCGTTTTTTAAAATCACAGCTTCTAGAAGGTTTACATGATTTCTTAAAAAACACGAGCTTTTAGAAAATGTGTTTTATTTCATAAATGGAATCAACAAAGTATGCACATTCTACGTCATAACGACTTTCTATAGTTTGCGCATGCCTTTGGAAATATGAAAAGCTTACTTCCCCCGTTTTTTAAAATCACAGCTTCTAGAAGGTTTACATGATTTCGTAAAAAATACGAGTTTTTAGAAAATGTGTTTTATTTCATAAATGAAATCAACAAAGTATGCAAATTCTACGTCATAATGACTTTCTATAGTTTGTGCATTCGTCCGGAAATAAGAAAAGCTTACTTCCACCGTTTTTTAAAATCACAGCTTCTAGAAGGTTTACATGATTTCGTAAAAAAACACGAGTTTTTTAGAAAATGTGCTTTACTTCCTAAATCGAATCTACAAAGTATGCACATTCTACGTCATAACGACTTTCTATAGTTTGCGCATGCGTCCAGAAATAAGAAAAGCTTATTTCCCCCGTTTTTTAAAATCACAGCTTCTAGAAGGTTTACATAATTTCTTAAAAAACACGAGTTTTTAGAAAATGTGTTTTATTTCATAAATAGAATCAACAAAGTATGCACATTCTACGTCATAACGACTTTCTATATGTTGCGCATGCGTTTGGAAATAAGAAAAGCTTACTTCCCTCGTTTTTTAAAATCACAGCTTCTGGAAGGTTTACATGATTTCTTAAAAAACACGAGTTTTTAGAAAATCTGTTTTATTTCATAAATGGAATCAACAAAGTATGCACATTCTACGTCATAACGACTTTCTATATTTTGCGCATGCGTCCGGAAATAAGAAAAGCTTACTTCCCCCGTTTTTTAAAATCACAGCTTCTAGAAGGTTTACATGATTTCTTAAAAAACACGGGTTTTTAGAAAATGTGTTTTATTTCATAAATGGAATCAACATTGTACGCACATTCTACGTCATAACAACTTTCTATAGTTTGCGCATGCGTCCGGAAATAAGAAAAGCTTACTTCCCCCGTTTTTTAAAATCACAGCTTCTAGAACGTTTACATAATTTCTTAAAAAACACGAGTTTTTAGAAAATGTGTTTTATTTCATAAATGGAATCAACAAACTATGCACATTCTATGTCATACCGCCATTCAATAGTTTATGCATGCATTTGGAAATAAGAAAAGCTTACTTCCATCGTTTTTTAAAATCACAGCTTCTAGAAGGTTTACATGATTTCGTAAAAAACACGAGTTTTTAGAAAATGTGTTTTATTTCATAAATGGAATCTACAAAGTATGCACATTCTTCATCATAACGACTTTCTATAATTTGCGCATGCGTCCGTAAATAAGAAAAGCTTACTTCCCCCGTTTTTTAAAATCGCAGCTTCTAGAAGGTTTACATGATTTTTTAAAAAACACTAGTTTTTAGAAAATGTCTTTTGTTTCATAAATGGAATCTAAAAAGTATGCACATTCTACGTCATAACGACTTTCTATAGTTTGCGGATGCGTCCGGAAATAAGAAAAGCTTACTTCCACCGATTTTTAAAATCACAGCTTTTAGAAGGTTTACATGATTTCGTAAAAAACACGAGTTTTTAGAAAATGTGTTTTATTTCATAAATGGAATCTACAAAGTATGCACATTCTACGTCATAACGACTTTGTATTGTTTGCGCATGCGTCCATAAATAACAAAAGCTTACTTCCACCGTTTTTTAAAAATCACAGCTTCTAGAATGTTTACATGATTTCGTAAAAAACACGAGTTTTAGAAAATGTGTTTTATTTCATAAATGGAATCAACAAAGTATGCACATTCTACGTCATAACGACTTTGTATAGTTTGTGCATTCGTTTGGAAATAAGAAAAGCTTACTTCCACCATTTTTTAAAATCACAGCTTCTAGAAGGTTTACATGATTTCGTAAAAAAACACGATTTTTTTAGAAAATGTGCTTTATTTCATAAATCAAATCTACAAAGTATGCACATTCTACATCATAACGACTTTCTATAGTTTGCGCATGCGTCCGAAAATAAGAAAAGCTTACTTCCCCCGTTTTTTTAAAATCACAGCTTCTAGAAGGTTTAAATGATTTCTTAAAAAACACGAGTTTTTAGAAAATTTGTTTTATTTCATAAATGGAATCAACAAAGTATGCACATTCTACGTCATAACGACTTTCTATAGTTTGCGCATGCGTCCGGAAATAAGAAAAGCTTACTTCCCCCGTTTTTTAAAATCACAGCTTCTAGAAGGTTTACATGATTTCTTAAAAAAACACGAGTTTTTAGAAAATGTGTTTTATTTCATAAATGGAATCAACAAAGTATGCACATTCTACGTCATAACGCCTTTTCGTAGTTTGCGCATGCCTTTGGAAATATGAAAAGCTTACTTCCCCCGTTTTTTAAAATCACAGCTTCTAGAAGGTTTACATGATTTCGTAAAAAATACGAGTTTTTAGAAAATGTGTTTTATTTCATAAATGAAATCAACAAAGTATGCAAATTCTACGTCATAATGACTTTCTATAGTTTGTGCATGCATCCGGAAATAAGAAAAGCTTACTTCCACCGTTTTTTAAAATCACAGCTTCTAGAAGGTTTACATGATTTCGTAAAAAAACACGAGTTTTTTAGAAAATGTGCTTTACTTCCTAAATCGAATCTACAAAGTATGCACATTCTACGTCATAACGACATTCTATAGTTTGCGCATGCATCCAGAAATAAGAAAAGCTTACTTCCCCCGTTTTTTAAAATCACAGCTTCTAGAAGGTTTACATAATTTCTTAAAAAACACGAGTTTTTAGAAAATGTGTTTTATTTCATAAATGGAATCAACAAAGTATGCACATTCTACGTCATAACGACTTTCTATATGTTGCGCATGCGTTTGGAAATAAGAAAAGCTTACTTCCCTCGTTTTTTAAAATCACAGCTTCTGGAAGGTTTACATGATTTCTTAAAAAACACGAGTTTTTAGAAAATCTGTTTTATTTCATAAATGGAATCAACAAAGTATGCACATTCTACGTCATAACGACTTTCTATATTTTGCGCATGCGTCCGGAAATAAGAAAAGCTTACTTCCCCCGTTTTTTAAAATCACAGCTTCTAGAAGGTTTACATGATTTCTTAAAAAACACGGGTTTTTAGAAAATGTGTTTTATTTCATAAATGGAATCAACATTGTACGCACATTCTACGTCATAACAACTTTCTATAGTTTGCGCATGCGTCCGGAAATAAGAAAAGCTTACTTCCCCCGTTTTTTAAAATCACAGCTTCTAGAACGTTTACATAATTTCTTAAAAAACACGAGTTTTTAGAAAATGTTTTTTATTACATAAATGGAATCAACAAAGTATGCACATTCTATGTCATACCGCCATTCAATAGTTTATGCATGCGTTTGGAAATAAGAAAAGCTTACTTCCATCGTTTTCTAAAATCACAGCTTCTAGAAGGTTTACATGAAAATGGAATCTAAAAAGTATGCACATTCTACGTCATAACGACTTTCTATAGTTTGCGGATGCGTCCGGAAATTAAGAAAAGCTTACTTCCACCGATTTATAAATCACAGCTTTTAGAAGGTTTACATGATTTCGTAAAAAACACGAGTTTTTAGAAAATGTGTTTTATTTCATAAATGGAATCTTCAAAGTATGCACATTCTACATCATAACGACTTTGTATTGTTTGCGCATGCGTCCAGAAATAACAAAAGCTTACTTCCACCGTTTTTTAAAATCACAGCTTCTAGAATCTTTACATGATTTCGTAAAAAACACGAGTTTTTAGAAAATGTGTTTTATTTCATAAATGGAATCAACAAAGTATGCACATTCTACGTCATAACGACTTTGTATAGTTTGTGCATTCGTTTGGAATAAGAAAAGCTTACTTCCACCATTTTTTAAAATCACAGTTTCTAGAAGGTTTACATGATTTCGTAAAAAAACACGATTTTTTTAGAAAATGTGCTTTATTTCATAAATCAAATCTACAAAGTATGCACATTCTACATCATAACGACTTTCTATAGTTTGCGCATGCGTCCGAAAATAAGAAAAGCTTACTTCCCCCGTTTTTTAAAATCACAGCTTCTAGAAGGTTTACATGATTTCTTAAAAAACACGAGTTTTTAGAAAATGTGTTTTATTTCATAAATGGAATCTACAAAGTATGCACATTCTTCGTCATAACGACTTTCTATAGTTTGCGCATGCGTCCGAAATAAGAAAAGCTTACTTCACCTGTTTTTTAAAATCACAGCTTCTAGAAGGTTTACATGATTTCTTAAAAAACACTAGTTTTTAGAAAATGTGTTTTATTACATAAATGGAATCAACAAACTATGCACATTCTACGTCATAACGACTTTCTATAGTTTGCGCATGCCTTTGGAAATATGAAAAGCTTACTTCCCCCGTTTTTAAAATCACAGCTTCTAGAAGGTTTACATGATTTCGTAAAAAACACGAGTTTTTAGAAAATGTGTTTTATTTCATAAATGGAATCTACAAACTATGCACATTCTTCTTCATAACGACTTTCTATAGTTTGCGCACGCGTCCGGAAATATGAAAAGCTTACTTCCCCCTTTTTTTAAAATCACAGCTTCTAGAAGGTTTACATGATTTGTTAAAAAACACGAGTTTTTAGAAAATGTGTTTTATTTCATAAATGGAATCAACAAAGTATGCACATCCTACGTCATAACGACTTTCTATAGTTTGCGCATGCGTCCGGAAATAAGAAAAGCTTACTTCCCCCGTTTTTTAAAATCACAGCTTCTAGAAGGTTTACATGATTTTGTAAAAAAACACGAGTTTTTAGAAAATGTGTTTTATTTCATAAATGGAATCTATAAAGTATGCACATTCTAAGTCATAACGACTTTGTATAGTTTGCGCATGCATCCAGAAATAAGAAAAGCTTACTTCCACCGTTTTTCAAATCACAGCTTCTAGAAGGTTTACATGATTTTGTAAAAACCATGAGTTTTTAGAAAATGTGTTTTATTTCATAAATGGAATCAACAAAGTATGCACATTCTACGTCATAACGACTTTCTATAGTTTGTGCATGCGTCCGGAAATAAGAAAAGCTTACTTCCCCCATTTTTTAAAATCACAGCTTCTAGAAGTTTTACATGATTTCGTATAAAACACGAGTTTTTAGAAAATGTGTTTTATTTCATAAATGGAATCTACAAAGTATGCACATTCTATGTCATATCGACTTTCTATAGTTTGCGCATTCGTCCGGAAATAAGAAAAGCTTACTTCCCCCGTTTTTTCAAATCACAGCTTCTAGAAGGTTTACATGATTTCTTAAAAAACACGAGTTTTTAGAAAATGTGTTTTATTTCATAAATGGAATCAACAAAGTATGCACATTCTACATCATAACGACTTTCTATATGTTGCGCATGCGTTTGGAAATAAGAAAATCTTACTTCCCTGGTTTTTTAAAATCACAGCTTCTGGAAGGTTTACACGATTTCTTAAAAAAACACGAGTTTTTAGAAAATCTGTTTTATTTCATAATGGAATCAACAAAGTATGCACATTCTATGTCATAACGACTTTCTATATTTTGCGCATGCGTCCGGAAATAAGAAAAGCTTACTTCCCCCGTTTTTTAAAATCAAAGCTTGTAGAAGGTTTACATGATTTCTTAAAAAACACGAGTTTTTAGAAAATGTGTTTTATTTCATAAATGGAATCAACAAAGTACGCACATTCTACGTCATAATGAATTTCAATAGTTTGCGCATGCGTCTGGAAATAAGAAAAGCTTACTTCCCCCGTTTTTTAAAATCACAGCTTCTAGAACGTTTACATAATTTCTTAAACAACACGAGTTTTTAGAAAATGTGTTTTATTTCATAAATGGAATCAACAAAGTATGCACATTCTACGTCATACCGCCATTCTATAGTTTATGCATGCGTTTGGAAATAAGAAAAGCTTACTTCCATCGTTTTTTAAAATCACAGCTTCTAGAAGGTTTACATGATTTCGTAAAAAACACGAGTTTTTAGAAAAAGTGTTTTATTCCATAAATGGAATCTACAAAGTATGCACATTCTACATCATAACGACTTTCTATAGTTTGCGCATGCGTCCGGAAATAAGAAAATCTTACTTCCCCCGTTTTTTAAAATCACAGCTTCTAGAAGGTTTACATGATTTCTTAAAAAACACGAGCTTTTAGAAAATGTGTTTTATTTCATAAATGGAATCAACAAAGTATGCACATTCTACGTCATAACGACTTTCTATAGTTTGCGCATGCCTTTGGAAATATGAAAAGCTTACTTCCCCCGTTTTTTAAAATCACAGCTTCTAGAAGGTTTACATGATTTCGTAAAAAATACGAGTTTTTAGAAAATGTGTTTTATTTCATAAATGAAATCAACAAAGTATGCAAATTCTACGTCATAATGACTTTCTATAGTTTGTGCATTCGTCCGGAAATAAGAAAAGCTTACTTCCACCGTTTTTTAAAATCACAGCTTCTAGAAGGTTTACATGATTTCGTAAAAAACACGAGTTTTTAGAAAATGTGCTTTACTTCCTAAATCGAATCTACAAAGTATGCACATTCTACGTCATAACGACTTTCTATAGTTTGCGCATGCGTCCAGAAATAAGAAAAGCTTATTTCCCCCGTTTTTTAAAATCACAGCTTCTAGAAGGTTTACATAATTTCTTAAAAAACACGAGTTTTTAGAAAATGTGTTTTATTTCATAAATGGAATCAACAAAGTATGCACATTCTACGTCATAACGACTTTCTATATGTTGCGCATGCGTTGAGAAATAAGAAAAGCTTACTTCCCTCGTTTTTTAAAATCACAGCTTCTGGAAGGTTTACATGATTTCTTAAAAAACACGAGTTTTTAGAAAATCTGTTTTATTTCATAAATGGAATCAACAAAGTATGCACATTCTACGTCATAACGACTTTCTATATTTTGCGCATTCGTCCGGAAATAAGAAAAGCTTACTTCCCCCGTTTTTTAAAATCACAGCTTCTAGAAGGTTTACATGATTTCTTAAAAAACACGGGTTTTTAGAAAATGTGTTTTATTTCATAAATGGAATCAACATTGTACGCACATTCTACGTCATAACAACTTTCTATAGTTTGCGCATGCGTCCGGAAATAAGAAAAGCTTACTTCCCCGTTTTTTAAAATCACAGCTTCTAGAACGTTTACATGATTTCTTAAAAAACACGAGTTTTTAGAAAATGTGTTTTATTTCATAAATGGAATCAACAAAGTATGCACATTCTATGTCATACCTCCATTCAATAGTTTATGCATGCATTTGGAAATAAGAAAAGCTTACTTCATCGTTTTTTAAAAATCACAGCTTCTAGAAGGTTTACATGATTTCGTAAAAAACACGAGTTTTTAGAAAATGTGTTTTATTTCATAAATGGAATCTACAAAGTATGTACATTCTTCGTCATAACGACTTTCTATAATTTGCGCATGCGTCCGGAAATAAGAAAAGCTTACTTCCCCCGTTTTTTAAAATCGCAGCTTCTAGAAGGTTTACATGATTTTTTAAAAAACACTAGTTTTTAGAAAATGTGTTTTGTTTCATAAATGGAATCTAAAAAGTATGCACATTCTACGTCATAACGACTTTCTATAGTTTGCGGATGCGTCCGGAAATAAGAAAAGCTTACTTCCACCGATTTTTAAAATCACAGCTTTTAGAAGGTTTACATGATTTCGTAAAAAACACGAGTTTTTAGAAAATGTGTTTTATTTCATAAATGGAATCTACAAATTATGCACATTCTACGTAATAACGACTTTGTATTGTTTGCGCATGCGTCCATAAATAACAAAAGCTTACTTCCACCGTTTTTTAAAATCACAGCTTCTAGAATGTTTACATGATTTCGTAAAAAACACGAGTTTTTAGAAAATGTGTTTTATTTCATAAATGGAATCAACAAAGTATGCACATTCTACGTCATAACGACTTTGTATAGTTTGTGCATTCGTTTGGAAATAAGAAAAGCTTACTTCCACCATTTTTTAAAATCACAGCTTCTAGAAGGTTTACATGATTTCGTAAAAAAACACGATTTTTTTAGAAAATGTGCTTTATTTCATAAATCAAATCTACAAAGTATGCACATTCTACATCATAACGACTTTCTATAGTTTGCGCATGCGTCCGAAAATAAGAAAAGCTTACTTCCCCCGTTTTTTAAAATCACAGCTTCTAGAAGGTTTACATGATTTCTTAAAAAACACGAGTTTTTAGAAAATGTCTTTTATTTCATAAATGGAATCAACAAAGTATGCACATTCTACGTCATAAAGAATTTCTATATTTTTCCCATGCCTTTGGAAATAAGAAAAGCTTACTTCCCCCGTTTTTTAAAATCACAGCTTCTAGAAGGTTTACATGATTTCGTAAAAAACACGAGTTTTTAGAAAATGTGTTTTATTTCATAAATGGAATCTACAAAGTATGCACATTCTACGTCATAACGACTTTCTATAGTTTGCGCATACGTCCGGAAATAAGAAAAGCTTACTTCCCCCATTTTTTAAAATCACAGCTTCTAGAAGGTTTACATGATTTCTTAAAAAACACGAGTTTTTAGAAAATGTCTTTTATTTCATAAATGGAATCAACAAAGTATGCACATTCTACGTCATAAAGACTTTCTATATTTTTCCCATGCCTTTGGAAATAAGAAAAGCTTACTTCCCCCGTTTTTTAAAATCACAGCTTCTAGAAGGTTTACATGATTTCGTAAAAAACACGAGCTTTTAGAAAATGTGTTTTATTTCATAAATGGAATCAACAAAGTATGGACATTCTACGTCATAACGACTTTCTATAGTTTGGGCATTCCTCCGGAAATAAGAAAAGCTTACTTCCACCGTTTTTTAAAATCACAGCTTCTAGAAGGTTTACATGATTTCGTAAAAAAACACGAGTTTTTTAGAAAATGTGCTTTATTTCATAAATCGAATCTACAAAGTATGCACATTCTACGTCATAACGACTTTCTATAGTTTGCGCATGCGTCCGGAAATAAGAAAAGCTTACTTCCCCCGTTTTTTAAAATCACAGCTTCTAGAAGGTTTACATAATTTCCCAAAAAACACGAGTTTTTAGAAAATGTGTTTTATTTCATAAATGGAATCAACAAAGTATGCACATTCTACGTTATAACGCCTTTCGATAGTTTTCGCATGCGTTTGGAAATAAGAAAAGCTTACTTCCATCGTTTTTTAAAATCACAGCTTCTAGAAGGTTTACATGATTTCCTAAAAAACACGAGTTTTTAGAAAATGTGTTTTATTTCATAAATGGAATCTACAAAGTATGCACATTCTTCGTCATAACGACTTTCTATAGTTTGCGCATGCGTCCGGAAATAAGAAAAGCTTACTTCCCCTGTTTTTTAAAATCACAGCTTCTAGAAGGTTTACATGATTTCTTAAAAAACAGTAGTTTTTAGAAAATGTGTTTTATTTCATAAATGGAATCAACAAAGTATGCACATTCTACGTCATAACGACTTTCTATAGTTTGCGCATGCCTTTGGAAATATGAAAAGCTTACTTCCCTCGTTTTTTAAAATCACAGCTTCTAGAAGGTTTACATGATTTCGTAAAAAACACGAGTTTTTAGAAAATGTGTTTTATTTCATAAATGAAATCAACAAAGTATGCACATTCTACGTCATAACCACTTTCTATAGTTTGTGCATTCGTCCGGAAATAAGAAAAGCTTACTTCCACCGTTTTTTAAAATCACAGCTTCTAGAAGGTTTACATGATTTCGTAAAAAAACACGAGTTTTTTAGAAAATGTGCTTTATTTCATAAATCGAATCTACAAAGTATGCACATTCTACATCATAACGACTTTCTATATGTTGCGCATGCGTTTGGAAATAAGAAAAGCTTACTTCCCTCGTTTTTTAAAATCACAGCTTCTGGAAGGTTTACACGATTTCTTAAAAAACACGAGTTTTTAGAAAATCTGTTTTATTTCATAAATGGAATCAACAAAGTATGCACATTCTATGTCATAACGACTTTCTATATTTTGCGCATGCGTCCGGAAATAAGAAAAGCTTACTTCCCCCGTTTTTTAAAATCAAAGCTTGTAGAAGGTTTACATGATTTCTTAAAAAACACGAGTTTTTAGAAAATGTGTTTTATTTCATAAATGGAATCAACAAAGTACGCACATTCTACGTCATAATGACTTTCAATAGTTTGCGCATGCGTCTGGAAATAAGAAAAGCTTACTTCCCCCGTTTTTTAAAATCACAGCTTCTAGAACGTTTACATAATTTCTTAAACAACACGAGTTTTTAGAAAATGTGTTTTATTTCATAAATGGAATCAACAAAGCATGCACATTCTACGTCATACCGCCATTCTATAGTTTATGCATGCGTTTGGAAATAAGAAAAGCTTACTTCCATCGTTTTTTAAAATCACAGCTTCTAGAAGGTTTACATGATTTCGTAAAAAACACGAGTTTTTAGAAAATGTGTTTTATTCCATAAATGGAATCTACAAAGTATGCACATTCTACATCATAACGACTTTCTATAGTTTGCGCATGCGTCCGGAAATAAGAAAATCTTACTTCCCCCGTTTTTTAAAATCACAGCTTCTAGAAGGTTTACATGATTTCTTAAAAAACACGAGCTTTTAGAAAATGTGTTTTATTTCATAAATGGAATCAACAAAGTATGCACATTCTACGTCATAACGACTTTCTATAGTTTGCGCATGCCTTTGGAAATATGAAAAGCTTACTTCCCCCGTTTTTTAAAATCACAGCTTCTAGAAGGTTTACATGATTTCGTAAAAAATACGAGTTTTTAGAAAATGTGTTTTATTTCATAAATGAAATCAACAAAGTATGCAAATTCTACGTCATAATGACTTTCTATAGTTTGTGCATTCGTCCGGAAATAAGAAAAGCTTACTTCCACCGTTTTTTAAAATCACAGCTTCTAGAAGGTTTACATGATTTCGTAAAAAAACACGAGTTTTTTAGAAAATGTGCTTTACTTCCTAAATCGAATCTACAAAGTATGCACATTCTACGTCATAACGACTTTCTATAGTTTGCGCATGCGTCCAGAAATAAGAAAAGCTTATTTCCCCCGTTTTTTAAAATCACAGCTTCTAGAAGGTTTACATAATTTCTTAAAAAACACGAGTTTTTAGAAAATGTGTTTTATTTCATAAATAGAATCAACAAAGTATGCACATTCTACGTCATAACGACTTTCTATATGTTGCGCATGCGTTTGGAAATAAGAAAAGCTTACTTCCCTCGTTTTTTAAAATCACAGCTTCTGGAAGGTTTACATGATTTCTTAAAAAACACGAGTTTTTAGAAAATCTGTTTTATTTCATAAATGGAATCAACAAAGTATGCACATTCTACGTCATAACGACTTTCTATATTTTGCGCATGCGTCCTGAAATAAGAAAAGCTTACTTCCCCCGTTTTTTAAAATCACAGCTTCTAGAAGGTTTACATGATTTCTTAAAAAACACGGGTTTTTAGAAAATGTGTTTTATTTCATAAATGGAATCAACATTGTACGCACATTCTACGTCATAACAACTTTCTATAGTTTGCGCATGCGTCCGGAAATAAGAAAAGCTTACTTCCCCCGTTTTTTAAAATCACAGCTTCTAGAACGTTTACATAATTTCTTAAAAAACACGAGTTTTTAGAAAATGTGTTTTATTTCATAAATGGAATCAACAAACTATGCACATTCTATGTCATACCGCCATTCAATAGTTTATGCATGCATTTGGAAATAAGAAAAGCTTACTTCCATCGTTTTTTAAAATCACAGCTTCTAGAAGGTTTACATGATTTCGTAAAAAACACGAGTTTTTAGAAAATGTGTTTTATTTCATAAATGGAATCTACAAAGTATGCACATTCTTCGTCATAACGACTTTCTATAATTTGCGCATGCGTCCGTAAATAAGAAAAGCTTACTTCCCCCGTTTTTTAAAATCGCAGCTTCTAGAAGGTTTACATGATTTTTTAAAAAACACTAGTTTTTAGAAAATGTCTTTTGTTTCATAAATGGAATCTAAAAAGTATGCACATTCTACGTCATAACGACTTTCTATAGTTTGCGGATGCGTCCGGAAATAAGAAAAGCTTACTTCCACCGATTTTTAAAATCACAGCTTTTAGAAGGTTTACATGATTTCGTAAAAAACACGAGTTTTTAGAAAATGTGTTTTATTTCATAAATGGAATCTACAAAGTATGCACATTCTACGTCATAACGACTTTGTATTGTTTGCGCATGCGTCCATAAATAACAAAAGCTTACTTCCACCGTTTTTTAAAATCACAGCTTCTAGAATGTTTACATGATTTCGTAAAAAACACGAGTTTTTAGAAAATGTGTTTTATTTCATAAATGGAATCAACAAAGTATGCACATTCTACGTCATAACGACTTTGTATAGTTTGTGCATTCGTTTGGAAATAAGAAAAGCTTACTTCCACCATTTTTTAAAATCACAGCTACTAGAAGGTTTACATGATTTCGTAAAAAAACACGATTTTTTTAGAAAATGTGCTTTATTTCATAAATCAAATCTACAAAGTATGCACATTCTACATCATAACGACTTTCTATAGTTTGCGCATGCGTCCGAAAATAAGAAAAGCTTACTTCCCCCGTTTTTTAAAATCACAGCTTCTAGAAGGTTTAAATGATTTCTTAAAAAACACGAGTTTTTAGAAAATTTGTTTTATTTCATAAATGGAATCAACAAAGTATGCACATTCTACGTCATAACGACTTTCTATAGTTTTCGCATGCGTCCGGAAATAAGAAAAGCTTACTTCCCCCGTTTTTTAAAATCACAGCTTCTAGAAGGTTTACATGATTTCTTAAAAAACACGAGTTTTTAGAAAATGTGTTTTATTTCATAAATGGAATCAACAAAGTATGCACATTCTACGTCATAACGCCTTTTCGTAGTTTGCGCATGCCTTTGGAAATATGAAAAGCTTACTTCCCCCGTTTTTTAAAATCACAGCTTCTAGAAGGTTTACATGATTTCGTAAAAAATACGAGTTTTTAGAAAATGTGTTTTATTTCATAAATGAAATCAACAAAGTATGCAAATTCTACGTCATAATGACTTTCTATAGTTTGTGCATGCATCCGGAAATAAGAAAAGCTTACTTCCACCGTTTTTTAAAATCACAGCTTCTAGAAGGTTTACATGATTTCGTTAAAAAACACGAGTTTTTTAGAAAATGTGCTTTACTTCCTAAATCGAATCTACAAAGTATGCACATTCTACGTCATAACGACATTCTATAGTTTGCGCATGCATCCAGAAATAAGAAAAGCTTACTTCCCCCGTTTTTTAAAATCACAGCTTCTAGAAGGTTTACATAATTTCTTAAAAAACACGAGTTTTTAGAAAATGTGTTTTATTTCATAAATGGAATCAACAAAGTATGCACATTCTACGTCATAACGACTTTCTATATGTTGCGCATGCGTTTGGAAATAAGAAAAGCTTACTTCCCTCGTTTTTTAAAATCACAGCTTCTAGAAGGTTTACATGATTTCTTAAAAAACACGAGTTTTTAGAAAATCTGTTTTATTTCATAAATGGAATCAACAAAGTATGCACATTCTACGTCATAACGACTTTCTATATTTTCGCATGCGTCCGGAAATAAGAAAAGCTTACTTCCCCCGTTTTTTAAAATCACAGCTTCTAGAAGGTTTACATGATTTCTTAAAAAACACGGGTTTTTAGAAAATGTGTTTTATTTCATAAATGGAATCAACATTGTACGCACATTCTACGTCATAACAACTTTCTATAGTTTGCGCATGCGTCCGGAAATAAGAAAAGCTTACTTCCCCCGTTTTTTAAAATCACAGCTTCTAGAACGTTTACATAATTTCTTAAAAAACACGAGTTTTTAGAAAATGTGTTTTATTTCATAAATGGAATCAACAAAGTATGCACATTCTATGTCATACCGCCATTCAATAGTTTATGCATGCGTTTGGAAATAAGAAAAGCTTACTTCCATCGTTTTTTAAAATCACAGCTTCTAGAAGGTTTACATGAAAATGGAATCTAAAAAGTATGCACATTCTACGTCATAACGACTTTCTATAGTTTGCGGATGCGTCCGGAAATAAGAAAAGCTTACTTCCACCGATTTATAAATCACAGCTTTTAGAAGGTTTACATGATTTCGTAAAAAACACGAGTTTTTAGAAAATGTGTTTTATTTCATAAATGGAATCTTCAAAGTATGCACATTCTACATCATAACGACTTTGTATTGTTTGCGCATGCGTCCAGAAATAACAAAAGCTTACTTCCACCGTTTTTTAAAATCACAGCTTCTAGAATCTTTACATGATTTCGTAAAAAACACGAGTTTTTAGAAAATGTGTTTTATTTCATAAATGGAATCAACAAAGTATGCACATTCTACGTCATAACGACTTTGTATAGTTTGTGCATTCGTTTGGAAATAAGAAAAGCTTACTTCCAACATTTTTTAAAATCACAGCTTCTAGAAGGTTTACATGATTTCGTAAAAAAACACGATTTTTTTAGAAAATGTGCTTTATTTCATAAATCAAATCTACAAAGTATGCACATTCTACATCATAACGACTTTCTATAGTTTGCGCATGCGTCCGAAAATAAGAAAAGCTTACTTCCCCCGTTTTTTAAAATCACAGCTTCTAGAAGGTTTACATGATTTCTTAAAAAACACGAGTTTTTAGAAAATGTGTTTTATTTCATAAATGGAATCTACAAAGTATGCACATTCTTCGTCATAACGACTTTCTATAGTTTGCGCATGCGTCCGGAAATAAGAAAAGCTTACTTCCCCTGTTTTTTAAAATCACAGCTTCTAGAAGGTTTACATGATTTCTTAAAAAACACTAGTTTTTAGAAAATGTGTTTTATTACATAAATGGAATCAACAAACTATGCACATTCTACGTCATAACGACTTTCTATAGTTTGCGCATGCCTTTGGAAATATGAAAAGCTTACTTCCCCCGTTTTTTAAAATCACAGCTTCTAGAAGGTTTACATGATTTCGTAAAAAACACGAGTTTTTAGAAAATGTGTTTTATTTCATAAATGGAATCTACAAACTATGCACATTCTTCTTCATAACGACTTTCTATAGTTTGCGCACGCGTCCGGAAATATGAAAAGCTTACTTCCCCCTTTTTTTAAAATCACAGCTTCTAGAAGGTTTACATGATTTGTTAAAAAACACGAGTTTTTAGAAAATGTGTTTTATTTCATAAATGGAATCAACAAAGTATGCACATTCTACGTCATAACGACTTTCTATAGTTTGCGCATGCGTCCGGAAATAAGAAAAGCTTACTTCCCCCGTTTTTTAAAATCACAGCTTCTAGAAGGTTTACATGATTTTGTAAAAAACACGAGTTTTTAGAAAATGTGTTTTATTTCATAAATGGAATCTATAAAGTATGCACATTCTAAGTCATAACGACTTTGTATAGTTTGCGCATGCATCCAGAAATAAGAAAAGCTTACTTCCACCGTTTTTCAAAATCACAGCTTCTAGAAGGTTTACATGATTTTGTAAAAACCATGAGTTTTTAGAAAATGTGTTTTATTTCATAAATGGAATCAACAAAGTATGCACATTCTACGTCATAACGACTTTCTATAGTTTGTGCATGCGTCCGGAAATAAGAAAAGCTTACTTCCCCCATTTTTTAAAATCACAGCTTCTAGAAGTTTTACATGATTTCGTATAAAACACGAGTTTTTAGAAAATGTGTTTTATTTCATAAATGGAATCTACAAAGTATGCACATTCTATGTCATATCGACTTTCTATAGTTTGCGCATTCGTCCGGAAATAAGAAAAGCTTACTTCCCCCGTTTTTTCAAATCACAGCTTCTAGAAGGTTTACATGATTTCTTAAAAAACACGAGTTTTTAGAAAATGTGTTTTATTTCATAAATGGAAACAACAAAGTATGCACACTCTATGTCATAACGACTTTCTATAGTTTGCGCATGCGTTGGGAATTAGGAAAATCTTACTTCCCCCGTTTTTTAAAATCACAGCTTCTAGAAGGTTTACATCATTTGTTAAAAAACACGAGTTTTTAGAAAATGTGTTTTATATCATAAATGGAATCTACAAAGTATGCACATTCTACGTCATAACGACTTTGTATAGTTTGCGCATGCGTCCGGAAATAAGAAAAGCTTACTTCCACCGTTTTTCAAAATCACAGCTTCTAGAAGGTTTACATGATTTCTTAAAAAACATGAGTTTTTAGAAAATGTGTTTTATTTCATAAATGGAATCAACAAAGTATGCACATTCTACGTCATAACGACTTTCTATAGTTTGCACATGCGTTTGGAAATAAGAAAAGCTTACTTCCCCCGTTTTTTAAAATGACAGCTTCTAGAAGGTTTACATGATTCGTTAAAAAACACGAGTTTTTAGAAAATGTGTTTTATTTCATAAATCGAATCAACAAAGTATGCACATTCTACGTCATAACGACTTTCTATAGTTTGCGCATGCGTCCGGAAATAAGAAAAGCTTACTTCCACTGTTTTTTAAATTAATAGCTTCTATAAGGTTTACATGATTTCGTAAAAAACACGAGTTTTTAGAAAATGTGTTTTATTTCATAAATGGAATCTACAAAGTATGCACATTCTACGTCATAACGACTTTCTATAGTTTGCGCATGCGTCCGGAAATAAGAAAAGCTTACTTCCACCGTTTTTCAAAATCACAGCTTCTAGAAGGTTTACATGATTTCTTAAAAAACACGAGTTTTTAGAAAATGTGTTTTATGTCATAAATGGAATCTACAAAGTATGGACATTCTACGTCATAACGACTTTCTATAGTTTGCGCATTCGTCCAGAAATAAGAAAAGCTTACTTCCACCGTTTTTTAAAATGACAGCTTCTAGAAGGTTTACAAGATTTCTTAAAAAACACGAGTTTTTAGAAAATGTGTTTTATTTCATAAATGGAATCAACAAAGTATGCACATTCTACGTAATAATGACTTTCTATAGTTTCCGCATTCGACCGGAAATAAGAAAAGCTTACTTCCACCGTTTTTTAAAATCACAGCTTCTAGAAGGTTTACATGATTTCGTAAAAAACACGAGTTTTTAGAAAATGTGTTTTATTTCATAAATGGAATCAACAAAGTATGCACATTCTACGTCATAACGACTTTCTATAGTTTGCGCATGCGTCCGGAAATAAGAAAAGCTTACTTCCCCCATTTTTTAAAATCACAGCTTCTAGAAGGTTTACATGATTTTGTAAAAAACACGAGTTTTTAGAAAATGTGTTTTATTTCATAAATGGAATCTACAAAGTATGCACATTCTACGTCATAACGACTTTGTATAGTTTGCGCATGCATCCAGAAATAAGAAAAGCTTACTTCCACCGTTTTTCAAAATCACAGCTTCTAGAAGGTTTACATGATTTTGTAAAAACCATGAGTTTTTAGAAAATGTGTTTTGTTTCATAAATGGAATCAACAAAGTATGCACATTCTACGTCATAACGACTTTCTATAGTTTGTGCATGCGTCCGGAAATAAGAAAAGCTTACTTCCCCCATTTTTTAAAATCACAGCTTCTAGAAGTTTTACATGATTTCGTAAAAAACACGAGTTTTTAGAAAATGTGTTTTATTTCATAAATGGAATCTACAAAGTATGCACATTCTACGTCTTATCGACTTTCTATAGTTTGCGCATTCGTCCGGAAATAAGAAAAGCTTACTTCCCCTGTTTTTTCAAATCACAGCTTCTAGAAGGTTTACATGATTTCTTAAAAAACACGAGTTTTTAGAAAATGTGTTTTATTTCATAAATGGAAACAAATAAAGTATGCACATTCTATGTCATAACGACTTTCTATAGTTTGCGCATGCGTTTGGAATTAAGAAAATCTTACTTCCCCCGTTTTTTAAAATCACAGCTTCTAGAAGGTTTACATCATTTGTTAAAAAACACGAGTTTTTAGAAAATGTGTTTTATATCATAAATGGAATCTACAAAGTATGCACATTCTACGTCATAACGACTTTGTATAGTTTGCGCATGCGTCCGGAAATAAGAAAACCTTACTTCCACCGTTTTTCAAAATCACAGCTTCTAGAAGGTTTACATGATTTCTTAAAAAACATGAGTTTTTAGAAAATGTGTTTTATTTCATAAATGGAATCAACAAAGTATGCACATTCTACGTCATAACGACTTTCTATAGTTTGCACATGAGTTTGGAAATAAGAAAAGCTTACTTCCCCCGTTTTTTAAAATCACAGCTTCTAGAAGGTTTACATGATTCGTTAAAAAACACGAGTTTTTAGAAAATGTGTTTTATTTCATAAATCGAATCAACAAAGTATGCACATTCTACGTCATAACGACTTTCTATAGTTTGCGCATGCGTCCGGAAATAAGAAAAGCTTACTTCCACTGTTTTTTAAATTAATAGCTTCTAGAAGGTTTACATGATTTAGTAAAAAACACGAGTTTTTAGAAAATGTGTTTTATTTCATAAATGGAATCTACAAAGTATGCACATTCTACGTCATAACGACTTTCTATAGTTTGCGCATGCGTCCGGAAATAAGAAAAGCTTACTTCCACCGTTTTTCAAAATCACAGCTTCTAGAAGGTTTACATGATTACTTAAAAAACACGAGTTTTTAGAAAATGTGTTTTATGTCATAAATGGAATCTACAAAGTATGCACATTCTACGTCATAACGACTTTCTATAGTTTGCGCATTCGTCCAGAAATAAGAAAAGCTTACTTCCACCGTTTTTTAAAATGACAGCTTCTAGAAGGTTTACAAGATTTCTTAAAAAACACGAGTTTTTAGAAAATGTGTTTTATTTCATAAATGGAATCAACAAAGTATGCACATTCTACATAATAACGACTTTCTATAGTTTCCGCATTCGACCGGAAATAAGAAAAGCTTACTTCCACCGTTTTTTAAAATCACAGCTTCTAGAAGGTTTACATGATTGCGTAAAAAACACGAGTTTTTAGAAAATGTTTTTTATTTCATAAATGGAATCAACAAAGTATGCACATTCTACGTCATAAGGACTTTCTATAGTTTGCGCATGCGTCCGAAAATAAGAAAAGCTTACTTCCACCGTTTTTTAAAATCACAGCTTCTAGAAGGTTTACATAATTTCTTAAAAAACACGAGTTTTTAGAAAATGTGTTTTATTTCATAAATGGAATCAACAAAGTATGCACATTCTACGTCATAACGACTTTCTATATTTTGCGCATGCGTCCGGAAATAAGAAAAGCTTACTTCCCCCGTTTTTTAAAATCACAGCTTCTAGAAGGTTTACATGATTTCGTAAAAAACACGAGTTTTTAGAAAATGTGTTTTATTTCATAAATGGAATCAAAAAAGTATGCAAATTCTACGTCATAACGACTTTTTATAGTTTGTGCATTCATCCGGAAATAAGAAAAGCTTATTTCCACCGTTTTTTAAAATCACAGCTTCTAGAAGGTTTACATGATTTCATAAAAAAACACGAGTTTTTTAGAAAATGTGCATTATTTCATAAATAGAATCTACAAAGTATGCACATTCTACGTCATAATGACTTTCTAAAGTTTGCGCATGCGTCCAGAAATAAGAAAAGCTTACTTCCCCCGTTTTTTAAAATCATAGCTTCTAGAAGCTTTACATAATTTCTTAAAAAACACGAGTTTTTAGAAAATGTGTTTTATTTCATAAATGGAATCAACAAAGTATGCACATTCTACGTCATAACGACTTTCTATATGTTGCGCATGCGTTTGGAAATAAGAAAAGCTTACTTCCGTCGTTTTTTAAAATCACAGCTTCTAGAAGGTTTACATGATTTCTTAAAAAACACGAGTTTTTAGAAAATGTGTTTTATTTCATAAATGGAATCAACAAAGTATGCACATTCTACGTCATAACGACTTTCTATAGTTTGCGCATGCGTCCGGAAATAAGAAAAGCTTACTTACCCCGTTTTTTAAAATCACAACTTTTAGAAGGTTTACATGATTTCGTAAAAAACACGAGTTTTTAGAAAATGTGTTTTATTTCATAAATAGAATCAACAAAGTATGCACATTCTACGTCATAACGACTTTCTATATGTTGCGCATGCGTTTGGAAATAAGAAAAGCTTACTTCCCTCGTTTTTTAAAATCACAGCTTCTGGAAGGTTTACATGATTTCTTAAAAAACACGAGTTTTTAGAAAATCTGTTTTATTTCATAAATGGAATCAACAAAGTATGCACATTCTACGTCATAACGACTTTCTATATTTTGCGCATGCGTCCGGAAATAAGAAAAGCTTACTTCCCCCGTTTTTTAAAATCACAGCTTCTAGAAGGTTTACATGATTTCTTAAAAAACACGGGTTTTTAGAAAATGTGTTTTATTTCATAAATGGAATCAACATTGTACGCACATTCTACGTCATAACAACTTTCTATAGTTTGCGCATGCGTCCGGAAATAAGAAAAGCTTACTTCCCCCGTTTTTTAAAATCACAGCTTCTAGAACGTTTACATAATTTCTTAAAAAACACGAGTTTTTAGAAAATGTGTTTTATTTCATAAATGGAATCAACAAACTATGCACATTCTATGTCATACCGCCATTCAATAGTTTATGCATGCATTTGGAAATAAGAAAAGCTTACTTCCATCGTTTTTTAAAATCACAGCTTCTAGAAGGTTTACATGATTTCGTAAAAAACACGAGTTTTTAGAAAATGTGTTTTATTTCATAAATGGAATCTACAAAGTATGCACATTCTTCGTCATAACGACTTTCTATAATTTGCGCATGCGTCCGTAAATAAGAAAAGCTTACTTCCCCCGTTTTTTAAAATCGCAGCTTCTAGAAGGTTTACATGATTTTTTAAAAAACACTAGTTTTTAGAAAATGTCTTTTGTTTCATAAATGGAATCTAAAAAGTATGCACATTCTACGTCATAACGACTTTCTATAGTTTGCGGATGCGTCCGGAAATAAGAAAAGCTTACTTCCACCGATTTTTAAAATCACAGCTTTTAGAAGGTTTACATGATTTCGTAAAAAACACGAGTTTTTAGAAAATGTGTTTTATTTCATAAATGGAATCTACAAAGTATGCACATTCTACGTCATAACGACTTTGTATTGTTTGCGCATGCGTCCATAAATAACAAAAGCTTACTTCCACCGTTTTTTAAAATCACAGCTTCTAGAATGTTTACATGATTTCGTAAAAAACACGAGTTTTTAGAAAATGTGTTTTATTTCATAAATGGAATCAACAAAGTATGCACATTCTACGTCATAACGACTTTGTATAGTTTGTGCATTCGTTTGGAAATAAGAAAAGCTTACTTCCACCATTTTTTAAAATCACAGCTACTAGAAGGTTTACATGATTTCGTAAAAAAACACGATTTTTTTAGAAAATGTGCTTTATTTCATAAATCAAATCTACAAAGTATGCACATTCTACATCATAACGACTTTCTATAGTTTGCGCATGCGTCCGAAAATAAGAAAATCTTACTTCCCCCGTTTTTTAAAATCACAGCTTCTAGAAGGTTTAAATGATTTCTTAAAAAACACGAGTTTTTAGAAAATTTGTTTTATTTCATAAATGGAATCAACAAAGTATGCACATTCTACGTCATAACGACTTTCTATAGTTTTCGCATGCGTCCGGAAATAAGAAAAGCTTACTTCCCCCGTTTTTTAAAATCACAGCTTCTAGAAGGTTTACATGATTTCTTAAAAAACACGAGTTTTTAGAAAATGTGTTTTATTTCATAAATGGAATCAACAAAGTATGCACATTCTACGTCATAACGCCTTTTCGTAGTTTGCGCATGCCTTTGGAAATATGAAAAGCTTACTTCCCCCGTTTTTTAAAATCACAGCTTCTAGAAGGTTTACATGATTTCGTAAAAAATACGAGTTTTTAGAAAATGTGTTTTATTTCATAAATGAAATCAACAAAGTATGCAAATTCTACGTCATAATGACTTTCTATAGTTTGTGCATGCATCCGGAAATAAGAAAAGCTTACTTCCACCGTTTTTTAAAATCACAGCTTCTAGAAGGTTTACATGATTTCGTTAAAAAACACGAGTTTTTTAGAAAATGTGCTTTACTTCCTAAATCGAATCTACAAAGTATGCACATTCTACGTCATAACGACATTCTATAGTTTGCGCATGCATCCAGAAATAAGAAAAGCTTACTTCCCCCGTTTTTTAAAATCACAGCTTCTAGAAGGTTTACATAATTTCTTAAAAAACACGAGTTTTTAGAAAATGTGTTTTATTTCATAAATGGAATCAACAAAGTATGCACATTCTACGTCATAACGACTTTCTATATGTTGCGCATGCGTTTGGAAATAAGAAAAGCTTACTTCCCTCGTTTTTTAAAATCACAGCTTCTAGAAGGTTTACATGATTTCTTAAAAAACACGAGTTTTTAGAAAATCTGTTTTATTTCATAAATGGAATCAACAAAGTATGCACATTCTACGTCATAACGACTTTCTATATTTTCGCATGCGTCCGGAAATAAGAAAAGCTTACTTCCCCCGTTTTTTAAAATCACAGCTTCTAGAAGGTTTACATGATTTCTTAAAAAACACGGGTTTTTAGAAAATGTGTTTTATTTCATAAATGGAATCAACATTGTACGCACATTCTACGTCATAACAACTTTCTATAGTTTGCGCATGCGTCCGGAAATAAGAAAAGCTTACTTCCCCCGTTTTTTAAAATCACAGCTTCTAGAACGTTTACATAATTTCTTAAAAAACACGAGTTTTTAGAAAATGTGTTTTATTTCATAAATGGAATCAACAAAGTATGCACATTCTATGTCATACCGCCATTCAATAGTTTATGCATGCGTTTGGAAATAAGAAAAGCTTACTTCCATCGTTTTTTAAAATCACAGCTTCTAGAAGGTTTACATGAAAATGGAATCTAAAAAGTATGCACATTCTACGTCATAACGACTTTCTATAGTTTGCGGATGCGTCCGGAAATAAGAAAAGCTTACTTCCACCGATTTATAAATCACAGCTTTTAGAAGGTTTACATGATTTCGTAAAAAACACGAGTTTTTAGAAAATGTGTTTTATTTCATAAATGGAATCTTCAAAGTATGCACATTCTACATCATAACGACTTTGTATTGTTTGCGCATGCGTCCAGAAATAACAAAAGCTTACTTCCACCGTTTTTTAAAATCACAGCTTCTAGAATCTTTACATGATTTCGTAAAAAACACGAGTTTTTAGAAAATGTGTTTTATTTCATAAATGGAATCAACAAAGTATGCACATTCTACGTCATAACGACTTTGTATAGTTTGTGCATTCGTTTGGAAATAAGAAAAGCTTACTTCCACCATTTTTTAAAATCACAGCTTCTAGAAGGTTTACATGATTTCGTAAAAAAACACGATTTTTTTAGAAAATGTGCTTTATTTCATAAATCAAATCTACAAAGTATGCACATTCTACATCATAACGACTTTCTATAGTTTGCGCATGCGTCCGAAAATAAGAAAAGCTTACTTCCCCCGTTTTTTAAAATCACAGCTTCTAGAAGGTTTACATGATTTCTTAAAAAACACGAGTTTTTAGAAAATGTGTTTTATTTCATAAATGGAATCTACAAAGTATGCACATTCTTCGTCATAACGACTTTCTATAGTTTGCGCATGCGTCCGGAAATAAGAAAAGCTTACTTCCCCTGTTTTTTAAAATCACAGCTTCTAGAAGGTTTACATGATTTCTTAAAAAACACTAGTTTTTAGAAAATGTGTTTTATTACATAAATGGAATCAACAAACTATGCACATTCTACGTCATAACGACTTTCTATAGTTTGCGCATGCCTTTGGAAATATGAAAAGCTTACTTCCCCCGTTATTTAAAATCACAGCTTCTAGAAGGTTTACATGATTTCGTAAAAAACACGAGTTTTTAGAAAATGTGTTTTATTTCATAAATGGAATCTACAAACTATGCACATTCTTCTTCATAACGACTTTCTATAGTTTGCGCACGCGTCCGGAAATATGAAAAGCTTACTTCCCCCTTTTTTTAAAATCACAGCTTCTAGAAGGTTTACATGATTTGTTAAAAAACACGAGTTTTTAGAAAATGTGTTTTATTTCATAAATGGAATCAACAAAGTATGCACATTCTACGTCATAACGACTTTCTATAGTTTGCGCATGCGTCCGGAAATAAGAAAAGCTTACTTCCCCCGTTTTTTAAAATCACAGCTTCTAGAAGGTTTACATGATTTTGTAAAAAACACGAGTTTTTAGAAAATGTGTTTTATTTCATAAATGGAATCTATAAAGTATGCACATTCTAAGTCATAACGACTTTGTATAGTTTGCGCATGCATCCAGAAATAAGAAAAGCTTACTTCCACCGTTTTTCAAAATCACAGCTTCTAGAAGGTTTACATGATTTTGTAAAAACCATGAGTTTTTAGAAAATGTGTTTTATTTCATAAATGGAATCAACAAAGTATGCACATTCTACGTCATAACGACTTTCTATAGTTTGTGCATGCGTCCGGAAATAAGAAAAGCTTACTTCCCCCATTTTTTAAAATCACAGCTTCTAGAAGTTTTACATGATTTCGTATAAAACACGAGTTTTTAGAAAATGTGTTTTATTTCATAAATGGAATCTACAAAGTATGCACATTCTATGTCATATCGACTTTCTATAGTTTGCGCATTCGTCCGGAAATAAGAAAAGCTTACTTCCCCCGTTTTTTCAAATCACAGCTTCTAGAAGGTTTACATGATTTCTTAAAAAACACGAGTTTTTAGAAAATGTGTTTTATTTCATAAATGGAAACAACAAAGTATGCACACTCTATGTCATAACGACTTTCTATAGTTTGCGCATGCGTTGGGAATTAGGAAAATCTTACTTCCCCCGTTTTTTAAAATCACAGCTTCTAGAAGGTTTACATCATTTGTTAAAAAACACGAGTTTTTAGAAAATGTGTTTTATATCATAAATGGAATCTACAAAGTATGCACATTCTACGTCATAACGACTTTGTATAGTTTGCGCATGCGTCCGGAAATAAGAAAAGCTTACTTCCACCGTTTTTCAAAATCACAGCTTCTAGAAGGTTTACATGATTTCTTAAAAAACATGAGTTTTTAGAAAATGTGTTTTATTTCATAAATGGAATCAACAAAGTATGCACATTCTACGTCATAACGACTTTCTATAGTTTGCACATGCGTTTGGAAATAAGAAAAGCTTACTTCCCCCGTTTTTTAAAATGACAGCTTCTAGAAGGTTTACATGATTCGTTAAAAAACACGAGTTTTTAGAAAATGTGTTTTATTTCATAAATCGAATCAACAAAGTATGCACATTCTACGTCATAACGACTTTCTATAGTTTGCGCATGCGTCCGGAAATAAGAAAAGCTTACTTCCACTGTTTTTTAAATTAATAGCTTCTATAAGGTTTACATGATTTCGTAAAAAACACGAGTTCTTAGAAAATGTGTTTTATTTCATAAATGGAATCTACAAAGTATGCACATTCTACGTCATAACGACTTTCTATAGTTTGCGCATGCGTCCGGAAATAAGAAAAGCTTACTTCCACCGTTTTTCAAAATCACAGCTTCTAGAAGGTTTACATGATTTCTTAAAAAACACGAGTTTTTAGAAAATGTGTTTTATGTCATAAATGGAATCTACAAAGTATGGACATTCTACGTCATAACGACTTTCTATAGTTTGCGCATTCGTCCAGAAATAAGAAAAGCTTACTTCCACCGTTTTTTAAAATGACAGCTTCTAGAAGGTTTACAAGATTTCTTAAAAAACACGAGTTTTTAGAAAATGTGTTTTATTTCATAAATGGAATCAACAAAGTATGCACATTCTACGTAATAATGACTTTCTATAGTTTCCGCATTCGACCGGAAATAAGAAAAGCTTACTTCCACCGTTTTTTAAAATCACAGCTTCTAGAAGGTTTACATGATTTCGTAAAAAACACGAGTTTTTAGAAAATGTGTTTTATTTCATAAATGGAATCAACAAAGTATGCACATTCTACGTCATAACGACTTTCTATAGTTTGCGCATGCGTCCGGAAATAAGAAAAGCTTACTTCCCCCATTTTTTAAAATCACAGCTTCTAGAAGGTTTACATGATTTTGTAAAAAACACGAGTTTTTAGAAAATGTGTTTTATTTCATAAATGGAATCTACAAAGTATGCACATTCTACGTCATAACGACTTTGTATAGTTTGCGCATGCATCCAGAAATAAGAAAAGCTTACTTCCACCGTTTTTCAAAATCACAGCTTCTAGAAGGTTTACATGATTTTGTAAAAACCATGAGTTTTTAGAAAATGTGTTTTGTTTCATAAATGGAATCAACAAATTATGCACATTCTACGTCATAACGACTTTCTATAGTTTGTGCATGCGTCCGGAAATAAGAAAAGCTTACTTCCCCCATTTTTTAAAATCACAGCTTCTAGAAGTTTTACATGATTTCGTAAAAAACACGAGTTTTTAGAAAATGTGTTTTATTTCATAAATGGAATCTACAAAGTATGCACATTCTACGTCTTATCGACTTTCTATAGTTTGCGCATTCGTCCGGAAATAAGAAAAGCTTACTTCCCCTGTTTTTTCAAATCACAGCTTCTAGAAGGTTTACATGATTTCTTAAAAAACACGAGTTTTTAGAAAATGTGTTTTATTTCATAAATGGAAACAAATAAAGTATGCACATTCTATGTCATAACGACTTTCTATAGTTTGCGCATGCGTTTGGAATTAAGAAAATCTTACTTCCCCCGTTTTTTAAAATCACAGCTTCTAGAAGGTTTACATCATTTGTTAAAAAACACGAGTTTTTAGAAAATGTGTTTTATATCATAAATGGAATCTACAAAGTATGCACATTCTACGTCATAACGACTTTGTATAGTTTGCGCATGCGTCCGGAAATAAGAAAAGCTTACTTCCACCGTTTTTCAAAATCACAGCTTCTAGAAGGTTTACATGATTTCTTAAAAAACATGAGTTTTTAGAAAATGTGTTTTATTTCATAAATGGAATCAACAAAGTATGCACATTCTACGTCATAACGACTTTCTATAGTTTGCACATGAGTTTGGAAATAAGAAAAGCTTACTTCCCCCGTTTTTTATAATCACAGCTTCTAGAAGGTTTACATGATTCGTTAAAAAACACGAGTTTTTAGAAAATGTGTTTTATTTCATAAATCGAATCAACAAAGTATGCACATTCTACGTCATAACGACTTTCTATAGTTTGCGCATGCGTCCGGAAATAAGAAAAGCTTACTTCCACTGATTTTTAAATTAATAGCTTCTAGAAGGTTTACATGATTTAGTAAAAAACACGAGTTTTTAGAAAATGTGTTTTATTTCATAAATGGAATCTACAAAGTATGCACATTCTACGTCATAACGACTTTCTATAGTTTGCGCATGCGTCCGGAAATAAGAAAAGCTTACTTCCACCGTTTTTCAAAATCACAGCTTCTAGAAGGTTTACATGATTACTTAAAAAACACGAGTTTTTAGAAAATGTGTTTTATGTCATAAATGGAATCTACAAAGTATGCACATTCTACGTCATAACGACTTTCTATAGTTTGCGCATTCGTCCAGAAATAAGAAAAGCTTACTTCCACCGTTTTTTAAAATGACAGCTTCTAGAAGGTTTACAAGATTTCTTAAAAAACACGAGTTTTTAGAAAATGTGTTTTATTTCATAAATGGAATCAACAAAGTATGCACATTCTACGTAATAACGACTTTCTATAGTTTCCGCATTCGACCGGAAATAAGAAAAGCTTACTTCCACCGTTTTTTAAAATCACAGCTTCTAGAAGGTTTACATGATTGCGTAAAAAACACGAGTTTTTAGAAAATGTGTTTTATTTCATAAATGGAATCAACAAAGTATGCACATTCTACGTCATAAGGACTTTCTATAGTTTGCGCATGCGTCCGAAAATAAGAAAAGCTTACTTCCACCGTTTTTTAAAATCACAGCTTCTAGAAGGTTTACATAATTTCTTAAAAAACACGAGTTTTTAGAAAATGTGTTTTATTTCATAAATGGAATCAACAAAGTATGCACATTCTACGTCATAACGACTTTCTATATTTTGCGCATGCGTCCGGAAATAAGAAAAGCTTACTTCCCCCGTTTTTTAAAATCACAGCTTCTAGAAGGTTTACATGATTTCGTAAAAAACACGAGTTTTTAGAAAATGTGTTTTATTTCATAAATGGAATCAAAAAAGTATGCAAATTCTACGTCATAACGACTTTTTATAGTTTGTGCATTCATCCGGAAATAAGAAAAGCTTATTTCCACCGTTTTTTAAAATCACAGCTTCTAGAAGGTTTACATGATTTCATAAAAAAACACGAGTTTTTTAGAAAATGTGCATTATTTCATAAATAGAATCTACAAAGTATGCACATTCTACGTCATAATGACTTTCTAAAGTTTGCGCATGCGTCCAGAAATAAGAAAAGCTTACTTCCCCCGTTTTTTAAAATCATAGCTTCTAGAAGCTTTACATAATTTCTTAAAAAACACGAGTTTTTAGAAAATGTGTTTTATTTCATAAATGGAATCAACAAAGTATGCACATTCTACGTCATAACGACTTTCTATATGTTGCGCATGCGTTTGGAAATAAGAAAAGCTTACTTCCGTCGTTTTTTAAAATCACAGCTTCTAGAAGGTTTACATGATTTCTTAAAAAACACGAGTTTTTAGAAAATGTGTTTTATTTCATAAATGGAATCAACAAAGTATGCACATTCTACGTCATAACGACTTTCTATAGTTTGCGCATGCGTCCGGAAATAAGAAAAGCTTACTTACCCCGTTTTTTAAAATCACAACTTTTAGAAGGTTTACATGATTTCGTAGAAAACACAAGTTTTTAGAAAATGTGTTTTATTTCATAAATGGAATCAACAAAGTATGCACATTCTACGTCATAACGACTTTCTATAGTTTGCGCATGCGTCCGGAAATAAGAAAAGCTTACTTCCACCCTTTTTTAAAATCACAGCTTCTAGAAGGTTTACATGATTTCGTAAAAAACACGAGTTTTTAGAAAATGTGTTTTATTTCATAAATGGAATCTACAAAGTATGCACATTCTACGTCATAACGACTTTCTATAGTTTGCGCACTCGTCCAGAAATAAGAAAAGCTTACTTCCACCGTTTTTTAAAATCACAGCTCCTAGAAGGTTGACAAGATTTCTTAAAAAACACGAGTTTTTAGAAAATGTGTTTTATTTCATAAATGGAATAACAAAGTATGCACATTCTACGTCATAACTACTTTCTATATTTTGCGCATGCGTCCGGAAATAAGAAAAGCTTACTTCCCCCGTTTTTTAAAATCACAGCTTCTAGAAGGTTTACATGATTTCTTAAAAAACACGAGTTTTTAGAAAATGTGTTTTATTTCATAAATTGAATCAACAAAGTATGCATATTCTACGTCATAACGACTTTCTATAGTTTGCGCATGCGTCCGGAAATAAGAAAAGCTTACTTCCCCCGTTTTTTAAAATCACAGCTTCTAGAAGGTTTACATAATTTCTTAAAAAACACGAGTTTTTAGAAAATGTGTTTTATTTCATAAATGGAATCAACAAAGTATGCACATTCTACTTCATAACGCCTTTCTGTAGTTTGCACATGCATTTGGAAATAAGAAAAGCTTACTTCCATCGTTTTTTAAAATCACAGCTTCTAGAAGGTTTACATGATTTCGTAAAAAACACGAGTTTTTAGAAAATGTGTTTTATTTCATAAATGGAATCTACAAACTATGCACATTCTTCTTCATAACGACTTTCTATAGTTTGCGCATGCGTCCGGAAATAAGAAAAGCTTACTTCCCCCGTTTTTTAAAATCACAGCTTCTAGAAGGTTTACATGATTTTTTAAAAAACACGAGTTTTTAGAAAATGTGTTTTATTTCATAAATGGAATCAACAAAGTATGCACATTCTACGTCATAACGACTTTCTATAGTTTGCGCATCCGTCTGGAAATAAGAAAAGCTTACTTCCACCCTTTTTTAAAATCACAGCTTCTAGAAGGTTTACATGATTTCGTAAAAAACACGAGTTTTTAGAAAATGTGTTTTATTTCATAAATGGAATCTTCAAAGTATGCACATTCTACATCATAACGACTTTGTATTGTTTGCGCATGCGTCCAGAAATAACAAAAGCTTACTTCCACCGTTTTTTAAAATCACAGCTTCTAGAATCTTTACATGATTTCGTAAAAAACACGAGTTTTTAAAAAATGTGTTTTATTTTATAAATGGAATCAACAAAGTATGCACATTCTACGTCATAACGACTTTGTATAGTTTGTGCATTCGTTTGGAAATAAGAAAAGCTTACTTCCACCATTTTTTAAAATCACAGCTTCTAGAAGGTTTACATGATTTCGTAAAAAAACACGATTTTTTTAGAAAATGTGCTTTATTTCATAAATCAAATCTACAAAGTATGCACATTCTACATCATAACGACTTTCTATAGTTTGCGCATGCGTCCGAAAATAAGAAAAGCTTACTTCCCCCGTTTTTTAAAATCACAGCTTCTAGAAGGTTTACATGATTTCTTAAAAAACACGAGTTTTTAGAAAATGTGTTTTATTTCATAAATGGAATCTACAAAGTATGCACATTCTTCGTCATAACGACTTTCTATAGTTTGCGCATGCGTCCGGAAATAAGAAAAGCTTACTTCCCCTGTTTTTTAAAATCACAGCTTCTAGAAGGTTTACATGATTTCTTAAAAAACACTAGTTTTTAGAAAATGTGTTTTATTACATAAATGGAATCAACAAACTATGCACATTCTACGTCATAACGACTTTCTATAGTTTGCGCATGCCTTTGGAAATATGAAAAGCTTACTTCCCCCGTTTTTTAAAATCACAGCTTCTAGAAGGTTTACATGATTTCGTAAAAAACACGAGTTTTTAGAAAATGTGTTTTATTTCATAAATGGAATCTACAAACTATGCACATTCTTCTTCATAACGACTTTCTATAGTTTGCGCACGCGTCCGGAAATATGAAAAGCTTACTTCCCCCTTTTTTTAAAATCACAGCTTCTAGAAGGTTTACATGATTTGTTAAAAAACACGAGTTTTTAGAAAATGTGTTTTATTTCATAAATGGAATCAACAAAGTATGCACATTCTACGTCATAACGACTTTCTATAGTTTGCGCATGCGTCCGGAAATAAGAAAAGCTTACTTCCCCCGTTTTTTAAAATCACAGCTTCTAGAAGGTTTACATGATTTTGTAAAAAACACGAGTTTTTAGAAAATGTGTTTTATTTCATAAATGGAATCTATAAAGTATGCACATTCTAAGTCATAACGACTTTGTATAGTTTGCGCATGCATCCAGAAATAAGAAAAGCTTACTTCCACCGTTTTTCAAAATCACAGCTTCTAGAAGGTTTACATGATTTTGTAAAAACCATGAGTTTTTAGAAAATGTGTTTTATTTCATAAATGGAATCAACAAAGTATGCACATTCTACGTCATAACGACTTTCTATAGTTTGTGCATGCGTCCGGAAATAAGAAAAGCTTACTTCCCCCATTTTTTAAAATCACAGCTTCTAGAAGTTTTACATGATTTCGTATAAAACACGAGTTTTTAGAAAATGTGTTTTATTTCATAAATGGAATCTACAAAGTATGCACATTCTATGTCATATCGACTTTCTATAGTTTGCGCATTCGTCCGGAAATAAGAAAAGCTTACTTCCCCCGTTTTTTCAAATCACAGCTTCTAGAAGGTTTACATGATTTCTTAAAAAACACGAGTTTTTAGAAAATGTGTTTTATTTCATAAATGGAAACAACAAAGTATGCACACTCTATGTCATAACGACTTTCTATAGTTTGCGCATGCGTTGGGAATTAGGAAAATCTTACTTCCCCCGTTTTTTAAAATCACAGCTTCTAGAAGGTTTACATCATTTGTTAAAAAACACGAGTTTTTAGAAAATGTGTTTTATATCATAAATGGAATCTACAAAGTATGCACATTCTACGTCATAACGACTTTGTATAGTTTGCGCATGCGTCCGGAAATAAGAAAAGCTTACTTCCACCGTTTTTCAAAATCACAGCTTCTAGAAGGTTTACATGATTTCTTAAAAAACATGAGTTTTTAGAAAATGTGTTTTATTTCATAAATGGAATCAACAAAGTATGCACATTCTACGTCATAACGACTTTCTATAGTTTGCACATGCGTTTGGAAATAAGAAAAGCTTACTTCCCCCGTTTTTTAAAATGACAGCTTCTAGAAGGTTTACATGATTCGTTAAAAAACACGAGTTTTTAGAAAATGTGTTTTATTTCATAAATCGAATCAACAAAGTATGCACATTCTACGTCATAACGACTTTCTATAGTTTGCGCATGCGTCCGGAAATAAGAAAAGCTTACTTCCACTGTTTTTTAAATTAATAGCTTCTATAAGGTTTACATGATTTCGTAAAAAACACGAGTTTTTAGAAAATGTGTTTTATTTCATAAATGGAATCTACAAAGTATGCACATTCTACGTCATAACGACTTTCTATAGTTTGCGCATGCGTCCGGAAATAAGAAAAGCTTACTTCCACCGTTTTTCAAAATCACAGCTTCTAGAAGGTTTACATGATTTCTTAAAAAACACGAGTTTTTAGAAAATGTGTTTTATGTCATAAATGGAATCTACAAAGTATGGACATTCTACGTCATAACGACTTTCTATAGTTTGCGCATTCGTCCAGAAATAAGAAAAGCTTACTTCCACCGTTTTTTAAAATGACAGCTTCTAGAAGGTTTACAAGATTTCTTAAAAAACACGAGTTTTTAGAAAATGTGTTTTATTTCATAAATGGAATCAACAAAGTATGCACATTCTACGTAATAATGACTTTCTATAGTTTCCGCATTCGACCGGAAATAAGAAAAGCTTACTTCCACCGTTTTTTAAAATCACAGCTTCTAGAAGGTTTACATGATTTCGTAAAAAACACGAGTTTTTAGAAAATGTGTTTTATTTCATAAATGGAATCAACAAAGTATGCACATTCTACGTCATAACGACTTTCTATAGTTTGCGCATGCGTCCGGAAATAAGAAAAGCTTACTTCCCCCATTTTTTAAAATCACAGCTTCTAGAAGGTTTACATGATTTTGTAAAAAACACGAGTTTTTAGAAAATGTGTTTTATTTCATAAATGGAATCTACAAAGTATGCACATTCTACGTCATAACGACTTTGTATAGTTTGCGCATGCATCCAGAAATAAGAAAAGCTTACTTCCACCGTTTTTCAAAATCACAGCTTCTAGAAGGTTTACATGATTTTGTAAAAACCATGAGTTTTTAGAAAATGTGTTTTGTTTCATAAATGGAATCAACAAAGTATGCACATTCTACGTCATAACGACTTTCTATAGTTTGTGCATGCGTCCGGAAATAAGAAAAGCTTACTTCCCCCATTTTTTAAAATCACAGCTTCTAGAAGTTTTACATGATTTCGTAAAAAACACGAGTTTTTAGAAAATGTGTTTTATTTCATAAATGGAATCTACAAAGTATGCACATTCTACGTCTTATCGACTTTCTATAGTTTGCGCATTCGTCCGGAAATAAGAAAAGCTTACTTCCCCTGTTTTTTCAAATCACAGCTTCTAGAAGGTTTACATGATTTCTTAAAAAACACGAGTTTTTAGAAAATGTGTTTTATTTCATAAATGGAAACAAATAAAGTATGCACATTCTATGTCATAACGACTTTCTATAGTTTGCGCATGCGTTTGGAATTAAGAAAATCTTACTTCCCCCGTTTTTTAAAATCACAGCTTCTAGAAGGTTTACATCATTTGTTAAAAAACACGAGTTTTTAGAAAATGTGTTTTATATCATAAATGGAATCTACAAAGTATGCACATTCTACGTCATAACGACTTTGTATAGTTTGCGCATGCGTCCGGAAATAAGAAAAGCTTACTTCCACCGTTTTTCAAAATCACAGCTTCTAGAAGGTTTACATGATTTCTTAAAAAACATGAGTTTTTAGAAAATGTGTTTTATTTCATAAATGGAATCAACAAAGTATGCACATTCTACGTCATAACGACTTTCTATAGTTTGCACATGAGTTTGGAAATAAGAAAAGCTTACTTCCCCCGTTTTTTAAAATCACAGCTTCTAGAAGGTTTACATGATTCGTTAAAAAACACGAGTTTTTAGAAAATGTGTTTTATTTCATAAATCGAATCAACAAAGTATGCACATTCTACGTCATAACGACTTTCTATAGTTTGCGCATGCGTCCGGAAATAAGAAAAGCTTACTTCCACTGTTTTTTAAATTAATAGCTTCTAGAAGGTTTACATGATTTAGTAAAAAACACGAGTTTTTAGAAAATGTGTTTTATTTCATAAATGGAATCTACAAAGTATGCACATTCTACGTCATAACGACTTTCTATAGTTTGCGCATGCGTCCGGAAATAAGAAAAGCTTACTTCCACCGTTTTTCAAAATCACAGCTTCTAGAAGGTTTACATGATTACTTAAAAAACACGAGTTTTTAGAAAATGTGTTTTATGTCATAAATGGAATCTACAAAGTATGCACATTCTACGTCATAACGACTTTCTATAGTTTGCGCATTCGTCCAGAAATAAGAAAAGCTTACTTCCACCGTTTTTTAAAATGACAGCTTCTAGAAGGTTTACAAGATTTCTTAAAAAACACGAGTTTTTAGAAAATGTGTTTTATTTCATAAATGGAATCAACAAAGTATGCACATTCTACGTAATAACGACTTTCTATAGTTTCCGCATTCGACCGGAAATAAGAAAAGCTTACTTCCACCGTTTTTTAAAATCACAGCTTCTAGAAGGTTTACATGATTGCGTAAAAAACACGAGTTTTTAGAAAATGTGTTTTATTTCATAAATGGAATCAACAAAGTATGCACATTCTACGTCATAAGGACTTTCTATAGTTTGCGCATGCGTCCGAAAATAAGAAAAGCTTACTTCCACCGTTTTTTAAAATCACAGCTTCTAGAAGGTTTACATAATTTCTTAAAAAACACGAGTTTTTAGAAAATGTGTTTTATTTCATAAATGGAATCAACAAAGTATGCACATTCTACGTCATAACGACTTTCTATATTTTGCGCATGCGTCCGGAAATAAGAAAAGCTTACTTCCCCCGTTTTTTAAAATCACAGCTTCTAGAAGGTTTACATGATTTCGTAAAAAACACGAGTTTTTAGAAAATGTGTTTTATTTCATAAATGGAATCAAAAAAGTATGCAAATTCTACGTCATAACGACTTTTTATAGTTTGTGCATTCATCCGGAAATAAGAAAAGCTTATTTCCACCGTTTTTTAAAATCACAGCTTCTAGAAGGTTTACATGATTTCATAAAAAAACACGAGTTTTTTAGAAAATGTGCATTATTTCATAAATAGAATCTACAAAGTATGCACATTCTACGTCATAATGACTTTCTAAAGTTTGCGCATGCGTCCAGAAATAAGAAAAGCTTACTTCCCCCGTTTTTTAAAATCATAGCTTCTAGAAGCTTTACATAATTTCTTAAAAAACACGAGTTTTTAGAAAATGTGTTTTATTTCATAAATGGAATCAACAAAGTATGCACATTCTACGTCATAACGACTTTCTATATGTTGCGCATGCGTTTGGAAATAAGAAAAGCTTACTTCCGTCGTTTTTTAAAATCACAGCTTCTAGAAGGTTTACATGATTTCTTAAAAAACACGAGTTTTTAGAAAATGTGTTTTATTTCATAAATGGAATCAACAAAGTATGCACATTCTACGTCATAACGACTTTCTATAGTTTGCGCATGCGTCCGGAAATAAGAAAAGCTTACTTACCCCGTTTTTTAAAATCACAACTTTTAGAAGGTTTACATGATTTCGTAAAAAACACGAGTTTTTAGAAAATGTGTTTTATTTCATAAATGGAATCAACAAAGTATGCACATTCTACGTCATAACGACTTTCTATAGTTTGCGCATGCGTCCGGAAATAAGAAAAGCTTACTTCCACCCTTTTTTAAAATCACAGCTTCTAGAAGGTTTACATGATTTCGTAAAAAACACGAGTTTTTAGAAAATGTGTTTTATTTCATAAATGGAATCTACAAAGTATGCACATTCTACGTCATAACGACTTTCTATAGTTTGCGCACTCGTCCAGAAATAAGAAAAGCTTACTTCCACCGTTTTTTAAAATCACAGCTCCTAGAAGGTTGACAAGATTTCTTAAAAAACACGAGTTTTTAGAAAATGTGTTTTATTTCATAAATGGAATAACAAAGTATGCACATTCTACGTCATAACTACTTTCTATATTTTGCGCATGCGTCCGGAAATAAGAAAAGCTTACTTCCCCCGTTTTTTAAAATCACAGCTTCTAGAAGGTTTACATGATTTCTTAAAAAACACGAGTTTTTAGAAAATGTGTTTTATTTCATAAATTGAATCAACAAAGTATGCATATTCTACGTCATAACGACTTTCTATAGTTTGCGCATGCGTCCGGAAATAAGAAAAGCTTACTTCCCCCGTTTTTTAAAATCACAGCTTCTAGAAGGTTTACATAATTTCTTAAAAAACACGAGTTTTTAGAAAATGTGTTTTATTTCATAAATGGAATCAACAAAGTATGCACATTCTACTTCATAACGCCTTTCTGTAGTTTGCACATGCATTTGGAAATAAGAAAAGCTTACTTCCATCGTTTTTTAAAATCACAGCTTCTAGAAGGTTTACATGATTTCGTAAAAAACACGAGTTTTTAGAAAATGTGTTTTATTTCATAAATGGAATCTACAAACTATGCACATTCTTCTTCATAACGACTTTCTATAGTTTGCGCATGCGTCCGGAAATAAGAAAAGCTTACTTCCCCCGTTTTTTAAAATCACAGCTTCTAGAAGGTTTACATGATTTTTTAAAAAACACGAGTTTTTAGAAAATGTGTTTTATTTCATAAATGGAATCAACAAAGTATGCACATTCTACGTCATAACGACTTTCTATAGTTTGCGCATCCGTCCGGAAATAAGAAAAGCTTACTTCCACCCTTTTTTAAAATCACAGCTTCTAGAAGGTTTACATGATTTCGTAAAAAACACGAGTTTTTAGAAAATGTGTTTTATTTCATAAATGGAATCAACAAAGTATGCACATTCTACATCATAACGACTTTCTATAGTTTGTGCATTCGTCCGGAAATAAGAAAAGCTTACTTCCCCCGTTTTTTAAAATCACAGCTTCTAGAAGGTTTACATGATTTCGTAAAAAACACGAGTTTTTAGAAAATGTGTTTTATTTCATAAATGGAATAAAAAAAGTATGCACATTCTACGTCATAACGACTTTTTATAGTTTGTGCATTCATCCGGAAATAAGAAAAGCTTATTTCCACCGTTTTTTAAAATCACAGCTTCTAGAAGGTTTACATGATTTCGTAAAAAAACACGAGTTTTTTAGAAAATGTGCATTATTTCATAAATCGAATCTACAAAGTATGCACATTCTACGTCATAACGACTTTCTAAAGTTTGCGCATGCGTCAAGAAATAAGAAAAGCTTACTTCCCCCGTTTTTTAAAATCACAGCTTCTAGAAGCTTTACATAATTTCTTAAAAAACACGAGTTTTTAGAAAATGTGTTTTATTTCATAAATGGAATCAACAAAGTATGCACATTCTACGTCATAACGACTTTCTATATGTTGCGCATGCGTTTGGAAATAAGAAAAGCTTACTTCCGTCGTTTTTTAAAATCACAGCTTCTAGAAGGTTTACATGATTTCTTAAAAAACACGAGTTTTTAGAAAATGTGTTTTATTTCATAAATGGAATCAATAAAGTATGCACATTCTACGTCATAACGACTTTCTATAGTTTGCGCATACGTCCGGAAATAAGAAAAGCTTACTTACCCCGTTTTTTAAAATCACAACTTTTAGAAGGTTTACATGATTTCGTAAAAAACACGAGTTTTTAGAAAATGTGTTTTATTTCATAAATGGAATCAACAAAGTATGCACATTCTATGTCATAACGACTTTCTATAGTTTGCGCATGCGTCCGGAAATAAGAAAAGCTTACTTCCACCCTTTTTTAAAATCACAGCTTCTAGAAGGTTTACATGATTTCGTAAAAAACACAAGTTTTTAGAAAATGTGTTTTATTTCATAAATGGAATCTACAAAGTATGCACATTCTACGTCATAACGACTTTCTATAGTTTGCGCACTCGTCCAGAAATAAGAAAAGCTTACTTCCACGGTTTTTTAAAATCACAGCTCCTAGAAGGTTTACAAGATTTCTTAAAAAACAGGAGTTTTTAGAAAATGTGTTTTATTTCATAAATGGAATAACAAAGTATGCACATTCTACGTAATAACGAATTTCTATAGTTTCCGCATTCGACCGGAAATAAGAAAAGCTTACTTCCACCGTTTTTTAAAATCATAGCTTCTAGAAGGTTTACATGATTTCGTAAAAAACACGAGTTTTTAGAAAATGTGTTTTATTTCATAAATGGAATCAATAAAGTATGCACATTCTACATGATAAGGACTTTCTATAGTTTGCGCATGCGTCCGGAAATAAGAAAAGCTTACTTCCTCCGTTTTTCAAAATCACAGCTTCTAGAAGGTTTACATGATTTCTTAAAAAACATGAGTTTTTAGAAAATGTGTTTTATTTCATAAATGGATTCAACAAAGTATGCACATTCTACGTCATAACGACTTTCTATAGTTTGCGCATGCATTTGGAAATAAGAAAAGCTTACTTCCCCCGTTTTTTAAAATCACAGCTTCTAGAAGGTTTACATGATTTGTTGAAAAGCACAAGTTTTTAGAAAATGTGTTTTATTTAATAAATCGAATCAACAAAGTATGCACATTCAACGTCATAACGACTTTCTATAGTTTGCGCATGCGTCCGGAAATAAGAAAAGCTTACTTCCACTGTTTTTTAAAATAATAGCTTCTAGAAGGTTTACATGATTTCGTAAAAAACATGAGTTTTTAGAAAATGTGTTTTATTTCATAAATGGAATCTACAAAGTCTGCACATTCTACGTCATAACGACTTTCTATAGTTTGCGCATGCGTCCGGAAATAAGAAAAGCTTACTTGCACCGTTTTTCAAAATCACAGCTTCTAGAAGGTTTACATGGTTTCTTAAAAAACACGAGTTTTTAGAAAATGTGTTTTATTTCATAAATGGAATCTACAAAGTATGCACATTCTACGTCATAACGACTTTCTATAGTTTGCGCATTCGTCCGGAAATAAGAAAAGCTTACTTCCACCGTTTTTTAAAATCACAGCTTCTACAAGGTTTACAAGATTTCTTAAAAAACACGAGTTTTTAGAAAATGTGTTTTATTTCATAAATGGAATCAACAAAGTATGCACATTCTACGTAATAACGAATTTCTATAGTTTCCGCATTCGACTGGAAATAAGAAAAGCTTATTTCCACCGTTTTTTAAAATCACAGCTTCTAGAAGGTTTACATGATTTCGTAAAAAACACGAGTTTTTAGAAAATGTGTTTTATTTCATAAATGGAATCAACAAAGTATGCACATTCTACGTCATAAGGACTTTCTATAGTTTGTGCATGCGTCCGGAAATAAGAAAAGCTTACTTCCACCGTTTTTAAAAATCACAGCTTCTAGAAGGTTTACATGATTTGTTAAAAAACACGAGTTTTTAGAAAATGTGTTTTATTTCATAAATGGAATCAACAAAGTATGCACATTCTACATCATAACGACTTTCTATAGTTTGAGAATGCGTTTGGATATAAGAAAAGCTTACTTCCATCGTTTTTTTAAATCACAACTTCTAGAAGGTTTAGATGATTTCGTAAGAAACACGAGTTTTTAGAAAATGTGTTTTATTTCATAAATGGAATCAACAAAGTATGCACAGCCTACGTCATAACGACTTTCTATAGTTTCCGCATTCGTCCGGAAATAAGAAAAGCTTACTTCCCCCGTTTTTTAAAATCACAGCTTCTAGAAGGTTTACATGATTTCGTAAAAAACATGAGTTTTTAGAAAATGTGTTTTATTTCATAAATGGAATCAACAAAGTATGCACATTCTACGTCATAACGACTTTCTATATGTTGCGCATGCATTTGGAAATAAGAAAAGCTTACTTACCTCGTTTTTTAAAATCACAGGTTCTGGAAGGTTTACATGATTTCTTAAAAAACACGAGTTTTTAGAAAATGTGTTTTATTTCATAAATGGAATCAACAAAGTATTCACATTCTACGTCATAACGACTTTCTATAGTTTGCACATGCGTTTGGAAATAAGAAAAGCTTACTTCCCCCGTTTTTTAAAATCACAGCTTCTAGAAGGTTTACATGATTTGTTGAAAAACACGAGTTTTTAGAAAATGTGTTTTATTTCATAAATGGAATCAACAAAGTATGCACATTCTACGTCATAACGACTTTCTATAGTTTCCGCATGCGTCCGGAAATAAGGAAAGCTTACGTCCACTGTTTTTTAAAATAATAGCTTCTAGAAGTTTACATTATTTGTTGAAAAACACGAGTTTTTAGAAAGTGTGTTTTATTTCATAAATGGAATCTACAAATTATGCACATTGTACGTCATAGTGCCTTTCTATAGTTCGCGCATGCGTCCGGAAATAAGAAAAGCTTACTTCCATCGTTTTTCAAAATCAAAGCTTCTAGAAGGTTTACATGATTTGTTAAAAAACACGAGTTTTTAGAAAATGTTTTTTATTTCATAAATCGAATCAACAAAGTATGCACATTCTACGTCATAACGACTTTCTATAGTTTGCGCATGCGTCCAGAAATAAGAAAAGCTTACTTCCACTGTTTTTTAAAATAATATCTTCTAGAAGGTTTACATGATTTCTTAAAAAACACGAGTTTTTAGAAAATGTGTTTTATTTCATAAATGGAATCAACAAAGTATGCACATTCTATGTCATACCGCCATTCAATAGTTTATGCATGCGTTTGGAAATAAGAAAAGCTTACTTCCATCGTTTTTTAAAATCACAGCTTCTAGAAGGTTTACATGAAAATGGAATATAAAAAGTATGCACATTCTACGTCATAACGACTTTCTATAGTTTGCGGATGCGTCCGGAAATAAGAAAAGCTTACTTCCACCGATTTATAAATCACAGCTTTTAGAAGGTTTACATGATTTCGTAAAAAACACGAGTTTTTAGAAAATGTGTTTTATTTCATAAATGGAATCTAAAAAGTATGCACATTCTACATCATAACGACTTTGTATTGTTTGCGCATGCGTCCAGAAATAACAAAAGCTTACTTCCACCGTTTTTTAAAATCACAGCTTCTAGAATCTTTACATGATTTCGTAAAAAACACGAGTTTTTAGAAAATGTGTTTTATTTCATAAATGGAATCAACAAAGTATGCACATTCTACGTCATAACGACTTTGTATAGTTTGTGCATTCGTTTGGAAATAAGAAAAGCTTACGTCCACCATTTTTTAAAATCACAGCTTCTAGAAGGTTTACATGATTTCGTAAAAAAACACGATTTTTTTAGAAAATGTGCTTTATTTCATAAATCAAATCTACAAAGTATGCACATTCTACATCATAACGACTTTCTATAGTTTGGGCATGCATCCGAAAATAAAAAAAGCTTACTTCCCCCGTTTTTTAAAATCACAGCTTCTAGAAGGTTTACATGATTTCTTAAAAAACACGAGTTTTTAGAAAATGTGTTTTATTTCATAAATGGAATCTACAAAGTATGCACATTCTTCGTCATAACGACTTTCTATAGTTTGCGCATGCGTCCGGAAATAAGAAAAGCTTACTTCCCCTGTTTTTTAAAATCACAGCTTCTAGAAGGTTTACATGATTTCTTAAAAAACACTAGTTTTTAGAAAATGTGTTTTATTACATAAATGGAATCAACAAACTATGCACATTCTACGTCATAACGACTTTCTATAGTTTGCGCATGCCTTTGGAAATATGAAAAGCTTACTTCCCCCGTCTTTTAAAATCACAGCTTCTAGAAGGTTTACATGATTTCGTAAAAAACACGAGTTTTTAGAAAATGTGTTTTATTTCATAAATGGAATCTACAAACTATGCACATTCTTCTTCATAACGACTTTCTATAGTTTGCGCACGCGTCCGGAAATATGAAAAGCTTACTTCCCCCTTTTTTTAAAATCACAGCTTCTAGAAGGTTTACATGATTTGTTAAAAAACACGAGTTTTTAGAAAATGTGTTTTATTTCATAAATGGAATCAACAAAGTATGCACATTCTACGTCATAACGACTTTCTATAGTTTGCGCATGCGTCCGGAAATAAGAAAAGCTTACTTCCCCCATTTTTTAAAATCACAGCTTCTAGAAGGTTTACATGATTTTGTAAAAAACACGAGTTTTTAGAAAATGTGTTTTATTTCATAAATGGAATCTATAAAGTATGCACATTCTAAGTCATAACGACTTTGTATAGTTTGCGCATGCATCCAGAAATAAGAAAAGCTTACTTCCACCGTTTTTCAAAATCACAGCTTCTAGAAGGTTTACATGATTTTGTAAAAACCATGAGTTTTTAGAAAATGTGTTTTATTTCATAAATGGAATCAACAAAGTATGCACATTCTACGTCATAACGACTTTCTATAGTTTGTGCATGCGTCCGGAAATAAGAAAAGCTTACTTCCCCCATTTTTTAAAATCACAGCTTCTAGAAGTTTTACATGATTTCGTAAAAAACACGAGTTTTTAGAAAATGTGTTTTATTTCATAAATGGAATCTACAAAGTATGCACATTCTATGTCATATCGACTTTCTATAGTTTGCGCATTCGTCCGGAAATAAGAAAAGCTTACTTCCCCCGTTTTTTCAAATCACAGCTTCTAGAAGGTTTACATGATTTCTTAAAAAACACGAGTTTTTAGAAAATGTGTTTTATTTCATAAATGGAAACAACAAAGTATGCACACTCTATGTCATAACGACTTTCTATAATTTGCGCATGCGTTTGGAATTAGGAAAATCTTACTTCCCCCGTTTTTTAAAATCACAGCTTCTAGAAGGTTTACATCATTTGTTAAAAAACACGAGTTTTTAGAAAATGTGTTTTATATCATAAATGGAATCTACAAAGTATGCACATTCTACGTCATAACGACTTTGTATAGTTTGCGCATGCGTCCGGAAATAAGAAAAGCTTACTTCCACCGTTTTTCAAAATCACAGCTTCTAGAAGGTTTACATGATTTCTTAAAAAACATGAGTTTTTAGAAAATGTGTTTTATTTCATAAATGGAATCAACAAAGTATGCACATTCTACGTCATAACGACTTTCTATAGTTTGCACATGCGTTTGGAAATAAGAAAAGCTTACTTCCCCCGTTTTTTAAAATGACAGCTTCTAGAAGGTTTACATGATTCGTTAAAAAACACGAGTTTTTAGAAAATGTGTTTTATTTCATAAATCGAATCAACAAAGTATGCACATTCTACGTCATAACGACTTTCTATAGTTTGCGCATGCGTCCGGAAATAAGAAAAGCTTACTTCCACTGTTTTTTAAATTAATAGCTTCTAGAAGGTTTACATGATTTCGTAAAAAACACTAGTTTTTAGAAAATGTGTTTTATTTCATAAATGGAATCTACAAAGTATGCACATTCTACGTCATAACGACTTTCTATAGTTTGCGCATGCGTCTGGAAATAAGAAAAGCTTACTTCCACCGTTTTTCAAAATCACAGCTTCTAGAAGGTTTACATGATTTCTTAAAAAACACGAGTTTTTAGAAAATGTGTTTTATGTCATAAATGGAATCTACAAAGTATGCACATTCTACATCATAACGACTTTCTATAGTTTGCGCATTCGTCCAGAAATAAGAAAAGCTTACTTCCACCGTTTTTTAAAATGACAGCTTCTAGAAGGTTTACAAGATTTCTTAAAAAACACGAGTTTTTAGAAAATGTGTTTTATTTCATAAATGGAATCAACAAAGTATGCACATTCTACGTAATAATGACTTTCTATAGTTTCCGCATTCGACCGGAAATAAGAAAAGCTTACTTCCACCGTTTTTTAAAATCACAGCTTCTAGAAGGTTTACATGATTTCGTAAAAAACACGAGTTTTTAGAAAATGTGTTTTATTTCATAAATGGAATCAACAAAGTATGCACATTCTACGTCATAACGACTTTCTATAGTTTGCGCATGCGTCCGGAAATAAGAAAAGCTTACTTCCCCCATTTTTTAAAATCACAGCTTCTAGAAGGTTTACATGATTTTGTAAAAAACACGAGTTTTTAGAAAATGTGTTTTATTTCATAAATGGAATCTACAAAGTATGCACATTCTACGTCATAACGACTTTGTATAGTTTGCGCATGCATCCAGAAATAAGAAAAGCTTACTTCCACCGTTTTTCAAAATCACAGCTTCTAGAAGGTTTACATGATTTTGTAAAAACCATGAGTTTTTAGAAAATGTGTTTTGTTTCATAAATGGAATCAACAAAGTATGCACATTCTACGTCATAACGACTTTCTATAGTTTGTGCATGCGTCCGGAAATAAGAAAAGCTTACTTCCCCCATTTTTTAAAATCACAGCTTCTAGAAGTTTTACATGATTTCGTAAAAAACACGAGTTTTTAGAAAATGTGTTTTATTTCATAAATGGAATCTACAAAGTATGCACATTCTACGTCTTATCGACTTTCTATAGTTTGCGCATTCGTCCGGAAATAAGAAAAGCTTACTTCCCCTGTTTTTTCAAATCACAGCTTCTAGAAGGTTTACATGATTTCTTAAAAAACACGAGTTTTTAGAAAATGTGTTTTATTTCATAAATGGAAACAAATAAAGTATGCACATTCTATGTCATAACGACTTTCTATAGTTTGCGCATGCGTTTGGAATTAAGAAAATCTTACTTCCCCCGTTTTTTAAAATCACAGCTTCTAGAAGGTTTACATCATTTGTTAAAAAACACGAGTTTTTAGAAAATGTGTTTTATATCATAAATGGAATCTACAAAGTATGCACATTCTACGTCATAACGACTTTGTATAGTTTGCGCATGCGTCCGGAAATAAGAAAAGCTTACTTCCACCGTTTTTCAAAATCACAGCTTCTAGAAGGTTTACATGATTTCTTAAAAAACATGAGTTTTTAGAAAATGTGTTTTATTTCATAAATGGAATCAACAAAGTATGCACATTCTACGTCATAACGACTTTCTATAGTTTGCACATGAGTTTGGAAATAAGAAAAGCTTACTTCCCCCGTTTTTTAAAATGACAGCTTCTAGAAGGTTTACATGATTCGCTAAAAAACACGAGTTTTTAGAAAATGTGTTTTATTTCATAAATCGAATCAACAAAGTATGCACATTCTACGTCATAACGACTTTCTATAGTTTGCGCATGCGTCCGGAAATAAGAAAAGCTTACTTCCACTGTTTTTTAAATTAATAGCTTCTAGAAGGTTTACATGATTTAGTAAAAAACACGAGTTTTTAGAAAATGTGTTTTATTTCATAAATGGAATCTACAAAGTATGCACATTCTACGTCATAACGACTTTCTATAGTTTGCGCATGCGTCCGGAAATAAGAAAAGCTTACTTCCACCGTTTTTCAAAATCACAGCTTCTAGAAGGTTTACATGATTACTTAAAAAACACGAGTTTTTAGAAAATGTGTTTTATGTCATAAATGGAATCTACAAAGTATGCACATTCTACGTCATAACGACTTTCTATAGTTTGCGCATTCGTCCAGAAATAAGAAAAGCTTACTTCCACCGTTTTTTAAAATGACAGCTTCTAGAAGGTTTACAAGATTTCTTAAAAAACACGAGTTTTTAGAAAATGTGTCTTATTTCATAAATGGAATCAACAAAGTATGCACATTCTACGTAATAACGACTTTCTATAGTTTCCGCATTCGACCGGAAATAAGAAAAGCTTACTTCCACCGTTTTTTAAAATCACAGCTTCTAGAAGGTTTACATGATTGCTTAAAAAACACGAGTTTTTAGAAAATGTGTTTTATTTCATAAATGGAATCAACAAAGTATGCACATTCTACGTCATAAGGACTTTCTATAGTTTGCGCATGCGTCCGAAAATAAGAAAAGCTTACTTCCACCGTTTTTTAAAATCACAGCTTCTAGAAGGTTTACATGATTTGTTAAAAAACAGGAGTTTTTAGAAAATGTGTTTTATTTCATAAATGGAATCAACAAAGTATGCTCATTCTACGTCATAATAAGTTTCTATAGTTTGCGCATGCGTCCGGAAATAAGAAAAGCTTATTTCCCCCATTTTTTAAAATCACAGCTTCTAGAAGGTTTACATGATTTTGTAAAAAACACGAGTTTTTAGAAAATGTGTTTTATTTCATAAATGGAATCAAGAAAGTATTCACATTCTACATTATAACGACTTTCTATAGTTTGCGCATGCGTTTGTAAATAAGAAAAGCTTACTTCCATCGTTTTTTAAAATCACAGCTTCTAGAAGGTTTACATGATTTCGTAAAAAACACGAGTTTTTAGAAAATGTGTTTTATTTCGTAAATGGAATCTACAAACTATGCACATTCTTTGTCATAACGACTTTGTATAGTTTGCGCATGCGTTTGGAAATAAGAAAAGCTTACTTCCCCCGTTTTTTAAAATAACAGCTTCTAGAAGGTTTACATGATTTCGTAGAAAACATGAGTTTTTAGAAAATGTGTTTTATTTCATAAATGGAATCAACAAAGTATGCACATTCTATTTCATAACGACTTTCTATATTTTGCGCATGCGTCCGCAAATAAGAAAATCTTACTTCCACCGTTTTTTAAAATCACAGCTTCTAGAAGGTTTACATAATTTCCTAAAAAACACGAGTTTTTAGAAAATGTGTTTTATTTCATAAATGGAATAAAAAAAGTATGCACATTCTACGTCATAACTCCTTTCGATAGTTTGCACATGCGTTTGGAAATAAGAAAAGCTTACTTCCACCGTTTTTTAAAATCATGGATTCTAGAAGGTTTACATGATTTCTTAAAAAACACGAGTTTTTAGAAAATGTGTTTTATTTCATAAATGGAATCTACAAAGTATGCACATTCTACGTCATAACGACTTTCTATATTTTGCGCATGCGTCCGGAAATAAGAAAAGCTTACTTCCCCCGTTTTTTAAAATCACAGCTTCTAGAAGGTTTACATGATTTCTTAAAAAACACGAGTTTTTAGAAAATGTGTTTTATTTCATCAATTGAATCAACAAAGTATGCATATTCTATGTCATAACGACTTTCTATAGTTTGCGCATGCGTCCGGAAATAAGAAAAGCTTACTTCCCCCGTTTTTTAAAATCACAGCTTCTAGAAGGTTTACATAATTTCTTAAAAAACACGAGTTTTTAGAAAATGTGTTTTATTTCATAAATGGAATCAACAAAGTATGCACATTCTACGTCATAACGCCTTTCTTTAGTTTGCGCATGTGTTTCGAAATAAGAAAAGCTTACTTCCATCGTTTTTTAAAATCACAGCTTCTAGAAGGTTTACATGATTTCGTAAAAAACACGAGTTTTTAGAAAATGTGTTTTATTTCATAAATGGAATCTACAAACTATGCACATTCTTCTTCATAACGACTTTCTATAGTTTGCGCATGCGTCCGGAAATAAGAAAAGCTTACTTCCCCCGTTTTTTAAAATCACAGCTTCTAGAAGGTTTACATGATTTTTTAAAAAACACGAGTTTTTAGAAAATGTGTTTTATTTCATAAATGGAATCAACAAAGTATGCACATTCTACGTCATAACGACTTTCTATAGTTTGCGCATCCGTCCGGAAATAAGAAAAGCTTACTTCCACCCTTTTTTAAAATCACAGCTTCTAGAAGCTTTACATGATTTCGTAAAAAACACGAGCTTTTAGAAAATGTGTTTTATTTCATAAATGGAATCAACAAAGTATGCACATTCTACATCATAACGACTTTCTATAGTTTGTGCATTCGTCCGGAAATAAGAAAAGCTTACTTCCCCCGTTTTTTAAAATCACAGCTTCTAGAAGGTTTACATGATTTCGTAAAAAACACGAGTTTTTAGAAAATGTGTTTTATTTCATAAATGGAATCAAAAAAGTATGCACATTCTACGTCATAACGACTTTTTATAGTTTGTGCATTCATCCAGAAATAAGAAAAGCTTATTTCCACCGTTTTTTAAAATCACAGCTTCTAGAAGGTTTACATGATTTCGTAAAAAAACACAAGTTTTTTAGAAAATGTGCATTATTTCATAAATCGAATCTACAAAGAATGCGCATTCTACGTCATAACGACTTTCTATAGTTTGCGCATGCGTCCAGAAATAAGAAAAGCTTACTTCCCCCGCTTTTTAAAATCACAGCTTCTAGAAGCTTTACATAATTTCTTAAAAAACACGAGTTTTTAGAAAATGTGTTTTATTTCATAAATGGAATCAACAAAGTATGCACATTCTACGTCCTAACGACTTTCTATATGTTGCGCATGCGTTTGGAAATAAGAAAAGCTTACTTCCGTCGTTTTTTAAAATCACAGCTTCTAGAAGGTTTACATGATTTCTTAAAAAACACGAGTTTTTAGAAAATGTGTTTTATTTCATAAATGGAATCAACAAAGTATGCACATTCTACATCATAACGACTTTCTATAGTTTGCGCATGCGTCCGGAAATAAGAAAAGCTTACTTACCCCGTTTTTTAAAATCACAACTTCTAGAAGGTTTACATGATTTCGTAAAAAACACGAGTTTTTAGAAAATGTGTTTTATTTCATCAATGGAATCAACAAAGTATGGACATTCTACGTCATAACGACTTTCTATAGTTTGCGCATGCGTCCGGAAATAAGAAAAGCTTACTTCCACCCTTTTTTAAAATCACAGCTTCTAGAAGGTTTACATGATTTCGTAAAAAACACGAGTTTTTAGAAAATGTGTTTTATTTCATAAATGGAATCTACAAAGTATGCACATTCTATGTCATAACGACTTTCTATAGTTTGCGCATTCGTCCAGAAATAAGAAAAGCTTACTTCCACCGTTTTTTAAAATCACAGCTCCTAGAAGCTTTACATAATTTCTTAAAAAACACGAGTTTTAGAAAATGTGTTTTATTTCATAAATGGAATCAACAAAGTATGCGCATTCTACGTCATAACTACTTTCTATATTTTTCGCATGCGTCCGGAAATAAGAAAAGCTTACTTCCCCCGTTTTTTAAAATCACAGCTTCTAGAAGGTTTACATGATTTCTTAAAAAACACGAGTTTTTAGAAAATGTGTTTTATTTCATAAATTGAATCAACAAAGTATGCATATTCTACGTCATAACGACTTTCTATAGTTTGCGCATGCGTCCGGAAATAAGAAAAGCTTACTTCCCCCGTTTTTTAAAATCACAGCTTCTAGAAGGTTTACATAATTTCTTAAAAAACACGAGTTTTTAGAAAATGTGTTTTATTTCATAAATGGAATCAACAAAGTATGCACATTCTACTTCATAACGCCTTTCTGTAGTTTGCGCATGCATTTGGAAATAAGAAAAGCTTACTTCCATCGTTTTTTAAAATCACAGCTTCTAGAAGGTTTACATGATTTCGTAAAAAACACGAGTTTTTAGAAAATGTGTTTTATTTCATAAATGGAATCTACAAACTATGCACATTCTTCTTCATAACGACTTTCTATAGTTTGCGCATGCGTCCGGAAATAAGAAAAGCTTACTTCCCCCGTTTTTTAAAATCACAGCTTCTAGAAGGTTTACATGATTTTTTAAAAAACACGAGTTTTTAGAAAATGTGTTTTATTTCATAAATGGAATCAACAAAGTATGCACATTCTACGTCATAACGACTTTCTATAGTTTGCGCATCCGTCCGGAAATAAGAAAAGCTTACTTCCACCCTTTTTTAAAATCACAGCTTCTAGAAGGTTTACATGATTTCGTAAAAAACACGAGTTTTTAGAAAATGTGTTTTATTTCATAAATGGAATCAACAAAGTATGCACATTCTACATCATAACGACTTTCTATAGTTTGTGCATTCGTCCGGAAATAAGAAAAGCTTACTTCCCCCATTTTTTAAAATCACAGCTTCTAGAAGGTTTACATGATTTCGTAAAAAACACGAGTTTTTAGAAAATGTGTTTTATTTCATAAATGGAATCAAAAAAGTATGCACATTCTACGTCATAACGACTTTTTATAGTCTGTGCATTCATCCGGAAATAAGAAAAGCTTATTTCCACCGTTTTTTAAAATCACAGCTTCTAGAAGGTTTACATGATTTCGTAAAAAAACACGAGTTTTTTAGAAAATGTGCATTATTTCATAAATCGAATCTACAAAGTATGCACATTCTACGTCATAACGACTTTCTAAAGTTTGCGCATGCGTCCAGAAATAAGAAAAGCTTACTTCCCCCGTTTTTTAAAATCACAGCTTCTAGAAGCTTTACATAATTTCTTAAAAAACACGAGTTTTTAGAAAATGTGTTTTATTTCATAAATGGAATCAACAAAGTATGCACATTCTACGTCATAACGAATTTCTATATGTTGCGCATGCGTTTGGAAATAAGAAAAGCTTACTTCCGTCGTTTTTTAAAATCACAGCTTCTAGAAGGTTTACATGATTTCTTAAAAAACACGAGTTTTTAGAAAATTGGGTTTTATTTCATAAATGGAATCAACAAAGTATGCACATTCTACGTCATAACGACTTTCTATAGTTTGCGCATGCGTCCGGAAATAAGAAAAGCTTACTTACCCCCGTTTTTTAAAATCACAACTTTTAGAAGGTTTACATGATTTCGTAAAAAACACGAGTTTTTAGAAAATGTGTTTTATTTCATAAATGGAATCTACAAAGTATGCACATTCTACGTCATAACGACTTTCTATATTTTGCGCACTCGTCCAGAAATAAGAAAAGCTTACTTCCACCGTTTTTTAAAATCACAGCTCCTAGAAGGTTTACAAGATTTCTTAAAAAACACGAGTTTTTAGAAAATGTGTTTTATTTCATAAATGGAATAACAAAGTATGCACATTCTACGTCATAACTACTTTCTATATTTTGCGCATGCGTCCGGAAATAAGAAAAGCTTACTTCCCCCGTTTTTTAAAATCACAGCTTCTAGAAGGTTTACATGATTTCTTAAAAAACACGAGTTTTTAGAAAATGTCTTTTATTTCATAAATTGAATCAACAAAGTATGCATATTCTACGTCATAACGACTTTCTATAGTTTGCGCATGCGTCCGGAAATAAGAAAAGCTTACTTCCCCCGTTTTTTAAAATCACAGCTTCTAGAAGGTTTACATAATTTCTTAAAAAACACGAGTTTTTAGAAAATGTGTTTTATTTCATAAATGGAATCAACAAAGTATGCACATTCTACTTCATAACGCCTTTCTGTAGTTTGCGCATGCATTTGGAAATAAGAAAAGCTTACTTCCATCGTTTTTTAAAATCACAGCTTCTAGAAGGTTTACATGATTTCGTAAAAAACACGAGTTTTTAGAAAATGTGTTTTATTTCATAAATGGAATCTACAAACTATGCACATTCTTCTTCATAACGACTTTCTATAGTTTGCGCATGCGTCCGGAAATAAGAAAAGCTTACTTCCCCCGTTTTTTAAAATCACAGCTTCTAGAAGGTTTACATGATTTTTTAAAAAACACGAGTTTTTAGAAAATGTGTTTTATTTCATAAATGGAATCAACAAAGTATGCACATTCTACGTCATAACGACTTTCTATAGTTTGCGCATCCGTCCGGAAATAAGAAAAGCTTACTTCCACCCTTTTTTAAAATCACAGCTTCTAGAAGGTTTACATGATTTCGTAAAAAACACGAGCTTTTAGAAAATGTGTTTTATTTCATAAATGGAATCAACAAAGTATGCACATTCTACATCATAACGACTTTCTATAGTTTGTGCATTCGTCCGGAAATAAGAAAAGCTTACTTCCCCCGTTTTTTAAAATGACAGCTTCTAGAAGGTTTACATGATTTCGTAAAAAACACGAGTTTTTAGAAAATGTGTTTTATTTCATAAATGGAATCAAAAAAGTATGCACATTCTACGTCATAACGACTTTTTATAGTTTGTGCATTCATCCAGAAATAAGAAAAGCTTATTTCCACCGTTTTTTAAAATCACGGCTTCTAGAAGGTTTACATGATTTCGTAAAAAAACACGAGTTTTTTAGAAAATGTGCATTATTTCATAAATCGAATCTACAAAGAATGCGCATTCTACGTCATAACGACTTTCTATAGTTTGCGCATGCGTCCAGAAATAAGAAAAGCTTACTTCCCCCGTTTTTTAAAATCACAGCTTCTAGAAGCTTTACATGATTTCTTAAAAAACACGAGTTTTTAGAAAATGTGTTTTATTTCATAAATGGAATCAACAAAGTATGCACATTCTACGTCCTAACGAATTTCTATATGTTGCGCATGCGTTTGGAAATAAGAAAAGCTTTCTTCCGTCGTTTTTTAAAATCACAGCTTCTAGAAGGTTTACATGATTTCTTAAAAAACACGAGTTTTTAGAAAATGTGTTTTATTTCATAAATGGAATCAACAAAGTATGCACATTCTACGTCATAACGACTTTCTATAGTTTGCGCATGCGTCCGGAAATAAGAAAAGCTTACTTACCCCGTTTTTTAAAATCACAACTTCTAAAAGGTTTGCATGATTTCGTAAAAAACACGAGTTTTTAGAAAATGTGTTTTATTTTATAAATGGAATCAACAAAGTATGCACATTCTACGTCATAACGACTTTCTATAGTTTGCGCATGCGTCCGGAAATAAGAAAAGCTTACTTCCACCCTTTTTTAAAATCACACCTTCTAGAAGGTTTACATGATTTCGTAAAAAACACGAGTTTTTAGAAAATGTGTTTTATTTCATAAATGGAATCTACAAAGTATGCACATTCTACGTCATAACGACTTTCTATAGTTTGCGCATTCGTCCAGAAATAAGAAAAGCTTACTTCCACCGTTTTTTAAAATCACAGCTCCTAGAAGCTTTACATAATTTCTTAAAAAACACGAGTTTTAGAAAATGTGTTTTATTTCATAAATGGAATCAACAAAGTATGCAGATTCTACATCATAACTACTTTCTATATTTTTCGCATGCGTCCGGAAATAAGAAAAGCTTACTTCCCCCGTTTTTTAAAATCACAGCTTCTAGAAGGTTTACATGATTTTTTTAAAAACACGAGTTTTTAGAAAATGTGTTTTATTTCATAAATGGAATCAACAAAGTATGCACATTCTACGTCATAACGACTTTCTATAGTTTGCGCATCCGTCCGGAAATAAGAAAAGCTTACTTCCACCCTTTTTTAAAATCACAGCTTCTAGAAGGTTTACATGATTTCGTAAAAAACACGAGTTTTTAGAAAATGTGTTTTATTTCATAAATGGAATCAACAAAGTATGCACATTCTACATCATAACGACTTTCTATAGTTTGTGCATTCGTCCGGAAATAAGAAAAGCTTACTTCCCCCGTTTTTTAAAATCACAGCTTCTAGAAGGTTTACATCATTTCGTAAAAAACACGAGTTTTTAGAAAATGTGTTTTATTTCATAAATGGAATAAAAAAAGTATGCACATTCTACGTCATAACGACTTTTTATAGTTTGTGCATTCATCCGGAAATAAGAAAAGCTTATTTCCACCGTTTTTTAAAATCACAGCTTCTAGAAGGTTTACATGATTTCGTAAAAAAACACGAGTTTTTTAGAAAATGTGCATTATTTCATAAATCGAATCTACAAAGTATGCACATTCTACGTCATAACGACTTTCTAAAGTTTGCGCATGCGTCAAGAAATAAGAAAAGCTTACTTCCCCCGTTTTTTAAAATCACAGCTTCTAGAAGCTTTACATAATTTCTTAAAAAACAGGAGTTTTTAGAAAATGTGTTTTATTTCATAAATGGAATAACAAAGTATGCACATTCTACGTCATAACGACTTTCTATATGTTGCGCATGCGTTTGGAAATAAGAAAAGCTTACTTCCGTCGTTTTTTAAAATCACAGCTTCTAGAAGGTTTACATGATTTCTTAAAAAACACGAGTTTTTAGAAAATGTGTTTTATTTCATAAATGGAATCAACAAAGTATGCACATTCTACGTCATAACGACTTTCTATAGTTTGCGCATACGTCCGGAAATAAGAAAAGCTTACTTACCCCGTTTTTTAAAATCACAACTTTTAGAAGGTTTACATGATTTCGTAAAAAACACGAGTTTTTAGAAAATGTGTTTTATTTCATAAATGGAATCAACAAAGTATGCACATTCTATGTCATAACGACTTTCTATAGTTTGCGCATGCGTCCGAAAATAAGAAAAGCTTACTTCCACCCTTTTTTAAAATCACAGCTTCTAGAAGGTTTACATGATTTCGTAAAAAACACGAGTTTTTAGAAAATGTGTTTTATTTCATAAATGGAATCTACAAAGTATGCACATTCTACGTCATAACGACTTTCTATAGTTTGCGCACTCGTCCAGAAATAAGAAAAGCTTACTTCCACGGTTTTTTAAAATCACAGCTCCTAGAAGGTTTACAAGATTTCTTAAAAAACAGGAGTTTTTAGAAAATGTGTTTTATTTCATAAATGGAATAACAAAGTATGAAATTTTTCGTAATAACGAATTTCTATAGTTTCCGCATTCGACCGGAAATAAGAAAAGCTTACTTCCACCGTTTTTTAAAATCATAGCTTCTAGAAGGTTTACATGATTTCGTAAAAAACACGAGTTTTTAGAAAATGTGTTTTATTTCATAAATGGAATCAATAAAGTATGCACATTCTACATGATAAGGACTTTCTATAGTTTGCGCATGCGTCCGGAAATAAGAAAAGCTTACTTCCTCCGTTTTTCAAAATCACAGCTTCTAGAAGGTTTACATGATTTCTTAAAAAACATGAGTTTTTAGAAAATGTGTTTTATTTCATAAATGGAATCAACAAAGTATGCACATTCTACGTCATAACGACTTTCTATAGTTTGCGCATGCATTTGGAAATAAGAAAAGCTTACTTCCCCCGTTTTTTAAAATCACAGCTTCTAGAAGGTTTACATGATTTGTTGAAAAGCACAAGTTTTTAGAAAATGTGTTTTATTTAATAAATCGAATCAACAAAGTATGCACATTCTACGTCATAACGACTTTCTATAGTTTGCGCATGCGTCCGGAAATAAGAAAAGCTTACTTCCACTGTTTTTTAAAATAATAGCTTCTAGAAGGTTTACATGATTTCGTAAAAAACATGAGTTTTTAGAAAATGTGTTTTATTTCATAAATGGAATCTACAAAGTCTGCACATTCCACGTCATAACGACTTTCTATAGTTTGCGCATGCGTCCGGAAATAAGAAAAGCTTACTTGCACCGTTTTTCAAAATCACAGCTTCTAGAAGGTTTACATGATTTCTTAAAAAACACGAGTTTTTAGAAAATGTGTTTTATTTCATAAATGGAATCTACAAAGTATGCACATTCTACGTCATAACGACTTTCTATAGTTTGCGCATTCGACCGGAAATAAGAAAAGCTTACTTCCACCGTTTTTTAAAATCACAGCTTCTACAAGGTTTACAAGATTTCTTAAAAAACACGAGTTTTTAGAAAATGTGTTTTATTTCATAAATGGAATCTACAAAGTATGCACATTCTACGTAATAACGACTTTCTATAGTTTCCGCATTCGACTGGAAATAAGAAAAGCTTATTTCCACCGTTTTTTAAAATCACAGCTTCTAGAAGGTTTACATGATTTCGTAAAAAACACGAGTTTTTAGAAAATGTGTTTTATTTCATAAATGGAATCAACAAAGTATGCACATTCTACGTCATAAGGACTTTCTATAGTTTGCGCATGCGTTTGGAAATAAGAAAAGCTTACTTCCATCATTTTTTAAAATCACGGCTTCTAGAAGGTTTACATGATTTAGTAAAAAACACGAGTTTTTAGAAAATGTGTTTTATTTCATAAATGGAATCTACAAAGTATGCACATTATTCATCATAACGGCTTTCTATAGTATGCGCATGCGTCCGGAAATAAGAAAAGCTTACTTTCCCCGTTTTTTAAAATCACAGCTTCTAGAAGGTTTACATGATTTTGTAAAAAACACGAGTTTTTAGAAAATGTGTTTTATTTCATAAATGGAATCTACAAAGTATGCACATTCTACGTCATAAAGACTTTCTATAGTTTGCGCATGCGTCCGGAAATAAGAAAATCTTACTTCCCCGTTTTTTAAAATCACAGCTTCTAGAAGGTTTACATGATTTCGTAAAAAACACGAGTTTGTAGAAAATGTGTTTTATTTCATAAATGGAATCAACAAAGTATGCACATTCTACATCATATTGACTTTCTATAGTTTGCGCATGCGTCCGGAAATAAGAAAAGCTTACTTCCACCCTTTTTTAAAATCACAGCTTCTAGAAGGTTTACATGATTTCGTAAAAAACACGAGTTTTTAGAAAATGTGTTTTATTTCATAAATGGAATCTACAAAGTATGCACATTCTACGTCATAACGACTTTGTATAGTTTGCGCACTCGTCCAGAAATAACAAAAGCTTACTTCCACCGTTTTTTAAAATCACAGCTCCTAGAAGGTTTACAAGATTTCTTAAAAAACACGAGTTTTTAGAAAATGTCTTTTATTTCATAAATGGAATAACAAAGTATGCACATTCTACGTCATAACTACTTTCTATATTTTGCGCATGCGTCCGGAAATAAGAAAAGCTTACTTCCCCCGTTTTTTAAAATCACAGCTTCTAGAAGGTTTACATGATTTCTTAAAAAACACGAGTTTTTAGAAAATGTGTTTTATTTCATAAATTGAATCAACAAAGTATGCATATTCTACGTCATAACGACTTTCTATAGTTTTCGCATGCGTCCGGAAATAAGAAAAGCTTACTTCCCCCGTTTTTTAAAATCACAGCTTCTAGAAGGTTTACATAATTTCTTAAAAAACACGAGTTTTTAGAAAATGTGTTTTATTTCATAAATGGAATCAACAAAGTATGCACATTCTACTTCATAACGCCTTTCTGTAGTTTGCACATGCATTTGGAAATAAGAAAAGCTTACTTCCATCGTTTTTTAAAATCACAGCTTCTAGAAGGTTTACATGATTTCGTAAAAAACACGAGTTTTTAGAAAATGTGTTTTATTTCATAAATGGAATCTACAAACTATGCACATTCTTCTTCATAACGACTTTCTATAGTTTGCGCATGCTTCCGGAAATAAGAAAAGCTTACTTCCCCCGTTTTTTAAAATCACAGCTTCTAGAAGGTTTACATGATTTTTTTAAAAACACGAGTTTTTAGAAAATGTGTTTTATTTCATAAATGGAATCAACAAAGTATGCACATTCTACGTCATAACGACTTTCTATAGTTTGCGCATCCGTCCGGAAATAAGAAAAGCTTACTTCCACCCTTTTTTAAAATCACAGCTTCTAGAAGGTTTACATGATTTCGTAAAAAACACGAGTTTTTAGAAAATGTGTTTTATTTCATAAATGGAATCAACAAAGTATGCACATTCTACATCATAACGACTTTCTATAGTTTGTGCATTCGTCCGGAAATAAGAAAAGCTTACTTCCCCCGTTTTTTAAAATCACAGCTTCTAGAAGGTTTACATCATTTCGTAAAAAACACGAGTTTTTAGAAAATGTGTTTTATTTGATAAATGGAATAAAAAAAGTATGCACATTCTACGTCATAACGACTTTTTATAGTTTGTGCATTCATCCGGAAATAAGAAAAGCTTATTTCCACCGTTTTTTAAAATCACAGCTTCTAGAAGGTTTACATGATTTCGTAAAAAAACACGAGTTTTTTAGAAAATGTGCATTATTTCATAAATCGAATCTACAAAGTATGCACATTCTACGTCATAACGACTTTCTAAAGTTTGCGCATGCGTCAAGAAATAAGAAAAGCTTACTTCCCCCGTTTTTTAAAATCACAGCTTCTAGAAGCTTTACATAATTTCTTAAAAAACACGAGTTTTTAGAAAATGTGTTTTATTTCATAAATGGAATCAACAAAGTATGCACATTCTACGTCATAACGACTTTCTATATGTTGCGCATGCGTTTGGAAATAAGAAAAGCTTACTTCCGTCGTTTTTTAAAATCACAGCTTCTAGAAGGTTTACATGATTTCTTAAAAAACACGAGTTTTTAGAAAATGTGTTTTATTTCATAAATGGAATCAACAAAGTATGCACATTCTACGTCATAACGACTTTCTATAGTTTGCGCATACGTCCGGAAATAAGAAAAGCTTACTTACCCCGTTTTTTAAAATCACAACTTTTAGAAGGTTTACATGATTTCGTAAAAAACACGAGTTTTTAGAAAATGTGTTTTATTTCATAAATGGAATCAACAAAGTATGCACATTCTATGTCATAACGACTTTCTATAGTTTGCGCATGCGTCCGAAAATAAGAAAAGCTTACTTCCACCCTTTTTTAAAATCACAGCTTCTAGAAGGTTTACATGATTTCGTAAAAAACACGAGTTTTTAGAAAATGTGTTTTATTTCATAAATGGAATCTACAAAGTATGCACATTCTACGTCATAACGACTTTCTATAGTTTGCGCACTCGTCCAGAAATAAGAAAAGCTTACTTCCACGGTTTTTTAAAATCACAGCTCCTAGAAGGTTTACAAGATTTCTTAAAAAACAGGAGTTTTTAGAAAATGTGTTTTATTTCATAAATGGAATAACAAAGTATGCACATTCTACGTAATAACGAATTTCTATAGTTTCCGCATTCGACCGGAAATAAGAAAAGCTTACTTCCACCGTTTTTTAAAATCATAGCTTCTAGAAGGTTTACATGATTTCGTAAAAAACACGAGTTTTTAGAAAATGTGTTTTATTTCATAAATGGAATCAATAAAGTATGCACATTCTACATGATAAGGACTTTCTATAGTTTGCGCATGCGTCCGGAAATAAGAAAAGCTTACTTCCTCCGTTTTTCAAAATCACAGCTTCTAGAAGGTTTACATGATTTCTTAAAAAACATGAGTTTTTAGAAAATGTGTTTTATTTCATAAATGGAATCAACAAAGTATGCACATTCTACGTCATAACGACTTTCTATAGTTTGCGCATGCATTTGGAAATAAGAAAAGCTTACTTCCCCCGTTTTTTAAAATCACAGCTTCTAGAAGGTTTACATGATTTGTTGAAAAGCACAAGTTTTTAGAAAATGTGTTTTATTTAATAAATCGAATCAACAAAGTATGCACATTCTACGTCATAACGACTTTCTATAGTTTGCGCATGCGTCCGGAAATAAGAAAAGCTTACTTCCACTGTTTTTTAAAATAATAGCTTCTAGAAGGTTTACATGATTTCGTAAAAAACATGAGTTTTTAGAAAATGTGTTTTATTTCATAAATGGAATCTACAAAGTCTGCACATTCCACGTCATAACGACTTTCTATAGTTTGCGCATGCGTCCGGAAATAAGAAAAGCTTACTTGCACCGTTTTTCAAAATCACAGCTTCTAGAAGGTTTACATGATTTCTTAAAAAACACGAGTTTTTAGAAAATGTGTTTTATTTCATAAATGGAATCTACAAAGTATGCACATTCTACGTCATAACGACTTTCTATAGTTTGCGCATTCGACCGGAAATAAGAAAAGCTTACTTCCACCGTTTTTTAAAATCACAGCTTCTACAAGGTTTACAAGATTTCTTAAAAAACACGAGTTTTTAGAAAATGTGTTTTATTTCATAAATGGAATCAACAAAGTATGCACATTCTACGTAATAACGACTTTCTATAGTTTCCGCATTCGACTGGAAATAAGAAAAGCTTATTTCCACCGTTTTTTAAAATCACAGCTTCTAGAAGGTTTACATGATTTCGTAAAAAACACGAGTTTTTAGAAAATGTGTTTTATTTCATAAATGGAATCAACAAAGTATGCACATTCTACGTCATAAGGACTTTCTATAGTTTGTGCATGCGTCCGGAAATAAGAAAAGCTTACTTCCACCGTTTTTAAAAATCACAGCTTCTAGAAGGTTTACATGATTTGTTAAAAAACACGAGTTTTTAGAAAATGTGTTTTATTTCATAAATGGAATCAACAAAGTATGTACATTCTACGTTATAATGAGTTTCTATAGTTTGCGCATGCGTCCAGAAATAAGAAAAGCTTACTTCCCCCGTTTTTTAAAATCACAGCTTCTAGAAGGTTTACATGATTTCTTAAAAAACACGAGTTTTTAGAAAATGTGTTTTATTTCATAAATGGAAACAACAAAGTATGCACATTCTACGTCATAACGACTTTCTATAGTTTGCGCATGCCTTTGGATATAAGAAAAGCTTACTTCCCCCGTTTTTTAAAATCACAGCTTCTAGAAGGTTTACATGCTTTCTTAAAAAACACGAGTTTTTAGAAAATGTGTTTTATTTCATAAATGGAATCAACAAAGTATGCATATTCTACGTCATAACGACTTTCTATAGTTTGCGCATGCATCCGGAAATAAGAAAAGCTTACTTCCCTTGTTTTTTGAAATCACAGGGTCTAGAAGGTTTACATGATTTCTTAAAAAACACGAGTTTTTAGAAAATGTGTTTTATTTCATAAATGGAATCAACAAAGTATGCACAGCCTACGTCATAACGACTTTCTATAGTTTGCGCATTCGTCCGGAAATAAGAAAAGCTTACTTCCCCCGTTTTTTAAAATCACAACTTCTAGAAGGTTTACATGATTTCGTAAAAAACATGAGTTTTTAGAAAATGTGTTTTATTTCATAAATGGAATCAACAAAGTATGCACATTCTACGTCATAACGACTTTCTATATGTTGCGCATGCATTTGGAAATAAGAAAAGCTTACTTACCTCGTTTTTTAAAATCACAGGTTCTGGAAGGTTTACATGATTTCTTAAAAAACACGAGTTTTTAGAAAATGTGTTTTATTTCATAAATGGAATCAACAAAGTATTCACATTCTACGTTATAACGACTTTCTATAGTTTGCGCATGCGTTTGGAAATAAGAAAAGCTTACTTCCCCCGTTTTTTAAAATCACAGCTTCTAGAAGGTTTACATGATTTGTTGAAAAAAACGAGTTTTTAGAAAATGTGTTTTATTTCATAAATGGAATCAACAAAGTATGCACATTCTACGTCATAACGACTTTCTATAGTTTCCGCATGCGTCCGGAAATAAGGAAAGCTTACGTCCACTGTTTTTTAAAATAATAGCTTCTAGAAGGTTTACATGATTTGTTGAAAAACACGAGTTTTTAGAAAGTGTGTTTTATTTCATAAATGGAATCTACAAATTATGCACATTGTACGTCATAGTGCCTTTCTATAGTTCGCGCATGCGTCCGGAAATAAGAAAAGCTTACTTCCACCGTTTTTCAAAATCAAAGCTTCTAGAAGGTTTACATGATTTGTTAAAAAACACGAGTTTTTAGAAAATGTTTTTTATTTCATAAATCGAATCAACAAAGTATGCACATTCTACGTCATAACGACTTTCTATAGTTTGCGCATGCGTCCAGAAATAAGAAAAGCTTACTTCCACTGTTTTTTAAAATAATATCTTCTAGAAGGTTTACATGATTTCTTAAAAAACACGAGTTTTTAGAAAATGTATTTTATTTCATAAATGGAATCAACAAAGTATGCACATTCTACATCATAACGAATTTCTATACATTGCGCATGCGTCCCGAAATAAGAAAAGCTTACTTCCACCGTTTTTTAAATTCACAGCTTCTAAAAGGTTTACATGATTTGTTAACGAACACGACTTTTTAGAAAATGTATTTTATTTCATAAATGGAATCAACAAGGTATGCACATTCTATTTCATAACGACTTTCTATAGTTTGCGCATGCGTCCGGAAATAAGAAAAGCTTACTTCCAACGTTTTTCAAAATCACAGCTTCTAGAAGCTTTACATGATTTCTTAAAAAACACGGGTTTTTAGAAAATGTGTTTTATTTCATAAATTGAATCAACAAAGTATGCACATTCTACGTCATAACGACTTTCTATAGTTTGCGCATGCGTTTGGAAATAAGAAAAACTTACTTCCCCCATTTTTTAAAATCACAGCTTCTAGAAGGTTTACATGATTTGTTAAAAAACACGAGTTTTTAGAAAATGTGTTTTATTTCATAAATGGAATAAACAAAGTATGCACATTCTACATCATAACGACTTTCTATAGTTTGCACATGCGTTTGGAAATAAGAAAAGATTACGTCCATCGTTTTTTAAAATCACAGCTTCTAGAAGGTTTACATCATTTCGTAAAAAACACGAGTTTTTAGAAAATGTGTTTTATTTCATAAATGGAATCTACAAAGTATGCACATTCTACGTCATAACAACTTTCTATAGTTTGCGCATGCGTCCGGAAATAAGAAAATCTTACTTCCCCCGTTTTTTAAAATCACAGCTTCTAGAAGGTTTACATGATTTCTTAAAAAACACGAGTTTTTAGAAAATGTGTTTTATTTCATAAATGGAATCAACAAAGTATGCACATTCTACGTCATACCGACTTTCTATACTTTGCCGATGCCTTTGGAAATAAGAAAAGCTTACTTCCCCCGTTTTTTAAAATCACAGCTTCTAGAAGGTTTACATGATTTGTTAAAAAACAAGAGTTTTTAGAAAATGTGTTTTATTTCATAAATGGAATCAACAAAGTATGCACATTCTATTTCATAACGACTTTCTATAGTTTGCGCATGCGTCCGGAAATAAGAAAAGCTTACTTCCACCGTTTTTCAAAATCACAGATTCTAGAAGCTTTACATGATTTCTTAAAAAACACGAGTTTTTAGAAAATGTGTTTTATTTCATAAATGGAATCAACAAAGTATGCACATTCTACATCATAATGAATTTCTATAGTTTGCGCATGCGTTTGGAAATAAGAAAAGCTTACTTCCATCGTTTTTTAAAATCGCAGCTTCTAGAAGGTTTACATGATTTCGTAAAAAACACGAGTTTTTAGAAAATGTGTTTTATTTCATAAATGGAATCTACAAAGTATGCACATTCTACGTCATAACGACTTTCTATAGTTTGCGCATGCGTTTGGAAAAAAGAAAAGCTTACTTCCCCCGTTTTTTAAAATCACAGCTTCTAGAAGGTTTACATGATTTGTTGAAAAACACGAGTTTTTAGAAAATGTGTTTTATTTCATAAATCGAATCAACAAAGTATGCACATTGTACGTCATAACGAATTTCTATAGTTTGCGCATGCGTCCGGAAATAACAAAAGCTTACTTCCACCGTTTTTCAAAATCACAGCTTCTAGAAGCTTTACATGATTTCTTAAAAAACACGAGTTTTTTGAAAATGTGTTTTATTGCATAAATGGAATCTACAAAGTATGCACATTCTACGTCATAACGACTTTCTATAGTTTGCGCATTCGTCCGGAAATAAGAAAAGCTTACTTCCACCGTGTTTTAAAATCACAGCTTCTAGAAGGTTTACAAGATTTCTTAAAAAACACGAGTTTTTAGAAAATGTGTTTTATTTCATAAATGGAATCAACAAAGTATTCACATTCTACGTAATAACGACTTTCTATAGTTTCCGCATTCGACCGGAAATAAGAAAAGCTTACTTCCACCGTTTTTTAAAATCACAGCTTCTAGAAGGTTTACATGATTTCGTAAAAAACACGAGTTTTTAGAAAATGTGTTTTATTAAATAAATGGAATCAACAAAGTATGCACATTCTACATCATAAGGAATTTCTATAGTTTGCGCATCCGTCCGGAAATAAGAAAAGCTTTCTTCCACTGTTTTTTAAAATCACAGCTTCTAGAAGGTTTACATGATTTGTGAAAAAACACGAGTTTTTAGAAAATGTGTTTTATTTCATAAATGGAATCAACCAAGTATGTACATTCTATGTCATAATGAGTTTCTATAGTTTGCGCATGCGTCTGGAAATAAGAAAAGCTTACTTCCACCATTATTTAAAATAATAGCTTCTAGAAGGTTTACATGATTTGTTAACGAACACGAATTTTTAGAAAATGTGTTTTATTTCATAAATGGAATCAACAACGTATGCACATTCTATTTCATAACGACTTTCTATAGTTTGCGCATCCGTCCGGAAATAAGAAAAGCTTACTTCCACCGTTTTTCAAAATCACAGCTTTTAGAAGCTTTACATGATTTCTTAAAAAACACGGGTTTTTAGAAAATGTGTTTTATTTCATAAATTGAATCAACAAAGTTTGCACATTCTACATCATAACGACTTTCTATAGTTTGCGCATGCGTTTGGAAATAAGAAAAGCTTACTTCCCCCGTTTTTTAAAATCACAGCTTCTAGAAGGTTTACATGATTTCGTAACGAACACGAATTTTTAGAAAATGTGTTTTATTTCATAAATGGAATCAACAACGTATGCACATTCTATTTTATAACGACTTTCTATAGTTTGCGCATCCGTCCGGAAATAAGAAAAGCTTACTTCCACCGTTTTTAAAAATCACAGCTTCTAGAAGGTTTACATGATATCTTAAAAAACACGAGTTTTTAGAAAATGTGTTTTATTTCATAAATGGAATCAACAAAGTATGCACATTCTACGTCATACCGACTTTCTATAGTTTGCGCATGCCTTTGGAAATAAGAAAAGCTTACTTCCCCCGTTTTTTAAAATCACAGCTTCTAGAAGGTTTACATGATTTGTTAAAAAACACGAGTTTTTAGAAAATGTGTTTTATTTCATAAATGGAATAAACAAAGTATGCACATTCTACATCATAACGACTTTCTATAGTTTGCGCTTGCGTTTGGAAATAAGAAAAGCTTACTTCCATCGTTTTTTAAAATCATAGCTTCTAGAAGGTTTACATGATTTCGTAAAAAACACGAGTTTTTAGAAAATGTGTTTTATTTCATAAATGGAATCTACAAAGTATGCACATTCTTCGTCATAACTACTTTTATAGTATGCGCATGCGTCCGGAAATAAGAAGAGCTTACTTCCCCCGTTTTTTAAAATCACAGCTTCTAGAAGGTATACATTATTTTTTTAAAAACACGAGTTTTTAGAAAATGTCTTTTATTTCATAAATGGAATCAACAAAGTATGCACAGTCTACGTCATAACGACTTCCTATAGTTTGTGCATGCATCCGGAAATAAGAAAAGCTTACTTCCCCTGTTTTTTAAAATCACAGCTTCTAGAAGGTTTACATGATTTCGTAAAAAACACGAGTTTTTAGAAAATGTTTTTTATTTCATAAATGGAATCTACAAAGTATGCACATTCTACGTCATATCCACTTTCTATAGTTTGCGCATTCGTCCGGAAATAAGAAAAGCTTACTTCCCCCGTTTTTTAAAATCACAGCTTCTAGAAGGTTTACATGATTTCTTAAAAAACACGAGTTTTTAAAAAATGTGTTTTATTTCATAAATGGAATCAACAAAGTATGCACATTCTACGTCATAACGACTTTCTATAGTTTTCGCATGCGTTTGGAAATAAGAAAAGCTTACTTTCCCCGTTTTTTAAAATCACAGCTTCTAGAAGGTTTACATGATTTGTTAAAAAACACGAGTTTTTAGAAAATGTGTTTTATTTCATAAATCGAATCAACAAAGTATGCACATTCTACGTCATAACGACTTTCTATAGTTTGCGCATGCATCCGGAAATAAGAAAAGCTTACTTCCACTGTTTTTTAAAATAAAAGCTTCTAGAAGGTTTACATGATTTCGTAAAAAACACCAGTTTTTAGAAAATGTGTTTTATTAGATAAATGGAATCTACAAAGTATGCATATTCTACGTCATAACGACTTTCTATAGTTTGCGCATTCGTCCGGAAATAAGAAAAGCTTACTTCCACCGTTTTTGAAAATCACAGCTTCTAGAAGGTTTACATGGTTTCTTAAAAAACAAGAGTTTTTAGAAAATGTGTTTTATTTTATAAATGGAATCAACAAAGTATGCACATTCTACGTCATAACGACTTTCTATAGTTTGCGCATGCGTTTGGAAATAAGAAAATCTTACTTCCCCCATTTTTTAAAATCACAGCTTCTAGAAGGTTGACATGATTTGTTGAAAAACACGAGTTTTTAGAAAATGTGTTTTATTTTATAAATCGAATCAACAAAGTCTGCACATTCTACGTCATAACGACTTTCTATAGTTTGCGCATGGGTCCGGAAATAAGAAAAGCTTACTTCCACTGTTTTTAAAAATAATAGCTTCTAGAAGGTTTACATGATTTCGTAAAAAACACGAGTTTTTAGAAAATGTGTTTTATTTCATAAATGGAATCTACAAAGTATGCACATTCTACGTCATAACGACTTTTTATAGTTTGCGCATTCGTCCGGAAATAAGAAAAGCTTACTTCCACCGTTTTTTAAAATCACAGCTTCTAGAAGGTTTACAAGATTTCTTAAAAAACACGAGTTTTTAGAAAATGTGTTTTATTTCATAAATGGAATCAACAAAGTATGCACATTCTACGTAATAACGACTTTCTATAGTTTCCGCATTCGACCGGAAATAAGAAAAGCTTGCTTCCACCGTTTTTTAAAATCACAGCTTCTAGAAGGTTTACATGATTTCGTAAAAAACACGAGTTTTTAGAAAATGTGTTTTATGTCATAAATGGAATCAACAAAGTCTGCACATTCTACGTCATAACGACTTTCTATAGTTTGCGCATGGGTCCGGAAATAAGAAAAGCTTACTTCCACTGTTTTTTAAAATAATAGCTTCTAGAAGGTTTACATGATTTCGTAAAAAACATGAGTTTTTAGAAAATGTGTTTAATTTCATAAATGGAATCTACAAAGTATGCACATTCTACGTCATAATGACTTTGTATAGTTTGCGCATGCGTCCGGAAATAACAAAAGCTTACTTCCACCGTTTTTCAAAATCACAGCTTCTAGAAGCTTTACATGATTTCTTAAAAAACACGAGTTTTTTGAAAATGTGTTTTATTGCATAAATGGAATCTACAAAGTATGCACATTCTACGTCATAACGACTTTCTATAGTTTGCGCATTCGTCCGGAAATAAGAAAAGCTTACTTCCACCGTGTTTTAAAATCACAGCTTCTAGAAGGTTTACAAGATTTCTTAAAAAACACGAGTTTTTAGAAAATGTGTTTTATTTCATAAATGGAATCAACAAAGTATTCACATTCTACGTAATAACGACTTTCTATAGTTTCCGCATTCGACCGGAAATAAGAAAAGCTTACTTCCACCGTTTTTTAAAATCACAGCTTCTAGAAGGTTTACATGATTTCGTAAAAAACACGAGTTTTTAGAAAATGTGTTTTATTAAATAAATGGAATCAACAAAGTATGCACATTCTACGTCATAAGGAATTTCTATAGTTTGCGCATCCGTCCGGAAATAAGAAAAGCTTTCTTCCACCGTTTTTTAAAATCACAGCTTCTAGAGGGTTTACATGATTTGTTAAAAAACACGAGTTTTTAGAAAATGTGTTTTATTTCATAAATGGAATCAACCAAGTATGTACATTCTACTTCATAATGAGTTTCTATAGTTTTCCCATGCGTCCGGAAATAAGAAAATCTTACTTCCCCCGTTTTTTAAAATAATAGCTTCTAGAAGGTTTACATGATTTGTTAAAAAACACGAGTTTTTAGAAAATGTGTTTTATTTCATAAATGGAATCAACAAAGTATGCACATTCTATTTCATAACGACTTTCTATAGTTTGCGCATGCGTCCGGAAATAACAAAAGCTTACTTCCACCGTTTTTCAAAATCACAGCTTCTAGAAGGTTTACATGATTTCGTAAAAAACACCGGTTTTTAGAAAATGTGTTTTATTTCATAAACGGAATCAACAAAGTATGCACATTCTACGTCATAACGACTTTCTATAGTTTGCGCATGCCTTTGGAAATAAGAAAAGCTTACTTCCCCCGTTTTTTAAAATCACAGCTTCTAGAAGGTTTACATGATTTCGTAAAAAACACGAGTTTTTAGAAAATGTGTTTTATTTCATAAATGGAATCAACAAAGTATGCATAGTCTACCTCATAACGACTTTCTATAGTTTGTGCATGCGTCCGGAAATAAGAAAAGTTTACTTCCCCCGTTTTTTAAAATCACAGCTTCTAGAAGGTTTACATTATTTCGTAAAAAACACGAGTTTTTAGAAAATGTGTTTTATTTCATAAATGGAATCATCAAAGTATGCATATTCTACGTCATAACGACTTTCTATAGTTTGCGCATGCGTCCGGAAATAAGAAAAGCTTACTTCCCCCGTTTTTTAAAATCACAGCTTCTAGAAGGTTTACATGATTTTGTAAAAAACACGAGTTTTTAGACAATGTGTTTTATTTCATAAATGGAATCTACAAAGTATGCACATTCTACGTCATAAAGTCTTTCTATAGTTTGCGCATGCGTCCGGAAATAAGAAAATCTTACTTCCCCCGTTTTTTAAAATCACAGCTTCTAGAAGGTTTACATGATTTCATAAAAAACACGAGTTTTTAGAAAATATGTTTTATTTCATAAATGGAATCAACAAAGTATGCACATACTACGTCATAACGACTTTCTATAGTTTGCGCATTCGTCCGGAAATTAGAAAAGCTTACTTCCACCGTTTTTCAAAATCACAGCTTCTAGAAGCTTTACATGATTTCTTAAAAAACACGAGTTTTTAGAAAATGTGTTTTATTTCATAAATGGAATCAACAAAGTATGCACATTCTACGTCATAACGACTTTCTATAGTTTGCGCATGCGTCTGGAAATAAGAAAAGCTTACTTCCACTGCTTTTTAAAATAAGAGCTTCAAGAAGGTTTACATGATTTCGTAAAAAACATGAGTTTTTAGAAAATGTGTTTTATTTCACAAATGGAATCTACAAAGTATGCACATTCTACGTCATAACGAATTTCTATAGTTTGCGCATGCGTCCGCAAATAAGAAAAGCTTACTTCCACCGTTTTTCAAAATCACAGCTTCCAGAAGGTTTACATGATTTCTTAAAAAACACGAGTTTTTAGAAAATGTGTTTTATTTCATAAATGGAATCTACAAAGTATGCACATTCTACGTCATAACAAGTTTCTATAGTTTACGCATTCGTCCGGAAATAAGAAAAGCTTACTTCCACCGTTTGTTAAAATCACAGCTTCTAGAAGGTTTACAAGATTTCTTAAAAAACACGAGTTTTTAGAAAATGTGTTTTATTTCATAAATGGAATCAACAAAGTATGCACATTCTACGTAATAACGACTTTCTATAGTTTCCGCATTCGACCGGAAATAAGAAAAGCTTACTTCCACCGTTTTTTAAAATCACAGCTTCTAGAAGGTTTACATGATTTCGTAAAAAACACGAGTTTTTAGAAAATGTGTTTTATTTCATAAATGGAATCAACAAAGTATGCACATTCTACGTCATAAGGACTTTCTATAGTTTGCGCATGCGTCCGGAAATAAGAAAAGCTTTCTTCTACCCTTTTTTAAAATCACAGCTTCTAGAAGGTTTACATGATTTGTTAAAAAACAGGAATTTTTAGAAAATGTGTTTTATTTCATAAATGGAATCAACAAAGTATGCACATTCTACGTCATAATGAGTTTCTATAGTTTGCCCATGCGTCCGGAAGTAAGAAAAGGTTACTTCCACCCTTTTTTAAAATAATAGCTTCTAGAAGGTTTACATGATTTGTTAAAAAACACGAGTTTTTAGAAAATGTGTTTTATTTCATAAATGGAATCAACAAAGTATACACATTCTATTTCATAACGACTTTATATAGTTTGCGCATGCGTCTGGAAATAAGAAAAGCTTACTTCAACCGTTTTTCAAAATCACAGCTTCTAGAAGCTTTACATGATTTCTTAAAAAACAAGAGTTTTTAGAAATTGTGTTTTATTTCATAAATGGAATCAACAAAGTATGCACATTCTACGTCATAACGACTTTCTATAGTTTGCACATGCGTTTGGAAATAAGAAAATCTTACTTCCCCCATTTTTTAAAATCACAGCTTCTAGAAGGTTTAAATGATTTGTTGAAAAACACGAGTTTTTAGAAAATGTGTTTTATTTCATAAATATTATCTACAAAGTATGCACATTCTACGTCATAACGACTTTCTAAAGTTTGCGCATGCGTCCGGAAATAAGAAAAGCTTACTTCCCCCGTTTTTTAAAATCACAGCTTCAAAAGATTTACATGATTTTGTAAAAAACACGAGTTTTTAGAAAATGTGTTTTTATTTCATAAATGGAATCTACAAAGTATGCACATTCTACGTCATATCGACTTTCTATAGTTTGCGCATTCGTCCGGAAATAAGAAAAGCTTACTTCCCCCGTTTTTTAAAATCACAGCTTCTAGAAGGTTTACATGATTTCTTAAAAAACACGAGTTTTTAGAAAATGTGTTTTATTTCATAAATGGAAACAACAATGTATGCACATTCTACGTCATAACGACTTTCTATAGTTTGCACATGCGTTTGGAAATAAGAAAATCTTACTTCCCCCGTTTTTTAAAAACACAGCTTCTAGAAGGTTTACATGATTTGTTAAAAAACACGAGTTTTTAGAAAATGTGTTTTATTTCATAAATCGAATCAACAAAGTATGCACATTCTACGTCATAACGACTTTCTATAGTTTGCGCATGCGTCCGGAAATAAGAAAAGCTTACTTCCACTGTTTTTTAAAATAAAAGCTTCTAGAAGGTTTACATGATTTCGTTAAAAACACTAGTTTTTAGAAAATGTGTTTTATTTCATAAATGGAATCTACAAAGTATGCATATTCTACGTCACAACGACATTCTATAGTTTGCTCATGCGTCCGGAAATAAGAAAAGCTTACTTCCACCATTTTTCAAAATCACAGCTTCTAGAAGGTTTACATGATTTCTTAAAAAACACGAGTTTTTAGAAAATGTGTTTTATTTCATAAATCGAATCTACCAAGAATGCACATTCTACGTCATAACGACTTTCTATAGTTTACGCATTCGTCTGGAAAAAAGAAAAGCTTACTTCCACCGTTTGTTAAAATCACAGCTTCTAGAAGGTTTACAAGATTTCTTAAAAAACACGAGTTTTTAGAAAATGTGTTTTATTTCATAAATGGAATCAACAAAGTATGCACATTCTACGTAATAATGACTTTCTATAGTTTCCGCATTCGACCGGAAATAAGAAAAGCTTACTTCCACCGTTTTTTAAAATTACAGCTTCTAGAAGGTTTACATGATTTCGTAAAAAACATGAGTTTTTAGAAAATGTGTTTTATTTCATAAATGCAATCAACAAAGTATGCACATCCTACGTCATAAGGACTTTCTATAGTTTGCGCATGCGTCCGGAAATAAGAAAAGCTTTCTTCCACCGTTTTTTAAAATCACAGCTTCTAGAAGGTTTACATGATTTGTTAAAAAACACGAGTTTTTAGAAAATGTGTTTTATTTCATAAATGGAATCAACAAAGTATGCACATTCTATTTCATAACGACTTTATATAGTTTGCGCATGCGTCCGGAAATAAGAAAAGCTTACTTCCACCGTTTTTCAAAATCACAGCTTCTAGAAGCTTTACATGATTTCTTAAAAAACACGAGTTTTTAGAAAATGTGTTTTATTTCATAAATGGAATCAACAAAGTATGCACATTCTACGTCATAACGAATTTCTATAGTTTGCGCATGCGTTTGGAAATAAGAAAAACTTACTTCCCCCGTTTTTTAAAATCACACCTTCTAGAAGGTTTACATGATTTGTTAAAAAACATGAGTTTTTAGAAAATGTGTTTTATTTCATCAATGGAATAAACAAAGTATGCACATTCTACATCGTAACGACTTTCTATAGTTTGCGCATGCGTTTGGAAATAAGAAAAGCTTACTTCCATCGTTTTTTAAAATCACAGCTTCTAGAAGGTTTACATGATTTTGTAAAAAACACGAGTTTTTAGAAAATGTGTTTTATTTCATAAATGGAATCTACAAAGTATGCACATTCTACGTCATAACGACTTTCTATAGTTTGCGCATGCGTCCGGAAATAAGAAAAGCTTACTTCCCCCGTTTTTTAAAATAACAGCTTCTAGAACGTTTACATGATTTTGTAAAAAACACCAGTTTTTAGAAAATGTGTTTTATTTCATAAATGGAATCTACAAAGTATGCACATTCTACGTCATAACGACTTTCTATAGTTTGCGCATGCGTCCGGAAATAAGAAAAGCTTACTTCCCCCGTTTTTTAAAATCACAGCTTCTAGAAGGCTTACATGATTTCTTAAAAAACACGAGTTTTTAGAAAATGTGTTTTATTTCATAAATGGAATCTACAAAGTATGCACATTCTACGTCATAACGACTTTCTATAGTTTGCGCATGCGTCCGGAAATAAGAAAAGCTTACTTCCCCCGTTTTTTAAAATAACAGCTTCTAGAACGTTTACATGATTTTGTAAAAAACACGAGTTTTTAGAAAATGTGTTTTATTTCATAAATGGAATCTACAAAGTATGCACATTGTACGTCATAACGACTTTCTATAGTTTGGGCATGCGTCCGGAAATAAGAAAAGCTTACTTCCCCCGTTTTTTAAAATCACAGCTTCTAGAAGGTTTACATGATTTCTTAAAAAACACGAGTTTTTAGAAAATGTTTTTTATTTCATAAATGGAATCTACAAAGTATGCACATTCTACGTCATAAGGACTTTCTATAGTTTGCGCATGCGTCCGGAAATAAGAAAAGCTTACTTCAACGGTTTTCCAAAATCACAGCTTCTAGAAAGTTTACATGATTTCGTAAAAAACACGAGTTTTTAAAAAATGTGTTTTATTTCATAAATGCAATCAACAAAGTATGCACATTCTACATCATAACGAATTTCTATAATTTGTGCATTCGTTTGGAAATAAGAAAAGCTTACTTCCCCCGTTTTTTAAAATCACAGCTTCTAGAAGGTTTACATGATTTGTTAAAAAACACAAGTTTTTAGAAAATGTGTTTTATTTCGTAAATCGAATCAAAAAAGTATGCACATTCTACGTCATAACGACTTTCTATAGTTTGCGCATGCGTCCAGAAATAAGAAAAGCTTACTTCCACTGTTTTTTAAAATAGTAGCTTCTAGAAGGTTTACATGATTTCGTAAAAAACACCGGTTTTTAGAAAATGTGTTTTATTTCATAAATGGAATCTACAAAGTATGCATATTCTACATCATAACGACATTCTATAGTTTTCTCATGCGTCCGGAAATAAGAAAAGCTTACTTCCACCGTTTTTCAAAATCACAGCTTCTAGAAGGTTTACATGATTTCTTAAAAAACACGAGTTTTTAGAAAATGTGTTTTATTTTATAAATAGAATCTACAAAGTATGCACATTCTACGTCATAACGACTTTCTATAGTTTGCGCATTCGTCCGGAAATAAGAAAAGCTTACTTCCACCGTTTTTTTAAATCACAGCTTCTAGAAGGTTTACAAGATTTCTTAAAAAACACGAGTTTTTAGAAAATGTGTTTTATTTTATAAATGGAATCAACAAAGTATGCACATTCTACGTAATAACGACTTTCTATAGTTTCCGCATTCGACCGGAAATAAGAAAATCTTACTTCCGCCGTTTTTTAAAATCACAGCTTCTAGAAGGTTTACATGATTTCGTAAAAAACACGAGTTTTTAGAAAATGTGTTTTATTTCATAAATGGAATCAACAAAGTATGCATATTCTACGTCATAACGACTTTCTATAGTTTGCGCATTCGTCCGGAAATAAGAAAAGCTTACTTCCCCCGTTTTTTAAAATCACAGCTTCTAGAAGGTTTACATGATTTGTTGAAAAACACGAGTTTTTAGAAAATGTGTTTTATTTCATAAATCGAATCAACAAAGTATGCACATTCTACGTCATAACGACATTCTATAGCTTGCGCATGCGTCCGGAAATAAGAAAAGCTTACTTCCACTGTTTTTTAAAATAATAGCTTCTAGAAGGTTTACATGATTTCGTAAAAAACACGAGTTTTTAGAAAATGTGTTTTATTTCATAAATGGAATCTACAAAGTATGCAAATTCTACATCATAACGACTTTCTATAGTTTGCGCATGCGTCCGCAAATAAGAAAAGCTTACTTCCACCGTTTTTCAAAATCACAGCTTCTAGAAGGTTTACATGATTTCTTAAAAAATACGAGTTTTTAGAAAATGTGTTTTATTTCATAAATGGAATCTACAAAGTATGCACATTCTACGTCATAACGAATTTCTATAGTTTACGTATTCGTCCGGAAATAAGAAAAGCTTACTTCCACCGTTTTTTAAAATCACAGCTTCTAGAAGGTTTACAAGATTTCTTAAAAAACACGAGTTTTTAGAAAATGTGTTTTATTTCATAAATGGAATCAACAAAGTGTGCACATTCTACGTAATAACGACTTTCTATAGTTTCCGCATTTGACCGGAAATAAGAAAAGCTTACTTCCACCGTTTTTTAAAATCACAGCTTCTAGAAGGTTTACATGATTTCGTAAAAAACACGAGTTTTTAGAAAATGTGTTTTATTTCATAAATGGAATCAACAAAGTATGCACATTATACGTTATAACGACTTTCTATAGTTTGCGCATGCGTCCGGAAATAAGAAAAGCTTACTTCTACCGTTTTTTAAAATCACAGCTTCTAGAAGGTTTACATGATTTGTTAAAAAACACGAGCTTTTAGAAAATGTGTTTTATTTCATAAATGGAATCAACAAAGTATGCACATTCTACGTCATAATGAGTTTCTATAGTTTGCCCATGCGTCCGGAAATAAGAAAACCTTACTTCCACCGTTTTTTAAAATAATAGCTTCTAGAAGGTTTACATGATTTGTTAAAAAACACGAGTTTTTAGGAAATGTGTTTTATTTCATAAATGGAATCAACAAAGTATACACATTCTATTTCATAACGACTTTATATAGTTTGCGCATGCGTCCGGAAATAAGAAAAGCTTACCTCCACCGTTTTTCAAAATCACAGCTTCTAGAAGCTTTACATGATTTCTTAAAAAACACGAGTTTTTAGAAAATGTGTTTTATTTCATAAATGGAATCAACAAAGTATGCACATTCTTCGTCATAACGACTTTCTATAGTTTGCGCATGCGTTTGGAAATAAGAAAAACTTACTTCCCCCGTTTTTTAAAATCACAGCTTCTAGAAGGTTTACATGATTTGTTAAAAAACACGAGTTTTTAGAAAATGTGTTTTATTTCATAAATGGAATAAACAAAGTATGCACATTCTACATCGTAACGACTTTCTATAGTTTGCGCATGCGTTTGGAAATAAGAAAAGCTTACTTCCCCCGTTTTTTAAAATCACAGCTTCTAGAAGGTTTACATGATTTTGTAAAAAACACGAGTTTTTAGAAAATGTGTTTTATTTCATAAATGGAATCTACAAAGTATGCACATTCTACGTCATAACGACTTTCTATAGTTTGCGCATGCGTCCGGAAATAAGAAAAGCTTACTTCCCCCGTTTTTTAAAATCACAGCTTCTAGAAGGTTTACATGACTTCTTAAAAAACATGAGTTTTTAGAAAATGTGTTTTATTTCATAAATGGAATCAACAAAGTATGCACATTCTACGTCATAACGACTTTCTATAATTTGCGCATGCGTTTGGAAATAAGAAAAGCTTACTTCCCCCGTTTTTTAAAATCACAGCTTCTAGAAGGTTTACATGATTTCGTAAAAAACACGAGTTTTTAGAAAATGTGTTTTATTTCATAAATGGAATCAACAAAGTATGCACAGTCTACGTCATAACGACTTTCTATAGTTTGTGCATGCGTCCGGAAATAAGAAAAGCTTACTTCCCCCGTTTTTTAAAATCACAGCTTCTAGAATGTTTACATGATTTCGTAAAAAACACGAGTTTTTAGAAAATGTTTTTTATTTCATAAATGGAATCTACAAAGTATGCACATTCTACGTCATATCGCCTTTCTATAGTTTGCGCATTCGTCCGGAAATAAGAAAAGCTTACTTCCCCCATTTTTTAAAATCACAGCTTCTAGAAGGTTTACATGATTTCTTAAAAAACACGAGTTTTTAGAAAATGTGTTTTATTTCATAAATGGAAACAACAAAGTATGCACATTCTACGTCATAACGACTTTCTATAGTTTGCGCATGCGTTTGGAAATAAGAAAATCTTACTTCCCCCGTTTTTTAAAATCACAGCTTCTAGAAGGTTTACATGATTTCGTAAAAAACACGAGTTTTTAGAAAATGTTTTTTATTTCATAAATGGAATCTACAAAGCATGCACATTCTATGTCATATCCAGTTTCTATAGTTTGCGCATTCGTCTAGAAATAAGAAAAGCTTACTTCCCCCGTTTTTTAAAATCACAGCTTCTAGAAGGTTTACATGATTTCCTAAAAAACACGAGTTTTTAAAAAATGTGTTTTATTTCATAAATGGAATCAACAAAGTATGCACATTCTACGTCATAACGACTTTCTATAGTTTTCGCCTGCGTTTGGAAATAAGAAAGGCTTACTTTCCCCGTTTTTTAAAATCACAGCTTCTAGAAGGTTTACATGATTTGTTAAAAAACATGAGTTTTTAGAAAATGTGTTTTATTTCATAAATCGAATCAACAAAGTATGCACATTCTACGTCATAACGACTTTCTATAGTTTGCGCATGCGTCCGGAAATAAGAAAAGCTTACTTCCACTGTTTTTTAAAATAAAAGCTTCTTGAAGGTTTACATGATTTCGTTAAAAACACCAGTTTTTAGAAAATGTGTTTTATTAGATAAATGGAATCTACAAAGTATGCATATTCTACGTCATAACGACTTTCTATAGTTTGCGCATTCGTCCGGAAATAAGAAAAGCTTACTTCCACCGTTTTTCAAAATCACAGCTTCTAGAAGGTTTACATGATTTCTTAAAAAACAAGAGTTTTTAGAAAATGTGTTTTATTTCATAAATGGAATCAACAAAGTATGCACATTCTACGTCATAACGACTTTCTGTAGTTTGCGCATGCGTTTGGAAATAAGAAAATCTTACTTCCCCCATTTTTTAAAATCACAGCTTCTAGAAGGTTTACATGATTTGTTGAAAAACACGAGTTTTTAGAAAATGTGTTTTATTTCATAAATCGAATCAACAAAGTCTGCACATTCTACGTCATAACGACTTTCTATAGTTTGCACATGCGTCCGGAAATAAGAAAAGCTTACTTCCACTGTTTTTTAAAATAATAGCTTCTAGAAGGTTTACATGATTTCGTAAAAAACACGAGTTTTTAGAAAATGTGTTTTATTTCATAAATTGAATCTACAAAGTATGCACATTCTACGTCATAACGACTTTCTATAGTTTGTGCATGCGTCCGGAAATAAGAAAAGCTTACTTCCACCGTTTTTCAAAATCACAGCTTTTAGAAGGTTTACATGATTTCTTAAAAAACACGAGTTTTTAGAAAATGTGTTTTATTTCATCAATGGAATCTACAAAGTATGCACATTCTACGTCATAACAACTTTCTATAGTTTGCGCATTCGTCCGGAAATAAGAAAAGCTTACTTCCACCGTTTTTTAAAATCACAGCTTCTAGAAGGTTTACAAGATTTCTTAAAAAACACGAGTTTTTAGAAAATGTGTTTTATTTCATAAATGGAATCAACAAAGTATGCACATTCTACGTAATAACGACTTTCTATAGTTTCCGCATTCGACCGGAAATAAGAAAAGTTTGCTTCCACCGTTTTTTAAAATCACAGCTTCTAGAAGGTTTACATGATTTCGTAAAAAACACGAGTTTTTAGAAAATGTGTTTTATGTCATAAATGGAATCAACAAAGTATGCACATTCTACGTCATAAGGACTTTCTATAGTTTGCGCATCCGTCCGGAAATAAGAAAAGCTTACTTCCACCGTTTTTTAAAATCACAGCATCTAGAAGGTTTACATGATTTGTTAAAAAACACGAGTTTTTAGAAAATGTGTTTTATTTCATAAATGGAATCAACCAAGTATGTACATTCTACGTCATAATGAGTTTCTATAGTTTGCCCATGCGTCCGGAAATAAGAAAAGCTTACTTCCACCGTTTTTTAAAATAATAGCTTCTAGAAGGATTACATGATTTGTTAAAGAACACGAGTTTTTAGAAAATGTGTTTTATTTCATAAATGGAATCAACAAAGTATGCACATTCTATTTCATAACGACTTTCTATAGTTTTCGCATGCGTCCGGAAATAAGAAAAGCTTACTTCCACCGTTTTTCAAAATCACAGCTTCTAGAAGCTTTACATGATTTGTTAAAAAACACGAGTTTTTAGAAATGTGTTTTATTTCATAAATGGAATAAACAAAGTATGCACATTCTACATCATAACGACTTTCTATAGTTTGCGCATGCGTTTGGAAATAAGAAAAGCTTACTTCCATCGTTTTTTAAAATCACAGCTTCTAGAAGGTTTATATGATTTCCTAAAAAACACGAGTTTTTAGAAAATGTGTTTTATTTCATAAATGGAATCTACAAAGTATGCACATTCTTCGTCATAACGGCTTTCTATAGTATGCGCATGCGTCCGGAAATAAGAAAAGCTTACTTCCCCCGTTTTTTAAAATCACAGCTTCTAGAAGGTTTACATGATTTTGTAAAAAACACGAGTTTTTAGAAAATGTGTTTTATTTCATAAATGGAATCTACAAAGTATGCACATTCTACGTCATAACGACTTTCTATAGTTTGCGCATGCGTCCGGAAATAAGAAAATCTTACTTCCCCCGTTTTTTAAAATCACAGCTTCTAGAAGGTTTACATGATTTCTTAAAAAACACGAGTTTTTAGAAAATGTGTTTTATTTCATAAATGGAATCTACAAAGTATGCACATTCTACGTCATAACAAATTTCTATAGTTTGCGCATGCGTCCGGAAATAAGAAAATCTTACTTCCCCCGTTTTTTAAAATCACAGCTTCTAGAAGGTTTACATGATTTCTTAAAAAACACGAGTTTTTAGAAAACGTGTTTTATTTCATAAATGGAATCAACAAAGTATGCACATTCTACGTCATAAAAACTTTCTATAGTTTGCGCATGCCTTTGGAAATAAGAAAAGCTTACTTCCCCCGTTTTTTAAAATCACAGCTTCTAGAAGGTTTACATGATTTCGTAAAAAACACGAGTTTTTAGAAAATGTGTTTTATTTCACAAATGGAATCAACAAAGTATGCACAGTCTACGTCATAACGACTTTCTATAGTTTGTGCATGCGTCCGGAAATAAGAAAAGCTTACTTCCCCCGTTTTTTAAAATCACAGCTTCTAGAAGGTTTACATGATTTCGTAAAAAACACGAGTTTGTAGAAAATGTTTTTTATTTCATAAATGGAATCTACAAAGTATGCACATTCTACGTCATATCGACTTTCTATAGTTTGCGCATTCGTCCGGAAATAAGACAAGCTTACTTCCCCCGTTTTTTAAAATCACAGCTTCTAGAAGGTTTACATGATTTCTTAAAAAACACGAGTTTTTAGAAAATGTGTTTTATTTCATAAATGGAATCAACAAAGTATGCACATTCTACGTCATAACGACTTTCTATAGTTTGCACATGCGTTTGGAAATAAGAAAATCTTACTTCCCCCGTTTTTTAAAATCACAGCTTCTAGAAGGTTTACATCATTTGTTAAAAAACATGAGTTTTTAGAAAATGTGTTTTATTTCATAAATGGAATCTACAAAGTATGCACATTCTACGTCATAACGACTTTCTATAGTTTGCACATGCGTTCGGAAATAAGAAAAGCTTACTTCAACCAATTTTCAAAATCACAGCTTCTAGAAGGTTTACATGATTTCTTAAAAAACACGAGTTTTTAAAAAATGTATTTTATTTCATAAATGGAATCAACAAAGTATGCACATTCTACATCATAACGACTTTCTATAGTTTGCGCATTCGTTTGGAAATAAGAAAAGCTTACTTCCCCCGTTTTTTAAAATCACAGCTTCTAGAAGGTTTACATGATTTGTTAAAAAACACGAGTTTTTAGAAAATGTGTTTTATTTCATAAATCGAATCAACAAAGTATGCACATTCTATGTCATAACGACTTTCTATAGTTTGTGCATGCGTCCGGAAATAAGAAAAGCTTACTTCCACTGTTTTTTAAAATAATAGCTTCTAGAAGGTTTACATGATTTCGTAAAAAACACCGGTTTTTAGAAAATGTGTTTTATTTCATAAATGGAATCTACAAAGTATGCATATTCCACGTCATAACGACATTCTATAGTTTCCTCATGCGTCCGGAAATAAGAAAAGCTTACTTCCACCGTTTTTCAAAATCACAGCTTCTAGAAGGTTTACATGATTTCTTAAAAAACACGAGTTTTTAGAAAATGTGTTTTATTTTATAAATGGAATCTACAAAGTATGCACATTCTACGTCATAACGACTTTCTATACTTTGCGCATTCGTCCGGAAATAAGAAAAGCTTACTTCAACCGTTTTTTAAAATCACAGCTTCTAGAAGGTTTACAAGGTTTCTTAAAAAACACGAGTTTTTAGAAAATGTGTTTTATTTCATAAATGGAATCAACAAAGTATGCACATTCTACGTAATAACGATTTTCTTTAGTTTCCGCATTCGACCAGAAATAAGAAAATCTTACTTCCGCCTTTTTTTAAAATCACAGCTTCTAGAAGGTTTACATGATTTCGTAAAAAACACGAGTTTTTAGAAAATATGTTTTATTTCATAAATGGAATCAACAAAGTATGCACATTCTACGTCATAACGACTTTCTATAGTTTGCGCATTCGTCCGGAAATAAGAAAAGCTTACTTCCACCGTTTTTCAAAATCACAGCTTCTAGAAGCTTTACATGATTTCTTAAAAAACACGAGTTTTTAGAAAATGTGTTTTATTTCATAAATGGATACAACAAAGTATGCACATTCTACGTCATAACGACTTTCTATAGTTTGCGCATGCGTCCGGAAATAAGAAAAGCTTACTTCCACTGTTTTTTAAAATAATAGCTTCTAGAAGGTTTACATGATTTCGTAAAAAACACGAGTTTTTAGAAAATGTGTTTTATTTCATAAATGGAATCTACAAAGTATGCACATTCTACGTCATAACAACTTTCTATAGTTTGCGCATTCGTCCGGAAATAAGAAAAGCTTACTTCCACCGTTTTTTAAAATCACAACTTCTAGAAGGTTTACAAGATTTCTTAAAAAACACGAGTTTTTAGAAAATGTGTTTTATATCATAAATGGAATCAACAAAGTATGCACATTCTACGTAATAACGACTTTCTATAGTTTCCGCATTCGACCGGAAATAGGAAAAGCTTGCTTCCACCGTTTTTTAAAATCACAGCTTCTAGAAGGTTTACATGATTTCGTGAAAAACACGAGTTTTTAGAAAATGTGTTTTATGTCATAAATGGAATCAACAAAGTATGCACATTCTACGTCATAAGGACTTTCTATAGTTTGCGCATCCGTCCGGAAATAAGAAAAGCTTACTTCCACCGTTTTTTAAAATCACAGCATCTAGAAGGTTTACATGATTTGTTAAAAAACACGAGTTTTTAGAAAATGTGTTTTATTTCATAAATGGAATCAACCAAGTATGTACATTCTACGTCATAATGAGTTTCTATAGTTTTCCCATGCGTCCGGAAATAAGAAAAGCTTACTTCCACCGTTTTTTAAAATAATAGCTTCTAGAAGGATTACATGATTTGTTAAAGAACATGAGTTTTTAGAAAATGTGTTTTATTTCATAAATGGAATCAACAAAGTATGCACATTCTATTTCATAACGACTTTCTATAGTTTGCGCATGCGTCCGGAAATAAGAAAAGCTTACTTCCACCGTTTTTCAAAATCACAGCTTCTAGAAGCTTTACATGATTTGTTAAAAAACACGAGTTTTTAGAAAATGTGTTTTATTTCATAAATGGAATAAACAAAGTATGCACATTCTACATCATAACGACTTTCTATAGTTTGCGCATGCGTTTGGAAATAAGAAAAGCTTACTTCCATCGTTTTTTAAAATCACAGCTTCTAGAAGGTTTACATGATTTCGTAAAAAACACGAGTTTTTAGAAACTGTGTTTTATTTCATAAATGGAATCTACAAAGTATGCACATTCTTCGTCATAACGGCTTTCTATAGTATGCGCATGCATCCGGAAATAAGAAAAGCTTACTTCCCCCGTTTTTTAAAATCACAGCTTCTAGAAGGTTTACATGATTTTGTAAAAAACACGAGTTTTTAGAAAATGTGTTTTATTTCATAAATGGAATCTACAAAGTATGCACATTCTACGTCATAACGACTTTCTATAGTTTGCGCATGCGTCCGGAAATAAGAAAATCTTACTTCCCCCGTTTTTTAAAATCACAGCTTCTAGAAGGTTTACATGATTTCTTAAAAAACACGAGTTTTTAGAAAACGTGTTTTATTTCATAAATGGAATCAACAAAGTATGCACATTCTACGTCATAACAACTTTCTATAGTTTGCGCATGCCTTTGGAAATAAGAAAATCTTACTTCCCCCGTTTTTTAAAATCACAGCTTCTAGAAGGTTTACATGATTTCGTAAAAAACACGAGTTTTTAGAAATTGTGTTTTATTTCATAAATGGAATCAACAAAGTATGCACAGTCTACGTCATAACGACTTTCTATAGTTTGTGCATGCGTCCGGAAATAAGAAAAGCTTACTTCCCCCGTTTTTTAAAATCACAGCTTCTAGAAGGTTTACATGATTTCGTAAAAAACATGAGTTTTTAGAAAATGTTTTTTATTTCATAAATGGAATCTACAAAGTATGCACATTCTACGTCATATCGACTTTCTATAGTTTGCGCATTCGTCCGTTAATAAGACAAGCTTACTTCCCCCGTTTTTTAAAATCACAGCTTCTAGAAGGTTTACTGATTTCTTAAAAAACACGAGTTTTTAGAAAATGTGTTTTATTTCATAAATGGAATCAACAAAGTATGCACATTCTACGTCATAACGACTTTCTATAGTTTGCACATGCGTTTGGAAATAAGAAAATCTTACTTCCCCCGTTTTTTAAAATCACAGCTTCTAGAAGGTTTACATCATTTGTTAAAAAACATGAGTTTTTAGAAAATGTGTTTTATTTCATAAATGGAATCAACAAAGTATGCACATTCTACATCATAACGACTTTCTATAGTTTGCGCATTCGTTTGGAAATAAGAAAAGCTTACTTCCCCCGTTTTTTAAAATCACAGCTTCTAGAAGGTTTACATGATTTGTTAAAAAACACGAGTTTTTAGAAAATGTGTTTTATTTCATAAATCGAATCAAGAAAGTATGCACATTCTATGTCATAACGACTTTCTATAGTTTGTGCATGCGTCCAGAAATAAGAAAAGCTTACTTCCACTGTTTTTTAAAATAATAGCTTCTAGAAGGTTTACATGATTTCGTAAAAAACACCGGTTTTTAGAAAATGTGTTTTATTTCATAAATGGAATCTACAAAGTATGCATATTCCACGTCATAACGACATTCTATAGTTTCCTCATGCGTCCGGAAATAAGAAAAGCTTACTTCCACCGTTTTTCAAAATCACAGCTTCTAGAAGGTTTACATGATTTCTTAAAAAACACGAGTTTTTAGAAAATGTGTTTATTTTATAAATGGAATCTACAAAGTATGCACATTCTACGTCATAACGACTTTCTATACTTTGCGCATTCGTCCGGAAATAAGAAAAGCTTACTTCAACCGTTTTTTAAAATCACAGCTTCTAGAAGGTTTACAAGATTTCTTAAAAAACACGAGTTTTTAGAAAATGTGTTTTATTTCATAAATGGAATCAACAAAGTATGCACATTCTACGTAATAACGACTTTCTATAGTTTCCGCATTCGACCAGAAATAAGAAAATCTTACTTCCGCCTTTTTTTAAAATCACAGCTTCTAGAAGGTTTACATGATTTCGTAAAAAACACGAGTTTTTAGAAAATTTGTTTTATGTCATAAATGGAATCAACAAAGTATGCACATTCTACGTCATAAGGACTTTCTATAGTTTGCGCATCCGTCCGGAAATAAGAAAAGCTTACTTCCACCGTTTTTTAAAATCACAGCTTCTAGAAGGTTTACAAGATTTCTTAAAAAACACGAGTTTTTAGAAAATGTGTTTTATTTCATAAATGGAATCAACAAAGTATGCACATTCTACGTAATAACGACTTTCTATAGTTTCCGCATTCGACCAGAAATAAGAAAATCTTACTTCCGCCTTTTTTTAAAATCACAGCTTCTAGAAGGTTTACATGATTTCGTAAAAAACACGAGTTTTTAGAAAAATATGTTTTATTTCATAAATGGAATCAACAAAGTATGCACATTCTACGTCATAACGACTTTCTATAGTTTGCGCATTCGTCCGGAAATAAGAAAAGCTTACTTCCACCGTTTTTCAAAATCACAGCTTATAGAAGCTTTACATGATTTCTTAAAAAACACGAGTTTTTAGAAAATGAGTTTTATTTCATAAATGGAATCAACAAAGTATGCACATTCTACGTCATAACGACTTTCTATAGTTTGCGCATGCGTCCGGAAATAAGAAAAGCTTACTTCCACTGTTTTTTAAAATAATAGCTTCTAGAAGGTTTACATGATTTCGTAAAAAACACGAGTTTTTAGAAAATGTGTTTTATTTCATAAATGGAATCTACAAAGTATGCACATTCTACGTCATAACAACTTTCTATAGTTTGCGCATTCGTCCGGAAATAAGAAAAGCTTACTTCCACCGTTTTTTAAAATCACACCTTCTAGAAGGTTTACAAGATTTCTTAAAAAACACGAGTTTTTAGAAAATGTGTTTTATTTCATAAATGGAATCAACAAAGTATGCACATTCTACGTAATAACGACTTTCTATAGTTTCCGCATTCGACCGGAAATAAGAAAAGCTTGCTTCCACCGTTTTTTAAAATCACAGCTTCTAGAAGGTTTACATGATTTCGTAAAAAACACGAGTTTTTAGAAAATTTGTTTTATGTCATAAATGGAATCAACAAAGTATGCACATTCTACGTCATAAGGACTTTCTATAGTTTGCGCATCCGTCCGGAAATAAGAAAAGCTTACTTCCACCGTTTTTTAAAATCACAGCATCTAGAAGGTTTACATGATTTGTTAAAAAACACGAGTTTTTAGAAAATGTGTTTTATTTCATAAATGGAATCAACCAAGTATGTACATTCTAGGCCATAATGAGTTTCTATAGTTTGCCCATGCGTCCGGAAATAAGAAAAGCTTACTTCCACCGTTTTTTAAAATAATAGCTTCTAGAAGGATTACATGATTTGTTAAAGAACACGAGTTTTTAGAAAATGTGTTTTATTTCATAAATGGAATCAACAAAGTATGCACATTCTATTTCATAACGAATTTCTATAGTTTGCGCATGCGTACGGAAATAAGAAAAGCTTACTTTCACCGTTTTTCAAAATCACAGCTTCTAGAAGCTTTACATGATTTGTTAAAAAACACGAGTTTTTAGAAAATGTGTTTTATTTCATAAATGGAATAAACAAAGTATGCACATTCTACATCATAACGACTTTCTATAGTTTGCGCATGCGTTTGGAAATAAGAAAAGCTTACTTCCATCGTTTTTTAAAATCACAGCTTCTAGAAGGTTTACATGATTTCGTAAAAAACACGAGTTTTTAGAAACTGTGTTTTATTTCATAAATGGAATCTACAAAGTATGCACATTCTTCGTCATAACGGCTTTCTATAGTATGCGCATGCGTCCGGAAATAAGAAAAGCTTACTTCCCCCGTTTTTTAAAATCACAGCTTCTAGAAGGTTTACATGATTTTGTAAAAAACACGAGTTTTTAGAAAATGTGTTTTATTTCATAAATGGAATCTACAAAGTATGCACATTCTACGTCATAAAGACTTTCTATAGTTTGCGCATGCGTCCGGAAATAAGAAAATCTTACTTCCCCCGTTTTTTAAAATCACAGCTTCTAGAAGGTTTACATGATTTCTTAAAAAACACGAGTTTTTAGAAAACGTGTTTTATTTCATAAATGGAATCAACAAAGTATGCACATTCTACGTCATAACAACTTTCTATAGTTTACGCATGCCTTTGGAAATAAGAAAAGCTTACTTCCCCCGTTTTTTAAAATCACAGCTTCTAGAAGGTTTACATGATTTCGTAAAAAACACGAGTTTTTAGAAAATGTGTTTTATTTCATAAATGGAATCAACAAAGTATGCACAGTCTACGTCATAATGACTTTCTATAGTTTGTGCATGCATCCGGAAATAAGAAAAGCTTACTTCCCCCGTTTTTTAAAATCACAGCTTCTAGAAGGTTTACATGATTTCGTAAAAAACACGAGTTTATAGAAAATGTTTTTTATTTCATAAATGGAATCTACAAAGTATGCACATTCTACGTCATATCGACTTTCTATAGTTTGCGCATTCGTCCGTTAATAAGACAAGCTTACTTCCCCCGTTTTTTAAAATCACAGCTTCTAGAAGGTTTACATGATTTCTTAAAAAACACGAGTTTTTAGAAAATGTGTTTTATTTCATAAATGGAAACAACAAAGTATGCACATTCTACGTCATAACGACTTTCTATAGTTTGCACATGCGTTTGGAAATAAGAAAATCTTACTTCCCTCGTTTTTTAAAATCACAGCTTCTAGAAGGTTTACATCATTTGTTAAAAAACATGAGTTTTTAGAAAATGTGTTTTATTTCATAAATGGAATCTACAAAGTATGCATATTCTACGTCATAACGACTTTCTATAGTTTGCGCATGCGTCTGGAAATAAGAAAAGCTTACTTCAACCAATTTTCAAAATCACAGCTTCTAGAAGGTTTACATGATTTCTTAAAAAACACGAGTTTTTAAAAAATGTGTTTTATTTCATAAATGGAATCAACAAAGTATGCACATTCTACATCATAACGACTTTCTATAGTTTGCGCATTCGTTTGGAAATAAGAAAAGCTTACTTCCCCCGTTTTTTAAAATCACAGCTTCTAGAAGGTTTACAAGATTTCTTAAAAAACACGAGTTTTTAGAAAATGTGTTTTATTTCATAAATGGCATCAACAAAGTATGCACATTCTACGTAATAACGACTTTCTATAGTTTCCGCATTCGACCAGAAATAAGAAAATCTTACTTCCGCCTTTTTTTAAAATCACAGCTTCTAGAAGGTTTACATGATTTCGTAAAAAACACGAGTTTTTAGAAAATATGTTTTATTTCATAAATGGAATCAACAAAGTATGCACATTCTACGTCATAACGACTTTCTATAGTTTGCGCATTCGTCCGGAAATAAGAAAAGCTTACTTCCACCGTTTTTCAAAATCACAGCTTCTAGAAGCTTTACATGATTTCTTAAAAAACATGAGTTTTTAGAAAATGTGTTTTATTTCATAAATGGATACAACAAAGTATGCACATTCTACGTCATAACGACTTTCTATAGTTTGCGCATGCGTCCGGAAATAAGAAAAGCTTACTTCCACTGTTTTTTAAAATAATAGCTTCTAGAAGGTTTACATGATTTCGTAAAAAACACGAGTTTTTAGAAAATGTGTTTTATTTCATAAATGGAATCTACAAAGTATGCACATTCTACGTCATAACAACTTTCTATAGTTTGCGCATTCGTCCGGAAATAAGAAAAGCTTACTTCCACCGTTTTTTAAAATCACAGCTTCTAGAAGGTTTACAAGATTTCTTAAAAAACACGAGTTTTTAGAAAATGTGTTTTATATCATAAATGGAATCAACAAAGTATGCACATTCTACGTAATAACGACTTTCTATAGTTTTGCGCATTCGAACGGAAATAAGAAAAGCTTGCTTCCACCGTTTTTTAAAATCACAGCTTCTAGAAGGTTTACATGATTTCGTAAAAAACACGAGTTTTTAGAAAATGTGTTTTATGTCATAAATGGAATCAACAAAGTATGCAAATTCTATGTCATAAGGACTTTCTATAGTTTGCGCATCCGTCCGGAAATAAGAAAAGCTTACTTCCACCGTTTTTTAAAATCACAGCATCTAGAAGGTTTACATGATTTGTTAAAAAACACGAGTTTTTAGAAAATGTGTTTTATTTCATAAATGGAATCAACCAAGTATGTACATTCTACGTCATAATGAGTTTCTATAGTTTTCCCATGCGTCCGGAAATAAGAAAAGCTTACTTCCACCGTTTTTTAAAATAATAGCTTCTAGAAGGATTACATGATTTGCTAAAGAACATGAGTTTTTAGAAAATGTGTTTTATTTCATAAATGGAATCAACAAAGTATGCACATTCTATTTCATAACGACTTTCTATAGTTTGCGCATGCGTCCGGAAATAAGAAAAGCTTACTTCCACCGTTTTTCAAAATCACAGCTTCTAGACGCTTTACATGATTTGTTAAAAAACACGAGTTTTTAGAAAATGTGTTTTATTTCATAAATGGAATAAACAAAGTATGCACATTCTACATCATAACGACTTTCTATAGTTTGCGCATGCGTTTGGAAATAAGAAAAGCTTACTTCCATCGTTTTTTAAAATCACAGCTTCTAGAAGGTTTACATGATTTCGTAAAAAACACGAGTTTTTAGAAACTGTGTTTTATTTCATAAATGGAATCTACAAAGTATGCACATTCTTCGTCATAACGGCTTTCTATAGTATGCGCATGCGTCCGGAAATAAGAAAAGCTTACTTCCCCCGTTTTTTAAAATCACAGCTTCTAGAAGGTTTACATGATTTTGTAAAAAACACGAGTTTTTAGAAAATGTGTTTTATTTCATAAATGGAATCTACAAAGTATGCACATTCTACGTCATAACGACTTTCTATAGTTTGCGCATGCGTCCGGAAATAAGAAAATCTTACTTCCCCCGTTTTTTAAAATCACAGCTTCTAGAAGGTTTACATGATTTCTTAAAAAACACGAGTTTTTAGAAAACGTGTTTTATTTCATAAATGGAATCAACAAAGTATGCACATTCTACGTCATAACAACTTTCTATAGTTTGCGCATGCCTTTGGAAATAAGAAAAGCTTACTTCCCCCGTTTTTTAAAATCACAGCTTCTAGAAGGTTTACATGATTTCGTAAAAAACACGAGTTTTTAGAAAATGTGTTTTATTTCATAAATGGAATCAACAAAGTATGCACAGTCTACGTCATAACGACTTTCTATAGTTTGTGCATGCGTCCGGAAATAAGAAAAGCTTACTTCCCCCGTTTTTTAAAATCACAGCTTCTAGAAGGTTTACATGATTTCGTAAAAAACACGAGTTTTTAGAAAATGTTTTTTATTTCATAAATGGAATCTACAAAGTATGCACATTCTACGTCATATCGACTTTCTATAGTTTGCGCATTCGTCCGTTAATAAGACAAGCTTACTTCCCCCGTTTTTTAAAATCACAGCTTCTAGAAGGTTTACATGATTTCTTAAAAAACACGAGTTTTTAGAAAATGTGTTTTATTTCATAAATGGAATCAACAAAGTATGCACATTCTACGTCATAACGACTTTCTATAGTTTGCACATGCGTTTGGATATAAGAAAATCTTACTTCCCCCGTTTTTTAAAATCACAGCTTCTAGAAGGTTTACATCATTTGTTAAAAAACATGAGTTTTTAGAAAATGTGTTTTATTTCATAAATGGAATCAACAAAGTATGCACATTCTACATCATAACGACTTTCTATAGTTTGCGCATTCGTTTGGAAATAAGAAAAGCTTACTTCCCCCGTTTTTTAAAATCACAGCTTCTAGAAGGTTTACATGATTTGTTAAAAAACACGAGTTTTTAGAAAATGTGTTTTATTTCATAAATCGAATCAACAAAGTATGCACATTCTATGTCATAACGACTTTCTATAGTTTGTGCATGCGTCCGGAAATAAGAAAAGCTTACTTCCACTGTTTTTTAAAATAATAGCTTCTAGAAGGTTTACATGATTTCGTAAAAAACACCGGTTTTTAGAAAATGTGTTTTATTTCATAAATGGAATCTACAAAGTATGCATATTCCACGTCATAACGACATTCTATAGTTTCCTCATGCGTCTGGAAATAAGAAAAGCTTACTTCCACCGTTTTTCAAAATCACAGCTTCTAGAAGGTTTACATGATTTCTTAAAAAACACGAGTTTTTAGAAAATGTGTTTTATTTTATAAATGGAATCTACAAAGTATGCACATTCTACGTCATAACGACTTTCTATACTTTGCGCATTCGTCCGGAAATAAGAAAAGCTTACTTCAACCGTTTTTTAAAATCACAGCTTCTAGAAGGTTTACAAGATTTCTTAAAAAACATGAGTTTTTAGAAAATGTGTTTTATTTCATAAATGGAATCAACAAAGTATGCACATTCTATGTAATAACGACTTTCTATAGTTTCCGCATTCGACCAGAAATAAGAAAATCTTACTTCCGCCTTTTTTTAAAATCACAGCTTCTAGAAGGTTTACATGATTTCGTAAAAAACACGAGTTTTTAGAAAATATGTTTTATTTCATAAATGGAATCAACAAAGTATGCACATCCTACGTCATAACGACTTTCTATAGTTTGCGCATTCGTCCGGAAATAAGAAAAGCTTACTTCCACCGTTTTTCAAAATCACAGCTTCTAGAAGCTTTACATGATTTCTTAAAAAACACGAGTTTTTAGAAAATGTGTTTTATTTCATAAATGGAATCAACAAAGTATGCACATTCTACGTCATAACGACTTTCTATAGTTTGCGCATGCGTCCGGAAATAAGAAAAGCTTACTTCCACTGTTTTTTAAAATAATAGCTTCTACAAGGTTTACATGATTTCGTAAAAAACACGAGTTTTTAGAAAATGTGTTTTATTTCATAAATGGAATCTACAAAGTATGCACATTCTACGTCATAATGACTTTCTATAGTTTGCGCATGCGTCCGCAAATAAGAAAAGCTTACTTCCACCGTTTTTCAAAATCACAGCTTCTAGAAGGTTTACATGATTTCTTAAAAAACACGAGTTTTTAGAAAATGTGTTTTATTTCATAAATGGAATCTACAAAGTATGCACATTCTACGTCATAACGAGTTTCTATAGTTTACGCATTCGTCCGGAAATAAGAAAAGCTTACTTCCACCGTTTGTTAAAATCACAGCTTCTAGAAGGTTTACAAGATTTCTTAAAAAACACGAGTTTTTAGAAAATGTGTTTTATTTCATAAATGGAATCAACAAAGTATGCACATTCTACGTAATAACGACTTTCTATAGTTTCCGCATTCGACCGGAAATAAGAAAAGGTTACTTCCACCGTTTTTTAAAATCACAGCTTCTAGAAGGTTTACATGATTTCGTAAAAAACACGAGTTTTTAGAAAATGTGTTTTATTTAATAAATGGAATCAACAAAGTATGCACATTCTACGTCATAAGGACTTTCTATAGTTTGCGCATGCGTCCGGAAATAAGAAAAGCTTTCTTCCACCCTTTTTTAAAATCACAGATTCTAGAAGGTTTACATGATTTGTTAAAAAACACGAGTTTTTAGAAAATGTGTTTTATTTCATAAATGGAATCAACAAAGTATGCACATTCTACGTCATAATGAGTTTCTATAGTTTGCCCATGCATCCGGAAATAAGAAAAGGTTACTTCCACCCTTTTTTAAAATAATAGCTTCTAGAAGGTTTACATGATTTGTTAAAAAAACACGAGCTTTTAGAAAATGTGTTTTATTTCATAAATGGAATCAACAAAGTATACACATTCTATTTCATAACGACTTTATATAGTTTGTGCATGCGTCCGGAAATAAGAAAAGCTTACTTCCACCGTTTTTCAAAATCACAGCTTCTAGAAGCTTTACATGATTTCTCAAAAAACAAGAGTTTTTAGAAAATGTGTTTTATTTCATAAATGGAATCAACAAAGTATGCACATTCTACGTCATAACGAGTTTCTATAGTTTGCGCATGCGTTTGGAAATAAGAAAATCTTACTTCCCCCATTTTTTAAAATCACAGCTTCTAGAAGGTTTACATGATTTGTTGAAAAACACGAGTTTTTAGAAAATGTGTTTTATTTCATAAATGGAATCTACAAAGTACACACATTCTACGTCATAACGACTTTCTATAGTTTGCGCATGCGTCTGGAAATAAGAAAAGCTTACTTCCCCCATTTTTTAAAATCACAGCTTCTAGAAGGTTTACATGATTTCTTAAAAAACACGAGTTTTTAAAAAATGTGTTTTATTTCATAAATGGAATCAACAAAGTATGCACATTCTACATCATAACGACTTTCTATAGTTTGCGCATTCGTTTGGAAATAAGAAAAGCTTACTTCCCCCGTTTTTTAAAATCACAGCTTCTAGAAGGTTTACATGATTTGTTAAAAAACACGAGTTTTTAGAAAATGTTTTTTATTTCATAAATCGAATCAACAAAGTATGCACATTCTATGTCATAACGACTTTCTATAGTTTGCGCATGCGTCCGGAAATAAGAAAAGCTTACTTCCACTGTTTTTTAAAATAATAGCTTCTTGAAGGTTTACATGATTTCGTAAAAAACACCGGTTTTTAGAAAATGTGTTTTATTTCATAAATGGAAACTACAAAGTATGCATATTCTACGTCATAACGACATTCTATAGTTTGCTCATGCGTCCGGAAATAAGAAAAGCTTACTTCCACCGTTTTTCAAAATCACAGCTTCTAGAAGGTTTACATGATTTCCTAAAAAACACGAGTTTTTAGAAAATGTGTTTCATTTCATAAATGGAATTTACAAAGTATGCACATTCTACGTCATAATGACTTTCTATAGTTTACACATTCGTCCGGAAATAAGAAAAGCTTACTTCCACCGTTTGTTAAAATCACAGCTTCTAGAAGGTTTACAAGATTTCTTAAAAAACACGAGTTTTTAGAAAATGTGTTTTATTTCATAAATGGAATCAACAAAGTATGCACATTCTACGTAATAACGACTTTCTATAGTTTCCGCATTCGAACGGAAATAAGAAAAGCTTACTTCCACCGTTTTTTAAAATCACAGCTTCTAGAAGGTTTACATGATTTCGTAAAAAACACAAGTTTTTAGAAAATGTGTTTTATTTCATAAATGGAATCAACAAAGTATGCACATTCTACGTCATAAGAACTTTCTATAGTTTGCGCATGCGTCCGGAAATAAGAAAAGCTTTCTTCCACCGTTTTTTAAAATCACAGCATCTAGAAGGTTTACATGATTTGTTAAAAAACACGAGTTTTTAGAAAATGTGTTTTATTTCATAAATGATATCAACAAAGTATGCACATTCTACGTCATAATGAGTTTCTATAGTTTTCCCATGCGTCCGGAAATAAGAAAAGGTTACTTCCACCGTTTTTTAAAATAATAGCTTCTAGAAGGTTTACATGATTTGTTAAAAAACACGAGTTTTTAGAAAATGTGTTTTATTTCATAAATGGAATCAACAAAGTATGCACATTCTATTTCATAACGACTTTATATAGTTTCCGCATGCGTCCGGAAAGAAGAAAAGCTTACTTCCACCGTTTTTCAAAATCACAGCTTCTAGAAGCTTTACATGATTTCTTAAAAAACACGAGTTTTTAGAAAATGTGTTTTATTTCATAAATGGAATCAACAAAGTATGCACATTCTACGTCATAACGACTTTCTATAGTTTGCGCATGCGTTTGGAAATAAGGAAAACTTACTTCCCCCGTTTTTTAAAATCACAGCTTCTAGAAGGTTTACATGATTTGTTAAAAAACATGAGTTTTTAGAAAATGTGTTTTATTTCATAAATGGAATAAACAAAGTATGCACATTCTACATCGTAACGACTTTCTATAGTTTGCGCATGCGTCTGGAAATAAGAAAAGCTTACTTCCATCGTTTTTTAAAATCACAGCTTCTAGAAGGTTTAGATGATTTTGTAAAAAACACGAGTTTTTAGAAAATGTGTTTTATTTCATAAATGGAATCTACAAAGTATGCACATTCTACGTCATAACGACTTTCTATAGTTTGCGCATTCGTCCGGAAATAAGAAAAGCTTACTTCCCCCGTTTTTTAAAATCACAGCTTCTAGAAGGTTTACATGATTTGTTGAAAAACACGAGTTTTTAGAAAATGTGTTTTATTTCATAAATCGAATCAACAAAGTATGCACATTCTACGTCATAACGACTTTCTATAGTTTGCGCATGTGTCCGGAAATAAGAAAAGCTTACTTCCACTGTTTTTTAAAATAATAGCTTCTAGAAGGTTTACATGATTTCGTAAAAAACACGAGTTTTTAGAAAATGTGTTTTATTTCATAAATGGAATCTACAAAGTATGCGCATTCTAAATCATAACGACTTTCTATAGTTTGCGCATGCGTCCGCAAATAAGAAAAGCTTACTTCCACCGTTTTTCAAAATCACAGCTTCTAGAAGGTTTACATGATTTCTTAAAAAATACGAGTTTTTAGAAAATGTGTTTTATTTCATAAATGGAATCTACAAAGTATGCACATTCTACGTCATAACGAATTTCTATAGTTTACGCATTCGTCCGGAAATAAGAAAAGCTTACTTCCACCGTTTTTTAAAATCACAGCTTCTAGAAGGTTTACATGATTTCGTAAAAAACACGAGTTTTTAGAAAATGTGTTTTATTTCATAAATGGAATCAACAAAGTATGCACATTCTACGTCATAACGACTTTCTATAGTTTGCGCATGCGTCCGGAAATAAGAAAAGCTTACTTCTACCGTTTTTTAAAATCACAGCTTCTAGAAGGTTTACATGATTTGTTAAAAAACACGAGCTTTTAGAAAATGTGTTTTATTTCATAAATGGAATCAACAAAGTATGCACATTCTACGTCATAATGAGTTTCTATAGTTTTCCCATGCGTCCGGAAATAAGAAAACCTTACTTCCACCGTTTTTTAAAATAATAGCTTCTAGAAGGTTTACATGATTTGTTAAAAAACACGAGTTTTTAGAAAATGTGTTTTATTTCATAAATGGAATCAACAAAGTATACACATTCTATTTCATAACGACTTTATATAGTTTGCGCATGCGTCCGGAAATAAGAAAAGCTTACTTCCACCGTTTTTCAAAATCACAGCTTCTAGAAGCTTTACATGATTTGTTAAAAAACACGAGTTTTTAGAAAATGTGTTTTATTTCATAAATGGAATCAACAAAGTATGCACATTCTACGTCATAACGACTTTCTATAGTTTGCGCATGCGTTTGGAAATAAGAAAAACTTACTTCCCCCGTTTTTTAAAATCACAGCTTCTAGAAGGTTTACATGATTTTTAAAAAACACGAGTTTTTAGAAAATGTGTTTTATTTCATAAATGGAATAAACAAAGTATGCACATTCTACATCGTAACGACTTTCTATAGTTTGCGCATGCGTTTGGAAATAAGAAAAGCTTACTTCCCCCGTTTTTTAAAATCACAGCTTCTAGAAGGTTTACATGATTTTGTAAAAAACACGAGTTTTTAGAAAATGTGTTTTATTTCATAAATGGAATCTACAAAGTATGCACATTCTACGTCATAACGACTTTCTATAGTTTGCGCATGCGTCCGGAAATAAGAAAAGCTTAATTCCCCTGTTTTTTAAAATCACAGCTTCTAGAAGGTTTACATGACTTCTTAAAAAACACGAGTTTTAAGAAAATGTGTTTTATTTCATAAATGGAATCAACAAAGTATGCACATTCTACGTCATAACGACTTTCTATAATTTGCGCATGAGTTTGGAAATAAGAAAAGCTTACTTCCCTCGTTTTTTAAAATCACAGCTTCTAGAAGGTTTACATGATTTCGTAAAAAACACGAGTTTTTAGAAAATGTGTTTTATTTCATAAATGGAATCAACAAAGTATGCACAGTCTACGTCATAACGACTTTCTATAGTTTGTGCATGCGTCCGGAAATAAGAAAAGCTTACTTCCCCCGTTTTTTAAAATCACAGCTTCTAGAATGTTTACATGATTTCGTAAAAAACACGAGTTTAGAGAAAAAAAAATTTATTTCATAAATGGAATCTACAAAGTATGCACATTCTACGTCATATCGCCTTTCTATAGTTTGCGCATTCGTCCAGAAATAAGAAAAGCTTACTTCCCCCATTTTTTAAAATCACAGCTTCTAGAAGGTTTACATGATTTCTTAAAAAACACGAGTTTTTAGAAAATGTGTTTTATTTCATAAATGGAAATGACAAAGTATGCACATTCTATGTCATAACGATTTTCTATAGTTTGCGCATGCGTTTGGAAATAAGAAAATCTTACTTCCCCCGTTTTATAAAAGCACAGCTTCTAGAAGGTTTACATGATTTCGTAAAAAACACGAGTTTTTAGAAAATGTTTTTTATTTCATAAATGGAATCTACAAAGCATGCACATTCTACTTCATATCCACTTTCTATAGTTTGCGCATTCGTCTGGAAATAAGAAAAGCTTACTTCCGCCGTTTTTTAAAATCACAGCTTCTAGAAGGTTTACATGATTTCCTAAAAAACACGAGTTTTTAAAAAATGTGTTTTATTTCATAAATGGAATCAACAAAGTATGCACATTCTACGTCATAACGACTTTCTATAGTTTTCGCCTGCGTTTGGAAATAAGAAAAGCTTACTTTCCCCGTTTTTTAAAATCACAGCTTCTAGAAGGTTTACATGATTTGTTAAAAAACACGAGTTTTTAGAAAATGTGCTTTATTTCATAAATCGAATCAACAAAGTATGCACATTCTACGTCATAACGACTTTCTATAGTTTGCGCATGAGTCCGGAAATAAGAAAAGCTTACTTCCCATGTTTTTTAAAATAAAAGCTTCTAGAAGGTTTACATGATTTCGTTAAAAACACCAGTTTTTAGAAAATGTGTTTTATTAGATAAATGGAATCTACAAAGTATGCATATTCTACGTCATAACGACTTTCTATAGTTTGCGCATTCGTCCGAAAATAAGAAAAGCTTACTTCCACCGTTTTTCAAAATCACAGCTTCTAGAAGGTTTACATGATTTCTTAAAAAACAAGAGTTTTTAGAAAATGTGTTTTATTTCATAAATGGAATCAACAAAGTATGCACATTCTACGTCATAACGACTTTCTGTAGTTTGCGCATGCGTTTGGAAATAAGAAAATCTTACTTCCCCCATTTTTTAAAATCACAGCTTCTAGAAGGTTTACATGATTTGTTGAAAAACACGAGTTTTTAGAAAATGTGTTTTATTTCATAAATCGAATCAACAAAGTCTGCACATTCTACGTCATAACGAATTTCTATAGTTTGCGCATGCGTCCGGAAATAAGAAAAGCTTACTTCCTCTGTTTTTTAAAATAATAGCTTCTAGAAGGTTTACATGATTTCGTAAAAAACACGAGTTTTTAGAAAATGTGTTTTATTTCATAAATGGAATGTACAAAGTATGCACATTCTACGTCATAACGACTTTCTATAGTTTGCGCATGCGTCCGGAAATAAGAAAAGCTTACTTCCACTGTTTTTCAAAATCACAGCTCTTAGAAGGTTTACATGATTTCTTAAAAAACACGAGTTTTTAGAAAATGTGTTTTATTTCATAAATGGAATCTACAAAGTATGCACATTCTACGTCATAACGACTTTCTATAGTTTGCGCATTCGTCCGGAAATAAGAAAAGCTTACTTCCACCATTTTTTAAAATCACAGCTTCTATAAGGTTTACAAGATTTCTTAAAAAACACGAGTTTTTAGAAAATGTGTTTTATTTCATAAATGGAATCAACAAAGTATGCACATTCTACGTAATAATGACTTTCTATAGTTTCCGCATTCGACCGGAAATAAGAAAAGCTTGCTTCCACCGTTTTTTAAAATCACAGCTTCTAGAAGGTTTACATGATTTCGTAAAAAACACGAGTTTTTAGAAAATGTGTTTTATGTCATAAATGGAATCAACAAAGTGTGCACATTCTACGTCATAAGGACTTTCTATAGTTTTCGCATCCGTCCGGAAATAAGAAAAGCTTACTTCCACCGTTTTTTAAAATCACAGCATCTAGAAGGTTTACATGATTTGTTAAAAAACACGAGTTTTTAGAAAATGTGTTTTATTTCATAAATGGAATCAACCAAGTATGTACATTCTACTTCATAATGAGTTTCTATAGTTTGCCCATGCGTCCGGAAATAAGAAAAGCTTACTTCCACCGTTTTTTAAAATAATAGCTTCTAGAAGGTTTACATGATTTGTTAAAGAACACGAGTTTTTAGAAAATGTGTTTTATTTCATAAATGGAATCAACAAAGTATGCACATTCTATTTCATAACGACTTTCTATAGTTTGCGCATGCGTCCGGAAATAAGAAAAGCTTACTTCCACCGTTTTTCAAAATCACAGCTTCTAGAAGCTTTACATGATTTGTTAAAAAACACGAGTTTTTAGAAAATGTGTTTTATTTCATCAATGGAATAAACAAAGTATGCACATTCTACATCATAATGACTTTCTATAGTTTGCGCATGCGTTTGGAAATAAGAAAAGCTTACTTCCATCGTTTTTTAAAATCACAGCTTCTAGAAGGTTTACATGATTTCGTAAAAAACACGAGTTTTTAGAAAATGTGTTTTATTTCATAAATGGAATCTACAAAGTATGCACATTCTTCGTCATTACGGCTTACTATAGTATGCGCATGCGTCCGGAAATAAGAAAAGCTTACTTCCCCCGTTTTTTAAAATCACAGCTTCTAGAAGGTTTACATGATTTTGTAAAAAACACAAGTTTTTAGAAAATGTGTTTTATTTCATAAATGGAATCTACAAAGTATGCACATTCTACGTCATAACGACTTTCTATAGTTTGCGCATGCGTCCGGAAATAAGAAAATCTTACTTCCCCCGTTTTTTAAAATCACAACTTCTAGAAGGTTTACATGATTTCTTAAAAAACACGAGTTTTTAGAAAACGTGTTTTATTTAATAAATGGAATCAACAAAGTATGCACATTCTACGTCATAACAACTTTCTATAGTTTGCGCATGCCTTTGGAAATAAGAAAAGCTTACTTCCCCCGTTTTTTAAAATCACAGCTTCTAGAAGGTTTACATGATTTCGTAAAAAACACGAGTTTTTATAAAATGTGTTTTATTTCATAAATGGAATCAACAAAGTATGCACAGTCTACGTCATAACGACTTTCTATAGTTTTTGCATGCGTCCGGAAATAAGAAAAGCTTACTTCCCCCGTTTTTTAAAATCACAGCTTCTAGAAGGTTTACATGATTTCGTAAAAAACACGAGTTTTTAGAAAATGTTTTTTATTTCATAAATGGAATCTACAAAGTATGCACATTCTACGTCATATCGACTTTCTATAGTTTGCGCATTCGTCCGGAAATAAGACAAGATTACTTCCCCCGTTTTTTAAAATCACAGCTTCTAGAAGGTTTACATGATTTCTTAAAAAACACGAGTTTTTAGAAAATGTGTTTTATTTCATAAATGGAAACAACAAAGTATGCACATACTACGTCATAACGACTTTCTATAGTTTGCACATGCGTTTGGAAATAAGAAAATCTTACTTCCCCCGTTTTTTAAAATCACAGCTTCTAGAAGGTTTACATCATTTGTTAAAAAACATGAGTTTTTAGAAAATGTGTTTTATTCATAAATGGAATCTACAAAGTATGCACATTCTACGTCATAACGAATTTCTATAGTTTGCGCATGCGTCCGGAAATAAGAAAAGCTTACTTCAACCAATTTTCAAAATCACAGCTTCTAGAAGGTTTACATGATTTCTTAAAAAACACGAGTTTTTAAAAAATGTGTTTTATTTCATAAATGGAATCAACAAAGTATGCACATTCTACATCATAACGACTTTCTATAGTTTGCGCATTCGTTTGGAAATAAGAAAAGCTTACTTCCCCCGTTTTTTAAAATCACAGCTTCTAGAAGGTTTACATGATTTGTTAAAAAACACGAGTTTTTAGAAAATGTGTTTTATTTCGTAAATCGAATCAACAAAGTATGCACATTCTATGTCATAACGACTTTCTATAGTTTGCGCATGCGTCCGGAAATAAGAAAAGCTTACTTCCACCGTTTTTCAAAATCACAGCTTCTAGAAGGTTTACATGATTTCTTAAAAAACACAAGTTTTTAGAAAATGTGTTTTATTTCATAAATGGAATCAACAAAGTATGCACATTCTACGTCATAACGACTTTCTATAGTTTGCACATGCGTCCGGAAATAAGAAAAGCTTACTTCCACCGTTTTTCAAAATAATAGCTTCTAGAAGGTTTACATGATTTCGTAAAAAACACGAGTTTTTAGAAAATGTGTTTTATTTCATAAATGGAATATGCAAAGTATGCACATTCTACGTCATAACGACTTTCTATAGTTTGTGCATGCGTCCGGAAATAAGAAAAGCTTACTTCCCCCGTTTTTTAAAATCACAGCTTCTAGAAGGTTTACATGATTTCGTAAAAAACACGAGTTTTTAGAAAATGTGTTTTATTTCATAAATGGAATATGCAAAGTATGCACATTCTACGTCATAACGACTTTTTATAGTTTGTGCATGCGTCCGGAAATAAGAAAAGCTTACTTCCCCCGTTTTTTAAAATCACAGCTTCTAGAAGGTTTACATGATTTCGTAAAAAACACGAGGTTTTAGAAAATGTGTTTTATTTCATAAATGGAATATACAAAGTATGCACAATCTACGTCATATCGACTTTCTATAGTTTGCGCATTCGTCCGGAAATAAGAAAAGCTTACTTCCCCTGTTTTTTAAAATCCCAGCTTCTACAATGTTTACATGATTTCTTAAAACACACGAGTTTTTAGAAAATGTGTTTTATTTCATAAATGGAAACAACAAAGTATGCACATTCTACGTCATAACGACTTTCTACAGTTTGCGCATGCGTTTGGAAATAAGAAAATCCTACTTCCCCCCGTTTTTTAAAATCAGAGCTTCTAGAAGGTTTACATCATTTGTTAAAAAACACGAGTTTTTAGAAAATGTGTTTTATTTCATAAATGGAATCTACAAAGTATGCACATTCTATGTCATAACGACTTTCTATAGTTTGTGCATGCGTCCGGAAATAAGAAAATCTTACTTCCACCGTTTTTTAAAATCACAGCTTCTAGAAGGTTTACATGATTTCCTAAAAAACACGAGTTTTTAGAAAATGTGTTTTATTTCATAAATGGAATCAACAAAGTATGCACATTCTACGTCATAACGACTTTCTATAGTTTGCGCATGCGTTTGGAAATAAGAAAAGCTTACTTCCCCCGTTTTTTAAAATCACAGCTTCTAGAAGGTTTACATGATTTGTTAAAAAACACAAGTTTTTAGAAAATGTGTTTTATTTCATAAATGGAATTAACAAATTATGCACATTCTACGTCATAACGACTTTCTATAGTTTGTGCATGCGTCCGGAAATAAGAATAGCTTACTTCCATCGTTTTTTAAAATAATAGCTTCTAGAAGGTTTACATGATTTCGTAAAAAACACGAGTTTTTAGAAAAAGTGTTTTATTTCATAAATGGAATCTACAAAGTATGCACATTCTTCGTCATAACGACTTTCTATAGTTGGCGCATGCGTCCGGAAATAAGAAAAGCTTACTTCCCCCGTTTTTTAAAATCACAGCTTCTAGAAGGTTTACATGATTTCGTAAAAAACACGAGCTTTTAGAAAATGTGTTTTATTTCATAAATGGAATCAACAAAGTATGAACATTCTACGTCATAACGACTTTCTATAGTTTGCGCATGCGTCCGGAAATAAGAAAAGCTTACTTCCCCCATTTTTTAAAATCACAGCTTCTAGAAGGTTTACATAATTTCTTAAAAAACACGAGTTTTTAAAAAATGTGTTTTACTTCATAAATGGAATCAACAAAGTATGCACATTCTACGTCATAACAACTTTCTATATTTTGCACATGCGTTTTGAAATAAGAAAAGCTTACTTCCCTCGTTTTTTAAAATCATAGCTTCTAGACGGTTTACATGATTTCTTAAGAAACACGAGTTTTTGGAAAATGTGTTTTATTTCATAAATGGAATCAACAAAGTATGCACTTTCTACGTCATAATGACTTTCTATAGTTTGCCCATGCGTCCAGAAATAAGAAAATGTTACTTCCCCTGTTTTCTAAAATCACAGCTTCTAGAAGGTTTACATGATTTCGTAAAAAACATGAGTTTTTAGAAAATGTGTTTTATTTCATAAATGGAATCAACAAAGTATGCACATTCTACGTCATAACGACTTTCTATAGTTTGCGCATGCCTTTGGAAATAAGAAAAGCTTACTTCCCCTGTTTTTTAAAATCACCGCTTCTAGAAGGTTTACATGATTTCGTAAAATACACGAGTTTTGAGAAAATGTGTTTTATTTCATAAATGGAATCAACAAAGTATGCACATTCTACGTCATAACGACTTTCTATAGTTTGCACATGCGTCCGGAAATAAGAAAATCTTATTTCCACCGTTTTTTAAAATCACAGCTTCTAGAAGGTTTACATGATTTCGTAAAAAACATGAGTTTTTAGAAAATGTGTTTTATTTCATAAATGGAATCTACAAAGTATGCACTTTCTACGTCATAACAACTTTCTATAGTTTGCGCATTCGTCCGGAAATAAGAAAAGCTTACTTCCACCGTTTTTTAAAATCACAACTTCTAGAAGGTTTACATGATTTCGTAAAAAACACGAGTTTTTAGAAAACGTGTTTTATTTCATAAATGGAATCAACAAAGTATGCACATTCTACGTAATAACGACTTTCTATAGTTTCGCATTCGACCGGAAAAAAGAAAAGCTTACTTCCACCGTTTTTTAAAATCACAACTTCTAGAAGGTTTACATGATTTCGTAAAAAACACGAGTTTTTAGAAAATGTGTTTTATTTCATAAATGGAATCAACAAAGTATGCACATTCTATGTCATAAGGACTTTCTACAGTTTGCGCATGCGTCCGGAAATAAGAAAAGCTTTCTTCCACCGTTTTTCAAAATCACAGCTTCTAGAAGGTTTACATGATTTCTTAAAAAACCCGAGTTTTTAGAAAATGTGTTTTATTTCATAAATGGAATCAACAAAGTATGCACATTCTACGTCATAACGAATTTCTATAGTTTGCGCATGCGTTTGGAAATAAGAAAATATTACTTCCCCCGTTTTTTAAAATCACAGCTTCTAGAAGGTTTACATGATTTGTTAAAAAACACGAGTTTTTAGAAAATGTGTTTTATTTCATAAATGGAATCAACAAAGCATCCACATTCTACGTCATAACGACTTTCTATAGTTTGCGCATGCGTCCGGAAATAAGAAAAGCTTACTTCCACCGTTTTTTAAAATAATAGCTTCTGGAAGGTTTACATGATTTCGTAAAAAACACGAGTTTTTAGAAAATGTGTTTTATTTCATAAATGGAATCTACAAAGTATGCACATTCTACGTCATAACGACTTTCTATATTTTGTGCATGCGTCCGGAAATAAGAAAAGCTTACTTCCCCCGTTTTTTAAAATCACAGCTTCTAGAAGGTTTACATGATTTCGTAAAAAACACGAGTTTTTATAAAATGTGTTCTATTTCATAAATGGAATCTACAAAGTATGCACATTCTATGTCATAACGACTTTCTATAGTTTGCGCATGCGTCCGGAAATAAGAAAAGCTTACTTCCCCCATTTTTTAAAATCGCAGCTTCTAGAAGGTTTACATGATTTCTTAAAAAACACGAGTTTTTAGAAAATGTGTTTTATTTCATAAATGGAATCAACAAAGTATGCACATTCTACGTCATAATGACTTTCTATAGTTTGTGCATGCGTTTGGAAATAATAAAAGCTTACTTCCCCCGTTTTTTAAAATCACAGCTTGTAGAAGGTTTACATGATTTCGTAAAAAACACGAGTTTTTAGAAAATGTGTTTTTAGAAAATGTGTTTTATTTCATAAATGGAATCAATAAAGTATGCACATTCTACGTCATAAGGAGTTTCTACAGTTTGCGCATGCGTCCGGAAATAAGAAAAGCTTACTTCCACCGTTTTTCAAAATCACAGCTTCTAGAAGGTTTACATGATTTCTTAAAAAACCCGAGTTTTTAGAAAATGTGTTTTATTTCATAAATGGAATCAACAAAGTATGCACATTCTACATCATAACGACTTTCTATAGTTTGCGCATGCGTTTGGAAATAAGAAAAGCTTACTTCCCCTGTTTTTTAAAATCACAGCTTCTAGAAGGTTTACATGATTTGTTAAAAAACACGAGTTTTTAGAAAATGTGTTTTATTTCATAAATTGAATCAACAAAGTATCCACATTCTACGTCATAACGAATTTCTATAGTTTGCGCATGCGTCCGGAAATAAGAAAAGCTTACTTCCACCGTTTTTTAAAATAATAGCTTCTAGAAGGTTTACATGATTTCGTAAAAAACACGAATTTTTAGAAAATGTTTTTTATTTCATAAATGGAATCAACAAAGTATGCACATTGTAAAATTAGTCACAGCAGATCTAATGAACAAGTAAATCAATCAGAACAGATGAACATAGAAAATATGGTGCAAAACTGTGCAAAACATGCAGCAGTGCTCAATATCCCAGAAAGGGTGAATAATTACAATACAATCTGACTCTGTGAGTGAGCAATTCGAATTGACTAAGTAGGCCATTCGAATCACTGAATGGAGTAGCTTGACTCCAACTAGGAGTCCTCATCATCAATCGGTGGTGCTCATCAATGCACAAGAACCAGTCATCCAGGTGTCAATCTGAGTCTAACTGAGTGTAACAAGTGTAACTGAAGTGTGTAGCACTGATTAAGGAAGGAGGCTTAGTGGGGGGCGCATGGGAGGCTAAATGAAGTCAGAACAAGTCATCTAGTCAATTTGGAGGTCCAACGGAAGTGAAACAGTTAGTCGGGAGTGAAACTAGCCTCAAATCAGGGAGAATCGGTGTTAACTGAATGTAACTGAAGTGGAACTGCAGTGGTAGGTGAGAAAGTGCGCCCTTCTTTGGCAGTAGGTGAGAAGTGGGCGCCTTTCAGACTAGGAGTGCTAAAGAACTGAAGTAAGTGGCTCCCGGGTGCTAGAATAAGGTGGCTAAGGTGCTGGAGGCATCAACCTGGTGACTGGGATGCATGCAAAGTGCATGCAAACCCTAGAATTTGCATGCAAACCCTAATTGCATGCAAGATCCTGAAAAAGATGATGTGGATATCCGAACACCCCCCCTCAAGCTAGACTATGATGTGCAAAAAATAATGTGGGGCCCTGGTAACTAAGACCAAAGGTCACCCCAATACAATAATAATCCAAACTAATAACAGTAAATAAACCGAGGAAATGGGGAAAACCTCATGGGAAAAATACACCCCCTCAAAATGAACTGTAACACACCAAAAGATTTAACTGCTCCAAACTCAAATAGATATGTCTGGAGGTATCTTACTCTTGGGAGTAAATGGATTATGCTCCAAAAACATGTGCTTGAATTCTCCATCAGTGGATGCAAGCGAATGTGGAGACTTTATGAACTTGCTCTTCATACCGAAAATGGTGAGAACAAATTTGAAAATATGAGGATGATCCTGGAACCTGTGATTCGAACCAAGTGAGGTAGGATAAGCTCCAATAAGATCAAATAGCTCTTGAAACTTGAAATTCTTATCAGTAGAAGTTAAATCAGCTCCAAGAATAGATGAATGGTTTCTTGAGATCTCGTTTGAACCAACAAGGGTGAGATCAAAACCAAAATCAGCAAAAAGTGCATGAGAATTGAACTCAAGCGAATGGTAGTGCTCTTCATCTTCATTAAAACTCTGAGAAACTTTGCAAATGATAGAACATAAGTTTATAGAAGGCATGCAATCAAGGAGGGCGAATGCTTCACCTCCAAAATCAGATTTTACCTCCAAAACATCAAGTAGATCATTATTCCGCATGCCGGCAAACTCATGTGAAAGAGAGGATTCAAGAACCTCTTCAGAATCTAGAGTATGAGCTGGTTTATCTTGCTCAGAATTCGAAATAGAAGACTTTGAGAGAGTGAGTTTTGAATCTACAGTTTCGTCTCCATCTTGAACAATTGTTGAGGCCAACACATGATCGGAAAGAACACATAAGGAGATCTCACTGGGCTTGTTCTCCAAAAGGCTAGCATGATCCTCTTCTTCCTGCTTTCCAAATTCTCTGTCAAGTTGGACCCATAGATCACTTGGATTTTCAGCAGTCTTATTGAGGTAGCGCATACAAGGAGACATAGCAAGACATATTGCTCCAAAATCTCTGTCACAATCATTGAGCCAATCATTCTCCTCTTCATCGGAATCAAAAACTCTTGTATTACCAATGCACATATCAAAAAGACATTGTCTCTTCAAGAATGCAATCATCTTTGGTTTCCATTCATCATAGTTGAATGGAGTAAGAATATTTTGTGAAGAAGAAGTCTCCATCTTTGCATTAGCGAATGCACATGGAGGAAGTAAGAAACCTGCAAATCACACACAAACAAACACTATGTTTTCAGCCTTGCATGCACATGAGCGAATGCACATGAGATTTTGCATGCCGCTGCTGAAATATATTGGTGAGCAAAGATTGCTCTCTCTTCATGTAGAACACCTGTAGAAAAGAAATCTTCTCCCTGCCATGGCTCTGATACCATGTAAAATTAGTCACAGCAGATCTAATGAACAAGTAAATCAATCACAACAGATGAACATAGAAAATATGGTGCAAAACTGTGCAAAACATGCAGCAGTGCTCAATATCCCAGAAAGGGTGAATAATTACAATACAATCTGACTTTGTGAGTGAGAAATTCGAATTGACTAAGTAGGCCATTCGAATCACTGAATGGAGTAGCTTGACTCCAACTAGGAGTCCTCATCATCAATCGGTGGTGCTCATCAATGCACAAGAACCAGTTGTTCGGGTACACAGGGTACTACCAAAGGACCGAACACCAAGAGCAACCACTTCACACAAATAGATCACAGATCAACACACCGATGTTTTGACGTGGTTTAAACCCTCTTGAGGGAAACACTCCACGGCCCCGGCCAAATAGCTTCTACGGGACAATTTATTATGCAAAGAAAGAAAGTTACAAATGAGCTTCTCATAATCGATCCACTAAACAATGACCCTCCATGCTCTTTAAATAGAGATCATGGACCAATCGGGTGTTAAGCCACGGATCAAGGTTAGGTTTGATCTAAGAGAAGTTGAGCCGTCGGATCACTCTATGTCGGAAACATATCGTGACCGTCGGATTAAGTATATACAAATGCATACTAAAGAAACACACTATCCCTAACGGATATATTACACAAGTTGATCTTAACTAACTCCTAAGTGTCTAAATATCCTAACATCCCCCCTTAAGAACAACTTGGGATAGGATTGAAGGATTTACAAAAGTGACACTATTAGGAGAAGGAAGGAGGCATTAGAGCCTATCCCCCCTTAATGACAAGTTCCTGAACTCCTAACATAGATCGAAGTTTAGAAAACTTCGCTTCTGTAAGAGACTTGGTGAAGATGTCTGCAACTTGATCATCTGTAGGGCAAAAGAGCACTTCGAGAACACGATCATGAACAAGATTTCTGATGAAGTGCATATGTAGCTCAATGTGTTTGCTGCGTTGATGTATAACTGGATCTTTGGCAAGCTTGATGGCACTTTGATTGTCGCACCAAAGTGGAGTAGGCCGCTGCTGCTCGAATCCAAACTCTGAAAGGATCTGTCGAAGCCATAAAGCTTCCTGACTGGCATTGACGGCTGCTCGATATTCTGCCTCTGCTGAAGAAAGAGCAAGAGCTTGTTGTTTCTTACAAGCCCAAGTAATAGGTCCAGATCCCAGACTGAAAACATAACCTGCAGTAGACTTTCGATCATCAGGATCGCCGGCCCAATCTGAATCAGTGAAACCAACCAACAAAGGTTTCCCCCCTGTACTGTAATGAATCCCAAACTGAACTGTACCTCGAATATATCGAAGTATTCTTTTAGCTGCTTTCCAGTGACTTTCATGAGGTGTCTGCATATAACGGGCAACTCGACCAACGGCAAAGGAAAGGTCAGGACGGGAATGAGTCAAGTATAAAAGACAACCAACAAGCTGACGATACAAGGTGGCATCTACTTCAGGTGAAGTACAAGTGGCAGAAAGTTTGATTCCAGACTGGAAGGGAGAAGGGGCTGGTGTACAATCTTCCATGTGAAAGCGACGAAGAAGGTCACAAGCATACTTAGACTGAGAAAGAAAGATTCCTTCTTTGGTTTGCAGAACTTGGAGACCAAGAAAATAATGCAAATGTCCTAAGTCTGACATTTCAAAAGTTTGTTTAAGACTGGATTTCACATGGGTTATAAGCTTAGGGTCACTACCAGTAAGAATAAGGTCATCAACATATAGAACAAGTATGATGAGATGGTTTCCTACTTTCTTGGTATAGACATTGGGGTCAGAATGGCATCTAGAAAAACCAGTGTCAAGGAGAAAGTTATCCATTTTGGCATACCAAGCTCTAGGAGCTTGCTTAAGGCCATATAAGGATTTCTTAAGACGACAGACAAGGCTAGAGTTATTCTGAACATAGCCAGGAGGTTGTTCCATGTAAATTTCCTCCTGTAAATCACCATGTAAGAAGGCAGACTTGACATCCATTTGATGGACTTCCCAGTTGTGTAAGGCTGCAAGGGAAAGAACAAGGCGGATGGAGTTCATTTTGGCGACGGGAGCAAAGGTTTCATTGTAGTCAATCCCTTCAACTTGAGAAAAACCTTTGGCAACTAACCTTGCCTTAAGTCTTTCAACACTTCCATCTGATGCATACTTAGTTCTGTAGACCCATTTACATCGGACAAGTTTTTTTCCTTTTGGAAGAGGTACAAGATCCCAAGTATCGTTCGCCATTAAGGAACGATATTCTTCATCCATGGCTGCATCCCAATCTGGATTCCCTGAAGCTTCTGCAAAAGTTTCTGGATCATGATTCTCGGAAACTTGAGCCAAAAGAGAAGAGGCTCGCTGAAACTGAGAACGTGTTCGACGTTGATCTCTAGGATCACCGGCAAGATCACCAGCTGCTTCACATGTTGAACGGACCCATCGAGGAAGCACTTGTGCTGGTGCAACTGGAGGAACATGAGTAGGCGGAGGTGGATTTTCATCCTCACTGTCATCATCAGAAACTGGAGTTGGAAACCTGTCAAGGAAGTTGGAAGAAGAAGAAGAAGGCACAAACGCCGAATCAGGCTCGCAGGCCAAAGATGGCACACTCGCCGAGTTAGGCTCGCAGGCCAAGATATTTTCATCAAATTTAACATCTCTTCTAATGATTATAGCATGAGAAGGTGGTTGAAGAAGTCTATAACCTTTTACATCTTCAGAATATCCAACAAATATGCACTTTTCACTTTTAGGCTGCAATGCTTTCCGTTTTTCATCCGGAATGTGAGCCCATGCTTCACTACCAAACACACGAAAGTGACTTACATCAGGTTTAACTTTACTCCATGCTTCTTCCGGTGTTATACCTTGTAATGCTTTTGTGGGAGTGCGATTAACTATGTAATTTGCACAATTTATGGCTTCAGCCCAAAATTGAAGACTTAGTCCCTTAGATTGGATCATACAATTTGCCATTTCTTTTAAAGTGCGGTTCTTCCGCTCAGCTACACCATTTTGTTGTGGTGTATATGGAACAGTGTGTTGTTGTTGGATGCCTTGTTCAGTGCAGAAAGTAGTGAACTGTTTGTTAACATATTCTTCTCCATTGTCAGATCTTAACTTGATAATTTGATGACCAGATTGTTTTTCAACAAGGGCCTTGTAGGCCAAGAACATGTTAAATACTTCGCTCTTAAGTTTTAGGAAATAAACCCAAGTGCGTCTAGTGTAATCATCAATGAAAGTTAAGAAATACTTGAAACCAGAAAAGGAAGCAGATGGAAGAGGACCACACAAGTCACTATGCACAAGCTCCAAGGGAACCGAGGCGTGCCAAGAGGCACGTTTGTCAAAACTGTCCCGATGATGTTTTCCGAGTACACAACCGGAACAAACACCATCTCTGCAAGATACCATCGGAAGACCTGTCACCATATTTTCTTTACATAGTTGTTGCAATGAGCGATAATTTAAGTGACCAAATCGCTCATGCCAAAGTTTGCTCAAGTTATCACTATGAGCAACAAAAACTGAAGGGAAAGGTGATGACCCAAAGTTGTTAAACTTGTACAACCTGGTAATATCATCAACAATTCCGGTAGCTAGAACCTGTTGAGGATCTTTAAAATCCTTGATTACAACTTGGTGAGGTGTAAAGGTCACAGTTTTACCTTCACCAGAATGAGTGATCTGATAGACTGATAACAAATTGCAGGAAATTCTTGGAACACATAGTACATCACTAAAATGACCATTATCTACTGGAACTGTTCCAGCTCCTACAACACTTAGAGATCTATCATCACCAACAAATATTTGTTTGGTGTTACATTCATGCATAGTAGAAAAGATGGCTTGATCCTTAGCCATATGATAAGATGCTCCAGAATCAATGAGCCATTCATTTGAAGTAGAAGAAGAAGATGCATTATAAGAATAACCAGAAGCACAAAGTGCATGTCCATGAGAGGCAGATTCTGAAGGTGAATCTAGGCTGATGTGGTGCTTCTTCATTGCTGCTTCCAAGGCTGCCATCTTCTTGAAACACTTAGATTCATCATGATTATCTTTCCCGCAATAGTTGCAATGACGCTCAGTCTTCTTGCCTTTTGGCTTGGATCCTTTGTCATTTTTTAAAGAAGGAGCTGACTGAGAGGGTTTTGGACCCTTGTTTGACTTATTATTGCGAAAATTTTGTTTCTTGGGAGGCTTGGACTTTTCTTTCTGTTGGGACAATAAGGCTTTCCCAGATGTATCTGCATTGTTGATTATTCCAAGATGAATGAGTTTATCTTGTTCTCTAATCAAGGAATCACAAAAGGATTCAAGACTAGGCTCTTGATAGCTAGCTGCATTCAATGACGCTTTCATGGAGTAAAATGTAGATACAAAAACAGAATATGCAGGTCCAAGTTTGGAAAGAATATGATAAATGCATTGTTTGTCTTCCCTCTCAATCTTACATTCTGCACATAAGAGCTTGAGAGTTTTGTACTTAGATAAATAATCTTGAATGCATCAAAAGTCACTTGGATTTAAAGAAATCAACTCATTTTCGAGTTGGTGACCTCGAATTTCATTGTGTTTACCAAACACAGTTTCCAACTTGTCCCAAGCAGCATTAGGTTCATCAATTCCAGATATGTGGAATCGCAAATCAGTAGAGATTGACATCCCAATCAATCCACGAGCTTCATCACATCTATTTGCCCATTTTATTTTCTTATCATCATCAGTGGGTTCTTTTTCTTTCCCTGTTGTAATTCTGAAAAGTCCCCTACTTCGTAGAACATCCTCCATACGGGATTTCCATGAGAAATAGTTGGAACTGTTAAGTAGAATATCACAAAGGGCGGCCATATTTGTAAATTAATGGCTGTAAAATCAGAAACTAATAGTCTGGATGTGAAGAGCTCGAAAAAATAGGCGGTTTCAAAAAAAACGGCACTGAAAACGGACTCTGTATGATGAAGTTATGCTTGAGCAAAGAAACTGTTGAAGATGTCCCCAATAGTGACGTGGCAGCTAGAGAATGTCCAGCAAAAAAAAGAACCCCCCTCTTCCCAAGATGAACCTTTTGACAATCACTTTGCAAAAAAAAAGTTGCTTTTAAGTGAATCACTTTTGTAAAATAAGTGATTTCACTTTTACAATGATATTACTTTTAAATAGTGCAACAATAAATAAAAGGCTTAAGTGACTCACTTGTATTTTTATTTTTTATTATTTAAGTGAGATGCACTTTTACAATAAAGTAACTTGAAAATAGAAATTGCATGCACTTTTCTTTTTAAAAGTAACTTCCTAAAACTTGAACTCAAGACCTATTAAGGAATAAAGCAACTTTGGACCAAGTGAGCTAGTTTAAAAGGTATGTAAAATATGGAAATGAGGAAGGGGGCTTTTTTTTTTTTTTTTTTTTTTACTCTTCTTGCTCGGTTCGCGTGCTTGCCCTTTTTCCTTCAGATCTGATGAAAAACGCGTTTCTGGAGCAACCGAGAACCGTTTTCGATCAAACGAAAACTATTTCCCAATGGAAACGACGCTCCGGACACAATGGAACACCTCCCACAGCCCAGAAATGCACAGAAATACCAGAACTAGAAACCCTTTCGAGTTTCGGCAACAGCAGTTCAAGATCTAGATCATAACCGGAAGCGGCACTTCATAAAAGCTATGATACCATGTTCGGGTACACAGGGTACTACCAAAGGACCGAACACCAAGAGCAACCACTTCACACAAATAGATCACAGATCAACACACCGATGTTTTGACGTGGTTTAAACCCTCTTGAGGGAAACACTCCACGGCCCCGGCCAAATAGCTTCTACGGGACAATTTATTATGCAAAGAAAGAAAGTTACAAATGAGCTTCTCATAATCGATCCACTAAACAATGACCCTCCATGCTCTTTAAATAGAGATCATGGACCAATCGGGTGTTAAGCCACGGATCAAGGTTAGGTTTGATCTAAGAGAAGTTGAGCCGTCGGATCACTCTATGTCGGAAACATATCGTGACCGTCGGATTAAGTATATACAAATGCATACTAATGCATACTAAAGAAACACACTATCCCTAACGGATATATTACACAAGTTGATCTTAACTAACTCCTAAGTGTCTAAATATCCTAACACCAGTCATCCAGGTGTCAATCTGAGTCTAACTGAGTGTAACAAGTGTAACTAAAGTGTGTAGCACTGATTAAGGAAGGAGGCTCAGTGGGGGGCGCATGGGAGGCTAACTGAAGTCAGAACAAATCATCTAGTCAATCTGGAGGTCCAACGGAAGTGAAACAGTCAGTCGGGAGTGAAACTAGCCTCAAATCAGGGAGAATCGGAGTTAACTGAATGTAACTGAAGTGGAACTGCAGTGGTAGGTGAGAAAGTGCGCCCTTCTCTGGCAGTAGGTGAGAAGTGGGCGCCTTTCAGACTAGGAGGGCTAAAGAACTGAAGTAAGTGGGTCCCGAGTGCTAGAATAAGGTGGCTAAGGTGCTGGAGGCATCAACCTGGTGACTGGGATGCATGCAAAGTGCATGAAAACCCTAGAATTTGCCTGCAAACCCTAATTGCATGCAAGATCCTGAAAAAGATGATGTGGATATCCGAACACACATTCTACGTCATAATGAGTTTCTATAGTTTGCGCATGCGTTTGGAAATAAGAAAAGCTTACTTCCCCCATTTTTTAAAATCACATCTTCTAGAAGGTTTACATGATTTGTTAAAAAACACGAGTTTTTAGAAAATGTGTTTTATTTCATAAATGGAATCAACAAAGTATCCACATTCTACGTCATAACGACTTTCTATAGTTTGCGCATAAGTCCGGAAATAAGAAAAGCTTACTTCCACCGTTTTTTAAAATAATAGCTTCTAGAAGGTTTACATGATTTCGTAAAAAACACGAGTTTTTAGAAAATGTGTTTTATTTCATAAATGGAATCTACAAAGTATGCACATTCTACGTCATAACGACTTTCTATAGTTTGCGCATGCGTCCGGAAATAAGAAAAGCTTACTTCCCCCGTTTTTTAAAATCACAGCTTCTAGAAGGTTTACATGATTTCGTAAAAAACACGAGTTTTTATCATATGTGCTCTATTTCATAAATGGAATCTACAAATTATGCACATTCTACGTCATAACGACTTTCTATAGTTTGCGCATGCATCCGGAAATAATGAAAGCTTACTTCCCCCGTTTTTTAAAATCACAGCTTCTAGAAGGTTTACATGATTTCTTAAAGAACATGAGTTCTTAGAAAATGTGTTTTATTTCATAAATGGAATCAACAAAGTATGCACATTCTACGTCATAACGACTTTCTATAGTTTGCGCATGCGTTTGGAAATAAGAAAAGCTTACTTCACCCGTTTTTTAAAATCACAGCTTCTAGAAGGTTTACATGATTTCGTAAAAAACACGAGTTTTTAGAAAATATGTTTTATTTCATAAATGGAATCAACAAAGTATGCACATTCTACGTCATAACGACTTTCTATAGTTTGCGCATGCGTCCGGAAATAAGAAAAGCTTACTTCCCCCGTTTTTTAAAATCACAGCTTCTAGAAGGTTTACATGATTTCGTAAAAAACACGAGTTTTTAGAAAATGTGTTCTATTTCATAAATGGAATCTACAAAGTATGCAGATTCTACGTCATACTGACTTTCTATAGTTTGCGCATGCGTCCGGAAATAAGAAAAGCTTACTTCCCCCGGTTTTTAAAATCACAGCTTCTAGAAGGTTTACATGATTTCTTAAAAAACACGAGTTTTTAGAAAATATGTTTTATTTCATAAATGGAATCTACAAAGTATGCACATTCTACGTCATAACGACTTTCTATAGTTTGCGCATGCATTTGGAAATAAGAAAAGCTTACTTCCCCCGTTTTTTAAAATCACAGCTTCTAGAAGGTTTACATGATTTCGTAGAAAACACGAGTTTTTAGAAAATGTGTTTTATTTCATAAATGGAATCAACAAAGTATGCACATTCTACGTCATAACGACTTTCTATAATTTGCGCATGCGTCCGGAAATAAGAAAATCTTACTTCCCCCGTTTTTTAAAATCACAGCTTCTAGAAGGTTTACACGATTTCTTAAAAAACACGAGTTTTTAGAAAATGTGTTTTATTTCATAAATGGAATCAACAAAGTATGCACATTCTACGTCATAACGACTTTCTATAGTTTGCGCATGCGTCCGGAAATAATAAAAGCTTACTTCCCCCGTTTTTTAAAATCACAGCTTCTAGAAGGTTTACATGATTTGTTAAAAAACACGAGTTTTTAGAAAATGGGTTTTATTTCATAAATGGAATCAACAAAGTATGCACATTCTACGTCATAACGACTTTCTATAGTTTGCGCATGCGTTTGGAAAAAAAAAAAGCTTAATTCCCCCGTTTTATAAAAATCACACCTTCTAGAAGGTTTACATGATTTGTTAAAAAACACGAGTTTTTAGAAAATGTGTTTTATTTCATAAATGGAATCAACAAAGTATGCACATTCTACGTCATAACGAATTTCTATAGTTTGCGCATGCGTCCGAAAATAAGAAAAGCTTACTTCCACCGTTTTTTAAAATAATAGCTTCTAGAAGGTTTACATGATTTCGTAAAAAACACGAGTTTTTAGAAAATGTGTTTTATTTCATAAATGGAATCTAGAAAGTATGCACATTCTACGTCATAACGACTTTCTATAGTTTGCGCATGCGTCCGGAAATTAGAAAAGCTTACTTCCCCCTTTTTTTAAAATCACAGCTTCTAGAAGTTTTACATGATTTCGTAAAAAACACGAGTTTTTAGAAAATGTGTTTTATTTCATAAATGGAATCTACAAAGTATGCACATTCTACGTCATAACGACTTTCTATAGTTTGCGCATGCGTCCGGAAATAAGAAAAGCTTACTTCCCTCGTTTTTTAAAATCACAGCTTCTGGAAGGTTTACATGATTTCTTAAAAAACACGAGTTTTTAGAAAATGTGTTTTATTTCATAAATGAAATCAACAAAGTATGCACATTCTACGTCATAACGACTTTCTATAGTTTGCGCATGCGTTTGGAAATAAGAAAAACTTACTTCCCCTGTTTTTTAAAATCACAGCTTCTAGAAGGTTTACATGATTTGTTAAAAAACACGAGTTTTTAGAAAATGTGTTTTATTTCATAAATGGAATCAACAAAGTATGCACATTCTACGTCATAACGACTTTCTATAGTTTGCGCATGCGTCCGGAAATAAGAAAAGCTTACTTCCACCGTTTTTTAAAATAATAGCTTCTAGAAGGTTTACATGATTTCGTAAAAAACACGAGTTTTTAGAAAATGTGTTTTATTTCATAAATGGAATCTACAAAGTATGCACATTCTTCGTCATAACAACTTTCTATAGTTTGCGCATGCGTCCGGAAATAATAAAAGCTTTCTTCCCCCGTTTTTTAAAATCATAGCGTCTAGAAGGTTTACAAGATTTCGTAAAAAACATGAGTTTTTAGAAAATGTGTTTTATTTTATAAATGGAATCTACAAAGTATGCACATTCTACGTCATAACGACTTTCTATAGTTTGCGCATGCGTCCGGAAATAAGAAAAGCTTACTTCCCTCGTTTTTTAAAATCACAGCTTCTAGAAGGTTTACATAAGTTCTTAAAAAACACGAGCTTTTAGAAAATGTGTCTTATTTCATCAATGGAATCAACAAAGTATGCACATTCTACGTCATAATGACTTTCTATAGTTTGCGCATGCATTTGGAAATAACAAAAGCTTACTTACCCCATGTTTTAAAATCACAGCTTCTAGAAGGTTTACATGATTTCTTAAAAAACACGAGTTTTTAGAAAATGTGTTTTATTTCATAAATGGAATCTACAAAGTATGCACATTCTACGTCATAACGACTTTCTATAGTTTGCGCATGCGTCCGGAAATAAGAAAAGCTTACTTCCCTCGTTTTTTAAAATCACAGCTTCTGGAAGGTTTACATGATTTCTTAAAAAACACGAGTTTTTAGAAAATGTGTTTTATTTCATAAATGGAATCTACAAAGTATGCACATTCTACGTCATAACGACTTTCTATAGTTTGCGCATGCGTCCGGAAATAAGAAAAGCTTACTTCCCTCGTTTTTTAAAATCACAGCTTCTGGAAGGTTTACATGATTTCTTAAAAAACACGAGTTTTTAGAAAATGTGTTTTATTTCATAAATGAAATCAACAAAGTATGCACATTCTACGTCATAACGACTTTCTATAGTTTGCGCATGCGTTTGGAAATAAGAAAAACTTACTTCCCCTGTTTTTTAAAATCACAGCTTCTAGAAGGTTTACATGATTTGTTAAAAAACACGAGTTTTTAGAAAATGTGTTTTATTTCATAAATGGAATCAACAAAGTATGCACATTCTACGTCATAACGACTTTCTATAGTTTGCGCATGCGTCCAGAAATAAGAAAAGCTTACTTCCACCGTTTTTTAAAATAATAGCTTCTAGAAGGTTTACATGATTTCGTAAAAAACATGAGTTTTTAGAAAATGTGTTTTATTTCATAAATGGAATCTACAAAGTATGCACATTCTTCGTCATAACAACTTTCTATAGTTTGCGCATGCGTCCGGAAATAATAAAAGCTTTCTTCCCCCGTTTTTTAAAATCGTAGCGTCTAGAAGGTTTACAAGATTTCGTAAAAAACATGAGTTTTTAGAAAATGTGTTTTATTTTATAAATGGAATCTACAAAGTATGCACATTCTACGTCATAACGACTTTCTATAGTTTGCGCATGCGTCCGGAAATAAGAAAAGCTTACTTCCATCGTTTTTTAAAATCACAGCTTCTAGAAGGTTTACATGATTTCTTAAAAAACACGATTTTTTAGAAAATGTGTTTTATTTCATAAATGGAATCAACAAAGTATGCACATTCTACGTCATAACGACTTTCTATAGTTTGCGCATTCGTCCGGAAATAAGAAAAGCTTACTTCCACCGTTTTTTAAAATCACAGCTTCTAGAAGGTTTACATGATTTCGTAAAAAACACGAGTTTTTTAGGAAATGTGCTTTATTTCATAAATGGAATCTACAAGGTATGCACATTCTACGTCATAACGACTTTCTATAGTTTGCGCATGCGTTTGGAAATAAGAAAAGCTTACTCCCCCCGTTTTTAAAATCACAGCTTCTAGAAGGTTTACATGATTTCGTAAAAAACACGAGTTTTTAGAAAATGTGTTTTATTTCATAAATGGAATCAACAAAGTATGCACATTCTATTTCATAACGACTTTCTATAGTTTGCGCATGCATCCGGAAATAAGAAAAGCTTACTTCCACCGTTTTTTAAAATAATAGCTTCTAGAAGGTTTACATGATTTCTTAAAAACCACGAGTTTTTAGAAAATGTGTTTTATTTCATAAATGGAATCTACAAAGTATGCACATTCTACGTCATAACGACTTTCTATAGTTTGCGCATGCGTCTAGAAATAAGAAAAGCTTACTTCCCCCGTTTCTTAAAATCACAGCTTCTAGAAGGTTTACATGATTTCTTAAAAAACACGAGCTTTTAGAAAATTTGTTTTATTTCATAAATGGAATCAACAAAGTATGCACATTCTACGTCATAATGACTTTCTATATTTTGCGCATGCATTTGGAAATAAGAAAAGCTTACTTCCCCCGTGTTTTAAAATCACAGCTTCTAGAAGGTTTACATGATTTCTTAAAAAACATGAGTTTTTAGAAAATGTGTTTTATTTCATAAATGGAAACAACAAAGTATGCACATTCTACGTCATAACGACTTTCTATACTTTGCGCATGCGTCCGGAAATAAGAAAAGCTTACTTCCATCGTTTTTTAAAATCACAGTTTCTAGAAGGTTTACATGATTTCTTAAAAAACACAAGTTTTTAGAAAATGTGTTTTATTTCATAAATGAAATCAACAAAGTATGCACATTCTACGTCATAACGACTTTCTATAGTTTGCGCATTCGTCCGGAAATAAGAAAAGCTTACTTCCACCGTTTTTTAAAATCACAGCTTCTAGAAGGTTTACTTGATTTCGTAAAAAACACGAGTTTTTTAGGAAATGTGCTTTATTTCATAAATGGAATATACAAAGTATGCACATTCTACGTCATAACGAATTTCTATAGTTTGCGCATGCGTCCGGAAATAAGAAAAGCTTACTTCCCCCGTTTTTTAAAATCATAGCTTCTAGAAGGTTTACATAATTTCTTAAAAAACAAGAGTTTTTAGAAAATGTGTTTTATTTCATAAATGGAATCAACAAAGTATGCACATTCTACGTCATAACGACTTTCTATAGTTTGCGCATGCGTTTGGAAATAAGAAAAGCTTACTTCGCTCGTTTTTTAAAATCACAGCTTCTGGAAGGTTTACATGATTTATTAAAAAACACGAGTTTTTAGAAAATGTGTTTTATTTCATAAATGGAATCAACAAAGTATGCACATTCTACGTCATAACGACTTTCTATAGTTTGCGCATGCGTTTGGAAATAAGAAAAGCTTACTTCCCCCGTTTTTCAAAATCACAGCTTCTAGAAGGTTTACATGATTTCCTAAAAAACACGAGTTTTTAGAAAATGTGTTTTATTTCATAAATGGAATCAACAAAGTATGCACATTGTATTTCATAACGACTTTGTATAGTTTGCACATGTGTCCGGAAATAAGAAAAGTTTACTTCCACCGTTTTTTAAAATAATAGCTTCTAGAAGGTTTACATGATTTCTTAAAAACCACGAGTTTTTAGAAAATGTGTTTTATTTCATAAATGGAATCTACAAAGTATGCACATTCTACGTCATAACGACTTTCTATAGTTTGCGCATGCGTCCGGTAATAAAAAAAGCTTACTTCCACCGTTTTTCAAAATCACAGCTTCTAGAAGGTTTACATGATTTCTTAAAAAACACGAGTTTTTAGAAAATGTGTTTTATTTCATAAATGGAATCTACAAAGTATGCACATTCTACATCATAACGACTTTCTATAGTTTGCGCATGCATTTGGAAATAAGAAAAACTTACTTCCCCCGTTTTTTAAAATCACAGCTTCTAGAAGGTTTACATGATTTGTTAAAAAACACGAGTTTTCAGAAAATGTGTTTTATTTCATAAATGGAATCAACAAAGTATGCACATTCTACGTCATAACGACTTTGTATAGTTTGCACATGCGTCCGGAAATAAGAAAAGCTTACTTCCACCGTTTTTCAAAATCACAGCTTCTAGAAGGTTTACATGATTTCGTAAAAAACACGAGTTTTTAGAAAATGTGTTTTATTTCATAAATGGAATCTACAAAGTATGCACATTCTACGTCATAATGACTTTCTATAGTTTGCGCATGCGTTTGGAAATAAGAAAAGCTTACTTCCCTCGTTTTTTAAAATCACAGCTTCTAGAAGGTTTACATTATTTCTTAAGAAAGACGAGTTTTTAGAAAATGTGTTTTATTTCATAAATGGAATCAACAAAGTATGCACATTCTATGTCATAACGACTTTCTATAGTTTGCGCATGCGTCCGGAAATAAGAAAAGCTTACTTCCCTCGTTTTTTAAAATCACAGCTTCTAGAAGGTTTACATGATTTCGTACAAAACATGAGTTTTTAGAAAATATGTTTTATTTCATAAATGGAATCAACAAAGTATGCAGATTCTACGTCATAACGACTTTCTATAGTTTGCGCATGCGTTTGGAAATAAGAAAAGCTTACTTCCCTTGTTTTTTAAAATCACAGATTCTAGAAGGTTTACATTATTTCTTAAGAAACACGAGTTTTTAGAAAATGTGTTTTATTTCGTAAATGGAATCAACAAAGTATGCACATTCTACGTCATAACGACTTTCTATAGTTTGCGCATTCGTCCGGAAATAAGAAAAGCTTACTTCCACCGTTTTTTAAAATCACAGCTTCTAGAAGGTTTACATGATTTCGTAAAAAACACGAGTTTTTTAGGAAATGTGCTTTATTTCATAAATGGAATATACAAGGTATGCACATTCTACGTCATAACGACTTTCTATAGTTTGCGCATGCGTTTGGAAATAAGAAAAGCTTACTCCCCCCGTTTTTTAAAATCACAGCTTCTAGAAGGTTTACATGATTTCGTAAAAAACAAGAGTTTTTAGAAAATGTGTTTTATTTCATAAATGGAATCAACAAAGTATGCACATTCTATTTCATAACGACTTTCTATAGTTTGCACATGCATCCGGAAATAAGAAAAGCTTACTTCCACCGTTTTTTAAAATAATAGCTTCTAGAAGGTTTACATGATTTCTTAAAAACCACGAGTTTTTAGAAAATGTGTTTTATTTCATAAATGGAATCTACAAAGTATGCACATTCTACGTTATAACGACTTTCTATATTTTGCGCATGCGTCCGGAAATAAGAAAAGCTTACTTCCCCCGTTTCTTAAAATCACAGCTTCTAGAAGGTTTACATGATTTCTTAAAAAACACGAGCTTTTAGAAAATTTGTTTTATTTCATAAATGGAATCAACAAAGTATGCACATTCTACGTCATAATGACTTTCTATATTTTGCGCATGCATTTGTTAATAAGAAAAGCTTACTTCCCCCGTGTTTTAAAATCACAGCTTCTAGAAGGTTTACATGATTTCTTAAAAAACACGAGTTTTTAGAAAATGTGTTTTATTTCATAAATGGAAACAACAAAGTATGCACATTCTACGTCATAACGACTTTCTATAGTTTGCGCATGTGTCCGGAAATAAGAAAAGCTTACTTCCATCGTTTTTTAAAATCACAGTCTCTAGAAGGTTTACATGATTTCTTAAAAAACACAAGTTTTTAGAAAATGTGTTTTATTTCATAAATGGAATCAACAAAGTATGCACATTCTACGTCATAACGAATTTCTATAGTTTGCGCATTCGTCCGGAAATAAGAAAAGCTTACTTCCACCGTTTTTTAAAATCACAGCTTCTAGAAGGTTTACATGATTTCGTAAAAAACACGAGTTTTTAGAAAATGTGTTTTATTTCATAAATGGAATCTACAAAGTATGCACATTCTACGTCATAACGACTTTCTATAGTTTGCGAATACGTTTGGAAATAAGAAAAGCTTACTTCCCTCGTTTTTTAAAATCACAGCTTCTAGAAGGTTTACATTATTTCTTAAGAAACACGAGTTTTTAGAAAATGTGTTTTATTTCATAAATGGAATCAACAAAGTATGCTCATTCTATGTCATAACGACTTTCTATAGTTTGCGCATTCGTCCGGAAATAAGAAAAGCTTACTTCCACCGTTTTTTAAAATCACAGCTTCTAGAAGGTTTACATGATTTCGTAAAAAACACGAGTTTTTTAGGAAATGTGCTTTATTTCATAAATGGAATATACAAAGTATGCACATTCTACGTCATAACGAATTTCTATAGTTTGCGCATGCGTCCGGAAATAAGAAAAGCTTACTTTCCCCGTTTTTTAAAATCATAGCTTCTAGAAGGTTTACATAATTTCTTAAAAAACAAGAGTTTTTAGAAAATGTGTTTTATTTCATAAATGGAATCAACAAAGTATGCACATTCTACGTCATAACGACTTTCTATAGTTTGCGCATGCGTTTGGAAATAAGAAAAGCTTACTTCGCTCGTTTTTTAAAATCACAGCTTCTGGAAGGTTTACATGATTTCTTAAAAAACACGAGTTTTTAGAAAATGTGTTTATTTCATAAATGGAATCAACAAAGTATGCACATTCTCTGTCATAACGACTTTCTATAGTTTGCGCATGCGTTTCGAAATAAGAAAAGCTTACTTCCCCCGTTTTTTAAAATCACAGCTTCTAGAAGGTTTACATGATTTCGTAAAAAACACGAGTTTTTAGAAAATGTGTTTTATTTCATAAATGGAATCAACAAAGTATGCACATTGTATTTCATAACGACTTTGTATTGTTTCCACATGTGTCCGGAAATAAGAAAAGTTTACTTCCACCGTTTTTTAAAATAATAGCTTCTAGAAGTTTTACATGATTTCTTAAAAACCACGAGTTTTTAGAAAATGTGTTTTATTTCATAAATGGAATCTACAAAGTATGCACATTCTACGTCATAACGACTTTCTATAGTTTGCGCATGCGTCCGGTAATAAAAAAAGCTTACTTCCACCGTTTTTCAAAATCACAGCTTCTAGAAGGTTTACATGATTTCTTAAAAAACACGAGTTTTTAGAAAATGTGTTTTATTTCATAAATGGAATCTACAAAGTATGCACATTCTACATCATAACGACTTTCTATAGTTTGCGCATGCATTTGGAAATAAGAAAAACTTACTTCCCCCGTTTTTTAAAATCACAGCTTCTAGAAGGTTTACATGATTTGTTAAAAAACACGAATTTTCAGAAAATGTGTTTTATTTCATAAATGGAATCAACAAAGTGTGCACATTCTACGTCATAACGACTTTCTATAGTTTGCGCATGCGCCCGGAAATAAGAAAATCTTACTTCCACCGTTTTTTAAAATAATAGCTTCTAGAAGGTTTACATGATTTGTTAAAAAACACGAGTTTTTAGAAAATGTGTTTTATTTCATAAATGGAATCAACAAAGTATGCACATTCTATTTCATAACGACTTTCTATAGTTTGCGCATGCGTCCGGAAATAAGAAAAGCTTACTTCCACCGTTTTTCAAAATCACAGCTTCTAGAAGGTTTACATGATTTCGTAAAAAACATGAGTTTTTAGAAAATGTGTTTTATTTCATAAATGGAATCTACAAAGTATGCACATTCTACGTCATAACGACTTTCTATAGTTTGCGCATGCGTTTGGAAATAAGAAAAGCTTACTTCCCTCGTTTTTTAAAATCACAGCTTCTAGAAGGTTTACATTATTTCTTAAGAAACACGAGTTTTTAGAAAATGTGTTTTATTTCATAAATGGAATCAACAAAGTATGCACATTCTATGTCATAACGACTTTCTATAGTTTGCGCATGCGTCCGGAAATAAGAAAAGCTTACTTCCCTCGTTTTTTAAAATCACAGCTTCTAGAAGGTTTACATGATTTCGTACAAAACATGAGTTTTTAGAAAATGTGTTTTATTTCATAAACGGAATCAACAAAGTATGCAGATTCTACGTCATAACGACTTTCTATAGTTTGCGCATGCGTTTGGAAATAAGAAAAGCTTACTTCCCTTGTTTTTTAAAATCACAGCTTCTAGAAGGTTTACATTATTTCTTAAGAAACACGAGTTTTTAGAAAATGTGATTTATTTCATAAATGGAATCAACAAAGTATGCACATTCTACGTCGTAACGACTTTCTATAGTTTGCGCATGCGTCCGGTAATAAAAAAAGCTTACTTCCACCGTTTTTCAAAATCACAGCTTCTAGAAGGTTTACATGATTTCTTAAAAAACACGAGTTTTTAGAAAATGTGTTTTATTTCATAAATGGAATCTACAAAGTATGCACATTCTACATCATAACGACTTTCTATAGTTTGCGCATGCATTTGGAAATAAGAAAAACTTACTTCCCCCGTTTTTTAAAATCACAGCTTCTAGAAGGTTTACATGATTTGTTAAAAAACACGAATTTTCAGAAAATGTGTTTTATTTCATAAATGGAATCAACAAAGTGTGCACATTCTACGTCATAACGACTTTCTATAGTTTGCGCATGCGCCCGGAAATAAGAAAAGCTTACTTCCACCGTTTTTTAAAATAATAGCTTCTAGAAGGTTTACATGATTTGTTAAAAAACACGAGTTTTTAGAAAATGTGTTTTATTTCATAAATGGAATCAACAAAGTATGCACATTCTATTTCATAACGACTTTCTATAGTTTGCGCATGCGTCTGGAAATAAGAAAAGCTTACTTCCCCCGTTTTTGAAAATCACCGCTTCTATAAGGTTTACATAATTTCTTAAAAAACACGAGTTTTTAGAAAATGTGTTCTATTTCATAAATGGAATCAACAAAGTATGCACATTCTACGTCATAATGACTTTCTACAGTTTGCGCATGCGTCCGGAAATAAGAAAATGTCACTTCCCCTTTTTTTTAAAATCACAGCTTCTAGAAGGTTTACATGATTTCGTAAAAAACATGAGTTTTTAGAAAATGTTTTTTATTTCATAAATGGAATCAACAAAGTATGCACATTCTACCTCATAACGACTTTCTATAGTTTGCGCATGCGTCCGGAAATAAGAAAATGTTACTTCCCCTCTTTTTTAAAATCACAGCTTCTAGAAGGTTTAAATGATTTCGTAAAAAACATGAGTTTTTAGAAAATGTGTTTTATTTCATAAATGGAATCAACAAAGTATGCACATTCTACTGTTAAATTTTCAGTATTAAATCACAATACTATAGGATCTTTGCTGAGAGAATAACATCTACAGTATATCAATGCATGACAATCATAATATGACAAGCATCACAAGCATCACAAGAATCAAAAGCATAGAGACAAGAGACACAGAGTTTCCGTGGGGAAAACCCTAAGGTGAAAAACCCCACAAACTTCCTCAGAGATAGAGAGAGCAATGGCTCAACCAAAATACAACCAAATAATACAGAGATAGTCTCCTAGCAGATGATCCTCCTCCTCCTCACTAGTGCGCCACTTTCCAGAGAGAGAGATAGATGCTTTTCCGAATGAGTAAAATAGAGATCTCCTATCTCTATTTATACTCACTTTTTACCCAGTGACCTACTGGGGCCGACTTGTCTACTTTAGTACATCCACATTATATTATATATTAATTAGGGCCGACCCCATAAGGTGGTCTAATAACCCATTGGCAAGTACACACACTTGCGACACTTGTCAATCCACATGACGACACTTCCTTATAGAGGAATAACACATCTCTTATAAGGGTACAATAAATATACATATAATATACTGATGAAATACATTCCGAAGTTACATATACATCAACACTCCCTCTTAACTAGGAAGGTATTTCTCGACACAGATCTGCTAGACAAGTCTTCTTCTCTGGATCATCATCATCGATGCATCGTCATCATCATCGTCACTGCTGCTGCTATCTCATCCAATCTCTGTCTCTACTCGTCATAGGAAGTTCTACAGAGCCAGTCCTTTTTCATACTGGATGTAGGCCCACCACCTGTAGGTCTTCGTCATCACTGGCCATACTGTGGAATTCTCAGGAGTTTTATGTGCGTCACAAAACCTCGCAAGAGCATCCCAGGCTGTTACGAGCATACTGCTCTACCTATAGGATCTCCCAGGGAAACGAATTACATGTGACCTCACCACAAAACCTCGCAAGAGCATCCCAGGCTATTACGAGCATACTGCTCTACCTATAGGATCTCCCAGGGCAACGAATTACATGTGGTCATGGAAAAACCTCGCAAGAGCATCCCAGGACTTATTACGGGCACACAGCCCAACCTATCGGATCTCCCAGGGAAACGGATTACATGCCATAGGACAAAACCTCGCAAGAGCATCTGCCAGATATCCCAGGGCAACGAATTACATGCCATAGGCAAAACCTCGCAAGACTATTTGCAGATCTCCCAGGGCAACGAATTACATGTCCTCCCAGAGGAAAACCTCGAAAGAGCATTTGCCAGATGTCCCAGGGCAACGAATTACATGCCATAGGCAAAACCTCGCAAGACCATCTGCAAATCTCCCAGGGCAACGAATTACATGCTCATCTGCACAACCTGATCCACGGCCACAGAGTATCAACCTGATACTCACCATACATCATCCTGATGTATCCATGATCATCCTGATCATCATCACTGCAACGTCCTGCTGCATGTCATCTGGAGCAACATCCTGAAGCTCGTCATCTATGATCATCCTGATCATCACTGCAACATCCTGCTGCATGTCATCTGGAGAAACATCCTGAAGCTCGTCATCTATGATCATCCTGATCATCACTGCAACATCCTGCTGCATACCAAGTATCTACCTGATACATATCATCATACATGATCCTCCTGATCATCAATGCAACATCCTGCTGCATACCAAGTATCTACCTGATACATATCATCATATATGATCCTCCTGATCATCAATACAACATCCTGCTGCATACCAAGTATCTACCTGATACATATCATCATATATGATCCTCCTGATCATCAATGTATCCACCTGATACAAATACAAAACACATGATATATATCACCATACATGATCCACATGATCATACAATGTATCCACCTGATACATATACAGATACATGGTCCAAGCATCCAACATGATGCATATATAAGATACATACACATGATCCAACTGATCATATCCAGCATCCAACATGATGCGTACATACATACATAAAATGATCCAACTGATCATATCCAGCATCCAACATGATGCGTACATACATACATAAAATGATGCAACTGATCATATCCAGCATCCAACATGATGCGTACATACATACATAAAATGATCCAACTGATCATATCCAGCATCCAACATGATGCGTACATACATACAAAAAATGATTCAACTGATCATATCAAGCAGAAACTAGAACATCATCCTGATGCTTATTATCCAGCGCTTACATCCACAGCCATGTGAAGAATCCTCCTTCCAACATGCTTGTAATGGCTTCAGCAAATGTATCCATCACTTCTTCCTCGAAGTGTCCTCGATCTGAAGAACGCCAAGCCTCTCTCTGAAGTACTCGAACTTCACCCTGGCTAGTGGCTTCGTCAGCACATCTGCAATCTGCTCGTCCGTCGCAACATACAGGAGCTTCACAGCTCCTCTCTGCACCATATCCCTGATATAGTGGTATTTGATCTCTATGTGTTTCGACCTGTCATGAAACACTGGGTTCTCGGACAGCTTCACACAACTCTGGTTATCACAGAAGATACCAGTAGCCTCCAACGGGAGATCAAATAACTCAGACAGTAGCTTCCGTAGCCATACTGCCTCACAACTAGCTGAACAGGCTGCAACATACTCTGCCTCAGCTGTACTCAGTGCTACGCAGGACTGCTTCCTGCTAAACCAAGAGATCACACCTGATCCCATACTGAAGCAACACCCAGATGTGCTCTTCCTATCTGCAGCACTGCCAGCCCAATCTGAATCAACATAACCCTGCAGGTTAAACTTTTGATTCGCCTCATATCTGAGCCCATAATCCACTGTACCCTTCAGGTACCTCAGAACATGCTTTACAGCAACAAGGTGAACACTCCTCGGATCCGTCAGGAACTGGCTCAATGTGTTCACAGCAAAGCAAATGTCTGGTCTCGTGTTCGTCAGGTACATCAAGGACCCAATCATCTGACGATACATAGAAATATCAACTGGCTCAGATGAAGCATCACAAAGAAGCTTCAGATTCGATGCCATAGGTGTGGCCATGGCCTTGCAATCCATCATCCCAAATCTCTTCAGGATATCTACTGTGTACTTCCCTTGACCAAGGAAGATCCCACCTGCATTCTGCCACACCTCCATACCTAGGAAATAGTGCATCATTCCCAAATCTTCATTTCGAACTCGGTAGTAAGCTTCCGCTGCGTGTCGGCAATCAATCTATCTTCACCATACCAAGTTCTGCACATATATGATTTCCTATCATGTGTCTCAGAACCAAGTGGCTACTTCTTCTTCAACTACACCATTCAAGAAAGCTGTCTTGAATCCATCTGGTGTATCTTCTATTTCATCACTTTTATATTTCTCTATGCTGCCATCTGCAACATGATTGATCTGAAGTTTCTATTTGGAAGTCACAATAGACTTCCCTTTAGCTCTTGGGATCGCATCCCAAACATCATTCTTCATGATCGACGGATCATGGCATTCCATTTCTTCATCCCAGATCCTGGGAACTTCAATATCTTCAATAGATATCTTTGTTGCTGGAACAAATGTTGTAGTCCTTTTGTAGGTGAAGATATACGGTCTTTCCTACAAAACAGGTTAAATTGCATGATTAGAAACATCTCATAATTTTCAGAACAAATTCTTACACATGAAGAAATATGTCATACAGTCATGCAGTCATGCAATTATCTTAGCCAATGCTTCAATACAACATTTATCCATATCCCGTAACTTTCTAGATGCCTTCCAATCTCTACCAGAACATTGTTAAGAGTGTGCACAACTCCCAACATGTCAGCAAAGAGGTTTCATTCTAGATAAGTAGCAATGGAATGTTGTACAGTGCCATAGGCCACTTACCCAACACATGCATATTAGTAGTATACTATTCATTAATTCAATCATTCTAATATGCACAATACATATCCTAAGTCTAGGAACATGAGCATATACATCATTGAACAATTTTAGTTAAGCAAACAAATATGCAAGATAATTAAAATACTTATCTTTGTTTGTTTGTTGGGTGGACTCCCTCTGAGTCTTTTCTTCCTTGCAGGAGCTGCTGGAGTCCTTCTACACCTTCTTGTTGTGGAATGTAGAGATATGGACAACTCCCTCTGAATATCTGCACCCTTGCAGAAACCACTGGAGTGTGCTCCCTCTTGATCTTTGCTTCCTGGATTACCTGTTCTTGAACTCATATTCATCCTTGGTCCCTATGCATGCTTATTAGTATCATGATTGTGTTATCCTTGTAATCTCATACAAAATCATACATTCATTAAAACACAATAATCTCAAGTATGTATAGTCATGATCATTTCAAACAGAAATAATAAGCATTAACATTCAAGGTTTATATAGGACTCTTATGGTTATTCATATCATAAGAAACATAACATGTATAAACCTGTAATTACTCAAACCTATGACTCTTCTGGTTAGTCATATTATTAATTAAGGTAAGACACATAATATGCATATGCCCATGATTATTCAAACTTATGACTTTATGAACAATCATCATCAATCATGCCATGCATACTTATATGATAGATCCTATGATATAAGAAACACATACCTGGTCACCATATTTGCTAGTTATGTCTAGCAATGTGTTCTTGTTCTCTTCAATGACCTGCATAACTCATTAGTTAACTTTTGCAAAAACAAATTATACATACCTCTATGTGATCCATGACTATGGATGAATCTTTGTATTTATGTCACCATGGCATGTTCAGGTTGTCCCTTCAAATTGTACAAACCTCCCTCTTGCTTTCCAATCACTACTGCATCATCTATGGTCTTTCCCTTTGGCCACATTAGGACTTGGCCATCCACAAATGCAACCCTCATACCTTTTGCATCTAATGCAGAAATGGAGAGTAAGTTCTTCTTGAGCCCAGGTACATAAAGTACTTCTTTCAACTTCAATGATTTTCTAGAATCTAGATTGTAGGAGGCTTCACCACTTCCTTTGATTGGGTATTGATAATCATCCCCAAGTTTCACCTTATGGGGTGATTCATGTTCAGAAAGATTCACAAAAGATTCCTTGAACCCAGTCATGTGTTTGGAGGCCCCACTATCAATTAACCAATCATTACATCCATGGGAGATGGTACCTGTAAGAGCAGAGATCAGAACATACTCTTCTTCACTTGATGAGTCATCATCACTATCACTTTCTGCCCTAGCCTTCTTCTTTGGGGGTTCATCATCTTCGGCAGCATGAGCATGAAATCTCCTTTTGCTGCCCTTCTTCTTCTTACTGAAGTTGTTGTTATTATCCCTTTTGTTCTTGGGACAATCTGAAGCATAGTGACCCTTCTCATTGCATGTGAAGCATCTTAGGTCTTTCCTATTCTTCTTTTGATAGGACCTATTGAGTCGAGAGGGATCCTTCTTGATTTTGCTTCTTTTGGTGTGAGCTGCAAGAGCTTGATCTTCTCCTCCCATCTTTTCCTCATGAGCTATAAGTCTAGCTTCTTCTTGAGAGCATTCTTCTCGAAGTCTACTGAAGGAGATCAACTTCTTCCTTGCACAAATTCCTTGAATAAAGGAATCCCATGGCCTGGGTAGGCCATTTAGAGTGGTCATTACCACTTCACCATTCTCCACCATTTCATCTACTGCTTCTAATTGTTCCTTGATCTGAGAGACCCTTGAAAAGTAGGATTGAATGGTTTCTCCATTCTGAAACTTCATTGCTTTCAATTGGTTCCGCAGGGTCATCTTCCGATTTATGTTCTTTCCTTCAAATAGCTTGGTCAAAGATTCAAACATCTCTTTGGGTGTCTTGAGAGAAGACACATGGGGTATGAGATGGTCTTTGATAGAATCAGCAATGATTCTCTTTGCCTTGACCAAGTTCTTCTTGTGCAATACCTTGGCCTCTTCATCCTCTGGGATAGGGATGTCTTCTTTCACATATGAGTCCAACTCATTCTCTTCCAGGATTAGCCCAATCCTATACTTCCAGGCTCGGAAGTTATCAGCCCCTTCAAGCTTATCCTCAAGCTTGGTGTGAAGAGACATCTTTAAGAGTACTTCAAATGAAAATAGAAAAGATTTAGAACTTACCACTTGAAGTGCTGAAAACTGGAGCTGGTCCCGGATTAGGGTTTGTCAGAGAAACCCTAAAAATTCAAAATGTGAATTTCAAAATTCCGAAAGGATAGAAAGATACGCCTTGGAGAGCTGATCAGCCTAGTACATTCAGAATTTGAGATCAGCAAAGTCTTGTCCTTCAAAATTGCCTTTTTGTCCTCCCGGGTTCACTGGGGAGAGCCCTGAATTAGGGTTTGAGTTTCCCGGAGATCTACCCAGCCAAAAATCTCGATCCAAAGCTCAAACCTTCGATTTTTGTAAGGAGCTTCCAGCTGTACCTTCAGTTTCCAGAAATTCCTATTTTTGTGGAAACCCTAATTTTTAGGGCCAAAACTGAAAATGCTCGGAACTGAAATCTGATTGGACAGAAAGATGCGCCTTGATGAGTAGATCCAATCTACTATACTGAATTTCAAAAATCTGTGGAGAGAAACCCAATAAACAAGCAATACAATCTTCCGTCACTGCAAAATGTCTTCTTCTCAGTTAAGCTCTGATACCATGTTAAATTTTCAGTATTAAATCACAATACTATAGGATCTTTGCTGAGAGAATAACATCTACAGTATATCAATGCATGACAATCATAATATGACAAGTATCACAAGCATCAAAAGAATCAAAAGCATAGAGACAAGAGACACAGAGTTTCCGTGGGGAAAACCCTAAGGTGAAAAACCCCACAAACTTCCTCAGAGATAGAGAGAGCAATGGCTCAACCAAAATACAACCAAATAATACAGAGATAGTCTCCTAGCAGATGATCCTCCTCCTCCTCACTAGTGCGCCACTTTCCAGAGAGAGAGATAGATGCTTTTCCGAATGAGTAAAATAGAGATCTCCTATCTCTATTTATACTCACTTTTTTGCCCAGTGACCTACTGGGGCCGACTTGTCTACTTTAGTACATCCACATTATATTATATATTAATTAGGGCCGACACCATAAGGTGGTCTAATAACCCATTGGCAAGTACACACACTTGCGACACTTGTCAATCCACATGACGACACTTCCTTATAGAGGAATAACACATCTCTTATAAGGGTACAATAAATATACATATAATATACTGATGAAATACATTCCGAAGTTACATATACATCAACATCTACCTAACAACGACTTTCTATAGTTTGCGCATGCGATTGGAAATAAGCAAAGCTTACTTCCCCCGTTTTTTAAAATCACAGCTTCTAGAAGGTTTACAAGATTTGTTAAAAAACACGAGTTTTTAGAAAATGTGTTTTATTTCATAAATGGAATCTACAAAGTATGCAAATTCTACGTCATAACGACTTTCTATAGTTTGCGCATTCGTCCGGAAATAAGAAAAGCTTTCTTCCACCATTTTTTAAAATCACAGCTTCTAGAAGGTTTACATGATTTCTTAAGAAACACGAGTTTTTAGAAAATGTGTTTTATTTCATAAACGGAATCAACAAAGTATGCACATTCTACGTCATAACGACTTTCTATAGTTTGCGCATGCGTCCGGAAATAAGAAAATGTTACTTCCCCTCTTTTTTAAAATCACAACTTCTAGAAGGTTTACATGATTTCGTAAAAAACACGATTTTTTAGAAAATGTGTTTTATTTCATAAATGGAATCAACAAAGTATGCACATTCTACCTCATAACGACTTTCTATAGTTTGCGAATGTGTTTGGAAATAAGAAAAGCTTACTTCCCCCGTTTTTTAAAATCACAGCTTCTAGAAGGTTTACATGATTTGTTTAAAAAACATGAGTTTTTAGAAAATGTGTTTTATTTCATAAATGGAATCAACAAAGTATGCAAATTCTACGTCATAACAACTTTCTATAGTTTGCCCATGCGTCCGGAAATAAGAAAAGCTTACTTCCATCGTTTTTTAAAATCACAGCTTCTAGAAGGTTTACATGATTTCGTAAAAAACACGAGTTTTTAGAAAATGTGTTTTATTTCATAAATGGAATCTACAAAGTATGCACATTCTACGTCATAATGACTTTCTATAGTTTGCGCATTCGTCCGGAAATAGGAAAAGCTTACTTCCACCATTTTTTAAAATCACAGCTTCTAGAAAGTTTACATGATTTCTTAAAAAACACGAGCTTTTAGAAAATGTCTTTTATTTCATAAATGGAATCAACAAAGTATGCACATTATACGTCATAATGAGTTTCTATAGTTTGCGCATGCGTCTGGAAATAAGAAAAGCTTACTTCCACCGTTTTTTAGAATAATAGCTTCTAGAAGGTTTACATGATTTGTTAAAAAACAAGAGTTTTTAGAAAATGTGTTTTATTTCATAAATGCAATCAACAAAGTATGCACATTCTATTTCATAACGACTTTCTATAGTTTGCGCATGCGTTTGGAAATAAGAAAAGCTTACTTCCCCCGTTTTTCAAAATCACAGCTTCTAGAAGCTTTACAAGATTTCTTAAAAAACACGATTTTTTAGAAAATGTGTTTTATTTCATAAATGGAATCAACAAAGTATGCACATTCTACGTCATAACGACTTTTTATAGTTTCCGCATGCGTTTGGAAATAAGAAAAACTTACTTCCCCCGTTTTTTAAAATCACAGCTTCTAGAAGGTTTGCATGATTTGTTAAAAAACACGAGTTTTTAGAAAATGTGTTTTATTTCATAAATGGAATCAACAAAGTATGCACATTCTACATCATAACGACTTTCTATAGTTTGCGCATGCGTTTGGAAAAAAGAAAAGCTTACTTCCATCGTTTTTTAAAATCACAGCTTCTAGAAGGTTTACATTATTTCGTAAAAAACACGAGTTTTTAGAAAATGTGTTTTATTTCATAAATGGAATCCACAAAGTATGCACATTCTTCATCATAACGACTTTCTATAGTTTGCGCATGCGTCCGGAAATAAGAAAAGCTTACTTCCCTCGTTTTTTAAAATCACAGCTTCTGGAAGGTTTACATGATATCTTAAAAAACACGAGTTTTTAGAAAATGTGTTTTATTTCATAAATGGAATCAACAAAGTATGCACATTCTATGTCATAACGACTTTATATAGTTTGCGCATGCGTTTGGAAATAAGAAAAACTTACTTCCCCCATTTTTTAAAATCACAGCTTCTAGAAGGTTTACATGATTTGTCAAAAAACACGAGTTTTTAGAAAATGTGTTTTATTTCATAAATGGAATCAACCAAGTATGCACATTCTACGTCATAACGACTTTCTATAGTTTTCGCATGCGTCCGGAAATAAGAAAAGCTTACTTCCACCGTTTTTTAAAATAATAGCTTTTAGAAGGTTTACATGATTTCGTAAAAAACACGAGTTTTTAGAAAATGTGTTTTATTTCAAAAAATGGAATCTACAAAGTATGCACATTCTTCGTCATAACGACTTTCTATAGTTTGCGCATGCGTCCGGAAATAAGAAAAGCTTACTTCCCCCGTTTTTTAAAATCACAGCTTCTAGAAGGTTTACAAGATTTCGTAAAAAACATGAGTTTTTAGAAAATGTGTTTTATTTTATAAATGGAATCTACAAAGTATGCACATTCTACGTCATAACGACTTTCTATAGTTTGCGCATGCGTCCGGAAATAAGAAAAGCTTACTTCCCCCGTTTTTTAAAATCACAGCTTCTAGAAGGTTTACATGATTTCTTAAAAAACACGAGCTTTTAGAAAATGTGTCTTATTTCATAAATGGAATCAACAAAGTATGCACATTCTACGTCATAATGACTTTCTATAGTTTGCGCATGCATTTGGAAATAAGAAAAGCTTACTTCCCCCGTGTTTTAAAATCATAGCTTCTAGAAGGTTTACATGATTTCTTAAAAAACACGAGTTTTTAGAAAATGTGTTTTATTTCATAAATGGAAACAACAAAGTATGCACATTCTACGTCATAACGACTTTCTATAGTTTGCGCATGCATCCGGAAATAAGAAAAGCTTACTTTCATCGTTTTTTAAAATCACAGCTTCTAGAAGGTTTACATGATTTCTTAAAAAACACGATTTTTTAGAAAATGTGTTTTATTTCATAAATGGAATCAAAAAAGTATGCACATTCTACGTCAGAACGACTTTCTATAGTTTGCGCATTCGTCGGGAATAAGGAAAAGCTTACTTCCACCATTTTTTAAAATCACAGCTTCTAGAAGGCTTACATGATTTCTTAAAAAACACGAGTTTTTAGAAAATGTCTTTTATTTCATAAATGGAATCGACAAAGTATGCACATTCTACGTCATAATGAGTTTCTATAGTTTGCGCATGCGTCCGGAAATAAGAAAAGCTGACTTCCACCGTTTTTTAAAATAATAGCTTCTAGAAGGTTTACATGATTTGTTAAAAAACACGAGTTTTTAGAAAATGTGTTTTATTTCATAAATGGAATCAACAAAGTATGCACATTCTATTTCATAACAACTTTCTATAGTTTGCGCATGCGTTTGGAAATAAGAAAAGCTTACTTCCCCCGTTTTTCAAAATCACAGCTTCTAGAAACTTTACATGATTTCTTAAAAACCTCAAGTTTTTAGAAAATGTGTTTTATTTCATAAATGGAATCAACAAAGTATGCACATTCTACGTCATAACGACTTTCTATAGTTTGCGCATGCGTTTGGAAATAAGAAAAACTTACTTCCCCCGTTTTTAAATATCACAGCTTCTAGAAGGTTTACATGATTTGTTAAAACACACGAGTTTTTAGAAAATGTGTTTTATTTCATAAATGGAATCAACAAAGTATGCACATTCTACATAATAACGACTTTCTATAGTTTGCGCATGCATTTGGAAAAAAGAAAAGCTTACTTCCATCGTTTTTTAAAATCACAGCTTCTAGAAGGTTTACATGATTTCGTAAAAAACACGAGTTTTTAGAAAATGTGTTTTATTTCATAAATGGAATCTACAAAGAATGCACATTCTTCATCATAACGACTTTCTATAGTTTGCGCATGCGTCCGGAAATAAGAAAAGCTTACTTCCCCCGTTTTTTAAAATCACAGCTTCTAGAAGGTTTACATGATTTCTTAAAAAACACGAGTTTTTAGAAAATGTGTTTTATTTCATAAATGAAATCAACAAAGTATGCACATTCTAGGTCATAACGACTTTCTATAGTTTGCGCATGCCTTTGGAAATAAGAAAAGCTTACTTCCCCCGTTTTTTAAAATCACAGCTTCTAGAAGGTTTACATGATTTTGTAAAAAACACGAGTTTTAGAAAATGTGTTTTATTTCATAAATGGAATCAACAAAGTATGCACATTCTACATCATAACGACTTTCTATAGTTTGTGCATGCTTCCGGAAATAAGAAAAGCTTACTTCCCCCATTTTTTAAAATCACAGCTTCTAGAAGGTTTTCATGATTTCGTAAAAAACACGAGTTTTTAGAAAATGTGTTTTATTTCATAAATGGAATCTACAAACTATGCACATTCTACGTCATAATGACTTTCTATAGTTTGCGCATTCGTCCGGAAATAGGAAAAGCTTACTTCCACCGTTTTTTAAAATCACAGCTTCTAGAAAGTTTACATGATTTCTTAAAAAACACGAGTTTTTAGAAAATGTCTTTTATTTCATAAATGGAATAAACAAAGTATGCACATTATACGTCATAATGAGTTTCTATAGTTTGCGCATGCGTCCGGAAATAAGAAAAGCTTACTTCCACCGTTTTTTAGAGTAATAGCTTCTAGACGGTTTACATGATTTGTTAAAAAACAAGAGTTTTTAGAAAATGTGTTTTATTTCATAAATGCAATCAACAAAGCATGCACATTCTATTTCATAACGACTTTCTATAGTTTGCGCATGCGTTTGGAAATAAGAAAAGCTTACTTCCCCCGTTTTTCAAAAACACAGCTTCTAGAAGCTTTACAAGATTTCTTAAAAAACACGAGTTTTTAGAAAGTGTGTTTTATTTCATAAATGGAATCAACAAAGTATGCACATTCTACGCCATAACGACTTTTTATAGTTTCCGCATGCGTTTGGAAATAAGAAAAACTTACTTCCCCCGTTTTTTAAAATCACAGCTTCTAGAAGGTTTGCATGATTTGTTAAAAAACACGAGTTTTTAGAAAATGTGTTTTATTTCATAAATGGAATCAACAAAGTATGCACATTCTACATCATAACGACTTTCTATAGTTTGCACATGCGTTTGGAAAAAAGAAAAGCTTACTTCCATCGTTTTTTAAAATCACAGCTTCTAGAAGGTTTACATTATTTCGTAAAAAACACGAGTTTTTAGAAAATGTGTTTTATTTCATAAATGGAATCCACAAAGTATGCACATTCTTCGTCATAACGACTTTCTATAGTTTGCGCATGCGTCCGGAAATAAGAAAAGCTTACTTCCCTCGTTTTTTAAAATCACAGCTTCTGGAAGGTTTACATGATTTCTTAAAAAACACGAGTTTTTAGAAAATGTGTTTTATTTCATAAATGGAATCAACAAAGTATGCACATTCTACGTCATAACGACTTTATATAGTTTGCGCATGCGTTTGGAAATAAGAAAAACTTACTTGCCCCATTTTTTAAAATCACAGCTTCTAGAAGGTTTACATGATTTGTTAAAAAACACGAGTTTTTAGAAAATGTGTTTTATTTCATAAATGCAATCAACCAAGTATGCACATTCTACGTCATAACGAATTTCTATAGTTTGCGCATGCGTCCGGAAATAAGAAAAGCTTACTTCCACCGTTTTTTAAAATAATAGCTTTTAGAAGGTTTACATGATTTCGTAAAAAACACGAGTTTTTAGAAAATGTGTTTTATTTCATAAATGGAATCTACAAAGTATGCACATTCTTCGTCATAACGACTTTGTATAGTTTGCACATGCGTCCGGAAATAAGAAAAGCTTACTTCCCTCGTTTTTTAAAATCACAGCTTCTAGAAGGTTTACATGATTTCGTAAAAAACATGAGTTTTTAGAAAATGTGTTTTATTTTATACATGGAATCTACAAAGCATGCACATTCTACGTCATAACGACTTTCTATAGTTTGCGCATGCGTCCGGAAATAAGAAAAGCTTACTTCCCCCGTTTTTTAAAATCACAGCTTCTAGAAGGTTTACATGATTTCTTAAAAAACACGAGCTTTTAGAAAATGTGTTTTATTTCATAAATGGAATCAACAAAGTATGCACATTCTACGTCATAACGACTTTCTATAGTTTGCGCATGCGTCCGGAAATAAGAAAAGCTTACTTTCATCGTTTTTTAAAATCACAGCTTCTAGAAGGTTTACATGATTTCTTAAAAAACACGATTTTTTAGAAAATGTGTTTTATTTCATAAATGGAATCAACAAAGTATGCACATTCTACATCATAACGACTTTCTATAGTTTGCGCATTCGTTGGGAATAAGGAAAAGCTTACTTCCACCATTTTTTAAAATCACAGCTTCTAGAAGGCTTACATGATTTCTTAAAAAACACGAGTTTTTAGAAAATGTCTTTTATTTCATAAATGGAATCGACAAAGTATGCACATTCTACGTCATAATGAGTTTCTATAGTTTGCGCATGCATACGGAAATAAGAAAAGTTGACTTCCACCGTTTTTTAAAATAATAGCTTCTAGAAGGTTTACATGATTTGTTAAAAAACACGAGTTTTTAGAAAATGTGTTTTCTTTCATAAATGGAATCAACAAAGTATGCACATTCTATTTCATAACAACTTTCTATAGTTTGCGCATGCGTTTGGAAATAAGAAAAGCTTACTTCGCCCGTTTTTCAAAATCACAGCTTCTAGAAACTTTACATGATTTCTTAAAAACCACAAGTTTTTAGAAAATGTGTTTTATTTCATAAATGGAATCAACAAAGTATGCACATTCTACGTCATAACGACTTTCTATAGTTTGCGCATGCGTTTGGAAATAAGAAAAACTTACTTCCCCCGTTTTTAAATATCACAGCTTCTAGAAGGTTTACATGATTTGTTAAAACACACGAGTTTTTAGAAAATGTGTTTTATTTCATAAATGGAATCAACAAAGTATGCACATTCTACATCATAACGACTTTCTATAGTTTGCGCATGCATTTGGAAAAAAGAAAAGCTTACTTCCATCATTTTTTAAAATCACAGCTTCTGGAAGGTTTACATGATTTCGTAAAAAACACGAGTTTTTAGAAAATGTGTTTTATTTCATAAATGGAATCTACAAAGAATGCACATTCTTCGTCATAACGACTTTCTATAGTTTGCGCATGAGTCCGGAAATAAGAAAAGCTTACTTCCCCCGTTTTTTAAAATCACAGCTTCTAGAAGGTTTACATGATTTGCTAAAAAACACGAGTTTTTAGGAAAATGTGTTTTATTTCATAAATGGAATCAACAAAGTATGCACATTCTAGGTCATAACGACTTTCTATAGTTTGCGCATGCCTTTGGAAATAAGAAAAGCTTACTTCCCCCGTTTTTTAAAATCACAGCTTCTAGAAGGTTTACATGATTTTGTAAAAAACACGAGTTTTTAGAAAATGTGTTTTATTTCATAAATGGAATCAACAATGTATGCACATTCTACGTCATAACGACTTTCTATAGTTTGTGCATGCTTCCGGAAATAAGAAAAGCTTACTTCCCCCATTTTTTAAAATGACAGCTTCTAGAAGGTTTACATGATTTCGTAAAAAACACGAGTTTTTAGAAAATGTGTTTTATTTCATAAATGTAATCTACAAAGTATGCACATTCTACGTCATATCGACTTTCTATAGTTTGCGCATTCGTCCGGAAGTAAGAAAAGCTTACTTCCCCCGTTTTTTCAAATCACAGCTTCTAGAAGGTTTACATGATTTCCTAAAAAACACGAGTTTTTAGAAAATGTGTTTTATTTCATAAATGGAATCAACAAAGTATGCACATTCTACGTCATAACGACTTTCTATAGTTTGCGCATGCGTTTGGAAATAAGAAAAGCTTACTTCCCCCGTTTTTTAAAATCACAGCTTCTAGAAGGTTTACATGATTTGTTGAAAAACATGAGTTTTTAGAAAATGTGTTTTATTTAATAAATGGAATCAACAAAGTATGCACATTCTACGTCATAACGACTTTCTATAGTTTGCGCATGCGTCCGGGAAATAAGAAAAGCTTACTTCCACTGTTTTTTAAAATAATAGCTTCTAGAAGGTTTACATGATTTCGTAAAAAACATGAGTTTTTAGAAAATGTGTTTTATTTCATAAATGGAATCTACAAATTATGCACATTCTACCTCATAACGACTTTCTATAGTTTGCGCATGCGTTCGGAAATAAGAAAAGCTTACTTCCCCCGTTTTTTAAAATCACAGCTTCTAGAAGGTTTACATGATTTCGTAAAAAAACACGAGTTTTTAGAAAATGTGTTTTATTTCATAAATGGAATCAACAAAGTATGCACATTCTATTTCATAACGACTTTCTATGGTTTGCGCATGCGTCCGGAATTAAGAAAAGCTTACTTCCACCGTTTTTTAAAATCACAGCTTCTACAAGGTTTGCAAGATTTCTTAAAAAACACGAGTTTTTAGAAAATGTGTTTTATTTCATAAATGGAATCAACAAAGTATGCACATTCTACGTAATAACGACTTTCTATAGTTTCCGCATTCGACTGGAAATAAGAAAGCTTACTTCCACCATTTTTTAAAATCATAGCTTCTAGAAGGTTTACATGATTTCGTAAAAAACACGAGTTTTTAGAAAATGTGTTTTATTTCATAAATGGAATCAACAAAGTATGCACATTCTATGTCATAAGGACTTTCTATAGTTTTGCGCATGCGTTCGGAAATAAGAAAAGCTTACTTCCACCGTTTTTTAAAATCACAGCTTCTAGAAGGTTTACATGATTTGTTAAAAAACACGAGTTTTTAGAAAATGTGTTTTATTTCATAAATGGAATCAACAAAGTATGCACATTCTACATCATAACGACTTTCTATAGTTCGCGAATGCGTTTGGAAATAAGAAAAGCTTACTTCCATCGTTTTTTAAAATCACAGCTTCTTGAAGGTTTACATGATTTCGTAAGAAACACGAGTTTTTAGAAAATGTGTTTTATTTCATAAATGGAATCTACAAAGTATGGCACATTATTTGTCATAACGACTTTCTATAGTATGCGCATGCGTCCGGAAATAATAAAAGCTTACTTCCCCCGTTTTTTAAAATCACAGCTTCTAGAAGGTTTACATGATTTCTTACAAAACACGAGTTTTTAGAAAATGTGTTTTATTTCATAAATGGAATCAACAAAGTATGCACATTCTACGTAATAACGACTTTCTATAGTTTTCGCATTCGACCGGAAATAAGAAAAGCTTACTTCCACCGTTTTTTAAAATCATATCTTTTAGAAGGTTTACATGATTTCGTAAAAAACACGAGTTTTTAGAAAATGTGTTTTATTTCATAAATGGAATCAACAAAGTATGCACATTCTACGTCATAAGGACTTTCTATAGTTTGCGCATGCGTCCGGAAATAAGAAAAGCTTACTTCCACCGTTTTTTAAAATCACAGCTTCTAGAAGGTTTACATGATTTGTTAAAAAACATGAGTTTTTAGAAAATGTGTTTTATTTCATAAATGGAATCAACAAAGTATGCACATTCTACGTCATAATGAGTTTCTATAGTTTGCGCATGCGTCCGGAAATAAGAAAAGCTTATTTCCCCCGTTTTTTAAAATCACAGCTTCTAGAAGGTTTACATGATTTTGTAAAAAACACGACTTTTTAGAAAATGTGTTTTATTTCATAAATGCAATCAACAAAGTATGCACATTATACATCATAACGACTTTCTATAGTTTGCGCATGCGTTTGGTGTTGAATATTGTAACTTCAAAGAATATTATATTTGTACTTTATTATTCCGGAGATGATTCATTCCTCCGAGGTAACCCTATCATGTATCTGGAGATGTTTATTCCTCCAGGGGTTTATATTAACTAGGGTTATTAGACCCACTATGTGTGGGTCGGCCCTGCAGTTATATTTTAGGGGTTATTAGACTTCTCCAGGTGAGGTCGGCCCCATTAGTCTTTTAGTCAGTTGGGAGTCAAGTATAAATAGAGGAGGTGAACTCCTCATTAGATCATTCACTCACTTGTGGAAGAGTGTGCACTAGTTGAGGAGATCTGCTAAGGAGTCAAGGAGAAGGAGCACATCTTGTATTTTGGTTGATCATCTTATTGAGGAAAGCTTTGCTGGGTTTTCTACCCCATGAGGGTTTCCCAGGGTATATTGTGTGTCTATCTTGTGATTGTGTTTCTTTCAGAGATCTTGTTTGTCTATTTGGTTTAAACTTAACATGGTATCAGAGCTAGACTGAATAGGACATCTTTCACAAGGTAAGAATACCTCTTTCTCTCTCTTTGGTGAAGTTAGGGTTTTCAGCCCAAAGTTGGTATTATTGATTTTTGGTTGCATGGCTGGATAGCTCTCATCAATACCTTTCTTTTGAGCCATAGATCGAACTTTTTGGTTGGGTAGAACTTCGGGAAAGTCAAACCCTAATTCTACCAAAAGTGCGATACATCAGATTTTGGTTTCAGAAAAAAGTTGTAATTTTTGATTTCTGATTACATGGCTGGATAGCTCTTCTCAAGAGCATTCTTTTGAGCTATAGATCGAACTTTTTGGTTGGATAGAAGGTTTACATGATTTGTTAAAAAACACGAGTTTTTAGAAAATGTGTTTTCTTTCATAAATGGAATCAACAAAGTATGCACATTCTATTTCATAACAACTTTCTATAGTTTGCGCATGCGTTTGGAAATAAGAAAAGCTTACTTCGCCCGTTTTTCAAAATCACAGCTTCTAGAAACTTTACATGATTTCTTAAAAACGACAAGTTTTTAGAAAATGTGTTTTATTTCATAAATGGAATCAACAAAGTATGCACATTCTACGTCATAACGACTTTCTATAGTTTGCGCATGCGTTTGGAAATAAGAAAAACTTACTTCCCCCGTTTTTAAATATCACAGCTTCTAGAAGGTTTACATGATTGGTTAAAACACACGAGTTTTTAGAAAATGTGTTTTATTTCATAAATGGAATCAACAAAGTATGCACATTCTACATCATAACGACTTTCTATAGTTTGCGCATGCATTTGGAAAAAAGAAAAGCTTACTTCCATCATTTTTTAAAATCACAGCTTCTAGAAGGTTTACATGATTTCGTAAAAAACACGAGTTTTTAGAAAATGTGTTTTATTTCATAAATGGAATCTACAAAGAATGCACATTCTTCGTCATAACGACTTTCTATAGTTTGCGCATGAGTCCGGAAATAAGAAAAGCTTACTTCCCCCGTTTTTTAAAATCACAGCTTCTAGAAGGTTTACATGATTTGTTAAAAAACACGAGTTTTGTTGAGATATTGTAACTTCAAAGAATATTATATTTGTACTTTATTATTCCGGTGATGATTCATTCCTCCGTGAAGATCTTATTGTATATCCGGAGATGTTTATTCCTCCGTCGGAATGTGGTAACTTGGGTTATTAGACTTCCCTAGTGGGGGTCGGCCCTGTATGTGTTATGTGGGTCAAAGGGTTATTAGACCACCCTAGAGGGGTCGGCCCAGTCAGTTATAATGGGGTATTTAACCTAATGGTTAAATACGAGCCTACATGTACTTGTGTAAAATACATATCAGAGTAGTGTATAAATAGAGGAGGTGTGTTCCTCATTATACACATTCACTCACTTGAGGATAACGCACTTGTGGAGGAGAGGTCTGCTATTGTGGAGGAGGAGATCATGTCTCAGGGTTTCATCTTTGTATATTGCTGGTCATCTATATTGAGGAAGCTTTGCTGGGTTTTCTACCCCATGAGGGTTTCCCAGGATAAATCTCTGTCTCTTGTGTTTATGCTGTGCTTGTTGTTTCTTCAGTGATCCTGTATATGCTATTATTGTGAAATGGAATGTAATGCTGCTATTTTCTGTATTATCATCTTGAATTTTAACATGGTATCAGAGCTAACCTGAAGGAAGACAAGGTATGGCACTAAAGACACTTGCTTTACTTACGTCAATTTGAAGGTTAGGGTTTTACATAGAAAAAACCAGTCATCATAGAACTTTCGCTATAAATCCGTTTTGGCGAAGTTTTCAGATCTGAAATTGTTACAGGACGAAGCTAAAATCTCCAGGTACCTTGTGTCCAAAGGACAACCTCTAATTCGTTGTACTTTGTGATTTATGATCTGTACAAGACAAGGGTTTCTGCCTCTTCCAGATCTGAGTCAAAATCAGGTGACCTTGGGAAAAAGGTCATAACTTGGGCTAGGAAGCTCCAAATGAAATTTCGTGAAAAGTGACAGGTAGTACACAGAATTTTCTATCTCAGAAAACTTTTTCAGGGGCCGAAGTTGAATCAGTGACACGTGGCACTCAGTACAAGTTCGCTCTCCTGTATTATCCCATAAACAGGTCATGTTGCGACACTTGGAATAACTCTCTCTCAGAGAATCCAATTGAGGTCAGACCTGTCAGGATGGAAAGATAACAGGCCGAGCTATCTCAGAAAACTTTTTCAGAGGCCGAAGATCAAACAGTGACACGTGGCACGCCGTACAAGTTCGCTCTCCTGTATTTTACCAAAACAGGTCACGTTGCGACATTTGGCATAACTCTCTCTCAGAACATCCAATTGAGGTCAGACCTGTCAGGATAGAAAGATAACAGGTCAGGCTATCTCAGAAAACTTTTTCAGACCCTGTGGATCAAAAATTTCGGAGTTACACCAGAAACAATCAGGTACATATTTCTGTCAAAACAGAATTATTTTTTGGTACCTTCATTCATGGCTTCCGGAATTTAGGGCTTTGAAGAAAGTTGGAATTTTTGTAATCGGAGACCACGGCTGGATGCTACTCATCAAAATAGAAATTTAGAGACCAAGATCAGAATTTTTGGTTGGGCAGAAGGCCGGGCTTGATTAGACCCTAGTTCGGGACTTTGATCAGAAAAGTGGAAAATTAGGGCTTCTGTAAAAATGGGAATTTTTGAAATCTGTGACCACGGCTGGAAGCTCCTCAGAAAAATAGAAGCTTAGAGCTTTGGATCAAACCTTTTGATGGGGCAAAAGAGTGGGCTTCATCAAACCCCAGTTCAGGGTCACGTCCAGTGAATCCGAAAGTTTCAAAGGCAAAATTAAGGAGTAAAACTTTGCAGTTTTCAAATTCTGAATATACCAGTTTGATCAGCTCATCAAGGTCCAGTTCTTGCAAATCAAGTGGATTGGGTTAATCCTAGAAGAAGATGGATTGGTCACCTGCATAAGTGAAGAAGTTCCTGTCTCAGAGGGAGATGAGGATAAGGGCTTACATAAGAAGAATACAAGCGATCTCGACAGGTATGACTCATTGAGGTATGTTTCGATATTTGTCCATGATTAAGTTTATGGTATGTTTGTCTTCAGGTTATTACAGTTAGTACAATTTTGATTTTAGATTTGTCGTATAACCTTAACAAAATTATGAATGCATGATAGAAGATATTCATTGGTTAGGGTGTTGACACTTATGATTGTACTAATGCATTATGATGTTGTGTGAGGTTGATGTTGTCTGCTAACAAGATACAGGTACATCACAAAAGACAAATCAGGTTCCATGACCATGAAAACATGAAGACAAAGACTCATCCATAATCTTTGTTCTACTTACGAGGTATGTATGACTTTGTTATATTATGCTTAACCTATGAGACATGCAGGTTCTAGCTCAGGATCTCTAAATCATTGAAGAGATTGTTTAGGTATGTTGTACATAACCAAGTAGGTATACTAATCTAGGTATGTTTCCCATGAATCTTACCTTGTGTTAGGATCCCTTATATAAGTATACTTGATATGATTGGTTATGCTTATTCATAAAGTTAGTAATCAATGGTTTATGCATGATTTAATTAACCAGAAGAGTACTATGATCAAACAAGAATATGCATGAGTAAAAGAAGACTTACTTGAAACCCTGAATACTAATGATCATGACTATACATATTCAAGATTATTTAGAATTAGAATGTTTTGAGAATATACTAATGAATGAATGTTTGTGTATGAGATCATGAGGATGACACTAGTGCACACTTGAGCATGCACAGTGGTACAGAATGAATAGAAGTTCAAAGGACATATAGAAGATCAAGCGGGAGGCAACCACACAAACATAAAAGATAAGTATTTGAGTTGTTATTTGAAATAGTAAATGATATTTCTTGTATGCATATTTGTATTCCTAGAACATATCATGCTGAGTGCAAACATTCATAGAGCATTGAACATTATACTACTAATATGCATATGATTGGTAAGTTGGACAAACATTCCATTGTTGCTTGTCTAGAATGAAACCTCTTTGCTGACATGCTAAGAGCTGTGCACACTCTCGATAGTATGTTCTGGTAGAGATGGAAGGCATCTAGATAGCCACTGTATGCATACAGGATATGGGAAAGTGTTGTGCCAAAGTATTGGTCAAGATAGTTGCATAACTATATAAATGATATCTGTATGCATAATAGGTTATCATGATTTCATGATTATGAAGGATTACTAATCATGTACTTAATTTTGTTTTGTAGGAAAGATCATGAAGAATAATGAACACCGAACAAGTGATGGATGTTCAACAAGAAGATTTACAAATCAAACAAAATATAGAAGGCTTGTGGCTAGAAGATTCTCTTAGAAAGAGGAAGAGAATCATGATGAGATGTTTGCTCCAAGTGGCTAGATAAGACCATTCTCTTAATGGTGCAATTAAAGAAGAAGTGTGAATCAGGTTCTGTATGGGTTCCCAGGATCGATAGTATATTGATGAGAATACATGTGGGGATTGTATCATCCTTGAACACATGTTCTAAAGAGAGCCGTAGACGTGAGGTCTCCGAGAATGAAGTCCTTAGTGGACAGTTGAAGGGATTGGATCATCCCTGGACTTTCAGTCCTAAAGAGAGCCGTAGACGTGAGGTCTCCGAGAATGAAGTCCTTAGTGGACAGTTGAGGGGATTGGATCATCCCTGGACTTTCAGTCCTAAAGAGAGCCGTAGACGTGAGGTCTCCGAGAATGAAGTCCTCAGTGGACAGTTGAGGGGATTGGATCATCCCTGGACTTTCAGTCCTAAAGAGAGCCGTAGACGTGAGGTCTCCGAGAATGAAGTCCTCAGTGGACAGTTGAGGGGATTGGATCATCCCTGGACTTTCAGTCCTAAAGAGAGCCGTAGACGTGAGGTCTCCGAGAATGAAGTCCTTAGTGGACAGTTGAAGGGATTGGATCATCCCTGGACTTTCAGTCCTAAAGAGAGCCGTAGACGTGAGGTCTCCGAGAATGAAGTCCTTAGTGGACAGTTGAGGGGATTGGATCATCCCTGGACTTTCAGTCCTAAAGAGAGCCGTAGACGTAAGGTCTCCGAGAAGTGGGGATTGTATCATCCCCGGACCTTGGTCCCTGAATTGATCCGTAGACGTATGGTCTTCGAGAATAAAGTGATGGGGATTGCATCATCCCGGAACCACTAGTTCAAAATGTACGTGAGGACTGCATCGTCCATGAACTGGGTTCAAAATGTACGTGAGGACTGCATCGTCCATGAACTGGGTTCAAAATGTACGTGAGGACTGCATCGTCCATGAACTGGGTTCAAAATGTACGTGAGGACTGCATCGTCCATGAACTGGGTTCAAAATGTACGTGAGGACTGCATCGTCCATGAACTGGGTTCAAAATGTACGTGAGGACTGCATCGTCCATGAACTGGGTTCAAAATGTACGTGAGGACTTCATCGTCCATGAACTGGGTTCAAAATGTACGTGAGGACTGCATCGTCCATGAACTGGGTTCAAAATGTACGTGAGGACTGCATCGTCCATGAATTGGGTTCAAAATGTACGTGAGGACTGCATCGTCCATGAACTGGGTTCAAAATGTACGTGAGGACTGCATCGTCCATGAACTGGGTTCAAAATGTATGTGAGGACTGCATCGTCCATGAACTGGGTTCAAAATGTACGTGATGGGATTGCATCGTCCCTAGACATGAGACTTGTCTTAAAGTGATAAGGACTAATCATCCTGTAAGTAGATTGGGATTGCATCGTCCCTAGACATGGTGAGGTGTCTTAAAGTGATAAGGACTAATCCTCCTGTAAGTAGATTGGGATTGCATCGTCCCTAGACATGGTGAAGTGTCTTAAAGTGATAAGGACTAATCATCCTGTAAGTAGATTGGGATTGCATCGTCCCTAGACATGGTGAGGTGTCTTAAAGTGATAAGGACTAATCCTCCTGTAAGTATATTGGGATTGCATCGTCCCTAGACATGGTGAAGTGTCTTAAAGTGATAAGGACTAATCATCCTGTAAGTAGATTGGGATTGCATCGTCCCTAGACATGGTGAGGTGTCTTAAAGTGATAAGGACTAATCATCCTGTAAGTAGATTGGGATTGCATCGTCCCTAGACATGGTGAGGTGTCTTAAACTGATAAGGACTAATAATCCTGTAAGTAGATTGGGATTGCATCATCCCTAGACATGGTGAGGTGTCTTAAAGTGATAAGGACTAATCATATTGTAAGTAGATTGGGATTGCATCATCCCTAGACATGGTAAGGTGTCTTAAAGTGATAAGGACTAATCATCCTGTAAGTTGATTCGGGATTGCATCATCCTTAGACATGGTGAGGTGTCTTAAAAGGATAAGGATTGATCATCCTGTAAGTTGATCTGGATTGCATCATCCATAGACATGAGAGATGTCTTAAATTGAGAGGGATTGATCATCCCATAAGTGGATCAGGATTGTATCATCCTTGGACCTATGTCCTAAAGTGAGAGGGATTGACCATCCCGTAATTGGATCATGTGTGTTGCAGGGTATGCTGCTGTTGTGTATACTTGTATTGATAGATGTATTAGTGAGAATACATGCTTTTGATGATAGATGTATTAGTGAGAATACATGCTTTTGATGATAGATGTATTAGTGAGAATACATGCTTTTGATGATAGATGTATTAGTGAGAATACATGCTTTTGATGATATATGTATTAGTAAGAATACATGTTTTGATGATAGATGTATTGGTGAGAATACATACTTTTGATGATACATGTATTGATTAATGTACTTGTATGGTTGAGGATACTTATGTTGTAGATCGAGATGATCCAGATGTTATAGATCGAGATGATCCAGATGCTGTAGATCGAGATGATCCAGATGTTGTAGATCGTGATGATCCAGATGCTGTAGATCGAGATGATCCAGATGCTGTAGATCGAGATGATCCAGATGTTGTAGATCGAGATGATCCAGATGCTGTAGATCGTGATGATCCAGATGCTGTAGATTGAGATGATCCAGATGGTGTAGATCGAGATGATCCAGATGCTGTAGATCGAGATGATCCAGATGTTGTAGATCGAGATGATCCAGATGCTGTAGATGAGATGATCCAGATGCTGTAGATCGAGATGATCCAGATGTTATAGATCGAGATGATCCAGATGCTGTAGATCGAGATGATCCAGATGTTGTAGATCGTGATGATCCAGATGCTGTAGATCGAGATGATCCAGATGCTATAGATCGAGATGATATGACGATGCTGATGATCGTGAGATGACGATGTTGATGATCGTATGATGACGATGCTGATGATCGTGAGATGACGATGCTGTTGATCATGTGATGAAGATGCTGATGATCGTGTGATGGCGATGCTGACAATCGTGAGGATTCAGATATTGATGTTGCTGTAGCTGTTTGAGTGCTGCAGAAGATAAAGACTCAGTACTGAAGATGTTGATGTTCCAGTATTGAAGATATTCCAGTAACTGGTTGAGTTACTGATGATGTTGAGAAAGCTTCCAATGATTTATAGATGTATCATGTATGATGTTGATGACTCCTTGCTCGTGCAGATGCTGTTATAATATCCTTCTCGTTAAGGGGGAGTGTTGAGATATTGTAACTTCAAAGAATATTATATTTGTACTTTATTATTCCGGTGATGATTCATTCCTCCGTGAAGATCTTATTGTATATCCGGAGACGTTTATTCCTCCGTCGGAATGTGGTAACTTGGGTTATTAGACTTCCCTAGTGGGGGTCGGCCCTGTATGTGTTATGTGGGTCAAAGGGTTATTAGACCACCCTAGAGGGGTCGGCCCAGTCAGTTATAATGGGGTATTTAACCTAATGGTTAAATACGAGCCTACATGTACTTGTGTAAAATACATATCAGAGTAGTGTATAAATAGAGGAGGTGTGTTCCTCATTATACACATTCACTCACTTGAGGATAACGCACTTGTGGAGGAGAGGTCTGCTATTGTGGAGGAGGAGATCATGTCTCAGGGTTTCATCTTTGTATATTGCTGGTCATCTATATTGAGGAAGCTTTGCTGGGTTTTCTACCCCATGAGGGTTTCCGAGGATAAATCTATGTCTCTTGTGTTTATGCTGTGCTTGTTGTTTCTTCAGTGATCCTGTATATGCTATTATTGTGAAATGGAATGTAATGCTGCTATTTTCTGTATTAGCATCTTGAATTTTAACAAGTTTTTAGAAAATGTGTTTTATTTCATAAATGGAATCAACAAAGTATGCACATTCTAGGTCATAACGACTTTCTATAGTTTGCGCATGCCTTTGGAAATAAGAAAAGCTTACTTCCCCCGTTTTTTAAAATCACAGCTTCTAGAAGGTTTACATGATTTTGTAAAAAACACGAGTTTTTAGAAAATGTGTTTTATTTCATAAATGGAATCAACAAAGTATGCACATTCTACGTCATAACGACTTTCTATAGTTTGTGCATGCTTCCGGAAATAAGAAAAGCTTACTTCCCCCATTTTTTAAAATCACAGCTTCTAGAAGGTTTACATGATTTCGTAAAAAACACGAGTTTTTAGAAAATGTGTTTTATTTCATAAATGGAATCTACAAAGTATGCACATTCTACGTCATATCGACTTTCTATAGTTTGCGCATGCGTCCGGAAATAAGAAAAGCTTACTTCCCCCGTTTTTTCAAATCACAGCTTCTAGAAGGTTTACATGATTTCTTAAAAAACACGAGTTTTTAGAAAATGTGTTTTATTTCATAAATGGAATCAACAAAGTATGCACATTCTACGTCATAACGACTTTCTATAGTTTGCGCATGCGTTTGGAAATAAGAAAAGCTTACTTCCCCCGTTTTTTAAAATCACAGCTTCTAGAAGGTTTACATGATTTGTTGAAAAACATGAGTTTTTAGAAAATGTGTTTTATTTAATAAATGGAATCAACAAAGTATGCACATTCTACGTCATAACGACTTTCTATAGTTTGCGCATGCGTCCAGAAATAAGAAAAGCTTACTTCCACTGTTTTTTAAAATAATAGCTTCTAGAAGGTTTACATGATTTCGTAAAAAACACGAGTTTTTAGAAAATGTGTTTTATTTCATAAATGGAATCAACAAAGTTTGCACATTCTACGTCATAACGACTTTCTATAGTTTGCGCATGCGTCCGGAAATAAGAAAAGCTTACTTCCACTGTTTTTTAAAATAATAGCTTCTAGAAGGTTTACATGATTGCGTAAAAAACATGAGTTTTTAGAAAATGTGTTTTATTTCATAAATGGAATCTACAAATTATGCACATTCTACCTCATAACGACTTTCTATAGTTTGCGCATGCGTTTGGAAATAAGAAAAGCTTACTTCCCCCGTTTTTTAAAATCACAGCTTCTACAAGGTTTACAAGATTTCTTAAAAAACACGAGTTTTTAGAAAATGTGTTTTATTTCATAAATGGAATCAACAAAGTATGCACATTCTACGTAATAACGACTTTCTATAGTTTCCGCATTCGACTGGAAATAAGAAAAGCTTACTTCCACCATTTTTTAAAATCATAGCTTCTAGAAGGTTTACATGATTTCGTAAAAAACACGAGTTTTTAGAAAATGTGTTTTATTTCATAAATGGAATCAACAAAGTATGCACATTCTATGTCATAAGGACTTTCTATAGTTTGCGCATGCGTCCGGAAATAAGAAAAGCTTACTTCCACCGTTTTTTAAAATCACAGCTTCTAGAAGGTTTACATGATTTGTTAAAAAACACGAGTTTTTAGAAAATGTGTTTTATTTCATAAATGGAATCAACAAAGTATGCACATTCTACATCATAACGACTTTCTATAGTTCGCGAATGCGTTTGGAAATAAGAAAAGCTTACTTCCATCGTTTTTTAAAATCACAGCTTCTAGAAGGTTTACATGATTTCGTAAGAAACACGAGTTTTTAGAAAATGTGTTTTATTTCATAAATGGAATCTACAAAGTATGCACATTATTTGTCATAACGAATTTCTATAGTATGCGCATGCGTCCGGAAATAATAAAAGCTTACTTCCCCCGTTTTTTAAAATCACAGCTTCTAGAAGGTTTACATGATTTCTTACAAAACACGAGTTTTTAGAAAATGTGTTTTATTTCATAAATGGAATCAACAAAGTATGCACATTCTACGTAATAACGACTTTCTATAGTTTTCGCATTCGACCGGAAATAAGAAAAGCTTACTTCCACCGTTTTTTAAAATCATAGCTTTTAGAAGGTTTACATGATTTCGTAAAAAACACGAGTTTTTAGAAAATGTGTTTTATTTCATAAATGGAATCAACAAAGTATGCACATTCTACGTCATAAGGACTTTCTATAGTTTGCGCATGCGTCCGGAAATAAGAAAAGCTTACTTCCACCGTTTTTTAAAATCACAGCTTCTAGAAGGTTTACATGATTTGTTAAAAAACATGAGTTTTTAGAAAATGTGTTTTATTTCATAAATGGAATCAACAAAGTATGCACATTCTACGTCATAATGAGTTTCTATAGTTTGCGCATGCGTCCGGAAATAAGAAAAGCTTATTTCCCCCGTTTTTTAAAATCACAGCTTCTAGAAGGTTTACATGATTTTGTAAAAAACACGACTTTTTAGAAAATGTGTTTTATTTCATAAATGCAATCAACAAAGTATGCACATTATACATCATAACGACTTTCTATAGTTTGCGCATGCGTTTGGTGTTGAATATTGTAACTTCAAAGAATATTATATTTGTACTTTATTATTCCGGAGATGATTCATTCCTCCGAGGTAACCCTATCATGTATCTGGAGATGTTTATTCCTCCAGGGGTTTATATTAACTAGGGTTATTAGACCCACTATGTGTGGGTCGGCCCTGCAGTTATATTTTAGGGGTTATTAGACTTCTCCAGGTGAGGTCGGCCCCATTAGTCTTTTAGTCAGTTGGGAGTCAAGTATAAATAGAGGAGGTGAACTCCTCATTAGATCATTCACTCACTTGTGGAAGAGTGCGCACTAGTTGAGGAGATCTGCTAAGGAGTCAAGGAGAAGGAGCACATCTTGTATTTTGGTTGATCATCTTATTGAGGAAAGCTTTGCTGGGTTTTCTACCCCATGAGGGTTTCCCAGGGTATATTGTGTGTCTATCTTGTGATTGTGTTTCTTTCAGAGATCTTGTTTGTCTATTTGGTTTAAACTTAACATGGTATCAGAGCTAGACTGAATAGGACATCTTTCACAAGGTAAGAATACCTCTTTCTCTCTCTTTGGTGAAGTTAGGGTTTTCAGCCCAAAGTTGGTATTATTGATTTTTGGTTGCATGGCTGGATAGCTCTCATCAATACCTTTCTTTTGAGCCATAGATCGAACTTTTTGGTTGGGTAGAACTTCGGGAAAGTCAAACCCTAATTCTACCAAAAGTGCGATACATCAGATTTTGGTTTCAGAAAAAAGTTGTAATTTTTGATTTCTGATTACATGGCTGGATAGCTCTTCTCAAGAGCATTCTTTTGAGCTATAGATCGAACTTTTTGGTTGGATAGAAGGTTTACATGATTTGTTAAAAAACACGAGTTTTTAGAAAATGTGTTTTCTTTCATAAATGGAATCAACAAAGTATGCACATTCTATTTCATAACAACTTTCTATAGTTTGCGCATGCGTTTGGAAATAAGAAAAGCTTACTTCGCCCATTTTTCAAAATCACAGCTTCTAGAAACTTTACATGATTTCTTAAAAACCACAAGTTTTTAGAAAATGTGTTTTATTTCATAAATGGAATCAACAAAGTATGCACATTCTACGTCATAACGACTTTCTATAGTTTGCGCATGCGTTTGGAAATAAGAAAAACTTACTTCCCCCCGTTTTTAAATATCACAGCTTCTAGAAGGTTTACATGATTTGTTAAAACACACGAGTTTTTAGAAAATGTGTTTTATTTCATAAATGGAATCAACAAAGTATGCACATTCTACATCATAACGACTTTCTATAGTTTGCGCATGCATTTGGAAAAAAGAAAAGCTTACTTCCATCATTTTTTAAAATCACAGCTTCTAGAAGGTTTACATGATTTCGTAAAAAACACGAGTTTTTAGAAAATGTGTTTTATTTCATAAATGGAATCTACAAAGAATGCACATTCTTCGTCATAACGACTTTCTATAGTTTGCGCATGAGTCCGGAAATAAGAAAAGCTTACTTCCCCCGTTTTTTAAAATCACAGCTTCTAGAAGGTTTACATGATCTGTTAAAAAACACGAGTTTTTAGAAAATGTGTTTTATTTCATAAATGGAATCAACAAAGTATGCACATTCTAGGTCATAACGACTTTCTATAGTTTGCGCATGCCTTTGGAAATAAGAAAAACTTACTTCCCCCGTTTTTTAAAATCACAGCTTCTAGAAGGTTTACATGATTTTGTAAAAAACACGAGTTTTTAGAAAATGTGTTTTATTTCATAAATGGAATCAACAAAGTATGCACATTCTACGTCATAACGACTTTCTATAGTTTGTGCATGCTTCCGGAAATAAGAAAAGCTTACTTCCCCCATTTTTTAAAATCACAGCTTCTAGAAGGTTTACATGATTTCGTAAAAAACACGAGTTTTTAGAAAATGTGTTTTATTTCATAAATGGAATCTACAAAGTATGCACATTCTACGTCATATCGACTTTCTATAGTTTGCGCATTCGTCCGGAAGTAAGAAAAGCTTACTTCCCCCCGTTTTTTCAAATCACAGCTTCTAGAAGGTTTACATGATTTCTTAAAAAACACGAGTTTTTAGAAAATGTGTTTTATTTCATAAATGGAATCAACAAAGTATGCACATTCTACGTCATAACGACTTTCTATAGTTTGCGCATGCGTTTGGAAATAAGAAAAGCTTACTTCCCCCGTTTTTTAAAATCACAGCTTCTAGAAGGTTTACATGATTTGTTGAAAAACATGAGTTTTTAGAAAATGTGTTTTATTTAATAAATGGAATCAACAAAGTATGCACATTCTACGTCATAACGACTTTCTATAGTTTGCGCATGCGTCCGGAAATAAGAAAAGCTTACTTCCACTGTTTTTTAAAATAATAGCTTCTAGAAGGTTTACATGATTTCGTAAAAAACATGAGTTTTTAGAAAATGTGTTTTATTTCATAAATGGAATCTACAAATTATGCACATTCTACCTCATAACGACTTTCTATAGTTTGTGCATGCGTTTGGAAATAAGAAAAGCTTACTTCCCCCGTTTTTTAAAATCACATCTTCTAGAAGGTTTACATGATTTCGTAAAAAACACGAGTTTTTAGAAAATGTGTTTTATTTCATAAATGGAATCAACAAAGTATGCACATTCTATTTCATAACGACTTTCTATGGTTTGCGCATGCGTCCGGAATTAAGAAAAGCTTACTTCCACCGTTTTTTAAAATCACAGCTTCTACAAGGTTTACAAGATTTCTTAAAAAACACGAGTTTTTAGAAAATGTGTTTTATTTCATAAATGGAATCAACAAAGTATGCACATTCTACGTAATAACGACTTTCTATAGTTTCCGCATTCGACTGGAAATAAGAAAAGCTTACTTCCACCATTTTTTAAAATCATAGCTTCTAGAAGGTTTACATGATTTCGTAAAAAACACGAGTTTTTAGAAAATGTGTTTTATTTCATAAATGGAATCAACAAAGTATGCACATTCTATGTCATAAGGACTTTCTATAGTTTGCGCATGCGTCCGGAAATAAGAAAAGCTTACTTCCACCGTTTTTTAAAATCACAGCTTCTAGAAGGTTTACATGATTTGTTAAAAAACACGAGTTTTTAGAAAATGTGTTTTATTTCATAAATGGAATCAACAAAGTATGCACATTCTACATCATAACGACTTTCTATAGTTCGCGAATGCGTTTGGAAATAAGAAAAGCTTACTTCCATCGTTTTTTAAAATCACAGCTTCTAGAAGGTTTACATGATTTCGTAAGAAACACGAGTTTTTAGAAAATGTGTTTTATTTCATAAATGGAATCTACAAAGTATGCACATTATTTGTCATAACGACTTTCTATAGTATGCGCATGCGTCCGGAAATAATAAAAGCTTACTTCCCCCGTTTTTTAAAATCACAGCTTCTAGAAGGTTTACATGATTTCTTACAAAACACGAGTTTTTAGAAAATGTGTTTTATTTCATAAATGGAATCAACAAAGTATGCACATTCTACGTAATAACGACTTTCTATAGTTTTCGCATTCGACCGGAAATAAGAAAAGCTTACTTCCACCGTTTTTTAAAATCGTAGCTTTTAGAAGGTTTACATGATTTCGTAAAAAACACGAGTTTTTAGCAAATGTGTTTTATTTCATAAATGGAATCAACAAAGTATGCACATTCTACGTCATAAGGACTTTCTATAGTTTGCGCATGCGTCCGGAAATAAGAAAAGCTTACTTCCACCGTTTTTTAAAATCACAGCTTCTAGAAGGTTTACATGATTTGTTAAAAAACATGAGTTTTTAGAAAATGTGTTTTATTTCATAAATGGAATCAACAAAGTATGCACATTCTACGTCATAATGAGTTTCTATAGTTTGCGCATGCGTCCGGAAATAAGAAAAGCTTATTTCCCCCGTTTTTTAAAATCACAGCTTCTAGAAGGTTTACATGATTTTGTAAAAAACACGACTTTTTAGAAAATGTGTTTTATTTCATAAATGCAATCAACAAAGTATGCACATTATACATCATAACGACTTTCTATAGTTTGCGCATGCGTTTGGTGTTGAATATTGTAACTTCAAAGAATATTATATTTGTACTTTATTATTCCGGAGATGATTCATTCCTCCGAGGTAACCCTATCATGTATCTGGAGATGTTTATTCCTCCAGGGGTTTATATTAACTAGGGTTATTAGACCCACTATGTGTGGGTCGGCCCTGCAGTTATATTTTAGGGGTTATTAGACTTCTCCAGGTGAGGTCGGCCCCATTAGTCTTTTAGTCAGTTGGGAGTCAAGTATAAATAGAGGAGGTGAACTCCTCATTAGATCATTCACTCACTTGTGGAAGAGTGCGCACTAGTTGAGGAGATCTGCTAAGGAGTCAAGGAGAAGGAGCACATCTTGTATTTTGGTTGATCATCTTATTGAGGAAAGCTTTGCTGGGTTTTCTACCCCATGAGAGTTTCCCAGGGTATATTGTGTGTCTATCTTGTGATTGTGTTTCTTTCAGAGATCTTGTTTGTCTATTTGGTTTAAACTTAACATGGTATCAGAGCTAGACTGAATAGGACATCTTTCACAAGGTAAGAATACCTCTTTCTCTCTCTTTGGTGAAGTTAGGGTTTTCAGCCCAAAGTTGGTATTATTGATTTTTGGTTGCATGGCTGGATAGCTCTCATCAATACCTTTCTTTTGAGCCATAGATCGAACTTTTTGGTTGGGTAGAACTTCGGGAAAGTCAAACCCTAATTCTACCAAAAGTGCGATACATCAGATTTTGGTTTCAGAAAAAAGTTGTAATTTTTGATTTCTGATTACATGGCTGGATAGCTCTTCTCAAGAGCATTCTTTTGAGCTATAGATCGAACTTTTTGGTTGGATAGAACTCCGGAAAAATCAAACCCTAATTCTACCAAAAGTGCGATAAAATTCTGTTCCAGATTCCGGAAAAGTGAAAAGTAACTTCCCAAGTAAGTCTACTCTGTCTCTTGGACTCCCCCAAGAGAAGATGGCTCCAAATACTAAGCTTGAAGACAAGCTAGTGTTAAATTTTCTGAATTTACTTCAATATGATCTAGGATCTTAACTGAGAGAACAACATGTACAGCATATCTACAGCATATCAATCATGGAGACAATAATGCAAGCACACAAGAGACACAAAGATTTACTTGGGGAAAACCATAAAGGTGAAAAACCCCAATAACTTCCTCAGAGATAGATAGAGCAATGATACAACCAACCAAGAGAGATATCCATAACCTAGCAGCAATCCTCCTCCTCCATAAGTGCGCCTCTCCTCCTTGAGAGCATGTGTGAGAAGTGAGTGAGCAAATAGAGTGCCTCCCGCACTCTATTTATACTTGACTTGACTTGCCTTTTTACCTAACTCATGTAGGCTCGAACTTAACCACATAACATAATGCTGAGTGGGCCGACCCCCAATAGGGTGGTCTAATAACCCTTTGACCCACATGGCCGACCCCCAATAGGGTGGTCTAATAACCCTTTGACCCACATGACTTATACAGGGCCGACCCCAAATAAGGTGGTCTAATAACCCATCAAGTATAAGTTACAACACTTACAATATAAAGGACGACACTTCCTTATAGAGGAATAATACCATCTCTATAGGAATACAATATACATATATATGTGAAATACATTCCGAAGTTACATATACATCAACACTCCCTCTTAACTAGGAAGGTATTTCTCAGCACAGTTCTTCTAGCATAAGTCATCTTCTCTGGATCATCGTCACTGGATAATCGTCATCGAGTCATCATCATCGTCACTACTGCTGCTATCTCAATCAATCTCTGAATCTACTCGTCATAGGAAGTTCTACAGAGCCATTCCTTTTTCATACTGGATGTAGGCCCACCACCTGCAGGTCTTCGTCATCACTGGCCATACTGTGGAATCCTCAGGACTTATTACGTGCGTCACAAAACCTCGAAAGAGCATCCCAGGATGTTACGGGTACACAACTCCGACCTGTAGGATCTCCTAGGGCGCTATTACATGTGACCCCACCACAAAACCTCGCAAGAGCATCTCAGGATGTTACGGGTACACAACTCCGACCTGAAATCTCCCAGGGCACAAATTACATGTGGTCCACCACAAAACCTCGCAAGAGCATCTCAGGATGTTACGGGTACACAACTCCGACCTGAAATCTCCCAGGGCAACGAATTACATGTGGTCATGGCAAAACCTCGCAAGAGCATCCCAGGACTGATTACGGGCACACAGCCCAACCTATTGGATCTCCCAGGGAAACGAATTACATGCCATAGGACAAAACCTCGCAAGAGCATCTGCCAGATATCCCAGGGCGCTATTATATGCCATAGGCAAAACCTCGAAAGACTATCTGCAGATCTCCCAGGGCAACGAATTACATGTCCTCCCAGAGCAAAACCTCGAAAGAGCATTTGCCAGATGTCCCAGGGCACCGAATTACATGCCATAGGAAAAACCTTGAAAGACCATCTGCAAATCTCCCAGGGCAACGAATTACATGCTCATCTACACAACCTGATCCACGGCCATAGAGTATCAACCTGATACTCACCATACATCATCCTGATGTATCCATGATCATCCTGATCATCATCACTGCAACGTCCTGCTGCATGTCATCTGGAGCAACATCCTGAAGCTCGTCATCTATGATCATCCTGATCATCACTGCAACATCCTGCTGCATGATCCACCTGATCATCAATGCATCTACCTGATGCATACCAAGTATCATACATGATCCTCCTGATCATCAATGTATCCACCTGATACAAATACATGATACATATCATCATACATGATCCTCCTGATCATCAATGCATCTACCTGATGCATACCAAGTATCATACATGATCCTCCTGATCATCAATGTATCCACCTGATACAAATACATGATACATATCATCATACATGATCCTCCTGATCATCAATGCATCTACCTGATGCATACCAAGTATCATACATGATCCTCCTGATCATCAATGTATCCACCTGATACAAATACATGATACATATCATCATACATGATCCTCCTGATCATCAATGCATCTACCTGATGCATACCAAGTATCTACCTGATACATATCATCATACATGATCCTCCTGATCATCAATGTATCCACCTGATACAAATACAAATACATGATACATATCACCATACATGATCCACCTGATCATACAATGTATCCACCTGATACATATACAGATACATGGTCCAAGCATCCAACATGATGCATACATACATACATAAAATGATCCAACTGATCATATCCAAGCAGAAACCAGAACATCATCCTGATGCTCATCATCCAGCGCTTACATCCACAGCCATGTGAAGGATCCTCCTTCCAACATGCTTGGAATGGCTTCAGCAAATGTGTCCATCACTTCTTCCTCGAAGTATCCTTGATCTGAAGCACGCCAAGCCTCTCTCTGAAGTACTCGAACTTCACCCTGGCTAGTGGCTTCATCAGCACATCTGCAATCTGCTCGTCCGTCGCAACATACAGGAGCTTCACAGCTCCTCTCTGCACCATATCCCTGATATAGTGATATTTGATCTCTATGTGTTTCGACCTGTCATGAAACACTGGGTTCTCGGACAGCTTCACACAACTCTGGTTATCACAGAAGATACCAGTAGCCTCCAACGGGAGATCAAATAACTCAGACAGTAGCTTTCGTAGCGATACTACCTCGCAACTAGCTGAACAGGCTGCAACATACTCTGCCTCAGCTGTACTCAGTGCTACGCAGGACTACTTCCTGCTAAACCAAGAGATCACACCTGATCCCATACTGAAGCAACACCCAGATGTGCTCTTCCTATCTGCAGCACTGCCAGCCCAGTCTGAATCAACATAACCCTGCAGGTTAAACTTTTGATTCGCCTCATACCTGAGCCCATAATCCACTGTACCCTTCAGGTACCTCAGAATATGCTTTACAGCAACCAGGTGAACACTTCCTCGGATCTGTCAGGAACTGGCTCAATGTGTTCACATCAAAGCAAATGTCTGGTCTCGTGTTCGTCAGGTACATAAAGGACCCAATCATCTGACGATACATAGAGACATCAACCAGCTCAGATGAAGCATCACATAGAAGCTTCAGATTCGATGCCATAGGTGTGGCCATGGTCTTACAATCCATCATCCCGAACCTCTTCAGGATCTTTACTGCATACTTCCCTTATCCAAGGAAGATTCCTTCTGCACTCTGCCACACCTCCATGCCAAAAACAAATAGTGCATCATCCCCAAGTTCTTCATCTCGAACTCAATAGTAAGCTTCCGCTGCGTGTCGGCAATCAATCTATCTTCACCATACCAAGTTCTGCACATATATGATTTCCTATCATGTGTCTCAGAACCAAGTGGCTGCTCCACATACACTTCTTCTTTAACTACACCATTCAAGGAAGCTGTCTTGAATCCATCTGGTGTATCTTCTATTTCATCACTTTTATATTTCTTAATGCTGCCATCTGCAACATGCTTGATCTGATAGTTCCATTTGGAAGTCATAACAAACTTCCTTTCACATCTTGGGACCGCATCCCAAACATCGTTCTTCATGATCGACGGATCATGGCATTCTTCCCATATCCTGGGAACTTCAATATCTTCAATAGATAATTTGTTGCTGAACAAATGTTGTAGTTCTTCTTTTGTAGGTGATGGCATACGATCTTTCCTACACAACAAGTTAAATTGCATGATTAGAAAACATCTCATAGTTTTCAGAACAAATTCTTACACATAAATAAATATGTCATATAGTCATGCAATTATCTTAGCCAATGCTTCAATACAACATTTATCCATATTCCATAACTTTCTAGATGCCTTCCAGTCTCTACCAGAACATTGTTAAGAGTGTGCACAACTCCCAACATGTCAGCAAAGAGGTTTCATTCTAGATTAGTAGCAATGGAATGTTGTACAGTGCCATAGGCCACTTACCCATGCATATTAGGAGTATACTGTTCATCAATGCAATTATTCTAATATGCATAATACACAACCTAATTCTAGGAACATCAGTATATACATTATTGAACAGTATTATTTAAGAAATGACAATTCAAACACTTATCTTTGTTTGTTCGTTGGGTGGACTCCCTCTGAGTCTTCGCTTCCTTGCAGGAGCTGCTGGAGTCCGAATCTGAAGTAGCTTCTTCTACACCTTTCGGTTGTGGGATGTACAGAGATGGTCAACTCCCTCTGAATATCTGCATCCTTGCATAAACCACTGGAGTGTACTCCCTCTTGATCTTTGCTTCCTGGATTACCTGTTCTTGAATCTCATATTCATCCTAGGTCCCTATGCATGCTTATTAGTATCATGAATGTGTTATCCTTGTAATCTCATATAAAATCATACATTCATTAGTATACTATTAAAACACAATAATCTCAAGCATGTATAGTCATGATCATTTCAAACAGAAATAATAAGCATTAGCATTCAAGGTTTATGTAGGAGTCTTATGGTTAGTCAAATCATAAGAAACATAACATAACATGTCTAAACCTGTAATTACTCAAACCTATGACTCTTTAGGTTAGTTGAATCATCAATCAAGATAAGAGATATATTATGCATAAGACCTGTGATTATTCCAACCTATACCTTCATGATTCTTCTGGTTAGTCATATCATCAATTAAGGTAAGAAACATAATATGCATACAGCCATGACTTATTCAAACCTACGACTTCAGGAATAATCATGATCAAACAACACAACAGTATAAGATCCTAACACAAGGTAGGATTCTATCTTGATATAGGAAAAACATACCTGGATTAGCATGCTAGCTATTTATGTCTAACATACTCACATGATGTCTTCTTGTTCTTCTTCAATGACTTGTGCTAGTAACCTGTATATCTCATAGGTTAACTATTACAAAACCAAGTTATACATACCTTGTAAATGGATCTTCTATGAGATCCATGACAATGGAGGAATCTTTGTCCTCATGTTATCATGATCATATGTTCTTGGACCAGAACATGATTTGTCTTTCTTGGTGTACCTTTCATGTTAGTAGACAACATAAACCTCATACAACACCATAATGCATTAGTACAATCATAAGTGTCAACACCCTAACCAATGAATATCTTCTATCATGCATTCATAATTTTGTTAAGGTGATACGACAAATCTAAAATCAAAATTGTACTGACCGTAATAACATGAAGACAAACATACCATAAACTTAATCATGGACAAATATCGAAACATACCTCGATGAGTCATACCTGTTGAGATCGCTTGTACTCTTCTTATGTAAGGCCTTAGCCTCATCTCCCTCTGAAACAGGAACTTCTTTACTCATGCAGATGATCAATCCATCTTCTTCTAGGATTAACCCAATCCACTTGATTTGCAAGAACTGGACCTGGAGCTGGATATGGGTTTGTCAGAGAAACCCCAAAAATTAAAACTTTGAATTTCAAACTTTCGAAAGGATAGAAATATGCGCCTTGATGAGCTGATCAAACTGGTATATTCAGAATTTGAAAACTGCAAAGTTTCACTCCTCAATTTTGCCTTTGAAACTTCCGGATTCACTGGACGTGACCCTGAACTGGGGTTTGATGAAGCCCACTCTTTTGCCCCATCAAAATGTTTGATCCAAAGCTCTAAGCTTCTATTTTTCTGAGGAGCTTCCGGCCGTGGTCACAGATTTCAAAAATTCCCATTTTTACAGAAGCCCTAATTTTCCACTTTTCTGATCAAAGTCCCGAACTAGGGTCTAATCAAGCCCGGCCTTCTGCCCAACCAAAAATTCTGATCTTGGTCTCTAAATTTCTATTTTGATGAGTAGCATCCAGCCGTGGTCTCCGATTACAAGAATTCCAACTTTCTCCAAAGCCCTAAATTCCGGAAGCCATGAATGAAGGTACCAAAAAATAATTTTGTTTTGACATAAATATGTACCTGATTGTTTCTGGTGTAACTCCGAAATTTTTGATCCACAAGGTCTGAAAAAGTTTCCTGAGATAGCCTGACCTGTTATCTTTCCATCCTGATAGGTCTGACCTCAATTGGATTCTCTGAGAGAGAGTTATGCCAAATGTCGCAACGTGACCTGTTTTGGGATAAAACAGGAGAGCGAACTTGTACGGCCTTCCACGTGTCACTATTTTAACTTCGGCCTCTAAAAAAGTTTTCTGAGATATCTCGGCCTGTTACCTTTCCATCCTGACAGGTCTGACCTCAATTGGACTCTCTGAGAGAGAGTTATGCCGAATGTCGCAACGTGACCTGTTTATGGGATAATACAGGAGAGCGAACTTGTACGGCGTTCCACGTGTCCCTGGTTCAACTTCGGCCTCTGAAAAAGTTTGCTGAGATATTGCAGACTGTGTACTACCTGTCACTTTTTACGAAATTTCATTTGGAGCTTCCTAGCCCAAGATATGACCTTTTTCCCAAGGTCACCTGATTTTGACTCAGATCTGGAAGAGGCAGAAACCCTATATTGTACAGATCATAAATCACAAAGTACAACGAATTAGAGGTTGTCCTTTGGACACAAGATACCTGGAGATCTTAGCTTCGGCCTGTAACAATTTCAGATCCGAAAACTTTTCCAAAACGGATTTATAGCGAAAGTGCTACGATGACTGGTTTTTGCTATATCAAGCCCTAGCATCGTAAGTGCAACAAGTGTCATACAAGCCATATCATGCCTTCTTTCAGGCTAGCTCTGATACCATGTTAAATTTTCTGAATTTACTTCAATATGATCTAGGATCTTAACTGAGAGAACAACATGTACAGCATATCTACAGCATATCAATCATGGAGACAATAATGCAAGCACACAAGAGACACAAAGATTTACTTGGGGAAAACCATAAAGGTGAAAAACCCCAATAACTTCCTCAGAGATAGATAGAGCAATGATACAACCAACCAAGAGAGATATCCATAACCTAGCAGCAATCCTCCTCCTCCATAAGTGCGCCTCTCCTCCTTGAGAGCATGTGTGAGAAGTGAGTGAGCAAATAGAGTGCCTCCCGCACTCTATTTATACTTGACTTGACTTGCCTTTTTACCTAACTCATGTAGGCTCGAACTTAACCACATAACATAATGCTGAGTGGGCCGACCCCCAATAGGGTGGTCTAATAACCCTTTGACCCACATGGCCGACCCCCAATACGGTGGTCTAATAACCCTTTGACCCACATGACTTATACAGGGCCGACCCCAAATAAGGTGGTCTAATAACCCATCAAGTATAAGTTACAACACTTACAATATAAAGGACGACACTTCCTTATAGAGGAATAATACCATCTCTATAGGAATACAATATACATATATATGTGAAATACATTCCGAAGTTACATATACATCAACAGCTAGAAGGCATAGAGAATTTCCGGGCATGGAAATACAGAATTGGTCTCATTCTTGAGGAGAATGATCTTGCTCATTATATCAAGGAGGAAGTTGCAGAACCAGAAGAAGATGAAGCCAAAGAAAAACACAGGAAGGACCTGATTAGGGCAAAGAGAATCATAGCTGATTCCATTAAAGACCACTTGATTCCCCAAGTGTCTTCCAAGAAGACTCCAAAGGAAATGTATGATGCCCTAGGAAGAATGTATGAAGGAAAGAACATCAACAGAAAGATGAATCTAAGGACTCAGTTGAAAAGTACCAAGATGCACAAAGGAGAATCCATTCAAGACTACTTCTCAAGAGTCTCTCTAATCAAAGAACAACTAGATGCCATTGGTGACACTCTTGATGAAGATGAACTTGTGATGACAGCTCTAAATGGTCTCACTAGACCTTGGGAGTCATTCATTCAAACTATGTGTGCCAGAAAAGAAAGTTTGAAGTTTGATGTAGTATGGGAAGATTGTGTTCAAGAGGAGGCTAGGGTTGCCAACAGAGAAGCACTTCTCAAAGAGGATGACCAAGCCTTGGCCACCCACACCAAAAGAGGAAAGAGAGGCTACTTCAAGAAAGTGAACCACAAAAGGCCTCAACCCTCTCATAGATTCAAAAAGAAAGGGGGAGACATCTCCACAGTCCAATGCTTCAATTGTCTCAAGCTAGGACACTATGCCAGAGACTGTACCCTACCAGAGAAGAAGAAGAAAAGGTTTGTTCACAAAAGACATCATGCTCACATGGCAGAAGATGACAGTGAAGAAGAAGAAGAAGAAGAAGAAGAAGTGGAGGAAAGGCCTCAAAAGAAAAGATCTAAAGTAAAGAAAGAAGAACCAGAAGAATATGTACTATTTTCTGCTCTCTCTGGATCTGTGTCCCCTGGTGAAGGCACTTGGCTCATTGACAGTGGTGCTTCAAAGCACATGACAGGTCATAAGGAAACTCTCTCCAAGATTGAAGAGAAGTCTTCACCCCAGAAGGTATCTCTAGGAGATGATTATCAATATCCCATCAAGGGAATTAGTGAAGCAAGCTACAAGCTTGATTCAGGGACACCTTTAAAGATGAAAGAAATTTTATATGTCCCAGGTTTAAAGAAGAATCTACTTTCTATCTCAGCACTAGACAAGAAAGGCTTTAGAGTAGCCTTCATAGATGGTCAAGTACTCATGTGGACCAAAGGAAAATCAATCAAAGATGCAATTGTCATTGGTGAAGAAGAAGGAGGACTTTATAAACTCAAGGGTCATCCAGAATCTGCCCTTGCTCATGAAGTTTCTAGTCCCAGTGAGCTATGGCATAGAAGACTAGCTCACATTAACTATAAAGCTTTACCATATGTGAGTAAGATGGTTATAGGTTTGCCAAACTTGAAGGTTGATCATGATGGCTCATGTAAAGGATGCAAGAAAGGGAAGAATATCAAGAATCCCTTTCCGAAAAGTGAAACAAAGACTAAGGGTTCTCTAGAGCTAATACACTCAGATGTATGTGGACCTATGCCTACCACATCTCTAAGTGGGTTTGAATACTATCTCTCTTTCATTGATGACTATTCAAGAAAAACTTGGATATACTTCCTAAAGGGTAAGAATGAAGTCTTTGGAAAATTCAAAGAGTTCAAGGCTCTAATAGAGAACCTCTCAGATAAGAAGATCAAGATTCTCAGAACAGATAATGGTGGAGAATATACTTCAAAGGAATTTGAAGAGTTCTGTAAAGAAGCTGGAATCAAAAGGGAACTAACCACTCCTTACAACCCCCAACAAAATAGGGTAGCTGAGAGGAAAAATAGAACCATCATGGAAGCTGTAAAGACTATGATACATGATCAAGACCTTCCCATGTATCTATGGGCTGAAGCAGCCAAGACAGCAGTATATGTTCAAAATAGACTATCTCATAGTGCTCTTGACTTCAAAACTCCAGAAGAAGTCTTTACCGGAAAGAAGCCTGAGGTAAGTCATCTCAAAATATTTGGGTGTCCTGTGTACATCCACATTCCAAAAGAAAAGAGATCCAAATTGGATCCCTCAGGTAAGAAGGGTATATTTGTTGGTTATTGTGAAACTTCCAAAGCCTTCAGAATCTACATACCAGGTTTCCATCATATAGAAATAAGTAGAGATGTTACTTTCGATGAGGAAGCATCCCTCAAGAAATCTAGAAAGTGTCAACTTGAAGAAGTTTATGAAGAAGATACATCTCCCAGAATCTCAGAGAATGCTCACATTCCTGAAGAGGACATACCAGAGGATCATGACATGCTAGAACCACAAGAACCTCCTGTTGCAGAATTATCTAGGAAAAGAAGACCAGCATGGGCTAGAGATATTATTCAAGGAGCAGAAAGATATGGTGCTCCTGAAGGCTCCACTAGAGAAAGAAAGAAACCAAAGGTAGTATCCAACTATATGGCCCTGATGTGTGATCTTGTGGATCAACTACCCACCAGCTATGAAGAGGCAGCTCAAAAGAAAGAATTGGTAGAAGCAATGACTGAAGAATATCAGTCAATAATGAAAAATGATGTTTGGGATATAGTTCCCAAACCAAAAGACAAAAGTGTGGTTTCTTCCAAATGGATCTTTAAAATAAAACATGCTACGGATGGAAGTATTGAAAAATACAAAGCAAGATTTGTAGCCAGAGGTTTCTCTCAGAAGGAGGGAATTGACTATGAAGAAACATTTGCACCAGTTGCTAGGTATACTTCAATTAGAACTATCATGGCCCTTGCATCCATGATGAAGTGGAAACTACATCAAATGGATGTTAAGACAACTTTTCTGAATGGTGTAATTGAAGAAGAAGTATACATAGAGCAACCACAAGGGTTTGAGGTAAATGACGGAAGGACTCATGTATGCAAACTGAAAAAGGCATTATATGGGTTGAAACAAGCTCCCAGAGCTTGGTACGGAAGGATTGACAATTTCTTAACTAGCATGGGCTTTACCAAAAGTAAAGCTGACCCAAACCTTTATCTCAAGGTGATGGATGATGAACCAGTTATACTTTTATTATATGTAGATGATCTATTTCTAACTGGAAATGAGAAACAAATCATTGAAAGCAAGAAGAAGCTTTCTTCAGAATTCGAGATGAAAGATCTCGGATTGATGCACTACTTCTTAGGCTTAGAAGTGTGGCAAGAACCAAGAGGAATCTTTCTGAATCAAGGTAAGTATACTGTGGAAATTCTGAAAAGATTTGATATGTTGGAGTGTAAACCCATGGCCACTCCCATGGACTCCAACTTAAAGATTTTGGTTAATGACTCATCAGAATTAGTGGATCTAACTTTATATAGACAGATCATTGGGTCACTAATGTATTTAACAAATACTAGGCCAGATATATGCTTTGCTATAAATACCCTAAGTCAGTATCTAGTAGAACCCAGAAAGGTTCATCTAATAGCTGCAAAGCATGTAATGAGGTACCTAAAAGGTACATTAGATTTTGGTCTACTCTATGATGGAAGTCATGAACTCAAGTTGCATGGTTACTCAGACTCTGATTGGGCAGGCAGTGTCTCAGACAGAAAAAGTACTTCAGGTGGATGTTATAGCCTTGGATCTGCCATGATCTCTTGGTTCAGCAAGAAACAATCCAGTGTGGCTCTCAGCTCTGCTGAGGCAGAATACATAGCTGCTTGCTCTGCCAGCTGTGAAGCTGTATGGATTCGGAAACTGTTATCTGGAGTGTTTGACTTAGAAATGGATCCCACTATGATTATGTGTGATAATCAAAGCTGCATCAAGATGACAGAAAATCCTGTGTTCCATGATAAGTCAAAACACATAGAGATCCGATACTTCTATATTCGAGATATGGTGCAGAAAGGAGCTATCAAGCTTGAGTACGTGAGCACTGAAGATCAAATTGCTGATATCCTTACCAAACCACTGTCTCGTGTGAAATTTGAATACTTTCGAGACAAGCTTGGTGTAGTTCAAAAGGACTCTCCTAGAAAGGGGGAGTAGCATGATTCCTGATGGCAAGCAAGTCTCATCAATAATGAGACTTCACCTAGTCTCTTAGAAATAGTTAGATTTAGGACTATTTTTATTTTTATTCAGTTTTACATGATTTTGATGATAGATGTATTAGTGAGAATACATGCTAGATGTATACATGCTTTTGATGTTAGATGTATACATGATTTTGATGATAGATGTATTAGTGAGAATACATGCTAGATGTATACATGTTTTTGATGTTAGATGTATACATGATTTTGATGATAGATGTATTAGTGAGAATACATGTTAGATGTATACATGCTTTTTGATGTTAGATGTATACATGATTTTGATGATAGATGTATTAGTGAGAATACATGCTAGATGTATACATGCTTTTGATGTTAGATGTATACATGATTTTGATGATAGATGTATTAGTGAGAATACATGCTAGATGTATACATGCTTTTGATGTTAGATGTATACATGATTTGATGATAGATGTATTAGTGAGAATACATGCTTTTGATGACAGATGTATACATGCTTTTAGATGTATTAGTAAGAATACATGCTTTTGATGTATGATGTATACATGCTGTTGATGCTAGATATTGATTATGTACTTGTATGGATGAGGATACTTGTACTTGTATTGATGAGAATACAGATTGAGGGGATTGGATCATCCCTGGACTTTCAGTCCTAAAGAGAGCCGTAGACGTAAGGTCTACGAGAATGAAGTCCTTAGTGGACAGTTGAGGGGATTGGATCATCCCTGGACTTTAAGTCCTAAAGAGAGCCGTAGACGTGAGGTCTCCGAGAATGAAGTCCTTAGTGGACAGTTGAGGGGATTGGATCATCCCTGGACTTTCAGTCCTGAAGAGAGCCGTAGACGTGAGGTCTCCGAGAATGAAGTCCTTAGTGGACAGTTGAGGGGATTGGATCATCCCTGGACTTTCAGTCCTAAAGAGAGCCGTAGACGTGAGGTCTCCGAGAATGAAGTCCTTAGTGGACAGTTGAGGGGATTGGATCATCCCTGGACTTTCAGTCCTAAAGAGAGCCGTAGACGTGAGGTCTCCGATAATGAAGTCCTGAATGAACAGGCAGGGGATTGTATCGTCCCCGGACTGAGGTCCCAGAATAGAACCGTAGACTGGGTCTCCGATAATGAAGTCCTGAATGAACAGGTAGGGGATTGTATCGTCCCCGGACTGAGGTCCCAGAATAGAACCGTAGACTGGGTCTCCGATAATGAAGTCCTGAATGAACAGGTAGGGGATTGTATCGTCCCCGGACTGAGGTCCCAGAATAGAACCATAGACTGGGTCTCCGATAATGAAGTCCTGAATGAACAGGTAGGGGATTGTATCGTCCCCGGACTGAGGTCCCAGAATAGAACCGTAGACTGGGTCTCCGATAATGAAGTCCTGAATGAACAGGTAGGGGATTGTATCGTCCCCGGACTGAGGTCCCAGAATAGAACCGTAGACTTGGTCTCCGATAATGAAGTCCTGAATGAACAGGTAGGGGATTGTATCATCCCCGGACTGAGGTCCCAGAATAGAACCGTAGACTGGGTCTTCGAAAAGTGAAGTCCTGAATGAACAGGCAGGGGATTGCATCGTCCCTGGACTGAGGTCCCAGAATTGATCCGTAGACTGAAGTCTCCGAGAACTGAAGATTGGATTGTATCATCCATGGACCTATGTCCTAAAAGGAGCAGGATTGATCATCCTAGGAATATGATCGTATGATGACGATGCTGATGATCGTGTGATGACGATGCTGATGATCGTGTGATGACGATGCTGATGATCGTGTGATGACGATGCTGATGATCGTGTGATGACGATGCTGATGATCGTGTGATGACGATGCTGATGATCGTGTGATGATGATGCTGATGATCGTGTGATGATGATGCTGATGACGATGCTGACGATCGTATGATGACGATGCTGATGATCGTATGATGACGATGCTGATGACGATGCCGATGATCAGATTGATATCGACACCGTTGACATTGATATTCCAGTAACTGGTTAAGTTACTGATGAAGATGAATTGAAGAAAGCTTCCAATGATTTATAGATGTATCATATATGATGACTCCTTGCTCTTGCAGATGTTGTTATAATATCCTTCTTGTTAAGGGGGATTGTTGAATATTGTAACTTCAAAGAATATTATATTTGTACTTTATTATTCCGGAGATGATTCATTCCTCCGAGGTAACCCTATCATGTATCTGGAGATGTTTATTCCTCCAGGGGTTTATATTAACTAGGGTTATTAGACCCACTATGTGTGGGTCGGCCCTGCAGTTATATTTTAGGGGTTATTAGACTTCTCCAGGTGAGGTCGGCCCCATTAGTCTTTTAGTCAGTTGGGAGTCAAGTATAAATAGAGGAGGTGAACTCCTCATTAGATCATTCACTCACTTGTGGAAGAGTGCACACTAGTTGAGGAGATCTGCTAAGGAGTCAAGGAGAAGGAGCACATCTTGTATTTTGGTTGATCATCTTATTGAGGAAAGCTTTGCTGGGTTTTCTACCCCATGAGGGTTTCCCAGGGTATATTGTGTGTCTATCTTGTGATTGTGTTTCTTTCAGAGATCTTGTTTGTCTATTTGGTTTAAACTTAACATTTGGAAATAAGAAAAGCTTACTTCCATAGTTTTTTAAAATCACAGCTTCTAGAAGGTTTACATGATTTCGTAAAAAACATGAGTTTTTAGAAAATGTGTTTTATTTCGTAATTGGAATCTACGAACTATGCACATTCTTCGTCATAACGACTTTGTATAGTTTGCGCATGCGTTTGGAAATAAGAAAAGCTTACTTCCCCCGTTTTTTAAAATCACAGCTTCTAGAAGGTTTACATGATTTCGTAAAAAACACGAGTTTTTAGAAAATGTGTTTTATTTCATAAATGGAATCAACAAAGTATGCACATTCTATTTCATAACGAATTTCTATGGTTTGCGCATGCGTCCGGAATTAAGAAAAGCTTACTTCCACCGTTTTTTAAAATCACAGCTTCTAGAAGGTTTACATAATTTCCTAAAAAACACGAGTTTTTAGAAAATGTGTTTTATTTCATAAATGGAGTCAACAAAGTATGCACATTCTAAGTCATAACGCCTTTCGATAGTTTGCGCATGCGTTTGGAAATAAGAAAAGCTTACTTCCACCGTTTTTCAAAATCACAGCTTCTAGAAGGTTTACATGATTTGTTAAAAAATACGAGTTTTTAGAAAATGTGTTTTATTTCATAAATGGAATCAACAAAGTATGCACATTCTACATCATAACGACTTTCTATAGTTTGCGCATGCGTTTGGAAATAAGAAAAGCTTACTTCCATCGTTTTTTAAAATCACAGCTTCTAGAAGGTTTACATGATTTCGTAAAAAACACGAGTTTTTAGAAAATGTGTTTTATTTCATAAATGGAATCTACAAAGTATGCGCATTCTTCGTCATAACGACTCTCTATAGTTTGCGCATGCGTCCGGAAATAAGAAAAGCTTACTTCCCCCGTTTTTTAAAATGACAGCTTCTAGAAGGTTTACATGATTTTGTAAAAAACACGAGTTTTTAGAAAATGTGTTTTATTTCATAAATGGAATCTAGAAAGTATGCACATTCTACGTCATAACAACTTTTTATAGTTTGCGCATGCGTCCGGAAATAAGAAAAGCTTACTTCCCCCGTTTTTTAAAATCATAGCTTCTAGAAGGTTTACATGATTTCTTAAGAAACACGAGTTTTTAGAAAATGTGTTTTATTTCATAAATGGAATCAACAAAGTATGCACATTCTACCTCATAACGAATTTCTATAGTTTGCGCATGCGTCCGGAAATAAGAAAAGCTTACTTACCCCGTTTTTTAAAATCACAGCTTCTAGAAGGTTTACATGATTTCTTAAAAAACACGAGTTTTTAGAAAATGTGTTTTATTTCAAAAATGGAATCAACAAAGTATGCACATTCTACGTCATAACGACTTTCTATACTTTGCACGTGCGTTCGAAAATAAGAAAAGCTTACTTCCACCGTTTTTTAAAATCACAACTACTAGTAGGTTTACATGATTTCGTAAAAAACACGAGTTTTTAGAAAATGTGTTTTATTTCATACATGGAATCAACAAAGTATGCACATTCTACGTCATAACGACTTTCTATAGTTTGTGCATGCGTCCGGAAATAAGAAAAGCTTACTTCCACCGTTTTTTAAAATCACAGCTTCAAGAAGGTTTACATGATTTCGTAAAAAACACGAGTTTTTAGAAAATGTGTTTTATTTCATAAATGGAATCTACAAAGTATGCACATTCTACGTCATAACGACTTTCTATAGTTTGCGCATTCGTCCGGAAATAAGAAAAGCTTACTTCCACCGTTTTTTAAAATCACAGCTCCTAGAAGGTTTACAAGATTTCTTAAAAAACAGGAGTTTTTAGAAAACGTGTTTTATTTCATAAATGGAATCAACAAAGTATGCAGATTCTACGTAATAACGACTTTCTATAGTTTCCGCATTCGACCGGAAATAAGAAAAGCTTACTTCCACCGTTTTTTAAAATCATAGCTTCTAGAAGGTTTACATGATTTCGTAAAAAACACGAGTTTTTAGAAAATCTGTTTTATTTCATAAATGGAATCAACAAAGTATGCACATTCTACATAATAAGGACTTTCTATAGTTTGCGCATGCGTCCGGAAATAAGAAAAGCTTACTTCCACCTGTTTTCAAAATCACAGCTTCTAGAAGGTTTACATGATTTCGTAAAAAACACGAGTTTTTAGAAAATGTGTTTTATTTCATAAATGGAATCTACAAAGTATGCACATTCTTCATCATAACGACTTTCTATAGTTTGCGCATGCGTCCGGAAAAAAGAAAAGCTTACTTCCCCCGTTTTTTAAAATCACAGCTTCTAGAAGGTTTACATGATTTCTTAAAAAACACGAGTTTTTAGAAAATGTGTTTTATTTCATAAATGGAATCAACAAAGTATGCACATTCTAGGTCATAACGACTTTCTATAGTTTGCGCATGCCTTTGGAAATAAGAAAAGTTTACTTCCCCCGTTTTTTAAAATCACAGCTTCTAGAAGGTTTACATGATTTCGTAAAAAACACGAGTTTTTAGAAAATGTGTTTTATTTCATAAATGGAATCAACAAAGTATTCACATTCTACGTCATAACGACTTTCTATAGTTTGTGCATGCGTCCGGAAATAAGAAAAGCTTACTTCCCCCATTTTTTAAAATCACAGCTTCTAGAAGGTTTACATGATTTCGTAAAAAACACAAGTTTTTAGAAAATGTGTTTTATTTCATAAATGGAATCTACAAAGTATGCACATTCTACGTCATATCGACTTTCTATAGTTTGCGCATTCGTCCGGAAATAGGAAAAGCTTACTTCCCCCGTTTTTTAAAATCACAGCTTCTAGAAGGTTTACATGAATTCTTAAAAAACACGAGTTTTTAGAAAATGTGTTTTATTTCATAAATGGAATCATCAAAGTATGCACATTCTACGTCATAACGACTTTCTATAGTTTGCGCATGCGTTTGGAAATAAGAAAAGCTTACTTCCCCCATTTTTTAAAATCACAGCTTCTAGAAGGTTTACATGATTTGTTGAAAAACATGAGTTTTTAGAAAATGTGTTTTATTTAATAAATCGAATCAACAAAGTATGCACATTCTACGTCATAACGACTTTCTATAGTTTCCGCATGCGTCCGGAAATAAGAAAAGCTTACTTCCACCGTTTTTTAAAATCATAGCTTCTAGAAGGTTTACATGATTTCGTAAAAAACACGAGTTTTTAGAAAATCTGTTTTATTTCATAAATGGAATCAACAAAGTATGCACATTCTACATCATAAGGACTTTCTATAGTTTGCGCATGCGTCCGGAAATAAGAAAAGCTTACTTCCACCGTTTTTCAAAATCACAGCTTCTAGAAGGTTTACATGATTTCTTAAAAAACATGAGTTTTTAGAAAATGTGTTTTATTTCATAAATGGAATCAACAAAGTATGCACATTCTACGTCATAACGACTTTCTATAGTTTGCGCATGCGTTTGGAAATGAGAAAAGCTTACTTCCCCCGTTTTTTAAAATCACAGTTTCTAGAAGGTTTACATGATTTGTTGAAAAACACGAGTTTTTAGAAAATGTGTTTTATTTAATAAATCGAATCAACAAATTATGCACATTCTACGTCATAACGACTTTCTATAGTTTGCGCATGCATCCGGAAATAAGAAAAGCTTACCTCCACAGTTTTTTAAAATAAGAGCTTCTAGAAGGTTTACATGATTTCGTAAAAAACATGAGTTTTTAGAAAATGTGTTTTATTTCATAAATGGTATCTACAAAGTATGCAAATTCTACGTCATAACGACTTTCTATAGTTTGCGCATGCGTCCGGAAATAAGAAAAGCTTACTTGCACCGTTTTTTAAAATCACAGCTTCTAGAAGGTTTACATGATTTCTTAAAAAACACGAGTTTTTAGAAAATGTGTTTTATTTCATAAATGGAATCAACAAAGTATGCACATTCTACATCATAACGAATTTCTATAGTTTGCACATGCGTCAGAAAATAAGAAAAGCTTACTTCCACCGTTTTTTAAAATCACAGCTACTAGTAGGTTTACATGATTTCGTAAGAAACACGAGTTTTTAGAAAATGTGTTTTATTTCATACATGGAATCAACAAAGTATGCACATTCTACGTCATAACGACTTTATATAGTTTGCACATGCGTCCGGAAATAAGAAAAGCTTACTTCCACCGTTTTTTAAAATCACAGCTCCTAGAAGGTTTACAAGATTTCTTAAAAAACAGGAGTTTTTAGAAAACGTGTTTTATTTCATAAATGGAATCAACAAAGTATGCAGATTATACGTTATAACGACTTTCTATAATTTCCGCATTCGACCGGAAATAAGAAAAGCTTACTTCTACCGTTTTTTAAAATCATAGCTTCTAGAAGGTTTACATGATTTCGTAAAAAACACGAGTTTTCAGAAAATCTGTTTTATTTCATAAATGGAATCAACAAAGTATGCACATTCTACATCATAAGGACTTTCTATAGTTTGCGCATGCGTCCGGAAATAAGAAAAGCTTACTTCCACCTTTTTTCAAAATCACAGCTTCTAGAAGGTTTACATGATTTCGTAAAAAACACGAGTTTTTAAAAAATGTGTTTTATTTCATAAATGGAATCTACAATGTATGCACATTCTTCATCATAAAGACTTTCTATAGTTTGCGCATGCGTCCGGAAATAAGAAAAGCTTACTTCCCCCGTTTTTGAAAATCACAGCTTCTAGAAGGTTTACATGATTTCTTAAAAAACATGAGTTTTTAGAAAATGTGTTTTATTTCATAAATGGAATCAACAAAGTATGCACATTCTAGGTCATAACGACTTTCTATAGTTTGCGCATGCCTTTGGAAATAAGAAAAGCTTACTTCCCCCGTTTTTTAAAATCACAGCTTCTAGAAGGTTTACATGATTTCGTAAAAAACACAAGTTTTTAGAAAATGTGTTTTATTTCATAAATGGAATCAACAAAGTATTCACATTCTACGTCATAACGACTTTCTATAGTTTGTGCATGCGTCCGGAAATAAGAAAAGCTTACTTCCCCCATTTTTTAAAATCACAGCTTCTAGAAGGTTTACATGATTTCGTAAAAAACACAAGTTTTTAGAAAATGTGTTTTATTTCATAAATGGAATCTACAAAGTATGCACATTCTACGTCATATCGATTTTCTATAGTTTGCGCATTCGTCCGGAAATAGGAAAAGCTTACTTCCACCGTTTTTTAAAATCACAGCTTCTAGAAGGTTTACATGATTTGTTAAAAAACACGAGTTTTTAGAAAATGTGTTTTATTTCATAAATGGAATCAACAAAGTATGCCTATTCTACATCATAACGACTTTCTATAGTTTGCGAATGCGTTTGGAAATAAGAAAAGCTTACTTCCATCGTTTTTTAAAATCACAGCTTCTAGAAGGTTTACATGATTTCGTAAGAAACACGAGTTTTTAGAAAATGTGTTTTATTTCATAAATGGAATCTACAAAGTATGCACATTATTCGTCATAACGACTTTCTATAGTATGCGCATGCGTCTGGAAATAATAAAAGCTTAAGTATGCACATTCTTCGTCATAACGACTTTCCATAGTATGCGCATGCGTCCGGAAATAAGAAAAGCTTACTTCCCCCGTTTTTTAAAATCACAGCTTCTAGAAGGTTTACTTGATTTCTTAAAAAACACGAGTTTTTAGAAAATGTGTTTTATTTCATAAATGGAATCAAAAAAGTATGCACATTCTACGTAATAACGACTTTCTATAGATTCCGCATTCGACCGGAAATAAGAAAAGCTTACTTCCACCGTTTTTTAAAATCACAGCTTCCACAAGGTTTACATGATTTCGTAAAAAAACATGAGTTTTTAGAAAATGTGTTTTATTTCATAAATGGAATCAACGAAGTATGCACATTCTACGTCATAAGGACTTTCTATAGTTTGCGCATGCGTCCGGAAATAAGAAAAGCTTACTTCCACCATTTTCAAAATCACAGCTTCTAGAAGGTTTACATGATTTGTTAAAAAACATGAGTTTTTAGAAAATGTGTTTTATTTCATAAATGGAATCAACAAAGTATGCACATTCTACGTCATAATGAGTTTCTATAGTTTTCTCATGCGTCCGGAAATAAGAAAAGCTTATTTCGCCCGTTTTTTAAAATCACAGCTTCTAGAAGGTTTACATGATTTTGTAAAAAACACGAGATTTTAGAAAATGTGTTTTATTTCATAAATGAAATCAACAAAGTATGCACATTCTACATGATAACGACTTTCTATAGTTTGCGCATGCGTTTGGAAATAAGAAAAGCTTACTTCCACCATTTTTAAAATCACAGCTTCTAGAAGGTTTACATGATTTGTTAAAAAACATGAGTTTTTAGAAAATGTGTTTTATTTCATAAATGGAATCTACAAAGTATGCACATTCTTCGTCATAACGACTTTCTATAGTTTGCGCATGCGTCCGGAAATAAGAAAAGCTTACTTTCCCCGTTTTTTAAAATCACAGCTTCTAGAAGGTTTACATGATTTCGTAAAAAACACGAGTTTTTAGAAAACGTGTTTTATTTCATAAATGGAATCAACAAAGTATGCACATTCTACGTCATAACGAATTTCTATAGTTTGTGCATTCGTCCGGAAATAAGAAAAGCTTACTTCCACCGTTTTTTAAAATCACAGCTTCTAGAAGGTTTACATGATTTCGTAAAAAAACACGAGTTTTTCAGAAAATGTGCTTTATTTCATAAATCGAATCTACAAAGTATGCACATTCTACGTCATATCGACTTTCTATAGTTTGCGCATGCGTCCGGAAATAAGAAAAGCTTACTTCCCCCGTTTTTTAAAATCACAGCTTCTAGAAGGTTTACATAACTTCTTAAAAAACACGAGTTTTTAGAAAATGTGTTTTATTTCATAAATGGAATCAACAAAGTATGCACATTCTACGTCATAACGACTTTCTATATGTTGCGCATGCGTTTGGAAATAAGAAAAGCTTACTTCCCTCGTTTTTTAAAATCACAGCTTCTGGAAGGTTTACATGATTTCTTAAAAAACATGAGTTTTTAGAAAATCTGTTTTATTTATAAATGGAATCAACAAAGTATGCACATTCTACATCATAACGACTTTCTATATTTTGCGCATCCGTCCGGAAATAAGAAAATCTTACTTCCCCCGTTTTTTAAAATCACAGCTTCTAGAAGGTTTACATGATTTCTTAAAAAACACGAGTTTTTAGAAAATGTGTTTTATTTCATAAATGGAATCAACAAAGTACGCACATTCTATGTCATAACGACTTTCTATCGTTTGCGCATGCGTCCGGAAATAAAAAAAGCTTACTTCCCCCGTTATTTAAAATTACAGCTTCTAGAACGTTTACATAATTTCTTAAAAAACACGAGTTTTTAGAAAATGTGTTTTATTTCATCAATGGAATCAACAAAGTATGCACAGTATACGTCATACCGCCATTCGATAGTTTATGCATGCGTTTGGAATTAAGAAAAGCTTACTTCCATTGTTTTTTAAAATCACAGCTTCTAGAAGGTTTACATGATTTCGTAAAAACACGAGTTTTTAGAAAATGTGTTTTATTTCATAAATGGAATCTACAAAGTATGCACATTCTACGTCGAAACGACTTTCTATAGTTTGCGCATGCGTCTGGAAATAAGAAAAGCTTACTTCCCCCGTTTTTTAAAATCACAGCTTCTAGAAGGTTTACATGATTTCTTAAAAAACACGAGGTTTTAGAAAATGTGTTTTATTTCATAAATGGAATCAACAAAGTATGCACATTCTACGTCATAACGACTTTCTATAGTTTGCGCATGCCTTTGGAAATATGAAAAGCTTACTTCCCCCGTTTTTTAAAATCACAGCTTCTAGAAGGTTTACATGATTTCGTAAAAAACATGAGTTTTTAGAAAATGTGTTTTATTTCATAAATGAAATCAACAAAGTATGCACATTCTACGTCATAACGACTTTCTATAGTTTGTGCATTCGTCCGGAAATAAGAAAAGCTTACTTCCACCGTTTTTTAAAATCACAGCTTTTAGAAGGTTTACATGATTTCGTAAAAAAACACGAGTTTTTTAGAAAATGTGCTTTATTTTATAAATCGAATCTACAAAGTATGCACATTCTATGTCATAACGACTTTCTATAGTTTGCGCATGCGTCCGGAAATAAGAAAATCTTACTTCCCCCGTTTTTTAAAATCACAGCTTCTAGAAGGTTTACATAATTTCTTAAAAAACACGAGTTTTTAGAAAATGTGTTTTATTTCATAAATGGAATCAACAAAGTATGCACATTCTATGTCATAACGAATTTCTATATGTTGCGCATGCGTTTGGAAATAAGAAAAGCTTAATTCCCTCGTTGTTTAAAATCACAGCTTCTGGAAGGTTTACATGATTTCTTAAAAAACACGAGTTTTTAGAAAATCTGTTTTATTTCATAAATGGAATCAACAAAGTATGCACATTCTACGTCATAACGACTTTCTATATTTTGCGCATGCGTCCGGAAATAAGAAAAGCTTACTTCCCCCTGTTTTTTAAAATCACAGCTTCTAGAAGGTTTACATGATTTCTTAAAAAACACGAGTTTTTAGAAAATGTGTTTTATTTCATAAATGGAATCAACAAAGTACGCACATTCTACGTCATAACGACTTTCTATAGTTTGCGCATGCGTCCGGAAATAATAAAAGCTTACTTCCCCCGTTTTTTAAAATCACAGCTTCTACAACGTTTACATAATTTCTCAAAAAACACGAGTTTTTAGAAAATCTGTTTTATTTCATAAATGGAATCAACAAAGTATGCACATTCTACATCATAAGGACTTTCTATAGTTTGTGCATGCGTCCGGAAATAAGAAAAGCTTACTTCCACCTTTTTTCAAAATCACAGCTTCTAGAAGGTTTACATGATTTCGTAAAAAAAACACGAGTTTTTTAGAAAATGTGCTTTATTTCATAAATCGAATCTACAAAGTATGCACATTCTACGTCATAACGACTTTCTATAGTTTGCGCATGCGTCCGGAAATAAGAAAAGCTTACTTCCCCCGTTTTTTAAAATCACAGCTTCTAGAAGGTTTACATAACTTCTTAAAAAACACGAGTTTTTAGAAAATGTGTTTTATTTCATAAATGGAATCAACAAAGTATGCACATTCTACGTCATAACGACTTTCTATATGTTGCGCATGCGTTTTGAAATAAGAAAAGCTTACTTCCCTCGTTTTTTAAAATCACAAATTCTGGAAGGTTTACATGATTTCTTAAAAAACATGAGTTTTTAGAAAATCTGTTTTATTTCATAAATGGAATCAACAAAGTATGCACATTCTACATCATAACGACTTTCTATCTTTTGCGCATGCGTCCGGAAATAAGAAAAGCTTACTTCCCCCGTTTTTTAAAATCACAGCTTCTAGAAGGTTTACATGATTTCTTAAAAAACATGAGTTTTTAGAAAATCTGTTTTATTTCATAAATGGAATCAACAAAGTATGCACATTCTACATCATAACGACTTTCTATCTTTTGCGCATGCGTCCGGAAATAAGAAAAGCTTACTTCCCCCGTTTTTTAAAATCACAGCTTCTAGAACGTTTACATAATTTCTTAAAAAACACGAGTTTTTAGAAAATGTGTTTTATTTCATCAATGGAATCAACAAAGTATGCACATTCTACGTCATACCACCATTCGATAGTTTATGCATGCGTTTGGAATTAAGAAAAGCTTACTTCCATCGTTTTTTAAAATCACAGCTTCTAGAAGGTTTGCATGATTTCGTAAAAAACACGAGTTTTTAAAAAATGTGTTTTATTTCATAAATGGAATCTACAAAGTATGCACATTCTACGTCATAACGACTTTCTATAGTTTGCGCATGCGTCTGGAAATAAGAAAAGCTTACTTCCCCCGTTTTTTAAAATCACAGCTTCTAGAAGGTTTACATGATTTCTTAAAAAACACGAGGTTTTAGAAAATCTGTTTTATTTCATAAATGGAATCAACAAAGTATGCACATTCTACGTCATAACGACTTTCTATAGTTTGCGCATGCCTTTGGAAATATGAAAAGCTTACTTCCCCCGTTTTTTAAAATCACAGCTTCTAGAAGGTTTACATGATTTCGTAAAAAACATGAGTTTTTAGAAAATGTGTTTTATTTCATAAATGATATCAACAAAGTATGCACATTCTACGTCATAACGACTTTCTTTAGTTTGTGCATTCGTCCGGAAATAAGAAAAGCTTACTTCCACCGTTTTTTAAAATCACAGCTTTTAGAAGGTTTACATGATTTCGTAAAAAAACACGAGTTTTTTAGAAAATGTGCTTTATTTTATAAATCGAATCTACAAAGTATGCACATTCTACGTCATAACGACTTTCTATAGTTTGCGCATGCGTCCGGAAATAAGAAAAGCTTACTTCCCCCGTTTTTTAAAATCACAGCTTCTAGAAGGTTTACATAATTTCTTAAAAAACACGAGTTTTTAGAAAATGTGTTTTATTTCATAAATGGAATCAACAAAGTATGCACATTCTATGTCATAATGACTTTCTATATGTTGCGCATGCATTTGGAAATAAGAAAAGCTTAATTCCCTCGTTGTTTAAAATCACAGCTTCTGGAAGGTTTACATGATTTCTTAAAAAACACGAGTTTTTAGAAAATATGTTTTATTTCATAAATGGAATCAACAAAGTATGCACATTCTACGTCATAACGACTTTCTATATTTTTCGCATGCGTCCAGAAATAAGAAAAGCTTACTTCCCCCGTTTTTTAAAATCACAGCTTCTAGAAGGTTTACATGATTTCTTAAAAAACACGAGTTTTTAGAAAATTTGTTTTATTCATAAATGGAATCAACAAAGTACGCACATTCTACATCATAACGAATTTCTATAGTTTGCGCATGCGTCCGGAAATAATAATAGCTTACTTCCCCCGTTTTTTTAAATCACAGCTTCTAGAACGTTCACATAATTTCTCAAAAAACACGAGTTTTTAGAAAATGTGTTTTATTTCATAAATGGAATCAACAAAGTATGCACATTCTACGTCATACCGCCATTCGATAGTTTATGCATGCGTTTGGAAATAAGAAAAGCTTACTTCCATCGTTTTTTAAAATCACAGCTTCTAGAAGGTTTACATGATTTCGTAAAAAACACGAGGTTTTAGAAAATGTGTTTTATTTCATAAATGGAATCTACAAAGTATGCACATTCTTCGTCATAACGACTTTCTATAGTTTGCGCATGCGTCCGGAAATAAGAAAAGCTTACTTCCCCCGTTTTTTAAAATCACAGCTTCTAGAAGGTTTACATGATTTTGTAAAAAACACTAGTTTTTAGAAAATGTGTTTTATTTCATAAATGGAATCTAAAAAGTATGCACATTCTACGTCATAACGACTTTCTATAGTTTGCGCATGCGTCCAGAAATAAGAAAAGCTTACTTCCACCGATTTTTAAAATCACATCTTTTAGAAGGTTTACATGATTTCGTAAAAAACACGAGTTTTTAGAAAATGTGTTTTATTTCATAAATGGAATCTACAAAGTATGCAAATTCTACGTCATAACGACTTTGTATTGTTTGCGCATGCGTCCAGAAATAACAAAAGCTTACTTCCACCGTTTTTTAAAATCACAACTCCTAGAATGTTTACATGATTTCGTAAAAAAGACGAGTTTTTAGAAAATGTGTTTTATTTCATAAATGGAATCAACAAAGTATGCACATTCTACGTCATAACGACTTTCTATAGTTTGTGCATTCGTCCCGAAATAAGAAAAGCTTACTTCCACCATTTTTTAAAATCACAGCTTCTAGAAGGTTTACACGATTTCGTAAAAAAACATGAGTTTTTTAGAAAATGTGCTTTATTTCATAAATCGAATCTACAAAGTATGCACATTCTACGTCATAACGACTTTCTATAGTTTGCGCATGCATCCGGAAATAAGAAAAGCTTACTTCCCTCGTTTTTTAAAATCACAGCTTCTAGAAGGTTTACATAATTGCTTAAAAAACACGAGTTTTTAGAAAATGTGTTTTATTTCATAAATGGAATCAACAAAGTATGCACATTCTACATCATAACGCCTTTCTATAGTTTGCGCATGCGTTTGGAAATAAGAAAAGCTTACTACCATCGTTTTTTAAAATCACAGCTTCTAGAAGGTTTACATGATTTCGTAAAAAACACGAGTTTTTAGAAAATGTGTTTTATTTCATAAATGGAATCTACAAACTATGCACATTCTACGTCATAACGACTTTCTATAGTTTGCGAATGCGTTTGGAAATAAGAAAAGCTTACTTCCATCGTTTTTTAAAATCACAGCTTCTAGAAGGTTTACATGATTTCGTAAAAAACACGAGTTTTTAGAAAATGTGTTTTATTTCATAAATGGAATCAACAAAGTATGCACATTCTACGTCATAACGACTTTCTATATGTTGCGCATGCATTTGGAAATAAGAAAAGCTTGCTTCCCTCGTTTTTTAAAATCACAGCTTCTAGAAGGTTTACATGATTTCTTAAAAAACACGAGTTTTTAGAAAATGTGTTTTATTTCATAAATGGAATCAACAAAGTATGCATATTCTACGTCATAACGAATTTCTATAGTTTGCGCATGCGTCCGGAAATAAGAAAAGCTTACTTCCCCCGTTTTTTCAAATCACAGCGTCTAGAAGGTTTACATGATTTCGTAAAAAACACGAGTTTTTAGAAAATGTGTTTTATTTCATAAATGGAATCAACAAAGTATGCACATTCTACGTCATAACGACTTTCTATATGTTGCGCATGCATTTGGAAATAAGAAAAGCTTACTTCCCTCGTTTTTTAAAATCACAGCTTCTGGAAGGTTTACATAATTTCTTAAAAACCAAGAGTTTTTAGAAAATTTGTTTTATTTCATAAATGGAATCAACAAAGTACGCATATTCTACGTCATAACAACTTTCTATAGTTTGCGCATGCGTCCGGAAATAAGAAAAGCTTACTTCCACCATTTTTCAAAATCACAGCTTCTAGAAGGTTTACATGATTTCTTAAAAAACAAGACTTTTTAGGAAATGTGTTTTATTTCATAAATGGAATCAACAAAGTATGCACATTCTACGTCATAACGACTTTCTATAGTTTGTGCATGCGTTTGGAAATAAGAAAATCTTACTTCCCCAATTTTTTAAAATCACAGCTTCTAGAAGGTTTACATGATTTGTTGAAAAACACGAGTTTTTAGAAAATGTGTTTTATTTCATAAATCAAATCAACAAAGTCTGCACATTCTACGTCATAACAACTTTCTATAGTTTGCGCATGCGTCCGGAAATAAGAAAAGCTTACTTCCACTTCTTTTTAAAATAATAGCTTCTAGAAGGTTTACATGATTTCGTAAAAAACACGAGTTTTTAGAAAATGTGTTTTATTTCAAAAATGGAATCTACAAACTATGCACATTCTACGTCATAACGACTTTCTATAGTTTGCGAATGCGTTTGGAAATAAGAAAAGCTTACTTCCATCGTTTTTTAAAATCACAGCTTCTAGAAGGTTTACATGATTTCGTAAAAAACACGAGTTTTTAGAAAATGTGTTTTATTTCATAAATGGAATCAACAAAGTATGCACATTCTACGTCATAACGACTTTCTATATGTTGCGCATGCATTTGGAAATAAGAAAAGCTTGCTTCCCTCGTTTTTTAAAATCACAGCTTCTAGAAGGTTTACATGATTTCTTAAAAAACACGAGTTTTTAGAAAATGTGTTTTATTTCATAAATGGAATCAACAAAGTATGCACAGTCTACGTCATAACGACTTTCTATAGTTTGCGCATTCGTGGGGAAATAAGAAAAGCTTACTACCCCCGTTTTTTAAAATCACAGCTTCTAGAAGGTTTACATGATTTCGTAAAAAACACGAGTTTTTAGAAAATGTGTTTTATTTCATAAATGGAATCAACAAAGTATGCACATTCTACGTCATAACGACTTTCTATATGTTGCGCATGCATTTGGAAATAAGAAAAGCTTACTTCCCTCGTTTTTTAAAATCACAGCTTCTGGAAGGTTTACATAATTTCTTAAAAACCAAGAGTTTTTAGAAAATTTGTTTTATTTCATAAATGGAATCAACAAAGTACGCATATTCTACGTCATAACAACTTTCTATAGTTTGCGCATGCGTCCGGAAATAAGAAAATCTTACTTCCACCGTTTTTCAAAATCACAGCTTCTAGAAGGTTTACATGATTTCTTAAAAAACAAGACTTTTTAGGAAATGTGTTTTATTTCATAAATGGAATCAACAAAGTATGCACATTCTACGTCATAACGACTTTCTATAGTTTGTGCATGCGTTTGGAAATAAGAAAATCTTACTTCCCCAATTTTTTAAAATCACAGCTTCTAGAAGGTTTACATGATTTGTTGAAAAACACGAGTTTTTAGAAAATGTGTTTTATTTCATAAATCAAATCAACAAAGTCTGCACATTCTACGTCATAACAACTTTCTATAGTTTGCGCATGCGTCCGGAAATAAGAAAAGCTTACTTCCACTTCTTTTTAAAATAATAGCTTCTAGAAGGTTTACATGATTTCGTAAAAAACACGAGTTTTTAGAAAATGTGTTTTATTTCATAAATGGAATCTACAAAGTATGCACATTCTACGTCATAACGAGTTTCTATAGTTTGCGCATGCGTCCGGAAATAAGAAAAGCTTACTTCCACCGTTTTTCAAAATCACAGCTTCTAGAAGGTGTACATGATTTCTTAAAAAACACGAGTTTTTAGAAAATGTGTTTTATTTCATAAATGGAATCTACAAAGTATGCACATTCTACATCATAACGACTTTCTATAGTTTGCGTATTCGTCCGGAAATAAGAAAAGCTTACTTCCACCGTTTTTTAAAATCACAGCTTCTAGAAGGTTTACAAGATTTCTTAAAAAACACGAGTTTTTAGAAAATGTGTTTTATTTCATAAATGGAATCAACAAAGTATGCACATTCTACGTAATAATGACCTTCTATAGTTTCCGCATTCGACTGGAAATAAGAAAAGCTTACTTCCACCGTTTTTTAAAATCACAGCTTCTAGAAGGTTTACATGACTTCGTAAAAAACACGAGTTTTTAGAAAATGTGTTTTATTTCATAAATGGAATCAACGAAGTATGCACATTCTACGTCATTAGGACTTTCTATAGTTTGCGCATCCGTCCGGAAATAAGAAAAGCTTACTTCCACCGTTTTTTAAAATCGCAGCTTCTAGAAGGTTTACATGATTTGTTAAAAAACACGAGTTTTTAGAAAATGTGTTTTATTTCATAAATGGAATCAACAAAGTATGCACATTCTATTTCATAACGACTTTCTATAGTTTGCGCATGCGTCCGAAAATAAGAAAAGCTTACTTTCACCGTTTTTCAAAATCACAGCTTCTAGAAGCTTTATATGATTTCTAAAAAAACACGGGTTTCTAGAAAATGTGTTTTATTTCGTAAATGGAATCTACAAACTATGCACATTCTTCGTCATAACGACTTTGTATAGTTTGCGCATGCGTTTGGAAATAAGAAAAGCTTACTTACCGCGTTTTTTAAAATCACAACTTCTAGAAGGTTTACATGATTTGTTAAAAAACACGAGTTTTTAGAAAATGTGTTTTATTTCATAAATGGAATAAACAAAGTATGCACATTCTACATCATAATGACTTTCTATAGTTTGCGCATGCATTTGGAAATAAGAAAAGCTTACTTCCATCGTTTTTTAAAATCACAGCTTCTAGAAGGTTTACATGATTTCGTAAAAAACACGAGTTTTTAGAAAATGCGTTTTATTTCATAAATGGAATCTACAAAGTATGCACATTCTTCATCATAACGACTTTCTATAGTATGCGCATGCGTCCGGAAATAAGAAAAGCTTACTTCCCCCGTTTTTTAAAATCACAGCTTCTAGAAGGTTTACATGATTTTGTAAAAAACACGAGTTTTTAGAAAATGTGTTTTATTTCATAAATGGAATCTACAAAGTATGCACATTCTACGTCATAACGACTTTCTATAATTGCGCATGCGTCCGGAAATAAGAAAAGCTTACTTCCCCCATTTTTTAAAATCACGGCTTCTAGAAGGTTTACATGATTTTGTAAAAAAGACGAGTTTTTAGAAAATGTGTTTTATTTCATAAATGGAATCTAGAAAGTATGCACATTCTACGTCATAACGACTTTCTATAGTTTGCGCATTCGTGGGGAAATAAGAAAAGCTTACTACCCCCGTTTTTTAAAATCACAGCTTCTAGAAGGTTTACATGATTTCGTAAAAAACATGAGTTTTTAGAAAATGTGTTTTATTTCATAAATGGAATCAACAAAGTATGCACATTCTACGTCATAAGGACTTTCTATATTTTGCGCATCCGTCCGGAAATAAGAAAAGCTTACTTCCCCCGTTTTTTAAAATCACAGCTTCTAGAAGGTTTACATGATATGTTGAAAAACACGAGTTTTTAGAAAATGTGTTTTATTTCATAAATGGAATCAACAAAGTATGCACATTCTACGTCATAACGACTTTCTATAGTTTGCGTATGCGTCCGGAAATAAGAAAAGCTTACTTCCACCGTTTTTTAAAATCACAGCTTCTAGAAGGTTTACATGATTTCGTAAAAAACACGAGTTTTTAGAAAATGTGTTTTATTTCATAAATGGAATCAACAAAGTATGCACATTCTACGTCATAACGACTTTCTATAGTTTGCGCATGCGTCCGGAAATAAGAAAAGCTTACTTCCACCATTTTTTAAAATCACAGCTTCTAGAAGGTTTACATGATTTCGTAAAAAACACGAGTTTTTAGAAAATGTGTTTTATTTCATAAATGGAATCTACAAAGTATGCACATTCTACGTCATAACGACTTTCTATAGTTTGTGCACTCGTCCGGAAATAAGAAAAGCTTACTTCCACCGTTTTTTAAAATCACAGCTCCTAGAAGGTTTACAAGATTTCTTAAAAAACAGAAGTTTTTAGAAAATGTGTTTTATTTCATAAATGGAATCAACAAAGTATGCACATTCTACGTAATAACGACTTTCTATAGTTTCCGCATTCGACCGGAAATAAGAAAAGCTTACTTCCACCGTTTTTTAAAATCATAGCTTCTAGAAGGTTTACATGATTTCGTAAAAAACACGAGTTTTTAGAAAATGTGTTTTATTTCATAAATTGAATCAACAAAGTATGCACATTCTACATCATAAAGACTTTCTATAGTTTGCGCGTGCGTCCGGAAATAAGAAAAGCTTACTTCCACCGTTTTTCAAAATCACAGCTTCTAGAAGGTTTACATGATTTGTTAAAAAACACGAGTTTTTAGAAAATGTGTTTTATTTCATCAATGGAATCAACAAAGTATGCACATTGTATGTCATAACGACTTTCTATAGTTTGCGCATGCGTTTGGAAATAAGAAAATCTTACTTCCCCCATTTTTTAAAATCACAGCTTCTAGAAGGTTTACATGATTTGTTGAAAAACACGAGTTTTTAGAAAATGTGTTTTATTTAATAAATCGAATCAACAAAGTATGCTCATTCTACGTCATAACGACTTTCTATAGTTTGCGCATGCGTCCAAAAATAAGAAAAGCTTACTTCCACTGTTTTTTAAAATAATAGCTTCTAGAAGGTGTACATGATTTCGTAAAAAACACGAGTTTTTAGAAAATGTGTTTTATTTCATAAATGGAATCTACAAAGTATGCACATTCTACGTCATAACGACTTTCTATACTTTGCGTATGCGTCCGGAAATAAGAAAAGCTTACTTCCACCATTTTTCAAAATCACAGCTTCTAGAAGGTTTACATGATTTCTGAAAAAACACGAGTTTTTAGAAAATGTGTTTTATTTCATAAATGGAATCTACAAAGTATGCACATTCTACGTCATAACGACTTTGTATAGTTTGCGCATTCGTCCGGAAATAAGAAAAGCTTACTTCCATCGTTTTTTAAAATCACAGCTTCTAGAAGGTTTAAAAGATTTCTTAAAAAACACGAGTTTTTAGAAAATGTGTTTTATTTCATAAATGGAATCAACAAAGTATGCGCATTCTACGTAATAACGACTTTCTATAGTTTCCGCATTCGACCTGAAATAAGAAAAGCTTACTTCCACCGTTTTTTAAAATCACAGCTTCTAGAAGGTTTACAGGATTTCGTAAAAAACACGAGTTTTTAGATAATGTGTTTTATTTCATAAATGGAATCAACAAAGTATGCACATTCTACGTCATAAGGACTTTCTATAGTTTGCTCATCCGTCCGGAAATAAGAAAAGCTTACTTCCACCGTTTTTTAAAATCACAACTTCTAGAAGGTTTACATGATTTGTTAAAAAACACGAGTTTTTAGAAAATGTGTTTTATTTCATAAATGGAATCAACCAAGTATGTACATTCTACGTCATAATGAGTTTCTATAGTTTGCGCATGCGTCCGGAAATAAGAAAAGCTTACTTCCACCGTTTTTTAAAATAATAGCTTCTAGAAGGTTTACATGATTTGTTAAAGAACACAAGTTTTTAGAAAATGTGTTTTATTTCATAAATGGAATCAACAAAGTATGCACATTCGATTTCATAACGTATTTCTATAGTTTGCGCATGCGTCCGGAAATAAGAAAAGCTTACTTCCACCGTTTTTCAAAATCACAGCTTCTAGAAGCTTTACTTGATTTCTTAAAAAACACGGGTTTTTAGAAAATGCGTTTTATTTCATAAATGGAATCAACAAAGTATGCACATTCTACGTAATAACGACTTTCTATAGTTTCCGCATTCGACTGGAAATAAGAAAAGCTTACTTCAACCGTTTTTTAAAATCACAGCTTCTAGAAGGTTTACATGATTTCGTAAAAAACACGACTTTTTAGAAAATGTGTTTTATTTCATAAATGGAATCAACAAAGTATGCACATTCTACGTCATAAGGACTTTCTATAGTTTGCGCATTCGTCCGGAAATAAGAAAAGCTTACTTCCCCCGTTTTTTAAAATCACAGCTTCTAGAAGGTTTACATGATTTCGTAAAAAACACGAGTTTTTAGAAAATGTGTTTTATTTCATAAATGGAATCAACAAAGTATGCACATTCTACTTCATAATGACTTGCTATAGTTTGCGCATGCCTTTGGAAATAAGAAAAGCTTACTTCCCCCGTTTTTTAAAATCACAGCTTCTAGAAGGTTTACATGATTTGTTGAAAAACACGAGTTTTTAGAAAATGTGTTTTATTTCATAAATCGAATCAACAAAGTATGCACATTGTACGTCATAACGACTTTCTATAGTTTGCGCATGCGTCCGGAAATAAGAAAATCTTACTTCCACTGTTTTTTAAAATAATAGCTTCTAGAAGGTTTACATGATTTCGTAAAAAACACGAGTTTTTAGAAAATATGTTTTATTTCATAAATGGAATCTACAAATTATGCACATTGTACGTCATAACGACTTTCTATAGTTTGCGCATGCGTCCGGAAATAAGAAAAGCTTACTTCCACCGTTTTTCAAAATCACAGCTTCTAGAAGGTTTACATGATTTCTTAAAAAACACGAGTTTTTAGAAAATGTGTTTTATTGGATAAATGGAATCTACAAAGTATGCACATTCTACGTCATAACGACTTTCTATAGTTTGCGCATTCGTCTGGAAATAAGAAAAGCTTACTTCCACCGTTTATTAAAATCACAGCTTCTAGAAGGTTTACAAGATTTCTTAAAAAACACGAGTTTTTAGAAAATGTGTTTTATTTCATAAATGGAATCAACAAAGTATGCACATTCTACGTAATAACGACTTTCTATAGTTTCCGCATTCGACCGGAAATAAGAAAAGCTTACTTCCGCCGTTTTTTAAAATCACAGCTTCTAGAAGGTTTACATGATTTCGTAAAAAACACGAGTTTTTAGAAAATGTGTTTTATTTCATAAATGGAATCAACAAAGTATGCACATTCTACGTCATAAGGACTTTCTATAGTTTGCGCATGCGTCCGGAAATAAGAAAAGCTTACTTCCACCGTTTTTTAAAATCACAGCTTCTAGAAGGTTTACATGATTTGTTAAAAAACACGAGTTTTTAGAAAATGTCTTTTATTTCATAAATGGAATCAACAAAGTATGCACATTCTACGTGATAATGAGTTTCTATAGTTTGCGCATGCGTCCGGAAATAAGAAAAGCTTACTTCCACTGTTTTTTAAAATAATAGCTTCTAGAAGGTTTACATGATTTGTTAAAAAACACGAGTTTTTAGAAAATGTGTTTTATTTCATAAATGGAATCAACAAAGTATGCACATTCTATTTCATAACAACTTTCTATAGTTTCCGCATGCGTCCAGAAATAAGAAAAGCTTACTTCCACCGTTTTTCAAAATCACAGCTTCTAGAAGCTTTACATGATTTCTTAAAAAACACGAGTTTTTAGAAAATGTGTTTGATTTCATAAATGGAATCAACAAAGTATGCACATTCTACATCATAACGACTTTCTATAGTTTGCACATGCGTCTGGAAAGAAGAAAAACTTACTTCCCCCGTTTTTTAAAATCACAGCTTCTAGAAGGTTTTCATGATTTGTTAAAAAACATGAGTTTTTAGAAAATGTGTTTTATTTAATAAATGGAATCAAGAAAGTATGCACATTCTACATCATAACGACTTTCTATAGTTTGCGAATGCGTTTGGAAATAAGAAAAGCTTACTTCCATCGTTTTTTAAAATCACAGCTTCTAGAAGGTTTACATGATTTCGTAAGAAACACGAGTTTTTAGAAAATGTGTTTTATTTCATAAATGGAATCTACAAAGTATGCACATTCTTCGTCATAACGACTTTCTATAGTATGCGCATGCGTCCGGAAATAAGAAAAGTTTACTTCCCCCGTTTTTTAAAATCACAGCTTCTAGAAGGTTTACATGATTTTGTAAAAAACACGAGTTTTTAGAAAATGTGTTTTATTTCGTAAATGGAATCTACAATGTATGCACATTATACGTCATAACGACTTTCTATAGCTTGTGCATGCATCCGGAAATAAGAAAAGCTTACTTCCCCCGTTTTTTAAAATCACAGCTTCTAGAAGGTTTACATGATTTCTTAAAAAAGACGAGTTTTTAGAAAATGTGTTTTATTTCATAAATGGAATCAACAAAGTATGCATATTCTACGTCATAACGACTTTCTATAGTTTGCGCATGCCTTTGGAAATAAGAAAAGCTTACTTCCCCCGTTTTTTAAAATCACAGCTTCTAGAAGGTTTACATGATTTCGTAAAAGACACGAGTTTTTAGAAAATGTGTTTTATTTCATAAATGGAATCAACAAAGTATGCACAGTCTACGTCATAACGACTTTCTATAGTTTGTGCATGCGTCCGGAAATAAGAAAAGCTTACTTTCCCCGTTTTTTAAAATCACAACTTCTAGAAGGTTTACATGATTTCGTAAAAAACACGATTTTTTAGAAAATGTGTTTTATTTCATAAATGGAATCAACAAAGTATGCACATTCTACGTCATAACGACTTTCTATATGTTGCGCATGCGTTTGGAAATAAGAAAAGCTTACTTCCCTCGTTTTTTAAAATCACATCTTCTAGAAGGTTTACATGATTTCTTAAAAACACAAGTTTTTAGAAAATGTGTTTTATTTCATAAATGGAATCAACAAAGTATGCATATTCTATGTCATAACGACTTTCTATAGTTTGCGCATGCGTCCGGAAATAAGAAAAGCTTACTTCCCCCGTTTTTTAAAATCACAGCTTCTAGAAGGTTTACATGATTGCCTAAAAAACACGAGTTTTTAGAAAATGTGTTTTATTTCATAAATGGAATCAATAAAGTATGCACAGTCTACGTCATAACGAATTTCTATAGTTTGCGCATTCGTGGGGAAATAAGAAAAGCTTACTTCCCCCGTTTTTTAAAATCACAGCTTCTAGAAGGTTTACATGATTTGTTAAAAAACACGAGTTTTTAGAAAATGTGTTTTATTTCATAAATGGAATCAACAAAGTATGCACATTCTACGTCATAACGACTTTCTATAGTTTGCGCATGCGTTTGGAAATAAGAAAAGCTTACTTCCCCCGTTTTTTAAAATCACAGCTTCTAGAAGGTTTACATGATTTCGTAAAAAACACGAGTTTTTAGAAAATGTGTTTTATTTCATAAATGGAATCAACAAAGTATGCACAGTCTACGTCATAACGAATTTCTATAGTTTGTGCATGCGTCCGGAAATAAGAAAAGCTTACTTCCCCCGTTTTTTAAAATCACAGCTTCTAGAAGGTTTACATGATTTCGTAAAAAACACGAGTTTTTAAAAAATGTTTTTTATTTCATAAATGGAATCTACAAAGTATGCACATTCTACGTCATAACGACTTTCTATAGTTTGCGCATGCGTCCGGAAATAAGAAAATCTTACTTCCCCCGTTTTTTAAAATCACAGCTTCTAGAAGGTTTACATGATTTCTTAAAAAACTCGAGTTTTTAGAAAATGTGTTTTATTTCATAAATGGAATCAAAAAAGTATGCACATTCTACGTCATAACGACTTTCTATAGTTTGCGCATGCCTTTGGAAATAAGAAAAGCTTACTTCCCCCGTTTTTTAAAATCACAGCTTCTAGAAGGTTTACATGATTTCGTAAAAAACACAAGTTTTTAGAAAATGTGTTTTATTTCATAAATGGAATCAACAAAGTATGCACAGTCTACGTCATAACGACTTTCTATAGTTTGTGCATGCGTCCGCAAATAAGAAAAGCTTACTTCCCCCGTTTTTTAAAATCACAGCTTCTAGAAGGTTTACATGATTTCGTAAAAAACACGAGTTTTTAGAAAATGTGTTTTATTTCATAAATGGAATCTACAAAGTATGCATATTCTACGTCATAACGACTTTCTATAGTTTGCGCATGCGTCCGGAAATAAGAAAAGCTTACTTCCACCGTTTTTCAAAATCACAGCTTCTAGAAGGTTTACATGATTTCTTAAAAAACAAGAGTTTTTAGAAAATGTGTTTTATTTCATAAATGGAATCAACAAAGTATGCACATTCTACGTCATAACGACTTTCTATAGTTTGCGCATGCGTTTGGAAATAAGAAAATCTTACTTCCCCCATTTTTTAAAATCACAGCTCCTAGAAGGTTTACATGATTTGTTGAAAAACACGAGTTTTTAGAAAATGTGTTTTATTTCATAAATCGAATCAAGAAAGTCTGCACATTCTACGTCATAACGAATTTCTATAGTTTGCGCATGCGTCCGGAAATAAGAAAAGCTTACTTCCACTGTTTTTTAAAATAATAGCTTCTAGAAGGTTTACATGATTTCGTAAAAAACACGAGTTTTTAGAAAATGTGTTTTATTTCATAAATGGAATCTACAAAGTATGCACATTCTACGTCATAACGACTTTCTATAGTTTGCGCATGCGTCCGGAAATAAGAAAAGCTTACTTCCACCGTTTTTCAAAATCACAGCTTCTAGAAGGTTTACATGATTTCTGAAAAAACACGAGTTTTTAGAAAATGTGTTTTATTTCATAAATGGAATCTACAAAGTATGCACATTCTACGTCATAACGACTTTGTATAGTTTGCGCATTCGTCCGGAAATAAGAAAAGCTTACTTCCATCGTTTTTTAAAATCACAGCTTCTAGAAGGTTTACAAGATTTCTTAAAAAACACGAGTTTTTAGAAAATGTGTTTTATTTCATAAATGGAATCAACAAAGTATGCTCATTCTACGTAATAACGACTTTCTATAGTTTCCGCATTCGACCTTAAATAAGAAAAGCTTACTTCCACCGTTTTTTAAAATCACAGCTTCTAGAAGGTTTACAGGATTTCGTAAAAAACACGAGTTTTTAGATAATGTGTTTTATTTCATAAATGGAATCAACAAAGTATGCACATTCTACGTCATAAGGACTTTCTATAGTTTGCTCATCCGTCCGGAAATAAGAAAAGCTTACTGCCACCGTTTTTTAAAATCACAACTTCTAGAAGGTTTACATGATTTGTTAAAAAACACGAGTTTTTAGAAAATGTGTTTTATTTCATAAATGGAATCAACCAAGTATGTACATTCTACGTCATAATGAGTTTCTATAGTTTGCGCATGCGTCCGGAAATAAAAAAAGCTTACTTCCACCGTTTTTTAAAATAATAGCTTCTAGAAGGTTTACATGATTTGTTAAAGAACACGAGTTTTTAGAAAATGTGTTTTATTTCATAAATGGAATCAACAAAGTATGCACATTCTATTTCATAACGAATTTCTATAGTTTGCGCATGCGTCCGGAAATAAGAAAAGCTTACTTCCACCGTTTTTCAAAATCACAGCTTCTAGAAGCTTTACTTGATTTCTTAAAAAACACGGGTTTTTAGAAAATGTGTTTTATTTCATAAATGGAATCAACAAAGTATGCACATTCTAGGTCATAACGACTTTCTATAGTTTGCGCATGCGTTTGGAAATAAGAAAAACTTACTTCCCCCGTTTTTTAAAATCACAGCTTCTAGAAGGTTTACATGATTTCTTAAAAAACACGAGTTTTTAGAAAATGTGTTTTATTTCATAAATGGAATAAACAAAGTATGCACATTCAACATCATAACGACTTTCTATAGTTTGCGCATGCGTTTGGAAATAAGAAAAGCTTACTTCCCTCGTTTTTTAAAATCACAGCTTCTGGAAGGTTTACATGATTTCTTAAAAAACATGAGTTTTTAGAAAATCTATTTTATTTCATAAATGGAATCAACAAAGTATGCACATTCTACTTCCTAACGACTTTCTATATTTTGCGCATGCGTCCGGAAATAAGAAAAGCCTACTTCCCCCGTTTTTTAAAATCACAGCTTCTGGAAGGTTTACATAATTTCCTAAAAAACACGAGTTTTTAGAAAGTGTGTTTTATTTCATAAATGGAGTCAACAAAGTATGCGCATTCTACGTCATAACGCCTTTCGATAGTTTGCGCATGCGTTTGGAAATAAGAAAAGCTTACTTCCACCGTTTTTCAATATCACAGCTTCTAGAAGGTTTACATGATTTGTTAAAAAACACGAGTTTTTAGAAAATGTGTTTTATTTCATAAATGGAATCAACAAAGTATGCACATTCTACATCGTAACGACTTTCTATAGTTTGCGCACGCGTTTGGAAATAAGAAAAGCTTACTTCCAACGTTTTTTAAAATCACAGCTTCTAGAAGGTTTATATGATTTCGTAAAAAACACGAGTTTTTAGAAAATGTGTTTTATTTCATAAATGGAATCTACAAAGTATGCACATTCTTCGTCATAACGACTTTCTATAGTTTGCGCATGCGTCTGGAAATAAGAAAAGCTTACTTCCCCCGTTTTTTAAAATCACAGCTTCTAGAAGGTTTACATGATTTTGTAAAAAACATGAGTTTTTAGAAAATGTTTTTTATTTCATAAATGGAATCGACAAAGTATGGATATTCTACGTCATAACGACTTTCTATAGTTTGCGCATGCGTCCGGAAATAAGAAAAGCTTACTTCCCCCGTTTTTTAAAATCACAGCTTCTAGAAGGTTTACATGATTTCTTAAAAAACACAAGTTTTTAGAAAATGTGTTTTATTTCATAAATGGAATCAACAAAGTATGCACATTCTACGTCATAAAGACTTTCTATAGTTTGCGCATGCCTTTGGAAATAAGAAAAGCTTACTTCCCCTTTTTTTAAAATCACAGCTTCTAGAAGGTTTACATGATTTCGTAAAAAACACGAGCTTTTAGAAAATGTGTTTTATTTCATAAATGGAATAAACAAAGTATGCACATTCTACGTCATAATGAATTTCTATAGTTTGTGCATTCATCCGGAAATAAGAAAATCTTACTTCCACCGTTTTTTAAAATCACAGCTTCTAGAAGGTTTACATGATTTCGTAAAAAAACACGAGTTTTTTAGAAAATGTGCTTTTTTTCATAAATCGAATCTACAAAGTATGCACATTCTACGTCATAACGACTTTCTATATTTTGCGCATGCGTTTGGAAATAAGAAAAGCTTACTTCCATCATTTTTTAAAATCATAGCTTCTAGAAGGTTTACATGATTTCCTAAAAAACAAGAGTTTTTAGAAAATGCGTTTTATTTCATAAATGGAATCTACAAAGTATGCACATTCTTCGTCATAACGACTTTCTATAGTTTGCGCATGCCTTTGGAAATATGAAAAGCTTACTTGCCCCGTTTTTTAAAATCACAGCTTCTAGAAGGTTTACATAATTTCTTAAAAAACACGAGTTTTTAGAAAATGTGTTTTATTTCATAAATGGAATCAACAAAGTATGCACATTCTACCTCATAACGACTTTCTATAGTTTGCGCATGCGTTTGGAAATAAGAAAAGCTTACTTCCCCCGTTTTTTAAAATCACAGCTTCTAGAAGGTTTACATGATTTCGTAAAAAACACGAGTTTTTAGAAAATGTGTTTTATTTCATAAATGGAATCAACAAAGTATGCACAGTCTACGTCATAACGACTTTCTATAGTTTTTGCATGCGTCCGGAAATAAGAAAAGCTTACTTCCCCCGTTTTTTAAAATCACAGCTTCTAGAAGGTTTACATGATTTCGTAAAAAACACGAGTTTTTAAAAAACAACAAAGTATGCACAGTCTACGTCATAACGACTTTCTATAGTTTTTGCATGCGTCCGGAAATAAGAAAAGCTTACTTCCCCCGTTTTTTAAAATCACAGCTTCTAGAAGGTTTACATGATTTCGTAAAAAACACGAGTTTTTAAAAAATGTTTTTTATTTCATAAATGGAATCTACAAAGTATGCACATTCTACGTCATAACGACTTTCTATAGTTTGCGCATGCGTCTGGAAATAAGAAAATCTTACTTCCCCCGTTTTTTAAAATCACAGCTTCTAGAAGGTTTACATGATTTCTTAAAAAACACGAGTTTTTAGAAAATGTGTTTTATTTCATAAATGGAATCAACAAAGTATGCACATTCTACGTCATAACGACTTTCTATAGTTTGCGCATGCCTTTGGAAATATGAAAAGCTTACTTGCCCCGTTTTTTAAAATCACAGCTTCTAGAAGGTTTACATAATTTCTTAAAAAACACGAGTTTTTAGAAAATGTGTTTTATTTCATAAATGGAATCAACAAAGTATGCACATTCTACGTCATAACGACTTTCTATATGTTGCGCATGCGTTTGGAAATAAGAAAAGCTTACTTCCCTCGTTTTTTAAAATCACAGCTTCTGGAAGGTTTACATGATTTCTTAAAAAACATGAGTTTTTAGAAAATCTGTTTTATTTCATAAATGGAATCAACAAAGTATGCACATTCTACTTCATAACGACTTTCTATATTTTGCGCATGCGTCCGGAAATAAGAAAAGCTTACTTCCCCCGTTTTTTAAAATCACAGCTTCTAGAAGGTTTACATAATTTCTTAAAAAACACGAGTTTTTAGAAAATGTGTTTTATTTCATAAATGGAATCAACAAAGTATGCACATTCTACGTCATAACGACTTTCTATATGTTGTGCATGCGTTTGGAAATAAGAAAAGCTTACTTCCCTCGTTTTTTAAAATCACAGCTTCTGGAAGGTTTACATGATTTCTTAAAAAACACGAGTTTTTAGAAAATATGTTTTATTTCATAAATGGAATCAACAAAGTATGCACATTCTACGTCATAACGACTTTCTATAGTTTGCGCATGCGTCCGGAAATAATAAAAGCTTACTTCCCCCATTTTTTAAAATCACAGCTTCTAGAAAGGTTTACATGATTTCGTAAAAAACACGAGTTTTTAGAAAATGTGTTTTATTTCATAAATGGAATCAACAAAGTATGCACAGTCTACGTCATAACGACTTTCTATAGTTTTTGCATGCGTCCGGAAATAAGAAAAGCTTACTTCCCCCGTTTTTTAAAATCACAGCTTCTAGAAGGTTTACATGATTTCGTAAAAAACACGAGTTTTTAAAAAACAACAAAGTATGCACAGTCTACGTCATAACGACTTTCTATAGTTTTTGCATGCGTCCGGAAATAAGAAAAGCTTACTTCCCCCGTTTTTTAAAATCACAGCTTCTAGAAGGTTTACATGATTTCGTAAAAAACACGAGTTTTTAAAAAATGTTTTTTATTTCATAAATGGAATCTACAAAGTATGCACATTCTACGTCATAACGACTTTCTATAGTTTGCGCATGCGTCTGGAAATAAGAAAATCTTACTTCCCCCGTTTTTTAAAATCACAGCTTCTAGAAGGTTTACATGATTTCTTAAAAAACACGAGTTTTTAGAAAATGTGTTTTATTTCATAAATGGAATCAACAAAGTATGCACATTCTACGTCATACCGCCATTCGATAGTTTATGCATGCGTTTGGAAATAAGAAAAGCTTACTTCCATCGTTTTTTAAAATCACAGCTTCTAGAAGGTTTACATGATTTCGTAAAAAAGACGAGTTTTTAGAAAATATGTTTTATTTCATAAATGGAATCTACAAAGTATGCACATTCTTCGTCATAACGACTTTCTATAGTTTGCGCATGCGTCCGAAAATAAGAAAAGCTTACTTACCCCGTTTTTTAAAATCACAGCTTCTAGAAGGTTTACATGATTTCTTAAAAAACAGGAGTTTTTAGAAAATGTGTTTTATTTCATAAATGGAATCAACACAGTATGCACATTCTACGTCATAACGACTTTCTATAGTTTGCGCATGCGTCCGGAAATAAGAAAAGCTTACTACCACCGTTTTTTAAAATCACAGCTTCTAGAAGGTTTACATGATTTCGTAAAAAACACGAGTTTTTAGAAAATGTTTTTTATTTCATAAATGGAATCTACAAAGTATGCACATTCTACGTCATAACGACTTTCTATAGTTTGCGCATTCGTCTGGAAATAAGAAAAGCTTACTTCCACCGTTTTTTAAAATCACATCTCCTAGAAGGTTTACAAGATTTCTTAAAAAACACGAGTTTTTAGAAAATGTGTTTTATTTCATAAATGGAATCAACAAAGTATGCACATTCTACGTCATAACGCCTTTCGATAGTTTGCGCATGCGTTTGGAAATAAGAAAAGCTTACTTCCATCATTTTTTAAAATCACAGCTTCTAGAAGGTTTACATGATTTCCTAAAAAACACGAGTTTTTAGAAAATGCGTTTTATTTCATAAATGGAATCTACAAAGTATGCACATTCTTCGTCATAACGACTTTCTATAGTTTGCGCATGCGTCCGGAAATAAGAAAAGCTTACTTCCCCCGTTTTTTAAAATCACAGCTTCTAGAAGGTTTACATGATTTCTTAAAAAACACAAGTTTTTAGAAAATGTGTTTTATTTCATAAATGGAATCAACAAAGTATGCACATTCTACGTCATAACGACTTTCTATAGTTTGCGCATGCCTTTGGAAATATGAAAAGCTTACTTCCCCCGTTTTTTAAAATCACAGCTTCTAGAAGGTTTACATGATTTCGTAAAAAACACGAGTTTTTAGAAAATGTGTTTTATTTCATAAATGAAATCAACAAAGTATGCACATTCTACGTCATAACGACTTTCTATAGTTTGTGCATTCGTCCGGAAATAAGAAAAGCTTACTTCCACCGTTTTTTAAAATCACAGCTTCTAGAAGGTTTACATGATTTCGTAAAAAAACACGAGTTTTTTAGAAAATGTGCTTTATTTCATAAATCGAATCTACAAAGTATGCACATTCTATGTCATAACGACTTTCTATAGTTTGCACATGTGTCCGGAAATAAGAAAAGCTTACTTCCCTCGTTTTTTAAAATCACAGCTTCTAGAAGGTTTACATAATTTCTTAAAAAACACGAGTTTTTAGAAAATGTGTTTTATTTCATAAATGGAATCAACAAAGTATGCACATTCTACGTCATAACGACTTTCTATATGTTGCGCATGCGTTTGGAAATAAGAAAAGCTTACTTCCCTCGTTTTTTAAAATCACAGCTTCTGGAAGGTTTACATGATTTCTTAAAAAACATGAGTTTTTAGAAAATCTGTTTTATTTCATAAATGGAATCAACAAAGTATGCACATTCTACTTCATAATGACTTTCTATATTTTGCGCATGAGTCCGGAAATAAGAAAATCTTACTTCCCCCGTTTTTTAAAATCACAGCTTCTAGAAGGTTTACATAATTTCTTAAAAAACACGAGTTTTTAGGAAATGTGTTTTATTTCATAAATGGAATCAACAAAGTATGCACATTCTACGTCATAACGACTTTCTATATGTTGCGCATGCGTTTGGAAATAAGAAAAGCTTACTTCCCTTGTTTTTTAAAATCACAGCTTCTGGAAGGTTTACATGATTTCTTAAAAAACACGAGTTTTTAGAAAATCTGTTTTATTTCATAAATGGAATCAAGAAAGTATGCACATTCTACGTCATAACGACTTTCTATAGTTTGCGCATGCGTCCGGAAATAATAAAAGCTTACTTCCCCCGTTTTTTAAAATCACAGCTTCTAGAACGTTTACATAATTTCTTAAAAAACACGAGTTTTTAGAAAATGTGTTTTATTTCATAAATGGAATCAACAAAGTATGCACATTCTACGTCATACCGCCATTCGATAGTTTATGCATGCGTTTGGAAATAAGAAAAGCTTACTTCCATCATTTTTTAAAATCACAGCTTCTAGAAGGTTTACATGATTTCGTAAAAAACACGAGTTTTTAGAAAATGTGTTTTATTTCATAAATGGAATCTACAAAGTATGCACATTCTTCGTCATAACGACTTTCTATAGTTTGCGCATGCGTCCGGGAATAAGAAAAGCTTACTTCCCCCGTTTTTTAAAATCACAGCTTCTAGAAGGTTTACATGATTTCGTAAAAAACACGAGTTTTTAGAAAATGTGTTTTATTTCATAAATGGAATCTACAAAGTATGCGCATTCTACGTCATAACGACTTTGTATTGTTTGCGCATGCGTCCAGAAATAACAAAAGCTTACTTCCACCGTTTTTTAAAATCACAGCTTCTAGAATGTTTACATGATTTCGTAAAAAACACGAGTTTGTAGAAAATGTGTTTTATTTCATAAATGGAATCAACAAAGTATGCACATTCTACGTCATAACGACTTTCTATAGTTTGTGCATTCGTCCGGAAATAAGAAAAGCTTACTTCCACCATTTTTTAAAATCACAGCTTCTAGAAGGTTTACATGATTTCGTAAAAAAACACGAGTTTTTTAGAAAATGTGCTTTATTTCATAAATCGAACCTACAAAGTATGCACATTCTACGTTATAACGACTTTCTATAGTTTGCGCATGCGTCCGGAAATAAGAAAAGCTTACTTCCCCCGTTTTTTAAAATCACAGCTTCTAGAAGGTTTACATAATTTCTTAAAAAACACGAGTTTTTAGAAAATGTGTTTTATTTCATAAATGGAATCAACAAAGTATGCACATTCTACGTCATAACGACTTTCTATATGTTGCGCATGCGTTTGGAAATAAGAAAAGCTTACTTCCGTTGTTTTTTAAAATAATAGCTTCTAGAAGGTTTACATGATTTTTTTAAAAGCACGAGTTTTTAGAAAATGTGTTTTATTTCATAAATGGAATCAACAAAGTATGCACATTCTATTTCATAACGACTTTCTATAGTTTGCACATGCGTCCGGAAATAAGAAAAGCTTACTTCCACTGTTTTTCAAAATCACAGCTTCTAGAAGCTTTGCATGATTTGTTAAAAAACACGAGTTTTTAGAAAATGTGTTTTATTTCATAAATGGAATCAACAAAGTATGTACATTCTACGTCATAACGACTTTATATAGTTTGCACATGCGTTTGGAAATAAGAAAAACTTACTTCCCCCGTTTTTTAAAATCACAGTTTCTAGAAGGTTTACATGATTTGTTAAAAAACAAGAGTTTTTAGAAAATGTGTTTTATTTCATGAATGGAATCAACAAAGTATGCACAAGTCTACATCATAACGCCTTTCTATAGTTTGCGCATGCGTTTGGAAATAAGAAAATATTACTTCCATCGTTTTTTAAAATCACGGCATCTAGAAGGTTTACATGATTTCGTAAAAAACACGAGTTTTTAGAAAATGTGTTTTATTTCATAAATGGAATCTACAAACTATGCACATTCTTCGTCATAACGACTTTCTATAGTTTGCGCATGCGTCCGGAAATAAGAAAAGCTTACTTCCCCCGTTTTTTAAAATCACAGCTTCTAGAAGGTTTACATGATTTTTTAAAAAACAGAAGTTTTTAGAAAATGTGTTTTATTTCATAAATGGAATCAACAAAGTATGCACATTCTACGTCATAACGACTTTCTATAGTTTGCGCATGCCTTTGGAAATATGAAAAGCTTACTTCCCCCATTTTTTAAAATCACAGGTTCTAGAAGGTTTACATGATTTCGTAAAAAACACGAGTTTTTAGAAAATGTGTTTTATTTCAAAAATGGAATCAACAAAGTATGCACATTCTACATCATAACGACTTTCTATAGTTTGTGCATTCGTCCGGAAATAAGAAAAGCTTACTTCCCCCGTTTTTTAAAATCACAGCTTCTAGAAGGTTTACATGATTTCGTAAAAAACACGAGTTTTTAGAAAATGTGTTTTATTTCATAAATGGAATCAACAAAGTATGCACATTCTATGTCATAACGACTTTCTATAGTTTGTGCATTCGTCCGGAAATAAGAAAAGCTTACTTCCACCATTTTGTAAAATCACAGCTTCTAGAAGGTTTACATGATTTCGTAAAAAAACACGAGTTTTTTAGAAAATGTGCTTTATTTCATAAATCGAATCTACAAAGTATGCACATTCTACGTCATAACGACTTTCTATAGTTTGCGCATGCGTCCGGAAATAAGAAAAGCTTACTTCCCCCGTTTTTTAAAATCACAGGTTCTAGAAGGTTTACATGATTTGTTGAAAAACACGAGTTTTTAGAAAATGTGTTTTATTTCATAAATGGAATCAACAAAGTATGCACATTCTACATCATAACGACTTTCTATAGTTTGCGCATGCGTCCGGAAATAAGAAAAGCTTACTTCGACCGTTTTTTAAAATCACAGCTTCTAGAAGGTTTACATGATTTCGTAAAAAACACGAGTTTTTAGAAAATGTGTTTTATTTCATATATGGAATCTACAAAGTATGCACATTCTACGTCATAACGACTTTCTATAGTTTGCGCACTCGTCCGGAAATAAGAAAAGCTTACTTCCACCGTTTTTTAAAATCACATCTCCTAGAAGGTTTACAAGATTTCTTAAAAAACAGGAGTTTTTAGAAAATGTGTTTTATTTCATAAATGGAATCAACAAAGTATGCACATTATACGTAATAACGACTTTCTATAGTTTCCGCATTCGACCGGAAATAAGAAAAGCTTACTTCCACCGATTTTTAAAATCATAGCTTCTAGAAGGTTTACATGATTTCGTAAAAAACATGAGTTTTTGGAAAATGTGTTTTATTTCATAAATGGAATCAACAAAGTATGCACATTCTACATCATAAGGACTTTCTATAGTTTGCGCATGCGTCCAGAAATAAGAAAAGCTTACTTCCACCGTTTTTCAAAATCACAGCTTCTAGAAGGTTTACATGATTTCTTAAAAAACATGAGTTTTTAGAAAATGTGTTTTATTTCATAAATGGAATCAACAAAGTATGCACATTCTACGTCATAACAACTTTCTATAGTTTGCGCATGCGTTTGGAAATAAGAAAAGCTTACTTCCCCCATTTTTTAAAATCACAGCTTCTAGAAGGTTTACATGATTTGTTGAAAAACACGAGTTTTTAGAAAATGTGTTTTATTTAATAAATCGAATCAACAAAGTATGCACATTCTACGTCATAACGACTTTCTATTGTTTGCGCATGCGTCCGGAAATAAGAAAAGCTTACTTCAACTGTTTTTTAAAATAATAGCTTCTAGAAGGTTTACATGATTTCTTAAAAAACATGAGTTTTTAGAAAATGTGTTTTATTTCATAAATGGAATCTACAAAGTATGCACATTCTACGTCATAACGACTTTCTATAGTTTGCGCATGCGTCCGGAAATAAGAAAAGCTTACTTGCACCGTTTTTCAAAATCACAGCTTCTAGAAGGTTTACATGATTTCTTAAAAAACACGAGTTTTTAGAAAATGTGTTTTATTTCATAAATGGAATCTACAAAGTATGCACATTCTACGTGATAACGACTTTCTATAGTTTGCGCATTCGTCCGGAAATAAGAAAAGCTTACTTCAACCGTTTTTTAAAATCACAGCTTCTACAAGGTTTACAAGATTTCTTAAAAAACACGAGTTTTTAGAAAATGTGTTTTATTTCATAAATGGAATCAACAAAGTATGCACATTCTATGTAATAACGACTTTCTATAGTTTCCGCATTCGACTGGAAATAAGAAAAGCTTACTTCCACCGTTTTTTAAAATCACAGCTTCTAGAAGGTTTATATGATTTCGTAAAAAACAAGAGTTTTTAGAAAATGTGTTTTATTTCATAAATGGAATCAACAAAGTATGCACATTCTACGTCATAAGGAGTTTCTATAGTTTGCGCATGCGTCCGGAAATAAGAAAAGCTTACTTCCACCGTTTTTTAAAATAATAGCTTCTAGAAGGTTTACATGATTTTTTAAAAAACACGAGTTTTTAGAAAATGTGTTTTATTTCATAAATGGAATCAACAAAGTATGCACATTCTATTTCATAACGACTTTCTATAGTTTGCACATGCGTCCGGAAATAAGAAAAGCTTACTTCCACTGTTTTTCAAAATCACAGCTTCTAGAAGCTTTGCATGATTTGTTAAAAAACACGAGTTTTTAGAAAATGTGTTTTATTTCATAAATGGAATCAACAAAGTATGCACATTCTACATCATAACGACTTTCTATAGTTTGCGCATGCGTCCGGAATTAAGAAAAGCTTACTTCCCCTGTTTTTTAAAATCACAGCTTCTAGAAGGTTTACATAATTTCTTAAAAAACACGAGTTTTTAGAAAATGTGTTTTATTTCATAAATGGAATCAACAAAGTATGCACATTCTACGTCATAACGACTTTCTATATGTTGCGCATGCGTTTGGAAATAAGAAAAGCTTACTTCCCTCGTTTTTTAAAATAACAGCTTCTGGAAGGTTTACAAGATTTCTTAAAAAACACGAGTTTTTAGAAAATGTGTTTTATTTCATAAATGGAATCAACAAAGTATGCACATTCTATTTCATAACAACTTTCTATAGTTTGCACATGCGTCCGGAAATAAGAAAAGCTTACTTCCACTGTTTTTCAAAATCACAGCTTCTAGAAGCTTTGCATGATTTGTTAAAAAACACGAGTTTTTAGAAAATGTGTTTTATTTCATAAATGGAATCAACAAAGTATGCACATTCTACGTCATAACGACTTTATATAGTTTGCACATGCGTTTGGAAATAAGAAAAACTTACTTCCCCCGTTTTTTAAAATCACAGTTTCTAGAAGGTTTACATGATTTGTTAAAAAACAAGAGTTTTTAGAAAATGTGTTTTATTTCATAAATGGAATCAACAAAGTATGCACATTCTACATCATAACGACTTTCTATAGTTTGCGCATGCGTCCGGAATTAAGAAAAGCTTACTTCCCCTGTTTTTTAAAATCACAGCTTCTAGAAGGTTTACAAGATTTCTTAAAAAACAGGAGTTTTTAGAAAATGTGTTTTATTTCATAAATGGAATCAACAAAGTATGCACATTATACGTAATAACGACTTTCTATAGTTTCCGCATTCGACCGGAAATAAGAAAAGCTTACTTCCACCGATTTTTAAAATCATAGCTTCTAGAAGGTTTACATGATTTCGTAAAAAACATGAGTTTTTGGAAAATGTGTTTTATTTCATAAATGGAATCAACAAAGTATGCACATTCTACATCATAAGGACTTTCTATAGTTTGCGCATGCGTCCAGAAATAAGAAAAGCTTACTTCCACCGTTTTTCAAAATCACAGCTTCTAGAAGGTTTACATGATTTCTTAAAAAACATGAGTTTTTAGAAAATGTGTTTTATTTCATAAATGGAATCAACAAAGTATGCACATTCTACGTCATAACAACTTTCTATAGTTTGCGCATGCGTTTGGAAATAAGAAAAGCTTACTTCCCCCATTTTTTAAAATCACAGCTTCTAGAAGGTTTACATGATTTGTTGAAAAACACGAGTTTTTAGAAAATGTGTTTTATTTAATAAATCGAATCAACAAAGTATGCACATTCTACGTCATAACGACTTTCTATTGTTTGCGCATGCGTCCGGAAATAAGAAAAGCTTACTTAAACTGTTTTTTAAAATAATAGCTTCTAGAAGGTTTACATGATTTCTTAAAAAACATGAGTTTTTAGAAAATGTGTTTTATTTCATAAATGGAATCTACAAAGTATGCACATTCTACGTCATAACGACTTTCTATAGTTTGCGCATGCGTCCGGAAATAAGAAAAGCTTACTTGCACCGTTTTTCAAAATCACAGCTTCTAGAAGGTTTACATGATTTCTTAAAAAACACGAGTTTTTAGAAAATGTGTTTTATTTCATAAATGGAATCTACAAAGTATGCACATTCTACGTGATAACGACTTTCTATAGTTTGCGCATTCGTCCGGAAATAAGAAAAGCTTACTTCAACCGTTTTTTAAAATCACAGCTTCTACAAGGTTTACAAGATTTCTTAAAAAACACGAGTTTTTAGAAAATGTGTTTTATTTCATAAATGGAATCTACAAAGTATGCACATTCTACGTGATAACGACTTTCTATAGTTTGCGCATTCGTCCGGAAATAAGAAAAGCTTACTTCCACCGTTTTTTAAAATAATAGCTTCTAGAAGGTTTACATGATTTTTTAAAAAACACGAGTTTTTAGAAAATGTGTTTTATTTCATAAATGGAATCAACAAAGTATGCACATTCTATTTCATAACGACTTTCTATAGTTTGCACATGCGTCCGGAAATAAGAAAAGCTTACTTCCACTGTTTTTCAAAATCATAGCTTCTAGAAGCTTTGCATGATTTGTTAAAAAACACGAGTTTTTAGAAAATGTGTTTTATTTCATAAATGGAATCAACAAAGTATGCACATTCTACGTCATAACGACTCTCTATATGTTGCGCATGCGTTTGGAAATAAGAAAAGCTTACTTCCCTCGTTTTTTAAAATCACAGCTTCTAGAAGGTTTACATGATTTCTTAAAAAACACGAGTTTTTAGAAAATGTGTTTTATTTCATAAATGGAATCAACAAAGTATCCACATTCTACGTCATAACGACTTTCTATAGTTTGCGCATGCGTCCGGAAATAAGAAAAGCTTACTTACCCCGTTTTTTAAAATCACATCTTCTAGAAGGTTTACATGATTTCTTAAAAAACACGAGTTTTTAGAAAATGTGTTTTATTTCATTAAATGGAATCAACAAAGTATGCACATTCTACGTCATAACGACTTTCTATAGTTTGCGCATGCGTCCGGAAATAAGAAAAGCTTACTTCCACAGTTTTTTAAAATCACAGCTTCTAGAAGGTTTACATGATTTCGTAAAAAACACGAGTTTTTAGAAAATGTGTTTTATTTCATAAATGGAATCAACAAAGTATGCACATTCTACGTCATAACGACTTGCTATAGTTTGCGTATGCCTTTGGAAATAAGAAAAGCTTACTTCCCCCGTTTTTTAAAATCACATCTTCTAGAAGGTTTACATGATTTGTTGAAAAACACGAGTTTTTAGAAAATGTTGTTTATTTCATAAATCGAATCAACAAAGTATGCACATTGTACGTCATAACGACTTTCTATAGTTTGCGCATGCGTCCGTAAATAAGAAAATATTATTTCCACTGTTTTTTAAAATAATAGCTTCTAGAAGGTTTACATGATTTCGTAAAAAACACGAGTTTTTAGAAAATGTGTTTTATTTCATTAATGGAATCTACAAATTATGCACATTGTACGTCATAACGACTTTCTATAGTTTGCGCATGCGTCCGGAAATAAGAAAAGCTTACTTCCACCGTTTTTCAAAATCACAGCTTCTAGAAGGTTTACATGATTTCTTAAAAAACACGAGTTTTTAGAAAATGTGTTTTATTGGATAAATGGAATCTACAAAGTATGCACATTCTACGTCATAACGACTTTCTATAGTTTGCGCATTCGTCTGGAAATAAGAAAAGCTTACTTCCACCGTTTTTTAAAATCACAGCTTCTAGAAGGTTTACAAGATTTCTAAAAAAACACGAGTTTTTAGAAAATGTGTTTTATTTCATAAATGTAATCAACAAAGTATGCACATTCTACGTAATAACGACTTTCTATAGTTTCCGCATTCGACCGGAAATAAGAAAAGCTTACTTCCACCGTTTTTTAAAATCACAGCTTCTAGAAGGTTTACATGATTTCGTAAAAAACACGAGTTTTTAGAAAATGTGTTTTATTTCATAAATGGAATCAACAAAGTATGCACATTCTACGTCATAAGGACTTTCTATAGTTTGCGCATGCGTCCGGAAATAAGAAAAGCTTACTTCCACCGTTTTTTAAAATCACAGCTTCTAGAAGGTTTACATGATTTGTTAAAAAACACGAGTTTTTAGAAAATGTCTTTTATTTCATAAATGGAATCAACAAAGTATGCACATTCTACGTCATAATGAGTTTCTATAGTTTGCGCATGCGTTCGGAAATAAGAAAAGCTTACTTCCACTGTTTTTTAAAATAATAGCTTCTAGAAGGTTTACAGGATTTGTTAAAAAACACGAGTTTTTAGAAAATGTGTTTTATTTCATAAATGGAATCAACAAAGTATGCACATTCTATTTCATAACAACTTTCTATAGTTTCCGCATGCGTCCGGAAATAAGAAAAGCTTACTTCCACCGTTTTTCAAAATCACAGCTTCTAGAAGCTTTACATGATTTCTTAAAAAACACGAGTTTTTAGAAAATGTGTTTGATTTAATAAATGGAATCAACAAAGTATGCACATTCTAAATCATAACGACTTTCTATAGTTTGCACATGCGTTTGGAAAGAAGAAAAACTTACTTCCCCCGTTTTTTAAAATCACAGCTTCTAGAAGGTTTTCATGATTTGTTAAAAAACAAGAGTTTTTAGAAAATGTGTTTTATTTCATAAATGGAATCAACAAAGTACGCACATTCTACGTCTTAACGACTTTCTATATTTTGCGCATGCGTCCGGAAATAAGAAAAGCTTACTTCCCCCATTTTTTAAAATCACAGCTTCTAGAAAGTTTACATAATTTCTTAAAAAACACGAGTTTTTAGAAAATGTGTTTTATTTCATAAATGGAATCAACAAAGTATGCACATTCTACGTCATAACGACTCTCTATATGTTGCGCATGCGTTTGGAAATAAGAAAAGCTTACTTCCCTCGTTTTTTAAAATCACACCTTCTAGAAGGTTTACATGATTTCTTAAAAAACACGAGTTTTTAGAAAATGTGTTTTATTTCATAAATGGAATCAACAAAGTATGCACATTCTACGTCATAACGACTTTCTATAGTTTGCGCATGCGTCCGGAAATAAGAAAAGCTTATTTACCCCGTTTTTTAAAATCACAGCTTCTAGAAGGTTTACATGATTTCTTAAAAAACACGAGTTTTTAGAAAATATGTTTTATTTCATAAATGGAATCAACAAAGTATGCACATTCTACGTCATAACGACTCTCTATATGTTGCGCATGCGTTTGGAAATAAGAAAAGCTTACTTCCCTCGTTTTTTAAAATCACAGCTTCTAGAAGGTTTACATGATTTCTTAAAAAACACGAGTTTTTAGAAAATGTGCTTTATTTCATAAATGGAATCAACAAAGTATCCACATTCTACGTCATAACGACTTTCTATAGTTTGCGCATGCGTCCGGAAATAAGAAAAGCTTACTTACCCCGTTTTTTAAAATCACATCTTCTAGAAGGTTTACATGATTTCTTAAAAAACACGAGTTTTTAGAAAATGTGTTTTATTTCATAAATGGAATCAACAAAGTATGCACATTCTACGTCATAACGACTTTCTATAGTTTGCGCATGCGTCCGGAAATAAGAAAAGCTTACTTCCACAGTTTTTTAAAATCACAGCTTCTAGAAGGTTTACATGATTTCGTAAAAAACATGAGTTTTTAGAAAATGTGTTTTATTTCATAAATGGAATCTACAAAGTATGCACATTCTACGTCATAACGACTTTCTATAGTTTGCGCATTCATCCGGAAATAAGAAAATCTTACTTCCACCATTTTTTAAAATCACAGCTCCTAGAAGGTTTACAAGATTTCTTAAAAAACAGGAGTTTTTAGAAAATGTGTTTTATTTCATAAATGGAATCAACAAAGTATGCACATTCTATTTCATAACAACTTTCTATAGTTTCCGCATGCGTCCGGAAATAAGAAAAGCTTACTTCCACCGTTTTTCAAAATCACAGCTTCTAGAAGCTTTACATGATTTCTTAAAAAACACGAGTTTTTAGAAAATGTGTTTGATTTAATAAATGGAATCAAAAAAGTATGCACATTCTACATCATAACGACTTTCTATAGTTTGCACATGCGTTTGGAAAGAAGAAAAACTTACTTCCCCTGTTTTTTAAAATCACAGCTTCTAGAAGGTTTTCATGATTTGTTAAAAAACAAGAGTTTTTAGAAAATGTGTTTTATTTCATAAATGGAATCAAGAAAGTATGCACATTCTACATCATAACGACTTTCTAAAGTTTGCGAATGCGTTTGGAAATAAGAAAAGCTTACTTCCATCGTTTTTTTAAAATCACAGCTTCTAGAAGGTTTACATGATTTCGTAAGAAACACGAGTTTTTAGAAAATGTGTTTTATTTCATAAATGGAATCTACAAAGTATGCACATTCTTCATCATAACGACTTTCTATAGTATGCGCATGCATCCGGAAATAAGAAAAGCTTACTTCCCCCGTTTTTTAAAATCACAGCTTCTAGAAGGTTTACATGATTTTGTAAAAAACACGAGTTTTTAGAAAATGTGTTTTATTTCGTAAATGGAATCTACAAAGTATGCACATTCTACGTCATAACGACTTTCTATAGCTTGCGCATGCGTCCGGAAATAAGAAAAGCTTACTTCCCCCGTTTTTTAAAATCACAGCTTCTAGAAGGTTTACATGATTTCTTAAAAAAGACGAGTTTTTAGAAAATGTGTTTTATTTCATAAATGGAATCAACAAAGTATGCATATTCTACGTCATAACGACTTTCTATAGTTTGCGCATGCCTTTGGAAATAAGAAAAGCTTACTTCCACCGTTTTTTAAAATCACAGCTTCTAGAAGGTTTACATGATTTCGTAAAAAACACGAGTTTTTAGAAAATGTGTTTTATTTCATAAATGGAATCAACAAAGTATGCACAGTCTACGTCATAACGACTTTCTATAGTTTGTGCATGCGTCCGGAAATAAGAAAAGCTTACTTCCCCCGTTTTTTAAAATCACAGCTTCTAGAAGGTTTACATGATTTCGTAAAAAACACGAGTTTTTAGAAAATGTGTTTTATTTCATAAATGGAATCAACAAAGTATGCACATTCTACGTCATAACGACTTTCTATATGTTGCGCATGCGTTTGGAAATAAGAAAAGCTTACTTCCCTCGTTTTTTAAAATCACATCTTCTAGAAGGTTTACATGATTTCTTAAAAAACACAAGTTTTTAGAAAATGTGTTTTATTTCATAAATGGAATCAACAAAGTATGCATATTCTACGTCATAACGACTTTCTATAGTTTGCGCATGCGTCCGGAAATAAGAAAAGCTTACTTCCCTCGTTTTTTAAAATCACAGCTTCTAGAAGGTTTACATGATTGCCTAAAAAACACGAGTTTTTAGAAAATGTGTTTTATTTCATAAATGGAATCAATAAAGTATGCACAGTCTACGTCATAACGAATTTCTATAGTTTGCGCATTCGTGGGGAAATAAGAAAAGCTTACTTCCCCTGTTTTTTAAAATCACAGCTTCTAGAAGGTTTACATGATTTCGTAAAAAACACGAGTTTTTAGAAAATGTGTTTTATTTCATAAATGGAATCAACAAAGTATGCACAGTCTACGTCATAACGACTTTCTATAGTTTGTGCATGCGTCCGGAAATAAGAAAAGCTTACTTCCCCCGTTTTTTAAAATCACAGCTTCTAGAAGGTTTACATGATTTCGTAAAAAACACGAGTTTTTAAAAAATGTTTTTTATTTCATAAATGGAATCTACAAAGTATGCACATTCTACGTCATAACGACTTTCTATAGTTTCCGCATGCGTCCGGAAATAAGAAAATCTTACTTCCCCCATTTTTTAAAATCACAGCTTCTAGAAGGTTTACATGATTTCTTAAAAAACACGAGTTTTTAGAAAATGTGTTTTATTTCATAAATGGAATCAACAAAGTATGCACATTCTACGTCATAACGACTTTTTATAGTTTGCTCATGCCTTTGGAAATAAGAAAAGCTTACTTCCCCCGTTTTTTAAAATCACAGCTTCTAGAAGGTTTACATGATTTCGTAAAAAACACGAGTTTTTAGAAAATGTGTTTTATTTCATAAATGGAATCAACAAAGTATGCACAGTCTACGTCATAACGACTTTCTATAGTTTGTGCATGCGTCCGCAAATAAGAAAAGCTTACTTCCCCCGTTTTTTAAAATCACAGCTTCTAGAAGGTTTACATGATTTCGTAAAAAACACCAGTTTTTAGAAAATGTGTTTTATTTCATAAATGGAATCTACAAAGTATGCATATTCTACGTCATCACGACTTTCTATAGTTTGCGCATGCGTCCGGAAATAAGGAAATCTTACTTCCACCGTTTTTCAAAATCACAGCTTCTAGAAGGTTTACATGATTTCTTAAAAAACAAGAGTTTTTAGAAAATGTGTTTTATTTCATAAATGGAATCAACAAAGTATGCACATTCTACGTCATAACGACTTTCTATAGTTTGCGCATGCGTTTGGAAATAAGAAAATCTTACTTCCCCCATTTTTTAAAATCACAGCTTCTAGAAGGTTTACATGATTTGTTGAAAAACACGAGTTTTTATAAAATGTGTTTTATTTCATAAATCGAATCAACAAAGTCTGCACATTCTACGTCATAACGACTTTCTATAGTTTGCGCATGCGTCTGGAAATAAGAAAAGCTTACTTCCACTGTTTTTTAAAATAATAGCTTCTAGAAGGTTTACATGATTTCTTAAAAAACACGAGTTTTTAGAAAATGTGTTTTATTTCATAAATGGAATCTACAAAGTATGCACATTCTACGTCATAACGACTTTCTATAGTTTGCGCATGCATCCGGAAATAAGAAAAGCTTACTTCCACCGTTTTTCAAAATCACAGCTTCTAGAAGGTTTACATGATTTCTGAAAAAACACGAGTTTTTAGAAAATGTGTTTTATTTCATAAATGGAATCTACAAAGTATGCACATTCTACGTCATAACGACTTTGTATAGTTTGCGCATTCGTCCGGAAATAAGAAAAGCTTACTTCCATCGTTTTTTAAAATCACAGCTTCTAGAAGGTTTACAAGATTTCTTAAAAAACACTAGTTTTTAGAAAATGTGTTTTATTTCATAAATGGAATCAACAAAGTATGCGCATTCTACGTAATAACGACTTTCTATAGTTTCCGCATTCGACCTGAAATAAGAAAAGCTTACTTCCACCGTTTTTTAAAATCACAGCTTCTAGAAGGTTTACAGGATTTCGTAAAAAACACGAGTTTTTAGATAATGTGTTTTATTTCATAAATGGAATCAACAAAGTATGCACATTCTACTTCATAAGGACTTTCTATAGTTTGCTCATCCGTCCGGAAATAAGAAAAGCTTACTTCCACCGTTTTTTAAAATCACAACTTCTAGAAGGTTTACATGATTTGTTAAAAAACACGAGTTTTTAGAAAATGTGTTTTATTTCATAAATGGAATCAACCAAGTATGTGCATTCTACGTCATAATGAGTTTCTATAGTTTGCGCATGCGTCCGGAAATAAGAAAAGCTTACTTCCACCGTTTTTTAAAATAATAGCTTCTAGAAGGTTTACATGATTTGTTAAAGAACACGAGTTTTTAGAAAATGTGTTTTATTTCATAAATGGAATCAACAAAGTATGCACATTCTATTTCATAACGAATTTCTATAGTTTGCGCATGCGTCCGGATATAAGAAAAGCTTACTTCCACCGTTTTTCAAAATCACAGCTTCTAGAAACTTTACTTGATTTCTTAAAAAACACGGGTTTTTAGAAAATGTGTTTTATTTCATAAATGGAATCAACAAAGTATGCACATTCTAGGTCATAACGACTTTCTATAGTTTGCGCATGCGTTTGGAAATAAGAAAAACTTACTTCCCCCGTTTTTTAAAATCACAGCTTCTAGAAGGTTTACATGATTTCGTAAAAAACACGAGTTTTTAGATAATGTGTTTTATTTCATAAATGGAATCAACAAAGTATGCACATTCTACGTCATAAGGACTTTCTATAGTTTGCTCATCCGTCCGGAAATAATAAAAGCTTACTTCCACCGTTTTTTAAAATCACAACTTCTAGAAGGTTTACATGACTTGTTAAAAAACACGAGTTTTTAGAAAATGTGTTTTATTTCATAAATGGAATCAACCAAGTATGTACATTCTACGTCATAATGAGTTTCTATAGTTTGCGCATGCGTCCGGAAATAAGAAAAGCTTACTTCCCCCGTTTTTTAAAATCACAGCTTCTGGAAGGCTTACATAATTTCCTAAAAAATACGAGTTTTTAGAAAATGTGTTTTATTTCATAAATGGAGTCAACAAAGTATGCGCATTCTACGTCATAACGCCTTTCGATAGTTTGCGTATGCGTTTGGAAATAAGAAAAGCTTACTTCCACCGTTTTTCAATATCACAGCTTCTAGAAGGTTTACAGGATTTCGTAAAAAACACGAGTTTTTAGATAATGTGTTTTATTTCATAAATGGAATCAACAAAGTATGCACATTCTACGTCATAAGGACTTTCTATAGTTTGCTCATCCGTCCGGAAATAATAAAAGCTTACTTCCACCGTTTTTTAAAATCACAACTTCTAGAAGGTTTACATGACTTGTTAAAAAACACGAGTTTTTAGAAAATGTGTTTTATTTCATAAATGGAATCAACCAAGTATGTACATTCTACGTCATAATGAGTTTCTATAGTTTGCGCATGCGTCCGGAAATAAGAAAAGCTTACTTCCACCGTTTTTTAAAATAATAGCTTCTAGAAGGTTTACATGATTTGTTAAAGAACACGAGTTTTTAGAAAATGTGTTTTATTTCATAAATGGAATCAACAAAGTATGGACATTCTATTTCATAACGAATTTCTATAGTTTGCGCATGCGTCCGGAAAGAAGAAAAGCTTACTTCCACCGTTTTTCAAAATCACAGCTTCTAGAAGCTTTACTTGATTTCTTAAAAAACACGGGTTTTTAGAAAATGTGTTTTATTTCATAAATGGAATCAACAAAGTATGCACATTCTAGGTCATAACGACTTTCTATAGTTTGCGCATGCGTTTGGAAATAAGAAAAACTTACTTCCCCCGTTTTTTAAAATCACAGCTTCTAGAAGGTTTACATGATTTGTTAAAAAACACGAGTTTTTAGAAAATGTGTTTTATTTCATAAATGGAATAAACAAAGTATGCACATTCAACATCATAACGACTTTCTACAGTTTGCGCATGCGTTTGGAAATAAGAAGAGCTTACTTCCATCGTTTTTTAAAATCACGGCTTCTAGAAGGTTTACATGATTTTGTAAAAAACACGAGTTTTTAGAAAATGTGTTTTATTTCATAAATGGAATCTACAAAGTATGCACATTCTTCGTCATAACGACTTTCTATACTATGCGCATGCGTCCGGAAATAAGAAAAGCTTACTTCCCCCGTTTTTTAAAATCACAGCTTCTAGAAGGTTTACATGATTTTGTAAAAAACACGAGTTTTTAGAAAATGTGTTTTATTTCATAAATGGAATCTACAAAGTATGCACATTCTACGTCATAACGACTTTCTATAGTTTGCGTATGCGTCCAGAAATAAGAAAATCTTACTTCCCCCGTTTTTTAAAATCACAGCTTCTAGAAGGTTTACATGATTTCTTAAAAAACACGAGTTTTTAGAAAATGTGTTTTATTTCATAAATGGAGTCAACAAAGTATGCACATTCTACGTCATAACGACTTTCTATAGTTTGCGCATGCGTTTGGAAATAAGAAAAGCCTACTTCCCCCGTTTTTTAAAATCACAGCTTCTAGAAGGTTTACATGATTTCGTAAAAAACACGAGTTTTTAGAAAATATGTTTTATTTCACAAATGGAATCAACAAAGTATGCACAGTCTACGTCATAACGACTTTCTATAGTTTGTGCATGCGTCCGGAAATAAGAAAAGCTTACTTCCCCCGTTTTTTAAAATCACAGCTTCTAGAAGGTTTACATGATTTCGTAAAAAACACGAGTTTTTAGAAAATGTTTTTTATTTCATAAATGGAATCTACAAAGTATGCACATTCTACGTCATATCAATTTTCTATAGTTTGCGCATTCGTCCAGAAATAAGAAAAGCTTACTTCCCCCGTTTTTTAAAATCACAGCTTCTAGAAGTTTTACATGATTTCTTAAAAAACACGAGTTTTTAGAAAATGTGTTTTATTTCATAAATTGAAACAACAAAGTATGCACATTCTACGTCATAACGACTTTCTATAGTTTGCACATGCGTTTGGAAATAAGAAAATCTTACTTCACCCGTTTTTTAAAATCACAGCTTCTAGAAGGTTTACATCATTTGTTAAAAAACATGAGTTTTTAGAAAATGTGTTTTATTTCATAAATGGAATCTACAAATGATGCACATTCTACGTCATAACGACTTTCTATAGTTTACGCATGCGTCCGGAAATAAGAAAAGCTTACTTCAACCGTTTTTCAAAATCACAGCTTCTAGAAGGTTTACATGATTTCTTAAAAAACACGAGTTTTTAAAAAATATGTTTTATTTCATAAATGGAATCATCAAAGTATGCACATTCTACATCATAATGACTTTCTATAGTTTGCGCATTCGTTTGGAAATAAGAAAAGCTTACTTCCCCCGTTTTTTAAAATCACAGCTTCTAGAAGGTTTACATGATTTGTTAAAAAACACGAGTTTTTAGAAAATGTGTTTTATTTCATAAATCGAATTAACAAAGTATGCACATTCTACGTCATAACGACTTTCTATAGTTTGCGCATGCGTCCGGAAATAAGAAAAGCTTACTTCCACTGTTTTTTAAAATAATAGCTTCTAGAAGGTTTAAATGATTTCGTAAAAAACACGAGTTTTTAGAAAATGTGTTTTATTTCATAAATGGAATCTACAAAGTATGCACATTCTACATCATAACGACTTTCTATAGTTTGCTCATGCGTCCGCAAATAAGAAAAGCTTACTTCCACCGTTTTTCAAAATCACAGCTTCTAGAAGGTTTACATGATTTCTTAAAAAACACGAGTTTTTAGAAAATGTGTTTTATTTCATAAATGGAATCTACAAAGTATGCACATTCTACGTCATAACGGCTTTCTATAGTTTGCACATGCGTCCGGAAATAAGAAAAGCTTAATTGCCACGTTTTTTAAAATCACAGCTTCTAGAAGGTTTACATGATTTCTTAAAAAACACGAGTTTTTAGAAAATGTGTTTTATTTCATAAATGGAATCAACAAAGTATGCACATTCTACGTCATAACGACTTTCTATAGTTTGCACATGCGTCCGGAAATAAGAACAGCTTACTTCCACCATTTTTTAAAATCACAGCTTCTAGAAGGTTTACATGATTTCTTAAAAAACACGAGCTTTTAGAAAATGTGTTTTATTTCATAAATGGAATCAAAAAAGTATGCACATTCTACGTCATAACAATTTTCTATAGTTTGCGCATTCGTCCGGAAATAAGAAAAGCTTACTTCCACCGTTTTTTAAAATCACAGCTTCTAGAAGGTTTACATGATTTCTTAAAAAACACGAGTTTTTAGAAAATGTGTTTTATTAAATAAATGGAATCAACAAAGTATGCACATTCTACGTCATAACGACTTTCTATAGTTTGCGCATGCGTCCGGAAATAAGAAAAGCTTACCTCCCCCGTTTTTTAAAATCACAGATTCTAGAAGTTTTGCATGATTTCTTAAAAAACACGAGTTTTTAGAAAATGTGTTTTATTAAATAAATGGAATCAACAAAGTATGCACATTCTACGTCATAACGACTTTCTATAGTTTGCGCATGAGTCCGGAAATAAGAAAAGCTTACTTCCCCCGTTTTTTAAAATCACAGCTTCCAGAAGGTTTACATGATTTCTTAAAAAACACGACTTTTTAGAAAATGTGTTTTATTTCATAAATGGAATCTACAAAGTATGCACATTCTACGTCATAACGACTTTCTATAGTTTGCGCATGCGTCCGGAAATAAGAAAAGCTTACTTCCACCGTTTTTTAAAATCACAGCTTCTAGAAGGTTTACATGATTTCGTAAAAAACACGACTTTTTAGAAAATGTGTTTTATTTCATAAATGGAATCTACAAAGTATGCACATTCTACGTCATAACGACTTTCTATAGTTTGCGCATGCGTCCGGAAATAAGAAAAGCTTACTTCCCCCGTTTTTTAAAGTCAGAGCTTCTAGAAGGTTTACATGATTTCTTAAAAAACACGAGTTTTTAGAAAATGTGTTTTATTTCATAAATGGAATCAACAAAGTATGCACATTCTAAGTCATAACGACTTTCTATAGTTTGCGCATGCGTTTGGAAATAAGAAAAGCTTACTTCCCCCGTTTTTTAAAATCACAGCTTCTAGAAGGTTTACATGATTTCTTAAAAAACACGAGTTTTTAGAAAATGTGTTTTATTTCATAAATGGAATCAAAAAAGTATGCACATTCTAAGTCATAACGACTTTCTATAGTTTGCGTATGCGTTTGGAGATAAGAAAAGCTTACTTCCCCCGTTTTTTAAAATCACAGCTTCTAGAAGGTTTACATGATTTCGTAAAAAACACGAGTTTTTAGAAAATGTGTTTTATTTCATAAATGGAATCAACAAAGTATGCACATTCTACGTCATAACGACTTTCTTTAGTTTGCGCATGCGTTTGGAAATAAGAAAAGCTTACTTCCCCCATTTTTTAAAATCATAGCTTCTAGAAGGTTTACACGATTTCTTAAAAAACACGAGTTTTTAAAAAATGTGTTTTATTTCATAAATGGAATCAACAAAGTATGCACATTCTACGTCATAACGACTTTCTATAGTTTGCGCATGCGTCCCGAAATAAGAAAAGCTTACTTCCACCGTTTTTTAAAATCACAGCTTCTAGAAGGTTTACATGATTTCGTAAAAAACAGGAGTTTTTAGAAAATCTTTTTTATTTCATAAATGGAATCTACAAAGTATGTACATTCTACGTCATAACAAATTTATATAGTTTGCGCATGCGTCCGGAAATAAGAAAAGCTTACTTCCCCCGTTTTTTAAAATCACAGCTTCTAGAAGGTTTGCGTGATTTCTTAAAAAACACAAGTTTTTAGAGAATGTGTTTTATTTCATAAATGGAATCAACAAAGTATGCACATTCTACGTCATAACGACTTTCTATACTTTGAGCATGCATCCGGAAATAAGAAAAGATTACTTCCACCGTTTTTTAAAATCACAGCTTCTAGAATGTTTACATCATTTCGTAAAAAACACGAGTTTTTAGAAAATGTGTTTTATTTCATAAATGGAATCTACAAAGTATGCACATTCTACATCATAATGACTTTCTATAGTTTGCGCATGCGTCTGTAAATAAGAAAAGCTTACTTCCCCCGTTTTTTAAAATCACAGCTTCTAGAAGGTTTACATGATTTCTTAAAAAACACGAGTTTTTAGAAAATGTGTTTTATTTCATAAATGGAATCAAAAAAGTATGCACATTCTACGTCATAACGACTTTCTATAGGTTGCGCATTCGTCCGGAAATAAGAAAAGCTTACTTCCACCGTTTTTTAAAATCACAGTTTCTAGAAGGTTTACATGATTTCGTAGAAAAACATGAGTTTTTAGAAAATATATTTTATTTCATAAATGGAATGTACAAAGTATGCACATTCTACGTCATAACAACTTTCTATAGTTTGCGCATGCGTCCGGAAATAAGAAAAGCTTACTTCCACCGTTTTTTAAAATCACATCTTCTAGAAGGTTTACATGATTTATTAAAAAGCACATGTTTTTAAAAAATGTGTTTTATTTCATAAATGGAATCAACAAAGTATGCACATTCTACGTCATAACGACTTTCTATAGTTTGCGCATTCGTCCGGAAATATGAAAATCTTACTTCCACCGTTTTTTAAAATCACAGCTTCCAGAAGGTTTACATGATTTTGTAAAAACCACGAGTTTTTAGAAAATGTGTTTTATTTCATAAATTGAATCTACAAAGTATGCACATTCTACGTCATAACAACTTTCTATAGTTTGCGCATGCGTTTGGAAATAAGAAAAGCTTACTTCCCCCATTTTTTAAAATCACAGCTTCTAGAAGGTTTACATGATTTCTTAAAAAACACGAGTTTTTACAAAATGCGTTTTATTTCATAAATGGAATCAAAAAAGTATGCACATTCTACGTCATAACGACTTTCTATAGTTTGTGCATGCGTCCGGAAATAAGAAAAGCTTACTTCCACCGTTTTTTAAAATCACAGCTTCTAGAAGGTTTACATGATTTCTTAAAAAACACGAGTTTTTAGAAAATGTGTTTTATTTCATAAATGGAATCAACAAAGTATGCACATTCTACGTCATAACGAATTTGTATAGTTTGCGCATGCGTCCGGAAATAAGAAAAGGTTACTTCCACCGTTTTTTAAAATCACAACTTCTAGAAGGTTTACATAATTTCGTAAAAAACACGAATTTTTAGAAAATGTGTTTTATTTCATAAATGGAATCTACAAAGTATGCATATTCTACGTCATAACGACTTTCTATAGTTTGCGCATGCGTCCGGAAATAAGAAAAGATTACTTCCACCATTTTTTAAAATCACAGCTTCTAGAAGGTTTACATAATTTCGTAAAAAACACGAGTTTTTAGAAAATGTGTTTTATTTCATAAATTGAATCTACAAAGTATGCACATTCTACGTCACAACGACTTTCTATAGTTTGCGCATGCGTCGGGAAATAAGAAAAGCTTACTTCCCCCATTTTTTAAAATCACAGCTTCTAGAAGGTTTACATGATTTATTAAAAAACACGAGCTTTTAGAAAATGTGTTTTATTTCATAAATGGAATCTACAAAGTATGCACATTCTATGTCATAACGAATTTCTATAGTTTGCGCATGCGTCCGGAAATAAGAAAAGCTTACTTCCCCCGTTTTTTAAAATCACAGCTTCTAGAATGTTTACATGATTTATTAAAAAACACGAGTTTTTAGAAAATGTGTTTTAATTCATAAATGGAATCTACAAAGTATGCACATTCTATGTCATAATGACTTTCTATAGTTTGCGCATGCGTCCGGAAATAAGAAAAGCTTACTTCCCCCGTTTTTTAAAATCACAGCTTCTAGAAGGTTTACATGATTTCTTAAAAAACATGAGTTTTTAGAAAATGTGTTTTATTTCATAAATGTTATAAAAAAAGTATGCAAATTCTACGTCATAACGACTTTCTATAGTTTGCGCATTCGTCCGGAAATAAGAAAAGCTTACTTCCCCCGTTTTTTAAAATCACAGCTTCTAGAAGGTTTACTTGATTTATTAAAAAACACAAGTTTGTAGAAAATGTGTTTTATTTCATAAATGGAATCTACAAAGTATGCACATTCTATCTCATAACGACTTACTATAGTTTGCGCATGCGTCAGAAAATAAGAAAAGCTTACTTCCCCCGTTTTTTAAAATCACAGCTTCTACAAGGTTTACATGATTTATTAAAAAACACAAGTTTGTAGAAAATGTGTTTTATTTCATACATGGAATCTACAAAGTATGCACATTCTATCTCATAACGACTTTCTATAGTTTGCGCATGCGTCTGGAAATAAGAAAAGCTTACTTCCCCCGTTTTTTAAAATCACAGCTTCCAGAAGGTTTACATGATTTATTAAAAAACACGAGTTTTTATAAAATGTCTTTTATTTCATAAATTGAATCCACAAAGTATGCACATTCTACGTCACAACGACTTTCTATAATTTGCGCATGCGTCCGGAAATAAGAAAAGATTACTTCCACCGTTCTTTAAAATCACAGCTTCTAGAAGGTTTACATAACTTCGTAAAAAATACGAGTTTTTAGAAAATGTGTTTTATTTAATAAATGGAATCTACAAAGTATGCACATTCTACGTCACAATGACTTTCTATAGTTTGCGCATGCGTCCGGAAATAAGAAAAGCTTACTTCCCCCGTTTTTCAAAATCACAGCTTCTAGAAGTTTTACATGAGTTCTTAAAAAACATGAGTTTTTAGAAAATGTGTTTTATTTCATAAATGGAATCAACAAAGTAAGCACATTCTACGTCATAACGACTTTCTATAGTTTGTGCATGCGTTTGGAAATAAGAAAAGCTTACTTCCCCTGTTTTTTAAAATCACAGCTTCTAGAAGGTTTACATGATTTCGTAAAAAACACGAGTTTTTAGAAAATGTGTTTTATTTCATAAATGGAATCTACAAAGTATGCACATTCTAACTCATAACGAATTTCTATAGTTTGCGCATGCGTCCGGAAATAAGAAAAGCTTACTTACCCCGTTTTTTAAAATCACAGCTTCTAGAAGGTTTACATGATTTCTTAAAAAACACGAGTTTTTAGAAAATGTGTTTTATTTCATAAATGGAATCAACAAAGTATGCACATTCTACGTCATAACGACTTTCTATACTTTGCACGTGCGTTCGAAAATAAGAAAAGCTTACTTCCACCGTTTTTTAAAATCACAACTACTAGTAGGTTTACATGATTTCGTAAAAAACACGAGTTTTTAGAAAATGTGTTTTATTTCATACATGGAATCAACAAAGTATGCACATTCTACGTCATAACGACTTTCTATAGTTTGCGCATGCGTCCGGAAATAAGAAAAGCTTACTTCCACCGTTTTTTAAAATCACAGCTTCAAGAAGGTTTACATGATTTCGTAAAAAACACGAGTTTTTAGAAAATGTGTTTTATTTCATAAATGGAATCTACAAAGTATGCACATTCTACGTCATAACGACTTTCTATAGTTTGCGCATTCGTCCGGAAATAAGAAAAGCTTACTTCCACCATTTTTTAAAATCACAGCTCCTAGAAGGTTTACAAGATTTCTTAAAAAACAGGAGTTTTTAGAAAACGTGTTTTATTTCATAAATGGAATCAACAAAGTATGCAGATTCTACGTAATAACGACTTTCTATAGTTTCCGCATTCGACCGGAAATAAGAAAAGCTTACTTCCACCGTTTTTTAAAATCATAGCTTCTAGAAGGTTTACATGATTTCATAAAAAACACGAGTTTTTAGAAAATCTGTTTTATTTCATAAATGGAATCAACAAAGTATGCACATTCTACATCATAAGGACTTTCTATAGTTTGCGCATGCGTCCGGAAATAAGAAAAGCTTACTTCCACCTGTTTTCAAAATCACAGCTTCTAGAAGGTTTACATGATTTCGTAAAAAACACGAGTTTTTAGAAAATGTGTTTTATTTCATAAATGGAATCTACAAAGTATGCACATTCTTCATCATAACGACTTTCTATAGTTTGCGCATGCGTCCGGAAAAAAGAAAAGCTTACTTCCCCCGTTTTTTAAAATCACAGCTTCTAGAAGGTTTACATGATTTCTTAAAAAACACGAGTTTTTAGAAAATGTGTTTTATTTCATAAATGGAATCAACAAAGTATGCACATTCTAGGTCATAACGACTTTCTATAGTTTGCGCATGCCTTTGGAAATAAGAAAAGTTTACTTCCCCCGTTTTTTAAAATCACAGCTTCTAGAAGGTTTACATGATTTCGTAAAAAACACGAGTTTTTAGAAAATGTGTTTTATTTCTTAAATGGAATCAACAACGTATTCACATTCTACGTCATAACGACTTTCTATAGTTTGTGCATGCGTCCGGAAATAAGAAAAGCTTACTTCCCCCATTTTTTAAAATCACAGCTTCTAGAAGGTTTACATGATTTCGTAAAAAACACAAGTTTTTAGAAAATGTGTTTTATTTCATAAATGGAATCTACAAAGTATGCACATTCTACGTCATATCGACTTTCTATAGTTTGCGCATTCGTCCGGAAATAGGAAAAGCTTACTTCCCCCGTTTTTTAAAATCACAGCTTCTAGAAGGTTTACATGAATTCTTAAAAAACACGAGTTTTTAGAAAATGTGTTTTATTTCATAAATGGAATCATCAAAGTATGCACATTCTACGTCATAACGACTTTCTATAGTTTGCGCATGCGTTTGGAAATAAGAAAAGCTTACTTCCCCCATTTTTTAAAATCACAGCTTCTAGAAGGTTTACATGATTTGTTGAAAAACATGAGTTTTTACAAAATGTGTTTTATTTAATAAATTGAATCAACAAAGTATGCACATTCTACGTCATAACGACTTTCTATAGTTTCCGCATGCGTCCGGAAATAAGAAAAGCTTACTTCCACCGTTTTTTAAAATCATAGCTTCTAGAAGGTTTACATGATTTCGTAAAAAACACGAGTTTTTAGAAAATCTGTTTTATTTCATAAATGGAATCAACAAAGTATGCACATTCTACATCATAAGGACTTTCTATAGTTTGCGCATGCGTCCGGAAATAAGAAAAGCTTACTTCCACCGTTTTTCAAAATCACAGCTTCTAGAAGGTTTACATGATTTCTTAAAAAACACGAGTTTTTAGAAAATGTGTTTTATTTAATAAATCGAATCAACAAATTATGCACATTCTACGTCATAACGACTTTCTATAGTTTGCGCATGCATCCGGAAATAAGAAAAGCTTACCTCCACTGTTTTTTAAAATAAGAGCTTCTAGAAGGTTTACATGATTTCGTAAAAAACATGAGTTTTTAGAAAATGTGTTTTATTTCATAAATGGTATCTACAAAGTATGCAAATTCTACGTCATAACGACTTTCTATAGTTTGCGCATGCGTCCGGAAATAAGAAAAGCTTACTTGCACCGTTTTTTAAAATCACAGCTTCTAGAAGGTTTACATGATTTCTTAAAAAACACGAGTTTTTAGAAAATGTGTTTTATTTCATAAATGGAATCAACAAAGTATGCACATTCTACATCATAACGAATTTCTATAGTTTGCACATGCGTCAGAAAATAAGAAAAGCTTACTTCCACCGTTTTTTAAAATCACAGCTACTAGTAGGTTTACATGATTTCGTAAGAAACACGAGTTTTTAGAAAATATGTTTTATTTCATACATGGAATCAACAAAGTATGCACATTCTACGTCATAACGACTTTATATAGTTTGCACATGCGTCCGGAAATAAGAAAAGCTTACTTCCACCGTTTTTTAAAATCACAGCTCCTAGAAGGTTTACAAGATTTCTTAAAAAACAGGAGTTTTTAGAAAACGTGTTTTATTTCATAAATGGAATCAACAAAGTATGCAGATTATACGTTATAACGACTTTCTATAATTTCCGCATTCGACCGGAAATAAGAAAAGCTTACTTCTACCGTTTTTTAAAATCATAGCTTCTAGAAGGTTTACATGATTTCGTAAAAAACACGAGTTTTCAGAAAATCTGTTTTATTTCATAAATGGAATAAACAAAGTATGCACATTCTACATCATAAGGACTTTCTATAGTTTGCGCATGCGTCCGGAAATAAGAAAAGCTTACTTCCACCTTTTTTCAAAATCACAGCTTCTAGAAGGTTTACATGATTTCGTAAAAAACACGAGTTTTCAGAAAATCTGTTTTATTTCATAAATGGAATAAACAAAGTATGCACATTCTACATCATAAAGACTTTCTATAGTTTGCGCATGCGTCCGGAAATAAGAAAAGCTTACTTCCCCCGTTTTTTAAAATCACAGCTTCTAGAAGGTTTACATGATTTCTTAAAAAACATGAGTTTTTAGAAAATGTGTTTTATTTCATAAATGGAATCAACAAAGTATGCACATTCTAGGTCATAACGACTTTCTATAGTTTGCGCATGCCTTTGGAAATAAGAAAAGCTTACTTCCCCCGTTTTTTAAAATCACAGCTTCTAGAAGGTTTACATGATTTCGTAAAAAACACAAGTTTTTAGAAAATGTGTTTTATTTCATAAATGGAATCAACAAAGTATTCACATTCTACGTCATAACGACTTTCTATAGTTTGTGCATGCGTCCGGAAATAAGAAAAGCTTACTTCCCCCATTTTTTAAAATCACAGCTTCTAGAAGGTTTACATGATTTCGTAAAAAACACAAGTTTTTAGAAAATGTGTTTTATTTCATAAATGGAATCTACAAAGTATGCACATTCTACGTCATATCGATTTTCTATAGTTTGCGCATTCGTCCGGAAATAGGAAAAGCTTACTTCCACCGTTTTTTAAAATCACAGCTTCTAGAAGGTTTACATGATTTGTTAAAAAACACGAGTTTTTAGAAAATGTGTTTTATTTCATAAATGGAATCAACAAAGTATGCCTATTCTACATCATAACGACTTTCTATAGTTTGCGAATGCGTTTGGAAATAAGAAAAGCTTACTTCCATCGTTTTTTAAAATCACAGCTTCTAGAAGGTTTACATGATTTCGTAAGAAACACGAGTTTTTAGAAAATGTGTTTTATTTCATAAATGGAATCTACAAAGTATGCACATTATTCGTCATAACGACTTTCTATAGTATGCGCATGCGTCTGGAAATAATAAAAGCTTAAGTATGCACATTCTTCGTCATAACGACGTTCCATAGTATGCGCATGCGTCCGGAAATAAGAAAAGCTTACTTCCCCCGTTTTTTAAAATCACAGCTTCTAGAAGGTTTACTTGATTTCTTAAAAAACACGGGGTTTTAGAAAATGTGTTTTATTTCATAAATGGAATCAACAAAGTATGCACATTCTACGTAATAACGACTTTCTATAGATTCCGCATTCGACCGGAAATAAGAAAAGCTTACTTCCACCGTTTTTTAAAATCACAGCTTCCACAAGGTTTACATGATTTCGTAAAAAAACATGAGTTTTTAGAAAATGTGTTTTATTTCATAAATGGAATCAACGAAGTATGCACATTCTACGTCATAAGGACTTTCTATAGTTTGCGCATGCGTCCGGAAATAAGAAAAGCTTACTTCCACCATTTTCAAAATCACAGCTTCTAGAAGGTTTACATGATTTGTTAAAAAACATGAGTTTTTAGAAAATGTGTTTTATTTCATAAATGGAATCAACAAAGTATGCACATTCTACGTCATAATGAGTTTCTATAGTTTTCTCATGCGTCCGGAAATAAGAAAAGCTTATTTCGCCCGTTTTTTAAAATCACAGCTTCTAGAAGGTTTACATGATTTTGTAAAAAACACGAGATTTTAGAAAATGTGTTTTATTTCATAAATGAAATCAACAAAGTATGCACATTCTACATGATAACGACTTTCTATAGTTTGCGCATGCGTTTGGAAATAAGAAAAGCTTACTTCCACCATTTTTAAAATCACAGCTTCTAGAAGGTTTACATGATTTGTTAAAAAACATGAGTTTTTAGAAAATGTGTTTTATTTCATAAATGGAATCTACAAAGTATGCACATTCTTCGTCATAACGACTTTCTATAGTTTGCGCATGCGTCCGGAAATAAGAAAAGCTTACTTTCCCCGTTTTTTAAAATCACAGCTTCTAGAAGGTTTACATGATTTCGTAAAAAACACGAGTTTTTAGAAAATGTGTTTTATTTCATAAATGGAATCAACAAAGTATGCACATTCTACGTCATAACGAATTTCTATAGTTTGTGCATTCGTCCGGAAATAAGAAAAGCTTACTTCCACCGTTTTTTAAAATCACAGCTTCTAGAAGGTTTACATGATTTCGTAAAAAAACACGAGTTTTTCAGAAAATGTGCTTTATTTCATAAATCGAATCTACAAAGTATGCACATTCTACGTCATATCGACTTTCTATAGTTTGCGCATGCGTCCGGAAACAAGAAAAGCTTACTTCCCCCGTTTTTTAAAATCACAGCTTCTAGAAGGTTTACATAACTTCTTAAAAAACACGAGTTTTTAGAAAATGTGTTTTATTTCATAAATGGAATCAACAAAGTATGCACATTCTACGTCATAACGACTTTCTATATGTTGCGCATGCGTTTGGAAATAAGAAAAGCTTACTTCCCTCGTTTTTTAAAATCACAGCTTCTGGAAGGTTTACATGATTTCTTAAAAAACATGAGTTTTTAGAAAATCTGTTTTATTTATAAATGGAATCAACAAAGTATGCACATTCTACATCATAACGACTTTCTATATTTTGCGCATGCGTCCGGAAATAAGAAAATCTTACTTCCCCCGTTTTTTAAAATCACAGCTTCTAGAAGGTTTACATGATTTCTTAAAAAACACGAGTTTTTAGAAAATGTGTTTTATTTCATAAATGGAATCAACAAAGTACGCACATTCTACGTCATAACGACTTTCTATCGTTTGCGCATGCGTCCGGAAATAAAAAAAGCTTACTTCCCCCGTTATTTAAAATTACAGCTTCTAGAACGTTTACATAATTTCTTAAAAAACACGAGTTTTTAGAAAATGTGTTTTATTTCATCAATGGAATCAACAAAGTATGCACATTATACGTCATACCGCCATTCGATAGTTTATGCATGCGTTTGGAATTAAGAAAAGCTTACTTCCATTGTTTTTTAAAATCACAGCTTCTAGAAGGTTTACATGATTTCGTAAAAACACGAGTTTTTAGAAAATGTGTTTTATTTCATAAATGGAATCTACAAAGTATGCACATTCTACGTCATAACGACTTTCTATAGTTTGCGCATGCGTCTGGAAATAAGAAAAGCTTACTTCCCCCGTTTTTTAAAATCACAGCTTCTAGAAGGTTTACATGATTTCTTAAAAAACACGAGGTTTTAGAAAATGTGTTTTATTTCATAAATGGAATCAACAAAGTATGCACATTCTACGTCATAACGACTTTCTATAGTTTGCGCATGCCTTTGGAAATATGAAAAGCTTACTTCCCCCGTTTTTTAAAATCACAACTTCTAGAAGGTTTACATGATTTCGTAAAAAACATGAGTTTTTAGAAAATGTGTTTTATTTCATAAATGAAATCAACAAAGTATGCACATTCTACGTCATAACGACTTTCTATAGTTTGTGCATTCGTCCGGAAATAAGAAAAGCTTACTTCCACCGTTTTTTAAAATCACAGCTTTTAGAAGGTTTACATGATTTCGTAAAAAAACACGAGTTTTTTAGAAAATGTGCTTAATTTTATAAATCGAATCTACAAAGTATGCACATTCTATGTCATAACGACTTTCTATAGTTTGCGCATGCGTCCGGAAATAAGAAAATCTTACTTCCCCCGTTTTTTAAAATCACAGCTTCTAGAAGGTTTACATAATTTCTTAAAAAACACGAGTTTTTAGAAAATGTGTTTTATTTCATAAATGGAATCAACAAAGTATGCACATTCTATGTCATAACGAATTTCTATATGTTGCGCATGCGTTTGGAAATAAGAAAAGCTTAATTCCCTCGTTGTTTAAAATCACAGCTTCTGGAAGGTTTACATGATTTCTTAAAAAACACGAGTTTTTAGAAAATCTGTTTTATTTCATAAATGGAATCAACAAAGTATGCACATTCTACGTCATAACGACTTTCTATATTTTGCGCATGCGTCCGGAAATAAGAAAAGCTTACTTCCCCCGTTTTTTAAAATCACAGCTTCTAGAAGGTTTAAATGATTTCTTAAAAAACACGAGTTTTTAGAAAATGTGTTTTATTTCATAAATGGAATCAACAAAGTACGCACATTCTACGTCATAACGACTTTCTATAGTTTGCGCATGCGTCCGGAAATAATAAAAGCTTACTTCCCCCGTTTTTTAAAATCACAGCTTCTACAACGTTTACATAATTTCTCAAAAAACACGAGTTTTTAGAAAATCTGTTTTATTTCATAAATGGAATCAACAAAGTATGCACATTCTACATCATAAGGACTTTCTATAGTTTGTGCATGCGTCCGGAAATAAGAAAAGCTTACTTCCACCTTTTTTCAAAATCACAGCTTCTAGAAGGTTTACATGATTTCGTAAAAAAACACGAGTTTTTTAGAAAATGTGCTTTATTTCATAAATCGAATCTACAAAGTATGCACATTCTACGTCATAACGACTTTCTATAGTTTGCGCATGCGTCCGGAAATAAGAAAAGCTTACTTCCCCCGTTTTTTAAAATCACAGCTTCTAGAAGGTTTACATAACTTCTTAAAAAACACGAGTTTTTAGAAAATGTGTTTTATTTCATAAATGGAATCAACAAAGTATGCACATTCTACGTCATAACGACTTTCTATATGTTGCGCATGCGTTTTGAAATAAGAAAAGCTTACTTCCCTCGTTTTTTAAAATCACAAATTCTGGAAGGTTTACATGATTTCTTAAAAAACATGAGTTTTTAGAAAATCTGTTTTATTTCATAAATGGAATCAACAAAGTATGCACATTCTACATCATAACGACTTTCTATCTTTTGCGCATGCGTCCGGAAATAAGAAAAGCTTACTTCCCCCGTTTTTTAAAATCACAGCTTCTAGAAGGTTTACATGATTTCTTAAAAAACATGAGTTTTTAGAAAATCTGTTTTATTTCATAAATGGAATCAACAAAGTATGCACATTCTACATCATAACGACTTTCTATCTTTTGCGCATGCGTCCGGAAATAAGAAAAGCTTACTTCCCCCGTTTTTTAAAATCACAGCTTCTAGAACGTTTACATAATTTCTTAAAAAACACGAGTTTTTAGAAAATGTGTTTTATTTCATCAATGGAATCAACAAAGTATGCACATTCTACGTCATACCACCATTCGATAGTTTATGCATGCGTTTGGAATTAAGAAAAGCTTACTTCCATCGTTTTTTAAAATCACAGCTTCTAGAAGGTTTGCATGATTTCGTAAAAAACACGAGTTTTTAGAAAATGTGTTTTATTTCATAAATGGAATCTACAAAGTATGCACATTCTACGTCATAACGACTTTCTATAGTTTACGCATGCGTCTGGAAATAAGAAAAGCTTACTTCCCCCGTTTTTTAAAATCACAGCTTCTAGAAGGTTTACATGATTTCTTAAAAAACACGAGGTTTTAGAAAATCTGTTTTATTTCATAAATGGAATCAACAAAGTATGCACATTCTACGTCATAACGACTTTCTATAGTTTGCGCATGCCTTTGGAAATATGAAAAGCTTACTTCCCCCGTTTTTTAAAATCACAGCTTCTAGAAGGTTTACATGATTTCGTAAAAAACATGAGTTTTTAGAAAATGTGTTTTATTTCATAAATGATATCAACAAAGTATGCACATTCTACGTCATAACGACTTTCTTTAGTTTGTGCATTCGTCCGGAAATAAGAAAAGCTTACTTCCACCGTTTTTTAAAATCACAGCTTTTAGAAGGTTTACATGATTTCGTAAAAAAACACGAGTTTTTTAGAAAATGTGCTTTATTTTATAAATCGAATCTACAAAGTATGCACATTCTACGTCATAACGACTTTCTATAGTTTGCGCATGCGTCCGGAAATAAGAAAAGCTTACTTCCCCCGTTTTTTAAAATCACAGCTTCTAGAAGGTTTACATAATTTCTTAAAAAACACGAGTTTTTAGAAAATGTGTTTTATTTCATAAATGGAATCAACAAAGTATGCACATTCTATGTCATAACGACTTTCTATATGTTGCGCATGCGTTTGGAAATAAGAAAAGCTTAATTCCCTCGTTGTTTAAAATCACAGCTTCTGGAAGGTTTACATGATTTCTTAAAAAACACGAGTTTTTAGAAAATATGTTTTATTTCATAAATGGAATCAACAAAGTATGCACATTCTACGTCATAACGACTTTCTATATTTTTCGCATGCGTCCAGAAATAAGAAAAGCTTACTTCCCCCGTTTTTTAAAATCACAACTTCTAGAAGGTTTACATGATTTCTTAAAAAACACGAGTTTTTAGAAAATTTGTTTTATTTCATAAATGGAATCAACAAAGTACGCACATTCTACGTCATAACGAATTTCTATAGTTTGCGCATGCGTCCGGAAATAATAATAGCTTACTTCCCCCGTTTTTTTAAATCACAGCTTCTAGAACGTTCACATAATTTCTCAAAAAACACGAGTTTTTAGAAAATGTGTTTTATTTCATAAATGGAATCAACAAAGTATGCACATTCTACGTCATACCGCCATTCGATAGTTTATGCATGCGTTTGGAAATAAGAAAAGCTTACTTCCATCGTTTTTTAAAATCACAGCTTCTAGAAGGTTTACATGATTTCGTAAAAAACACGAGGTTTTAGAAAATGTGTTTTATTTCATAAATGGAATCTACAAAGTATGCACATTCTTCGTCATAACGACTTTCTATAGTTTGCGCATGCGTCCGGAAATAAGAAAAGCTTACTTCCCCCGTTTTTTAAAATCACAGCTTCTAGAAGGTTTACATGATTTTGTAAAAAACACTAGTTTTTAGAAAATGTGTTTTATTTCATCAATGGAATCTAAAAAGTATGCACATTCTACGTCATAACGACTTTCTATAGTTTGCGCATGCGTCCAGAAATAAGAAAAGCTTACTTCCACCGATTTTTAAAATCACATCTTTTAGAAGGTTTACATGATTTCGTAAAAAACACGAGTTTTTAGAAAATGTGTTTTATTTCATAAATGGAATCTACAAAGTATGCAAATTCTACGTCATAACGACTTTGTATTGTTTGCGCATGCGTCCAGAAATAACAAAAGCTTACTTCCACCGTTTTTTAAAATCACAACTCCTAGAATGTTTACATGATTTCGTAAAAAAGACGAGTTTTTAGAAAATGTGTTTTATTTCATAAATGGAATCAACAAAGTATGCACATTCTACGTCATAACGACTTTCTATAGTTTGTGCATTCGTCCCGAAATAAGAAAAGCTTACTTCCACCATTTTTTAAAATCACAGCTTCTAGAAGGTTTACACGATTTCGTAAAAAAACACGAGTTTTTTAGAAAATGTGCTTTATTTCATAAATCGAATCTACAAAGTATGCACATTCTACGTCATAACGACTTTCTATAGTTTGCGCATGCATCCGGAAATAAGAAAAGCTTACTTCCCCCGTTTTTTAAAATCACAGCTTCTAGAAGGTTTACATAATTGCTTAAAAAACACGAGTTTTTAGAAAATGTGTTTTATTTCATAAATGGAATCAACAAAGTATGCACATTCTACGTCATAACGACTTTCTATATGTTGCGCATGCGTTTGGCAATAAGAAAAGCTTACTTCCCTCGTTTTTTAAAATGACAGCTTCTGGAAGGTTTACATGATTTCTTAAAAAACACGAGTTTTTAGAAAATGTGTTTTATTTCATAAATGGAATCAACAAAGTATGCACATTCTTCGTCATAACGACTTTCTATATTTTGCGCATGATTCCGGAAATAAGAAAAGCTTACTTCCCCCGTTTTTTAAAATCACAGCTTCTAGAAGGTTTACATGATTTCTTAAAAAACACGAGTTTTTAGAAAATGTGTTTTATTTCATAAATGGAATCAACAAAGTATGCACATTCTATGTCATAACGACTTTCTATAGTTTGCGCATGCGTCCGGAAATAAGAAAAAGCTTACTTCCACCGTTTTTTAAAATCACAGCTTCTAGAAGGTTTACATAATTTCTTAAAAAACACGAGTTTTTAGAAAATGTGTTTTATTTCATAAATGGAATCAACAAAGTATGCACATTCTACATCATAACGCCTTTCTATAGTTTGCGCATGCGTTTGGAAATAAGAAAAGCTTACTTCCATCGTTTTTTAAAATCACAGCTTCTAGAAGGTTTACATGATTTCGTAAAAAACACGAGTTTTTAGAAAATGTGTTTTATTTCATAAATGGAATCTACAAACTATGCACATTCTACGTCATAACGACTTTCTATAGTTTGCGAATGCGTTTGGAAATAAGAAAAGCCTACTTCCATCGTTTTTTAAAATCACAGCTTCTAGAAGGTTTACATGATTTCGTAAAAAACACGAGTTTTTAGAAAATGTGTTTTATTTCATAAATGGAATCAACAAAGTATGCACATTCTACGTCATAACGACTTTCTATATGTTGCGCATGCATTTGGAAATAAGAAAAGCTTGCTTCCCTCGTTTTTTAAAATCACAGCTTCTAGAAGGTTTACATGATTTCTTAAAAAACACGAGTTTTTAGAAAATGTGTTTTATTTCATAAATGGAATCAACAAAGTATGCATATTCTACGTCATAACGAATTTCTATAGTTTGCGCATGCGTCCGGAAATAAGAAAAGCTTACTTCCCCCGTTTTTTCAAATCACAGCGTCTAGAAGGTTTACATGATTTCGTAAAAAACACGAGTTTTTAGAAAATGTGTTTTATTTCATAAATGGAATCAACAAAGTATGCACATTCTACGTCATAACGACTTTCTATATGTTGCGCATGCATTTGGAAATAAGAAAAGCTTACTTCCCTCGTTTTTTAAAATCACAGCTTCTGGAAGGTTTACATAATTTCTTAAAAACCAAGAGTTTTTAGAAAATTTGTTTTATTTCATAAATGGAATCAACAAAGTACGCATATTCTACGTCATAACAACTTTCTATAGTTTGCGCATGCGTCCGGAAATAAGAAAAGCTTACTTCCACCGTTTTTCAAAATCACAGCTTCTAGAAGGTTTACATGATTTCTTAAAAAACAAGACTTTTTAGGAAATGTGTTTTATTTCATAAATGGAATCAACAAAGTATGCACATTCTACGTCATAACGACTTTCTATAGTTTGTGCATGCGTTTGGAAATAAGAAAATCTTACTTCCCCAATTTTTTAAAATCACAGCTTCTAGAAGGTTTACATGATTTGTTGAAAAACACGAGTTTTTAGAAAATGTGTTTTATTTCATAAATCAAATCAACAAAGTCTGCACATTCTACGTCATAACAACTTTCTATAGTTTGCGCATGCGTCCGGAAATAAGAAAAGCTTACTTCCACTTCTTTTTAAAATAATAGCTTCTAGAAGGTTTACATGATTTCGTAAAAAACACGAGTTTTTAGAAAATGTGTTTTATTTCAAAAATGGAATCTACAAACTATGCACATTCTACGTCATAACGACTTTCTATAGTTTGCGAATGCGTTTGGAAATAAGAAAAGCTTACTTCCATCGTTTTTTAAAATCACAGCTTCTAGAAGGTTTACATGATTTCGTAAAAAACACGAGTTTTTAGAAAATGTGTTTTATTTCATAAATGGAATCAACAAAGTATGCACATTCTACGTCATAACGACTTTCTATATGTTGCGCATGCATTTGGAAATAAGAAAAGCTTGCTTCCCTCGTTTTTTAAAATCACAGCTTCTAGAAGGTTTACATGATTTCTTAAAAAACACGAGTTTTTAGAAAATGTGTTTTATTTCATAAATGGAATCAACAAAGTATGCACAGTCTACGTCATAACGACTTTCTATAGTTTGCGCATTCGTGGGGAAATAAGAAAAGCTTACTACCCCCGTTTTTTAAAATCACAGCTTCTAGAAGGTTTACATGATTTCGTAAAAAACACGAGTTTTTAGAAAATGTGTTTTATTTCATAAATGGAATCAACAAAGTATGCACATTCTACGTCATAACGACTTTCTATATGTTGCGCATGCATTTGGAAATAAGAAAAGCTTACTTCCCTCGTTTTTTAAAATCACAGCTTCTGGAAGGTTTACATAATTTCTTAAAAACCAAGAGTTTTTAGAAAATTTGTTTTATTTCATAAATGGAATCAACAAAGTACGCATATTCTACGTCATAACAACTTTCTATAGTTTGCGCATGCGTCCGGAAATAAGAAAAGCTTACTTCCACCGTTTTTCAAAATCACAGCTTCTAGAAGGTTTACATGATTTCTTAAAAAACAAGACTTTTTAGGAAATGTGTTTTATTTCATAAATGGAATCAACAAAGTATGCACATTCTACGTCATAACGACTTTCTATAGTTTGTGCATGCGTTTGGAAATAAGAAAATCTTACTTCCCCAATTTTTTAAAATCACAGCTTCTAGAAGGTTTACATGATTTGTTGAAAAACACGAGTTTTTAGAAAATGTGTTTTATTTCATAAATCAAATCAACAAAGTCTGCACATTCTACGTCATAACAACTTTCTATAGTTTGCGCATGCGTCCGGAAATAAGAAAAGCTTACTTCCACTTCTTTTTAAAATAATAGCTTCTAGAAGGTTTACATGATTTCGTAAAAAACACGAGTTTTTAGAAAATGTGTTTTATTTCATAAATGGAATCTACAAAGTATGCACATTCTACGTCATAACGAGTTTCTATAGTTTGCGCATGCGTCCGGAAATAAGAAAAGCTTACTTCCACCGTTTTTCAAAATCACAGCTTCTAGAAGGTGTACATGATTTCTTAAAAAACACGAGTTTTTAGAAAATGTGTTTTATTTCATAAATGGAATCTACAAAGTATGCACATTCTACGTCATAACGACTTTCTATAGTTTGCGTATTCGTCCGGAAATAAGAAAAGCTTACTTCCACCGTTTTTTAAAATCACAGCTTCTAGAAGGTTTACAAGATTTCTTAAAAAACACGAGTTTTTAGAAAATGTGTTTTATTTCATAAATGGAATCAACAAAGTATGCACATTCTACGTAATAACGACCTTCTATAGTTTCCGCATTCGACTGGAAATAAGAAAAGCTTACTTCCACCGTTTTTTAAAATCACAGCTTCTAGAAGGTTTACATGACTTCGTAAAAAACACGAGTTTTTAGAAAATGTGTTTTATTTCATAAATGGAATCAACGAAGTATGCACATTCTACGTCATTAGGACTTTCTATAGTTTGCGCATCCGTCCGGAAATAAGAAAAGCTTACTTCCACCGTTTTTTAAAATCGCAGCTTCTAGAAGGTTTACATGATTTGTTAAAAAACACGAGTTTTTAGAAAATGTGTTTTATTTCATAAATGGAATCAACCAAGTATGTACATTCTACGTCATAATGAGTTTCTATAGTTTGCGCATGCGTCCGAAAATAAGAAAAGCTTACTTCCACCGTTTTTTAAAATAATAGCTTCTAGAAGGTTTACATGATTTGTTAAAGAACACGAGTTTTTAGAAAATGTGTTTTATTTCATAAATGGAATCAACAAAGTATGCACATTCTATTTCATAACGACTTTCTATAGTTTGCGCATGCGTCCGAAAATAAGAAAAGCTTACTTTCACCGTTTTTCAAAATCACAGCTTCTAGAAGCTTTATATGATTTCTAAAAAAACACGGGTTTCTAGAAAATGTGTTTTATTTCGTAAATGGAATCTACAAACTATGCACATTCTTCGTCATAACGACTTTGTATAGTTTGCGCATGCGTTTGGAAATAAGAAAAGCTTACTTACCGCGTTTTTTAAAATCACAACTTCTAGAAGGTTTACATGATTTGTTAAAAAACACGAGTTTTTAGAAAATGTGTTTTATTTCATAAATGGAATAAACAAAGTATGCACATTCTACATCATAATGACTTTCTATAGTTTGCGCATGCGTTTGGAAATAAGAAAAGCTTACTTCCATCGTTTTTTAAAATCACAGCTTCTAGAAGGTTTACATGATTTCGTAAAAAACACGAGTTTTTAGAAAATGTGTTTTATTTCATAAATGGAATCTACAAAGTATGCACATTCTTCATCATAACGACTTTCTATAGTATGCGCATGCGTCCGGAAATAAGAAAAGCTTACTTCCCCCGTTTTTTAAAATCACAGCTTCTAGAAGGTTTACATGATTTTGTAAAAAACACGAGTTTTTAGAAAATGTGTTTTATTTCATAAATGGAATCTACAAAGTATGCACATTCTACGTCATAACGACTTTCTATAATTGCGCATGCGTCCGGAAATAAGAAAAGCTTACTTCCCCCATTTTTTAAAATCACGGCTTCTAGAAGGTTTACATGATTTTGTAAAAAAGACGAGTTTTTAGAAAATGTGTTTTATTTCATAAATGGAATCTAGAAAGTATGCACATTCTACGTCATAACGACTTTCTATAGTTTGCGCATTCGTGGGGAAATAAGAAAAGCTTACTACCCCCGTTTTTTAAAATCACAGCTTCTAGAAGGTTTACATGATTTCGTAAAAAACATGAGTTTTTAGAAAATGTGTTTTATTTCATAAATGGAATCAACAAAGTATGCACATTCTACGTCATAAGGACTTTCTATATTTTGCGCATCCGTCCGGAAATAAGAAAAGCTTACTTCCCCCGTTTTTTAAAATCACAGCTTCTAGAAGGTTTACATGATATGTTGAAAAACACGAGTTTTTAGAAAATGTGTTTTATTTCATAAATGGAATCAACAAAGTATGCACATTCTACGTCATAACGACTTTCTATAGTTTGCGTATGCGTCCGGAAATAAGAAAAGCTTACTTCCACCGTTTTTTAAAATCACAGCTTCTAGAAGGTTTACATGATTTCGTAAAAAACACGAGTTTTTAGAAAATGTGTTTTATTTCATAAATGGAATCAACAAAGTATGCACATTCTACGTCATAACGACTTTCTATAGTTTGCGCATGCGTCCGGAAATAAGAAAAGCTTACTTCCACCATTTTTTAAAATCACAGCTTCTAGAAGGTTTACATGATTTCGTAAAAAACACGAGTTTTTAGAAAATGTGTTTTATTTCATAAATGGAATCTACAAAGTATGCACATTCTACGTCATAACGACTTTCTATAGTTTGTGCATTCGTCCGGAAATAAGAAAAGCTTACTTCCACCGTTTTTTAAAATCACAGCTCCTAGAAGGTTTACAAGATTTCTTAAAAAACAGAAGTTTTTAGAAAATGTGTTTTATTTCATAAATGGAATCAACAAAGTATGCACATTCTACGTAATAACGACTTTCTATAGTTTCCGCATTCGACCGGAAATAAGAAAAGCTTACTTCCACCGTTTTTTAAAATCATAGCTTCTAGAAGGTTTACATGATTTCGTAAAAAACACGAGTTTTTAGAAAATGTGTTTTATTTCATAAATTGAATCAACAAAGTATGCACATTCTACATCATAAGGACTTTCTATAGTTTGCGCATGCGTCCGGAAATAAGAAAAGCTTACTTCCACCGTTTTTCAAAATCACAGCTTCTAGAAGGTTTACATGATTTGTTAAAAAACACGAGTTTTTAGAAAATGTGTTTTATTTCATCAATGGAATCAACAAAGTATGCACATTGTATGTCATAACGACTTTCTATAGTTTGCGCATGCGTTTGGAAATAAGAAAATCTTACTTCCCCCATTTTTTAAAATCACAGCTTCTAGAAGGTTTACATGATTTGTTGAAAAACACGAGTTTTTAGAAAATGTGTTTTATTTAATAAATCGAATCAACAAAGTATGCTCATTCTACGTCATAACGACTTTCTATAGTTTGCGCATGCGTCCGAAAATAAGAAAAGCTTACTTCCACTGTTTTTTAAAATAATAGCTTCTAGAAGGTGTACATGATTTCGTAAAAAACACGAGTTTTTAGAAAATGTGTTTTATTTCATAAATGGAATCTACAAAGTATGCACATTCTACGTCATAACGACTTTCTATAGTTTGCGTATGCGTCCGGAAATAAGAAAAGCTTACTTCCACCATTTTTCAAAATCACAGCTTCTAGAAGGTTTACATGATTTCTGAAAAAACACGAGTTTTTAGAAAATGTGTTTTATTTCATAAATGGAATCTACAAAGTATGCACATTCTACGTCATAACGACTTTGTATAGTTTGCGCATTCGTCCGGAAATAAGAAAAGCTTACTTCCATCGTTTTTTAAAATCACAGCTTCTAGAAGGTTTAAAAGATTTCTTAAAAAACACGAGTTTTTAGAAAATGTGTTTTATTTCATAAATGGAATCAACAAAGTATGCGCATTCTACGTAATAACGACTTTCTATAGTTTCCGCATTCGACCTGAAATAAGAAAAGCTTACTTCCACCGTTTTTTAAAATCACAGCTTCTAGAAGGTTTACAGGATTTCGTAAAAAACACGAGTTTTTAGATAATGTGTTTTATTTCATAAATGGAATCAACAAAGTATGCACATTCTACGTCATAAGGACTTTCTATAGTTTGTTCATCCGTCCGGAAATAAGAAAAGCTTACTTCCACCGTTTTTTAAAATCACAACTTCTAGAAGGTTTACATGATTTGTTAAAAAACACGAGTTTTTAGAAAATGTGTTTTATTTCATAAATGGAATCAACCAAGTATGTACATTCTACGTCATAATGAGTTTTTATAGTTTGCGCATGCGTCCGGAAATAAGAAAAGCTTACTTCCACCGTTTTTTAAAATAATAGCTTCTAGAAGGTTTACATGATTTGTTAAAGAACACAAGTTTTTAGAAAATGTGTTTTATTTCATAAATGGATCCAACAAAGTATGCACATTCGATTTCATAACGTATTTCTATAGTTTGCGCATGCGTCCGGAAATAAGAAAAGCTTACTTCCACCGTTTTTCAAAATCACAGCTTCTAGAAGCTTTACTTGATTTCTTAAAAAACACGGGTTTTTAGAAAATGCGTTTTATTTCATAAATGGAATCAACAAAGTATGCACATTCTACGTAATAACGACTTTCTATAGTTTCCGCATTCGACTGGAAATAAGAAAAGCTTACTTCAACCGTTTTTTAAAATCACAGCTTCTAGAAGGTTTACATGATTTCGTAAAAAACACGACTTTTTAGAAAATGTGTTTTATTTCATAAATGGAATCAACAAAGTATGCACATTCTACGTCATAAGGACTTTCTATAGTTTGCGCATTCGTCCGGAAATAAGAAAAGCTTACTTCCCCCGTTTTTTAAAATCACAGCTTCTAGAAGGTTTACATGATTTCGTAAAAAACACGAGTTTTTAGAAAATGTGTTTTATTTCATAAATGGAATCAACAAAGTATGCACATTCTACTTCATAACGACTTGCTATAGTTTGCGCATGCCTTTGGAAATAAGAAAAGCTTACTTCCCCCGTTTTTTAAAATCACAGCTTCTAGAAGGTTTACATGATTTGTTGAAAAACACGAGTTTTTAGAAAATGTGTTTTATTTCATAAATCGAATCAACAAAGTATGCACATTGTACGTCATAACGACTTTCTATAGTTTGCGCATGCGTCCGGAAATAAGAAAATCTTACTTCCACTGTTTTTTAAAATAATAGCTTCTAGAAGGTTTACATGATTTCGTAAAAAACATGAGTTTTTAGAAAATATGTTTTATTTCATAAATGGAATCTACAAATTATGCACATTGTACGTCATAACGACTTTCTATAGTTTGCGCATGCGTCGGGAAATAAGAAAAGCTTACTTCCACCGTTTTTCAAAATCACAGCTTCTAGAAGGTTTACATGATTTCTTAAAAAACACGAGTTTTTAGAAAATGTGTTTTATTGGATAAATGGAATCTACAAAGTATGCACATTCTACGTCATAACGACTTTCTATAGTTTGCGCATTCGTCTGGAAATAAGAAAAGCTTACTTCCACCGTTTTTTAAAATCACAGCTTCTAGAAGGTTTACAAGATTTCTTAAAAAACACGAGTTTTTAGAAAATGTGTTTTATTTCATAAATGGAATCAACAAAGTATGCACATTCTACGTAATAACGACTTTCTATAGTTTCCGCATTCGACCGGAAATAAGAAAAGCTTACTTCCGCCGTTTTTTAAAATCACAGCTTCTAGAAGGTTTACATGATTTCGTAAAAAACACGAGTTTTTAGAAAATGTGTTTTATTTCATAAATGGAATCAACAAAGTATGCACATTCTACGTAATAACGACTTTCTATAGTTTCCGCATTCGACCGGAAATAAGAAAAGCTTACTTCCACCGTTTTTTAAAATCATAGCTTCTAGAAGGTTTACATGATTTCGTAAAAAACACGAGTTTTTAGAAAATGTGTTTTATTTCATAAATTGAATCAACAAAGTATGCACATTCTACATCATAAGGACTTTCTATAGTTTGCGCGTGCGTCCGGAAATAAGAAAAGCTTACTTCCACCGTTTTTCAAAATCACAGCTTCTAGAAGGTTTACATGATTTGTTAAAAAACACGAGTTTTTAGAAAATGTGTTTTATTTCATCAATGGAATCAACAAAGTATGCACATTGTATGTCATAACGACTTTCTATAGTTTGCGCATGCGTTTGGAAATAAGAAAATCTTACTTCCCCCATTTTTTAAAATCACAGCTTCTAGAAGGTTTACATGATTTGTTGAAAAACACGAGTTTTTAGAAAATGTGTTTTATTTAATAAATCGAATCAACAAAGTATGCTCATTCTACGTCATAACGACTTTCTATAGTTTGCGCATGCGTCCGAAAATAAGAAAAGCTTACTTCCACTGTTTTTTAAAATAATAGCTTCTAGAAGGTGTACATGATTTCGTAAAAAACACGAGTTTTTAGAAAATGTGTTTTATTTCATAAATGGAATCTACAAAGTATGCACATTCTACGTCATAACGAATTTCTATAGTTTGCGTATGCGTCCGGAAATAAGAAAAGCTTACTTCCACCATTTTTCAAAATCACAGCTTCTAGAAGGTTTACATGATTTCTGAAAAAACACGAGTTTTCAGAAAATGTGTTTTATTTCATAAATGGAATCTACAAAGTATGCACATTCTACGTCATAACGACTTTGTATAGTTTGCGCATTCGTCCGGAAATAAGAAAAGCTTACTTCCATCGTTTTTTAAAATCACAGCTTCTAGAAGGTTTAAAAGATTTCTTAAAAAACACGAGTTTTTAGAAAATGTGTTTTATTTCATAAATGGAATCAACAAAGTATGCGCATTCTACGTAATAACGACTTTCTATAGTTTCCGCATTCGACCTGAAATAAGAAAAGCTTACTTCCACCGTTTTTTAAAATCACAGCTTCTAGAAGGTTTACAGGATTTCGTAAAAAACACGAGTTTTTAGATAATGTGTTTTATTTCATAAATGGAATCAACAAAGTATGCACATTCTACGTCATAAGGACTTTCTATAGTTTGCTCATCCGTCCGGAAATAAGAAAAGCTTACTTCCACCGTTTTTTAAAATCACAACTTCTAGAAGGTTTACATGATTTGTTAAAAAACACGAGTTTTTAGAAAATGTGTTTTATTTCATAAATGGAATCAACCAAGTATGTACATTCTACGTCATAATGAGTTTCTATAGTTTGCGCATGCGTCCGGAAATAAGAAAAGCTTACTTCCACCGTTTTTTAAAATAATAGCTTCTAGAAGGTTTACATGATTTGTTAAAGAACACAAGTTTTTAGAAAATGTGTTTTATTTCATAAATGGAATCAACAAAGTATGCACATTCGATTTCATAACGTATTTCTATAGTTTGCGCATGCGTCCGGAAATAAGAAAAGCTTACTTCCACCGTTTTTCAAAATCACAGCTTCTAGAAGCTTTACTTGATTTCTTAAAAAACACGGGTTTTTAGAAAATGCGTTTTATTTCATAAATGGAATCAACAAAGTATGCACATTCTACGTAATAACGACTTTCTATAGTTTCCGCATTCGACTGGAAATAAGAAAAGCTTACTTCAACCGTTTTTTAAAATCACAGCTTCTAGAAGGTTTACATGATTTCGTAAAAAACACGACTTTTTAGAAAATGTGTTTTATTTCATAAATGGAATCAACAAAGTATGCACATTCTACGTCATAAGGACTTTCTATAGTTTGCGCATTCGTCCGGAAATAAGAAAAGCTTACTTCCCCCGTTTTTTAAAATCACAGCTTCTAGAAGGTTTACATGATTTCGTAAAAAACACGAGTTTTTAGAAAATGTGTTTTATTTCATAAATGGAATCAACAAAGTATGCACATTCTACTTCATAACGACTTGCTATAGTTTGCGCATGCCTTTGGAAATAAGAAAAGCTTACTTCCCCCGTTTTTTAAAATCACAGCTTCTAGAAGGTTTACATGATTTGTTGAAAAACACGAGTTTTTAGAAAATGTGTTTTATTTCATAAATCGAATCAACAAAGTATGCACATTGTACGTCATAACGACTTTCTATAGTTTGCGCATGCGTCCGGAAATAAGAAAATCTTACTTCCACTGTTTTTTAAAATAATAGCTTCTAGAAGGTTTACATGATTTCGTAAAAAACACGAGTTTTTAGAAAATATGTTTTATTTCATAAATGGAATCTACAAATTATGCACATTGTACGTCATAACGACTTTCTATAGTTTGCGCATGCGTCCGGAAATAAGAAAAGCTTACTTCCACCGTTTTTCAAAATCACAGCTTCTAGAAGGTTTACATGATTTCTTAAAAAACACGAGTTTTTAGAAAATGTGTTTTATTGGATAAATGGAATCTACAAAGTATGCACATTCTACGTCATAACGACTTTCTATAGTTTGCGCATTCGTCTGGAAATAAGAAAAGCTTACTTCCACCGTTTTTTAAAATCACAGCTTCTAGAAGGTTTACAAGATTTCTTAAAAAACACGAGTTTTTAGAAAATGTGTTTTATTTCATAAATGGAATCAACAAAGTATGCACATTCTACGTAATAACGAGTTTCTATAGTTTCCGCATTCGACCGGAAATAAGAAAAGCTTACTTCCGCCGTTTTTTAAAATCACAGCTTCTAGAAGGTTTACATGATTTCGTAAAAAACACGAGTTTTTAGAAAATGTGTTTTATTTCATAAATGGAATCAACAAAGTATGCACATTCTACGTCATAAGGACTTTCTATAGTTTGCGCATCCGTCCGGAAATAAGAAAAGCTTACTTCCACCGTTTTTTAAAATCACAGCTTCTAGAAGGTTTACATGATTTGTTAAAAAACACGAGTTTTTAGAAAATGTCTTTTATTTCATAAATGGAATCAACAAAGTATGCACATTCTACGTGATAATGAGTTTCTATAGTTTGCGCATGCGTCCGGAAATAAGAAAAGCTTACTTCCACTGTTTTTTAAAATAATAGCTTCTAGAAGGTTTACATGATTTGTTAAAAAACACGAGTTTTTAGAAAATGTGTTTTATTTCATAAATGGAATCAACAAAGTATGCACATTCTATTTCATAACAACTTTCTATAGTTTCCGCATGCGTCCAGAAATAAGAAAAGCTTACTTCCACCGTTTTTCAAAATCACAGCTTCTAGAAGCTTTACATGATTTCTTAAAAAACACGAGTTTTTAGAAAATGTGTTTGATTTCATAAATGGAATCAACAAAGTATGCACATTCTACATCATAACGACTTTCTATAGTTTGCACATGCGTCTGGAAAGAAGAAAAACTTACTTCCCCCGTTTTTTAAAATCACAGCTTCTAGAAGGTTTTCATGATTTGTTAAAAAACATGAGTTTTTAGAAAATGTGTTTTATTTAATAAATGGAATCAAGAAAGTATGCACATTCTACATCATAACGACTTTCTATAGTTTGCGAATGCGTTTGGAAATAAGAAAAGCTTACTTCCATCGTTTTTTAAAATCACAGCTTCTAGAAGGTTTACATGATTTCGTAAGAAACACGAGTTTTTAGAAAATGTGTTTTATTTCATAAATGGAATCTACAAAGTATGCACATTCTTCGTCATAACGACTTTCTATAGTATGCGCATGCGTCCGGAAATAAGAAAAGCTTACTTCCCCCGTTTTTTAAAATCACAGCTTCTAGAAGGTTTACATGATTTTGTAAAAAACACGAGTTTTTAGAAAATGTGTTTTATTTCGTAAATGGAATCTACAATGTATGCACATTATACGTCATAACGACTTTCTATAGCTTGCGCATGCATCCGGAAATAAGAAAAGCTTACTTCCCCCGTTTTTTAAAATCACAGCTTCTAGAAGGTTTACATGATTTCTTAAAAAAGACGAGTTTTTAGAAAATGTGTTTTATTTCATAAATGGAATCAACAAAGTATGCATATTCTACGTCATAACGACTTTCTATAGTTTGCGCATGCCTTTGGAAATAAGAAAAGCTTACTTCCCCCGTTTTTTAAAATCACAGCTTCTAGAAGGTTTACATGATTTCGTAAAAAACACGAGTTTTTAGAAAATGTGTTTTATTTCATAAATGGAATCAACAAAGTATGCACAGTCTACGTCATAACGACTTTCTATAGTTTGTGCATGCGTCCGGAAATATGAAAAGCTTACTTGCCCCGTTTTTTAAAATCACAGCTTCTAGAAGGTTTACATAATTTCTTAAAAAACACGAGTTTTTAGAAAATGTGTTTTATTTCATAAATGGAATCAACAAAGTATGCACATTCTACCTCATAACGACTTTCTATAGTTTGCGCATGCGTTTGGAAAAAAGAAAAGTTTACTTCCCCCGTTTTTTAAAATCACAGCTTCTAGAAGGTTTACATGATTTCGTAAAAAACACGAGTTTTTAGAAAATGTGTTTTATTTCATAAATGGAATCAACAAAGTATGCACAGTCTACGTCATAACGACTTTCTATAGTTTTTGCATGCGTCCGGAAATAAGAAAAGCTTACTTCCCCCGTTTTTTAAAATCACAGCTTCTAGAAGGTTTACATGATTTCGTAAAAAACACGAGTTTTTAAAAAATGTTTTTTATTTCATAAATGGAATCTACAAAGTATGCACATTCTACGTCATAACGACTTTCTATAGTTTGCGCATGCGTCTGGAAATAAGAAAATCTTACTTCCCCCGTTTTTTAAAATCACAGCTTCTAGAAGGTTTACATGATTTCTTAAAAAACACGAGTTTTTAGAAAATGTGTTTTATTTCATAAATGGAATCAACAAAGTATGCACATTCTACGTCATAACGACTTTCTATAGTTTGCGCATGCCTTTGGAAATATGAAAAGCTTACTTGCCCCGTTTTTTAAAATCACAGCTTCTAGAAGGTTTACATAATTTCTTAAAAAACACGAGTTTTTAGAAAATGTGTTTTATTTCATAAATGGAATCAACAAAGTATGCACATTCTACGTCATAACGACTTTCTATATGTTGCGCATGCGTTTGGAAATAAGAAAAGCTTACTTCCCTCGTTTTTTAAAATCACAGCTTCTGGAAGGTTTACATGATTTCTTAAAAAACATGAGTTTTTAGAAAATCTGTTTTATTTCATAAATGGAATCAACAAAGTATGCACATTCTACTTCATAACGACTTTCTATATTTTGCGCATGCGTCCGGAAATAAGAAAAGCTTACTTCCCCCGTTTTTTAAAATCACAGCTTCTAGAAGGTTTACATAATTTCTTAAAAAACACGAGTTTTTAGAAAATGTGTTTTATTTCATAAATGGAATCAACAAAGTATGCACATTCTACGTCATAATGACTTTCTATATGTTGTGCATGCGTTTGGAAATAAGAAAAGCTTACTTCCCTCGTTTTTTAAAATCACAGCTTCTGGAAGGTTTACATGATTTCTTAAAAAACACGAGTTTTTAGAAAATATGTTTTATTTCATAAATGGAATCAACAAAGTATGCACATTCTACGTCATAACGACTTTCTATAGTTTGCGCATGCGTCCGGAAATAATAAAAGCTTACTTCCCCCATTTTTTAAAATCACAGCTTCTAGAACGTTTACATAATTTCTTAAAAAACACGAGTTTTTAGAAAATGTGTTTTATTTCATAAATGGAATCAACAAAGTATGCACATTCTACGTCATACCGCCATTCGATAGTTTATGCATGCGTTTGGAAATAAGAAAAGCTTACTTCCATCCTTTTTTAAAATCACAGCTTCTAGAAGGTTTACATGATTTCGTAAAAAAGACGAGTTTTTAGAAAATATGTTTTATTTCATAAATGGAATCTACAAAGTATGCACATTCTTCGTCATAACGACTTTCTATAGTTTGCGCATGCGTCCGAAAATAAGAAAAGCTTACTTACCCCGTTTTTTAAAATCACAGCTTCTAGAAGGTTTACATGATTTCTTAAAAAACACGAGTTTTTAGAAAATGTGTTTTATTTCATAAATGGAATCAACACAGTATGCACATTCTACGTCATAACGACTTTCTATAGTTTGCGCATGCGTCCGGAAATAAGAAAAGCTTACTACCACCGTTTTTTAAAATCACAGCTTCTAGAAGGTTTACATGATTTCGTAAAAAACACGAGTTTTTAGAAAATGTTTTTTATTTCATAAATGGAATCTACAAAGTATGCACATTCTACGTCATAACGACTTTCTATAGTTTGCGCATTCGTCCGGAAATAAGAAAAGCTTACTTCCACCGTTTTTTAAAATCACATCTCCTAGAAGGTTTACAAGATTTCTTAAAAAACACGAGTTTTTAGAAAATGTGTTTTATTTCATAAATGGAATCAACAAAGTATGCACATTCTACGTCATAACGCCTTTCGATAGTTTGCGCATGCGTTTGGAAATAAGAAAAGCTTACTTCCATCATTTTTTAAAATCACAGCTTCTAGAAGGTTTACATGATTTCCTAAAAAACACGAGTTTTTAGAAAATGCGTTTTATTTCATAAATGGAATCTACAAAGTATGCACATTCTTCGTCATAACGACTTTCTATAGTTTGCGCATGCGTCCGGAAATAAGAAAAGCTTACTTCCCCCGTTTTTTAAAATCACAGCTTCTAGAAGGTTTACATGATTTCTTAAAAAACACAAGTTTTTAGAAAATGTGTTTTATTTCATAAATGGAATCAACAAAGTATGCACATTCTACGTCATAACGACTTTCTATAGTTTGCGCATGCCTTTGGAAATATGAAAAGCTTACTTCCCCCGTTTTTTAAAATCACAGCTTCTAGAAGGTTTACATGATTTCGTAAAAAACACGAGTTTTTAGAAAATGTGTTTTATTTCATAAATGAAATCAACAAAGTATGCACATTCTACGTCATAACGACTTTCTATAGTTTGTGCATTCGTCCGGAAATAAGAAAAGCTTACTTCCACCGTTTTTTAAAATCACAGCTTCTAGAAGGTTTACATGATTTCGTAAAAAAACACGAGTTTTTTAGAAAATGTGCTTTATTTCATAAATCGAATCTACAAAGTATGCACATTCTATGTCATAACGACTTTCTATAGTTTGCACATGCGTCCGGAAATAAGAAAAGCTTACTTCCCTCGTTTTTTAAAATCACAGCTTCTAGAAGGTTTACATAATTTCTTAAAAAACACGAGTTTTTAGAAAATGTGTTTTATTTCATAAATGGAATCAACAAAGTATGCACATTCTACGTCATAACGACTTTCTATATGTTGCGCATGCGTTTGGAAATAAGAAAAGCTTACTTCCCTCGTTTTTTAAAATCACAGCTTCTGGAAGGTTTACATGATTTCTTAAAAAACATGAGTTTTTAGAAAATCTGTTTTATTTCTTAAATGGAATCAACAAAGTATGCACATTCTACTTCATAATGACTTTCTATATTTTGCGCATGAGTCCGGAAATAAGAAAATCTTACTTCCCCCGTTTTTTAAAATCACAGCTTCTAGAAGGTTTACATAATTTCTTAAAAAACACGAGTTTTTAGGAAATGTGTTTTATTTCATAAATGGAATCAACAAAGTATGCACATTCTACGTCATAACGACTTTCTATATGTTGCGCATGCGTTTGGAAATAAGAAAAGCTTACTTCCCTTGTTTTTTAAAATCACAGCTTCTGGAAGGTTTACATGATTTCTTAAAAAACACGAGTTTTTAGAAAATCTGTTTTATTTCATAAATGGAATCAACAAAGTATGCACATTCTACGTCATAACGACTTTCTATAGTTTGCGCATGCGTCCGGAAATAATAAAAGCTTACTTCCCCCATTTTTTAAAATCACAGCTTCTAGAACGTTTACATAATTTCTTAAAAAACACGAGTTTTTAGAAAATGTGTTTTATTTCATAAATGGAATCAACAAAGTATGCACATTCTACGTCATACCGCCATTCGATAGTTTATGCATGCGTTTGGAAATAAGAAAAGCTTACTTCCATCATTTTTTAAAATCACAGCTTCTAGAAGGTTTACATGATTTCGTAAAAAACACGAGTTTTTAGAAAATGTGTTTTATTTCATAAATGGAATCTACAAAGTATGCACATTCTTCGTCATAACGACTTTCTATAGTTTGCGCATGCGTCCGGGAATAAGAAAAGCTTACTTCCCTCGTTTTTTAAAATCACAGCTTCTAGAAGGTTTACATGATTTCGTAAAAAACACGAGTTTTTAGAAAATGTGTTTTATTTCATAAATGGAATCTACAAAGTATGCGCATTCTACGTCATAACGACTTTGTATTGTTTGCGCATGCGTCCAGAAATAACAAAAGCTTACTTCCACCGTTTTTTAAAATCACAGCTTCTAGAATGTTTACATGATTTCGTAAAAAACACGAGTTTTTAGAAAATGTGTTTTATTTCATAAATGGAATCAACAAAGTATGCACATTCTACGTCATAACGACTTTCTATAGTTTGTGCATTCGTCCGGAAATAAGAAAAGCTTACTTCCACCATTTTTTAAAATCACAGCTTCTAGAAGGTTTACATGATTTCGTAAAAAAACACGAGTTTTTTAGAAAATGTGCTTTATTTCATAAATCGAACCTACAAAGTATGCACATTCTACGTTATAACGACTTTCTATAGTTTGCGCATGCGTCCGGAAATAAGAAAAGCTTACTTCCCCCGTTTTTTAAAATCACAGCTTCTAGAAGGTTTACATAATTTCTTAAAAAACACGAGTTTTTAGAAAATGTGTTTTATTTCATAAATGGAATCAACAAAGTATGCACATTCTACGTCATAACCACTTTCTATATGTTGCGCATGCGTTTGGAAATAAGAAAAGCTTACTTCCGTTGTTTTTTAAAATAATAGCTTCTAGAAGGTTTACATGATTTTTTTAAAAGCACGAGTTTTTAGAAAATGTGTTTTATTTCATAAATGGAATCAACAAAGTATGCACATTCTATTTCATAACGACTTTCTATAGTTTGCACATGCGTCCGGAAATAAGAAAAGCTTACTTCCACTGTTTTTCAAAATCACAGCTTCTAGAAGCTTTGCATGATTTGTTAAAAAACACGAGTTTTTAGAAAATGTTTTTTATTTCATAAATGGAATCAACAAAGTATGCACATTCTACGTCATAACGACTTTATATAGTTTGCACATGCGTTTGGAAATAAGAAAAACTTACTTCCCCCGTTTTTTAAAATCACAGTTTCTAGAAGGTTTACATGATTTGTTAAAAAACAAGAGTTTTTAGAAAATGTGTTTTATTTCATGAATGGAATCAACAAAGTATGCACATTCTACATCATAACGCCTTTCTATAGTTTGCGCATGCGTTTGGAAATAAGAAAATATTACTTCCATCGTTTTTTAAAATCACAGCATCTAGAAGGTTTACATGATTTCGTAAAAAACACGAGTTTTTAGAAAATGTGTTTTATTTCATAAATGGAATCTACAAACTATGCACATTCTTCGTCATAACGACTTTCTATAGTTTGCGCATGCGTCCGGAAATAAGAAAAGCTTACTTCCCCCGTTTTTTAAAATCACAGCTTCTAGAAGGTTTACATGATTTTTTAAAAAACAGAAGTTTTTAGAAAATGTGTTTTATTTCATAAATGGAATCAACAAAGTATGCACATTCTACGTCATAACGACTTTCTATAGTTTGCGCATGCCTTTGGAAATATGAAAAGCTTACTTCCCCCGTTTTTTAAAATCACAGGTTCTAGAAGGTTTACATGATTTCGTAAAAAACACGAGTTTTTAGAAAATGTGTTTTATTTCAAAAATGGAATCAACAAAGTATGCACATTCTACATCATAACGACTTTCTATAGTTTGTGCATTCGTCCGGAAATAAGAAAAGCTTACTTCCCCCGTTTTTTAAAATCACAGCTTCTAGAAGGTTTACATGATTTCGTAAAAAACACGAGTTTTTAGAAAATGTGTTTTATTTCATAAATGGAATCAACAAAGTATGCACATTCTATGTCATAACGACTTTCTATAGTTTGTGCATTCGTCCGGAAATAAGAAAAGCTTACTTCCACCATTTTGTAAAATCACAGCTTCTAGAAGGTTTACATGATTTCGTAAAAAAACACGAGTTTTTTAGAAAATGTGCTTTATTTCATAAATCGAATCTACAAATTATGCACATTCTACGTCATAACGACTTTCTATAGTTTGCGCATGCGTCCGGAAATAAGAAAAGCTTACTTCCCCCGTTTTTTAAAATCACAGGTTCTAGAAGCTTTACATAATTTCTTAAAAAACACGAGTTTTAAGAAAATGTGTTTTATTTCATAAATGGAATCAACAAAGTATGCACATTCTACGTCATAACGACTCTCTATATGTTGCGCATGCGTTTGGAAATAAGAAAAGCTTACTTCCCTTGTTTTTTAAAATCACAGCTTCTAGAAGGTTTACATGATTTCTTAAAAAACACGAGTTTTTAGAAAATGTGTTTTATTTCATAAATGGAATCAACAAAGTATGCACATTCTACGTCATAACGACTTTCTATAGTTTGCGCATGCGTCCGAAAATAAGAAAAGCTTACTTACCCCGTTTTTTAAAATCACAGCTTCTAGAAGGTTTACATGATTTCTTAAAAAACACGAGTTTTTAGAAAATGTGTTTTATTTCATAAATGGAATCAACAAAGTATGCACATTCTACATCATAACGACTTTCTATAGTTTGCGCATGCGTCCGGAAATAAGAAAAGCTTACTTCGACCGTTTTTTAAAATCACAGCTTCTAGAAGGTTTACATGATTTCGTAAAAAACACGAGTTTTTAGAAAATGTGTTTTATTTCATATATGGAATCTACAAAGTATGCACATTCTACGTCATAACGACTTTCTATAGTTTGCGCACTCGTCCGGAAATAAGAAAAGCTTACTTCCACCGTTTTTTAAAATCACATCTCCTAGAAGGTTTACAAGATTTCTTAAAAAACAGGAGTTTTTAGAAAATGTGTTTTATTTCATAAATGGAATCAACAAAGTATGCACATTATACGTAATAACGACTTTCTATAGTTTCCGCATTCGACCGGAAATAAGAAAAGCTTACTTCCACCGATTTTTAAAATCATAGCTTCTAGAAGGTTTACATGATTTCGTAAAAAACATGAGTTTTTGGAAAATGTGTTTTATTTCATAAATGGAATCAACAAAGTATGCACATTCTACATCATAAGGACTTTCTATAGTTTGCGCATGCGTCCAGAAATAAGAAAAGCTTACTTCCACCGTTTTTCAAAATCACAGCTTCTAGAAGGTTTACATGATTTCTTAAAAAACATGAGTTTTTAGAAAATGTGTTCTATTTCATAAATGGAATCAACAAAGTATGCACATTCTACGTCATAACAACTTTCTATAGTTTGCGCATGCGTTTGGAAATAAGAAAAGCTTACTTCCCCCATTTTTTAAAATCACAGCTTCTAGAAGGTTTACATGATTTGTTGAAAAACACGAGTTTTTAGAAAATGTGTTTTATTTAATAAATCGAATCAACAAAGTATGCACATTCTACGTCATAACGACTTTCTATTGTTTGCGCATGCGTCCGGAAATAAGAAAAGCTTACTTCCACTGTTTTTTAAAATAATAGCTTCTAGAAGGTTTACATGATTTCTTAAAAAACATGAGTTTTTAGAAAATGTGTTTTATTTCATAAATGGAATCTACAAAGTATGCACATTCTACGTCATAACGACTTTCTATAGTTTGCGCATGCGTCCGGAAATAAGAAAAGCTTACTTGCACCGTTTTTCAAAATCACAGCTTCTAGAAGGTTTACATGATTTCTTAAAAAACACGAGTTTTTAGAAAATGTGTTTTATTTCATAAATGGAATCTACAAAGTATGCACATTCTACGTGATAACGACTTTCTATAGTTTGCGCATTCGTCCGGAAATAAGAAAAGCTTACTTCAACCGTTTTTTAAAATCACAGCTTCTACAAGGTTTACAAGATTTCTTAAAAAACACGAGTTTTTAGAAAATGTGTTTTATTTCATAAATGGAATCAACAAAGTATGCACATTCTATGTAATAACGACTTTCTATAGTTTCCGCATTCGACTGGAAATAAGAAAAGCTTACTTCCACCGTTTTTTAAAATCACAGCTTCTAGAAGGTTTATATGATTTCGTAAAAAACAAGAGTTTTTAGAAAATGTGTTTTATTTCATAAATGGAATCAACAAAGTATGCACATTCTACGTCATAAGGAGTTTCTATAGTTTGCGCATGCGTCCGGAAATAAGAAAAGCTTACTTCCACCGTTTTTTAAAATAATAGCTTCTAGAAGGTTTACATGATTTTTTAAAAAACACGAGTTTTTAGAAAATGTGTTTTATTTCATAAATGGAATCAACAAAGTATGCACATTCTATTTCATAACGACTTTCTATAGTTTGCACATGCGTCCGGAAATAAGAAAAGCTTACTTCCACTGTTTTTCAAAATCACAGCTTCTAGAAGCTTTGCATGATTTGTTAAAAAACACGAGTTTTTAGAAAATGTGTTTTATTTCATAAATGGAATCAACAAAGTATGCACATTCTACATCATAACGACTTTCTATAGTTTGCGCATGCGTCCGGAATTAAGAAAAGCTTACTTCCCCTGTTTTTTAAAATCACAGCTTCTAGAAGGTTTACATAATTTCTTAAAAAACACGAGTTTTTAGAAAATGTGTTTTATTTCATAAATGGAATCAACAAAGTATGCACATTCTACGTCATAACGACTTTCTATATGTTGCGCATGCGTTTGGAAATAAGAAAAGCTTACTTCCCTCGTTTTTTAAAATCACAGCTTCTGGAAGGTTTACAAGATTTCTTAAAAAACACGAGTTTTTAGAAAATGTGTTTTATTTCATAAATGGAATCAACAAAGTATGCACATTCTATTTCATAACAACTTTCTATAGTTTGCACATGCGTCCGGAAATAAGAAAAGCTTACTTCCACTGTTTTTCAAAATCACAGCTTCTAGAAGCTTTGCATGATTTGTTAAAAAACACGAGTTTTTAGAAAATGTGTTTTATTTCATAAATGGAATCAACAAAGTATGCACATTCTACGTCATAACGACTTTATATAGTTTGCACATGCGTTTGGAAATAAGAAAAACTTACTTCCCCCGTTTTTTAAAATCACAGTTTCTAGAAGGTTTACATGATTTGTTAAAAAACAAGAGTTTTTAGAAAATGTGTTTTATTTCATAAATGGAATCAACAAAGTATGCACATTCTACATCATAACGACTTTCTATAGTTTGCGCATGCGTCCGGAATTAAGAAAAGCTTACTTCCCCTGTTTTTTAAAATCACAGCTTCTAGAAGGTTTACAAGATTTCTTAAAAAACAGGAGTTTTTAGAAAATGTGTTTTATTTCATAAATGGAATCAACAAAGTATGCACATTATACGTAATAACGACTTTCTATAGTTTCCGCATTCGACCGGAAATAAGAAAAGCTTACTTCCACCGATTTTTAAAATCATAGCTTCTAGAAGGTTTACATGATTTCGTAAAAAACATGAGTTTTTGGAAAATGTGTTTTATTTCATAAATGGAATCAACAAAGTATGCACATTCTACATCATAAGGACTTTCTATAGTTTGCGCATGCGTCCAGAAATAAGAAAAGCTTACTTCCACCGTTTTTCAAAATCACAGCTTCTAGAAGGTTTACATGATTTCTTAAAAAACATGAGTTTTTAGAAAATGTGTTTTATTTCATAAATGGAATCAACAAAGTATGCACATTCTACGTCATAACAACTTTCTATAGTTTGCGCATGCGTTTGGAAATAAGAAAAGCTTACTTCCCCCATTTTTTAAAATCACAGCTTCTAGAAGGTTTACATGATTTGTTGAAAAACACGAGTTTTTAGAAAATGTGTTTTATTTAATAAATCGAATCAACAAAGTATGCACATTCTACGTCATAACGACTTTCTATTGTTTGCGCATGCGTCCGGAAATAAGAAAAGCTTACTTAAACTGTTTTTTAAAATAATAGCTTCTAGAAGGTTTACATGATTTCTTAAAAAACATGAGTTTTTAGAAAATGTGTTTTATTTCATAAATGGAATCTACAAAGTATGCACATTCTACGTCATAACGACTTTCTATAGTTTGCGCATGCGTCCGGAAATAAGAAAAGCTTACTTGCACCGTTTTTCAAAATCACAGCTTCTAGAAGGTTTACATGATTTCTTAAAAAACACGAGTTTTTAGAAAATGTGTTTTATTTCATAAATGGAATCTACAAAGTATGCACATTCTACGTGATAACGACTTTCTATAGTTTGCGCATTCGTCCGGAAATAAGAAAAGCTTACTTCAACCGTTTTTTAAAATCACAGCTTCTACAAGGTTTACAAGATTTCTTAAAAAACACGAGTTTTTAGAAAATGTGTTTTATTTCATAAATGGAATCAACAAAGTATGCACATTCTATGTAATAACGACTTTCTATAGTTTCCGCATTCGACTGGAAATAAGAAAAGCTTACTTCCACCGTTTTTTAAAATCACAGCTTCTAGAAGGTTTATATGATTTCGTAAAAAACACGAGTTTTTAGAAAATGTGTTTTATTTCATAAATGGAATCAACAAAGTATGCACATTCTACGTCATAAGGAGTTTCTATAGTTTGCGCATGCGTCCGGAAATAAGAAAAGCTTACTTCCACCGTTTTTTAAAATAATAGCTTCTAGAAGGTTTACATGATTTTTTAAAAAACACGAGTTTTTAGAAAATGTGTTTTATTTCATAAATGGAATCAACAAAGTATGCACATTCTATTTCATAACGACTTTCTATAGTTTGCACATGCGTCCGGAAATAAGAAAAGCTTACTTCCACTGTTTTTCAAAATCATAGCTTCTAGAAGCTTTGCATGATTTGTTAAAAAACACGAGTTTTTAGAAAATGTGTTTTATTTCATAAATGGAATCAACAAAGTATGCACATTCTACGTCATAACGACTCTCTATATGTTGCGCATGCGTTTGGAAATAAGAAAAGCTTACTTCCCTCGTTTTTTAAAATCACAGCTTCTAGAAGGTTTACATGATTTCTTAAAAAACACGAGTTTTTAGAAAATGTGTTTTATTTCATAAATGGAATCAACAAAGTATCCACATTCTACGTCATAACGACTTTCTATAGTTTGCGCATGCGTCCGGAAATAAGAAAAGCTTACTTACCCCATTTTTTAAAATCACATCTTCTAGAAGGTTTACATGATTTCTTAAAAAACACGAGTTTTTAGAAAATGTGTTTTATTTCATTAAATGGAATCAACAAAGTATGCACATTCTACGTCATAACGACTTTCTATAGTTTGCGCATGCGTCCGGAAATAAGAAAAGCTTACTTCCACAGTTTTTTAAAATCACAGCTTCTAGAAGGTTTACATGATTTCGTAAAAAACACGAGTTTTTAGAAAATGTGTTTTATTTCATAAATGGAATCAACAAAGTATGCACATTCTACGTCATAACGACTTGCTATAGTTTGCGTATGCCTTTGGAAATAAGAAAAGCTTACTTCCCCCGTTTTTTAAAATCACATCTTCTAGAAGGTTTACATGATTTGTTGAAAAACACGAGTTTTTAGAAAATGTGTTTTATTTCATAAATCGAATCAACAAAGTATGCACATTGTACGTCATAACGACTTTCTATAGTTTGCGCATGCGTCCGTAAATAAGAAAATATTACTTCCACTGTTTTTTAAAATAATAGCTTCTAGAAGGTTTACATGATTTCGTAAAAAACACGAGTTTTTAGAAAATGTGTTTTATTTCATTAATGGAATCTACAAATTATGCACATTGTACGTCATAACGACTTTCTATAGTTTGCGCATGCGTCCGGAAATAAGAAAAGCTTACTTCCACCGTTTTTCAAAATCACAGCTTCTAGAAGGTTTACATGATTTCTTAAAAAACACGAGTTTTTAGAAAATGTGTTTTATTGGATAAATGGAATCTACAAAGTATGCACATTCTACGTCATAACGACTTTCTATAGTTTGCGCATTCGTCTGGAAATAAGAAAAGCTTACTTCCACCGTTTTTTAAAATCACAGCTTCTAGAAGGTTTACAAGATTTCTTAAAAAACACGAGTTTTTAGAAAATGTGTTTTATTTCATAAATGTAATCAACAAAGTATGCACATTCTACGTAATAACGACTTTCTATAGTTTCCGCATTCGACCGGAAATAAGAAAAGCTTACTTCCACCGTTTTTTAAAATCACAGCTTCTAGAAGGTTTACATGATTTCGTAAAAAACACGAGTTTTTAGAAAATGTGTTTTATTTCATAAATGGAATCAACAAAGTATGCACATTCTACGTCATAAGGACTTTCTATAGTTTGCGCATGCGTCCGGAAATAAGAAAATCTTACTTCCACCGTTTTTTAAAATCACAGCTTCTAGAAGGTTTACATGATTTGTTAAAAAACACGAGTTTTTAGAAAATGTCTTTTATTTCATAAATGGAATCAACAAAGTATGCACATTCTACGTCATAATGAGTTTCTATAGTTTGCGCATGCGTTCGGAAATAAGAAAAGCTTACTTCCACTGTTTTTTAAAATAATAGCTTCTAGAAGGTTTACAGGATTTGTTAAAAAACACGAGTTTTTAGAAAATGTGTTTTATTTCATAAATGGAATCAACAAAGTATGCACATTCTATTTCATAACAACTTTCTATAGTTTCCGCATGCGTCCGGAAATAAGAAAAGCTTACTTGCACCGTTTTTCAAAATCACAGCTTCTAGAAGCTTTACATGATTTCTTAAAAAACACGAGTTTTTAGAAAATGTGTTTGATTTAATAAATGGAATCAACAAAGTATGCACATTCTAAATCATAACGACTTTCTATAGTTTGCACATGCGTTTGGAAAGAAGAAAAACTTACTTCCCCCGTTTTTTAAAATCACAGCTTCTAGAAGGTTTTCATGATTTGTTAAAAAACAAGAGTTTTTAGAAAATGTGTTTTATTTCATAAATGGAATCAACAAAGTATGCACATTCTACGTCTTAACGACTTTCTATATTTTGCGCATGCGTCCGGAAATAAGAAAAGCTTACTTCCCCCATTTTTTAAAATCACAGCTTCTAGAAAGTTTACATAATTTCTTAAAAAACACGAGTTTTTAGAAAATGTGTTTTATTTCATAAATGGAATCAACAAAGTATGCACATTCTACGTCATAACGACTCTCTATATGTTGCGCATGCGTTTGGAAATAAGAAAAGCTTACTTCCCTCGTTTTTTAAAATCACAGCTTCTAGAAGGTTTACATGATTTCTTAAAAAACACGAGTTTTTAGAAAATGTGTTTTATTTCATAAATGGAATCAACAAAGTATCCACATTCTACGTCATAACGACTTTCTATAGTTTGCGCATGCGTCCGGAAATAAGAAAAGCTTACTTACCCCGTTTTTTAAAATCACATCTTCTAGAAGGTTTACATGATTTCTTAAAAAACACGAGTTTTTAGAAAATGTGTTTTATTTCATAAATGGAATCAACAAAGTATGCACATTCTACGTCATAATGACTTTCTATAGTTTGCGCATGCGTCCGGAAATAAGAAAAGCTTACTTCCACAGTTTTTTAAAATCACAGCTTCTAGAAGGTTTACATGATTTCGTAAAAAACATGAGTTTTTAGAAAATGTGTTTTATTTCATAAATGGAATCTACAAAGTATGCACATTCAACGTCATAACGACTTTCTATAGTTTGCGCATTCATCCGGAAATAAGAAAAGCTTACTTCCACCGTTTTTTAAAATCACAGCTCCTAGAAGGTTTACAAGATTTCTTAAAAAACAGGAGTTTTTAGAAAATGTGTTTTATTTCATAAATGGAATCAACAAAGTATGCACATTCTATTTCATAACAACTTTCTATAGTTTCCGCATGCGTCCGGAAATAAGAAAAGCTTACTTCCACCGTTTTTCAAAATCACAGCTTCTAGAAGCTTTACATGATTTCTTAAAAAACACGAGTTTTTAGAAAATGTGTTTGATTTAATAAATGGAATCAAAAAAGTATGCACATTCTACATCATAACGACTTTCTATAGTTTGCACATGCGTTTGGAAAGAAGAAAAACTTACTTCCCCCGTTTTTTAAAATCACAGCTTCTAGAAGGTTTTCATGATTTGTTAAAAAACAAGAGTTTTTAGAAAATGTGTCTTATTTCATAAATGGAATCAAGAAAGTATGCACATTCTACATCATAACGACTTTCTAAAGTTTGCGAATGCGTTTGGAAATAAGAAAAGCTTACTTCCATCGTTTTTTAAAATCACAGCTTCTAGAAGGTTTACATGATTTCGTAAGAAACACGAGTTTTTAGAAAATGTGTTTTATTTCATAAATGGAATCTACAAAGTATGCACATTCTTCATCATAACGACTTTCTATAGTATGCGCATGCATCCGGAAATAAGAAAAGCTTACTTCCCCCGTTTTTTAAAATCACAGCTTCTAGAAGGTTTACATGATTTTGTAAAAAACACGAGTTTTTAGAAAATGTGTTTTATTTCGTAAATGGAATCTACAAAGTATGCACATTCTACGTCATAACGACTTTCTATAGCTTGCGCATGCGTCCGGAAATAAGAAAAGCTTACTTCCCCCCGTTTTTTAAAATCACAGCTTCTAGAAGGTTTACATGATTTCTTAAAAAAGACGAGTTTTTAGAAAATGTGTTTTATTTCATAAATGGAATCAACAAAGTATGCATATTCTACGTCATAACGACTTTCTATAGTTTGCGCATGCCTTTGGAAATAAGAAAAGCTTACTTCCACCGTTTTTTAAAATCACAGCTTCTAGAAGGTTTACATGATTTCGTAAAAAACACGAGTTTTTAGAAAATGTGTTTTATTTCATAAATGGAATCAACAAAGTATGCACAGTCTACGTCATAACGACTTTCTATAGTTTGTGCTCGCGTCCGGAAATAAGAAAAGCTTACTTCCCCCGTTTTTTAAAATCACAGCTTCTAGAAGGTTTATATGATTTCGTAAAAAACACGAGTTTTTAGAAAATGTGTTTTATTTCATAAATGGAATCAACAAAGTATGCACATTCTACGTCATAACGACTTTCTATATGTTGCGCATGCGTTTGGAAATAAGAAAAGCTTACTTCCCTCGTTTTTTAAAATCACATCTTCTAGAAGGTTTACATGATTTCTTAAAAAACACAAGTTTTTAGAAAATGTGTTTTATTTCATAAATGGAATCAACAAAGTATGCATATTCTACGTCATAACGACATTCTATAGTTTGCGCATGCGTCCGGAAATAAGAAAAGCTTACTTCCCTCGTTTTTTAAAATCACAGCTTCTAGAAGGTTTACATGATTGCCTAAAAAACACGAGTTTTTAGAAAATGTGTTTTATTTCATAAATGGAATCAATAAAGTATGCACAGTCTACGTCATAACGAATTTCTATAGTTTGCGCATTCGTGGGGAAATAAGAAAAGCTTACTTCCCCTGTTTTTTAAAATCACAGCTTCTAGAAGGTTTACATGATTTCGTAAAAAACACGAGTTTTTAGAAAATGTGTTTTATTTCATAAATGGAATCAACAAAGTATGCACAGTCTACGTCATAACGACTTTCTATAGTTTGTGCATGCGTCCGGAAATAAGAAAAGCTTACTTCCCCCGTTTTTTAAAATCACAGCTTCTAGAAGGTTTACATGATTTCGTAAAAAACACGAGTTTTTAAAAAATGTTTTTTATTTCATAAATGGAATCTACAAAGTATGCACATTCTACGTCATAACGACTTTCTATAGTTTCCGCATGCGTCCGGAAATAAGAAAATCTTACTTCCCCCATTTTTTAAAATCACAGCTTCTAGAAGGTTTACATGATTTCTTAAAAAACACGAGTTTTTAGAAAATGTGTTTTATTTCATAAATGGAATCAACAAAGTATGCACATTCTACGTCATAACGACTTTTTATAGTTTGCTCATGCCTTTGGAAATAAGAAAAGCTTACTTCCCCCGTTTTTTAAAATCACAGCTTCTAGAAGGTTTACATGATTTCGTAAAAAACACGAGTTTTTAGAAAATGTGTTTTATTTCATAAATGGAATCAACAAAGTATGCACAGTCTACGTCATAAGGACTTTCTATAGTTTGTGCATGCGTCCGCAAATAAGAAAAGCTTACTTCCCCCGTTTTTTAAAATCACAGCTTCTAGAAGGTTTACATGATTTCGTAAAAAACACCAGTTTTTAGAAAATGTGTTTTATTTCATAAATGGAATCTACAAAGTATGCATATTCTACGTCATAACGACTTTCTATAGTTTGCGCATGCGTCCGGAAATAAGAAAATCTTACTTCCACCGTTTTTCAAAATCACAGCTTCTAGAAGGTTTACATGATTTCTTAAAAAACAAGAGTTTTTAGAAAATGTGTTTTATTTCATAAATGGAATCAACAAAGTATGCACATTCTACGTCATAACGACTTTCTATAGTTTGCGCATGCGTTTGGAAATAAGAAAATCTTACTTCCCCCATTTTTTAAAATCACAGCTTCTAGAAGGTTTACATGATTTGTTGAAAAACACGAGTTTTTAGAAAATGTGTTTTATTTCATAAATCGAATCAACAAAGTCTGCACATTCTACGTCATAACGACTTTCTATAGTTTGCGCATGCGTCCGGAAATAAGAAAAGCTTACTTCCACTGTTTTTTAAAATAATAGCTTCTAGAAGGTTTACATGATTTCTTAAAAAACACGAGTTTTTAGAAAATGTGTTTTATTTCATAAATGGAATCTACAAAGTATGCACATTCTACGTCATAACGACTTTCTATAGTTTGCGCATGCATCCGGAAATAAGAAAAGCTTACTTCCACCGTTTTTCAAAATCACAGCTTCTAGAAGGTTTACATGATTTCTGAAAAAACACGAGTTTTTAGAAAATGTGTTTTATTTCATAAATGGAATGTACAAAGTATGCACATTCTACGTCATAACGACTTTGTATAGTTTGCGCATTCGTCCGGAAATAAGAAAAGCTTACTTCCATCGTTTTTTAAAATCACAGCTTCTAGAAGGTTTACAAGATTTCTTAAAAAACACTAGTTTTTAGAAAATGTGTTTTATTTCATAAATGGAATCAACAAAGTATGCGCATTCTACGTAATAACGACTTTCTATAGTTTCCGCATTCGACCTGAAATAAGAAAAGCTTACTTCCACCGTTTTTTAAAATCACAGCTTCTAGAAGGTTTACAGGATTTCGTAAAAAACACGAGTTTTTAGATAATGTGTTTTATTTCATAAATGGAATCAACAAAGTATGCACATTCTACTTCATAAGGACTTTCTATAGTTTGCTCATCCGTTCGGAAATAAGAAAAGCTTACTTCCACCGTTTTTTAAAATCACAACTTCTAGAAGGTTTACATGATTTGTTAAAAAACACGAGTTTTTAGAAAATGTGTTTTATTTCATAAATGGAATCAACCAAGTATGTGCATTCTACGTCATAATGAGTTTCTATAGTTTGCGCATGCGTCCGGAAATAAGAAAAGCTTACTTCCACCGTTTTTTAAAATAATAGCTTCTAGAAGGTTTACATGATTTGTTAAAGAACACGAGTTTTTAGAAAATGTGTTTTATTTCATAAATGGAATCAACAAAGTATGCACATTCTATTTCATAACGAATTTCTATAGTTTGCGCATGCGTCCGGATATAAGAAAAGCTTACTTCCACCGTTTTTCAAAATCACAGCTTCTAGAAACTTTACTTGATTTCTTAAAAAACACGGGTTTTTAGAAAATGTGTTTTATTTCATAAATGGAATCAACAAAGTATGCACATTCTAGGTCATAACGACTTTCTATAGTTTGCGCATGCGTTTGGAAATAAGAAAAACTTACTTCCCCCGTTTTTTAAAATCACAGCTTCTAGAAGGTTTACATGATTTCGTAAAAAACACGAGTTTTTAGATAATGTGTTTTATTTCATAAATGGAATCAACAAAGTATGCACATTCTACGTCATAAGGACTTTCTATAGTTTGCTCATCCGTCCGGAAATAATAAAAGCTTACTTCCACCGTTTTTTAAAATCACAACTTCTAGAAGGTTTACATGACTTGTTAAAAAACACGAGTTTTTAGAAAATGTGTTTTATTTCATAAATGGAATCAACCAAGTATGTACATTCTACGTCATAATGAGTTTCTATAGTTTGCGCATGCGTCGGGAAATAAGAAAAGCTTACTTCCCCCGTTTTTTAAAATCACAGCTTCTGGAAGGCTTACATAATTTCCTAAAAAACACGAGTTTTTAGAAAATGTGTTTTATTTCATAAATGGAGTCAACAAAGTATGCGCATTCTACGTCATAACGCCTTTCGATAGTTTGCGTATGCGTTTGGAAATAAGAAAAGCTTACTTCCACCGTTTTTCAATATCACAGCTTCTAGAAGGTTTACAGGATTTCGTAAAAAACACGAGTTTTTAGATAATGTGTTTTATTTCATAAATGGAATCAACAAAGTATGCACATTCTACGTCATAAGGACTTTCTATAGTTTGCTCATCCGTCCGGAAATAATAAAAGCTTACTTCCACCGTTTTTTAAAATCACAACTTCTAGAAGGTTTACATGACTTGTTAAAAAACACAAGTTTTTAGAAAATGTGTTTTATTTCATAAATGGAATCAACCAAGTATGTACATTCTACGTCATAATGAGTTTCTATAGTTTGCGCATGCGTCCGGAAATAAGAAAAGCTTACTTCCACCGTTTTTTAAAATAATAGCTTCTAGAAGGTTTACATGATTTGTTAAAGAACACGAGTTTTTAGAAAATGTGTTTTATTTCATAAATGGAATCTACAAAGTATGCACATTCTACGTCATAACGACTTTCTATAGTTTGCGCATGCGTCCGGAAATAAGAAAAGCTTACTTGCACCGTTTTTCAAAATCACAGCTTCTAGAAGGTTTACATGATTTCTTAAAAAACACGAGTTTTTAGAAAATGTGTTTTATTTCATAAATGGAATCTACAAAGTATGCACATTCTACGTGATAACGACTTTCTATAGTTTGCGCATTCGTCCGGAAATAAGAAAAGCTTACTTCAACCGTTTTTTAAAATCACAGCTTCTAGAAGCTTTACATGATTTCTTAAAAAACACGAGTTTTTAGAAAATGTGTTTGATTTAATAAATGGAATCAACAAAGTATGCACATTCTAAATCATAACGACTTTCTATAGTTTGCACATGCGTTTGGAAAGAAGAAAAACTTACTTCCCCCGTTTTTTAAAATCACAGCTTCTAGAAGGTTTACATGATTTCTTAAAAAACACGAGTTTTTAGAAAATGTGTTTTATTTCATAAATGGAATCAACAAAGTATGCACATTCTACGTCATAACGACTTTTTATAGTTTGCTCATGCCTTTGGAAATAAGAAAAGCTTACTTCCCCCGTTTTTTAAAATCACAGCTTCTAGAAGTTTTACATGATTTCTTAAAAAACACGAGTTTTTAGAAAATGTGTTTTATTTCATAAATTGAAACAACAAAGTATGCACATTCTACGTCATAACGACTTTCTATAGTTTGCACATGCGTTTGGAAATAAGAAAATCTTACTTCACCCGTTTTTTAAAATCACAGCTTCTAGAAGGTTTACATCATTTGTTAAAAAATATGAGTTTTTAGAAAATGTGTTTTATTTCATAAATGGAATCTACAAAGTATGCACATTCTACGTCATAACGACTTTCTATAGTTTACGCATGCGTCCGGAAATAAGAAAAGCTTACTTCAACCGTTTTTCAAAATCACAGCTTCTAGAAGGTTTACATGATTTCTTAAAAAACACGAGTTTTTAAAAAATATGTTTTATTTCATAAATGGAATCATCAAAGTATGCACATTCTACATCATAATGACTTTCTATAGTTTGCGAATTCGTTTGGAAATAAGAAAAGCTTACTTCCCCCGTTTTTTAAAATCACAGCTTCTAGAAGGTTTACATGATTTGTTAAAAAACACGAGTTTTTAGAAAATGTGTTTTATTTCATAAATCGAATTAACAAAGTATGCACATTCTACGTCATAACGACTTTCTATAGTTTGCGCATGCGTCCGGAAATAAGAAAAGCTTACTTCCACTGTTTTTTAAAATAATAGCTTCTAGAAGGTTTAAATGATTTCGTAAAAAACACGAGTTTTTAGAAAATGTGTTTTATTTCATAAATGGAATCTACAAAGTATGCACATTCTACATCATAACGACTTTCTATAGTTTGCTCATGCGTCCGCAAATAAGAAAAGCTTACTTCCACCATTTTTCAAAATCACAGCTTCTAGAAGGTTTACATGATTTCTTAAAAAACACGAGTTTTTAGAAAATGTGTTTTATTTCATAAATTGAATCTACAAAGTATGCACATTCTACGTCATAACGGCTTTCTATAGTTTGCACATGCGTCCGGAAATAAGAAAAGCTTAATTGCCACGTTTTTTAAAATCACAGCTTCTAGAAGGTTTACATGATTTCTTAAAAAACACGAGTTTTTAGAAAATGTGTTTTATTTCATAAATGGAATCAACAAAGTATGCACATTCTACGTCATAACGACTTTCTATAGTTTGCACATGCGTCCGGAAATAAGAACAGCTTACTTCCACCATTTTTTAAAATCACAGCTTCTAGAAGGTTTACATGATTTCTTAAAAAACACGAGCTTTTAGAAAATGTGTTTTATTTCATCAATGGAATCAAAAAAGTATGCACATTCTACGTCATAACAATTTTCTATAGTTTGCGCATTCGTCCGGAAATAAGAAAAGCTTACTTCCACCGTTTTTTAAAATCACAGCTTCTAGAAGGTTTACATGATTTCTTAAAAAACACGAGTTTTTAGAAAATGTGTTTTATTAAATAAATGGAATCAACAAAGTATGCACATTCTACGTCATAACGACTTTCTATAGTTTGCGCATGCGTCCGGAAATAAGAAAAGCTTACCTCCCCCCGTTTTTTAAAATCACAGATTCTAGAAGTTTTGCATGATTTCTTAAAAAACACGAGTTTTTAGAAAATGTGTTTTATTAAATAAATGGAATCAACAAAGTATGCACATTCTACGTCATAACGACTTTCTATAGTTTGCGCATGAGTCCGGAAATAAGAAAAGCTTACTTCCCCCGTTTTTTAAAATCACAGCTTCCAGAAGGTTTACATGATTTCTTAAAAAACACGACTTTTTAGAAAATGTGTTTTATTTCATAAATGGAATCTACAAAGTATGCACATTCTACGTCATAACGACTTTCTATAGTTTGCGCATGCGTCCGGAAATAAGAAAAGCTTACTTCCACCGTTTTTTAAAATCACAGCTTCTAGAAGGTTTACATGATTTCGTAAAAAACACGACTTTTTAGAAAATGTGTTTTATTTCATAAATGGAATCTACAAAGTATGCACATTCTACGTCATAACGAATTTCTATAGTTTGCGCATGCGTCCGGAAATAAGAAAAGCTTACTTCCCCCGTTTTTTAAAGTCAGAGCTTCTAGAAGGTTTACATGATTTCTTAAAAAACACGAGTTTTTAGAAAATGTGTTTTATTTCATAAATGGAATCAACAAAGTATGCACATTCTAAGTCATAACGACTTTCTATAGTTTGCGCATGCGTTTGGAAATAAGAAAAGCTTACTTCCCCCGTTTTTTAAAATCATAGCTTCTAGAAGGTTTACATGATTTCTTAAAAAACACGAGTTTTTAGAAAATGTGTTTTATTTCATAAATGGAATCAAAAAAGTATGCACATTCTAAGTCATAACGACTTTCTATAGTTTGCGTATGCGTTTGGAGATAAGAAAAGCTTACTTCCCCCGTTTTTTAAAATCACAGCTTCTAGAAGGTTTACATGATTTCGTAAAAAACACGAGTTTTTAGAAAATGTGTTTTATTTCATAAATGGAATCAACAAAGTATGCACATTCTACGTCATAACGACTTTCTATAGTTTGCGCATGCGTCCGGAAATAAGAAAAGCTTACTTCCACCGTTTTTTAAAATCACAGCTTCTAGAAGGTTTACATGATTTCGTAAAAAACAGGAGTTTTTAGAAAATCTTTTTTATTTCATAAATGGAATCTACAAAGTATGTACATTCTACGTCATAACAAATTTATATAGTTTGCGCATGCGTCCGGAAATAAGAAAAGCTTACTTCCCCCGTTTTTTAAAATCACAGCTTCTAGAAGGTTTGCGTGATTTCTTAAAAAACACAAGTTTTTAGAGAATGTGTTTTATTTCATAAATGGAATCAACAAAGTATGCACATTCTACGTCATAACGACTTTCTATACTTTGAGCATGCATCCGGAAATAAGAAAAGATTACTTCCACCGTTTTTTAAAATCACAGCTTCTAGAATGTTTACATCATTTCGTAAAAAACACGAGTCTTTAGAAAATGTGTTTTATTTCATAAATGGAATCTACAAAGTATGCACATTCTACGTCATAATGACTTTCTATAGTTTGCGCATGCGTCTGTAAATAAGAAAAGCTTACTTCCCCCGTTTTTTAAAATCACAGCTTCTAGAAGGTTTACATGATTTCTTAAAAAACACGAGTTTTTAGAAAATGTGTTTTATTTCATAAATGGAATCAAAAAAGTATGCACATTCTACGTCATAACGACTTTCTATAGGTTGCGCATTCGTCCGGAAATAAGAAAAGCTTACTTCCACCGTTTTTTAAAATCACAGTTTCTAGAAGGTTTACATGATTTCGTAGAAAAACATGAGTTTTTAGAAAATATGTTTTATTTCATAAATGGAATGTACAAAGTATGCACATTCTACGTCATAACAACTTTCTATAGTTTGCGCATGCGTCCGGAAATAAGAAAAGCTTACTTCCACCGTTTTTTAAAATCACATCTTCTAGAAGGTTTACATGATTTATTAAAAAGCACATGTTTTTAAAAAATGTGTTTTATTTCATAAATGGAATCAACAAAGTATGCACATTCTACGTCATAACGACTTTCTATAGTTTGCGCATTCGTCCGGAAATATGAAAATCTTACTTCCACCGTTTTTTAAAATCACAGCTTCCAGAAGGTTTACATGATTTTGTAAAAAACACGAGTTTTTAGAAAATGTGTTTTATTTCATAAATTGAATCTACAAAGTATGCACATTCTACGTCATAACAACTTTCTATAGTTTGCGCATGCGTTTGGAAATAAGAAAAGCTTACTTCCCCCATTTTTTAAAATCACAGCTTCTAGAAGGTTTACATGATTTCTTAAAAAACACGAGTTTTTACAAAATGCGTTTTATTTCATAAATGGAATCAAAAAAGTATGCACATTCTAGGTCATAACGACTTTCTATAGTTTGTGCATGCGTCCGGAGATAAGAAAAGCTTACTTCCACCGTTTTTTAAAATCACAGCTTCTAGAAGGTTTACATGATTTCTTAAAAAACACGAGTTTTTAGAAAATGTGTTTTATTTCATAAATGGAATCAACAAAGTATGCACATTCTACGTCATAACGAATTTGTATAGTTTGCGCATGCGTCCGGAAATAAGAAAAGATTACTTCCACCGTTTTTTAAAATCACAACTTCTAGAAGGTTTACATAATTTCGTAAAAAACACGAATTTTTAGAAAATGTGTTTTATTTCATAAATGGAATCTACAAAGTATGCATATTCTACGTCATAACGACTTTCTATAGTTTGCGCATGCGTCCGGAAATAAGAAAAGATTACTTCCACCATTTTTTAAAATCACAGCTTCTAGAAGGTTTACATAATTTCGTAAAAAACACGAGTTTTTAGAAAATGTGTTTTATTTCATAAATTGAATCTACAAAGTATGCACATTCTACGTCACAACGACTTTCTATAGTTTGCGCATGCGTCGGGAAATAAGAAAAGCTTACTTCCCCCATTTTTTAAAATCACAGCTTCTAGAAGGTTTACATGATTTATTAAAAAACACGAGCTTTTAGAAAATGTGTTTTATTTCATAAATGGAATCTACAAAGTATGCACATTCTATGTCATAACGAATTTCTATAGTTTGCGCATGCGTCCGGAAATAAGAAAAGCTTACTTCCCCCCGTTTTTTAAAATCACAGCTTCTAGAATGTTTACATGATTTATTAAAAAACACGAGTTTTTAGAAAATGTGTTTTAATTCATAAATGGAATCTACAAAGTATGCACATTCTATGTCATAATGACTTTCTATAGTTTGCGCATGCGTCCGGAAATAAGAAAAGCTTACTTCCCCCGTTTTTTAAAATCACAGCTTCTAGAAGGTTTACATGATTTCTTAAAAAACATGAGTTTTTAGAAAATGTGTTTTATTTCATAAATGTTATAAAAAAAGTATGCAAATTCTACGTCATAACGACTTTCTATAGTTTGCGCATTCGTCCGGAAATAAGAAAAGCTTACTTCCCCCGTTTTTTAAAATCACAGCTTCTAGAAGGTTTACTTGATTTATTAAAAAACACAAGTTTGTAGAAAATGTGTTTTATTTCATAAATGGAATCTACAAAGTATGCACATTCTATCTCATAACGACTTACTATAGTTTGCGCATGCGTCAGAAAATAAGAAAAGCTTACTTCCCCCATTTTTTAAAATCACAGCTTCTACAAGGTTATATGATTTATTAAAAAACACAAGTTTGTAGAAAATGTGTTTTATTTCATACATGGAATCTACAAAGTATGCACATTCTATCTCATAACGACTTTCTATAGTTTGCGCATGCGTCTGGAAATAAGAAAAGCTTACTTCCCCCGTTTTTTAAAATCACAGCTTCCAGAAGGTTTACATGATTTATTAAAAAACACGAGTTTTTATAAAATGTCTTTTATTTCATAAATTGAATCCACAAAGTATGCACATTCTACGTCACAACGACTTTCTATAATTTGCGCATGCGTCCGGAAATAAGAAAAGATTACTTCCACCGTTCTTTAAAATCACAGCTTCTAGAAGATTTACATAACTTCGTAAAAAATACGAGTTTTTAGAAAATGTGTTTTATTTAATAAATGGAATCTACAAAGTATGCACATTCTACGTCACAATGACTTTCTATAGTTTGCGCATGCGTCCGGAAATAAGAAAAGCTTACTTCCCCCGTTTTTCAAAATCACAGCTTCTAGAAGTTTTACATGAGTTCTTAAAAAACATGAGTTTTTAGAAAATGTGTTTTATTTCATAAATGGAATCAACAAAGTAAGCACATTCTACATCATAACGACTTTCTATAGTTTGTGCATGCGTTTGGAAATAAGAAAAGCTTACTTCCCCTGTTTTTTAAAATCACAGCTTCTAGAAGGTTTACATGATTTCTTAAAAAACACGAGTTTTTAGAAAATGTGTTTTATTTCATAAATGGAATCAACAAAGTATGCACATTGTACATCATAACGACTTTCATTAGTTTGTGCATGCGTCTGGAAATAAGAAAAGCTTACTTCCACCGTTTTTTAAAATCACAGCTTCTAGAAGGTTTACATGATTTCATAAAAAACACGAGTTTTTAGAAAATGCGTTTTATTTCTTAAATGGAATCTACAAAGTATGCACATTCAACGTTATAACGACTTTCTATAGTTTGTGCATGCGTCCGGAAATAAGAAAAGCTTACTTCCACCGTTTTTTAAAATCACAGCTTCTAGAAGGTGTACATGATTTCGTAAAAAACACGAGTTTTTTGAAAATGTGTTATTTTCATCAATGGAATCTACAAAGTATGCACATTCTACGTCATAACGACTTTCTAATGTTTGCGCATGCGTCCGGAAATAAGAAAAGCTTACCTCCCCCGTTTTTTAAAATCACAGCTTCTAGAAGGTTTACATGATTTCTTAAAAAACATGAGTTTTTAGAAAATGTGTTTTATTTCATAAATGGAATCAACAAAGTATGCACATTCTACGTCATAACGACTTTCTATAGTTTGCGTATGCGTCCGGAAATAAGAAATGCTTACTTCCACGGTTTTTTAAAATCACAGCTTCTAGAAGGTTTACATGATTTCTTAAAAAACACGAGTTTTTAGAAAATGTGTTTTATTTCATAAATGGAATCAACAAAGTATGCACATTCTACATCATAACGACTTTCTATAGTTTTCGCATTCGTCCGAAATAAGAAAAGCTTACTTCCACCGTTTTTTAAAATCAAAGCTTCTAGAAGGTTTACATGATTTCGTAAAAAACATGAGTTTTTAGAAAATATGTTTTATTTCATAAATGGAATCTACAAAGTATACACGTTCTACGTCATAATGACTTTCTATAGTTTGTGCATGCGTCCGGAAATATGAAAAGCTTACTTCCACCGTTTTTTAAAATCACAGCTTCTAGAAGATTTACATGATTTCGTAAAAAACACGAGTTTTTAGAAAATGTGTTTTATTTCATCAATGGAATCAACAAAGTATGCACATTCTACGTCATAACGACTTTCTATAGTTTGCGCATGCGTCCTAAAATAAGAAAAGCTTACTTCTACCGTTTTTTAAAATCACAGCTTCTAGAAGGTTTACATGATTTCGTAAAAAACACGAGTTTTTAGAAAATGTGTTTTATTTCATAAATGGAATCTACAAAGTATGCAGATTCTACATCATAACGACTTTCTATAGTTTGCGCATGCGTCCGGAAATAAGAAAAGTTTACTTCCACCGTTTTTTAAAATCACAGCTTCTAGAAGGTTTACATGATTTCGTAAAAAACACGACTTTTTGGAAAATGTGTTTTATTTCATCAATGGAATCTAAAAAGTATGCACATTCTACGTCATAACGACTTGCTATAGTTTGCGGAGTCATCCGGAAATAAGAAAAGCTTACTTCCACCGTTTTTTAAAATCAGAGCTTCTAGAAGGTTTACAAGATTTCTTAAAAAACACGAGTTTTTAGAAAATGTGTTTTATTTCATAAATGGAATCAACAAAGTATGCACATTCTACGTAATAACGACTTTCTATAGTTTTCGCATTCGACCGGAAATAAGAAAAGCTTACTTCCACCGTTTTTTAAAATCACAGCTTCTAGAAGGTTTACATGATTTCGTAAAAAACACGAGTTTTAAGAAAATGTGTTTTATTTCATAAATGGAATCAACAAAGTATGCACATTCTACGTCATAAGGACTTTCTATAGTTTGCGCATGCGTCCGGAAATAAGAAAAGCTTACTTCCACCGTTTTTTAAAATCACAGCTTCTAGAAGGTTTACATGATTTGTTAAAAAACACGAGTTTTTAGAAAATGTGTTTTATTTCATAAATGGAATCAACAAAGTATGCACATTCTACGTCATAATGAGTTTCTATAGTTTTCCCATGCGTCCGGAAATAAGAAAAGCTTACTTCCACCGTTTTTTAAAATAATAGCTTCTAGAAGGTTTACATGATTTGTTAAAAAAAAAAGTTTTTAGAAAATGTGTTTTATTTCATAAATGGAATCAACAAAGTATGCACATTCTACGTCATAACGACTTTCTATAGTTTGCGCATGCGTTTGGAAATAAGAAAAACTTACTTCCCCCGTTTTTTAAAATCACAGCTTCTAGAAGGTTTACATGATTTGTTAAAAAACACGATTTTTTAGAAAATGTCTTTTATTTCATAAATAGAATAAACAAAGTATGCACATTCTACATCGTAACGACTTTCTATAGTTTCCGCATGCGTCCGGAAATAAGAAAAGCTTACTTCCACCGTTTTTCAAAATCACAGCTTCTAGAAGGTTTACATGATTTCTTAAAAAACACGAGTTTTTAGAAAATGTGTTTTATTTCATAAATGGAATCAACAAAGTATGCACATTCTACGTCATAACGACTTTCTATAGTTTGCGCATGCGTTTGGAAATAAGAAACGCTTACTTCCCCCGTTTTTTAAAATCACAGCTTCTAGAAGGTTTACATGATTTGTTAAAAAACACGAGTTTTTAGAAAATGTGTTTTATTTCATAAATGGAATCAACAAAGTATGCACATTCTACATCATAACGACTTTCTATAGTTTGCGCATGCGTCCGGAAATAAGAAAAGCTTACTTCCACTGTTTTTTTAAATAAAAGCTTCTAGAAGGTTTACATGATTTCGTAAAAAACACGAGTTTTTAGAAAATGTGTTTTATTTCATAAATGGAATATGCAAAGTATGCACATTCTACGTCATAACGACTTTCTATAGTTTGTGCATGCGTCCGGAAATAAGAAAAGCTTACTTCCCCCGTTTTTTAAAATCACAGCTTCTAGAATGTTTACATGATTTCGTAAAAAACACGAGTTTTTAGAAAATGTGTTTTATTTCATAAATGGATTCTACATCATAACGACTTTCTATAGTTTGCGCATGCGTTTGGAAATAAGAAAAGCTTACTTCCCCCGTTTTTTAAAATCACAGCTTCTAGAAGGTTTACATGATTTGTTAAAAAACACGAGTTTTTAGAAAATGTGTTTTATTTCAAAAATGGAATCAACAAAGTATGCACATTCTACATCATAACGACTTTCTATAGTTTGCGCATGCATCCGGAAATAAGAAAAGCTTACTTCCACTGTTTTTTTAAATAAAAGCTTCTAGAAGGTTTACATGATTTCGTAAAAAACACGAGTTTTTAGAAAATGTGTTTTATTTCATAAATGGAATATGCAAAGTATGCACATTCTACGTCATAACGACTTACTATAGTTTGTGCATGCGTCCGGAAATAAATAAAGCTTACTTCCCCCGTTTTTTAAAATCACAGCTTCTAGAAGGTTTACATGATTTGTTAAAAAACACGAGTTTTTAGAAAATGTGTTTTATTTCATAAATGGAATCAACAAAGTATACACATTCTACATCATAACGACTTTCTATAGTTTGCGCATGCGTCCGGAAATAAGAAAAGCTTACTTCCACTGTTTTTTTAAATAAAAGCTTCTAGAAGGTTTACATGATTTCGTAAAAAACACGAGTTTTTAGAAAATGTGTTTTATTTCATAAATGGAATATGCAAAGTATGCACATTCTACGTCATAATGACTTTCTATAGTTTGTGCATGCGTCCGGAAATAAATAAAGCTTACTTCCCCCCGTTTTTTAAAATCACAGCTTCTAGAAGGTTTACATGATTTGTTAAAAAACACGAGTTTTTAGAAAATGTGTTTTATTTCATAAATGGAATAAACAAAGTATGCACATTCTACATCGTAACGACTTTCTGTAGTTTCCGCATGCGTCCGGAAATAAGAAAAGCTTACTTCCACCGTTTTTCAAAATCACAGCTTATAGAAGGTTTACATGATTTCTTAAAAAACATGAGTTTTTAGAAAATGTGTTTTATTTCATAAATGGAATCAACAAAGTATGCACATTCTACGTCATAACGACTTTCTATAGTTTGCGCATGCGTCCGGAAATAATAAAAGCTTACTTCCCCCGTTTTTTAAAATCACAGCTTCTAGAAGGTTTACATGATTTGTTAAAAAACACGAGTTTTTAGAAAATGGGTTTTATTTCATAAATGGAATCAACAAAGTATGCACATTCTACGTCATAACGGCTTTCTATAGTTTGCGCATGCGTTTGGAAATAAAAAAAGCTTACTTCCCCCGTTTTTTAAAATCACACCTTCTAGAAGGTTTACATGATTTGTTAAAAAACACGAGTTTTTAGAAAATGTGTTTTATTATATAAATGGAATCAACAAAGTATGCACATTCTACGTCATAAGGACTTTCTATAGTTTGCGCATCCGTCCGTAAATAAGAAAAGCTTACTTCCACCGTTTTTCAAAATCACAGCTTCTAGAAGGTTTACATGATTTCTTAAAAAACACGAGTTTTTAGAAAATGTGTTTTATTTCATAAATGGAATCAACAAAGTATGCACATTCTACGTCATGAGGCCTTTCTATAGTTTGCGCATGCGTCCGGAAATAAGAAAAGCTTACTTCCCCCGTTTTTTAAAATCACAGCTTCTAGAAGGTTTACATGATTTGTTAAAAAACGCGAGTTTTTAGAAAATGTGTTTTATTTCATAAATGGAATCAACAAAGTATGCACATTCTACGTCATAACGACTTTCTATAGTTTGCGCATGCGTCCGGAAATAAGAAAAGCTTACTTCCACCGTTTTTTAAAATAATAGCTTCTAGAAGGTTTACATGATTTCGTAAATAACACGAGTTTTTAGAAAATGTGTTTTATTTCATAAATGGAATCTACAAAGTATGCACATTCTACGTCATAACGACTTTCTATAGTTTGCGCATGCATCCGGAAATAAGAAAAGCTTACTTCCCCCGTTTTTTGAAATCACAGCTTCTAGAAGGTTTACATGATTTCGTAAAAAACACGAGTTTTTAGAAAATGTGTTTTATTTCATAAATGGAATCTACAAAGTATGCACATTCTACGTCATAATGACTTTCTATAGTTTGCGCATGCGTCCGGAAATAAGAAAAGCTTACTTCCAACGTTTTTCAAAATCACAGCTTCTAGAAGGTTTACATGATTTCTTAAAAAACACGAGTTTTTAGAAAATGTGTTTTATTTCATAAATGGAATCAAAAAAGTATGCACATTCTACGTCATAACGAATTTCTATAGTTTGCGCATGCGTCCGGAAATAAGAAAAGCTTACTTCCACCGTTTTTTAAAATCACAGCTTCTAGAATGTTTACATGATTTCTTAAAAAACGATAGTATTTAGAAAATGTGTTTTATTTCATAGATGGAATCAACAAAGTATGCACATTCTACGTCATAATGACTTTCTATAGTTTGCGCATTCGTCCAGAAATGAGAAAAACTTACTTCCAGCATTTTTTAAAATCACAGCTTCTAGAAGGTTTACATGATTTCGTAAAAAACACGAGTTTTTAGAAAATGTGTTTTATTTCATAAATGGAATCTACAAAGTATGCACATTCTACGTCATAACGAATTTCTACAGTTTGCGCATGCGTCCGGAAATAAGAAAAGCTTACTTCCCCCGTTTTTTAAAATCACAGCTTCTAGAAGGTTTACATGCTTTCTTAAAAAACACGGGTTTTTAGAAAATGTGTTTTATTTCATAAATGGAATCAACAAAGTATGCACATTCTACGTCATAACGACTTTCTATAGTTTGTGCATGCATCCGGAAATAAGAAAAGCTTACTTCCCCCTTTTTTAAAAATCACAGCTTCTAGAATGTTTACATGATTTCTTAAAAAACCCGAGTTTTTAGAAAATGTGTTTTATTTCCTAAATGGAATCAACAAAGTATGCACATTCTATGTCATAACGACTTTCTATAGTTTTCGCATGCGTTTGGAAATAAGAAAAGCTTACTTCCCCTGTTTTTTAAAATCACAGCTTCTAGAAGGTTTACATGATTTCTTAAAAAGCACCAGTTTTTAGAAAATGTGTTTTATTTCATAAAAGGAATCAACAAAGTATGCACATTCTATGTCATTAGGACTTTCTATAGTTTGCGTATTCGACCGGAAATAAGAAAAGCTTACTTCCACAGTTTTTTAAAATCACAGCTTCTAGAATGTTTACATGATTTCGTAAAAAACACGAGTTTTTAGAAAATGTGTTTTATTTCATAAACGGAATCTACAAAGTACGCACATTCTTCGTCATAACGACTTTCTATAGTTTGCGCATGCGTTTGGAAATAAGAAAAGCTTACTTCCCCCGTTTCTTAAAATCACATCTTCTAGAAGGTTTACATGATTTGTTAAAAAACACGAGTTTTTAGAAAATGTGTTTTAATTCATAAATGGAATCAACAAAGTATGCACATTCTACGTGATAACGATTTTCTATAGTTTGCGCATGCGGCCGGAAATAAGAAAAGCTTACTTCCCCCATTTTTTAAAATCACAGCTTCTAGAAGGTTTACATGATTTCTTAAAAAACACGAGTTTTTAGAAAATGTGTTTTATTTTATAAATGGAATCAACAAAGTATGCACATTCTATGTCATAACGACTTTCTATAGTTTGCGCATGCGTCCGAAAATAAGAAAAGCTTACTTCCACCGTTTTTTAAAATCACAGCTTCTAGAAGGTTGACATGATTTATTAAAAAACACTAGTTTTTAGAAAATGTGTTTTATTTCATAAATGGAATCAACAAAGTATTCACATTCTACGTCATAACAACTTTCTATAGTTTGCGCATTCATCCGGAAATAAGAAAAGCTTACTTCCAGCATTTTTTAAAATCACAGCTTCTAGAAGGTTTACATGATTTCGTAAAAAACACGAGTTTTTAGTAAATGTGATTTATTTCATAAACGGAATCTACAAAGTATGCACAATCTACGTCATGACGACTTTCTTTAGTTTGCGCATGCGTCCGGAAATAAGAAAAGCTTACTTCCCCCGTTTTTTAAAATCACAGCTTCTAGAAGGTTTACATGATTTCGTAAAAAACACGAGTTTTTTGAAAATATGTTTTATTTCATAAATGGAATCAACAAAGTATGCACATTCTACGTCATAACGACTTTCTATAGTTTCCGCATGCGTCCGGAAATAAGAAAAGCTTACTTCCACCATTTTTTAAAATCACAACTTGTAGAAGGTTTACATGATTTCGTAAAAAACACGAGTTTTTAGAAAATTTGTTTTATTTCATAAATGGAATCAACAAAGTATTCACATTCTACGTCATAACGACTTTCTATAGTTTGCTTATTCGACCAGAAATAAGAAAAGCTTACTTTCACAGTTTTTTAAAATCACAGCTTCTAGAATGTTTACATGGTTTCGTAAAAAACACGAGTTTTTAGAAAATGTGTTTTATTTCATAAATGGAATCTAAAAAGTACGCACATTCTTCGTCATAACGACTTTCTATAGTTTGCGCATGCGTTTGGAAATAAGAAAAGCTTACTTCCCCCGTTTTTTAAAATCACATCTTCTAGAAGGTTGACATGATTTGTTAAAAAACACTTGTTTTTAGAAAATGTGTTTTATTTCATAAATGGAATCAACAAAGTATGCACATTCTACGTCATAACGATTTTCTATAGTTTGCACGTGCGTCCAGAAATAAGAAAAACTTACTTCCCCCGTTTTTTAAAATCACAGCTTCTAGAAGGTTTACATGATTTCTTAAAAAACACGAGTTTTTAGAAAATGTGTTTTATTTCATAGATGGAATCAACAAAGTATGCACATTCTACGTCATAACGAATTTCTATAGTTTGCGCATGCGTTTGGAAATAAGAAAATCTTACTTCCCCCGTTTTTTAAAATTACAGCTTCTAGAAGGTTTACATGATTTCTTAAAAAACGCTAGTTTTTAGAAAAGCTTACTTCCCCCGTTTTTTAAAAGAATAGCTTCTAGAAGGTTTACATGATTTCGTAAAAAACACGAGTTTTTTGAAAATGTGTTTTATTTCATAAATGGAATCTACAAAGTATGCACATTCTACATCATAATGACTTTCTATAGTTTGCGTATGCGTCCGGAAATAAGAAAAGCTTACTTCCACCGTTTTTTAAAATCACATCTTCTAGAAGGTTTACATGATTTCGTAAAAAACACGAGTTTTTAGAAAATGTGTTTTATTTCATAAATGGAATCTACAAAGTATACGAATTCTACATCATAACGACTTTCTATAGTTTAAGCATGCATCCGGAAATAAGAAAAGCTTACTTCCCCCATTTTTAAAAATCACAGCTTCTAGAAGGTTTACATGATTTCGTAAAAAACACGAGTTTTTAGAAAATGTGTTTTATTTCATAAATGGAATCAACAAAGTAAGCACATTCTACGTCATAATGACTTTCTATAGTTTGCGCGTGTGTTTGGAAATAAGAAAAGCTTACTTCCCCCGTTTTTTAAAATCACAGCTTCTAGAAGGTTTACATGATTTCTTGAAAAACACGAGTTTTTAGAAAATGTGTTTTATTTCATAAATGTAATCAACAAAGTATGCACATTATACGTCATAATGACTTTCTATAGTTTGCGCATGCGTCTGGAAATAAGAAAAGCTTACTTCCCCCGTTTTTTAAAATCACAGCTTCTAGAAGGTTTACATGATTTCTTAAAAAACACGAGTTTTTAGAAAATGTGTTTTATTTCATAAATGGAATCAACAAAGTATGCACATTCTACGTCATAACGACTTTCTATAGTTTGCGTATTCGTCCGGAAATAAGAAAAGCTTACTTCCCCTGTTTTTTAAAATCACAACTTCTAGAAGGTTTACATGATTTCTTAAAAAACACGAGTTTTTAGAAAATGTGTTTTATTTCATCAATGGAATCGACAAAGTATGCACATTCTACGTCATAACGACTTTCTATAGTTTGCGCATTCGTACGGAAATAAGAAAAGCTTACTTCCACCATTTTTTAAAATCACAGCTTCTAGAAGGTTTACATGATTTCGTAAAAAACACGAGTTTTTAGAAAATGTGCTTTATTTCATCAATGGAATCTACAAAGTATGCACACTCTACGTCATAACGACTTTCTATAGTTTCCGCATGCATCCGGAAATAAGAAAAGCTTACTTCCCCCGTTTTTTAAAATCACAGCTTCTAGAAGGTTTACATAATTTCTTAAAAAACGTGAGTTTTTAGAAAATGTGTTTTATTTCATAAATGGAATCAACAAAGTAAGCACATTCTACGTCATAACGACTTTCTATAGTTTGAACATGCATTTGGAAATAAGAAAAGCTTACTTCCCTCGTTTTTTAAAATCACAGCTTCTAGAAGGTTTACATGATTTCTTAAAAAACACGATTTTTTAGAAAATGTGTTTTATTTCATAAATGGAATCAACAAAGTATGCACATTCTACGTCATAACGACTTTCTATAGTTTGCGCATGCGTCTCGAAATAAGAAAAGCTTACTTCCCCCGTTTTTTAAAATCACAGCTTCTAGAAGGTTTACATGATTTCGTAAAAAACATGAGTTTTTAGAAAATGTGTTTTATTTCATAAATGGAATCAACAAAGTAAGCACATTCTACGCCATAATGACTTTCTATAGTTTGCGCATGTCTTTGGAAATAAGAAAAGCTTACTTCCCCCGTTTTTTAAAATCACAGCTTCTAGAAGGTTTACATGATTTCTTGAAAAACACGAGTTTTTAGAAAATGTGTTTTATTACATAAATGTAATCAACAAAGTATGCACATTATACGTCATAACGACTTTCTATAGTTTGCGCGTGCGTCTGGAAATAAGAAAAGCTTACTTCCCCCGTTTTTTAAAATCATAGCTTCTAGAAGGTTTACATGATTTCTTAAAAAACACGAGTTTTTAGAAAATGTGTTTTATTTCATAAATGGAATCAACAAAGTATGCACATTCTACATCATAACGACTTTCTATAGTTTGTGCATGCGTCCAGAAATAAGAAAAGCTTTCTTCCACCGTTTTTTAAAATCACAGCTTTTAGAAGGTTTACATGATTTCTTAAAAAACATGAGTTTTTAGAAAATGTGTTTTATTTCATAAATGTAATCAACAAAGTATGCACATTCTACGTCATAACGACTTTCTATAGTTTGCGCATGCGTCCGGAAATAAGAAAAGCTTAGTTCCCCCGTTTTTTAAAATCACAGCTGCTAGAAGGTTTACATGATTTCTTAAAAAACTCGAGTTTTTAGAAAATGTGTTTTATTTCATAAATGGAATCAACAAAGTATGCACATTCTACGTCATAACGACTTTCCATAGTTTGTGCATGCGTTTGGAAATAAGAAAAGCTTACTTCCCCCGTTTTTTAAAATCACAGCTTCTGGAAGGTTTACATGATTTCGTAAAAAACACGAGATTTTAGAACATGTGTTTTATTTCATAAATGGAATCAACAAAGTATACACATTCTACATCATAACGAATTTCTATAGTTTGCGCATGCGTTTGGAAATAAGAAAAGCTTACTTCCCTCGTTTTTTAAAATCACAGCTTCTAGAAGGTTTACATGATTTCTTAAAAAACACGAGTTTTTAGAAAATGTGTTTTATTTCATAAATGGAATCAACAAAGTATGCACATTCTACGTCATAATGACTTTCTATAGTTTGCGCATGCGTCTCGAAATAAGAAAAGCTTACTTCCCCCGTTTTTTAAAATCACAGCTTCTAGAAGGTTTACATGATTTCTTAAAAAACACGAGTTTTTAGAAAATGTGTTTTATTTCATAAATGGAATCAACAAAGTATGCACATTGTACGTCATAACGACTTTCTATAGTTTGCACATGCGTTTGGAAATAAGAAAAGCTTACTTCCCTCGTTGTTTAAAATCACAGCTTCTAGAAGGCTTACATGATTTCTTAAAAAACACGAGTTTTTAGAAAATGTCTTTTATTTCATAAATGGAATCAACAAAGTATGCACATTCTACGTCATAACGACTTTCTATAGTTTGCGCATGCGTCCGGAAATAAGAAAAGCTTACTTCCCCCATTTTTTAAAATCACAGCATCTAGAAGGTTTACATGATTTTGTAAAAAACACGAGTTTTTAGAAAATGTGTTTTATTTCATAAATGGAATCAACAAAGTATGCACATTATACGTCATAACGACTTTCTATAGTTTGCGCATGCATCTGGAAATAAGAAAAGCCTACTTCCCCCGTTTTTTAAAATCACAGCTTCTAGAAGGTTTACATGATTTCTTAAAAAACACGAGTTTTTAGAAAATGTGTTTTATTTCATAAATGGAATCAACAAAGTATGCACATTCTACGTCATAACGACTTTCTATAGTTTGCGTATTCGTCCGGAAATAAGAAAAGCTTACTTCCCCTGTTTTTTAAAATCACAACTTCTAGAAGGTTTACATGATTTCTTAAAAAACACGAGTTTTTAGAAAATGTGTTTTATTTCATCAATGGAATCGACAAAGTATGCACATTCTACGTCATAACGACTTTCTATAGTTTGCGCATTCGTACGGAAATAAGAAAAGCTTACTTCCACCATTTTTTAAAATCACAGCTTCTAGAAGGTTTACATGATTTGTTAAAAAACACGAGTTTTTAGAAAATGTGTTTTATTTCATAAATGGAATCAACAAAGTATGCACATTCTACGTCATACTGACTTTCTATAGTTTGCGCATGCATTTGGAAGTAAGAAAAGCTTACATCCCCCGTTTTTTAAAATCACAGCTTCTAGAAGGTTTACAGGATTTGTTAAAAAACACGAGTTTTTCGAAAATGTGTTTTATTTCATAAATGGAATCAACAAAGTATACACATTCTATGTCATAATGACTTTTATACTTTGCGCATGCGTCCAAACAAAAGAGAAGCTTACTTCCACCGTTTTTAAAAATCACAGCTTCTAGAAGGTTTAGATGATTTCGTAAAAAACACGAGTTTTTAAATAATGTCTTTTATTTCATAAATGGAATCTACAAAGTATCCACATTCTACATCATAACGACTTTCTATAGTTTGCAAATGCGTCCGGAAATAAGAAAAGCTTATTTCCCCCGTTTTTTAAAATCACAGCTTCTAGAAGGTTTACATGATTTCGTAAAAAACATGAGTTTTTAGAAAATGTGTTTTATTTCATAAATGGAATCAACAAAGTAAGCACATTCTACGTCATAATGACTTTCTATAGTTTGTGCATGTGTTTGGAAATAAGAAAAGCTTACTTCCCCCGTTTTTTAAAATCACAGCTTCTAGAAGGTTTACATGATTTCTTGAAAAACACGAGTTTTTAGAAAATGTGTTTTATTTCATAAATGTAATCAACAAAGTATCCACATTATACGTCATAACGAATTTCTATAGTTTGCGCGTGCGTCTGGAAATAAGAAAAGCTTACTTCCCCCGTTTTTTAAAATCATAGCTTCTAGAAGGTTTACATGATTTCTTAAAAAACACGAGTTTTTAGAAAATGTGTTTTATTTCATAAATGGAATCAACAAAGTATGCACATTCTACATCATAACGACTTTCTATAGTTTGTGCATGCGTCCATAAATAAGAAAAGCTTTCTTCCACCGTTTTTTAAAATCACAGCTTCTAGAAGGTTTACATGATTTCTTAAAAAACACGAGTTTTTAGAAAATGTGTTTTATTTCATAAATGTAATCAACAAAGTATGCACATTCTACGTCATAACGACTTTCTATAGTTTGCGCATGCGTCCGGAAATAAGAAAAGCTTAGTTCGCCCGTTTTTTAAAATCACAGCTGCTAGAAGGTTTACATGATTTCTTAAAAAACTCGAGTTTTTAGAAAATGTGTTTTATTTCATAAATGGAATCAACAAAGTATGCACATTCTACGTCATAACGACTTTCCATAGTTTGTGCATGCGTTTGGAAATAAGAAAAGCTTACTTCCCCCGTTTTTTAAAATCACAGCTTCTGGAAGGTTTACATGATTTCTTAAAAAACACGAGATTTTAGAACATGTGTTTTATTTCATAAATGGAATCAACAAAGTATGCACATTCTACATCATAACGAATTTCTATAGTTTGCGCATGCGTTTGGAAATAAGAAAAGCTTACTTCCCTCGTTTTTTAAAATCACAGCTTCTAGAAGGTTTACATGATTTCTTAAAAAACACGAGTTTTTAGAAAATGTGTTTTATTTCATAAATGGAATCAACAAAGTATGCACATTCTACGTCATAATGACTTTCTATAGTTTGCCCATGCGTCTGGAAATAAGAAAAGCTTACTTCCCCCGTTTTTTAAAATCACAGCTTCTAGAAGGTTTACATGATTTCTTAAAAAACACGAGTTTTTAGAAAATGTGTTTTATTTCATAAATGTAATCAACAAAGTATGCACATTATACGTCATAACGACTTTCTATAGTTTGCGCATGCGTCTGGAAATAAGAAAAGCTTACTTCCCCCGTTTTTTAAAATCACAGCTTCTAGAAGGTTTACATGATTTCTTAAAAAACACGAATTTTTAGAAAATGTGTTTTATTTCATAAATGGAATCAACAAAGTATGCACATTCTACGTCATAACGACTTTCTATAGTTTGCGTATTCGTCCGGAAATAAGAAAAGCTTACTTCCCCTGTTTTTTAAAATCACAACTTCTAGAAGGTTTACATGATTTCTTAAAAAACACGAGTTTTTAGAAAATGTGTTTTATTTCATCAATGGAATCGACAAAGTATGCACATTCTACGTCATAACGACTTTCTATAGTTTGCGCATTCGTACGGAAATAAGAAAAGCTTACTTCCACCATTTTTTAAAATCACAGCTTCTAGAAGGTTTACATGATTTGTTAAAAAACACGAGTTTTTAGAAAATGTGTTTTATTTCATAAATGGAATCAACAAAGTATGCACATTCTACGTCATAACGATTTTCTATAGTTTGCGCATGCATTTGGAAGTAAGAAAAGCTTACATCCCCCGTTTTTTAAAATCACAGCTTCTAGAAGGTTTACAGGATTTGTTAAAAAACACGAGTTTTTCGAAAATGTGTTTTATTTCATAAATGGAATCAACAAAGTATACACATTCTACATCATAACGACTTTCTATAGTTTGCGCATGCGTCCGGAAATAAGAAAAGCTTATTTCCCCCGTTTTTTAAAATCACAGCTTCTAGAAGGTTTACATGATTTCTTAAAAAACACGAGTTTTTAGAAAATATGTTTTATTTCATAAATGGAATGAACAAACTATGCACATTCTACGTCATAACGACTTTCTATAGTTTGCGCATAAGTTTGCAAATAAGAAAAGCTTACTTCCCCCGTTTTTTAAAATCACAGCTTCTTGAAGGTTTACATGATTTTGTAAAAAACACGAGTTTTTAAAAAATGTATTTTATTTCATAAATGGAATCTACAAGGTATGCACATTCTACGTCATAACGAATTTCTATAGTTTGCGCATGCGTCCGGAAATAAGAAAAGCTTACTTCCCCCGTTTTTTAAAATCACAGCTTCTAGAAGGTTTACATGATTTCTTAAAAAACACGAGTTTTTAGAAAATATGTTTTATTTCATAAATGGAATGAACAAACCATGCACATTCTACGTCATAACGACTTTCTATAGTTTGCGCATAAGTTTGGAAATAAGAAAAGCTTACTTCCCCCGTTTTTTAAAATCAGAGCTTCTAGAAGGTTTACATGATTTTGTAAAAAACACGAGTTTTTAGAAAATGTGTTTTATTTCATAAATGGAATCAACAAAGTATGCACATTCTACGTCATAACGACTTTCTATAGTTTTCGCATGCGTTTGGAAATAAGAAAAGCTTACTTCCCCCGTTTTTTTAAATCACAGCTTCTAGAAGGTTTACATGATTTCGTAAAAAACACGAGTTTTTAGAAAATGTGTTTTATTTCGTAAATGGAATCAACAAAGTATGCACATTATACGTCATAACGACTTTCTATAGTTTGCGCATGCATCCGGAAATAAGAAAAGCTTACTTCCCCCATTTTTAAAAATCACAGGTTCTAGAAGGTTTACATGATTTCTTAAAACACACGAGTTTTTAGAAAATTTGTTTTATTTCATAAATGGAATCAACAAAGTAAGCACATTCTACGTCATAATGACTTTCTATAGTTTGCGCATGTGTTTGGAAATAAGAAAAGCTTACTTCCCCCGTTTTTTAAAATCACAGCTTCTAGAAGGTTTACATGATTTCTTGAAAAACACGAGTTTTTAGAAAATGTGTTTTATTTCATAAATGTAATCAACAAAGTATGCACATTATACGTCATAACGACTTTCTATAGTTTGCGCATGCGTCTGGAAATAAGAAAAGCTTACTTCCCCCGTTTTTTAAAATCAGAGCTTCTGGAAGGTTTACATGATTTTGTAAAAAACACGAGTTTTTAGAAAATGTGTTTTATTTCATAAATGGAATCAACAAAGTATGCACATTCTACGTCATAACGACTTTCTATAGTTTTCGCATGCGTTTGGAAATAAGAAAAGCTTACTTCCCCCGTTTTTTTAAATCACAGCTTCTAGAAGGTTTACATGATTTCGTAAAAAACACGAGTTTTTAGAAAATGTGTTTTATTTCATAAATGGAATCTACAAAGTATGCACATTCTACGTCATAACGACTTTCTATAGTTTGCGCATGCGTCCGGAAATAAGAAAATCTTACTTCCCCCTTTTTTTAAAATCACAGGTTCTAGAAGGTTTACATGATTTCTTAAAAAACACAAGTTTTTAGAAAATGTGTTTTATTTCATAAATGGAATCAACAAAGTATGCACATTCTACGTCATAACGACTTTCTATAGTTTGCGCATGCGTCCGGAAATAAGAAAAGATTACTTCCACCGTTTTTTAAAATCACAGCTTCTAGAAGGTTTACATGATTTCTTAAAAAACACGAGTTTTTGGAAAATGTGTTTTATTTCATAAATGGAATCAACAAAGTATGCACATTCTACGTCATAACGACTTTCTATAGTTTGCTTATTCGACCAGAAATAAGAAAAGCTTACTTTCACAGTTTTTTAAAATCACAGCTTCTAGAATGTTTACATGGTTTCGTAAAAAGCACGAGTTTTTACAAAATGTGTTTTATTTCATAAATGGAATCTAAAAAGTACGCACATTCTTCGTCATAACGACTTTCTATAGTTTGCGCATGCGTTTGGAAATAAGAAACGCTTACTTCCCCCGTTTTTTAAAATCACTTCTTCTAGAAGGTTGACATGATTTGTTAAAAAACACTTGTTTTTAGAAAATGTGTTTTATTTCATAAATGGAATCAACAAAGTATGCACATTCTACGTCATAACGATTTTCTATAGTTTGCACATGCGTCCGGAAATAAGAAAAGCTTACTTCCCCCGTTTTTTAAAATCACAGCTTCTAGAAGGTTTACATGATTTCGTAAAAAACATGAGTTTTTAGAAAATGTGTTTTATTTCATAAATGGAATCAACAAAGTACGCAAATATTACGTCATAACGACTTTCTATAGTTTGCACATGTGTCCGGAAATAAGAAAAGCTTACTTCCCCCGTTTTTTAAAATAATAGCTTCTAGAAGGTTTACATGATTTCGTAAAAAACACGAGTTTTTAGAAAATGTGTTTTATTTCATAAATGGAATCTACAAAGTATGCACATTCTACGTCATAACGACTTTCTATAGTTTGCGCATGCGTCCGGAAATAAGAAAAGCTTACTTCCACCGTTTTTTGAAATCACAGCTTCTAGAAGGCTTACATGATTTCGTAAAAAACACGAGTTTGTAGAAAATGTGTTTTATTTCATAAATGGAATCAACAAAGTATGCACATTCTACATCATAATGACTTTCTATAGTTTGCGCATGCGTCTGGAAATAAGAAAAGCTTACTTCCAACGTTTTTTAAAATCACAGCTTCTAGAAGGTTTACATGATTTCTTAAAAAACACGAGTTTTTAGAAAATGTGTTTTATTTCATAAATGGAATCAACAAAGTATGCCCATTCTACGTCATAACGAATTTCATTAGTTTGCGCATTCGTCTGGAAATAAAAAAAGCTTACTTCCACCATTATTTAAAATCACAGCTTCTAGAAGGGTTACATGATTTCTTAAAAAACAACACTTTTTAGAAAACGTGTTTTATTTCATCAATGGAATCTACAAAGTATGCACATTCTACCTCATAACGACTTTCTATAGTTTGCGCATGCACCTGGAAATAAGAAAAGCTTACTTCCCCCGTTTTTTAAAATCACAGCTTCTAGAAGGTTTACATGATTTCTTAAAAAACACGAGTTTTTAGAAAATGTGTTTTATTTCATAGATGGAATCAACAAAGTATGCACATTCTACGTCATAACGAATTTCTATAGTTTGCGCATGCGTTTGAAAATAAGAAAAGCTTACTTCCCCCGTTTTTTAAAATTACAGCTTCTAGAAGGTTTACATGATTTCTTAAAAAACGCTAGTTTTTAGAAAAGCTTACTTCCCCCGTTTTTTAAAAGAATAGCTTCTAGAAGGTTTGCATGATTTCGTAAAAAACACGAGTTTTTTGAAAATGTGTTTTATTTCATAAATGGAATCTACAAAGTATGCACATTCTACATCATAACGAATTTCTATAGTTTGCGTATGCATCCGGAAATAAGAAAAGCTTACTTCCACCGTTTTTTAAAATCACAGCTTCTAGAAGGTTTACATGATTTCGTAAAAAACACGAGTTTTTAGAAAATGTGTTTTATTTCATAAATGGAATCTACAAAGTATACGAATTCTACATCATAACGACTTTCTATAGTTTAAGCATGCATCCGGAAATAAGAAAAGCTTACTTCCCCCATTTTAAAAAATCACAGGTTCTAGAAGGTTTACATGATTTCTTAAAAAACACGAGTTTTTAGAAAATGTGTTTTATTTCATAAATGGAATCAACAAAGTAAGCACATTCTACGTCATAATGACTTTCTATAGTTTGCGCATGTGTTTGGAAATAAGAAAAGCTTACTTCCCCCGTTTTTTAAAATCACAGCTTCTAGAAGGTTTACATGATTTCTTGAAAAACACGAGTTTTTAGAAAATGTGTTTTATTTCATAAATGTAATCAACAAAGTATGCACATTATACGTCATAACGACTTTCTATAGTTTGCGCATGCGTCTGGAAATAAGAAAAGCTTACTTCCCCCGTTTTTTAAAATCACAGCTTCTAGAAGGTTTACATGATTTCTTAAAAAACACGAGTTTTTAGAAAATGTGTTTTATTTCATAAATGGAATCAACAAAGTATGCACATTCTACGTCATAACGACTTTCTATAGTTTGCGTATTCGTCCGGAAATAAGAAAAGCTTACTTCCCCTGTTTTTTAAAATCACAACTTCTAGAAGGTTTACATGATTTCTTAAAAAACACGAGTTTTTAGAAAATGTGTTTTATTTCATCAATTGAATCGACAAAGTATGCACATTCTACGTCATAACGACTTTCTATAGTTTGCGCATTCGTACGGAAATAAGAAAAGCTTACTTCCACCATTTTTTAAAATCACAGCTTCTAGAAGGTTTACATGATTTGTTAAAAAACACGAGTTTTTAGAAAATGTGTTTTATTTCATAAATGGAATCAACAAAGTATGCACATTCTACGTCATACTGACTTTCTATAGTTTGCGCATGCATTTGGAAGTAAGAAAAGCTTACATCCCCCGTTTTTTAAAATCACAGCTTCTAGAAGGTTTACAGGATTTGTTAAAAAACACGAGTTTTTCGAAAATGTGTTTTATTTCATAAATGGAATCAACAAAGTATACACATTCTATGTCATAATGACTTTTATACTTTGCGCATGCGTCCAAACAAAAGAGAAGCTTACTTCCACCGTTTTTAAAAATCACAGCTTCTAGAAGGTTTAGATGATTTCGTAAAAAACACGAGTTTTTAAAAAATGTCTTTTATTTCATAAATGGAATCTACAAAGTATCCACATTCTACATCATAACGACTTTCTATAGTTTGCGCATGCGTCCGGAAATAAGAAAAGCTTATTTCCCCCATTTTTTAAAATCACAGCTTCTAGAAGGTTTACATGATTTCGTAAAAAACATGAGTTTTTAGAAAATGTGTTTTATTTCATAAATGGAATCAACAAAGTAAGCACATTCTACGTCATAATGACTTTCTATAGTTTGTGCATGTGTTTGGAAATAAGAAAAGCTTACTTCCCCCGTTTTTTAAAATCACAGCTTCTAGAAGGTTTACATGATTTCTTGAAAAACACGAGTTTTTAGAAAATGTGTTTTATTTCATAAATGTAATCAACAAAGTATCCACATTATACGTCATAACGACTTTCTATAGTTTGCGCGTGCGTCTGGAAATAAGAAAAGCTTACTTCCCCCGTTTTTTAAAATCATAGCTTCTAGAAGGTTTACATGATTTCTTAAAAAACACGAGTTTTTAGAAAATGTGTTTTATTTCATAAATGGAATCAACAAAGTATGCACATTCTACATCATAACGACTTTCTATAGTTTGTGCATGCGTCCATAAATAAGAAAAGCTTTCTTCCACCATTTTTTAAAATCACAGCTTCTAGAAGGTTTACATGATTTCTTAAAAAACACGAGTTTTTAGAAAATGTGTTTTATTTCATAAATGTAATCAACAAAGTATGCACATTCTACGTCATAACGACTTTCTATAGTTTGCGCATGCGTCCGGAAATAAGAAAAGCTTAGTTCGCCCGTTTTTTAAAATCACAGCTGCTAGAAGGTTTACATGATTTCTTAAAAAACTCGAGTTTTTAGAAAATGTGTTTTATTTCATAAATGGAATCAACAAAGTATGCACATTCTACGTCATAACGACTTTCCATAGTTTGTGCATGCGTTTGGAAATAAGAAAAGCTTACTTCCCCCGTTTTTTAAAATCACAGCTTCTGGAAGGTTTACATGATTTCGTAAAAAACACGAGATTTTAGAACATGTGTTTTATTTCATAAATGGAATCAACAAAGTATGCACATTCTACATCATAACGAATTTCTATAGTTTGCGCATGCGTTTGGAAATAAGAAAAGCTTACTTCCCTCGTTTTTTAAAATCACAGCTTCTAGAAGGTTTACATGATTTCTTAAAAAACACGAGTTTTTAGAAAATGTGTTTTATTTCATAAATGGAATCAACAAAGTATGCACATTCTACGTCATAACAAATTTCTATAGTTTGCGCATGCGTCCGGAAATAAGAAAAGCTTACTTCCAACGTTTTTCAAAATCACAGCCTCTAGAAGGTTTACATGATTTCTTAAAAAACACGAGTTTTTAGAAAATGTGTTTTATTTCATAAATGGAATCAACAAAGTATGCACATTGTACGTCATAACGACTTTCTATAGTTTGCACATGCGTTTGGAAATAAGAAAAGCTTACTTCCCTCGTTGTTTAAAATCACAGCTTCTAGAAGGCTTACATGATTTCTTAAAAAACACGAGTTTTTAGAAAATGTCTTTTATTTCATAAATGGAATCAACAAAGTATGCACATTCTACGTCATAACGACTTTCTATAGTTTGCGCATGCGTCCGGAAATAAGAAAAGCTTACTTCCCCCATTTTTTAAAATCACAGCATCAACCACTTATACTATGAAACGAGAACTCGACACAGTTCTCGTTTTTCTCTCTCCTAATTTTAGTAGCTATTTTTACCTCCGTTTCAAAAAGGGTTGATGCCAGTATCACACATTTTCATTTTGAGGCATTTTTTGGGCCTTTGACACATCTTTATTGTAAAGTATTTTTAATTTCTATTTTCAAGTGTGTTTTTTAGAAATTTAACAAAAAACATACATTTAAAAGCTAGCTATAATGAAAAACACATACATTTTCAACATTTATCTTTAAAATTTAATCATAAATAATATATTTTTATGGAAAAAATAGTAAACAAATCGAGAAAAAGAAGACATTTAAACCCATTTTTAACAGATTTTTAGTCATTTTGTATAAAAATGATACTATTTCACATTATTTTTCATAATATTTAACCCCCTAACCAATTATTATTAAAATTTAAAAAGAAAATATTTACAAAAATTACATTGCCCCCTTCTACCCTAACCCTATCCCTACTCCCCCACAAACTATTACAAAAGTTAAAAAAATAATTATAATGCGTCCCTTCTACCCTAACCCCCTAACAAACTATTAATAATTTTTTTGAAAAATTACATTTAAAAAAATAATTACATATCCTACCCTAACCCCTCAACCAACCATTAATAAACATTTAAAAAAACAAAGTACATTTTCTAACGCCCTAGCCCCCTACATTACCCCCTACCTTAGCCCCACGAAAATTACATTTCCTAATGCCCTACCCACTACGTTAACCCCCTAATGTTACCCCATTACTCTTCACACATCGTTTTAACTAAAAAAATTTAAAACCCAGCTTAAAAAAATTAAAAAATTAAAATAAAAACTTAAACTTAAAAAATAAAAAATAAACCTAAACTTTACAAAAGAAAATAACAAAAAATAAACTTGACTTTACAAATTAAAAAAAAAAAGACTTTACAAAAAATAAATTTTAAAACAAATTAAAAATTTTAAAAAATACTTTAAAAAAAAAATTAAAAAATTAAAAAAAAAAAATTTTTAAAAACAAATTAAAAATTAAAAAAAAAATTTAAAATTTACAAAAATAAAAATTTAAAAAACGGGCGGGCGGATGCTGCCTCCGCCCCGTTGGGCGCCCAAAGGGCCGCCCCGCGGTGGCAGCTCGATGCCGGGCATCGAGCTGCCCCGCGGGGCGCCCCTTTGGGCGCCCAATGGGTTTTTTTTTTAATTTTTAATTTTTTTTTTTAAGTTTTTTTTAAAATTTTTAATTTGTTTTAAATTTTTTTTTTTTTTTTAATTTTTAATTGTTTTTTTTTAATTTTTTTTTTAAATTTTTAATTTGTTTTAAAATTTTTATTTTTTTTTAATTTTTAATTTTTTTTTTTTAAGTTATTTTTTAAATTTTTAATTTGTTTTTAAATTTTTTTTTTTTTAATTTTTAAATTTTTTTTTTAAGTTTTTTTAAAAAAATTTAATTTTTTTTTAAATTTTTTTTTTTTTTAATTTTTAATTTTTTTTTTTTTAATTTTTAATTTGTTTTAAAAAAATTATCGGGGGATAAGGTCGGAGGGGCCCATTATAATTTTTTTTTTAACTTCTGTAATAGTTTGTTGGGGGTTAGGGTTAGGAATTTATTTGTTGAAAACAGAAAATTTCAATTTAGGGGTTGATTTTAAGGCTTTCGTAAACAACAGTATGAGATTTTTAAGCCATGGCTATATTTTTAACCCAGAGAAAAAAAACGTTGATACTAGTATCAACACTTTTCGATTTGGGGGTTGTTTTTGGTGTTTTTTATGAAAACATGATACTGGCATCAACACTTTTTGATTTGGGGGTTGTTTTCGGTGTTTTTTATGCAAAAATATGAGTTTTTATGGCTAGAGTTCTCGTTCTTAGTATATAGTTCTCGTTTCATAGTATAAGTGGTTCATCTAGAAGGTTTACATGATTTTGTAAAAAACACGAGTTTTTAGAAAATGTGTTTTATTTCATAAATGGAATCAACAAAGTATGCACATTCTACGTCATAACGACTTTCTATAGTTTGCGCATGCGTCCAGAAATAAGAAAAGCTTTCTTCCCCCGTTTTTTAAAATCACAGCTTCTAGAAGGTTTAAATGATTTCGTAAAAAACACGAGTTTTTATAAAATGTGTTTTATTGCATAAATGGAATCAACAAAGTATGCACATTCTACGTCATAACGACTTTCTATAGTTTGCGCATTCGTCCGGAAATAATAAAAGCTTACTTCCATCGTTTCTTAAAATCTCAGCTTTTATAAGGTTTACATGATTTCTTAAAAAACACGAGTTTTTAGAAAATGTGTTTTATTTCATAAATGGAATCAACAAAGTATGCACATTCTACGTCATAACGACTTTCTATAGTTTGCGCATGCGTTCGGAAATAAGAAAAGCTTACATCCACCATTTTTTAAAATCACAGCTTCTAGAAGGTTTACATGATTTCATAAAAAACACGAGTTTTTAGAAAATGTGTTTTATTTCATAAATGGAATCTACAAACTATGCACATTCTACATCATAACGACTTTCTATAGTTTGCGCATGCGTCCGGAAATAAGAAAAGCTTACTTCCACCGTTTTTTAAAATCACAGTTTCTAGAAGGATAACATGATTTCGTAAAAAACACGAGTTTTTAGAAAATGTGTTTTATTTCATAAATGGAATCTACAAAGTATGCACTTTCTACGTCATAATGACTTTCTATAGTTTGCGCATGCGTCCGGAAATAAGAAAAGCTTACTTCCCCCATTTTTTAAAATCACAGCTTCTAGAAGGTTTACATGATTTCTAAAAAAACACGAGTTTTTAGAAAATGTGTTTTATTTCATAAATGGAATCAACAAAGTATGCACATTCTACGTCATAACGACTTTCTATAGTTTGCGAATGCATTTGGAAGTAAGAAAAGCTTACATCCCCCGTTTTTTAAAATCACAGCTTCTAGAAGGTTTACAGGATTTGTTAAAAAACACGAGTTTTTCGAAAATGTGTTTTATTTCATAAATGGAATCAACAAAGTATACACATTCTATGTCATAATGACTTTTATACTTTGCGCATGCGTCCAAACAAAAGAGAAGCTTACTTCCACCGTTTTTAAAAATCACAGCTTCTAGAAGGTTTAGATGATTTCGTAAAAAACACGAGTTTTTAAAAAATGTCTTTTATTTCATAAATGGAATCTACAAAGTATCCACATTCTACATCATAACGACTTTCTATAGTTTGCGCATGCGTCCGGAAATAAGAAAAGCTTATTTCCCCCGTTTTTTAAAATCACAGCTTCTAGAAGGTTTACATGATTTCTTAAAAAACACGAGTTTTTAGAAAATATGTTTTATTTCATAAATGGAATGAACAAACTATGCACATTCTACGTCATAACGACTTTCTATAGTTTGCGCATAAGTTTGCAAATAAGAAAAGCTTACTTCCCCCGTTTTTTAAAATCACAGCTTCTAGAAGGTTTACATGATTTTGTAAAAAAGACGAGTTTTTAAAAAATGTCTTTTATTTCATAAATGGAATCTACAAGGTATGCACATTCTACGTCATAACGAATTTCTATAGTTTGCGCATGCGTCCGGAAATAAGAAAAGCTTACTTCCCCCGTTTTTTAAAATCACAGCTTCTAGAAGGTTTACATGATTTCTTAAAAAACACGAGTTTTTAGAAAATATGTTTTATTTCATAAATGGAATGAACAAACTATGCACATTCTACGTCATAACGACTTTCTATAGTTTGCGCATAAGTTTGGAAATAAGAGAAGCTTACTTCCCCCGTTTTTTAAAATCACAGCTTCTAGAAGGTTTACATGATTTTGTAAAAAACACGAGTTTTTAGAAAATGTGTTTTATTTCATAAATGGAATCAACAAAGTATGCACATTCTATGTCATAACGACTTTCTATAGTTTTCGCATGCGTTTGGAAATAAGAAAAGCTTACTTCCCCCGTTTTTTTAAATCACAGCTTCTAGAAGGTTTACATGATTTCGTAAAAAACACGAGTTTTTAGAAAATGTGTTTTATTTCGTAAATGGAATCTACAAAGTATGCACATTCTACGTCATAACGACTTTCTATAGTTTGCGCATGCGTCCGGAAATAAGAAAAGCTTACTTCCCCCTTTTTTTAAAATCACAGCTTCTAGAAGGTTTACATGATTTCTTAAAAAACACGAGTTTTTAGAAAATGTGTTTTATTTCATAAATGGAATCTACAAACTATGCACATTCTACATCATAACGACTTTCTATAGTTTGCGCATGCGTCCGGAAATAAGAAAAGCTTACTTCCCCCGTTTTTTAAAATCATAGCTTCTAGAAGGTTTACATGATTTCGTAAAAAACATGAGTTTTTAGAACACGTGTTTTATTTTATAAATGGAATCAACAAAGTATACACATTCTACGTCATAACGACTTTCTATAGTTTGCACATGCGTCCGGAAATAAGAAAAGCTTACTTCCCCCGTTTTTTAAAAGCACAGCTTCTAGAAGGTTTACATGATTTCTTAAAAAACACGAGTTTTTAGAAAATGTGTTTTATTTCATAAATGTAATCTACAAAGTATGCAAATTCTACATCATAACGACTTTCTATATTTTTTGCATGCGTCCGGAAATAAGAAAAGCTTACTTCCACCGTTTTTTAAAATCACAGCTTCTAGAAGGTTTACATGATTTCGTAAAAAACACGAGTTTTTAGAAAATGTGTTTTATTTCATAAATGGAATCGACAAAGTATGCACATTCTACGTCATAACGACTTTCTATAGTTTGCGCATGCGTCCGGAAATAAGAAAAGCTTACTTCCCCCATTTTTTAAAATCACAGCATCAACCACTTATACTATGAAACGAGAACTCGACACAGTTCTCGTTTTTCTCTCTCCTAATTTTAGTAGCTATTTTTACCTCCGTTTCAAAAAGGGTTGATGCCAGTATCACACATTTTCATTTTGAGGCATTTTTTTGGGCCTTTGACACATCTTTATTGTAAAGTATTTTTAATTTCTATTTTCAAGTGTGTTTTTTAGAAATTTAACAAAAAACATACATTTAAAAGCTAGCTATAATGAAAAACACATACATTTTCAACATTTATCTTTAAAATTTAATCATAAATAATATATTTTTATGGAAAAAATAGTAAACAAATCGAGAGAAAGAAGACATTTAAACCCATTTTTAACAGATTTTTAGTCATTTTGTATAAAAATGATACTATTTCACATTATTTTTCATAATATTTAACCCCCTAACCAATTATTATTAAAATTTAAAAAGAAAATATTTACAAAAATTACATTGCCCCCTTCTACCCTAACCCTATCCCTACTCCCCCACAAACTATTACAAAAGTTAAAAAAATAATTATAATGCGTCCCTTCTACCCTAACCCCCTAACAAACTATTAATAATTTTTTTGAAAAATTACATTTAAAAAAATAATTACATATCCTACCCTAACCCCTCAACCAACCATTAATAAACATTTAAAAAAACAAAGTACATTTTCTAACGCCCTAGCCCCCTACATTACCCCCTACCTTAGCCCCACGAAAATTACATTTCCTAATGCCCTACCCACTACGTTAACCCCCTAATGTTACCCCATTACTCTTCACACATCGTTTTAACTAAAAAAATTTAAAACCCAGCTTAAAAAAATTAAAAAATTAAAATAAAAACTTAAACTTAAAAAATAAAAAATAAACCTAAACTTTACAAAAGAAAATAACAAAAAATAAACTTGACTTTACAAATTAAAAAAAAAAGACTTTACAAAAAATTTTTTTTAAAACAAATTAAAAATTTTAAAAAATACTTTAAAAAAAAAATTAAAAATTAAAAAAAAAAAAAATTTTAAAAACAAATTAAAAATTAAAAAAAAAATTTTAAAATTTACAAAAATAAAAATTTAAAAAACGGGCGGGCGGATGCTGCCTCCGCCCCGTTGGGCGCCCAAAGGGCCGCCCCGCGGTGGCAGCTCGATGCCGGGCATCGAGCTGCCCTGCGGGGCGCCCCTTTGGGCGCCCAATGGGTTTTTTTTTTAATTTTTATTTTTTTTTTTTAAGTTTTTTTTAAAATTTTTAATTTGTTTTAAAATTTATTTTTTTTTTTAATTTTTAATTGTTTTTTTTTAATTTTTAATTTGTTTTAAATTTTCTTTTTTTTTAATTTTTAATTTTTTTTTTTAAGTTATTTTTTAAATTTTTAATTTGTTTTTAAATTTTTTTTTTTTTTAATTTTTAAATTTTTTTTTAAAGTTTTTTTAAAAAATTTTAATTTTTTTTTAAATTTTTTTTTTTTTTTAATTTTTAATTTTTTTTTTTTTTTATTTTTAATTTGTTTTAAAAAAATTATCGGGGGATAAGGTCGGAGGGGCCCATTATACTTTTTTTTTTAACTTTTGTAATAGTTTGTTGGGGGTTAGGGTTAGGAATTTATTTGTTGAAAACAGAAAATTTCAATTTAGGGGTTGATTTTAAGGCTTTCGTAAACAACAGTATGAGATTTTTAAGCCATGGCTATATTTTTAACCCAGAGAAAAAAAACGTTGATACTAGTATCAACACTTTTCGATTTGGGGGTTGTTTTTGGTGTTTTTTATGAAAACATGATACTGGCATCAACACTTTTTGATTTGGGGGTTGTTTTCGGTGTTTTTTATGCAAAAATATGAGTTTTTATGGCTAGAGTTCTCATTCTTAGTATATAGTTCTCGTTTCATAGTATAAGTGGTTCATCTAGAAGGTTTACATGATTTTGTAAAAAACACGAGTTTTTAGAAAATGTGTTTTATTTCATAAATGGAATCAACAAAGTATGCACATTCTACGTCATAACGACTTTCTATAGTTTGCGCATGCGTCAAGAAATAAGAAAAGCTTTCTTCCCCCGTTTTTTAAAATCACAGCTTCTAGAAGGTTTAAATGATTTCGTAAAAAACACGAGTTTTTATAAAATGTGTTTTATTGCATAAATGGAATCAACAAAGTATGCACATTCTACGTCATAACGACTTTCTATAGTTTGCGCATTCGTCCGGAAATAATAAAATCTTACTTCCATCGTTTCTTAAAATCTCAGCTTTTATAAGGTTTACATGATTTCTTAAAAAACACGAGTTTTTAGAAAATGTGTTTTATTTCATAAATGGAATCAACAAAGTATGCACATTCTACGTCATAACGACTTTCTATAGTTTGCGCATGCGTTCGGAAATAAGAAAAGCTTACTTCCACCATTTTTTAAAATCACAGCTTCTAGAAGGTTTACATGATTTCATAAAAAACACGAGTTTTTAGAAAATGTGTTTTATTTCATAAATGGAATCTACAAACTATGCACATTCTACATCATAACGACTTTCTATAGTTTGCGCATGCGTCCGGAAATAAGAAAAGCTTACTTCCACCGTTTTTTAAAATCACAGTTTCTAGAAGGATAACATGATTTCGTAAAAAACACGAGTTTTTAGAAAATGTGTTTTATTTCGTAAATGGAATCTACAAAGTATGCACTTTCTACGTCATAATGACTTTCTATAGTTTGCGCATGCGTCCGGAAATAAGAAAAGCTTACTTCCCCCATTTTTTAAAATCACAGCTTCTAGAAGGTTTACATGATTTCTAAAAAAACACGAGTTTTTAGAAAATGTGTTTTATTTCATAAATGGAATCAACAAAGTATGCACATTCTACGTCATAACGACTTTCTATAGTTTGCGAATGCATTTGGAAGTAAGAAAAGCTTACATCCCCCGTTTTTTAAAATCACAGCTTCTAGAAGGTTTACAGGATTTGTTAAAAAACACGAGTTTTTCGAAAATGTGTTTTATTTCATAAATGGAATCAACAAAGTATACACATTCTATGTCATAATGAATTTTATACTTTGCGCATGCGTCCAAACAAAAGAGAAGCTTACTTCCACCGTTTTTAAAAATCACAGCTTCTAGAAGGTTTAGATGATTTCGTAAAAAACACGAGTTTTTAAAAAATGTCTTTTATTTCATAAATGGAATCTACAAAGTATCCACATTCTACATCATAACGACTTTCTATAGTTTGCGCATGCGTCCGGAAATAAGAAAAGCTTATTTCCCCCGTTTTTTAAAATCACAGCTTCTAGAAGGTTTACATGATTTCTTAAAAAACACGAGTTTTTAGAAAATATGTTTTATTTCATAAATGGAATGAACAAACTATGCACATTCTACGTCATAACGACTTTCTATAGTTTGCGCATAAGTTTGCAAATAAGAAAAGCTTACTTCCCCCGTTTTTTAAAATCACAGCTTCTAGAAGGTTTACATGATTTTGTAAAAAAGACGAGTTTTTAAAAAATGTCTTTTATTTCATAAATGGAATCTACAAGGTATGCACATTCTACGTCATAACGAATTTCTATAGTTTGCGCATGCGTCCGGAAATAAGAAAAGCTTACTTCCCCCGTTTTTTAAAATCACAGCTTCTAGAAGGTTTACATGATTTCTTAAAAAACACGAGTTTTTAGAAAATATGTTTTATTTCATAAATGGAATGAAAAAACTATGCACATTCTACGTCATAACGACTTTCTATAGTTTGCGCATAAGTTTGGAAATAAGAGAAGCTTACTTCCCCCGTTTTTTAAAATCACAGCTTCTAGAAGGTTTACATGATTTTGTAAAAAACACGAGTTTTTAGAAAATGTGTTTTATTTCATAAATGGAATCAACAAACTATGCACATTCTACGTCATAACGACTTTCTATAGTTTTCGCATGCGTTTGGAAATAAGAAAAGCTTACTTCCCCCGTTTTTTTAAATCACAGCTTCTAGAAGGTTTACATGATTTCGTAAAAAACACGAGTTTTTAGAAAATGTGTTTTATTTCGTAAATGGAATCTACAAAGTATGCACATTCTACGTCATAACGACTTTCTATAGTTTGCGCATGCGTCCGGAAATAAGAAAAGCTTACTTCCCCCTTTTTTTAAAATCACAGCTTCTAGAAGGTTTACATGATTTCTTAAAAAACACGAGTTTTTAGAAAATGTGTTTTATTTCATAAATGGAATCAACAAAGTATGCACATTCTACGTCATAACGACTTTCTATAGTTTGCGCATGCGTCCGGAAATAAGAAAAGCTTACTTCCCCCGTTTTTTAAAATCATAGCTTCTAGAAGGTTTACATGATTTCGTAAAAAACATGAGTTTTTAGGACACGTGTTTTATTTTATAAATGGAATCAACAAAGTATACACATTCTACGTCATAACGACTTTCTATAGTTTGCACATGCGTCCGGAAATAAGAAAAGCTTACTTCCCCCGTTTTTTAAAAGCACAGCTTCTAGAAGGTTTACATGATTTCTTAAAAAACACGAGTTTTTAGAAAATGTGTTTTATTTCATAAATGTAATCTACAAAGTATGCAAATTCTACATCATAACGACTTTCTATATTTTTTGCATGCGTCCGGAAATAAGAAAAGCTTACTTCCACCGTTTTTTAAAATCACAGCTTCTAGAAGGTTTACATGATTTCGTAAAAAACACGAGTTTTTAGAAAATGTGTTTTATTTCATAAATGGAATCGACAAAGTATGCACATTCTACGTCATAACGACTTTCTATAGTTTGCGCATGCGTCCGGAAATAAGAAAAGCTTACTTCCCCCGTTTTTTAAAATCACAGCTTCTAGAAGGTTTACATGATTTCATAAAAAACACGATTTTTTAGAAAATGTGTTTTATTTCATAAATGGAATGAACAAAGTATGCACATTCTACGTCATAACGACTTTCTATAGTTTGCGCATGCGTTTGGAAATAAAAAAGCTTACTTGCCCCGTTTTTTAAAATCACGGCTTCTAGAAGGTTTGCATGATTTCTTAAAAAACACGAGTTTTTAGAAAATGTGTTTTATTTCATAAATGGAATCTACAAAGTATGCACATTCTACGTCATAACGACTTTCTATAGTTTGCGCATGCGTCCGGAAATAAGAAAAGCTTACTTCGACCGTTTTTTGAAATCACAGCTTCTAGAAGGTTTACATGATTTCGTAAAAAACACGAGTTTGTAGAGAATGTGTTTTATTTGATAAATGGATTCAACAAAGTATGCACATTCTACGTCATAATGACTTTCTATAGTTTGCGCATGCGTCCGGAAATAAGAAAAGCTTACTTCCAACGTTTTTCAAAATCACAGTGTCTAGAAGGTTTACATGATTTCTTAAAAACCACGAGTTTTTAGAAAATGTGTTTTATTTCATAGATGGAATCAACAAAGTATGCACATTCTACGTCATAACGACTTTCTATAGTTTGCACATTCGTCTGGAAATGAGAAAAGCTTACTTCCAGCGTTTTTTAAAATCACAGCTTCTAGAAGGTTTACATGATTTCGTAAAAAACACGAGTTTTTAGAAAATGTGTTTTATTTCATAAATGTAATCTACAAAGTATGCACATTCTATGTCATAACGACTTTCTATATTTTTCACATGCGTCCGGAAATAAGAAAAGCTTACTTCCCCCGTTTTTTAAAATCACAGCTTCTAGAAGGTTTACATGATTTCTTAAAAAACATGAGTTTCTAGAAAATGTGTTTTATTTCATAAACGGAATCAACAAAGTATGCACATTCTACATCATAACGACTTTCTATAGTTTGCGCATGCGTCCGGAAATAAGAAAAGCTTACTTCCACCATTTTTTAAAATCACAGCTTCTAGAAGGTTTACATGATTTCGTAAAAAACATGAGTTTTTAGAAAATGTGCTTTATTTCATAAATGGAATCAACAAAGTATGCACATTCTACGTCATAATGACTTTCTATAGTTTGCGCATGCGTCCGGAAATAAGAAAAGCTTACTTCCCCCGTTTTTTAAAATCACAGCTTCTAGAAGGTTTACATGATTTCTTAAAAAACACGAGTTTTTAGAAAATGTGTTTTGTTTCATAAATGGAATCAACAAAGTATGCACATTCTACGTCATAACGACTTTCTATAGTTTGCACATGCGTTTGGAAATAAGAAAAGCTTACTTCACCCGTTTTTTTAAATCACAGCTTCTAGAAGGGTTACATGATTTCGTAAAAAACACGAGTTTTTAGCAAATGTGTTTTATTTCATAAATGGAATCTACAAAGTATTCACATTCTACGTCATAACGACTTTCTATAGTTTGTGCATGCATCCGGAAATAAGAAAAGCTTACTTCCCCCTTTTTTTAAAATCACAGCTTCTAGAAGGTTTACATGATTTCTTAAAAAACACGAGTTTTTAGAAAATGTGTTTTATTTCATAAATGGAATCAACAAAGTATGTACATTCTACGTCATAACGATTTTATATTTTGCGCATGCGGTTTGAAATAAGAAAAGCTTACTTCCCCCGTTTTTTAAAATCACAGCTTCTAGAAGCTTTACATGATTTCTTAAAAAACATGAGTTTTTAGAAAACGTGTTTTATTTCATAAATGGAAACAACAAAGTATGCACATTCTACGTCATAACGAATTTCTATAGTTTGCGCATGCGTCCGGAAATAAGAAAAGCTTACTTCCCCCGTTTTTTAAAATCAGAGCTTCTAGAAGGTTTACATGATTTCGTAAAAAACATGAGTTTTTAGAAAATGTGTTTTATTTCATAAATGGAATCAACAAAGTATGCACATTCTACGTCATAACGAATTTCTATAGTTTGCGCATGCGTTTGGAAATAAGAAAAGCTTACTTCCCCCGTTTTTTAAAATCACAGCTTCTAGAAGGTTTACATGATTTCTTAAAAAACTCAAGTTTTTAGAAAATGTGTTTTATTTCATAAATGGAATCAACAAAGTATGCACATTCTACGTCATAACGACTTTCTATAGTTTGCGTATTCGTACGGAAATAAGAAAAGCTTACTTCCCCCGTTTTTTAAAATCACAGCTTCTAGAAGGTTTACATGATTTCGTAAAAAACACGAGTTTTGAGAAAATTTGTTTTATTTCATAAATGGACTCAACAAAGTATGCACATTCTACGTCATAACGACTTTCTATAGCTTGCGCATGCGTCCGGAAATAAGAAATGCTTACTTCCACCATTTTTTAAAATCACAGCTTCTAGAAGGTTTACATGATTTCGTAAAAAACAGGAGTTTTTAGAAAATGTGCTTTATTTCATCAATGGAATCTACAAAGTATGCACACTCTCCGTCATAACGACTTTCTATAGTTTCCGCATGCATCCGGAAATAAGAAAAGCTTACTTCCACCGTTTTTTAAAATCACAGCTTCTAGAAGGTTTACATGATTTCGTAAAAAACACGAGTTTTTAGAAAATGTGTTTTATTTCATAAATGGAATCTACAAAGTATGCACATTCTATGTCATAACGACTTTCTATAGTTTGCGCATGCGTTTGGAAATAAGAAAATCTTACTTCCCCTGTTTTTTAAAATCACAGCTTCTAGAAGGTTTACATGATTTCTTAAAAAACACGAGTTTTTAGAAAATGTGTTTTATTTCATAAATGGAATCAACAAAGTATGCACATTCTACGTCATAACGAATTTCTATAGTTTGCGCATGCGTTTGGAAATAAGAAAAGCTTACTTCCCCCGTTTTTTAAAATCACAGCTTCTAGAAGGTTTACATGATTTTTTAAAAAACACGATTTTTTAGAAAATGTGTTTTATTTCATAAACGGAATCAACAAAGTATGTGCATTCTACATCATAACGACTTTCTATAGTTTGCGCATGCGTCCGGAAATAAGAAAAGCTTACTTCCACCGTTTTTTAAAATCACAGCTTCTAGAAGGTTTACATGATTTCTTAAAAAACACGAGTTTTTAGAAAATGTGTTTTATTTCATCAATGGAATCGACAAAGTATGCACATTCTACGTCATAACGACTTTCTATAGTTTGCGCATTCGTACGGAAATAAGGAAAGCTTACTTCCACCATTTTTTAAAATCACAGCTTCTAGAAGGTTTACATGATTTCGTAAAAAACACGAGTTTTTAGAAAATGTGCTTTATTTCATCAATGGAATCTACAAAGTATGCACACTCTATGTCATAACAACTTTCTATAGTTTCCGCATGCATCCGGAAATAAGAAAAGCTTACTTCCCCCGTTTTTTAAAATCACAGCTTCTAGAAGGTTTACATAATTTCTTAAAAAACACGAATTTTTAGAAAATGTGTTTTATTTCATAAATGGAATCAACAAAGTATGCACATTCTACGTCATAACGACTTTCTATAGTTTGAACATGCATTTGGAAATACGAAAAGCTTACTTCCCTCGTTTTTTAAAATCACAGCTTTTAGAAGGTTTACATGATTTCTTAAAAAACACGATTTTTTAGAAAATGTGTTTTATTTCATAAATGGAATCAACAAAGTATGCACATTCTACGTCATAACGACTTTCTATAGTTTGCGTATGTGTCCCCAAATAAGAAAAGCTTATTTCCCCCGTTTTTTAAAATCACAGCTTCTAGAAGGTTTACATGATTTCGTAAAAAACATGAGTTTTTAGAAAATGTGTTTTATTTCATAAATGGAATCAACAAAGTAAGCACATTCTACGTCATAATGACTTTCTATAGTTTGCGCATGTGTTTGGAAATAAGAAAAGCTTACTTCCCCCGTTTTTTAAAATCACAGCTTCTAGAAGGTTTACATGATTTCTTAAAAAACACGAGTTTTTAGAAAATGTGTTTTATTTCATAAATGTAATCAACAAAGTATGCACATTATACGTCATAACGACTTTCTATAGTTTGCGCATGCGTCTGGAAATAAGAAAAGCTTACTTCCCCCGTTTTTTAAAATCATGGCTTCTAGAAGGTTTACATGATTTCTTAAAAAACACGAGTTTTTGGAAAATGTGTTTTATTTCATAAATGGAGTCAACAAAGTATGCACATTCTACATCATAACGACTTTCTATAGTTTGCGCATGCGTCCAGAAATAAGAAAAGCTTTCTTCCACCGTTTTTTAAAATCACAGCTTCTAGAAGGTTTACATGATTTCTTAAAAAACACGAGTTTTTAGAAAATGTTTTTTATTTAATAAATGTAATCATCAAAGTATGCACATTCTACGTCATAACGACTTTCTATAGTTTGCGCAAGCGTCCGGAAATAAGAAAAGCTTACTTCCCCCGTTTTTTAAAATCACAGCTGCTAGAAGGTTTACATGATTTCTTAAAAAACTCGAGTTTTTAGAAAATGTGTTTTATTTCATAAATGGAATCAACAAAGTATGCACATTCTACGTCATAACGACTTTCCATAGTTTGTGCATGCGTTTGGAAACAAGAAAAGCTTACTTCCCCCGTTTTTTAAAATCACAGCTTCTGGAAGGTTTACATGATTTCGTAAAAAACACGAGATTTTAGAAAATGTGTTTTATTTCATAAATGGAATCAACAAAGTATGCACATTCTACATCATAACGAATTTCTATAGTTTGCGCATGCCTTTGGAAATAAGAAAAGCTTACTTCCCTCGTTTTTTAAAATCACAGCTTCTAGAAGGTTTACATGATTTCTTAAAAAACACGAGTTTTTAGAAAATGTGTTTTATTTCATAAATGGAATCAACAAAGTATGCACATTCTACGTCATAATGACTTTCTATAGTTTGCGCATACGTCCGGAAATAAGAAAAGCTTACTTCCCCCGTTTTTTAAAATCACAGCTTCTAGAAGGTTTACATGATTTCTTAAAAAACACGAGTTTTTAGAAAATGTGTTTTATTTCATAAATGGAATCAACAAAGTATGCACATTGTACGTCATAACGACTTTCTATAGTTTGCACATGCGTTTGGAAATAAGAAAAGCTTACTTACCTCGTTGTTTAAAATCACAGCTTCTAGAAGGCTTACATGATTTCTTAAAAAACACGAGTTTTTAGAAAATGTCTTTTATTTCATAAATGGAATCAACAAAGTATGCACATTCTACGTCATAATGACTTTCTATAGTTTGCGCATGCGTCCGGAAATAAGAAAAGCTTACTTCCCCCGTTTTTTAAAATCACAGCATCTAGAAGGTTTACATGATTTTGTAAAAAACACGAGTTTTTAGAAAATGTGTTTTATTTCATAAATGGAATCAACAAAGTATGCACATTCTATGTCATAACGACTTTCTATAGTTTGCGCATGCGTACGGAAATAAGAAAAGCTTGCTTCCCCCGTTTTTTAAAATCACAGCTTCTAGAAGGTTTACATGACTTCGTAAAAAACATGAGTTTTTAGAACATGTGTTTTATTTTATAAATGGAATCAACAAAGTATGCACATTCTACGTCATAACGAATTTCTATAGTTTGCGCATGCGTCCGGAAATAAGAAAAGCTTACTTCGCCCGTTTTTTAAAATCACAGCTTCTAGAAGGTTTACATGATTCCTTAGAAAACACGAGTTTTTAGAAAATGTGTTTTATTTCATAAATGTAATCTACAAAGTATGCAAATTCTACATCATAACGACTTTCTATATTTTTCGCATGCGTCCGGAAATAAGAAAAGCTTACTTCCACCGTTTTTTAAAATCACAGCTTCTAGAAGGTTTACATGATTTCGTAAAAAACACGAGTTTTTAGAAAATGTGTTTTATTTCATAAATGGAATCGACAAAGTATGCACATTCTACGTCATAGCGACTTTCTATAGTTTGCGCATGCGTCCAGAAATAATAAAATCTTACTTCCACCGTTTTTTAAAATCACAGCTTTTAGAAGGTTTACATGATTTCGTAAAAAACACGAGTATTTAGAAAATGTGCTTTATTTCATCAATGGAATCTACAAAGTATGCACATTCTACGTCATAACGACTTTCTATAGTTTGCGCATGCGTCTGGAAATAAGAAAAGCTTACTTCCCCCGTTTTTTAAAATCACAGCTTCTAGAAGGTTTTCATAATTTCTTAAAAAACACGAGTTTTTAGAAAATGTGTTTTATTTCATAAATGGAATCAACAAAGTATGCACATTCTACGTCATAACGACTTTCTATAGTTTGCACATGCGTTTGGAAATAAGAAAAGCTTACTTCCCCCGTTTTTTTAAATCACAGCTTCTAGAAGGTTTACATGATTTCGTAAAAAACACGAATTTATAGCAAATGTGTTTTATTTCATAAATGGAATCTACAAAGTATGCACATTCTACGTCATAACGACTTTCTATAGTTTGCGCATGCGTCCTGAAATAAGAAAAGCTTACTTCCCCCTTTTTTTAAAATCACAGCTTCTAGAAGGTTTACATGATTTCTTAAAAAACACGAGTTTTTAGAAAATGTGTGTTATTTCATAAATGGAATCAACAAAGTATGTACATTCTACGTCATAACGATTTTATGTTTTGCGCATGCGGTTGGAAATAAGAAAAGCTTACTTCCCCCGTTTTTTAAAATCATGGCTTCTAGAAGGTTTACATGATTTCTTAAAAAACATGAGTTTTTAGAAAACATGTTTTATTTCATAAATGGAAACAACAAAGTATGCACATTCTACGTCATAACGACTTTCTATAGTTTGCGCATGCGTCCGGAAATAAGAAAAGCTTACTTCCCCCGTTTTTTAAAATCAGAGCTTCTAGAAGGTTTACATGATTTCGTAAAAAACATGAGTTTTTAGAAAATGTGTTTTATTTCATAAATGGAATCAACAAAGTATGCACATTCTACGTCATAACGAATTTCTATAGTTTGCGCATGCGTTTGGAAATAAGAAAAGCTTACTTCCCCCGTTTTTTAAAATCACAGCTTCTAGAAGGTTTACATGATTTCTTAAAAAACACGAGTTTTTAGAAAATGTGTTTTATTTCATAAATGGAATCAACAAAGTATGCACATTCTACGTAATAACGGCTTTCTATAGTTTGCGTATTCGTCCGGAAATAAGAAAAGCTTACTTCCCCCGTTTTTTAAAATCACAGCTTCTAGAAGGTTTACATGATTTCGTAAAAAACACGAGTTTTGAGAAAATTTGTTTTATTTCATAAATGGAATCAACAAAGTATGCACATTCTACGTCATAACGACTTTCTATAGTTTGTGCATGCGTCCGGAAATAAGAAAAGCTTACTTCCCCTGTTTTTTAAAATCACAACTTCAAGAAGGTTTACATGATTTCTTAAAAAACACGAGTTTTTAGAAAATGTGTTTTATTTCATCAATGGAATCGACAAAGTATGCACATTCTACGTCCTAACAACTTTCTATAGTTTGAGCATTCGTACGGAAATAAGAAAAGCTTACTTCCACCATTTTTTAAAATCACAGCTTCTCGAAGGCTTACATGATTTCGTAAAAAACACGAGTTTTTAGAAAATGTGCTTTATTTCATAAATGGAATCTACAAAGTATGCACACTCTACGTCATAACGACTTTCTATAGTTTCCGCATGCGTCCGGAAATAAGAAAAGCTTACTTCCCCCGTTTTTTAAAATCACAGCTTTTAGAAGTTTTACATAATTTCTTAAAAAACATGAGTTTTTAGAAAATGTGTTTTATTTCATAAATGGAATCAACAAAGTATGCACATTCTACGTCATAACGACTTTCTATAGTTTGAACATGCGTTTGGAAATAAGAAAAGCTTACTTCCCTCGTTTTTTAAAATCACAGCTTCTAGAAGGTTTACATGATTTCTTAAAAAACATGATTTTTTAGAAAATGTGTTTTATTTCATAAATGGAATCAACAAAGTAAGCACATTCTACGTCATAATGACTTTCTATAGTTTGCGCATGTGTTTGGAAATAAGAAAAGCTTACTTCCCCCATTTTTTAAAATCACAGCTTTTAGAAGGTTTACATGATTTCTTGAAAAACACGAGTTTTTAGAAAATGTGTTTTATTTCATAAATGTAATCAACAAAGTATGCACATTCTACGTCATAACGACTTTCTATAGTTTGCGCATGCGTCTGGAAATAAGAAAAGCTTACTTCCCTCGTTTTTTAAAATCATAGCTTCTAGAAGGTTTACATGATTTCTTAAAAAACACGAGTTTTTAGAAAATGTGTTTTATTTCATCAATGGAATCAACAAAGTATGCACATTCTACATCATAACGACTTTCTATAGTTTGCGCATGCGTCCAGAAATAAGAAAAGCTTTCTTCCACCGTTTTTTAAAATCACAGCTTCTAGAAGGTTTACATGATTTCTTAAAAAACACGAGTTTTTAGAAAATGTGTTTTATTTCATAAATGTAATCAACAAAGTATGCACATTCTACGTCATAACGACTTTCTATAGTTTGCGCATGCGTCCGGAAATAAGAAAAGCTTACTTCCCCCGTTTTTTAAAATCACAGCTACTAGAAGGTTTACATGATTTCTTAAAAAACTCGAGTTTTTAGAAAATGTGTTTTATTTCATAAATGGAATCAACAAAGTATGCACATTCTACGTCATAACGACTTTATATAGTTTGTGCATGCGCTTGGAAATAAGAAAAGCTTACTTCCCCCGTTTTTTAAAATCATAGCTTCTGGAAGGTTTACATGATTTCGTAAAAAACACGAGATTTTAGAAAATGTATTTTAATTCGTAAATCAAATCAACAAATTATGCACATTCTACATCATAACGAATTTCTATAGTTTGCGCATGAGTTTGGAAATAAGAAAAGCTTACTTCCCTCGTTTTTTAAAATCACAGCTTCTAGAAGGTTTACATGATTTCTTAAAAAACACGAGTTTTTAGAAAATGTGTTTTATTTCATAAATGGAATCAACAAAGTATGCACATTCTACGTCATAATGACTTTCTATAGTTTGCGCATCCATCCAGAAATAAGAAAAGCTTACTTCCCCCGTTTTTTAAAATCACAGCTTCTAGAAGGCTTACATGATTTCTTAAAAAACACGAGTTTTTAGAAAATGTGTTTTATTTCATAAATGGAATCAACAAAGTATGCACATTGTACATCATAATGACTTTCTATAGTTTGCACATGCGTTTGGAAATAAGAAAAGCTTACTTCCCTCGTTGTTTAAAATCACAGCTTCTAGAAGGCTTAATGATTTCTTAAAAAACACGAGTTTTTAGAAAATGTCTTTTATTTCATAAATGGAATCAACAAAGTATGCACATTCTAGGTCTTAACGACTTTCTATAGTTTGCGCATGCGTCCGGAAATAAGAAAAGCTTACTTCCCCCGTTTTTTAAAATCACAAGATCTAGAAGGTTTACATGATTTCGTAAATAACACGAGTTTTTAGAAAATGTGTTTTATTTCATAAATGGAATCAACAAAGTTTGCACATTCTACGTCATAACGACTTTCTATAGTTTACGCATTCGTTTGGAAATAAGAAAAGCTTACTTCCACCGTTTTTTAAAATCACAGCTTCTAGAAGGTTTACATGATTTCGTAAAAAACATGAGTTTTTAGAAAATGTGCTTTATTTCATAAATGGAATCTACAAAGTATGCACATTCTACGTCATAACGACTTTCTATAGTTTGCGCATGCGTCTGGAAATAAGAAAAGCTTACTTCCACCATTTTTTAAAATCACAGCTTCTAGAAGGTTTACATGATTTCCTAAAAAACACGAATTTTTGGAAAATGTGTTTTATTTAATAAATGGAATCAACAAATTATGCACATTCTACGTCATAACGACTTTCTATAGTTTTCGCATGCGTTTGGAAATAAGAAAAGCTTACTTCCACCATTTTTTAAAATCATAGCTTCTAGAAGGTTTACATGATTTCTTAAAAAACACGAGTTTTTAGAAAATGTGTTTTATTTCATAAACGAAATGAACAAAGTATGCACATTCTACGTCATAACGATTTTCTATAGTTTGCGCATGCGTCCGGAAATAAGAAAAGCTTACTTCCACCATTTTTTAAAATCACAGCTTCTAGAAGGTTTACATGATTTCGTAAAAAACATGAGTTTTTAGAAAATGTGTTTTATTTCATAAATGGAATCAACAAAGTATGCACATTCTACGTCATAATGACTTTCTATAGTTTGCGCATCCATCCAGAAATAAGAAAAGCTTACTTCCCCCGTTTTTTAAAATCACAGCTTCTAGAAGGTTTACATGATTTCTTAAAAAACACGAGTTTTTAGAAAATGTGTTTTATTTCATAAATGGAATCAACAAAGTATGCACATTGTACGTCATAACGACTTTCTATAGTTTGCACATGCGTTTGGAAATAAGAAAAGCTTACTTCCCTCGTTGTTTAAAATCACAGCTTCTAGAAGGCTTACATGATTTCTTAAAAAACACGAGTTTTTAGAAAATGTCTTTTATTTCATAAATGGAATCAACAAAGTATGCACATTCTACGTCATAACGACTTTCTATAGTTTGCGCATGCGTCCGGAAATAAGAAAAGCTTACTTCCCCCGTTTTTTAAAATCACAAGATCTAGAAGGTTTACATGATTTCGTAAATAACACGAGTTTTTAGAAAATGTGTTTTATTTCATAAATGGAATCAACAAAGTTTGCACATTCTACGTCATAACGACTTTCTATAGTTTACGCATTCGTTTGGAAATAAGAAAAGCTTACTTCCACCGTTTTTTAAAATCACAGCTTCTAGAAGGTTTACATGATTTCGTAAAAAACATGAGTTTTTAGAAAATGTGCTTTATTTCATAAATGGAATCTACAAAGTATGCACATTCTACGTCATAACGACTTTCTATAGTTTGCGCATGCGTCTGGAAATAAGAAAAGCTTACTTCCACCATTTTTTAAAATCACAGCTTCTAGAAGGTTTACATGATTTCCTAAAAAACACGAATTTTTGGAAAATGTGTTTTATTTCATAAATGGAATCAACAAATTATGCACATTCTACGTCATAACGACTTTCTATAGTTTTCGCATGCGTTTGGAAATAAAAAAAGCTTACTTCCACCATTTTTTAAAATCATAGCTTCTAGAAGGTTTACATGATTTCTTAAAAAACACGAGTTTTTAGAAAATGTGTTTTATTTCATAAACGGAATGAACAAAGTATGCACATTCTATGTCATAACGATTTTCTATAGTTTGCGCATGCGTCCGGAAATAAGAAAAGCTTACTTCCACCATTTTTTAAAATCACAGCTTCTAGAAGGTTTACATGATTTCGTAAAAAACATGAGTTTTTAGAAAATGTGTTTTATTTCATAAATGGAATCAACAAAGTATGCACATTCTACGTCATAACGACTTTCTATAGTTTGCGCATTCGATCGGAAATAAGAAAAGCTTACTTCCCTCGTTTTTTAAAATCACAGCTTCTAGAAGGTTTACATGATTTCTTTAAAATTATGAGTTTTTAGAAAATGTGTTTTATTTCATAAATGGAATCAACAAAGTATGCACATTTTACGTCATAAGGACATTCTATAGTTTGCGCATGCGTCTGGAAATAAGAAAGCATACTTCCATCGTTTTTCAAAATCACAGCTTCTCGAAGGTTTACATGATTTCTTAAAAAACACGAGTTTTTAGAAAATGTGTTTTATTTCATAAATGGAATCTACAAAGTATGCACATTCTACGTCATAACGACTTTCTATAGTTTGCGCATGCATCCGGAAATAAGAAAAGCTTACTTCCACCATTTTTTAAAATCACAGCTTCTAGAAGGTTTACATGATTTCGTAAAAAACACGAGTTTTTAGAAAATGTGTTTTATTTCATAAATGGAATCAACAAAGTATGCACATTCTACGTCATAACGACTTTCTATAGTTTGCGCATGCGTCCGGAAATAAGAAAATCTTACTTCCACCGTTTTTTAAAATCACAGCTTCTTGAAGGTTTACATGATTTCGTAAAAAACATGAGTTTTTAGAAAATGTGTTTTATTTCATAAATGGAATCTACAAATTATGCACATTGTACATCATAACAACTTTCTATAGTTTGCGCATGCGTCCGGAAATAAGAAAAGCTTACTTCCCCCATTTTTTAAAATCACAGCTTCTAGAAGGTTTACATGATTTCGTAAAAAACACAAGTTTTTAGAAAATGTGTTTTATTTCATAAATGGAATCAACAAAGTATGCACATTCTACGTCATAACGACTTTCTATAGTTTGCGCATGCGTTTGAAAATAAGAAAAGCTTACTTCCCCCGTTTTTTAAAATCACAGCTTCTAGAAGGTTTACATGATTTCTTAAAAAACACGAGTTTTTAGAAAATGTGTTTTATTTCATAAATGGAATAAACAAAGTATGCACATTCTACGTCATAACGACTTTCTATAGTTTGCGCATGCGTTTGGAAATAAGAAAAGCTTACTTCCCCCGTTTTTTAAAATCACAGCTTCTAGAAGGTTTACATGATTTCTTAAAAAACACGAGTTTTTAGAAAATGTGTTTTATTTCATAAATGGAATCAACAAAGTATGCACATTCTACGTCATAACGACTTTCTATAGTTTGCGCATTCGACCGGAAATAAGAAAAGCTTACTTCCCTCGTTTTTTAAAATCACAGCTTCTAGAAGGTTTACATGATTTCTTTAAAAACATGAGTTTTTAGAAAATGTGTTTTATTTCATAAATGGAATCAACAAAGTATGCACATTCTACGTCATCAGCACATTCTATAGTTTGAGCAAGCGTCTGGAAATAAGAAAAGCTTACTTCCACCGTTTTTCAAAATCACAGCTTCTAGAAGGTTTACATGATTTCTTAAAAAACACGAGTTTTTAGAAAATGTGTTTTATTTCATAAATGGAAACAACAAAGTATGCGCATTCTCCGTCATAACGACTTTCTATAGTTTGTGCATGCGTCCGGAAATAAGAAAAGCTTACTTCCACCGTTTTTTAAAATCACAGCTTCTTTAAGGTTTACATGATTTCGTAAAAAAACGAGTTTTTAGAAAATGTGTTTTATTTCATAAATGGAATCTACAAAGTATGCACATTGTACATCATAAGGACTTTCTATAGTTTGTGCATGCGTCCTGAAATAAGAAAAGCTTACTTCCCCCGTTTTTCAAAATCACAGCTTCTAGAAGGTTTGCATGATTTCTTAGAAAATCGAGTTTTTAGAAAATATGTTTTATTTCATAAATGGAATCAACAAGTATGCACATTCTACGTCATAAGGACTTTCTATAGTTTGTGCATGCGTCCGGAAATAAGAAAAGCTTACTTCCACCGTTTTTTAAAATCACAGCTTCTTGAAGGTTTACATGATTTCGTAAAAAACACGAGTTTTTAAAAAATGTATTTTATTTCATAAATGGAATCTACAAAGTATGCACATTGTACATCATAAGGACTTTCTATAGTTTGCGCATGCGTCCTGAAATAAGAAAAGCTTACTTCCCCCGTTTTTCAAAATCACAGCTTCCAGAAGGTTTAAATGATTTCGTAAAAAACACGAGTTTTTAGAAAATGTGTTTTATTTCATAACTGGAATCAACAAAGTATGCACATTCTACGTCATAACGACTTTCTATAGTATGCGCATGCGTTTGGAAATAAGAAAAGCTTACTTCCCCCGTTTTTTAAAATCACAGCTTCTAGAAGGTTTACATGATTTCTTAAAAAACACGAGTTTTTAGAAAATGTGTTTTATTTCATAAATGGAATCAACAAAGTATGCACATTCTACGTCATAACGACTTTCTATAGTTTGCGCATTCGACCGGAAATAAGAAAAGCTTACTTCCCTCGTTTTTTAAAATCACAGCTTCTAGAAGGTTTACATGATTTCTTTAAAAACATGAGTTTTTAGAAAATGTGTTTTATTTCATAAATGGAATCAACAAAGTATGCACATTCTACGTCATCAGGACATTCTATAGTTTGAGCATGCGTCTGGAAATAAGAAAAGCTTACTTACACCATTTTTCAAAATCACAGCTTCTAGAAGGTTTACATGATTTCTTAAAAAACACGAGTTTTTAGAAAATGTGTTTTATTTCATAAATGGAAACAACAAAGTATGCGCATTCTCCGTCATAACGACTTTCTATAGTTTGTGCATGCGTCCGGAAATAAGAAAAGCTTACTTCCACCATTTTTTAAAATCACAGCTTCTTTAAGGTTTACATGATTTCGTAAACAAACGAGTTTTTAGAAAATGTGTTTTATTTCATAAATGGAATCTACAAAGTATGCACATTGTACATCATAAGGACTTTCTATATTTTGTGCATGCGTCCTGAAATAAGAAAAGCTTACTTCCCCCGTTTTTCAAAATCACAGCTTCTAGAAGGTTTGCATGATTTCTTAGAAAATCGAGTTTTTAGAAAATGTGTTTTATTTCATAAATGGAATCAACAAGTATGCACATTCTACGTCATAAGGACTTTCTATAGTTTGTGCATGCGTCCGGAAATAAGAAAAGCTTACTTCCACCGTTTTTTAAAATCACAGCTTCTTGAAGGTTTACATGATTTCATAAAAAACACGAGTTTTTAGAAAATGTGTTTTATTTCATAAATGGAATCTACAAAGTATGCACATTGTACATCATAACGACCTTCTATAGTTTGCGCATGCGTCCGGAAATAAGAAAAGCTTACTTCCACCGTTTTTTAAAATCACAGCTTCTTGAAGGTTTACATGATTTCGTAAAAAACACGAGTTTTTAGAAAATGTGTTTTATTTCATAAATGGAATCTACAAAGTATGCACATTGTACATCATAAGTACTTTCTATAGTTTGCGCATGCGTCCTGAAATAAGAAAAGCTTACTTCCCCCGTTTTTCAAAATCACAGCTTCTAGAAGGTTTACATGATTTCGTAAAAAACACGAGTTTTTAGAAAATGTGTTTTATTTCATAACTGGAATCAACAAAGTATGCACATTCTACGTCATAACGACTTTCTATAGTATGCGCATACGTTTGGAAATAATAAAAGCTTACTTCCCCCGTTTTTTAAAATCACAGCTTTTAGAAGGTTTACATGATTTCTTAAAAAACACGAGTTTTTAGAAAATGTGTTTTATTTCATAAACGGAATCAACAAAGTATGCACATTCTACGTCATAACGATTTTCTATAGTTTGCGCATGCGTCCGGAAATAAGAAAAGCTTACTTCCACCATTTTTTAAAATCACAGCTTCTAGAAGGTTTACATGATTTCGTAAAAAACATGAGTTTTTAGAAAATGTGTTTTATTTCATAAATGGAATCTACAAAGTATGCACATTCTACGTCATAACGGCATTCTATAGTTTGCGCATGCGTCCGGAAATAAGAAAAGCTTACTTCCACCGTTTTTCAAAATCACAGCTTGTAGAAGGTTTACATGATTTCTTAAAAAACACGAGTTTTTAGAAAATGTGATTTATTATCATAAATGAAATCAACAAAGTATGCGAATTCTACGTCATAACGACTTTCTATAGTTTGCGCATGCGTCCGGAAATAAGAAAAGCTTACTTCCACCATTTTTTAAAATCACAGCTTCTAGAAGGTTTACATGATTTCTTAGAAAATCGAGTTTTTAGAAAATGTGTTTTATTTCATAAATGGAATCAACAAAGTATGCACATTCTATGTTATAAGGACTTTCTATAGTTTGTGCATGCGTTCGGAAATAAGAAAAGCTTACTTCCACCATTTTTTAAAATCACAGCTTCTTGTAGGTTTACATGATTTCGTAAAAAACACGAGTTTTTAGAAAATGTGTTTAATTTCATAAATGGAATCTACAAAGTATGCACATTGCACATCATAACGACTTTCTATAGTTTGCGCATGCGTCCGGAAATAAGAAAAGCTTACTTCCCCCATTTTTTAAAATCACAGCTTCTAGAAGGTTTACATGATTTTTTAAAAAACAAGACTTTTTAGAAAATGTGTTTTATTTCATAAATGGATTCAAAAAAGTATGCACATTCTACGTCATAACGACTTTCTATAGTTTGCGCATGCGTTTGGAAATAAGAAAAGCTTACTTCCCCCGTTTTTTAAAATCGCAGCTTCTAGAAGGTTTACATGATTTCTTAAAAAACACGAGTTTTTAGAAAATGTGTTTTATTTAATAAATGGAATCAACAAAGTATGCACATTCTACATCATAACGAATTTCTATAGTTTGCGCATGCGTTTGGAAATAAGAAAATCTTACTTCCCCCATTTTTTAAAATCACAGCTTCTAGAAGGTTGACATGATTTCTTAAAAAACACGAGTTTTTGCAAAATGTGTTTTATTTCATAAATGGAATCAACAAAGTATGCACATTCTACGTCATAACGATTTTCTATAGTTTGTGGATGCGTCCGGAAATAAGAAAAGCTTACATCCACAGTTTTTTAAAATCACAGCTTCTAGAAGATTTACATGATTTCGTAAAAAACACGAGTTTTTAGAAAATGTGTTTTATTTCATAAATGGAATATACAAAGTATGCACATTCTACGTCATAAAGACTTTCTATACTTTGCGCATGCGTCCGGAAATAAGAAAAGCTTACTTCCACCGTTTTTTAAAATCACAGCTTCTAGAAGGTTTACATGATTTCTTAAAAAACACGAGTTTTTAGAAAATGTGTTTTATTTCATAAATGGAATCAACAAAGTATGCACATTCTACGTCATAACGACTTTCTATAGTTTGCGCATTCGACCGGAAATAAGAAAAGCTTACTTCCCTCGTTTTTTAAAATCACAGCTTCTAGAAGGTTTACATGATTTCTTTAAAAACATGAGTTTTTAGAAAATGTGTTTTATTTCATAAATGGAATCAACAAAGTATGCACATTCTACGTCATAACGACTTTCTATAGTTTGCGCATGCGTTTGGAAATAAGAAAAGCTTACTTCCCCCGTTTTTTAAAATCACAGCTTCTAGAAACTTTACATGATTTGTTAAAAAACACGAGTTTTTAGAAAATGTGTTTTTTTTCATAAACGGAATCAACAAAGTATGCACATTCTACATCATAACGACTTTCTATAGTTTGCGCATGCGTCCGGAAATAAGAAAAGCTTACTTCCACCGTTTTTTAAAATCACATCTTCTAGAAGGTTTACATCATTTCGTAAAAAACACGAGTTTTTAGAAAATGTGTTTTATTTCATAAATGGAATCTACAAAGTATGCACATTCTACGTCATAACGACTTTCTATAGGTTGCGTATGCGTCCGGAAATAAGAAAAGCTTATTTCCCCCGTTTTTTAAAATCACAGCTTCTAGAAGGTTTACATGATTTCTTAAAAAACACGAGTTTTTAGAAAATGTGTTTTATTTCATAAATGCAATCTACAAAGTATGCACATTCTACATCATAACGACTTTCAATATTTTTCGCATGCGTCCGGAAATAAGAAAAGCTTACTTCCACCGTTTTTTAAAATCACAGCTTCTAGAAGGTTTACATGATTTCGTAAAAAACACGAGTTTTTAGAAAATGTGTTTTGTTTCATAAATGGAATCGACAAAGTATGCACATTCTACGTCATAACGACTTTCTATAGTTTGCGCATGCGTCCAGAAATAATAAAATCTTACTTCCACCGTTTTTTAAAATCACAGCTTTTAGAAGGTTTACATGATTTCGTAAAAAACACGAGTTTTTAGAAAATGTGCTTTATTTCATAAATGGAATCTACAAAGTATGCACATTCTACGTCATAACGACTTTCTATAGTTTCCGCATGCGTCCGGAAATAGGAAAAGCTTACTTCCCCCATTTTTTAAAATCACAGCTTCTAGAAGGTTTACATAATTTCTTAAAAAACACGAGTTTTTAGAAAATGTGTTTTATTTCAGAAATGGAGTCAACAAAGTATGCACATTCTACGTCATAATGACTTTCTATAGTTTGCACATGCGTTTGGAAATAAGAAAAGCTTACTTCCCCCGTTTTTTTAAATCACAGCTTCTAGAAGGTTTACATGATTTCGTAAAAAACACGAGTTTTTAGCAAATGTGTTTTATTTCATAAATGGAATCTACAAAGTATGCACATTCTACGTCATAATGACTTTCTATAGTTTGCGCATGCGTCCGGAAATAAGAAAAGCTTACTTCCCCCTTTTTTTAAAATCACAGCTTCTAGAAGGTTTACATGATTTCTTAAAAAACACGAGTTTTTAGAAAATGTGTTTTATTTCATAAACGGAATCAAAAAAGTATGCACATTCTACGTCATAACGATTTTCTATTTTGCGCATGCGGTTGGGAATAAGAAAAGCTTACTTCCCCCGTTTTTTAAAATCACAGCTTCTAGAAGGTTTACATGATTTCTTAAAAAACATGCGTTTTTAGAAATTCAGCTTGGGCTTCCCTTCCCACCAGGATTTCTAAGCCAAACCCTTAGATAGCAGCAAGTCTTTGAGGCATTTGAAAATTACGACAATCGTCCAAATTATGGGCCCTTTACCCATTCCCCAAGTCTTCCTTATAAAGGAAAATCTCATGCGACACATGTCGCTTCATGCATAATTAAATATTTTTAATTAATTATTTAATTAAAACACTCACCCATCCAAGTGTCATTTTCTCTAGGAAGTGCACCAACACCCCTAAGTTTGCTCCAGTTTGTCCCCCAGATATTTTAATTAACTCCTAGCTTTTAGTTGACTAGGTGTCTAATCTTAGGATTCTATTTTGCTCCTAAATAATGATTTCTATTATTTTAAATGCTCAACAAAAATAACTATTCATGTGCAAATGCCTAAATTATTTTTATGCATTTGCTAAGTAATGATCTAGATTTATTCTCATAAGTTTTTATGTAGTTAAATTTAACAATCAAACTCACTAGGATCACGGTGCCGCGCCGTTGGGCTCCTAGTTCCTTAATTTTAATTCCTTGACATGGCACCACTCCGTCGGGTCCAGTCATCCATGGTTTCCATTCCTTGGCATGGTACCTCATCGTTGGGTCCTTGCATCCGTTCTTTCCGTTCTCGACAGGGTACCGCATCGTCGGGCCCTTCTGCCACCATCTTTCCGTTTTGACTTGCGGGAACTTTTGTAGGGATTTTAGGAATCGTTACCATCCATCCTCCGTCTACATGCTATCTAGGGACTAATGGCGCTGAGGAGTGAGTCCATTCTCACTGCGCGCCCCTCAACTCGTACGTGACCAGCTCCGTCGTGGCCCACCTCGTACGTCCTCACGCATTCCTCTTGAGCAAGCGGATCAATGCTTATCTGCTCATGCGTGGTATTCTTGTCGGAAGTTGACATCGTCGTCGCTTCCCCTGTGTGTGATTTACCCGTACTCTACGACCCTCCATGTTCCTTTGTGTGTCCGTTGGTGAACCGTCTCACTTGTTTCTACACACACTTCTCGCAACAAATTATTAGTAGCACTGTTCTCAACAATCGTCATCTAGTTTCTAACTCTAGCATTGTTAAACATTTATGATTTATTCAAACTGCTCATTCATCTTATCAAATATACATTTCGTCGCCAAGTACATAATCACCATACAGCTAGTCGTTAAGCATTATCCATCAACATAATTTTCCATAGTCATAACTAATCGTTTAACATATGCAATTATTCATTTACCTCAACAGTTCAGATACACATACTCAAAAAAATAAGGTCAAAAGGTTATTTAATTAATGTTTCAATCAGCCGGGTCACTCAGCAGGTGCCCTCAATGTCTACACAAGTCCAGGGGCACTACATACACCCCTACTTAATTAGAACTTCGTCCCGAAGTTCAGAATAAAAAAAATGGAAAGCTACGACGCATCTCAGTTGCGTCCTCCCAAGTCGCAGGGTTAGGACTGTAATTGTCCTACTTCACTTTGACTTGATCAATCAGGGCTAATCATTAATCAAGATGTAATCAATCAATTATCCCTCTCCACACATAGAATTTAATTCCTTAATTCATTTATGAATTATTGTCGTCATTTATATCTTCAGGTTTTCCTCAATCATTTAAGACATACCTACGACGCATCTCAGTTGCGTCCTCCCAAGTCGCAGGGTTAGGACTGTAATTGTCCTACTGCACTTTGACTTGATCAATCAGGGCTAATCATTAATCAAGATGTAATCAATCAATTATCCCTCTCCACACATAGAATTTAATTCCTTAATTCATTTATGAATTATTGTCGTCATTTATATCTTCAGGTTTTCCTCAATCATTTAAGACATACCAAGGCTCAAGAGACCACTAAATCGAATTTGTTCAGCCGGGTCACTCGACAGGTTCCCTTAAGGTCCACAGTCATTTTAGGGGCATTACATACACCCCCTCTTAAATAGAACTTCGTCCCGAAGTTAATAATTTTTGTTTTTTTGTTTTTTTTTTTTGTTTTTTTTGTTTTTCTTATTCTTTCGACGCTAGGCTTATCTTAATTTCCTATTATCATCTTCTTTCCATTCCCTTATGTTTTTCTCCAGCAATCATGGCCACAAGCACAAGTGGTTCTAATCATTAGTTTTCTTTTTCATCCAACATGGTTCCAATACATCCTGAGGAACTCAATCGTAATTTTGTATAATATAAATCCGATAATACATTCAATCATTGTCAGTTGCGACTCTATTTCCTATATCTCTTATTCATTCACGAGGGTCCACGATGTCCAAATTTTCAAGAATCTGCATTGCGTCAATAACCACCTAATAGTTTATCAAAACATAACAAATCTAAGCAAGGTTTCAAATCTATTTGGTTATTCTCCCTTCAGGACAAGAAGGTAAACATCATAAAAACATATTCGGTAAGATATACTCATGGTTTTAACATGTCAGGAGAGACCCTCAAATTGTCACATATCCAAATTCCATAAGACTGCTTCCAAATCTCTAAATGTTGGTTCTCAATTTGATAGGGTTCCTAGGGTCGGAACTTAATGGTTTAGTCGAACATATTAAAATTGATCTCTTATTCCTTTCATCAATATCATTACTCGAGGTTAACGAGATTATCACATCCTTACCTCATTTCATCATTCATGTTGTCATAAGACCATTGCGTTAGTTTCATCAATTCATACAATGTGTGTTTTCTTAACCCCATCGAGTTCTATCTCGAGGGTTAGTTGTCGTTTCATCAAGGTTTGATCATGACCTAAGATTAGCTTCATTGAGTTCTTTTAATTATGTGGATCGTCTCTGAACTTTGTTTTACAAAAAATCGTCTTCGTCTAGTCTTTTCGGTGGACTTCCCTAATGGAGAATTCTTCTTTTATTGTTGTCTCGATCACGTTGAGTTTGTACTTTTTTGTTCAACATTGGCATGCTAGAAAATTAATTTCATTGGGCTTAGCTCCTTGTTCTAGTGACATAGATATCTCACTTTTCAATTATTACGTATGTTTCACTTCCTCGACAATCTACCAAAGTCTTGTCAATCTGCACACCTTGGTGTCTTACGAATATAACTATATTATAGTTTTCATATATAAGAAATATAATGTAGCAATCCTCAAAACAATTCTGTAACGACTCACTAATTGCAACCCTAATTTTCCCATTCACATCTTGGTGTGTATAATCTTCACCTAACACCTAGTCCAATATAACTTGTTTCTCCCAAGGAATTGTTCACTCACTCAACAAACTCAATAACCTTAGTAAAGAGAGAAAAAGAAAAATACTTTAATTATCTCTTTCTACATTTCCATAATGACATTATCTTTTTCCATATAATATTTTGAACAAGACTTGTAAACTATATATCATAACCTCCATTTCCTTTCTTTTCCTACCTAAAATAGGTTTTTTTTTTTTTTTTTTTTAAATAATAAAAACATAACTTTCTTTCTTCTTCAATCATATAATTATAATTTCCATCTATACAACATTTACCCTATTGCAATATAATCATTTTATTCTAATGACATAGATACAATACTTCAATTGGTATAATAAGGTACATTAAGGTACATTGTACCAATTGTATTTATCCTAAATATTAAATTGTTTTCTAAGTTGCATGAATACTTGACTAAAAACAATAACTTTAGAAGTATGAGGACTTGTTCCATACTCCATGTGTCTAATTTATGTAAATGTTCATGCTGTCGAAGAATGAATATATAAAGGAGAGATTATCTTCCTAACATCATAGCTTCTGTTTCTTCAAGACAATTTCCCTTTACATAACTATAGTGATGAAACATCATAACAATAATTTATTCTAGATCCATTACATAATATGAAATTGCTGAATTTACATATAAATTCCTTAAATACCTAGGGATTTGTTCTATGATCAAGGGATATAATTGTATGTATATACATAACTTTGATCATAATGTAATACATATTTTTCTAATAATTTTAATTACAAGGTAGTATGCGTTCGATTGCAGCTTATAGTTTTTAAAAGTGATCTTTATTCAGTGCATGTCTTCCCAAATGGATGCATAAGTATAAATTTAAATTTGTATTCCAAAAAAATACTTATTTAAAGGAAGAATTACATAACTTGAATTGGTATTTCAAATACAACTTAAATTTCTATTGTAATTACAATTTTGACAAAAAGACTCGGTTAAATTTTTTATTTTTCTTTTACACAATATAGTGATGTGAATAAGAACTTCACTCTCATCACTTATAAAGAATCATGTCCCACTTATACACTCCTAGACAAATTAATTGTTAACCCATTATCACAATGACATCCATAACCAATTACAATCTAAGTAACTACATAAATACCACTAAATCTTCAATGATCTGTTATCCGCATAATATTTTAGTTAATTTGGATCTACCATAAGGTAGTACAACGATAGCATTTATATCCCACGTATATCATTTAATTGTTTTAAACTACCATCTAGCAGTGATAGAATAATATATATATATGAGCGACGTATAATTTCAAGTGTTTGATCTACTGTCACACAATACATCAATAATATGTATATCCTGAGTATGTCTTGAAATGTTTTTTTTTTAATCCATCAAATAACCAATGCCAGAATATTATATATAAAGCGTAGAGATTAGATGTGTGATCTACCATAAAACAATGCATTCACAACATACCTTTATTGCTTTTATCTACCATATAACAATACATGAGTATTATATCTGCGTATGTTTGTTCTATCATACAACCATACAACAATAGCACAAATTCATCAGTTAGGTTGTCCGATTGGAATTCCATTCTATGACTGTCATAACCGAACCTAGCTGGCAGTTTACACAGAGAGGAGACGTGTTTCTACAGGAGACGTGTTTCTACATGAGCATCAATTAACTAGAAGTAAAAGTCATGGGGCTGGTTAGGTGGGTTGGGCGGTATTTCAAATGTTAGTTCTACGATTGAGAGTAGTAAATGCATGGCGACCCACTCATTGTAAAGTTCGCGACAGGGAGTAACACTAAGGGTTACCGCAGTTGGTTTCACAACGGACTAGAGATGCCATCATCGATTCTTAAGTCTGCAATAATAACCTTTACTCGGCGGAAGTATTGTACCAGGGATGATGGTTGGTTCTAACGCTCGTCAAGTCTGCTGTTAACAAATTAAATGTTTGTTACCTCCATTCACGGGTGATACCTACCCTGGCTGCGATGAGTCGGTCGACCACCTATTCAAATGGATGGGTGTTGTGAAAGACAAACCGTATGGTATCTACTCATCTGTTGAACATGTTCACAAATTGTCGTGGCACGGTGATCCAACAAGATAGGGATATTCAGTCTCGGCGTAGGTAGATCTATACCCACCCTGCTATCGTACAATGTGAAGTAGAGAGGCGCAGATCGGATTCCCGAAATCTCAGCAGATAAATCCGCCATCTCATTCAATCACTAGAATCCGAACTCTTTCTATCGATTTTACCCTACAACAGTAATTAATGTACATACCAACCACTTAGAGTTTACAGAATGCGTTTTCCATAATGTTTATATCTGCGATCCGGTGGTTAAACGCACTCAATAATAACTTGGAGTTCCAGATTTTGTTTGACATATCGTTTACATCGGCGGTCTGGTAGTTAAATGCACAGAGTAATAATATCTTGAAGTTTCAAAATGCGTTGGACATGCAATTTGAATATGCGATCTGGAAGTTAATGTGGAACTTATACGTGTAATGTAATGATATTATAGGGATAAGAAAAGATATTCAGAAGTATTAAGAAAGTAAGTTAAAAACACGAACAAAGATATCACAAAACTCTACAGTGTTTGGTTAATCTTTGTGCGGCAGGTAATAACCCAACACCTAAACAAGAAGCGGAATGGAGTAATAGAGAAATCTGATGCTCTGGGGCATAGAATAAAAATGCGCAGCTTTAACTACATAGAACTCTACAGGGATTAGGTTTCTCTAATGTAGTGACAAGTCTCCAAGCACTTATGCCATGACCGAGACATCCACGCTGTTCCAAGGAGATGTATAAAAAAATGTCTAGCATGCATCATATAAAAACACATGTACCTCTGTTCCAAAGACAGAAAGGCACAATGATGTACTCTTCCACGCATCTCCACACAGGGATCGGGGTTTTCCAAGAGGCGGATCTTCAAGACTAGTTCGGATTTCTCCTGCGCATCTCCACAGCTATTACACGGGTTCACTTATTAACACGACTGTAGCAGAGGTTTGACTAGACCGAGTCGCTAAAATATCTAGCAATCAACAGAAAACTGAATCTATACTCTGCACGGATTCAAAAGATAGAGCATCTATTTAACAAACATCATATCAATATAACATATGATAACTAACTTATTATCTGTGCGGATCCATGAGACACTGCATCTATTAACAAACGACAATAGGTACTACAATATCCAAGAACAAGTCGACGCCCTTATGCAGCATCTAGCTTGGATACAATCACCCATCGACTGCAAAGAAGGATCCCCCTTCTACAGTAGTATATCCTCCTCTCTAGATTAGAAAGAACAGAATAAAAAAACTATATCCTCCTCTCTAGACTAGAAACAACAGAATACAGAATAAAAAGCTGCCCCAGAAAGGCTGGTCTGCGCCCTATGAATTTTTTTCATCCCCTCACGCATCTAGCTCCACCATCTAATTTTTAAAAGAGCCAGTACACAGCAGGAAAGACGCGTCGTCTTTTCCCCTTTATCAGGCCTCGCCCTCCATGATCATTAATCCTCCCGCTCGCACATGATCTTGGCGCTCTTCCCCTCTTTAAGGGATGTTGTCCCAAAACTTTAATCTCACAAAGAGTGGTAGATGAATTACCAAATTCAAACTAACTGTCGAACACAATGGAGAAGCGGTGGGAGAACTTACTCTCTTGATTATCTAGTAGAGACAAAAGAACACGTAACCGAACAGGCAATTCGCTCAAACTCACTCACCCTAGTTAAGCCATTTTCAAGATTTCTTTTAACATTACAATTATCGAACTTTTATTATAAATAAAACTAATTCACAGAAAGCGTTCTGATTCCAGTCCACAATATTTAAGCCATTTTCAAGCATGAACAAAGCTAACCGTTACTTAAAGGCTTAAAGGCGAAGTATTAACACATGCTCCACTAGTTACTGAAATAAAGACAACCTTTCAACAAACAGGTGGAGTCGACATCCACGAGATTCCCTCACCAAAATCGCCGGGCATCAGCGCTGGTAACGGAGTTCAAGGGAGGTCGAGCTTATGCAAGGGAAATGTGACCTCTACGGGCGTGACACCGTGAAGAACACATGCACAGGTTCTGTCCATTCTTGATGTTACCGCCACTGTCGTTAATTCTACGCAGGTTGTAATTAATTCAAATCTTTCAGGAGAGAGGGCGTGATCACCACTATGTGTTTACCAGAAACGGCAGGGATCACGGTGTACTTACAACCAAAGATTGGTCAGGAATTTCCCAATGAGAAATAGATCATAACATCCCCATGGAAATCGAACTCGAAGGTTTTACAAAAATCAGAGGAGTTTAAGGTCACACCACAGAGCTGTGATGACCGGAGACAGAAGAATAAACGTCGGTGGATAAATTTTAAGGATGTGCTTTAACGTTGCCAACTTAATCAGGTTCGAAACAATGTTTCGTGGGGCATGAGGAATGAATCTGTCCAGAAAACCAGAGTCATAAAGAGAATTATCAAGTAGGACTGCGCTCGGAGTTGTAACTCATCACAAAAGGGTTTTTGAACAACAAAAAGGAAACAAAATACAACTTCAATATCAAGTAGACGTTGTAAGTCTGAGAACGATGAGATCAGAGTGTAAATCACTGCAGAATGAAACTCGCGATTTGAAAACCATAATGGTGAGACTATAGGTTAAAAGGAACAGAGAAGAAATAAATAAACTGCGAAACAGGTTGCTTGTGTGAGACAATGCCATCCACAGGAGACTAAATTAAGTTTTAGATCTAAACTTTTACAGTGCATTACGATACCTACCAAAAGACAGTTAACCTTCAGATCTAAAGTGATATGGTGTAATGAGATAGTCTACCAGGAAACATTTATCCTCCCGATCTAAATCATACTGTACACAAAATTATAAATTCCAAACGATCTAAATCATACTGTACACAAAATTTTAAATTCCAAACGAATAATAGTTCAGATCTAAATACGTAATAAATTTCGGAAAGAGTACTGAGGTATAAATCATCATTGACATAAATTTTAATCTCCTGAGATCGAAGTAGTTCAGGTCTGTAACTAGGTCTCTTGTAGTTTCAGAAATACACAGATTCATAGAATTTTAGTGCCCACAAAAATTACCATTTTCAGAAATCGAAAGGGTGTAGAATTATATAACCAAGATCTCTGAAAATTTCGGAAATAGAAAAAATAAATTCAGTAATAGCCATTTAAATACGATCGTACCTGTGTAAATAGTGCCTCGGTAGAAGGTGTAAATCCACAAAATTCGCAGCTCCAATCCCGCCGTCGTTCACCCTCAAGGTTCGTCCTGCTCTGATACCAAATGTAGGACCCCTCCTTTAGGGTCACCTCGAAATGAACCTGAAACTTTAACAACTTCATACAAACAAATTAGCCATCATATTTATTGGAAAAATAAAATAAAAAGCATGAATAACTTAACAAAATAAGCAAAACCTTAACCTGTCAACCCGATCCGGCTGGTCCATTGTCGCCTTCGTCTTCCGTAGGATCCCTCCAGCAAAGCTCGTTTAACAGTAGGCGAAGCAACCGTTAGCTTCGCCACCCAACCATAGGCTCATGCTTTCAGTCGCATGGCCTCCCCCGAGCTTTGGGTCGTAGAGCTCACACAAGTAGTTCAGAAATTCAGCTTGGGCTTCCCTTCCCACCAGGATTTCTAAGCCAAACCCTTAGATAGCAGCAAGTCTTTGAGGCATTTGAAAATTACGACAATCGTCCAAATTATGGGCCCTTTACCCATTCCCCAAGTCTTCCTTATAAAGGAAAATCTCATGCGACACATGTCGCTTCATGCATAATTAAATATTTTTAATTAATTATTTAATTAAAACACTCACCCATCCAAGTGTCATTTTCTCTAGGAAGTGCACCAACACCCCTAAGTTTGCTCCAGTTTGTCCCCCAGATATTTTAATTAACTCCTAGCTTTTAGTTGACTAGGTGTCTAATCTTAGGATTCTATTTTGCTCCTAAATAATGATTTCTATTATTTTAAATGCTCAACAAAAATAACTATTCATGTGCAAATGCCTAAATTATTTTTATGCATTTGCTAAGTAATGATCTAGATTTATTATCATAAGCTTTTATGTAGTTAAATTTAACAATCAAACTCACTAGGATCACGGTGCCGCGCCGTTGGGCTCCTAGTTCCTTAATTTTAATTCCTTGACATGGCACCACTCCGTCGGGTCCAGTCATCCATGGTTTCCATTCCTTGGCATGGTACCTCATCGTTGGGTCCTTGCATCCGTTCTTTCCGTTCTCGACAGGGTACCGCATCGTCGGGCCCTTCTGCCACCATCTTTCCGTTTTGACTTGCGGGAACTTTTGTAGGGATTTTAGGAATCGTTACCATCCATCCTCCGTCTACATGCTATCTAGGGACTAATGGCGCTGAGGAGTGAGTCCGTTCTCACTGCGCGCCCCTCAACTCGTACGTGACCAGCTCCGTCGTGGCCCACCTCGTACGTCCTCACGCATTCCTCTTGAGCAAGCGGATCAATGCTTATCTGCTCATGCGTGGTATTCTTGTCGGAAGTTGACATCGTCGTCGCTTCCCCTGTGTGTGATTTACCCGTACTCTACGACCCTCCATGTTCCTTTGTGTGTCCGTTGGTGAACCGTCTCACTTGTTTCTACACACACTTCTCGCAACAAATTATTAGTAGCACTGTTCTCAACAATCGTCATCTAGTTTCTAACTCTAGCATTGTTAAACATTTATGATTTATTCAAACTGCTCATTCATCTTATCAAATATACATTTCGTCGCCAAGTACATAATCACCATACAGCTAGTCGTTAAGCATTATCCATCAACATAATTTTCCATAGTCATAACTAATCGTTTAACATATGCAATTATTCATTTACCTCAACAGTTCAGATACACATACTCAAAAAAATAAGGTCAAAAGGTTATTTAATTAATGTTTCAATCAGCCGGGTCACTCAGCAGGTGCCCTCAATGTCTACACAAGTCTAGGGGCACTACATACACCCCTACTTAATTAGAACTTCGTCCCGAAGTTCAGAATAAAAAAAATGGAAAGCTACGACGCATCTCAGTTGCGTCCTCCCAAGTCGCAGGGTTAGGACTGTAATTGTCCTACTGCACTTTGACTTGATCAATCAGGGCTAATCATTAATCAAGATGTAATCAATCAATTATCCCTCTCCACACATAGAATTTAATTCCTTAATTCATTTATGAATTATTGTCGTCATTTATATCTTCAGGTTTTCCTCAATCATTTAAGACATACCTACGACGCATCTCAGTTGCGTCCTCCCAAGTCGCAGGGTTAGGACTGTAATTGTCCTACTGCACTTTGACTTGATCAATCAGGGCTAATCATTAATCAAGATGTAATCAATCAATTATCCCTCTCCACACATAGAATTTAATTCCTTAATTCATTTATGAATTATTGTCGTCATTTATATCTTCAGGTTTTCCTCAATCATTTAAGACATACCAAGGCTCAAGAGACCACTAAATCGAATTTGTTCAACCGGGTCACTCGACAGGTTCCCTTAAGGTCCACAGTCATTTTAGGGGCATTACATGGAAACAACAAAGTATGCACATTCTACGTCATAACGACTTTCTATAGTTTGCGCATGCGTCCGGAAATAAGAAAAGCTTACTTCCCCCGTTTTTTAAAATCAGAGCTTCTAGAAAGTTTACATGATTTCGTAAAAAACATGAGTTTTTAGAAAATGTGTTTTATTTCATAAATGGAATCAACAAAGTATGCACATTCTACGTCATCACGAATTTCTATAGTTTGCGCATGCGTTTGGAAATAAGCAAAGCTTACTTCCCCCGTTTTTTAAAATCACAGCTTCTAGAAGGTTTAAATGATTTCTTAAAAAACACGAGTTTTTAGAAAATTTGTTTTATTTCATAAATGGAATCAACAAAGTATGCACATTCTACGTAATAACGACTTTCTATAGTTTGCGTATTCGTCCGGAAATAAAAAAAGCTTACTTCCCCCGTTTTTTAAAATCACAACTTCTAGAAGGTTTACATGATTTCGTAAAAAACACGAGTTTTGAGAAAATTTGTTTTATTTCATAAATGGAATCAACAAAGTATGCACATTCTACGTCATAACGACTTTCTATAGTTTGCGCATGCGTCCGGAAATAACAAAAGCTTACTTCCCCTGTTTTTTAAAATCACAACTTCAAGAAGGTTTACATGATTTCTTAAAAAACACGAGTTTTTAGAAAATGTGTTTTATTTCATCAATGGAATCGACAAAGTATGCACATTCTACGTCATAACAACTTTCTATAGTTTGAGCATTCGTACGGAAATAAGAAAAGCTTACTTCCACCATTTTTTAAAATCACAGCTTCTAGAAGGTTTACATGATTTCTTTAAAAACATGAGTTTTTAAAAAATGTGTTTTATTTCATAAATGGAATCAACAAAGTATGCACATTCTACGTCATCAGGACATTCTATAGTTTGAGCATGCGTCTGGAAATAAGAAAAGCTTACTTCCACCGTTTTTCAAAATCACAGCTTCTAGAAGGTTTACATGATTTCTTAAAAAGCACGAGTTTTTAGAAAATGTGTTTTATTTCATAAATGGAAACAACAAAGTATGCGCATTCTCCGTCATAACGACTTTCTATAGTTTGTGCATGCGTCCGGAAATAAGAAAAGCTTACTTCCACCGTTTTTTAAAATCACAGCTTCTTGAAGGTTTACATGATTTCGTAAAAAAACGAGTTTTTAGAAAATGTGTTTTATTTCATAAATGGAATAAGTATGCACATTGTACATCATAAGGACTTTCTATAGTTTGCGCATGCGTCCTGAAATAAGAAAAGCTTACTTCCCCCGTTTTTCAAAATCACAGCTTCTAGAAGGTTTGCATGATTTCTTAGAAAATCGAGTTTTTAGAAAATGTGTTTTATTTCATAAATGGAATCAACAAGTATGCACATTCTACGTCATAAGGACTTTCTATAGTTTGTGCATGCGTCCGGAAATAAGAAAAGCTTACTTCCACCGTTTTTTAAAATCACAGCTTCTTGAAGGTTTACATGATTTCGTAAAAAACACGAGTTTTTAGAAAATGTGTTTTATTTCATAAATGGAACCTACAAAGTATGCACATTGTATATCATAAGGACTTTCTATAGTTTGCGCATGCGTCCTGAAATAAGAAAAGCTTACTTCCCCGTTTTTCAAAATCACAGCTTCTAGAAGGTTTACATGATTTCGTAAAAAACACGAGTTTTTAGAAAATGTATTTTATTTCATAACTGGAATCAACAAAGTATGCACATTCTACGTCATAACGACTTTCTATAGTATGCGCATGCGTTTGGAAATAAGAAAAGCTTACTTCCCCCGTTTTTTAAAATCACAGCTTCTAGAAGGTTTACATGATTTCTTAAAAAACACGAGTTTTTAGAAAATGTGTTTTATTTCATAAACGGAATCAACAAAGTATGCACATTCTACGTCATAACAATTTTCTATAGTTTGCGCATGCGTCCGGAAATAAGAAAAGCTTACTTCCACCATTTTTTAAAATCACAGCTTCTAGAAGGTTTACATGATTTCGTAAAAAACATGAGTTTTTAGAAAATGCGTTTTATTTCATAAATGGAATCTACAAAGTATGCACATTCTACGTCATAACGGCATTCTATAGTTTGCGGATGCGTCCGGAAATAAGAAAAGCTTACTTCCACCATTTTTCAAAATCACAGCTTCTAGAAGGTTTACATGATTTCTTAAAAAACACGAGTTTTTAGAAAATGTGTTTTATTTCATAAATGAAATCAACAAAGTATGTGAATTCTACGTCATAACGACTTTCTATAGTTTGCGCATGCGTCCGGAAATAAGAAAAGCTTACTTCCACCATTTTTCAAAATCACAGCTTCTAGAAGGTTTACATGATTTCTTAAAAAACACGAGTTTTTAGAAAATGTGTTTTATTTCATAAATGAATTCAACAAAGTATGTGAATTCTACGTCATAACGACTTTCTATAGTTTGCGCATGCGTCCGGAAATAAGAAAACCTTACTTGCACCGTTTTTTAAAATCACAGCTTTTCGTAAAAAACACGAGTTTTTAGAAAATGTGTTTTATTTCATAAATGGAATCAAGAAAGTATGCACATTCTACGTCATAACAACTTTCTATAGTTTGCGCATGCGTCCGGAAATAAGAAAAGCTTACTTCCCCCGTTTTTTAAAATCACAGCTTCTAAAAGGTTTACATGATTTCTTAAAAAACACGAGTTTTTAGAAAATGTGTTTTATTTCATAAACGGAATCAACAAAGTATGCACATTCTACGTCATAACGATTTTCTATAGTTTGCGCATGTGTCCGGAAATAAGAAAAGCTTGCTTCCACCATTTTTTAAAATCACAGCTTCTAGAAGGTTTACATGATTTCGTAAAAAACATGAGTTTTTAGAAAATGTGTTTTATTTCATAAATGGAATCTACAAAGTATGCACATTCTACGTCATAACGACTTTCTATAGTCTGCGCATGCATCCGGAAATAAGAAAAGCTTACTTCCACCATTTTTTAAAATCATAGCTTCTAGAAGGTTTACATGATTTCTTAAAAAACACGAGTTTTTAGAAAATGTGTTTTATTTCATAAATGGAATCAACAAAGTATGCACATTCTACGTCATAACGACTTTCTATAGTTTGCGCATTCGACCGGAAATACGAAAAGCTTACTTCCCTCGTTTTTTTGAAATCACAGCTTCTAGAAGGTTTACATGATTTCTTTAAAAACATGAGTTTTTAGAAAATGTGTTTTATTTCATATATGGAATCAACAAAGTATGCACATTCTACGTCATCAGGACATTCTATAGTTTGAGCATGCATCTGGAAATAAGAAAAGCTTACTTCCACCGTTTTTCAAAATCACAGCTTCTAGAAGGTTTACATGATTTCTTAAAAAACACGAGTTTTTAGAAAATGTGTTTTATTTCATAAATGGAAACAACAAAGTATGCGCATTCTCCGTCATAACAACTTTCTATAATTTGCGCATGCGTCCGGAAATAAGAAAAGCTTACTTCCACCGTTTTTTAAAGTCACAGCTTTTTGAAGGTTTACATGATTTCGTAAAAAAACGAGTTTTTAGAAAATGTGTTTTATTTCATAAATGGAATCTACAAAGTATGCACATTGTACATCCTAAGGAATTTCTATAGTTTGCGCATGCGTCCTGAAATAAGAAAAGCTTACTTCCCCCGTTTTTCAAAATCACAGCTTCTAGAAGGTTTGCATGATTTCTTAGAAAATCGAGTTTTTAGAAAATGTGTTTTATTTCATAAATGGAATCAACAAGTATGCACATTCTACGTCATAAGGACTTTCTATAGTTTGTGCATGCGTCCGGAAATAAGAAATGCTTACTTCCACCGTTTTTTAAAATCACAGCTTCTTGAAGGTTTACATGATTTCGTAAAAAACACGAGTTTTTAGAAAATGTGTTTTATTTCATAAATGGAATCTACAAAGTATGCACATTGTACATCATAACGACCTTCTATAGTTTGCGCATGCGTCCAGAAATAAGAAAAGCTTACTTCCACCGTTTTTTAAAATCACAGCTTCTTGAAGGTTTACATGATTTCGTAAAAAACACGAGTTTTTAGAAAATGTGTTTTATTTCATAAATGGAATCTACAAAGTATGCACATCTTACATCATAAGGACTTTCTATAGTTTGCGTATGCGTCCTGAAATAAGAAAAGCTTACTTCCCCCGTTTTTCAAAATCACAGCTTCTAGAAGGTTTACATGATTTCGCAAAAAACACGAGTTTTTAGAAAATGTGTTTTATTCCATAAATGGAATCAAGAAAGTATGCACATTCTACGTCATAACGACTTTCTATAGTTTGCGCATGCGTCCGGAAATAAGAAAAGATTACTTCCCCCGTTTTTTAAAATCACAGCTTCTAGAAGGTTTACATGATTTCTTAAAAAACACGAGTTTTTAGAAAATGTGTTTTATTTCATAAACGGAATCAACAAAGTATGCACATTCTACGTCATAACGATTTTCTATAGTTTGCGCATGCGTCCGGAAATAAGAAAAGCTTACTTCCACCATTTTTTAAAATCACAGCTTCTAGAAGGTTTACATGATTTCGTAAAAAACATGAGTTTTTAGAAAATGTGTTTTATTTCATAAATGGAATCTACAAAGTATGCACATTCTACGTCATAACGACTTTCTATAGTCTGCGCATGCATCCGGAAATAAGAAAAGCTTACTTCCACCATTTTTTAAAATCACAGCTTCTAGAAGGTTTACATGATTTCTTAAAAAACACGAGTTTTTAGAAAATGTGTTTTCTTTCATAAATGGAATCAACAAAGTATGCACATTCTACGTCATAATGACTTTCTATAGTTTGCGCATTCGACCGGAAATAAGAAAAGCTTACTTCCCTCGTTTTTTAAAATCACAGCTTCTAGAAGGTTTACATGATTTCTTTAAAAACATGAGTTTTTAGAAAATGTGTTTTATTTCATATATGGAATCAACAAAGTATGCACATTCTACGTCATCAGGACATTCTATAGTTTGAGCATGCGTCTGGAAATAAGAAAAGCTTACTTCCACCGTTTTTCAAAATCACAGCTTCTAGAAGGTTTACATGATTTCTTAAAAAACACGAGTTTTTAGAAAATGTGTTTTATTTCATAAATGGAAACAACAAAGTATGCGCATTCTCCATCATAACGACTTTCTATAATTTGCGCATGCGTCCGGAAATAAGAAAAGCTTATTTCCACCGTTTTTTAAAATCACAGCTTCTTGAAGGTTTACATGATTTCGTAAAAAAACGAGTTTTTAGAAAATGTGTTTTATTTCATAAATGGAATCTACAAAGTATACACATTGTACATCATAAGGACTTTCTATAGTTTGCGCATGCGTCCTGAAATAAGAAAAGCTTACTTCCCCCGTTTTTCAAAATCACAGCTTCTAGAAGGTTTGCATGATTTCTTAGAAAATCGAGTTTTTAGAAAATGTGTTTTATTTCATAAATGGAATCAACAAGTATGCACATTCTACGTCATAAGGACTTTCTATAGTTTGTGCATGCGTCCGGAAATAAGAAAAGCTTACTTCCACCGTTTTTTAAAATCACAGCTTCTTGAAGGTTTACATGATTTCGTAAAAAACATTTGTTTTTAGAAAATGTGTTTTATTTCATAAATGGAATCTACAAAGTATGCACATTGTACATCATAACGACCTTCTATAGTTTGCGCATGCATCCGGAAATAAGAAAAGCTTACTTACACCGTTTTTTAAAATCACAGCTTCTTGAAGGTTTACATGATTTCGTAAAAAACACGAGTTTTTAGAAAATGTGTTTTATTTCATAAATGGAATCTACAAAGTATGCACATCTTACATCATAAGGACTTTCTATAGTTTGCGCATGCGTCCTGAAATAAGAAAAGCTTACTTCCCCCGTTTTTCAAAATCACAGCTTCTAGAAGGTTTACATGAATTCGTAAAAAACACGAGTTTTTAGAAAATGTGTTTTATTTCATAAATGGAATCAAGAAAGTATGCACATTCTACGTCATAACGACTTTCTATATTATGCGCATGCGTTTGGAAATAAGAAAAGCTTACTTCCCCCATTTTTTAAAATCACAGCTTCTAGAAGGTTTACATGATTTCTTAAAAAACACGAGTTTTTAGAAAATGTGTTTTATTTCATAAACGGAATCAACAAAGTATGCACATTCTACGTCATAACAATTTTCTATAATTTGCGCATGCGTCCGGAAATAAGAAAAGCTTACTTCCACCATTTTTTAAAATCACAGCTTCTAGAAGGTTTACATGATTTCTTAAAAAACACGAGTTTTTAGAAAATGTGTTTTATTTCATAAACGGAATCAACAAAGTATGCACATTCTACATCATAACGACTTTCTATAGTTTGGGCATGCGTCCGGAAATAAGAAAAGCTTACTTCCACCGTTTTTTAAAATCACAGCTTCTAGAAGGTTTACATCATTTCGTAAAAAACATGAGTTTTTAGAAAATGTGTTTTATTTCATAGATGGAATCTACAAAGTACGCACATTCTACGTCATAACGACTTTCTATAGTTTGCGCATGCGTCTGGAAATAAGAAAAGCTTCCTTCCCCCGTTTTTTAAAATCACAGCTTCTAGAAGGTTTCCATGATTTCTTAAAATTCACGAATTTTTAGAAAATGTGTTTTATTCCATAAATAGAATCAACAAAGTATGTACAATCTACGTCATAACGACTTTCTATAGTTTGCGCATCCGTCCGGAAATAAAAAAAGCTTACTTCCCCCGTTTTTTAAAATCACAGCTTCTAGGAGGTTTACATGATTTCGTAAAAAACATGAGTTTTTAGAAAATGTGTTTTATTTCATAAAGGGAATCAACAAAGTATGCACATTCTACATCATAACGACTTTCTATAGTTTGCGCATGTATTTGGAAATAAGAAAAGCTTACTTCCCCCCTTTTTTAAAATCACAGCTTCTAGAAGGTTTACATGATTTGTTAAAAAACACGAGTTTTTAGAAAATGTGTTTTATTTCATAAATGGAATAAACAAAGTATGCACATTGTACGTCATAATGACTTTCTTTATTTTGCGCATGCGTCCGGAAATAAGAAAAGCTTACTTCCACCGTTTTTCAAAATCACAGCTTCTAGAAGGTTTACATGATTTCTTTAAAAACAAAAGTTTTTAGAAAATGTGTTTTATTTCATAAATGGAATCAACAAAGTATGCACATTCTACGTCATAACGACTTTCTATAGTTTGCGCATGCGTCCGTTAATAAGAAAAGCTTACTTCTACCGTTTTTCAAAATCACAGCTTCTAGAAGGTTTACATGATTTCTTAAAAGCACGAGTTTTTAGAAAATGTGTTTTATTTCATAAATGGAATCAACAAAATATGCACATTCTACGTCATAAGGACTTTCTATAGTTTGCGCATGCGTCCGAAAATAAGAAAAGCTTACTTCCACCGTTTTTTAAAATCACAGCTTCTTGAAGGTTTACATGATTTCGTAAAAAACACGAGTTTTTAGAAAATGTGTTTTATTTCATAAATCGAATATACAAAGTATTCAAATTGTACATCATAAGGACTTTCTATAGTTTGCGCATGCGTCCGGAAATAAGAAAAGATTACTTCCCCCGTTTTTCAAAATCACAGCTTCTAGAAGGTTTACATGATTTCGTAAAAAACACGAGTTTTTAGAAAATGTGTTTTATTTCATAACTAGAATCAACAAAGTATTCACATTCTACATCATAACGATTTTCTATAGTTTGGGCATGCGTTTGGAAATAATAAAAGCTTACTTCCCCCGTTTTTTAAAATCACAGCTTCTAGAAGGTTTACATGATTTCTTAAAAAACATGAGTTTTTAGAAAATGTGTTTTATTTCATAAATGGAATCAACAAACTATGCACTTTCTACGTCATAACGACTTTCCATAGTTTGCGCATGCGTTTGGAAATAAGAAAAGCTTACTTCCCCCGTTTTTCAAAATCACAGCTTCTAGAAGGTTTACATGATTTCTTAAAAAACATGAGTTTTTAGAAAATGTGTTTTATTTCATAAACGGAATCAACAAAGTATGCACATTCTACGTCATAACGACTTTCTATAGTTTGTGCATGCGTCCGGAAATAAGAAAAGCTTACTTCCCACGTTTTTTAAAATCACAGCTTCTAGATGGTTTACATGATTTCTTAAAAAACACGAGTTTTTTGAAAATGTGTTTTATTTCATAAATGGAATCAACAAAGTATGCACATTCTACGTCATAATGACTTTGTATAGTTTGCGCATGCGTCCAGAAATAAGAAAAGCTTACTTCCCCCGTTTTTTAAAATCACAGCTTCTAGAAGGTTTACATGATTTCTTAAAAAACACGAGTTTTTAGAAAATTTGTTTTATTTCATAAATGAAATCAACAAAGTATGCACATTCTACGTCATAACTACTTTCTATAGTTTGCGCATGCGTTTGGAAATAAGAAAAGCTTACTTCCCCCGTTTTTTAAAATCACAGCTTCTAGAAGGTTTACATGATTTCTTAAAAAACACGAGTTTTTAGAAAATGTCATTTATTTCATAAATGGAATCAACAAAGTATTCACATTCTACGTCATAACGACTTTCTATAGTTTGCGCATGCGTCCGGAAATAAGAAAAGCTTACTTCCCCCGTTTTTTAAAATCACAGCTTCTAGAAGGTTTGCATGATTTCTTAAAAAACACGAGTTTTTAGAAATTGTGTCTTATTTTATAAATGGAATCAACAATGTATGCACATTCTACGTCATAACGAATTTCTATAGTTTGCGCATGCGTCCGGAAATAAGAAAAGCTTACTTCCCACGTTTTTTAAAATCACAGTTTCTAGAAGGTTTACATGATTTCTTAAAAAACACGAGTTTTTAGAAAATGTGTTTTATTTCATAAATGGAATCAACAAAGTATGCACATTCTACGTCATAATGACTTTCTATAGTTTGCGCATGCGTTTGGAAATAGGAAAAGCTTACTTCCCCCGTTTTTTATAATCACTGGGTCTGGAAGGTTTACATGATTTCTTAAAAAACACGAGTTTTTAGAAAATGTGTTTTATTTCATAAATGGAATCAACAAAGTATGCACATTCTACGTCATAACGACTTTCTATAGTTTGCGCATGCGTTTGGAAATAAGAAAAGCTTACTTTCCCCGTTTTTTAAAATCACAGCGTCTAGAAGGTTTACATGATTTCTTAAAAAACACAAGTTTTTAGAAAATGTGTTTTATTTCATAAATGGAATCAACAAAGTATGCACATTCTACGTCATAAGGACTTTCTATAGTTTGTTCATGCGTCCGGAAATAAGAAAAGCTTACTTGCACCGTTTTTTAAAATCACAGCTTCTAGAAGGTTTACATGATTTCTTAAAAAACACGAGTTTTTAGAAAATGTGTTTTATTTCATAAATGGAATGAACAAAGTCTGCACATTCTCCGTCATAACGACTTTCTATAGTTTGCGCATGCGTTTGGAAATAAGAAAAGCTTACTTCCCCCGTTTTTTAAAATCACAGCTTCTAGAAGGTTTACATGATTTCTTAAAAAACACAAGTTTTTAGAAAATGTGTTTTATTTCATAAATGGAATCAACAATGTATGCACATTCTACGTCATAACGACTTTCTATAGTTTGCGCATGCGTTTGGAAATAAGAAAAGCTTACTTCCCCCGTTTTTTAAAATCACAGCGTCTAGAAGGTTTACATGATTTCTTAAAAAACACGAGTTTTTAGAAAATGTTTTTTATTTCATAAATGGAATCAACAATGTATGCACATTCTACGTCATAAGGACTTTCTATAGTTTGCCCATGCGTCCGGAAATAAGAAAAGCGTACTTCCCCCGTTTTTTAAAATCACAGCTTCTAAAAGGTTTACATGATTTCTTAAAAAACACGAGTTTTTAGAAAATGTGCTTTATTTCATAAATGGAATCAAAAAAGTATGCACATTCTACGTCATAACGGATTTCTATAGTTTGCGCATGCGTTTGGAAATAAGAAAAGCTTACTTCCCTTCTTTTTTTAAATCACAGCTTCTAGAAGGTTTACATGATTTCTTAAAAAACACGAGTTTTTAGAAAATGTGTTTTATTTCATAAATGGAATCAACAATGTATGCACATTCTACGTCATAACGACTTTCTATAGTTTGCGCATGCGTCCGGAAATAAGAAAAGCTTACTTCCCCGTTTTTTAAAATCACAGCTTCTAGAAGGTTTACATGATTTCTTAAAAAACATGAGTTTTTAGAAAATGTGTTTTATTTCATAAATGGAATCAACAAAGTATGCACATTCTACGTCATAACGACTTTCTATAGTTTGCGCATGCGTTTGGAAATGAGAAAAGCTTACTTCCCCCGTTTTTTAAAATCACAGTGTCTAGAAGGTTTACATGATTTCCTAAAAAACACGAGTTTTTAGAAAATGTGTTTTATTTCATAAATGGAATCAACAAAGTATGCACATTCTACGTCATATAGACTTTCTATAGTTTGCGCATGCGTTTGGAAATAAGAAAAGCTTACTTCCCCCGTTTTTTAAAATCACAGCGTCTAGAAGGTTTACATGATTTCTTAAAAAACATGAGTTTTTAGAAAATGTGTTTTGTTTCATAAATGGAATCAACAAAGTATGCACATTCTACATCATAAGGAATTTCTATAGTTTGTGCATGCGTCCGGAAATAAGAAAAGCGTACTTCCCCCGTTTTTTAAAATCACAGCTTCTAGAAGGTTTACATGATTTCTTAAAAAACACGAGTTTTTAGAAAATGTGTTTTATTTCATAAATGGAATCAACAAAGTATGCACATTCTACGTCATAACGACTTTCTATAGTTTGCGCATGCGTTTGGAAATAAGAAAAGATTACTTCCCCCGTTTTTTAAAATCACAGCTTCTAGAAGGTTTACATGATTTCTTAAAAAACACGAGTTTTTAGAAAATGTGTTTTAATTCATAAATGGAATCAACAAAGTATGCACATTCTACGTCATAACGACTTTCTATAGTTTGCGCATGCGTTTGGAAATAAGAAAAGCTTACTTCCCCCGTTTTTTAAAATCACAGCTTCTAGAAGGTTTACATGATTTCTTAAAAAACACGAGTTTTTAGAAAATTTGTTTTATTTCATAAATGGAATCAACAAAGTATGCACATTCTACGTCATAACGACTTTCTATAGTTTGCGCATGCGTTTGGAAAAAAGAAAAGCTTACTTCCCCCGCTTTTTAAAATCACAGCTTCTAGAAGGTTTACATGATTTCTTAAAAAACACGAGTTTATAGAAAATGTGTTTTATTTCATAAATGGAATCAAAAAAGTATGCACATTCTACGTAATAACGACTTTCTATAGATTGCGCATTCGACCGGAAATAAGAAAAGCTTACTTCCACCGTTTTGTAAAATCACAGCTTCTAGAAGGTTTACATGATTTCGTAAAAAACAAGAGCTTTTAGAAAATGTGTTTTATTTCATAAATGGAATCAACAAATTATGCACATTCTACGCCATAAGGACTTTCTATAGTTTGCGCATGCGTCCGGAAATAGGAAAAGCTTACTTCCACCGTTTTTCAAAATCACAGCTTCTAAAAGGTTCACATGATTTCTAAAAAAACACGAGTTTTTAGAAAATGTGTTTTATTTCATAAATGGAATCAACAAAGTATGCACATTCTACGTCATAACGACTTTCTATAGTTTGCGCATGCGTTTGGAAATAAGAAAATCTTACTTCCCCCGTTTTTTAAAATCACAGCTTCTAGAAAGTTTACATGATTTGTTAAAAAACACGAGTTTTTAGAAAACGTGTTTTATTTCATAAATGGAATCAACAAAGTATGCACATTCTACGTCATAACGAATTTCTATAGTTTGCCCATTCGTTAGGAAATAAGAAAAGCTTACTTCCCCCGTTTTTTAAAATCACGGCTTCTAGAAGGTTTACATGATTTCGTAAAAAACACGAGTTTTTAGAAAATGTGTTTTATTTCATAAATGGAATCAAAAAAGTATGCACATTCTACGTCATAACGACTTTCTATTGTTTGCGCATGCGTCCGGAAATAAGAAAAGCTTACTTCCCCCGTTTTTTAAAATCACAGCTTCTAGAAGGTTTACATGATTTCTTAAAAAACACGAGTTTCTAGAAAATGTGTTTTATTTCATAAATGGAATCAACAAAGTATGCACATTCTACGTCATAACGACTTTCTATAGTTTGCGCATGCGTCCGGAAATAAGAAAAGCTTACTTCCACCATTTTTTAAAATCACAGCTTGTAGAAGGTTTACATGATTTCTTAAAAAACACAAGTTTTTAGAAAATGTGTTTTATTTCATAAATGGAATCTACAAAGTATGCACATTCTACGTCATAACGACTTTCTATAGTTTGCGCATGCGTCCAGAAATAAGAAAAGCTTACTTCCACCGTTTTTTAAAATCACAACTTCTAGTAGGTTTACATGATTTCGTAAAAAACACGAGTTTTTAGAAAATGTGTTTTATTTCATAAATGGAATCAACAAAGTATGCACATTCTACGTCATAACGAATTTCTATAGTTTGGCCATTCGTTAGGAAATAAGAAAATCTTACTTCCCCCGTTTTTTAAAATCACAGCTTCCAGAATGTTTACACGATGTCTTAAAAAACATGAGTTTTTAGAAAATGTGTTTTATTTCATAAATGGAATCAACAAAGTATGCACATTCTATGTCATAACGACTTTCTATAGTTTGCGCATGTGTTTGGAAATAAGAAAAGCTTACCTCCCCCGTTTTTTAAAATCACAGCTTCTAGAAGGTTTACATGATTTCTTAAAAAACACGAGTTTTTAGAAAATGTGTTTTATTTCAAAAATGGAATTAGAAAGTATGCACATTCTACGTCATTAGGACTTTCTATAGTTTGCGCCTGCGTCGGGAAATAAGAAAAGCTTACTTCCACCGTTTTTTAAAATCAAAGCTTCTAGAAGGTTTGCATGATTTCTTAAAAAACACGAGTTTTTAGAAAATGTGTTTTATTTCATAAATGGAATCAACAAAGTATGCACATTCTACGTCGTAACGACTTTCTATACTTTGCGCATGCGTCTGGAAATAAGAAAAGCTTACTTCCACCGTTTTTTAAAATCACAGCTTGTAGAAGGTTTACACGATTTCTTAAAAAACACGAGTTTTTAGAAAATGTGTTTTATTTCATAAATGGAATCAACAAAGTATGCACATTCTAGGTCATAACGACTTTCTATCGTTTGTGCATTCGTCCGGAAATAAGAAAAGCTTACTTCCACCGTTTTTTAAAATCACGGCTTCTAGAAGGTTTACATGATTTCGTAAAAAACATGAGTTTTTAGAAAATGTGTTTTATTTCCTAAATGGAATCTACAAAGTATGCACATTCTACTTCATAACGACTTTCTATAGTTTGCGCATGCGTCCGGAAATAAGAAAAGCTTACTTCCCCCGTTTTTTAAAATCACAGCTTCTAGAAGGTTTACATGATATCTTAAAAAACACGAGTTTTTAGAAAATGTGTTTTATTTCATAAATGGAATCAACAAAGTATGCACATTCTACGTCATAACGACTTTCTATAGTTTGCGCATGCCTTTGGAAATAGGAAAAGCTTACTTCCCCCGTTTTTTAAAATCACAGCTTCTAGAAGGTTTACATGATTTGTTAAAAAACACGAGTTTTTAGAAAATGTGTTTTATTTAATAAATGGAATCAAAAAATTATGCAGATTCTACGTCATAACGACTTTCTATAGTTTGCGCATGCGTCCGGAAATAAGAAAAGCTTACTTCCACCGTTTTTTAAAATCACAGCTTGTAGAAGGTTTACACTTAAAAAACACGAGTTTTTAGAAAATGTGTTTTTTTCATAAATGGAATCAACAAAGTATGCACATTCTAAGTCATAACGACTTTCTATAGTTTGCGCATTCGTCCGGAAATAAGAAAAGCTTACTTCCACCGTTTTTTAAAATCACAGCTTCTAGAAGGTTTACATGATTTCGTAAAAAACACGAGTTTTTAGAAAATGTGTTTTATTTCATAAATGGAATCTACAAAGTATGGACATTCTACGTCATAACGACTTTCTATAGTTTGCGCATACGTTTGGAAATAAGAAAAGCTTACTTCCCCCGTTTTTTAAAATCACGGCTTCTAGAAGGTTTACATGATTTCTTAAAAAACACGAGTTTTTAGAAAATGTGTTTTATTTCATAAATGGAATCAACAAAGTATGCACATTCTACGTCATAACGACTTTCTATAGTTTGTGCATGCGTCCGGAAATAAGAAAAGCTTACTTCCACCGTTTTTTAAAATCACAGGTTCTAGAAGGTTTACATGATTTCTTAAAAAACACGAGTTTTTAGAAAATGTGTTTTATTTCATAAATGGAAATAACAAAGTATGCACATTCTACGTCATAAGGACTTTCTATAGTTTGCGCATGCGTCCGGAAATAAGAAAAGCTTACTTCCACCGTTTTTTAAAATCACAGCTTGTAGAAGGTTTACACGATTTCTTAAAAAACACGAGTTTTTAGAAAATGTGTTTTATTTCATAAATGGAATCAACAAAGTATGCACATTCTACGTCATAACGACTTTCTATAGTTTGCGCATGCGTTTGGAAATAAGAAAAGCTTACTTCCCCCGTTTTTTAAAATCACAGCTTCTAGAAGGTTTACATGATTTCTTAAAAAACACGAGTTTTTAGAAAATGTGTTTTATTTCATAAATGGAATCTACAAAGTATGCACATTCTACGTCATAACGACTTTCTATAGTTTGCGCATGCGTCCGGAAATAAGAAAAGCTTACTTCCACCGTTTTTTAAAATCACAGCTTCTAGTAGGTTTACATGATTTCGTAAAAAACACGAGTTTTTAGAAAATATGTTTTATTTCATAAATGGAATCAACAAAGTATGCACATTCTACGTCATAACGAATTTCTATAGTTTTCCCATTCGTTAGGAAATAAGAAAATCTTACTTCCCCCGTTTTTTAAAATCACAGCTTCCAGAAGGTTTAAACGATGTCTTAAAAAACACGAGTTTTTAGAAAATGTGTTTTATTTCATAAATGGAATCAACAAAGTATGCAAATTCTATGTCATAACGAATTTCTATAGTTTGCGCATGTGTTTGGAAATAAGAAAAGCTTACCTCCCCCGTTTTTTAAAATCACAGCTTCTAGAAGGTTTACATGATTTCTTAAAAAATACGAGTTTTTAGAAAATGTGATTTATTTCAAAAATGGAATCAGAAAGTATGCACATTCTACGTCATTAGGACTTTCTATAGTTTGCGCATGCGTCGGGAAATAAGAAAAGCTTACTTCCACCATTTTTTAAAATCAAAGCTTCTAGAAGGTTTGCATGATTTCTTAAAAAACACGAGTTTTTAGAAAATGTGTTTTATTTCATAAATGGAATCAACAAAGTATGCACATTCTACGTCGTAACGACTTTCTATACTTTGCGCATGTGTCTGGAAATAAGAAAAGCTTACTTCCACCGTTTTTTAAAATCACAGCTTGTAGAAGGTTTACACGATTTCTTAAAAAACACGAGTTTTTAGAAAATGTGTTTTATTTCATAAATGGAATCAACAAAGTATGCACATTCTAGGTCATAACGAATTTCTATACTTTGCGCATTCGTCCGGAAATAAGAAAAGCTTACTTCGATCGTTTTTTAAAATCACGGCTTCTAGAAGGTTTACATGATTTCGTAAAAAACACGAGTTTTTAGAAAATGTGTTTTATTTCATAAATAGAATCTACAAAGTATGCACATTCAACGTCATAATGACTTTCTATAGTTTGCGCATGCGTTTGGAAATAAGAAAAGCTTCCACCGTTTTTTAAAATCACAGCTTCTAGAAGGTTTACATGATTTCGTAAAAAACACGAGTTTTTAGAAAATGTGTTTTATTTCATAAATGGAATCTACAAAGTATGCACATTCTACGTCATAGAGACTTTCTATAGTTTGCGCATGCGTCCGGAATTAAGAAAAGCTTACGTCCCCCGTTTTTTAAAGTCACAGCTTCTAGAAGGTTTACATGATTTCTTAAAAAACACGAGTTTTTAGAAAATGTGTTTTATTTCATAAATGGAATCAACAAAGTATGCACATTCTAAGTCATAACGACTTTCTATAGTTTGCACATGCGTTTGTAAATAAGAAAAGCTTACTTCCCCCGTTTTTTAAAATCACAGCTTCTAGAAGGTTTACATGATTTCTTAAAAAACACGAGTTTTTAGAAAATGTGTTTTATTTCATAAATGGAATCAACAAAGTATGCACATTCTAAGTCATAACGACTTTCTATAGTTTGCGCATGCGTTTGGAGATAAGAAAAGCTTACTTCCCCCGTTTTTTAAAATCACAGCTTCTAGAAGGTTTACATGATTTCGTAAAAAACACGAGTTTTTAGAAAATATGTTTTATTTCATAAATGGAATAAACAAAGTATGCACATTCTACGTCATAACGACTTTCTTTAGTTTGCGCATGCGTTTGGAAATAAGAAAAGCTTACTTCCCCCGTTTTTTAAAATCACAGCTTCTAGAAGGTTTACATGATTTCGTAAAAAACACGAGTTTTTAGAAAATGTGTTTTATTTCATAGATGGAATCTACAAAGTATGGACATTCTACGTCATAACGACTTTCTATAGTTTGCGCATACGTTTGGAAATAAGAAAAGCTTACTTCCCCCGTTTTTTAAAATCACGGCTTCCAGAAGGTTTACATGATTTCTTAAAAAACACGAGTTTTTAGAAAATGTGTTTTATTTCATAAATGGAATCAACAAAGTATGCACATTCTACGTCATAACGACTTTCTATAGTTTGTGCATGCGTCCGGAAATAAGAAAAGCTTACTTCCACCGTTTTTTAAAATCACAGGTTCTAGAAGGTTTACATGATTTCTTAAAAAACACGAGTTTTTAGAAAATGTGTTTTATTTCATAAATGGAAATAACAAAGTATGCACATTCTACGTCATAAGGACTTTCTATAGTTTGCGCATGCGTCCGGAAATAAGAAAAGCTTACTTCCACCGTTTTTTAAAATCACAGCTTGTAGAAGGTTTACACGATTTCTTAAAAAACACGAGTTTTTAGAAAATGTGTTTTATTTCATAAATGGAATCAACAAAGTATGCACATTCTACGTCATAACGACTTTCTATAGTTTGCGCATGCGTTTGGAAATAAGAAAAGCTTACTTCCCCCGTTTTTTAAAATCACAGCTTCTAGAAGGTTTACATGATTTCTTAAAAAACACGAGTTTTTAGAAAATGTGTTTTATTTCATAAATGGAATCTACAAAGTATGCACATTCTACGTCATAACGACTTTCTATAGTTTGCGCATGCGTCCGGAAATAAGAAAAGCTTACTTCCACCGTTTTTTAAAATCACAGCTTCTAGAAGGTTTACATGATTTCGTAAAAAACACGAGTTTTTAGAAAATGTGTTTTATTTCATAAATGGAATCTACAAAGTATGGACATTCTACGTCATAACGACTTTCTATAGTTTGCGCATACGTTTGGAAATAAGAAAAGCTTACTTCCCCCGTTTTTTAAAATCACGGCTTCCAGAAGGTTTACATGATTTCTTAAAAAACACGAGTTTTTAGAAAATGTGTTTTATTTCATAAATGGAATCAACAAAGTATGCACATTCTACGTCATAACGACTTTCTATAGTTTGTGCATGCGTCCGGAAATAAGAAAAGCTTACTTCCACCGTTTTTTAAAATCACAGGTTCTAGAAGGTTTACATGATTTCTTAAAAAACACGAGTTTTTAGAAAATGTGTTTTATTTCATAAATGGAAATAACAAAGTATGCACATTCTACGTCATAAGGACTTTCTATAGTTTGCGCATGCGTCCGGAAATAAGAAAAGCTTACTTCCACCGTTTTTTAAAATCACAGCTTGTAGAAGGTTTACACGATTTCTTAAAAAACACGAGTTTTTAGAAAATGTGTTTTATTTCATAAATGGAATCAACAAAGTATGCACATTCTACGTCATAACGACTTTCTATAGTTTGCGCATGCGTTTGGAAATAAGAAAAGCTTACTTCCCCCGTTTTTTAAAATCACAGCTTCTAGAAGGTTTACATGATTTCTTAAAAAACACGAGTTTTTAGAAAATGTGTTTTATTTCATAAATGGAATCTACAAAGTATGCACATTCTACGTCATAACGACTTTCTATAGTTTGCGCATGCGTCCGGAAATAAGAAAAGCTTACTTCCACCGTTTTTTAAAATCACAGCTTCTAGTAGGTTTACATGATTTCGTAAAAAACACGAGTTTTTAGAAAATATGTTTTATTTCATAAATGGAATCAACAAAGTATGCACATTCTACGTCATAACGAATTTCTATAGTTTTCCCATTCGTTAGGAAATAAGAAAATCTTACTTCCCCCGTTTTTTAAAATCACAGCTTCCAGAAGGTTTAAACGATGTCTTAAAAAACACGAGTTTTTAGAAAATGTGTTTTATTTCATAAATGGAATCAACAAAGTATGCAAATTCTATGTCATAACGAATTTCTATAGTTTGCGCATGTGTTTGGAAATAAGAAAAGCTTACCTCCCCCGTTTTTTAAAATCACAGCTTCTAGAAGGTTTACATGATTTCTTAAAAAATACGAGTTTTTAGAAAATGTGATTTATTTCAAAAATGGAATCAGAAAGTATGCACATTCTACGTCATTAGGACTTTCTATAGTTTGCGCATGCGTCGGGAAATAAGAAAAGCTTACTTCCACCATTTTTTAAAATCAAAGCTTCTAGAAGGTTTGCATGATTTCTTAAAAAACACGAGTTTTTAGAAAATGTGTTTTATTTCATAAATGGAATTAACAAAGTATGCACATTCTACGTCGTAACGACTTTCTATACTTTGCGCATGTGTCTGGAAATAAGAAAAGCTTACTTCCACCGTTTTTTAAAATCACAGCTTGTAGAAGGTTTACACGATTTCTTAAAAAACACGAGTTTTTAGAAAATGTGTTTTATTTCATAAATGGAATCAACAAAGTATGCACATTCTAGGTCATAACGAATTTCTATACTTTGCGCATTCGTCCGGAAATAAGAAAAGCTTACTTCGATCGTTTTTTAAAATCACGGCTTCTAGAAGGTTTACATGATTTCGTAAAAAACACGAGTTTTTAGAAAATGTGTTTTATTTCATAAATAGAATCTACAAAGTATGCACATTCAACGTCATAATGACTTTCTATAGTTTGCGCATGCGTTTGGAAATAAGAAAAGCTTCCACCGTTTTTTAAAATCACAGCTTCTAGAAGGTTTACATGATTTCGTAAAAAACACGAGTTTTTAGAAAATGTGTTTTATTTCATAAATGGAATCTACAAAGTATGCACATTCTACGTCATAGAGACTTTCTATAGTTTGCGCATGCGTCCGGAATTAAGAAAAGCTTACGTCCCCCGTTTTTTAAAGTCACAGCTTCTAGAAGGTTTACATGATTTCTTAAAAAACACGAGTTTTTAGAAAATGTGTTTTATTTCATAAATGGAATCAACAAAGTATGCACATTCTAAGTCATAACGACTTTCTATAGTTTGCACATGCGTTTGTAAATAAGAAAAGCTTACTTCCCCCGTTTTTTAAAATCACAGCTTCTAGAAGGTTTACATGATTTCTTAAAAAACACGAGTTTTTAGAAAATGTGTTTTATTTCATAAATGGAATCAACAAAGTATGCACATTCTAAGTCATAACGACTTTCTATAGTTTGCGCATGCGTTTGGAGATAAGAAAAGCTTACTTCCCCCGTTTTTTAAAATCACAGCTTCTAGAAGGTTTACATGATTTCGTAAAAAACACGAGTTTTTAGAAAATGTGTTTTATTTCATAAATGGAATCAACAAAGTATGCACATTCTACGTCATAACGACTTTCTTTAGTTTGCGCATGCGTCCGGAAACAAGAAAAGCTTACTTCCCCCGTTTTTTAAAATCACAGCTTCTAGAAGGTTTACATGATTTCTTAAAAAACACGAGTTTTTAGAAAATGTGTTTTATTTCATAAATGGAATCAACAAAGTATGCACATTCTACATCATAACGACTTTCTATAGTTTGCGCATGCGTCCGGAAATAAGAAAAGATTACTTCAACCGTTTTTTAAAATCATAGCTTCTAGAAGGTTTACATAATTTCGTACAAAACACGAGTTTTTAGAAAATGTGTTTTATTTCATAAATGGAATCTACAAAGTATGCACATTCTACGTCATAACAAATTTATATAGTTTCCGCATGCGTCCGGAAATAAGAAAAGCTTACTTCCCCCGTTTTTTAAAATCACAACTTCTAGAAGGTTTGCATGATTTGTTAAAAAACACGAGTTTTTAGAAAATGTGTTTTATTTCATAAATGGAATCAACAAAGTATGCACATTCTACGTCATAACGACTTTCTATAGTTTGCGCATGCGTTTGGAAATAAGAAAAGCTTACTTCCCCCGTTTTTTAAAATCACAGCTTCTAGAAGGTTTACATGATTACTTAAAAAACATGAGCTTTTAGAAAATGTGTTTTATTTCATAAATGGAATCAACAAAGTATGCACATTCTACATCATAACGACTTTCTATAGTTTGCGCATTCGTCGGGAAATAAGAAAAGCTTACTTCCACCATTTTTTAAAATCACAGCTTCTAGAAGGTTTACATGATTTAGTAAAAAACACGAGTTTTTAGAAAATGTGTTTTATTTCATAAATGGAATCTACAAAGTATGCACATTCTACATCATAACGACTTTCTATAGTTTGCGCATGCATCCTGAAATAAGAAAAGCTTACTTCCACCGATTTTTAAAATCACAGCTTCTAGAAGGTTTACATGATTTCTTAAAAAACACGAGTTTTTAGAAAATGTGTTTTATTTCATAAATGGAATCAACAAAGTATGCACATTCTATGTCATAATGACTTTCTATAGTTTGCGCATTCGTCCGGAAATAAGAAAAGCCTACTTCCACCGTTTTTTAAAATCATAGCTTCTAGAAGGTTTACATGATTTCGTAAAAAACACGAGTTTTTAGAAAATGTGTTTTATTTCATAAATGGAATCTACAAAGTATGCACATTCTACGTCATAACGACTTTCTATAGTTTGCGCATGCGTTTGGAAATAAGAAAAGCTTACTTCCACCGTTTTTTAAAATCACAGCTTCTAGAAGGTTTACATGATTTCGTAAAAAACATGAGATTTTAGAAAATGTGTTTTATTTCATAAATGGAATCTACAAAGTATGCACATTCTACGTCATAGAGACTCTCTATAGTTTGCGCATGCGTCCGGAAATAAGAAAAGCTTACTTCCCCCGTTTTTTAAAGTCACAGCTTCTAGAAGGTTTACATGATTTCTTAAAAAACACAAGTTTTTAGAAAATGTGTTTTATTTCATAAATGGAATCAACAAAGTATTCACATTCTAAGTCATAACGACTTTCTATAGTTTGCGCATGCGTTTGGAAATAAGAAAAGCTTACTTCCCCCGTTTTTTAAAATCACAGCTTCTAGAAGGTTTACATGATTTCTTAAAAAACACGAGTTTTTAGAAAATGTGTTTTATTTCATAAATGGAATCAATAAAGTATGCACATTCTAAGTCATAACGAGTTTCTATAGTTTGCGCATGCGTTTGGAGATAAGAAAAGCTTACTTCCCCCGTTTTTTAAAATCACAGCTTCTAGAAGGTTTACATGATTTCGTAAAAAACACGAGTTTTTAGAAAATATGTTTTATTTCATAAATGGAATAAACAAAGTATGCACATTCTACGTCATAACGACTTTCTTTAGTTTGCGCATGCGTTTGGAAATAAGAAAAGCTTACTTCCCCCGTTTTTTAAAATCACAGCTTCTAGAAGGTTTACATGGTTTCTTAAAAAACACGAGTTTTTAGAAAATGTGTTTTATTTCATAAGTGGAATAAATAATGTATGCACATTCTACATCATAACGACTTTCTATAGTTTTCGCATGCGTTTGGAAATAAGAAAAGCTTACTTCCACCGTTTTTTAAAATCACAGCTTCTAGAAGGTTTACATGATTTCTAAAAAAACACGAGTTTTTAGAAAATGTGTTTTATTTCATAAATGGAATCAACAAAGTATGCACATTCTACGTCATAACGACTTTCTATAGTTTGCGCATGCATTTGGAAATAAGAAAAGCTTACTTCCCCCGTTTTTTAAAATCACAAAGTCTAGAAGGTTTACATGATTTCTTAAAAAACACGAGTTTTTAGAATATGTGTTTTATTTCATAAATGGAATCAACAAAGTATGCACATTCTACGTCATAACAACTTTCTATAGTTTGTGCATGCGTCCGGAAATAAGAAAAGATTACTTCAACCATCTTTTAAAATCACGTCTTCTAGAAGGTTTACATTATTTCGTACAAAACACGAGTTTTTAGAAAATGTGTTTTATTTCATAAATGGAATCTACAAAGTATGCACATTCTACGTCATAACAAATTTATATAGTTTGCGCATGCATCCGGAAATAAGAAAAGCTTACTTCCCCCGTTTTTTAAAATCACAGCTCCTAGAAGGTTTGCATGATTTCTTAAAAAACACGAGTTTTTAGAAAATGTGTTTTATTTCATAAATGGAATCAACAAAGTATGCACATTCTACGTCATAACGACTTTCTATAGTTTCGCATGCGTTTGGAAATAAGAAAAGCTTACTTCCCCCGTTTTTTAAAATCACAGCTTCTAGAAGGTTTACATGATTTCTTAAAAAACACCAGTTTTTAGAAAATATGTTTTATTTCATAAATGGAATCAACAAAGTATGCACATTCTACATCATAACGACTTTCTATAGTTTGCGCATGCATCCGGAAATAAGAAAAGCTTACTTCCACGGATTTTTAAAATCACAGCTTCTAGAAGGTTTACATGATTTCTTAAAAAACACGAGTTTTTAGAAAATGTGTTTTATTTCATAAATGGAATCAACAAAGTATGCACATTCTACGTCATAATGACTTTCTATAGTTTGCGCATTCGTCCGGAAATAAGAAAAGCTTACTTCCACCGTTTTTTAAAATCACAGCTTCTAGAAGGTTTACATGATTTCGTAAAAAACACGAGTTTTTAGAAAATGTGTTTTATTTCCTAAATGGAATCTACAAAGTATGCACATTCTACGTCATAACAAATTTCTATATTTTGCGCACGCGTCCGGAAATAAGAAAAGCTTACTTCCCCCGTTTTTTAAAATCACAGCTTCTAGAAGGTTTACATGATATCTTAAAAAACACGAGCTTTTAGAAAATGTGTTTTATTTAATAAATGGAATCAACAAATTATGCAGATTCTACGTCATAACGAGTTTCTATAGTTTGCGCATGCGTCCGGAAATAAGAAAAGCTTACTTCCACCGTTTTTTAAAATCACAGCTTGTAGAAGGTTTACACGATTTCTTAAAAAACACGAATTTTTAGAAAATGTGTTTTATTTCATAAATGGAATCAACAAAGTATGCACATTCTAAGTCATAACGACTTTCTATAGTTTGCGCATTCGTCCGGAAAAAAGAAAAGCTTACTTCCACCGTTTTTTAAAATCACAACTTCTAGAAGGTTTACATGATTTCGTACAAAACACGAGTTTTTAGAAAATGTGTTTTATTTCATAAATGGAATCTACAAAGTATGCACATTCTACGTCATAACGACTTTTTATAGTTTGCGCATACGTTCGGAAATAAGAAAAGCTTACTTCCCCCGTTTTTTAAAATCACGGCTTCCAGAAGGTTTACATGATTTCTTAAAAAACACGAGTTTTTAGAAACTATGTTTTATTTCATAAATGGAATCAACAAAGTATGCACATTCTACGTCATAACGACTTTCTATAGTTTGTGCATGCGTCCGGAAATAAGAAAAGCTTACTTCCACCGTTTTTTAAAATCACAGCTTCTAGAAGGTTTACATGATTTCTTAAAAAACATGAGTTTTTAGAAAATGTGTTTTATTTCATAAATGGAATCAACAAATTATGCACATTCTACGTCATAACGACTTTCTATAGTTTGCGCATGCGTTCGGAAATAAGAAAAGCTTACTTCAACCGTTTTTTAAAATCACAGCTTGTAGAAGGTTTACACGATTTCTTAAAAAACACGAGTTTTTAGAAAATGTGTTTTATTTCAGAAATGGAATCAACAAAGTATGCACATTCTAAGTCATAACGACTTTCTATAGTTTGCGCATTCGTCCGGAAATAAGAAAAGCTTACTTCCACCGTTTTTTAAAATCACAACTTCTAGAAGGTTTACATGATTTCGTAAAAAACACGAGTTTTTAGAAAATGTTATTTATTTCATAAATGGAATCTACAAAGTATGCACATTCTACGTCATAACGACTTTCTATAGTTTGCACATACGTTTGGAAATAAGAAAAGCTTACTTCCCCCGTTTTTTAAAATCACGGCTTCCAGAAGGTTTACATGATTTCTTAAAAAACACGAGTTTTTACAAACTGTGTTTTATTTCATAGATGGAATCAACAAAGTATGCACATTCTACGTGATAACGACTTTCTATAGTTTGTGCATTCGTCCGGAAATAAGAAAAGCTTACTTCCCCCGTTTTTAAAAATCACATCTTCTAGAATATTTACATGATTTCTTAAAAAACACGAGTTTTTAGAAACTATGTTTTATTTCATAAATGGAATCTACAAAGTATGGACATTCTACGTCATAACGACTTTCTATAGTTTGCGCATGCGTCCGGAAATAAGAAAAGCTTACTTCCACCGTTTTTTAAAATCACAGCTTCTAGAAGGTTTACACGATTTCTTAAAAAACATGAGTTCTTAGAAAATGTGTTTTATTTCGTAAACGGAATCAACAAAGTATGCACATTCTACGTCATAACGACTTTCTATAGTTTACGCATGCATCCAGAAATAAGAAAAGCTTACTTCCACCGATTTTTAAAATCACAGCTTGTAGAAGGTTTACATGATTTCGTAAAAAACACGAGTTTTTAGAAAATGTGCTTTATTTCGTAAATGGAATCAACAAAGTATGCACATTCTACGTCATAATGACTTTCTATAGTTTGCGCATGCGTCCGGAAATAAGAAAAGGTTACTTCCACGGTTTTTTAAAATCACAGCTTCTAGAAGGTTTACATGATTTCGTAAAAAACACGAGTTTTTTGAAAATGTGTTTTATTTCATAAATGGAATCTACAAAATATGCACATTGTACGTCATAACGACTTTCTATAGTTTGCGCATGCATCCGGAAATAAGAAAAGCTTACTTCCCCCGTTTTTTACAAAATGTGTTTTATTTCATAAATGGAATCAACAAAGTATGCACATTCTACGTCATAATGAATTTCTATAGTTTGCGCATTCGTCCGGAAATAAGAAAAGCTTACTTCCACCGTTTTTTAAAATCACAGCTTCTAGAAGGTTTACATGATTTCGTAAAAAACACGAGTTTTTAGAAAATGTGTTTTATTTGATAAATGGAATCTACAAAGTATGCACATTCTACGTCATAACGACTTTCTAGAGTTTGCGCATGCATCCGGAAATAAGAAAAGCTTACTTCCCCCGTTTTTTAAAATCACAGCTTCTAGAAGGTTTACATGATTTCTTAAAAAACACGAGTTTTTAGAAAATGTGTTTTATTTCATAAATGGAATCAACAAAGTATGCAGATTCTATGTCATAACGACTTTCTATAGTTTGCGCATCCTTTTGGAAATAAGAAAAGCTTACTTCCCCCGTTTTTTAAAATCAAAGCTTTTAGAAGGTTTACATGATTTCTTAAAAAACACGAGTTTTTAGAAAATGTGTTTTATTTCATAAATGGAATCAACAAAGTATGCACATTCTACGTCATAACAACTTTCTATAGTTTACGCATGCGTTTGGAAATAAGAAAAGCTTACTTCCCCCGTTTTTTAAAATCACAGCGTCTAGAAGGTTTACATGATTTCTTAAAAAACACGAGTTTTTAGAAAATGTGTTTTATTTCATAAATGGAATCAACAAAGTATGCACATTCTACATCATAAGGACTTTCTATAGTTTGTGCATGCGTCCGGAAATAAGAAAAGCTTACTTCCCCCGTTTTTTAAAATCACAGCTTCTAGAAGGTTTACATGATTTCGTAAAAAACACGAGTTTTTAGAAAATGTGTTTTATTTCATAAATGGAATCTACAAAGTATGCACATTCTACATCATAACGACTTTCTATAGTTTGCGCATGCATCCGGAAATAAGAAAAGCTTACTTCCACCGTTTTTTAAAATCACAGCTTCTAGAAGGTTTACATGATTTCGTAAAAAACACGAGTTTTTAGAAAATGTGTTTTATTTCATAAATGGAATCTACAAAGTATGCACATTCTACGTCATAACGACTTTCTATAGTTTGCGCATGCGTTTGGAAATAAGAAAAGCTTACTTCCACCGTTTTTTAAAATCACAGCTTCTAGAAGGTTTACATGATTTCGTAAAAAACACGAGTTTTTAGAAAATGTGTTTTATTTCATAAATGGAATCTACAAAGTATGCACATTCTACATCATAACGACTTTCTATAGTTTGCGCATGCATCCGGAAATAAGAAAAGCTTACTTCCCCCGTTTTTTAAAGTCACAGCTTCTAGAAGCTTTACATGATTTCTTAAAAAACACAAGTTTTTAGAAAATGTGTTTTATTTCATAAATGGAATCAACAAAGTATGCACATTCTAAGTCATAACGACTTTCTATATTTTGCGCATGCGTTTGGAAATAAGAAAAGCTTACTTCCCCCGTTTTTTAAAATCACAGCTTCTAGAAGGTTTACATGATTTCTTAAAAAAGACGAGTTTTTAGAAAATGTGTTTTATTTCATAAATGGAATCAACAAAGTATGCACATTCTAAGTCATAACGACTTTCTATAGTTTGCTGATGCGTTTGGAGATAAGAAAAGCTTACTTCCCTTGTTTTTTAAAATCACAGCTTCTAGAAGGTTTACATGATTTCGTAAAAAACACGATTTTTTAGAAAATGTGTTTTATTTCATAAATGGAATCAAAAAAGTATGCACATTCTACGTCATAACGACTTTCTTTAGTTTGCGCATGCGTTTGGAAATAAGAAAAGCTTACTTCCCCCGTTTTTTAAAATCACAGCTTCCAGAAGGTTTACACGATTTCTTAAAAAACACGAGTTTTTAAAAAATGTGTTTTATTTCATAAATGGAATCAACAAAGTATGCACATTCTACGTCATAACGACTTTCTATAGTTTGCGGATGCGTCCGGAAATAAGAAAAGATTACTTCAACCATTTTTTAAAATCACGGCTTCTAGAAGGTTTACATGATTTCGTAAAAAACACGAGTTTTTAGAAAATGTATTTTATTTCATAAATGGAATCAACAAAGTATGCACATTCTACGTCATAACGATTTTCTATAGTTTGCGCATGCGTTTGGAAATAAGAAAAGCTTACTTCCCCCGTTTTTTAAAATCACAGCTTCTAGAAGGTTTACATGATTTCTTAAAAAACACGAGTTTTTAGAAAATGTGTTTTATTTCATAAATGGAATCAACAAGTATGCACATTCTACATCATAATGACTTTCTATAGTTTGCGCATGCATCCGGAAATAAGAAAAGCTTACTTCCACCATTTTTTAAAATCACGGCTTCTAGAAGGTTTACATGATTTCGTAAAAAACACGAGTTTTTAGAAAATGTGTTTTATTTCATAAATGGAATCAACAAAGTATGCACATTCTACATCATAACGACTTTCTATAGTTTGTGCATGCGTCCGGAAATAGGAAAAGCTTACTTCCACCATTTTTTAAAATCACAGCTTCTAGAAGGTTTACATGATTTCGTAAAAAACACGAGTTTTTAGAAAATGTGTTTTATTTCAAAAATGGAATCTACAAAGTATGCACATTCTACATCATAACGACTTTCTATAGTTTGCGCATGCATCTGGAAATAAGAAAAGCTTACTTCCACCGATTTTTAAAATCACAGCTTCTAGAAGGTTTACATGATTTCTTAAAAAACACGAGTTTTTAGAAAATGTGTTTTATTTCATAAATGGAATCAACAAATTATGCACATTCTACGTAATAATGACTTTCTATAGTTTGCGCATTCGTCCGGAAATAAGAAAAGCTTACTTCCACCGTTTTTTAAAATCACAGCTTTTAGAAGGTTTACATGATTTCGTAAAAAACACGAGTTTTTAGAAAATGTATTTTATTTCGTAAATGGAATCTACAAAGTATGCACATTCTACGTCATAACGACTTTCTATAGTTTGCGCATGCGTTTGGAAATAAGAAAATCTTACTTCCATCGTTTTTTGAAATCACAGCTTCTAGAAGGTTTACATGATTTCGTAAAAAACACGAGTTTTTAGAAAATGTGTTTTATTTCATAAATGGAATCTACAAAGTATGCACATTCTACGTCATAGAAACTTTCTATAGTTTGCGCATGCGTCCGGAAATAAGAAAAACTTACTTCCTCCGTTTTTTAAAGACACAGCTTCTAGAAGGTTTACATGATTTCTTAAAAAACACAAGTTTTTAGAAAATGTGTTTTATTTCATAAATGGAATCAACAAAGTATGCACATTCTAAGTCATAACGACTTTCTATAGTTTGCGCATGTGTTTGGAAATAAGAAAAGCTTACTTCCCCCGTTTTTTAAAATCACAGCTTCTAAAAGGTTTACATGATTTCTTAAAAAACACGAGTTTTTAGAAAATGTGTTTTATTTCATAAATGGAATCAACAAAGTATGCACATTCTAAGTCATAACGACTTTCTATAGTTTGCGCATGCATCTGGAAATAAGAAAAGCTTACTTCCATCGTTTTTTAAAATCACAGCTTCTAGAAGGTTTACACGATTTCGTAAAAAACACGAGTTTTTAGAAAATGTGTTTTATTTCATAAATGGAATCTACAAAGTATGCACATTCTACATCATAACGACTTTCTATAGTTTGCGCATGCATCCGGAAATAAGAAAAGCTTACTTCCACCCATTTTTAAAATCACAGCTTCTAGAAGGTTTACATGATTTCTTAAAAAACACGAGTTTTTAGAAAATGTGTTTTATTTCATAAATGGAATCAACAAAGCATGCACATTCTACGTCATAATGACTTTCTATAGTTTGCGCATTCGTCCTGAAATAAGAAAAGCTTACTTCCACCGTTTTTTAAAATCACAGCTTCTAGAAGGTTTACATGATTTCGTAAAAAACACGAGTTTTTCGAAAATGTGTTTTATTTCCTAAATGGAATCTACAAAGTATGCACATTCTACGTCATAACGACTTTCTATAGTTTGCGCATGCGTCCGGAAATAAGAAAAGCTTACTTCCCCCGTTTTTTAAAATCACAGCTTCTAGAAGGTTTACATGATATCTTAAAAAACACGAGTTTTTAGAAAATGTGTTTTATTTGATAAATGAAATCAACAAAGTATGCACATTCTACGTCATAACGACTTTCTATAGTTTGCGCATGCCTTTGGAAATATTAAAAGCTTACTTCCCCCGTTTTTTAAAATCACAGCTTCTAGAAGGTTGACATGATTTGTTAAAAAACACGAGTTTTTAGAAAATGTGTTTTATTTAATAAATGGAATCAACAAATTATGCAGATTCTACGTCATAACGACTTTCTATAGTTTGCGCATGCGTCCGGAAATAAGAAAAGCTTACTTCCACCGTTTTTTAAAATCACAGCTTGTTGAAGGTTTACACGATTTCTTAAAAAACATGAATTTTTAGAAAATGTGTTTTATTTCATAAATGGAATCAACAAAGTATGAAAATTCTAAGTCATAACGACTTTCTATAGTTTGCGCATGCGTCCGGAAATAAGAAAAGCTTACTTCCACCGTTTTTTAAAATCACAGCTTGTTGAAGGTTTACACGATTTCTTAAAAAACATGAATTTTTAGAAAATGTGTTTTATTTCATAAATGGAATCAACAAAGTATGCAGATTCTACGTCATAACGACTTTCTATAGTTTGCGCATGCGTCCGGAAATAAGAAAAGCTTACTTCCACCGTTTTTTAAAATCACAGCTTCTAGAAGGTTTACATGATTTCGTACAAAACACGAGTTTTTAGAAAATGTGTTTTATTTCATAAATGGAATCTACAAAGTATGCACATTCTACATCATAATGACTTTCTATAGTTTGCGCATACGTTTGGAAATAAGAAAAGCTTACTTCCCCCGTTTTTTAAAATCACGGCTTCCAGAAGGTTTACATGATTTCTTAAAAAACACGAGTTTTTAGAAAATGTGTTTTATTTCATAAATGGAATCTACAAAGTATGCACATTCTACGTCATAACGACTTTCTATAGTTTGCGCATGCGTCAGGAAATAAGAAAAGCTTACTTCCACCGTTTTTTAAAATCACAGCTTCTAGAAGGTTTACATGATTTCGTAAAAAACACGAGGTTTTTGAAAATGTGTTTTATTTCATAAATGGAATCTACAAAGTATGCACATTCTACGTCATAACGACTTTCTATAGTTTGCGCATGCGTCCGGAAATAAGAAAAGCTTACTTCCCCCGTTTTTTAAAATCACAGCTTCTTGAAGATTTACATGATTTCGTAAAAAACACGAGTTTTTAGAGAATGTGTTTTATTTCATTAATGGAATCAACAAAGTATGCAAATTCTACGTCATAACGACTTTCTATAGTTTGCGCATGCGTTCGGAAATAAGAAAAGCTTACTTCCACCGTTTTTTAAAATCACAGCTTGTAGAAGGTTTACACGATTTCTTAAAAAACATGAGTTTTTAGAAAATGTGTTTTATTTCATAAATGGAATCGACAAAGTATGCACATTCTAAGTCATAACGACTTTCTATAGTTTGCGCATTCGTCCGGAAATAAGAAAAGATTACTTCCACCGTTTTTTAAAATCACAGCTTCTAGAAGGTTTACATGATTTCTTAAAAAACACGAGTTTTTAGAAAATGTGTTTTATTTCATAAATGGAATCAACAAAGTATGCACATTCTACGTCATAACGACTTTCTATAGTTTGCGCATGCGTTCGGAAATAAGAAAAGCTTACTTCCACCGTTTTTTAAAATCACAGCTTGTAGAAGGTTTACACGATTTCTTAAAAAACATGAGTTTTTAGAAAATGTGTTTTATTTCATAAATGGAATCGACAAAGTATGCACATTCTACGTCATAACGAATTTCTATAGTTTGTGCATGCGTCCGGAAATAAGAAAAGCTTACTTCCACCGTTTTTTAAAATCACAGCTTCTAGAAGGTTTACATGATTTCTTAAAAAACATGAGTTTTTAGAAAATGTGTTTTATTTCATAAATGGAATCAACAAAGTATGCACATTCTACGTCATAATGACTTTCTATAGTTTGCGCATGCGTTCGGAAATAAGAAAAGCTTACTTCCACCGTTTTTTAAAATCACAGCTTGTAGAAGGTTTACACGATTTCTTAAAAAACATGAGTTTTTAGAAAATGTGTTTTATTTCATAAATGGAATTGACAAAGTATGCACATTTTACGTCATAACGACTTTCTATAGTTTGTGCATGCGTCCGGAAATAAGAAAAGCTTACTTCCACCGTTTTTTAAAATCACAGCTTCTAGAAGGTTTACATGATTTCTTAAAAAACACGAGTTTTTGGAAAATGTGTTTTATTTCATAAATGGAATCAACAAAGTATGCACATTCTATGTCATAACCACTTTCTATAGTTTGCGCATGCATTTGGAAATAAGAAAAGCTTACTTCCACCGTTTTTTAAAATCACAACTTCTAGAAGGTTTACATGATTTCTTAAAAAACACGAGTTTTTAGAAAATGTGTTTTATTTCAAAAATGGAATCTACAAAGTATGCACATTCTAGGTCATAACGACTTTCTATAGTTTGCGCATGCGTCCGGAAATAAGAAAAGTTTACTTCCACCGTTTTTTAAAATCACAGCTTCTAGAAGGTTTACATGATTTCATAAAAAACACGAGTATTTAGAAAATGTGTTTTATTTCATAACGACTTTCTACGTCATAACGACTTTCTAACGACGTATGAACTTTCTAACGACTTTCTAACGACTTTCTAACGACGTATGAACTTTCTACGTCATAACGACTTTCTATAGTTTGCGCATGCGGCGGGAAATAAGAAAAGCTTACTTCCCCCGTTTTTTAAAATCACAGCTTCTAGAAGGTTTACATGATTTCTTAAAAAACACGAGTTTTTAGAAAATGTGTTTTATTTCATAAATTGAATCAACAAAGTATGCACATTCTACGTCATAACGACTTTCTATAGTTTGCGCATGCGTTTGGAAATAAGAAAAGCTTACTTCCCCCGTTTTTTAAGATCACATCTTCTAGAAGGTTTACATGATTTCTTAAAAAACACGAGCTTTTAGAAAATGTGTTTTATTTCATAAATGGAATCAACAAAGTATGCACATTCTACGTCATAACGACTTTCTATAGTTTGCGCATGCGTCCGGAAATAAGAAAAGCTTACTTCCACCGTTTTTTAAAATCATAGCTTCTAGAAGGTTTACATGATTTCTTAAAAAACACGAGTTTTTAGAAAATGTGTTTTATTTCATAAATAGAATCAACAAAGTATGCACATTCTATGTCATAACGACTTTCTATAGTTTGCGCATGCATTTGGAAATAAGAAAAGCTTACTTCCCCTTTTTTTTAAAATCACAGCTTCTAGAAGGTTTACAAGATTTCTTAAAAAACACGAGTTTTTAGAAAATGTGTTTTATTTCATAAATGGAATCAACAAAGTATGCACATTCTACGTCATAACAACTTTCTATAGTTTACGCATGCGTTTGGAAATAAGAAAAGCTTACTTCCACAGTTTTTTAAAATAACAGCTTCTAGAAGGTTTACATGATTTCGTAAAAAACACGAGTTATTAGAAAATGTGTTTTATTTCATAAATGGAATCAACAAACTATGCACATTCTACGTCATAACGACATTCTATAGTTTGCACATTCATCCGGAAATAAGAAAAGATTACTTCCACTGTTTTTTAAAATCACAGCTTCTAGAAGGTTTACATGATTTCGTAAAAAACACGAGTTTTTAGAAAATGTGTTTTATTTCATAAATGGAATCAACAAAGTATACACATTCTACGTCATAACGACTTTCTATAGTTTACGCATTCGTCCGGAAATAAGAAAAACTTACTTCCACCGTTTTTTAAAACCACAGCTTCTAGAAGGTTTACATCATCTCGTAAAAAACACGAGTTTTTAGAAAATGTGTTTTATTTCATAAATGGAATCTACAAAGTATGCACATTCTACGTCATAACGACTTTCTATAGTTTGCGCATGCGTCCGGAAATAAGAAAAGCTTACTTCCACCGTTTTTTAAAATCATAGCTTCTAGAAGGTTTACATGATTTCGTAATAAACACGAGTTTTTAGAAAATGTGTTTTATTTCATAAATGGAATCTACAAAGTATGCACATTCTACGTCATAATGAATTTCTATATCTTGCGCATGCGTCCGGAAATAAGAAAAGCTTACTTCCACCATTTTTTAAAATCACAGCTTCTAGATGGTTTACATGATTTCGTAAAAAACATGAGTTTTTAGAAAATGTGTTTTATTTCATAAATGGAATCTACAAAGTATGCACATTCTACGTCATAACGAATTTCTATAGTTTGCGCATGTGTCCGATAATAAGAAAAGCTTACTTCCACCGTTTTTTTAAATCACAGCTTCTAGAAGGTTTACATGATTTCGTAAAAAACACGAGTTTTTAGAATATGTGATTTATTTAATAAATGGAATCTACAAAGTATGCACATTCTACGTCATAACGACTTTCTATAGTTTGCGCATGCATCCGGAAATAAGAAAAGCTTACTTCCCCCGTTTTTTAAAATCACAGCTTCTAGAAGGTTTACATGATTTCTTAAAAAACACGAGTTTTTAGAAAATGTGTTTTATTTCATAAATGGAATCAACAAAGTATGCACATTCTACATCATAACGACTTTCAATAGTTTGCGCATGCGTTTGGAAATAAGAAAAGCTTACTTCCCCCGTTTTTTAAAAGCACAGCTTCTAGAAGGTTTACATGATTTCTTAAAAAACACGAGTTTTTAGAAAATGTGTTTTATTTCATAAATGGAATTAACAAAGTATGCACATTCTACTTTATAACGAATTTCTATAGTTTGCTCATGCGTCCGGAAATAAGAAAAGCTTACTTCCCCCGTTTTTTAAAATCATAGCTTCTAGAAGGTTTACATGATTTCTTAAAAAACACGAGTTTTTAGAAAATGTGTTTTATTTCATAAATGGAATCAACAAAGTATGCACATTCTATGTCATAACTACTTTCTATAGTTTGCGCATGCATTTGGAAATAAGAAAAGCTTACTTCCCCTGTTTTCTAAAATCACAGCTTCTAGAAGGTTTACATGATTTCTTAAAAAACACGAGTTTTTAGAAAATGTGTTTTATTTCATAAATGGAATCAACAAAGTATGCACATTCTACGTCATAACGACTTTCTATAGTTTGCGCATGCGTCCGGAAATAAGAAAAGCTTACTTCCACTGTTTTTTAAAATCACAGCTTCTAGAAGGTTTACATGATTTCGTAAAAAACACGAGTTATTAGAAAATGTGTTTTATTTCATAAATGGAATCAACAAAGAATGCACATTATACGTCATAACGACATTCTATAGTTTGCACATTCATCCGGAAATAAGAAAAGCTTACCTCTACTGCTTTTTAAAATCACAGCTTCTAGAAGGTTTACATGATTTCGTAAAAAACACGAGTTTTTAGAAAATGTGTTTTATTTCATAAATGGAATCAACAAAGTATGCACATTCTACGTCATAACGACTTTCTATAGTTTACGCATTCGTCCGAAAATAAAAAAAACTTACTTCCACCGTTTTTTAAAACCACAGCTTCTAGAAGGTTTACATGATTTCGTAAAAAACACGAGTTTTTAGAAAATGTGTTTTATTTCATAAATGGAATCTACAAAGTATGCACATTCTACGTCATAACGACTTTCTATAGTTTGCGCATGCATCCGTAAATAAGAAAAGCTTATTTCCACCGTTTTTTAAAATGACAGCTTCTAGAAGGTTTACATGGTTTCGTAAAAAACACGAATTTTCAGAAAATGTGTTTTATTTCATAAATGGAATCAACAAAGTATGCACATTCTACGTCATAATGACTTTCTATAGTTTGCATATGCGTCCGAAAATAAGAAAAGCATATTTCCAGCGTTTTTTAAAATCACAGCTTCTAGAAGGTTTACATGATTTCGTAAAAAACACGAGTTTTTAGAAAATGTGTTTTATTTCAAAAATGGAATCTACAAAGTATGCACATTCTACGTCATAATGAATTTCTATAGTTTGCGCATGCGTTTGGAAATAAGAAAAGCTTACTTCCCCCGTTTTTAAAATTACAGCTTCTAGAAGGTTTACATTATTTGTTAAAAAACACGAGTATTTAGAAAATGTGTTTTATTTCATAAATGGAATCAACAAAGTATGCACATTCTACATCATAACGACTTTCTATAGTTTGCGCATGCGTCCAGAAATAAGAAAAGCTTACTTCCACCGTTTTTTCAAATCACAACTTATAGAAGGTTTACATGATTTTGTAAAAAACACGAGTTTTTAGAAAATGTGTTTTATTTCATAAATGGAATCTACAAAGTATGCGCATTCTACGTCATAACGACTTTCTATAGTTTGCGCATGCGTTTGGAAATAAGAAAAGCTTACTTCCCCTGTTTTTTAAAATCACAGCTTCTAGAAGGTTTACATGGTTTCTTAAAAAACACGAGTTTTTAGAAAATGTGTTTTATTTCATAAATGGAATCAAAAAAGTATGCACATTCTACGTCATAACAACTTTCTATAGTTTGCACATGCGTCCGGAAATAAGAAAAGTTACTTCCACCATTTTTTAAAATCACAGTTTCTAGAAGGGTTACATGATTTCTTCAAAAACACGAGTTTTTAGAAAATGTGTTTTATTTCATAAATGGAATCAACAAAGTATGCACATTCTACGTCATAATGAATTTCTATAGTTTGCTCATGCGTCCGGAAATAAGAAAAGCTTACTTCCACCGTTTTTTAAAATCACAGTTTCTAGAAGGTTTACATGATTTCCTAAAAAACACGATTTTTTAGAAAATGTGTTTTATTTCATAAATGGAATCAACAAAGTACGCACATTCTACGTCATAACGACTTTCTATAGTTTGCGCATGCGTTTGGAAATAAAAAAGCTTACTTGTCCCGTTTTTTAAAATCACGGCTTCTAGAATGTTTACATGATTTTTTTAAAAACATGAGTTTTTAGAAAATTTGTTTTATTTCATAAATGGAATCTACAAAGTATGCACATTCTACGTCATAACGACTTTCTATAGTTTGCGCATGCGTCTGGAAATAAGAAAAGCTTACTTCCACCGTTTTTTGAAATCACAGCTTCTAGAAGGTTTACATAATTTCGTAAAAAACACGAGTTTGTAGAAAATGTGTTTTATTTCATAAATGGAATCAACAAAGTATGCACATTCTACGTCATAATGACTTTCTATAGTTTGCGCATGCGTCCAGAAATAAGAAAAGCTTACTTCCAACGATTTTCAAAACCACAGCTTCTAGAAGCTTTACATGATTTCTTAAAAAACACGAGTTTTTAGAAAATGTGTTTTATTTCATAAATGGAATCTACAAAGTATGCACCTTCTACGTCATAACGACTTTCTATAGTTTGCGCATGCGTCCGGAAATAAGAAAAGTTACTTCCACAATTTTTTAAAATCACAGTTTCTAGAAGGGTTACATGATTTCTTAAAAAACACGAGTTTTTAGAAAATGTGTTTTATTTCATAAATGGAATCAACAAAGTATGCACATTCTACGTCATAATGAATTTCTATAGTTTGCTCATGCATCCGGAAATAAGAAAAGCTTACTTCCACCGTTTTTTAAAATCACAGCTTCTAGAAGGTTTACATGATTTCCTAAAAAACACGATTTTTTAGAAAATGTGTTTTATTTCATAAATGGAATAAACAAAGTACGCACATTCTACGTCATAACGAATTTCTATAGTTTGCGCATGCGTTTGGAAATAAAAAAGCTTACTTGTCCCGTTTTTTAAAATCACGGCTTCTAGAATGTTTACATGATTTTTTAAAAAACACGAGTTTTTAGAAAATTTGTTTTATTTCATAAATGGAATCTACAAAGTATACATATTCTACGTCATAACGAATTTCTATAGTTTGCGCATGCGTCCGGAAATAAGAAAAGCTTACTTCCACCATTTTTTGAAATCACAGCTTCTAGAAGGTTTACATAATTTCGTAAAAAACACGAGTTTGTGAAAATGTGTTTTATTTCATAAATGGAATCAACAAAGTATGCACATTCTACATCATAATGACTTTCTATAGTTTGCGCATTCATCCGGAAATAAGAAAAGCTTACTTCCACCGTTTTTTAAAATCACAGCTTCTAGAAGGTTTACATGATTTCGTAAAAAACACGAGTTTTTAGAAAATGTGTTTTATTTCATAAATGGAATCTACAAAGTATGCACATTCTACGTCATAACGACTTTCTATAGTTTGCGCATGCGTCCGGAAATAAGAAAAGCTTACTTCCACCGTTTTTTTAAATCACAGATTCTAGAAGGTTTACATGATTTCTTAAAAACCACGAGTTTTAGAAAATGTGTTTTATTTCATAAATGGAATCAACAAAGTATGCACATTCTACGTCATAACGACTTTCTATAGTTTGCGCATGTGTTTGGAAATAAGAAAAGCTTACTTCCCCCATTTTTTAAAATCACAGCTTCTAGAAGGTTTACATGATTTCATAAAAAACACGAGTTTTCAGAAAATGTGTAAAATTTCATAAATGGAATCTACAAAGTATGCACATTCTACGTCATAACGACTTTCTATAGTTTGAGCATGCGTCCGGAAATAAGAAAAGCTTACTTCCACCGTTTTTTGAAATCACAACTTCTAGAAGGTTTACATGATTTCATAAAAAACACGAGTTTGTAGAAAATGTGTTTTATTTCATAAATGGAATCAATAAAGTATGCACATTCTACGTCATAACGACTTTTTATAGTTTGCGCATGCACCTGGAAATAAGAAAAGCTTACTTCCACCATTTTTTAAAATCACAGCTTCTAGAAGGTTTACATGATTTCGTAAAAAACAGGAGTTTGTAGAAAATGTGTTTTATTTCATAAATGGAATCAACAAAGTATGCACATTCTACGTCATAACGACTTTCTATAGTTTGCGCATTCATCCGGAAATAAGAAAAGCTTACTTCCACCGTTTTTTAAAATCACAGCTTCTAGAAGGTTTACATGATTTCGTAAAAAACACGAGTTTTTAGAAAATGTGTTTTATTTCATAAATGGAATCTACAAAGTATGCACATCCTACGTCATAACGACTTTCTATAGTTTGCGCATGCGTCCGGAAATAAGAAAAGCTTACTTCCCCCGTTTTTTAAAATCACAGCTTCTAGAAGGTTTACATGATTTCTTAAAAAACACGAGTTTTTAGAAAATGTGTTTTATTTCATAAATGGAATCAACAAAGTATGCACATTCTACGTCATAAAAACTTCCTATAGTTTTCCCATGCCTTTGGAAATAAGAAAAGCTTACTTCCCCCGTTTTTTAAAATCACAGCTTCTAGAAGGTTTACATGATTTCGTAAAAAACACGAGTTTTTAGAAAATGTGTTTTATTTCATAAATGGAATCAACAAAGTATGCGAATTCTACGTCATAACGACTTTCTATAGTTTGTGCATTCGTCTGGAAATAAGAAAAGCTTACTTCCACCGTTTTTTAAAATCACAGCTTCTAGAAGGTTTACACGATTTCGTAAAAAAACATGAGTTTTTTAGAAAATGTGGTTTATTTCATAAATCGAATGTACAAAGTATGCACATTCTACGTCATAATGACTTTCTATATTTTGCGCATGCGTCCGGAAATAAGAAAAGCTTACTTCCCCCGTTTTTTAAAATCACAGCTTCTAGAAGGTTTACATAATTTCCTAAAAAACACGAGTTTTTAGAAAATGTGTTTTATTTCATAAATGGAATCAACAAAGTATGCACATTCTACGTCATAACGCCTTTCGATAGTTTGCGCATGCGTTTGGAAATAAGAAAAGGTTACTTCCATCGTTTTTTAAAATCACAGCTTCTTGAAGGTTTACATGATTTCATAAAAAACACGAGTTTTTAGAAAATGTGTTTTATTTCATAAATGGAATCTACGAAGTATGCACATTCTTCGTCATAATGACTTTCTATAGTTTGCGCATGCGTCCGGAAATAAGAAAAGCTTACTTCCCCCGTTTTTTAAAATCACAGCTTCTAGAAGGTTTACATGATTTTGTAAAAAACACGGGTTTTTAGAAAATGTGTTTTATTTCATAAATGGAATCTACAAAGTATGCACATTCTACGTCATAACGACTTTCTATAGTTTGCGCATGCGTCCAGAAATAAGAAAAGCTTACTTCCACCGTTTTTCAAAATCACATCTTCTAGAAGGTTTACATGATTTCTTAAAAAACACGAGTTTTTAGAAAATGTGTTTTATGTCATAAATAGAATCTACAAAGTATGCACATTCTACGTCATAACGACTTTCTATAGTTTGCGCATTCGTCCAGAAATAAGAAAAGCTTACTTCCACCGTTTTTTAAAATGACAGCTTCTAGAAGGTTTACAAGATTTCTTAAAAAACACGAGTTTTTAGAAAATGTGTTTTATTTCATAAATGGAATCCACAAAGTATGCACATTCTACGTAATAACGACTTTCTATAGTTTCCGCATTCGACCGGAAATAAGAAAAGCTTACTTCCCCCGTTTTTTAAAATCAGAGCTTCTAGGAGGTTTACATGATTTCGTAAAAAACACAAGTTTTTAGAAAATGTGTTTTAATTCATCAATGGAATCAACAAAGTATGCAGATTCTACGTCATAACGACTTTCTATAGTTTGCGCATGCGGCCGGAAATAAGAAAAGCTTACTTCTCCAGTTTTTTAAAATCACAGCTTCAAGAAGGTTTACATGATTTCTTAAAAAACACAAGTTTTTAGAAAATGTGTTTTAATTCATCAATGGAATCTACAAAGTATGCACATTCTATGTCATAACGACTTTCTATAGTTTGCGCATGCGGCCGGAAATAAGAAAAGCTTACTTCTCCAGTTTTTTAAAATCACAGCTTCAAGAAGGTTTACATGATTTCTTAAAAAACACGAGTTTTTAGAAAATGTGTTTTATTTCATAAATGGAATCAACAAAGTATGCAGATTCTACGTCATAACGACTTTCTATAGTTTGCGCATGCGTCCGGAAATAAGAAAAGCTTACTTCCACCGTTTTTTAAAATAACAGCTTCTAGAAGGTTTACATGATTTCCTAAAAAACACGATTTTTTAGAAAATGTGTTTTATTTCATCACTGGAATCAACAAAGTACGCACATTCTACGTCATAACGACTTTCTATAGTTTGCGCATGCGTTTGGAAATAAAAAACCTTACTTGTCCCGTTTTTTAAAATCACGGCTTCTAGAAGGTTTACATGATTTTTTAAAAAACACGAGTTTTTAGAAAATTTGTTTTATTTCATAAATGGAATCTACAAAGTATGCACATTCTACATCATAACGACTTTCTATAGTTTGCGCATCCGTCCGGAAATAAGAAAAGCTTACTTCCACCGTTTTTTGAAATCACAGCTTCTAGAAGGTTTACATAATTTCGTAAAAAACACGAGTTTGTGGAAAATGTGTTTTATTTCATAAATGGAATCAACAAAGTATGCACATTCTACGTCATAATGACTTTCTATAGTTTGCGCATGCGTCCAGAAATAAGAAAAGCTTACTTCCAACATTTTTCAAAATCACAGCTTCTAGAAGGTTTACATGATTTCTTAAAAAACACGAGTTTTTAGAAAAATGTGTTTTATTTCATAAATGGAATCAACAAAGTATGCACATTCTACATAATAACGACTTTCTATAGTTTGCGCATTCGTCCGGAAATAAGAAAATCTTACTTCCACCTTTTTTTAAAATCACAGCTTCTAGAAGGTTTACATGATTTCTTAAAAAACATGAGTTTTTAGAAATTGTGTTTTATTTTATAAATGGAATCAACAGAGTATGGACATTCTACATCATAACGACTTTCTCTAGTTTGCGCATTCGTCCGGAAATAAGAAAAGCTTACTTCCACCGTTTTTTAAAATCACAGCTTCTAGAAGGTTTACATGATTTCTTAAAAAACACGAGTTTTTAGAAAATGTGTTTTATTTCATAAATGGAATCAACGAAGTATCCACATTCTATGACATAACGTCTTTCTATAGTTTGCGCATGCGTTTGGAAATAAGAAAAGCTTACTTCCCCCGTTTTTTAAAATTACAGCTTCTAGAAGGTTTACATTATTTGTTACAAAACACGAGTATTTAGAAAATGTGTTTTATATGATAAATGGAATCAACAAAGTATGCACATTCTACGTCATAACGACTTTCTATAGTTTGCGCATGCGTCCAGAAATAAGAAAAGCTTACTTCCACCGTTTTTTAAAATCACAGATTCTAGAAGCTTTACATGATTTCGTAAAAAACATGATTTTTTAGAAAATGTGTTTTATTTCATAAATGGAATCTACAAAGTATGCACATTCTACATCATAACGACTTTCTATAGTTTGCGCATGCGTCCGGAAATAAGAAAAGCTTACTTCCACCGTTTTTTGAAATCATAGCTTCTAGAAGGTTTACATGATTTCGTAAAAAACACGAGTTTGTAGAAAATGTGTTTTATTTCATAAATGGAATCAACAAAGTATGCACATTCTACGTCATAATGACTGTCTATAGTTTGCGCATGCGTCCGGAAATAAGAAAAGCTTACTTCCAACTTTTTTCAAAATCACAACTTCTAGAAGGTTTACATGATTTCTTAAAAAACACGAGTTTTTAGAAAATGTGTTTTATTTCATAAATAGAATCAACAAAGTATGCACATTCTACGTCATAACGACTTTCTATAGTTTGCGCATTCGTCCGGAAATAAGAAAAGCTTACTTCTACCGTTTTTTAAAATCACAGCTTCTAGAAGGTTTACATGATTTCTTAAAAAACACGAGTTTTTAGAAAATGTGTTTTATTTCCTAAATGGAATCTACAAAGTATGCACATTCTACGTCATAACGACTTTCTATATTTTGCGCATGCGTCCGGAAATAAGAAAAGCTTACTTCCCCCGTTTTTTAAAATCACAGCTTCTAGAAGGTTTACATGATTTCGTAAAAAACACGAGTTTTTAGAAAATGTGTTTTATTTCATCAATGGAATCTACAAAGTATGCACATTCTATGTCATAACGACTTTCTATAGTTTTCGGATGCGTCCGGAAATAAGAAAAGCTTACTTCCCCCGTTTTTTAAAATCACAGCTTCTAGAAGGTTTACATGATTTCGTAAAAAACACGAGTTTTTAGAAAATGTGTTTTATTTCATAAATGGAATCTACAAAGTATGCACATTCTATGTCATAACGACTTTCTATAGTTTGCGCATGCGGCCGGAAATAACAAAAGCTTACTTCCCCCGTTTTTTAAAGTCATGGCTTCTAGAAGGTTTACATGATTTCTTAAAAAACACGAGTTTTTAGAAATATGTTTTATTTCATAAATGGAATCAACAACGTATGCACATTCCACGTCATAACGACTTTCTATTGTTTGCGCATGCGTTTGGAAATAGGAAAAGCTTACTTCCCCCGTTTTTTAAAATCACATCTTCTAGAAGGTTTACATGATTTCTTAAAAAACACGAGTATTTAGAAAATGTGTTTTATTTCATAAATGGAATCAACAAAGTATGCACATTCTACATCATAACAACTTTCTATAGTATGCGCATGTGTCCAGAAATAAGAAAAGCTTACTTCCACCGTTTTTTAAAATCACAGCTTCTAAAAGGTTTACATTATTTCGTAAAAAACATGATTTTTTAGAAAATGTGTTTTATTTCATAAATGGAATCTACAAAGTATGCACATTTTACATCATAACGACTTTCTATAGTTTGCGCATGCGTCCGGAAATAAGAAAAGCTTACTTCCACCGTTTTTTGAAATCAAAGCTTCTAGAAGGTTTACATGATTTCGTAAAAAACACGAGTTTGTAGAAAATGTGTTTTATTTCATAAATGGAATCAACAAAGTATGCACATTCTACGTCATAATGACTGTCTATAGTTTGTGCATGCGTCCGGAAATAAGAAAAGCTTACTTCCAACTTTTTTCAAAATCACAACTTCTAGAAGGTTCACATGATTTCTTAAAAAACACGAGTTTTTAGAAAATGTGTTTTATTTCATAAATGGAATCAACAAAGTATGCACATTCTACGTCATAACGACTTTCTATAGTTTGCGCATTCGTCCGGAAATAAGAAAAGCTTACTTCTACCGTTTTTTAAAATCACAGCTTGTAGAAGGTTTACATGATTTCTTAAAAAACACGAGTTTTTAGAAAATGTGTTTTATTTCTTAAATGGAATCAACAAAGTGTGCACATTCTACATCATAACGACTTTCTATAGTTTACGCATTCGTCCGGAAATAAGAAAAGCTTATTTCCCCCGTTTTTTAAAATCACGGCTTCTAGAAAGTTTACATGATTTCGTAAAAAACACGAGTTTTTAGAAAATGTGTTTTATTTCATAAATGGAATCTACAAAGTATGCACATTCTATGTCATAACGACTTTCTATAGTTTTCGGATGCGTCCGGAAATAAGAAAAGCTTACTTCCCCCGTTTTTTAAAATCACAGCTTCTAGAAGGTTTACATGATTTCGTAAAAAACACGAGTTTTTAGAAAATGTGTTTTATTTCATAAATGGAATCTACAAAGTATGCACATTCTATGTCAAAACGACTTTCTATAGTTTGCGCATGCGTCCGGAAATAAGAAAAGCTTACTTCCCCCGTTTTTTAAAGTCATGGCTTCTAGAAGGTTTACATGATTTCTTAAAAAACACGAGTTTTTAGAAATATGTTTTATTTCATAAATGGAATCAACAAAGTATGCACATTCCACGTCATAACGACTTTCTATTGTTTGCGCATGCGTTTGGAAATAGGAAAAGCTTACTTCCCCCGTTTTTTAAAATCACATCTTCTAGAAGGTTTACATGATTTCTTAAAAAACACGAGTTTTTAGAAAATCTGTTTTATTTCATAAATGGAATCAACAAAGTATGCACATTCTACGTCATAACGACTTTCTATAGTTTGCGCATGCGTCCGGAAATAAGAAAAGCTTACTTCCACCGTTTTTAAAAATCACAACTTCTAGAAGGTTTACATGATTTCCTAAAAAACACGAGTTTTTAGAAAATGTGTTTTATTTCATAAATGGAATCTACAAAGTATGCACATTCTATGTCATAACAACGTTCTATAGTTTGCGCATCCGTCCGAAAATAAGAAAAGCTTACTTCCCCCGTTTTTTAAAATCACAGCTTCTAGAAGGTTTACATGATTTCTTAAAAAACACGAGTTTTTAGAAAATGTGTTTTATTTCATAAATGGAATCAACAAAGTATGCACATTCTACGTCATAACGAATTTCTATAGTTTGCGCATGCGTTTGGAAATAAGAAAAGCTTACTTCCCCCGTTTTTTAAAATTACAGCTTCTAGAAGGTTTACATGATTTGTTAAAAAACACGAGCATTTAGAAAATGTGTTTTATTTTATAAATGGAATCAACAAAGTATGCACATTCTACGTCATAACGACTTTCTATAGTTTGCGCATGCGTCCGGATATAAGAAAAGCTTACTTCCACCATTTTTTAAAATCACAGTTTCTAGAAGGGTTACATGATTTCTTAAAAAACACGAGTTTTTAGAAAATGTGTTTTATTTCATAAATGGCATCAACAAAGTATGCACATTCTACGTCATAATGATTTTCTATAGTTTGCTCATGTGTCCGGAAATAAGAAAAGCTTACTTCCACCGTTTTTTAAAATCACAGCTTCTAGAAGGTTTACATGATTTCCTAAAAAACACGATTTTTTAAAAAATGTGTTTTATTGCATAAATGGAATCAACAAAGTACGCACATTCTATGTCATAACGACTTTCTATAGTTTGCGCATGCGTTTGGAAATAAAAAAGCTTACTGGTCCCATTTTTTAAAATCACGGCTTCTAGAAGGTTTACATGATTTTTTTAAAAACACGAGTTTTTAGAAAATTTGTTTTATTTCATAAATGGAATCTACAAAGTATACACATTCTACGTCATAACGACTTTCTATAGTTTGCGCATGCGTCCGGAAATAAGAAAAGCTTACTTCCAACGTTTTTCAAAATCACAGCTTCTAGAAGGTTTACAGAATTTCTTAAAAAACACGAGTTTTTAGAAAATCTGTTTTATTTCAGAAATGGAATCAACAAAGTATGCACATTCTACGTCATAACGACTTTCTATAGTTTGCGCATGCGTCCGGAAATAAGAAAAGCTTACTTCCACCGTTTTTTAAAATTACAGTTTCTAGAAGGTTTACATGATTTGTTAAAAAACACGAGTATTTAGAAAATGTGTTTTATTTCATAAATGGAATCTACAAAGTATGCACATTCTACGTCATAACGACTTTCTATAGTTTGCGCATGCGTCCGGAAATAAGAAAAGCTTACTTCCACCGTTTTTTGAAATCACGGCTTCTAGAAGGTTTACATGATTTCGTAAAAAACACGAGTTTGTAGAAAATGTGTTTTATTTCATAAATGGAATCAACAAAGTATGCACATTCTACGTCATAATGACTTTCGATAGTTTTCGCATGCGTTTGGAAATAAGAAAAGCATACTTGCCCCGTTTTTTAAAATCACGGCTTCTAGTAGGTTTACATGATTTCTTAAAAAACACGAGTTTTTAGAAAATGTGTTTTATTTCATAAATGGAATCTACAAGGTATGCACATTCTACGTCATAACTACTTTCTATAGTTTGCGCATGCGTCCGGAAATAAGAAAAGCTTACTTCCACCATTTTTTGAAATCACGGCTTCTAGAAGGTTTACATGATTTCGTAAAAAACACGAGTTTTTAGAAAATGTGTTTTATTTCATAAATGGAATCAACAAAGTATGCACATTCTACGGCATAACGACTTTCTATAGTTTGCGCATTCGTCCGGAAATAAGAAAAGCTTACTTCCATAGTTTTTTAAAATCACAGCTTCTAGAAGGTTTACATGATTTCTTAAAAAACACGAGTTTTTAGAAAATGTGTTCTATTTCATAAATGGAATCAACAAAGTATGCACATTCTACGACATAACGACTTTCTATAGTTTGCGCATGCGTCCGGAAATAAGAAAAGCTTACTTCCAACGTTTTTCAAAATCACAGCTTCTAGAAGGTTTACATAATTTCTTAAAAAACACGAGTTTTTAGAAAATGTGTTTTATTTCATAAATGGAATCAACAAAGTATGCACATTCTACGTCATAACGAATTTCTATAGTTTGCGCATGCGTCCGGAAATAAGAAAAGCTTACTTCCACCGTTTTTTAAAATTACAGCTTCTAGAAGGTTTACATGATTTCGTAAAAAACACGAGTTTTTGGAAAATGTGTTTTATTTCATAAATGGAATCTACAAAGTATGCACATTCTATGTCATAACGACTTTCTATAGTTTTCGCATGCGTCCGGAAATAAGAAAAGCTTACTTCCCCCGTTTTTTAAAATGAGAGCTTCTAGAAGGTTTACATGATTTCGTAAAAAACACGAGTTTTTAGAAAATGTGTTTTATTTCATAAATGGAATCTACAAAGTATGCACATTCTATGTCATAAGGACTTTCTATAGTTTGCGCAAGCGGCCGGAAATAAGAAATGCTTACTTCCCCATTTTTTTAAAATCACAGCTTCTAGAAGGTTTACATGATTTCCTAAAAAACACAAGTTTTTAGAAAATGTGTTTTATTTTATAAATGGAATCAACAAAGTATGCAGATTCTACGTCATAACGACTTTCTATAGTTTGCGCATGCGTTTGGCAATAGGAAAAGCTTACTTCCCCCGTTTTTTAAAATCACATCTTCTAGAAGGTTTACATGATTTCTTAAAAAACACGCGTTTTTAGAAAATGTGTTTTATTTCCTAAATGGAATCAAGAAAGTATGCGCATTCTACATCATAACGACTTTCTATAGTTTGCGCATGCGTTTGGAAATAAGAAAAGCATACTTCCATCGTTTTTTAAAATCACAGCTTCTAGAAGGTTTACATGATTTCGTAAAAAACACGAGTTTTTAGAAAATGTGTTTGATTTCGTAAATGGAATCTACAAAGTATGCACATTCTTCGTCATAATGACTTTCTATAGTTTAAGCATGCGTACGGAAATAAGAAAAGCTTACTTCCCCCATTTTTTAAAATCACAGCTTCTAAAAGGTTTACATGATTTTGTAAAAAACAAGAGTTTTTAGAAAATGTGTTTTATTTCATAAATGGAATCAACAAAGTATGCACATTCTACGTCATAACGACTTTCTATAGTTTGCGCATTCGTCGGGAAATAAGAAAAGCTTACTTACCCCGGTTTTTTAAAATCACAGCTTCTAGAAGGTTTACATGATTTCTTAAAAAACTCGAGTTTTTAGAAAATGTGTTTTATGTCATATATGGAATGAACAAAGTATGCACATTCTACGTCATAACGACTTTCTATAGTTTTCGCATGCGTCTGGAAATAAGAAAACCTTACTTCCACCGTTTTTTAAAATAACAGCTTCTAGAAGGTCTACATGATTTCGTAAAAAACACGAGTTTTTAGAAAATGTGTTTTATTTCATAAATGGAATCTACAAAGTATGCACATTCTACGTCACAACGACCTTCTATAGTTTGCGCATTCGTCCGGAAATAAGAAAACCTTACTTCCACCGTTTTTTAAAATCACAGCTCCTAGAAGGTTTACAACATTTCTTAAAAAACAGGAGTTTTTAGAAAATGTGTTTTATTTCATAAATGGAATCAACAAAGTATGCAGATTCTACGTAATAACGAATTTCTATAGTTTCTGCATTCGACCGGAAATAAGAAAAGCTTACTTCCACCGTTTTTTAAAATCATAGCTTCTAGAAGGTTTAAATGATTTCTTAAAAAACACGAGTTTTTAGAAAATGTGTTTTATTTCATAACTGGAATCAACAAAGTATGCACATTCTACATCATAAGGACTTTCTATAGTTTGCGCATGCGTCCGGAAATAAGAAAAGCTTACTTCCACCGTTTTTCAAAATCACAGCTTTTAGAAGGTTTACATGATTTCTTAAAAAACACGAGTTTTTAGAAAATGTGTTTTATTTCATAAATGGAATCAACAAAGTATGCACATTCTACGTCATAATGACTTTCTATAGTTTGCGCATGCGTTTGGAAATAAGAAAAGCTTACTTCCCCCGTTTTTTAAAATCACAGCTTCTAGAAGGTTTACATGATTTGTTGAAAAACACGAGTTTTTAGAAAATGTGTTTTATTTAATAAATCGAATCAACAAAGTATGCACATTCTACGTCATAACGACTTTCTATAGTTTGCGCATGCGTCCAGAAATAAGAAAAGCTTACTTCCACTGTTTTTTAAAATAATAGCTTCTAGAAGGTTTACATGATTTCGTAAAAAACATGAGTTTTTAGAAAATGTGTTTTATTTCATAAATGGAATCTACAAAGTATGCACATTCTACGTCATAACGACTTTCTATAGTTTGCGCATGCGTCCGGAAAGAATAAAAGCTTACTTGCATCGTTTTTCAAAATCACAGCTTCTAGAAGGTTTACATGATTTCTTAAAAAACACGAGTTTTTAGAAAATGTGTTTTATTTCATAAATGGAATCTACAATGTATGCACATTCTACGTCATAACGACTTTCTATAGTTTGCGCATTTGTCCGGAAATAAGAAAAGCTTACTTCCACCGTTTTTTAAAATCACAGCTTCTACAAGGTTTACAAGATTTCTTAAAAAACACGAGTTTTTAGAAAATGTGTTTTATTTCATAAATGGAATCAACAAAGTTTGCACATTCTACGTAATAACGACTTTCTATACATTCCGCATTCGACTGGAAATAAGAAAAGCTTACTTCCACCGTTTGTTAAAATCACAGCTTCTAGAAGGTTTACATGATTTCGTAAAAAACACGAGTTTTTAGAAAATGTGTTTTATTTCATAAATGGAATCAACAAAGTATGCACATTCTACGTCATAAGGACTTTCTATAGTTTGCGCATGCGTCCGGAAATAAGAAAAGCTTACTTCCACCGTTTTTTAAAATCACAGCTTCTAGAAGGTTTACATGATTTGTTAAAAAACACGAGTTTTTAGAAAATGTGTTTTATTTCATAAATGGAATCAACAAAGTATGCACATTCTACATCATAACGACTTTCTATAGTTTGCGAATGCGTTTGGAAATAAGAAAAGCTTACTTCCATCATTTTTTAACATCACAGCTTCTAGAAGGTTTACATGATTTCGTAAGAAACACGAGTTTTTAGAAAATGTGTTTTATTTCATAAATGGAATCTACAAAGTATGCACATTCTTCGTCATAACGACTTTCTATAGTATGCGCATGCGTCCGGAAATAAGAAAAGCTTACTTCCCCCGTTTTTAAAAATCACAGCTTCTAGAAGCTTTAGATGATTTCTTAAAAAACACGAGTTTTTAGAAAATGTGTTTTATTTCATAAATGGAATCAACAAAGTATGCACATTCTACATCATAACGACTTTCTATAGTTTGCACATGCGTTTGGAAATAAGAAAAGCTTACTTCCATCGTTTTTTAAAATCACGGCTTCTAGAAGGTTTACATGATTTCGTAAGAAACACGAGTTTTTAGAAAATGTGTTTTATTTCATAAATGGAATCAACAAAGTATGCACATTCTACGTCATAACGCCTTTCTATAGTTTGCGCATGCGTTTGGAAATAAGAAAAGCTTACTTCCATCGTTTTTTAAAATCACAGCTTCTAGAAGGTTTACATGATTTCGTAAAAAACACGAGTTTTTAGAAAATGTGTTTTATTTCATAAATGGAATATACAAACTATGCACATTCTTCGTCATAACGACTTTCTATAGTTTGCGCATGCGTCTGGAAATAAGAAAAGCTTACTTCCCCCATTTTTTAAAATCACAGCTTCTAGAAGGTCTACATGATTTCGTAAAAAACACGAGTTTTTAAAAAATGTGTTTTATTTCATAAATGGAATCTACAAAGTATGAACATTCTACGTCATAACGGCTTTCTATAGTTTGCGCATTTGTCCGGGAATAAGAAAAGCTTACTTCCACCGTTTTTTAAAATCACAGCTCCTAGAAGGTTTACAAGATTTCTTAAAAAACAGGAGTTTTTAGAAAATGTGTTTTATTTCATAACTGGAATCAAAAAAGTATGCACATTCTACGTAATAACGACTTTCTATAGTTTCAACATTCGACCCGAAATAAGAAAAGTTTACTTCCACCGTTTTTTAAAATCATAGCTTCTAGAAGGTTTACATGATTTCGTAAAAAACACGAGTTTTTAGAAAATGTGTTTTATTTCATAAATGGAATCAACAAAGTATGCACATTCTACATCATAAGGACTTTCTATAGTTTGCGCATGCGTCCGGAAATAAGAAAAGCTTACTTCCACCGATTTTCAAAATCACAGCTTCTAGAAGGTTTACATGATTTCTTAAAAAACATGAGTTTTTAGAAAATGTGTTTTATTTCATAAATGGAATCAACAAAGTATGCACATTCTACGTCATAACGACTTTCTATAGTTTGCGCATGCGTTTGGAAATAAGAAAAGCTTACTTCCCCATTTTTCTAAAATCACAGCTTCTAGAAGGTTTACATGATTTGTTGAAAAAGACGAGTTTTTAGAAAATGTGTTTTATTTTATAAATCGAATCAACAAAGTATGCACATTCTACGTCATAACGACTTTCTATAGTTTTCGCATGCGTCCGGAAATAAGAAAAGCTTACTTCCACTGTTTTTTAAAATAATAGCTTCTAGAAGGTTTACATGATTTCGTAAAAAACATGAGTTTTTAGAAAATGTGTTTTATTTCATAAATGGAATCTACAAAGTATGCACATTCTACGTCATAACGACTTTCTATAGTTTGCGCATGCGTCCGGAAATAAGAAAAGCTTACTTGCACCGTTTTTCAAAATCACAGCTTCTAGAAGGTTTACACGATTTCTTAAAAAACACGAGTTTTTAGAAAATGTGTTTTATTTCATAAATGGAATCTACAAAGTATGCACATTCTACGTCATAACGACTTTCTATAGTTTGTGCATTCGTCCGCAAATAAGAAAAGCTTACTTCCACCGTTTTTTAAAATCACAGCTTCTACAAGGTTTACAAGATTTCTTAAAAAACACGAGTTTTTAGAAAATGTGTTTTATTTCATAAATGGAATCAACAAGGTATGCATATTCTACGTAATAACGAATTTCTATAGTTTCCGCATTCGACTGGAAATAAGAAAAGCTTACTTCCACTGTTTTTTAAAATCACAGCTTCTAGAAGGTTTACATGATTTCGTAAAAAACACGAGTTTTTAGAAAATGTGTTTTATTTCATAAATGGAATCAACAAAGTATGCACATTCTACATCATAAGGACTTTCTATAGTTTGCGCATGCGTCCGGAAATAAGAATCCGGAAATAAGAAAAGCTTACTTCCAACGTTTTTCAAAATCACAGCTTCTAGAAGGTTTACATAATTTCTTAAAAAACACGAGTTTTTAGAAAATGTGTTTTATTTCATAAATGGAATCAACAAAGTATGCACATTCTATTTCATAACGACTTTCTATAGTTTGCGCATGCGTCCGTAAATAAGAAAAGCTTACTTCCACCGTTTTTCAAAATCACAGCTTCTAGTAGCTTTAGATGATTTCTTAAAAAACACGAGTTTTTAGAAAATGTGTTTTATTTCATAAATGGAATCAACAAAGTATGCACATTCTACGTCATAACGACTTTCTATAGTTTGCACATGCGTTTGGAAATAAGAAAAGCTTACTTCCATCGTTTTTTAAAATCACAGCTTCTAGAAGGTTTACATGATTTCGTACGAAACACGAGTTTTTAGAAAATGTGTTTTATTTCCTAAATGGAATCTACAAAGTATGCACATTCTTCATCATAACGACTTTCTATAGTATGCGCATGCGTCCGGAAATAAGAAAAGCTTCCTTCCCCCATTTTTTAAAATCACAGCTTCTAGAAGGTTTACATGATTTTGTAAAAAACACGAGTTTTTAGAAAATGTGTTTTATTTCATAAATGGAATCTACAAAGTATGCAAATTCTACGTCATAACGACTGTCTATAGTTTGCGCATTCGTCCGGAAATAAGAAAAGCTTACTTCCCCCGTTTTTTAAAATCACAGCTTCTAGAAGGTTTACATGATTTCTTAAGAAACACGAGTTTTTAGAAAATGTGTTTTATTTCATAAATGGAATCTACAAAGTATGCACATTCTACATCATAACGACTTTCTATAGTTTGCGCATGCATCCGGAAATAAGAAAATCTTACTTCCACCCATTTTTAAAATCACAGCTTCTAGAAGGTTTACATGATTTCTTAAAAAACACGAGTTTTTAGAAAATGTGTTTTATTTCATAAATGGAATCAACAAAGCATGCAGATTCTACGTCATAATGACTTTCTATAGTTTGCGCATTCGTCTTGAAATAAGAAAAGCTTACTTCCCCCGTTTTTTAAAATCACAGCTTCTAGAAGGTTTACATGATATCTTAAAAAACACGAGTTTTTAGAAAATGTGTTTTATTTGATAAATGAAATCAACAAAGTATGCACATTCTACGTCATAACGACTTTCTATAGTTTGCGCATGCCTTTGGAAATATTAAAAGCTTACTTCCCCCGTTTTTTAAAATCACAGCTTCTAGAAGGTTTACATGATTTGTTAAAAAACACGAGTTTTTAGAAAATGTGTTTTATTTAATAAATGGAATCAACAAATTATGCAGATTCTACGTCATAACGACTTTCTATAGTTTGCGCATGCGTCCGGAAATAAGAAAAGCTTACTTCCACCGTTTTTTAAAATCACAGCTTGTTGAAGGTTTACACAATTTCTTAAAAAACATGAATTTTTAGAAAATGTGTTTTATTTCATAAATGGAATCAACAAAGTATGCAAATTCTAAGTCATAACGACTTTCTATAGTTTGCGCATGCGTCCGGAAATAAGAAAAGCTTACTTCCACCGTTTTTTAAAATCACAGCTTGTTGAAGGTTTACACGATTTCTTAAAAAACATGAATTTTTAGAAAATGTGTTTTATTTCATAAATGGAATCAACAAAGTATGCAGATTCTACGTCATAACGACTTTCTATAGTTTGCGCATGCGTCCGGAAATAAGAAAAGCTTACTTCCACCGTTTTTTAAAATCACAGCTTCTAGAAGGTTTACATGATTTCGTACAAAACACGAGTTTTTAGAAAATGTGTTTTATTTCATAAATGGAATCTACAAAGTATGCACATTCTACATCATAATGACTTTCTATAGTTTGCGCATACGTTTGGAAATAAGAAAAGCTTACTTCCCCCGTTTTTTAAAATCACGGCTTCCAGAAGGTTTACATGATTTCTTAAAAAACACGAGTTTTTAGAAAATGTGTTTTATTTCATAAATGGAATCTACAAAGTATGCACATTCTACGTCATAACGACTTTCTATAGTTTGCGCATGCGTCAGGAAATAAGAAAAGCTTACTTCCACCGTTTTTTAAAATCACAGCTTCTAGAAGGTTTACATGATTTCGTAAAAAACACGAGGTTTTTGAAAATGTGTTTTATTTCATAAATGGAATCTACAAAGTATGCACATTCTACGTCATAACGACTTTCTATAGTTTGCGCATGCGTCCGGAAATAAGAAAAGCTTACTTCCCCCGTTTTTTAAAATCACAGCTTCTTGAAGATTTACATGATTTCGTAAAAAACACGAGTTTTTAGAGAATGTGTTTTATTTCATTAATGGAATCAACAAAGTATGCAAATTCTACGTCATAACGACTTTCTATAGTTTGCGCATGCGTTCGGAAATAAGAAAAGCTTACTTCCACCGTTTTTTAAAATCACAGCTTGTAGAAGATTTACACGATTTCTTAAAAAACATGAGTTTTTAGAAAATGTGTTTTATTTCATAAATGGAATCGACAAAGTATGCACATTCTAAGTCATAACGACTTTCTATAGTTTGCGCATTCGTCCGGAAATAAGAAAAGATTACTTCCACCGTTTTTTAAAATCACAGCTTCTAGAAGGTTTACATGATTTCTTAAAAAACACGAGTTTTTAGAAAATGTGTTTTATTTCATAAATGGAATCAACAAAGTATGCACATTATACGTCATAACGACTTTCTATAGTTTGCGCATGCGTTCGGAAATAAGAAAAGCTTACTTCCACCGTTTTTTAAAATCACAGCTTGTAGAAGGTTTACACGATTTCTTAAAAAACATGAGTTTTTAGAAAATGTGTTTTATTTCATAAATGGAATCGACAAAGTATGCACATTCTACGTCATAACGAATTTCTATAGTTTGTGCATGCGTCCGGAAATAAGAAAAGCTTACTTCCACCGTTTTTTAAAATCACAGCTTCTAGAAGGTTTACATGATTTCTTAAAAAACACGAGTTTTTAGAAAATGTGTTTTATTTCATAAATGGAATCAACAAAGTATGCACATTCTACGTCATAATGACTTTCTATAGTTTGCGCATGCCTTTGGAAATAAGAAAAGCTTACTTCCACCGTTTTTTAAAATCACAGCTTGTAGAAGGTTTACACGATTTCTTAAAAAACATGAGTTTTTAGAAAATGTGTTTTATTTCATAAATGGAATCGACAAAGTATGCACATTTTACGTCATAACGACTTTCTATAGTTTGTGCATGCGTCCGGAAATAAGAAAAGCTTACTTCCACCGTTTTTTAAAATCACAGCTTCTAGAAGGTTTACATGATTTCTTAAAAAACACGAGTTTTTGGAAAATGTGTTTTATTTCATAAATGGAATCAACAAAGTATGCACATTCTATGTCATAACCACTTTCTATAGTTTGCGCATGCATTTGGAAATAAGAAAAGCTTACTTCCACCGTTTTTTAAAATCACAACTTCTAGAAGGTTTACATGATTTCTTAAAAAACACGAGTTTTTAGAAAATGTGTTTTATTTCAAAAATGGAATCTACAAAGTATGCACATTCTACGTCATAACGACTTTCTATAGTTTGCGCATGCGTCCGGAAATAAGAAAAGTTTACTTCCACCGTTTTTTAAAATCACAGCTTCTAGAAGGTTTACATGATTTCGTAAAAAACACGAGTATTTAGAAAATGTGTTTTATTTCATAACGACTTTCTACGTCATAACGACTTTCTAACGACGTATGAACTTTCTAACGACTTTCTAACGACTTTCTAACGATGTATGAACTTTCTACGTCATAACGACTTTCTATAGTTTGCGCATGCGGCGGGAAATAAGAAAAGCTTACTTCCCCCGTTTTTTAAAATCACAGCTTCTAGAAGGTTTACATGATTTCTTAAAAAACACGAGTTTTTAGAAAATGTGTTTTATTTCATAAATTGAATCAACAAAGTATGCACATTCTACGTCATAACGACTTTCTATAGTTTGCGCATGCGTTTGGAAATAAGAAAAGCTTACTTCCCCCGTTTTTTAAGATCACATCTTCTAGAAGGTTTACATGATTTTTTAAAAAACACGAGCTTTTAGAAAATGTGTTTTATTTCATAAATGGAATCAACAAAGTATGCACATTCTACGTCATAACGACTTTCTATAGTTTGCGCATGCGTCCGGAAATAAGAAAAGCTTACTTCCACCGTTTTTTAAAATCATAGCTTCTAGAAGGTTTACATGATTTCTTAAAAAACACGAGTTTTTAGAAAATGTGTTTTATTTCATAAATAGAATCAACAAAGTATGCACATTCTATGTCATAACGACTTTCTATAGTTTGCGCATGCATTTGGAAATAAGAAAAGCTTACTTCCCCTTTTTTTTAAAATCACAGCTTCTAGAAGGTTTACAAGATTTCTTAAAAAACACGAGTTTTTAGAAAATGTGTTTTATTTCATAAATGGAATCAACAAAGTATGCACATTCTACGTCATAACAACTTTCTATAGTTTACGCATGCGTTTGGAAATAAGAAAATCTTACTTCCACCGTTTTTTAAAATAACAGCTTCTAGAAGGTTTACATGATTTCGTAAAAAACACGAGTTATTAGAAAATGTGTTTTATTTCATAAATGGAATCAACAAACTATGCACATTCTACGTCATAACGACATTCTATAGTTTGCACATTCATCCGGAAATAAGAAAAGATTACTTCCACTGTTTTTTAAAATCACAGCTTCTAGAAGGTTTACATGATTTCGTAAAAAACACGAGTTTTTAGAAAATCTGTTTTATTTCATAAATGGAATCAACAAAGTATACACATTCTACGTCATAACGACTTTCTATAGTTTACGCATTCGTCCGGAAATAAGAAAAACTTACTTCCACCGTTTTTTAAAACCACAGCTTCTAGAAGGTTTACATCATCTCGTAAAAAACACGAGTTTTTAGAAAATGTGTTTTATTTCATAAATGGAATCTACAAAGTATGCACATTCTACGTCATAACGACTTTCTATAGTTTGCGCATGCGTCCGGAAATAAGAAAAGCTTACTTCCACCGTTTTTTAAAATCATAGCTTCTAGAAGGTTTACATGATTTCGTAAAAAACACGAGTTTTTAGAAAATGTGTTTTATTTCATAAATGGAATCTACAAAGTATGCACATTCTACGTCAAAATGAATTTTTATATCTTGCGCATGCGTCCGGAAATAAGAAAAGCTTACTTCCACCATTTTTTAAAATCACAGCTTCTAGAAGGTTTACATGATTTCGTAAAAAACATGAGTTTTTAGAAAATGTGTTTTATTTCATAAATGGAATCTACAAAGTATGCACATTCTACGTCATAACGAATTTCTATAGTTTGCGCATGTGTCCGATAATAAGAAAAGCTTACTTCCACCTTTTTTTAAATCACAGCTTCTAGAAGGTTTACATGATTTCGTAAAAAACACGAGTTTTTAGAATATGTGATTTATTTAATAAATGGAATCTACAAAGTATGCACATTCTACGTCATAACGACTTTCTATAGTTTGCGCATGCATCCGGAAATAAGAAAAGCTTACTTCCCCCGTTTTTTAAAATCACAGCTTCTAGAAGGTTTACATGATTTCTTAAAAAACACGAGTTTTTAGAAAATGTGTTTTATTTCATAAATGGAATCAACAAAGTATGCACATTCTACATCGTAACGACTTTCAATAGTTTGCGCATGCGTTTGGAAATAAGAAAAGCTTACTTCCCCCGTTTTTTAAAAGCACAGCTTCTAGAAGGTTTACATGATTTCTTAAAAAACACGAGTTTTTAGAAAATGTGTTTTATTTCATAAATGGAATTAACAAAGTATGCACATTCTACGTCATAACGAATTTCTATAGTTTGCTCATGCGTCCGGAAATAAGAAAAGCTTACTTCCCCCGTTTTTTAAAATCATAGCTTCTAGAAGGTTTACATGATTTCTTAAAAAACACGAGTTTTTAGAAAATGTGTTTTATTTCATAAATGGAATCAACAAAGTATGCACATTCTATGTCATAACTACTTTCTATAGTTTGCGCATGCATTTGGAAATAAGAAAAGCTTACTTCCCCTGTTTTCTAAAATCACAGCTTCTAGAAGGTTTACATGATTTCTTAAGAAACACGAGTTTTTAGAAAATGTGTTTTATTTCACAAATGGAATCAACAAAGTATGCACATTCTACGTCATAACGACTTTCTATAGTTTGCGCATGCGTCCGGAAATAAGAAAAGCTTACTTCCACTGTTTTTTAAAATCACAGCTTCTAGAAGGTTTACATGATTTCGTAAAAAACACGAGTTATTAGAAAATGTGTTTTATTTCATAAATTGAATCAAAAAAGAATGCACATTATACGTCATAACGACATTCTATAGTTTGCACATTCATCCGGAAATAAGAAAAGCTTACCTCTACTGCTTTTTAAAATCACAGCTTCTAGAAGGTTTACATGATTTCGTAAAAAACACGAGTTTTTAGAAAATGTGTTTTATTTCATAAATGGAATCAACAAAGTATGCACATTCTACGTCATAACGACTTTCTATAGTTTACGCATTCGTCCGGAAATAAAAAAAACTTACTTCCACCGTTTTTTAAAACCACAGCTTCTAGAAGGTTTACATGATTTCGTAAAAAACACGAGTTTTTAGAAAATGTGTTTTATTTCATAAATGGAATCTACAAAGTATGCACATTCTACGTCATAACGACTTTCTATAGTTTGCGCATGCATCCGGAAATAAGAAAAGCTTATTTCCACCGTTTTTTAAAATGACAGCTTCTAGAAGGTTTACATGGTTTCGTAAAAAACACGAATTTTCAGAAAATGTGTTTTATTTCATAAATGGAATCAACAAAGTATGCACATTCTACGTCATAATGACTTTCTATAGTTTGCATATGCGTCCGAAAATAAGAAAAGCATATTTCCAGCGTTTTTTAAAATCACAGCTTCTAGAAGGTTTACATGATTTCGTAAAAAACACGAGTTTTTAGAAAATGTGTTTTATTTCAAAAATGGAATCTACAAAGTATGCACATTCTACGTCATAATGAATTTCTATAGTTTGCGCATGCGTTTGGAAATAAGAAAAGCTTACTTCCCCCGTTTTTTAAAATTACAGCTTCTAGAAGGTTTACATTATTTGTTAAAAAACACGAGTATTTAGAAAATGTGTTTTATTTCATAAATGGAATCAACAAAGTATGCACATTCTACATCATAACGACTTTCTATAGTTTGCGCATGCATCCAGAAATAAGAAAAGCTTACTTCCACCGTTTTTTAAAATCACAACTTCTAGAAGGTTTACATGATTTTGTAAAAAACACGAGTTTTTAGAAAATGTGTTTTATTTCATAAATGGAATCTACAAAGTATGCGCATTCTACGTCATAACGACTTTCTATAGTTTGCGCATGCGTTTGGAAATAAGAAAAGCTTACTTCCCCTGTTTTTTAAAATCACAGCTTCTAGAAGGTTTACATGGTTTCTTAAAAAACACGAGTTTTTAGAAAATGTGTTTTATTTCATAAATGGAATCAAAAAAGTATGCACATTCTACGTCATAACGACTTTCTATAGTTTGCACATGCGTCCGGAAATAAGAAAAGTTACTTCCACCATTTTTTAAAATCACAGTTTCTAGAAGGGTTACATGATTTCTTCAAAAACACGAGTTTTTAGAAAATGTGTTTTATTTCATAAATGGAATCAACAAAGTATGCACATTCTACGTCATAATGAATTTCTATAGTTTGCTCATGCGTCCGGAAATAAGAAAAGCTTACTTCCACCGTTTTTTAAAATCACAGTTTCTAGAAGGTTTACATGATTTCCTAAAAAACACGATTTTTTAGAAAATGTGTTTTATTTCATAAATGGAATCAACAAAGTACGCACATTCTACGTCATAACGACTTTCTATAGTTTGCGCATGCGTTTGGAAATAAAAAAGCTTACTTGTCCCGTTTTTTAAAATCACGGCTTCTAGAATGTTTACATGATTTTTTTAAAAACATGAGTTTTTAGAAAATTTGTTTTATTTCATAAATGGAATCTACAAAGTATGCACATTCTACGTCATAACGACTTTCTATAGTTTGCGCATGCGTCCGGAAATAAGAAAAGCTTACTTCCACCGTTTTTTTAAATCACAGCTTCTAGAAGGTTTACATAATTTCGTAAAAAACACGAGTTTGTAGAAAATGTGTTTTATTTCATAAATGGAATCAACAAAGTATGCACATTCTACGTCATAATGACTTTCTATAGTTTGCGCATGCGTCCAGAAATAAGAAAAGCTTACTTCCAACGATTTTCAAAATCACAGCTTCTAGAAGCTTTACATGATTTCTTAAAAAACACGAGTTTTTAGAAAATGTGTTTTATTTCATAAATGGAATCTACAAAGTATGCACCTTCTACGTCATAACGACTTTCTATAGTTTGCGCATGCGTCCGGAAATAAGAAAAGTTACTTCCACAATTTTTTAAAATCACAGTTTCTAGAAGGGTTACATGATTTCTTAAAAAACACGAGTTTTTAGAAAATGTGTTTTATTTCATAAATGGAATCAACAAAGTATGCACATTCTACGTCATAATGAATTTCTATAGTTTGCTCATGCATCCGGAAATAAGAAAAGCTTACTTCCACCGTTTTTTAAAATCACAGCTTCTAGAAGGTTTACATGATTTCCTAAAAAACACGATTTTTTAGAAAATGTGTTTTATTTCATAAATGGAATCAACAAAGTACGCACATTCTACGTCATAACGACTTTCTATAGTTTGCGCATGCGTTTGGAAATAAAAAAGCTTACTTGTCCCGTTTTTTAAAATCACGGCTTCTAGAATGTTTACATGATTTTTTAAAAAACACGAGTTTTTAGAAAATTTGTTTTATTTCATAAATGGAATCTACAAAGTATGCATATTCTACGTCATAACGAATTTCTATAGTTTGCGCATGCGTCCGGAAATAAGAAAAGCTTACTTCCACCATTTTTTGAAATCACAGCTTCTAGAAGGTTTACATAATTTCGTAAAAAACACGAGTTTGTAGAAAATGTGTTTTATTTCATAAATGGAATCAACAAAGTATGCACATTCTACATCATAATGACTTTCTATAGTTTGCGCATTCATCCGGAAATAAGAAAAGCTTACTTCCACCGTTTTTTAAAATCACAGCTTCTAGAAGGTTTACATGATTTCGTAAAAAACACGAGTTTTTAGAAAATGTGTTTTATTTCATAAATGGAATCTACAAAGTATGCACATTCTACGTCATAACGACTTTCTATAGTTTGCGCATGCGTCCGGAAATAAGAAAAGCTTACTTCCACCGTTTTTTTAAATCACAGCTTCTAGAAGGTTTACATGATTTCTTAAAAACCACGAGTTTTAGAAAATGTGTTTTATTTCATAAATGGAATCAACAAAGTATGCACATTCTACGTCATAACGACTTTCTATAGTTTGCGCATGTGTTTGGAAATAAGAAAAGCTTACTTCCCCCATTTTTTAAAATCACAGCTTCTAGAAGGTTTACATGATTTCATAAAAAACACGAGTTTTCAGAAAATGTGTAAAATTTCATAAATGGAATCTACAAAGTATGCACATTCTACGTCATAACGACTTTCTATAGTTTGAGCATGCGTCCGGAAATAAGAAAAGCTTACTTCCACCGTTTTTTGAAATCACAACTTCTAGAAGGTTTACATGATTTCATAAAAAACACGAGTTTGTAGAAAATGTGTTTTATTTCATAAATGGAATCAATAAAGTATGTACGTCATAACGACTTTTTATAGTTTGCGCATGCACCTGGAAATAAGAAAAGCTTACTTCCACCATTTTTTAAAATCACAGCTTCTAGAAGGTTTACATGATTTCGTAAAAAACACGAGTTTGTAGAAAATGTGTTTTATTTCATAAATGGAATCAACAAAGTATGCACATTCTACGTCATAACGACTTTCTATAGTTTGCGCATTCATCCGGAAATAAGAAAAGCTTACTTCCACCGTTTTTTAAAATCACAGCTTCTAGAAGGTTTACATGATTTCGTAAAAAACACGAGTTTTTAGAAAATGTGTTTTATTTCACAAATGGAATCTACAAAGTATGCACATTCTACGTCATAACGACTTTCTATAGTTTGCGCATGCGTCCGGAAATAAGAAAAGCTTACTTCCCCCGTTTTTTAAAATCACAGCTTCTAGAAGGTTTACATGATTTCTTAAAAAACACGAGTTTTTAGAAAATGTGTTTTATTTCATAAATGGAATCAACAAAGTATGCACATTCTACGTTATAAAAACTTCCTATAGTTTTCCCATGCCTTTGGAAATAAGAAAAGCTTACTTCCCCCGTTTTTTAAAATCACGGCTTCTAGAAGGTTTACATGATTTCGTAAAAAACACGAGTTTTTAGAAAATGTGTTTTATTTCATAAATGGAATCAACAAAGTATGCGAATTCTACGTCATAACGACTTTCTATAGTTTGTGCATTCGTCTGGAAATAAGAAAAGCTTACTTCCACCGTTTTTTAAAATCACAGCTTCTAGAAGGTTTACATGATTTCGTAAAAAAACATGAGTTTTTTAGAAAATGTGCTTTATTTCATAAATCGAATGTACAAAGTATGCACATTCTACGTCATAATGACTTTCTATATTTTGCGCATGCATCCGGAAATAAGAAAAGCTTACTTCCCCCGTTTTTTAAAATCACAGCTTCTAGAAGGTTTACATAATTTCCTAAAAAACACGAGTTTTTAGAAAATGTGTTTTATTTCATAAATGGAATCAACAAAGTATGCACATTCTACGTCATAACGCCTTTCGATAGTTTGCGCATGCGTTTGGAAATAAGAAAAGGTTACTTCCATCGTTTTTTAAAATCACAGCTTCTTGAAGGTTTACATGATTTCGTAAAAAACACGAGTTTTTAGAAAATGTGTTTTATTTCATAAATGGTATCTACGAAGTATGCACATTCTTCGTCATAATGACTTTCTATAGTTTGTGCATGCGTCCGGAAATAAGAAAAGCTTACTTCCCCCGTTTTTTAAAATCACAGCTTCTAGAAGGTTTACATGATTTTGTAAAAAACACGGGTTTTTAGAAAATGTGTTTTATTTCATAAATGGAATCTACAAAGTATGCACATTCTACGTCATAACGACTTTCTATAGTTTGCGCATGCGTCCGGAAATAAGAAAAGCTTACTTCCACCGTTTTTCAAAATCACATCTTCTAGAAGGTTTACATGATTTCTTAAAAAACACGAGTTTTTAGAAAATGTGTTTTATGTCATAAATAGAATCTACAAAGTATGCACATTCTACGTCATAACGACTTTCTATAGTTTGCGCATTCGTCCAGAAATAAGAAAAGCTTACTTCCACCGTTTTTTAAAATGACAGCTTCTAGAAGGTTTACAAGATTTCTTAAAAAACACGAGTTTTTAGAAAATGTGTTTTATTTCATAAATGGAATCCACAAAGTATGCACATTCTACGTAATAACGACTTTCTATAGTTTCCGCATTCGACCGGAAATAAGAAAAGGTTACTTCCCCCATTTTTTAAAATCAGAGCTTCTAGGAGGTTTACATGATTTCGTAAAAAACACAAGTTTTTAGAAAATGTGTTTTAATTCATCAATGGAATCTACAAAGTATGCACATTCTATGTCATAACGACTTTCTATAGTTTGCGCATGCGGCCGGAAATAAGAAAAGCTTACTTCTCCAGTTTTTTAAAATCACAGCTTCAAGAAGGTTTACATGATTTCTTAAAAAACATGAGTTTTTAGAAAATGTGTTTTATTTCATAAATGGAATCAACAAAGTATGCAGATTCTACGTCATAACGACTTTCTATAGTTTGCGCATGCGTCCGGAAATAAGAAAAGCTTACTTCCACCGTTTTTTAAAATAACAGCTTCTAGAAGGTTTACATGATTTCCTAAAAAACACGATTTTTTAGAAAATGTGTTTTATTTCATCACTGGAATCAACAAAGTACGCACATTCTACGTCATAACGACTTTCTATAGTTTGCGCATGCGTTTGGAAATAAAAAACCTTACTTGTCCCGTTTTTTAAAATCACGGCTTCTAGAAGGTTTACATGATTTTTTAAAAAACACGAGTTTTTAGAAAATTTGTTTTATTTCATAAATGGAATCTACAAAGTATGCACATTCTACATCATAACGACTTTCTATAGTTTGCGCATCCGTCCGGAAATAAGAAAAGCTTACTTCCACCGTTTTTTGAAATCACAGCTTCTAGAAGGTTTACATAATTTCGTAAAAAACACGAGTTTGTGGAAAATGTGTTTTATTTCATAAATGGAATCAACAAAGTATGCACATTCTACGTCATAATGACTTTCTATAGTTTGCGCATGCGTCCAGAAATAAGAAAAGCTTACTTCCAACGTTTTTCAAAATCACAGCTTCTAGAAGGTTTACATGATTTCTTAAAAAACACGAGTTTTTAGAAAAATGTGTTTTATTTCATAAATGGAATCAACAAAGTATGCACATTCTACATAATAACGACTTTCTATAGTTTGCGCATTCGTCCGGAAATAAGAAAATCTTACTTCCACCTTTTTTTAAAATCACAGCTTCTAGAAGGTTTACATGATTTCTTAAAAAACATGAGTTTTTAGAAATTGTGTTTTATTTTATAAATGGAATCAACAGAGTATGGACATTCTACATCATAACGACTTTCTCTAGTTTGCGCATTCGTCCGGAAATAAGAAAAGCTTACTTCCACCGTTTTTTAAAATCACAGCTTCTAGAAGGTTTACATGATTTCTTAAAAAACACGAGTTTTTAGAAAATGTGTTTTATTTCATAAATGGAATCAACGAAGTATGCACATTCTATGACATAACGACTTTCTATAGTTTGCGCATGCGTTTGGAAATAAGAAAAGCTTACTTCCCCCGTTTTTTAAAATTACAGCTTCTAGAAGGTTTACATTATTTGTTACAAAACACGAGTATTTAGAAAATGTGTTTTATATGATAAATGGAATCAACAAAGTATGCACATTCTACGTCATAACGACTTTCTATAGTTTGCGCATGCGTCCAGAAATAAGAAAAGCTTACTTCCACCGTTTTTTAAAATCACAGATTCTAGAAGCTTTACATGATTTCGTAAAAAACATGATTTTTTAGAAAATGTGTTTTATTTCATAAATGGAATCTACAAAGTATGCACATTCTACATCATAACGACTTTCTATAGTTTGCGCATGCGTCCGGAAATAAGAAAAGCTTACTTCCACCGTTTTTTGAAATCATAGCTTCTAGAAGGTTTACATGATTTCGTAAAAAACACGAGTTTGTAGAAAATGTGTTTTATTTCATAAATGGAATCAACAAAGTATGCACATTCTACGTCATAATGACTGTCTATAGTTTGCGCATGCGTCCGGAAATAAGAAAAGCTTACTTCCAACTTTTTTCAAAATCACAACTTCTAGAAGGTTTACATGATTTCTTAAAAAACACGAGTTTTTAGAAAATGTGTTTTATTTCATAAATAGAATCAACAAAGTATGCACATTCTACGTCATAACGACTTTCTATAGTTTGCGCATTCGTCCGGAAATAAGAAAAGCTTACTTCTACCGTTTTTTAAAATCACAGCTTCTAGAAGGTTTACATGATTTCTTAAAAAACACGAGTTTTTAGAAAATGTGTTTTATTTCCTAAATGGAATCTACAAAGTATGCACATTCTACGTCATAACGACTTTCTATATTTTGCGCATGCGTCCGGAAATAAGAAAAGCTTACTTCCCCCGTTTTTTAAAATCACAGCTTCTAGAAGGTTTACATGATTTCGTAAAAAACACGAGTTTTTAGAAAATGTGTTTTATTTCATCAATGGAATCTACAAAGTATGCACATTCTATGTCATAACTACTTTCTATAGTTTTCGGATGCGTCCGGAAATAAGAAAAGCTTACTTCCCCCGTTTTTTAAAATCACAGCTTCTAGAAGGTTTACATGATTTCGTAAAAAACACGAGTTTTTAGAAAATGTGTTTTATTTCATAAATGGAATCTACAAAGTATGCACATTCTATGTCATAGGGACTTTCTATAGTTTGCGCATGCGGCCGGAAATAACAAAAGCTTACTTCCCCCGTTTTTTAAAGTCATGGCTTCTAGAAGGTTTACATGATTTCTTAAAAAACACGAGTTTTTAGAAATATGTTTTATTTCATAAATGGAATCAACAAAGTATGCACATGCCACGTCATAACGACTTTCTATTGTTTGCGCATGCGTTTGGAAATAGGAAAAGCTTACTTCCCCCGTTTTTTAAAATCACATCTTCTAGAAGGTTTACATGATTTCTTAAAAAACACGAGTATTTAGAAAATGTGTTTTATTTCTTAAATGGAATCAACAAAGTATGCACATTCTACATCATAACAACTTTCTATAGTTTGCGCATGTGTCCAGAAATAAGAAAAGCTTACTTCCACCGTTTTTTAAAATCACAGCTTCTAAAAGGTTTACATTATTTCGTAAAAAACATGATTTTTTAGAAAATGTGTTTTATTTCATAAATGGAATCTACAAAGTATGCACATTTTACATCATAACGACTTTCTATAGTTTGCGCATGCGTCCGGAAATAAGAAAAGCTTACTTCCACCGTTGTTTGAAATCAAAGCTTCTAGAAGGTTTACATGATTTCGTAAAAAACACGAGTTTGTAGAAAATGTGTTTTATTTCATAAATGGAATAAACAAAGTATGCACATTCTACGTCATAATGACTGTCTATAGTTTGTGCATGTGTCCGGAAATAAGAAAAGCTTACTTCCAACTTTTTTCAAAATCACAACTTCTAGAAGGTTCACATGATTTCTTAAAAAACACGAGTTTTTAGAAAATGTGTTTTATTTCATCAATGGAATCAACAAAGTATGCACATTCTACGTCATAACGACTTTCTATAGTTTGCGCATTCGTCCGGAAATAAGAAAAGCTTACTTCTACCGTTTTTTAAAATCACAGCTTGTAGAAGGTTTACATGATTTCTTAAAAAACACGAGTTTTTAGAAAATGTGTTTTATTTCTTAAATGGAATCAACAAAGTGTGCACATTCTACATCATAACGACTTTCTATAGTTTACGCATTCGTCCGGAAATAAGAAAAGCTTATTTCCCCCGTTTTTTAAAATCACAGCTTCTAGAAAGTTTACATGATTTCGTAAAAAACACGAGTTTTTAGAAAATGTGTTTTATTTCATAAATGGAATCTACAAAGTATGCACATTCTATGTCATAACGACTTTCTATAGTTTTCGGATGCGTCCGGAAATAAGAAAAGCTTACTTCCCCCGTTTTTTAAAATCACAGCTTCTAGAAGGTTTACATGATTTCGTAAAAAACACGAGTTTTTAGAAAATGTGTTTTATTTCATAAATGGAATCTACAAAGTATGCACATTCTATGTCAAAACGACTTTCTATAGTTTGCGCATGCGTCCGGAAATAAGAAAAGCTTACTTCCCCCGTTTTTTAAAGTCATGGCTTCTAGAAGGTTTACATGATTTCTTAAAAAACACGAGTTTTTAGAAATATGTTTTATTTCATAAATGGAATCCACAAACTATGCACATTCCACGTCATAACGACTTTCTATTGTTTGCGCATGCGTTTGGAAATAGGAAAAGCTTACTTCCCCCGTTTTTTAAAATCACATCTTCTAGAAGGTTTACATGATTTCTTAAAAAACACGAGTTTTTAGAAAATCTGTTTTATTTCATAAATGGAATCAACAAAGTATGCACATTCTACGTCATAACGACTTTCTATAATTTGCGCATGCGTCCGGAAATAAGAAAAGCTTACTTCCACCGTTTTTAAAAATCACAACTTCTAGAAGGTTTACATGATTTCCTAAAAAACACGAGTTTTTAGAAAATGTGTTTTATTTCATAAATGGAATCTACAAAGTATGCACATTCTATGTCATAACAACGTTCTATAGTTTGCGCATCCGTCCGAAAATAAGAAAAGCTTACTTCCCCCGTTTTTTAAAATCACAGCTTCTAGAAGGTTTACATGATTTCTTAAAAAACACGAGTTTTTAGAAAATGTGTTTTATTTCATAAATGAAATCAACAAAGTATGCACATTCTACGTCATAACGAATTTCTATAGTTTGCGCATGCGTTTGGAAATAAGAAAAGCTTACTTCCCCCGTTTTTTAAAATTACAGCTTCTAGAAGGTTTACATGATTTGTTAAAAAACACGAGCATTTAGAAAATGTGTTTTATTTTATAAATGGAATCAACAAAGTATGCACATTCTACGTCATAACGACTTTCTATAGTTTGCGCATGCGTCCGGATATAAGAAAAGCTTACTTCCACCATTTTTTAAAATCACAGTTTCTAGAAGGGTTACATGATTTCTTAAAAAACACGAGTTTTTAGAAAATGTGTTTTATTTCATAAATGGCATCAACAAAGTATGCACATTCTACGTCATAATGATTTTCTATAGTTTGCTCATGTGTCCGGAAATAAGAAAAGCTTACTTCCACCGTTTTTTAAAATCACAGCTTCTAGAAGGTTTACATGATTTCCTAAAAAACACGATTTTTTAAAAAATGTGTTTTATTGCATAAATGGAATCAACAAAGTACGCACATTCTATGTCATAACGACTTTCTATAGTTTGCGCATGCGTTTGGAAATAAAAAAGCTTACTGGTCCCATTTTTTAAAATCACGGCTTCTAGAAGGTTTACATGATTTTTTTAAAAACACGAGTTTTTAGAAAATTTGTTTTATTTCATAAATGGAATCTACAAAGTATGCACATTCTACGTCATAACGACTTTCTATAGTTGGCGCATGCGTCCGGAAATAAGAAAAGCTTACTTCCACCATTTTTTGAAATCACAGCTTCTAGAAGGTTTACATAATTTCGTAAAAAACACGAGTTTGTAGAAAATGTGTTTTATTTCATAAATGGAATCAACAAAGTATGCATATTCTACGTCATAATGACTTTCTATAGTTTGCGCATGCGTTTGGAAATAAGAAAAGCTTACTTCCCCCGTTTTTCAAAATCACAGCTTCTAGAAGGTTTACATGATTTCTTAAAAAACACGAGTTTTTAGAAAATGTGTTTTATTTCATAAATGGAATCAACAAAGTATGCACATTCTACATCATAACGACTTTCTATAGTTTGTGCATTCGTCCGGAAATAAGAAAAGCTTACTTCCACTGTTTTTTAAAATCACAGCTTCTAGAAGGTTTACATGATTTGTTAAAAAACACGAGTATTTTGAAAATGTGTTTTATTTCATAAATGGAATCAACAAAGTATGCACATTCTACATCATAACGACTTTCTATAGTTTGCGCATTCGTCCGGAAATAAGAAAAGCTTACTTCCACCGTTTTTTAAAATCACAGCTTCTAGAAGGTTTACATGATTTCTTATAAAACACGAGTTTTTAGAAAATGTGTTTTATTTCATAAATGGAATCAACAAAGCATGCACATTCTACGACATAACGACTTTCTATAGTTTGCGCATGCATTTGGAAATAAGAAAAGCTTACTTCCCCTGTTTTTTAAAATTACAGCTTCTAGAAGGTTTACATTATTTGTTAAAAAACACGAGTATTTAGAAAATGTGTTTTATTTCATAAATGGAATCAACAAAGTATGCACATTCTACATCATAATGACTTTCTATAGTTTGCGCGTGCGTCTAGAAATAAGAAAAGCTTACTTCCACCGTTTTTTAAAATCACAGCTTCTAGAAGGTTTACATGATTTAGTAAAAAACACGAGTTTTTAGAAAATGTGTTTTATTTCATAAATGGAATCTACAAAGTATGCACATTCTACGTCATAACGACTTTCTATAGTTTGCCCATGCGTCCGGAAATAAGAAAAGCTTACTTCCACCGTTTTTTGAAATCACAGCTTCTAGAAGGTTTACATGATTTCGTAAAAAACACGAGTTTGTAGAAAATGTGTTTTATTTCATAAATGGAATCAACAAAGTATGCACATTCTACGTCATAATGACTTTTTATAGTTTGCGCATGCGTCCGAAAATAAGAAAAGCTTACTTCCAACTTTTTTCAAAATCACAGCTTCTAGAAGGTTTACATGATTTCTTAAAAAACACGAGTTTTTAGAAAATGTGTTTTATTTAATAAATGGAATCAATAAAGTATGCACATTCTACGTCATAACGACTTTCTATAGTTTGCGCATTCATCCGGAAATAAGAAAAGCTTACTTCTACCATTTTTTAAAATCACAGCTTCTAGAAGGTTTACATGATTTCTTAAAAAACACGAGTTTTTAGAAAATGTGTTTTACTTATTCAATGGAATCAACAAAGTATGCACATTCTACGTCATAACGACTTTCTATAGTTTGCGCATGCGTTTGGAAATAGGAAAAGCTTACTTCCCCCGTTTTTTAAAATCACATCTTCTAGAAGGTTTACATGATTTCTTAAAAAAAACGAGTTTTTAGAAAATGTGTTTTATTTCATAAATGGAATCAACAAAGTATGCACATTCTACGTCATAACGACTTTCTATAGTTTGCGCATGCGTCCGGAAATAAGAAAAGCTTACTTCCACCGTTTTTTAAAATCACAGCTTCTAGAAGGTTTACATGATTTCCTAAAAAACACGAATTTTTAGAAAATGTGTTTTATTTCATCACTGGAATCAACAAAGTACGCACATTCTACGTCATAACGAATTTCTATAGTTTGCGCATGCGTCCGGAAATAAGAAAAGCTTACTTCCACCGTTTTTAAAAATCACAACTTCTAGAAGGTTTACATGATTTCCTAAAAAACACGAGTTTTTAGAAAATGTGTTTTATTTCATAAATGGAATCTACAAAGTATGCACATTCTATGTCATAACAACGTTCTATAGTTTGCGCATGCGTCCGAAAATAAGAAAAGGTTACTTCCCCCGTTTTTTAAAATCACAGCTTCTAGAAGGTTTACATGATTTCTTAAAAAACACGAGTTTTTAGAAAATGTGTTTTATTTCATAAATAGAATCAACAAAGTATGCACATTCTACGTCATAACGAATTTCTATAGTCTGCGCATGCGTTTGGAAATATGAAAAGCTTACTTCCCCCGTTTTTTAAAATTACAGCTTCTAGAAGGTTTACATGATTTGTTAAAAAACACGAGCATTTAGAAAATGTGTTTTATTTTATAAATGGAATCAACAAAGTATGCACATTCTACGTCATAACGACTTTCTATAGTTTGCGCATGCGTCCGGATATAAGAAAAGCTTACTTCCACCATTTTTTAAAATCACAGCTTCTAGAAGGGTTACATGATTTCTTAAAAAAAACGAGTTTTTAGAAAATGTTTTTTATTTCATAAATGGAATCAACAAAATATGCACATTCTACGTCATAATGAATTTCTATAGTTTTCTCATGTGTCCGGAAATAAGAAAAGCTTACTTCCACCGTTTTTTAAAATCACAGCTTCTAGAAGGTTTACATGATTTCCTAAAAAACACGATTTTTTAAAAAATGTGTTTTATTTCATAAATGGAATCAACAAAGTACGCACATTCTATGTCATAACGACTTTCTATAGTTTGCGCATGCGTTTGGAAATAAAAAAGATTACTGGTCCCATTTTTTAAAATCACGGCTTCTAGAAGGTTTACATGATTTTTATAAAAACACGAGTTTTTAGAAAATTTGTTTTATTTCATAAATGGAATCTCGAAAGTATGCACATTCTACGTCATAACGACTTTCTATAGTTTGCGCATGCGTCCGGAAATAAGAAAAGCTTACTTCCACCATTTTTTGAAATTACAGCTTCTAGAAGGTTTACATAATTTCGTAAAAAACACGAGTTTGTGGAAAATGTGTTTTATTTCATAAATGGAATCAACAAAGTATGCACATTCTACGTCATAATGACTTTCTATAGTTTGCGCATGCGTCCGGAAATAAGAAAAGCTTACTTCCAACGTTTTTCAAAATCACAACTTCTAGAAGGTTTACATGATTTCTTAAAAAACACGAGTTTTTAGAAAATGTGTTTTATTTCATAAATGGAATCAACAAAGTATGCACATTCTACATCATAACGACTTTCTATAGTTTGTGCATGCGTCCAGAAATAAGAAAAGCTTACTTCCACCATTTTTTAAAATCACAGTTTCTAGAAGGGTTACATGATTTCTTAAAAAACACGAGTTTTTAGAAAATGTGTTTTATTTCATAAATGGAATCAACAAAGTATGCAAATTCTACGTCATAATGAATTTCTATAGTTTGCTCATGTGTCCGGAAATAAGAAAAGCTTACTTCCACCGTTTTTTAAAATCACAGCTTCTAGAAGGTTTACATGATTTCTTAAAAAACACGAGTTTTTAGAAAATGTGTTTTATTTCATAAATGGAATCAACAAAGCATGCACATTCTACGACATAACGACTTTCTATAGTTTGCGCATGCGTTTGGAAATAAGAAAAGCTTACTTCCCCCGTTTTTTAAAATTACAGCTTCTAGAAGGTTTACATTATTTGTTAAAAAACACGAGCATTTAGAAAATGTGTTTTATTTCATAAATGGAATCAACAAAGTATGCACATTCTACGTCATGACGACTTTCTATAGTTTGCGCATGCGTCCGGATATAAGAAAAGCTTACTTCCACCATTTTTTAAAATCACAGTTTCTAGAAGGGTTACATGATTTCTTAAAAAACACGAATTTTTAGAAAATGTGTTTTATTTCATAAATGGAATCTACAAAGTATGCACATTCTACGTCATAACGACTTTCTATAGTTTGCGCATGCGTCCGGAAATAAGAAAAGCTTACTTCCACCGTTTTTTGAAATCACAGCTTCTAGAAGGTTTACATGATTTCGTAGAAAACACGAGTTTGTAGAAAATGTGTTTTATTTCATAAATGGAATCAACAAAGTATGCACGTTCTACGTCATAATGACTTTTTATAGTTTGCGCATGCGTCCGAAAATAAGAAAACCTTACTTCCAACTTTTTTCAAAATCACAGCTTCTAGAAGGTTTACATGATTTCTTAAAAAACATGAGTTTTTAGAAAATGTGTTTTATTTCATAAATGGAATCAACAAAGTATGCACATTCTACGTCATAACGACTTTCTATAGTTTGCGCATGCGGCCGGAAATAAGAAAAGCTTACTTCCCCCGTTTTTTAAAATCACAGCTTCTAGAAGGTTTACATGATTTCTTAAAAAACACGAGTTTTTAGAAAATGTTTTTTATTTCATAAATGGAATCAACAAAGTATGCAGATTCTACGTCATAAAGAATTTCTATATTTTGCGCATGCGTTTGGAAATAGGAAAAGCTAACTTCCCCCGTTTTTTAAAATCACATCTTCTAGAAGGTTTACATGATTTCTTAAAAAACACGAGTTTTTAGAAAATGTGTTTTATTTCATAAATGTAATCAACAAGGTATGCACATTCTACGTCATAACGACTTTCTATAGTTTGCGCATGCGTCCAGAAATAAGAAAAGCTTACTTCCATCGTTTTTTAAAATCACGGCTTCTAGAAGGTTTACATGATTTCGTAAAAAACACGAGTTTTTAGAAAATGTGTTTTATTTCATAAATGGAATCTACAAAGTATGCACATTCTACGTCATAACGACTTTCTATAGTTTGCGAATGCGTCCGAAAATAAGAAAAGCTTACTTCCACCGTTTTTTGAAATCACAGCTTCTAGAAGGTCTACATGATTTCGTAGAAAACACGAGTTTGTAGAAAATGTGTTTTATTACATAAATGGAATCAACAAAGTATGCAGGTTCTACGTCATAATGACTTTTTATAGTTTGCGCATGCGTCCGAAAATAAGAAAACCTTACTTCCAACTTTTTTCAAAATCACAGCTTCAGGAGCTTTACATGATTTCTTAAAAAACACGAGTTTTTAGAAAATGTGTTTTATTTCATAAATGGAATCAACAAAGTATGCACATTCTACGTCATAACGACTTTCTATAGTTTGCGCATGCGGCCGGAAATAAGAAAAGCTTACTTCCCCCGTTTTTTAAAATCACAGCTTCTAGAAGGTTTACATGATTTCTTAAAAAACACGAGTTTTTAGAAAATGTGTTTTATTTCATAAATGGAATCAACAAAGTATGCAGATTCTACGTCATAAAGAATTTCTATATTTTGCGCATGCGTTTGGAAATAGGAAAAGCTAACTTCCCCCGTTTTTTAAAATCACATCTTCTAGAAGGTTTACATGATTTCTTAAAAAACACGAGTTTTTAGAAAATGTGTTTTATTTCATAAATGGAATCAACAAGGTATGCACATTCTACGTCATAACGACGTTCTATAGTTTGCGCATTCGTCGTGAAATAAGAAAAGCTTACTTCCAACGTTTTTCAAAATCACAGCTTGTAGAAGGTTTAAATAATTTCTTAAAAAACACGAGTTTTTAGAAAATGTGTTTTATTTCAGAAATGGAATCAACAAAGTATGCACATTCTACGTCATAACGACTTTCTATGTTTGCGCATGCATCCGGAAATAAGAAAAGCTTACTTCCACCGTTTTTTAAAATTACAGCTTCTAGAAGGTTTACATGATTTTTTAAAAAACACGAGTATTTAGAAAATGTGTTTTATTTCATAAATGGAATCTACAAAGTAGGCACATTCTACATCATAACGACTTTCTATAGTTTGCGCATGCGTCCGGAAATAAGAAAAGGTTACTTCCATCGTTTTTTGAAATCACGGCTTCTAGAAGGTTTACATGATTTCGTAAAAAACACGAGTTTGTAGAAAATGTGTTTTATTTCATAAATGGAATCAACAAAGTATGCACATTCTACGTCATAATGACTTTCTATAGTTTTCGCATGCGTTTGCAAATAAGAAAAGCTTACTTGCCCCGTTTTTTAAAATCACGGCTTCTAGTAGGTTTACATGATTTCTTAAAAAACACGAGTTTTTAGAAAATGTGTTTTATTTCATAAATGGAATCTACAAAGTATGCACATTCTACGTCATAATGACTTTCTATAGTTTTTGCATGCGTTTGCAAATAAGAAAAGCTTACTTGCCCCGTTTTTTAAAATCACGGCTTCTAGTAGGTTTACATGATTTCTTAAAAAACACGAGTTTTTAGAAAATGTGTTTTATTTCATAAATGGAATCTACAAAGTATGCACATTCTACGTCATAACGACTTTCTATAGTTTGCGCATGCGTCCGGAAATAAGAAAAGCTTACTTCCACCGTTTTTTCAAATCACGGCTTCTAGAAGGTTTACATGATTTCGTAAAAAACACGAGTTTGTAGAAAATGTGTTTTATTTCATAAATGGAATAACCAAAGTATGCACATTCTACTTCATAATGACTTTCTATAGTTTGCGCATGCGTCCGGAAATAAGAAAAGCTTACTTCCAACGTTTTTCAAAATCACAGCTTCTAGAAGGTTTACATGATTTCTTAAAAAACACGAGTTTTTAGAAAATGTGATTTATTTCATAAATGGAATCAACAAAGTATGCACATTCTACGTCATAACGACTTTCTATAGTTTGCGCATTCGTCCGGAAATAAGAAAAGCTTACTTCCACCATTTTTTAAAATCACAGCTACTAGAAGGTTTACATGATTTCTTAAAAAACACGAGTTTTTAGAAAATGTGATTTATTTTATAAATGGAATCAACAAAGTATGCACATTCTACGTCATAACGACTTTCTATAGTTTGCGCATGCGTCCGGAAATAAGAAAAGCTTACTTCCACCATTTTTTAAAATCACAGCTTCTAGAAGGGTTACATGATTTCTTAAAAAACACGATTTTTTAGAAAATGTGTTTTATTTCATAAATGGAATCAACAAAGTATGCACATTCTACGTCATAATGAATTTCTATAGTTTGCGCATGCGTCCGGAAATAAGAAAAGCTTACTTCCAACGTTTTTCAAAATCACAGCTTCTAGAAGGTTTACATCATTTCTTAAAAAACACAAGTTTTTAGAAAATGTGTTTCATTTCATAAATGGAATCAACAAAGTATGCACATTCTACGTCATAACGACTTTCTATAGTTTGCGCATTCGTCCGGAAATAAGAAAAGCTTACTTCCACAGTTTTTTAAAATCACAGCTTCTAGAAGGTTTACATGATTTCTTAAAAAACACGAGTTTTCAGAAAATGTGTTTTATTTCATAAATGGAATCAACAAAGTATACACATTCTACGTCATAACGACTTTCTATAGTTTGCGCATGCGTCCGGAAATAAGAAAAGCTTACTTCCAACGTTTTTCAAAATCACAGCTTCTAGAAGGTTTACAGAATTTCTTAGAAAACACGAGTTTTTAGAAAATGTGTTTTATTTCAGAAATGGTATCAACAAAGTATGCACATTCTACGTCATAACGACTTTCTATAGTTTGCGCATGCGTCCGGAAATAAGAAAAGCTTACTTCCACCGTTTTTTAAAATTACAGTTTCTAGAAGGTTTACATGATTTGTTAAAAAACACGAGTATTTAGAAAATGTGTTTTATTTCATAAATGGAATCTACAAAGTATGCACATTCTACGTCATAACGACTTTCTATAGTTTGCGCATGCGTCCAGAAATAAGAAAAGCTTACTTCCACCGTTTTTTGAAATCACGGCTTCTAGAAGGTTTACATGATTTCGTAAAAAACACGAGTTTGTAGAAAATGTGTTTTATTTCATAAATGGAATCAACAAAGTATGCACATTCTACGTCATAATGACTTTCTATAGTTTTCGCATGCGTTTGGAAATAAGAAAAGCATACTTGCCCCGTTTTTTAAAATCACGGCTTCTAGTAGGTTTACATGATTTCTTAACAAACACGAGTTTTTAGAAAATGTGTTTTATTTCATAAATGGAATCTACAAGGTATGCACATTCTACGTCATAATGACTTTCTATAGTTTGCGCATGCGTTTGGAAATAAGAAAAGCTTACTTCCCCCGTTTTTTAAAATCACAGCTTCTAGAAGGTTTACATGATTTGTTGAAAAACATGAGTTTTTAGAAAATGTGTTTTATTTAATAAATCGAATCAACAAAGTATGCACATTCTACGTCATAACGACTTTCTATAGTTTGCGCATGCGTCCAGAAATAAGAAAAGCTTACTTCCACTGTTTTTTAAAATAATAGCTTCTAGAAGGTTTACATGATTTCGTAAAAAACATGAGTTTTTAGAAAATGTGTTTTATTTCATAAATGGAATCTACAAAGTATGCACATTCTACGTCATAACGACTTTCTATAGTTTGCGCATGCGTCCGGAAATAAGAAAAGCTTACTTCCACCATTTTTTGAAATCACGGCTTCTAGAAGGTTTACATGATTTCGTAAAAAACACTAGTTTTTAGAAAATGTGTTTTATTTCATAAATGGAATCAACAAAGTATGCACATTCTACGGCATAACGACTTTCTATAGTTTGCGCATTCGTCCGGAAATAAGAAAAGCTTACTTCCATAGTTTTTTAAAATCACAGCTTCTAGAAGGTTTACATGATTTCTTAAAAAACACGAGTTTTTAGAAAATGTGTTCTATTTCATAAATGGAATCAACAAAGTATGCACATTCTACGACATAACGACTTTCTATAGTTTGCGCATGCGTCCGGAAATAAGAAAAGCTTACTTCCAACGTTTTTCAAAATCACAGCTTCTAGAAGGTTTACATAATTTCTTAAAAAACACGAGTTTTTAGAAAATGTGTTTTATTTCATAAATGGAATCAACAAAGTATGCACATTCTACGTCATAACGAATTTCTATAGTTTGCGCATGCGTCCGGAAATAAGAAAAGCTTACTTCCACCGTTTTTTAAAATTACAGCTTCTAGAAGGTTTACATGATTTCGTAAAAAACACGAGTTTTTGGAAAATGTGTTTTATTTCATAAATGGAATCTACAAAGTATGCACATTCTATGTCATAACGACTTTCTATAGTTTTCGCATGCGTCCGGAAATAAGAAAAGCTTACTTCCCCCGTTTTTTAAAATGAGAGCTTCTAGAAGGTTTACATGATTTCGTAAAAAACACGAGTTTTTAGAAAATGTGTTTTATTTCATAAATGGAATCTACAAAGTATGCACATTCTATGTCATAAGGACTTTCTATAGTTTGCGCAAGCGGCCGGAAATAAGAAATGCTTACTTCCCCAGTTTTTTAAAATCACAGCTTCTAGAAGGTTTACATGATTTCCTAAAAAACACAAGTTTTTAGAAAATGTGTTTTATTTTATAAATGGAATCAACAAAGTATGCAGATTCTACGTCATAACGACTTTCTATAGTTTGCGCATGCGTTTGGAAATAGGAAAAGCTTACTTCCCCCGTTTTTTAAAATCACATCTTCTAGAAGGTTTACATGATTTCTTAAAAAACACGCGTTTTTAGAAAATGTGTTTTATTTCCTAAATGGAATCAAGAAAGTATGCGCATTCTACATCATAACGACTTTCTATAGTTTGTGCATGCGTTTGGAAATAAGAAAAGCATACTTCCATCGTTTTTTAAAATCACAGCTTCTAGAAGGTTTACATGATTTCGTAAAAAACATGAGTTTTTAGAAAATGTGTTTGATTTCGTAAATGGAATCTACAAAGTATGCACATTCTTCGTAATAACGACTTTCTATAGTTTAAGCATGCGTACGGAAATAAGAAAAGCTTACTTCCCCCATTTTTTAAAATCACAGCTTCTAAAAGGTTTACATGATTTTGTAAAAAACAAGAGTTTTTAGAAAATGTGTTTTATTTCATAAATGGAATCAACAAAGTATGCACATTCTACGTCATAACGACTTTCTATAGTTTGCGCATTCGTCGGGAAATAAGAAAAGCTTACTTACCCCGGTTTTTTAAAATCACAGCTTCTAGAAGGTTTACATGATTTCTTAAAAAACTCGAGTTTTTAGAAAATGTGTTTTATGTCATATATGGAATGAACAAAGTATGCACATTCTACGTCATAACGACTTTCTATAGTTTGCGCATGCGTCTGGAAATAAGAAAACCTTACTTCCACCGTTTTTTAAAATAACAGCTTCTAGAAGGTCTACATGATTTCGTAAAAAACACGAGTTTTTAGAAAATGTGTTTTATTTCATAAATGGAATCTACAAAGTATGCACATTCTACGTCACAACGACCTTCTATAGTTTGCGCATTCGTCCGGAAATAAGAAAACCTTACTTCCACCATTTTTTAAAATCACAGCTCCTAGAAGGTTTACAACATTTCTTAAAAAACAGGAGTTTTTAGAAAATGTGTTTTATTTCATAAATGGAATCAACAAAGTAAGCAGATTCTACGTAATAACGAATTTCTATAGTTTCCGCATTCGACCGGAAATAAGAAAAGCTTACTTCCACCGTTTTTTAAAATCATAGCTTCTAGAAGGTTTAAATGATTTCTTAAAAAACACGAGTTTTTAGAAAATGTGTTTTATTTCATAAATGGAATCAACAAAGTATGCACATTCTACGTCATAATGACTTTCTATAGTTTGCGCATGCGTTTGGAAATAAGAAAAGCTTACTTCCCCCGTTTTTTAAAATCACAGCTTCTAGAAGGTTTACATGATTTGTTGAAAAACACGAGTTTTTAGAAAATGTGTTTTATTTAATAAATCGAATCAACAAAGTATGCACATTCTACGTCATAACGACTTTCTATAGTTTGCGCATGCGTCCAGAAATAAGAAAAGCTTACTTCCACTGTTTTTTAAAATAATAGCTTCTAGAAGGTTTACATGATTTCGTAAAAAACATGAGTTTTTAGAAAATGTGTTTTATTTCATAAATGGAATCTACAAAGTATGCACATTCTACGTCATAACGACTTTCTATAGTTTGCGCATGCGTCCGGAAAGAATAAAAGCTTACTTGCATCGTTTTTCAAAATCACAGCTTCTAGAAGGTTTACATGATTTCTCAAAAAACACGAGTTTTTAGAAAATGTGTTTTATTTCATAAATGGAATCTACAATGTATGCACATTCTACGTCATAACGACTTTCTATAGTTTGCGCATTTGTCCGGAAATAAGAAAAGCTTACTTCCACCGTTTTTTAAAATCACAGCTTCTACAAGGTTTACAAGATTTCTTAAAAAACACGAGTTTTTAGAAAATGTGTTTTATTTCATAAATGGAATCAACAAATTTTGCACATTCTACGTAATAACGACTTTCTATACATTCCGCATTCGACTGGAAATAAGAAAAGCTTACTTCCACCGTTTGTTAAAATCACAGCTTCTAGAAGGTTTACATGATTTCGTAAAAAACACGAGTTTTTAGAAAATGTGTTTTATTTCATAAATGGAATCAACAAAGTATGCACATTCTACGTCATAAGGACTTTCTATAGTTTGCGCATGCGTCCGGGAATAAGAAAAGCTTACTTCCACCGTTTTTTAAAATCACAGCTTCTAGAAGGTTTACATGATTTGTTAAAAAACACGAGTTTTTAGAAAATGTGTTTTATTTCATAAATGGAATCAACAAAGTATGCACATTCTACATCATAATGACTTTCTATAGTTTGCGAATGCGTTTGGAAATAAGAAAAGCTTACTTCCATCATTTTTTAACATCACAGCTTCTAGAAGGTTTACATGATTTCGTAAGAAACACGAGTTTTTAGAAAATGTGTTTTATTTCATAAATGGAATCTACAAAGTATGCACATTCTTCGTCATAACGACTTTCTATAGTATGCGCATGCGTCCGGAAATAAGAAAAGCTTACTTCCCCCGTTTTTAAAAATCACAGCTTCTAGAAGCTTTAGATGATTTCTTAAAAAACACGAGTTTTTAGAAAATGTGTTTTATTTCATAAATGGAATCAACAAAGTATGCACATTCTACGTCATAACGACTTTCTATAGTTTGCACATGCGTTTGGAAATAAGAAAAGCTTACTTCCATCGTTTTTTAAAATCACAGCTTCTAGAAGGTTTACATGATTTCGTAAGAAACACGAGTTTTTAGAAAATGTGTTTTATTTCATAAATGGAATCAACAAAGTATGCACATTCTACGTCATAACGCCTTTCTATAGTTTGCGCATGCGTTTGGAAATAAGAAAAGCTTACTTCCATCGTTTTTTAAAATCACAGCTTCTAGAAGGTTTACATGATTTCGTAAAAAACACGAGTTTTTAGAAAATGTGTTTTATTTCATAAATGGAATATACAAACTATGCACATTCTTCGTCATAACGACTTTCTATAGTTTGCGCATGCGTCTGGAAATAAGAAAAGCTTACTTCCCCCATTTTTTAAAATCACAGCTTCTAGAAGGTCTACATGATTTCGTAAAAAACACGAGTTTTTAAAAAATGTGTTTTATTTCATAAATGGAATCTACAAAGTATGAACATTCTACGTCATAACGGCTTTCTATAGTTTGCGCATTTGTCCGGGAATAAGAAAAGCTTACTTCCACCGTTTTTTAAAATCACAGCTCCTAGAAGGTTTACAAGATTTCTTAAAAAACAGGAGTTTTTAGAAAATGTGTTTTATTTCATAACTGGAATCAAAAAAGTATGCACATTCTACGTAATAACGACTTTCTATAGTTTCAACATTCGACCCGAAATAAGAAAAGTTTACTTCCACCGTTTTTTAAAATCATAGCTTCTAGAAGGTTTACATGATTTCGTAAAAAACACGAGTTTTTAGAAAATGTGTTTTATTTCATAAATGGAATCAACAAAGTATGCACATTCTACATCATAAGGACTTTCTATAGTTTGCGCATGCGTCCGGAAATAAGAAAAGCTTACTTCCACCGATTTTCAAAATCACAGCTTCTAGAAGGTTTACATGATTTCTTAAAAAACATGAGTTTTTAGAAAATGTGTTTTATTTCATAAATGGAATCAACAAAGTATGCACATTCTACGTCATAACGACTTTCTATAGTTTGCGCATGCGTTTGGAAATAAGAAAAGCTTACTTCCCCATTTTTTTAAAATCACAGCTTCTAGAAGGTTTACATGATTTGTTGAAAAAGACGAGTTTTTAGAAAATGTGTTTTATTTTATAAATCGAATCAACAAAGTATGCACATTCTACGTCATAACGACTTTCTATAGTTTTCGCATGCGTCCGGAAATAAGAAAAGCTTACTTCCACTGTTTTTTAAAATAATAGCTTCTAGAAGGTTTACATGATTTCGTAAAAAACATGAGTTTTTAGAAAATGTGTTTTATTTCATAAATGGAATCTACAAAGTATGCACATTCTACGTCATAACGACTTTCTATAGTTTGCGCATGCGTCCGGAAATAAGAAAAGCTTACTTGCAGCGTTTTTCAAAATCACAGCTTCTAGAAGGTTTACACGATTTCTTAAAAAACACGAGTTTTTAGAAAATGTGTTTTATTTCATAAATGGAATCTACAAAGTATGCACATTCTACGTCATAACGACTTTCTATAGTTTGTGCATTCGTCCGGAAATAAGAAAAGCTTACTTCCACCGTTTTTTAAAATCACAGCTTCTACAAGGTTTACAAGATTTCTTAAAAAACACGAGTTTTTAGAAAATGTGTTTTATTTCATAAATGGAATCAACAAGGTATGCATATTCTACGTAATAACGAATTTCTATAGTTTCCGCATTCGACTGGAAATAAGAAAAGCTTACTTCCACTGTTTTTTAAAATCACAGCTTCTAGAAGGTTTACATGATTTCGTAAAAAACACGAGTTTTTAGAAAATGTGTTTTATTTCATAAATGGAATCAACAAAGTATGCACATTCTACGTCATAAGGACTTTCTATAGTTTGCGCATGCGTCCGGAAATAAGAATCCGGAAATAAGAAAAGCTTACTTCCAACGTTTTTCAAAATCACAGCTTCTATAAGGTTTACATAATTTCTTAAAAAACACGAGTTTTTAGAAAATGTGTTTTATTTCATAAATGGAATCAACAAAGTATGCACATTCTATTTCATAACGACTTTCTATAGTTTGCGCATGCGTCCGTAAATAAGAAAAGCTTACTTCCACCGATTTTCAAAATCACAGCTTCTAGTAGCTTTAGATGATTTCTTAAAAAACACGAGTTTTTAGAAAATGTGTTTTATTTCATAAATGGAATCAACAAAGTATGCACATTCTACGTCATAACGACTTTCTATAGTTTGCACATGCGTTTGGAAATAAGAAAAGCTTACTTCCATCGTTTTTTAAAATCACAACTTCTAGAAGGTTTACATGATTTCGTACGAAACACGAGTTTTTAGAAAATGTGTTTTATTTCCTAAATGGAATCTACAAAGTATGCACATTCTTCATCATAACGACTTTCTATAGTATGCGCATGCGTCCGGAAATAAGAAAAGCTTCCTTCCCCCATTTTTTAAAATCACAGCTTCTAGAAGGTTTACATGATTTTGTAAAAAACACGAGTTTTTAGAAAATGTGTTTTATTTCATAAATGGAATCTACAAAGTATGCAAATTCTACGTCATAACGACTGTCTATAGTTTGCGCATACGTCCGGAAATAAGAAAAGCTTACTTCCCCCGTTTTTTAAAATCACAGCTTCTAGAAGGTTTACATGATTTCTTAAGAAACACGAGTTTTTAGAAAATGTGTTTTATTTCATAAATGGAATCAACAAAGTATGCACATTCTACGTCATAATGACTTTCTATAGTTTGCGCATTCCTTTGGAAATAAGAAAAGCTTACTTCCCCCGTTTTTTAAAATCACAGCTTCTAGAAGGTTTACATGATTTTGTAAAAAACACGAGTTTTTAGAAAATGTGTTTTATTTCATAAATTAAATCAACAAAGTATGCACAGTCTACGTCATAAGGACTTTCTATAGTTTGCGCATGCGTTCAGAAATAAGAAAAGCTTACTTCCACCGTTTTTTAAAATCACAGCTTCTAGAAGGTTTACATGATTTCTTAAAAAACACGAGTTTTTAGAAAATGTGTTTTATTTCATAAATGGAATCAAAAAGTATGCACATTCTACTTCATAATGAGTTTCTATAGTTTTCGCATGCGTCCGGAAATAAGAAAAGCTTACTTCCGCCGTTTTTTAAAATAATAACTTCTAGAAGGTTTACATGATTTGTTAAAAAACACGAGTTTTTAGAAAATGTGTTTTATTTCATAAATGGAATCAACAAAGTATGCACATTCTATTTCATAACGACTTTCTATAGTTTCCGCATGCGTCCGGAAATAAGAAAAGCTTACTTCCACCGTTTTTCAAAATCACAGCTTCTAGAAGCTTTACATGATTTCTTAAAAAACACGAGTTTTTAGAAAATGTGTTTTATTTCATAAATTGAATCAACAAAGTATGCGCATTCTACATCATAACGACTTTCTATAGTTTGCACATGCGTTTGGAAATAAGAAAAACTTACTTCCCCCGTTTTTTAAAATCACAGCTTCTAGAAGGTTTACATGATTTGTTAAAAAAAACGAGTTATTAGAAAATGTGTTTTATTTTGATAAATGGAATCAACAAAGTATGCACATTCTACATCATAACGACTTTCTATAGTTTGCGAATGCGTTTGGAAATAAGAAAAGTTTACTTCCATCGTTTTTTAAAATCACAGCTTCTAGAAGGTTTACATGATTTCGTAAGAAACACGAGTTTTTAGAAAATGTGTTTTATTTCATAAATGGAATCTACAAAGTATGCACATTCTTCGTCATAACGACTTTCTATAGTATGCGCATGCGTCCGGAAATAAGAAAAGCTTACTTCCCCTGTTTTTTAAAATCACAGCTTCTAGAAAGTTTACATGATTTTGTAAAAAACACGAGTTTTTAGAAAATGTGTTTTATTTCATAAATGGAATCTACAAAGTATGCACATTCTACGTCATAACGACTTTCTATAGTTTGTGCATGCGTCTGGAAATAAGAAAAGCTTACTTCCCCCGTTTTTTAAAATCACAGCTTCTAGAAGGTCTACATGATTTCGTAAAAAACATGAGTTTTTAGAAAATGTGTTTTATTTCATAAATGGAATCTAAAAAGTATGAACATTCTACGTCATAACGACTTTCTATAGTTTGCACATTCGTCCGGAAATAAGAAAAGCTTACTTCCACCGTTTTTTAAAATCACAGCTCCTAGAAGGTTTACAAGATTTCTTAAAAAACAGGAGTTTTTAGAAAATGTGTTTTATTTTATAACTGGAATCAACAAAGTATGCACATTCTACGTAATAACGACTTTCTATAGTTTCCACATTCGACCCGAAATAAGAAAAGTTTACTTCCACCGTTTTTTAAAATCATAGCTTCTAGAAGGTTTACATGATTTCGTAAAAAACACGAGTTTTTAGAAAATGTGTTTTATTTCATAAATGGAATCAACAAAGTATGCACATTCTACATCATAAGGACTTTCTATAGTTTGCGCATGCGTCCGGAAATAAGAAAAGCTTACTTCCACCGTTTTTCAAAATCACAGCTTCTAGAAGGTTTACATGATTTCTTAAAAAACATGAGTTTTTAGAAAATGTGTTTTATTTCATAAATAGAATCAACAAAGTATGCACATTCTACGTCATAACGACTTTCTATAGTTTGCGCATGCGTTTGGAAATAAGAAAAGCTTACTTCCCCCGTTTTTTAAAATCACAGCTTCTAGAAGGTTTACATGATTTGTTGAAAAAGACGAGTTTTTAGAAAATGTGTTTTATTTTATAAATCGAATCAACAAAGTATGCACATTCTACGTCATAATGACTTTCTATAGTTTTCGCATGCGTCCGGAAATAAGAAAAGCTTACTTCCACTGTTTTTTAAAATAATAGCTTCTAGAAGGTTTACATGATTTCGTAAAAAACATAGGTTTTTAGAAAATGTGTTTTATTTCATAAATGGAATCTACAAAGTATGCACATTCTACGTCATAACGACTTTCTATAGTTTGCGCATGCGTCCGGAAATAAGAAAAGCTTACTTGCACCGTTTTTCAAAATCACAGCTTCTAGAAGGTTTACATGATTTCTTAAAAAACACGAGTTTTTAGAAAATGTGTTTTATTTCATAAATGCAATCTACAAAGTATGCACATTCTACGTCATAACGACTTTCTATAGTTTGCCCATTCGTCCGGAAATAAGAAAAGCTTACTTCCACCGTTTTTTAAAATCACAGCTTCTACAAGGTTTACAAGATTTCTTAAAAAACACGAGTTTTTAGAAAATGTGTTTTATTTCATAAATGGAATCAACAAGGTATGCATATTCTAAGTAATAACGACTTTCTATAGTTTCCGCATTCGACTGGAAATAAGAAAAGCTTACTTCCACCGTTTTTTAAAATCACAACTTCTAGAAGGTTTACATGATTTCGTAAAAAACACGAGTTTTTAGAAAATGTGTTTTATTTTATAAATGGAATCAACAAAGTATGCACATTCTACGTCATAAGGACTTTCTATAGTTTGCGCATGCGTCCGGAAATAAGAATCCGGAAATAAGAAAAGCTTAATTCCACCGTTTTTTAAAATCACAGCTTCTAGAAGGTTTACATGATTTGTTAAAAAACACGAGTTTTTAGAAAATGTGTTTTATTTCATAAATGGAATCAACAAAGTATGCACATTCTATTTCATAACGACTTTCTATAGTTTGCGCATGCGTCCGTAAATAAGAAAAGCTTACTTCCACCGTTTTTCAAAATCACAGCTTCTAGTAGCTTTAGATGATTTCTTAAAAAACACGAGTTTTTAGAAAATGTGTTTTATTTCATAAATGGAATCAACAAAGTATGCACATTCTACGTCATAACGACTTTCTATAGTTTGCACATGCGTTTGGAAATAAGAAAAGCTTACTTCCATCGTTTTTTAAAATCACAGCTTCTAGAAGGTTTACATGATTTCGTAAGAAACACGAGTTTTTAGAAAATGTGTTTTATTTCATAAATGGAATCTAAAAAGTATGCACATTCTTCATCATAACGACTTTCTATAGTATGCGCATGCGTCCGGAAATAAGAAAAGATTCCTTCCCCCATTTTTTAAAATCACAGCTTCTAGAAGGTTTACATGATTTTGTAAAAAACACGAGTTTTTAGAAAATGTGTTTTATTTCATAAATGGAATCTACAAAGTATGCAAATTCTACGTCATAACGACTGTCTATAGTTTGCGCATACGTCCAGAAATAAGAAAAGCTTACTTCCCCCGTTTTTTAAAATCACAGCTTCTAGAAGGTTTACATGATTTCTTAAAAAACACGAGTTTTTAGAAAATGTGTTTTATTTCATAAATGGAATCAACAAAGTATGCACATTCTACGTCATAACGACTTTCTATAGTTTGCGCATGCCTTTGGAAATAAGAAAAGCTTACTTCCCCCGTTTTTTAAAATCACAGCTTCTAGAAGGTTTACATGATTTTGTAAAAAACACGAGTTTTTAGAAAATGTGTTTTATTTCATAAATTAAATAAACAAAGTATGCACAGTCTACGTCATAACGACTTTCTATAGTTTGTGCATGCGTCCGGAAATAAGAAAAGCTTACTTCCACCGTTTTTTTAAATCACAGCTTCTAGAAGGTTTACACGATTTCGTAAAAAACACGAGGTTTTAGAAAATGTGTTTTATTTCATAAATGGAATCAACAAAGTATGCACATTCTACGTCATAACGACTTTCTATATGTTGCGCATGCGTTTGGAAATAAGAAAAGCTTACTTCCTCCGTTTTTTAAAATCACAGCTTCTGGAAGGTTTACATGATTTCTTAAAAAACACGAGTTTTTAGAAAATGTGTTTTATTTCATAAATGGAATCAACAAAGTATGCATATTCTACGTCATAACGACTTTCTATAGTTTGCGCATGCGTCCGGAAATAAGAAAACCTTACTTCCCTCGTTTTTTAAAATCACAGCTTCTAGAAGGTTTACATGATTTCTTAAAAAACACGAGTTTTTAGAAAATGTGTTTTATTTCATAAATGGAATCAACAAAGTATGCACAGTCTACGTCATAACGACTTTCTATAGTTTGCGCATTCGTCCGGAAATAAGAAAAGCTTACTTACACCGTTTTTTAAAATCACAGCTTCAGAAGGTTTACATGATTTCGTAAAAAACACGAGTTTTTAGAAAATGTGTTTTATTTCATAAATGGAATCAGCAAAGTATGCACATTCTACATCATAACGACGTTCTATAGTTTGCGCATGCGTTTGGAAATAAGAAAAGCTTACTTCCCCCGTTTTTTAAAATCACAGCTTATAGAAGGTTTACATGATTTGTTGAAAAACACGAGTTTTTAGAAAATGTGTTTTGTTTCATAAATCGAATCAACAAAGTATGCACATTGTATGTCATAACGACTTTCTATAGTTTGTGCATCCGTCCGGAAATAAGAAAATCTTAGTTCCACTGTTTTTTAAAATAATAGCTTCTAGAAGGTTTACATGATTTTGTAAAAGACACGAGTTTTTAGAAAATGTGTTTTATTTCATAAATGGAATCTACAAATTATGCACATTGTACGTCATAACGACTTTCTATAGTTTGCGCATGCGTCCGGAAAGAAGAAAAGCTTATTTCCACCGTTTTTCAAAATCACAGCTTCTAGAAGGTTTACATGATTTCTTAAAAAACACGAGTTTTTAGAAAATGTGTTTTATTGCATAAATGGAATCTACAAAGTATGCACATTCTACGTCATAACGACTTTCTATAGTTTGCGCATTCGTCTCGAAATAAGAAAAGCTTACTTCCACCGTTTTTTAAAATCACAGCTTCTTGAAGGTTTACAAGATTTCTTAAAAAACACGACTTTTTAGAAAATGTGTTTTATTTCATAAATGGAATCGACAAAGTATGCACATTCTACGTAATAACGACTTTCTATAGTTTCCGCATTCGACCGGAAATAAGAAAAGCTTACATCCACCATCTTTTAAAATCACAGCTTCTAGAAGGTTTACATGATTTCGTAAAAAACACGAGTTTTTAGAAAATGTGTTCTATTTCATAAATGGAATCAACAAAGTATGCACATTCTACGTCATAAGGACTTTCTATAGTTTGCGCATGCGTCCGGAAATAAGAAAAGCTTACTTCCACCGTTTTTTAAAATCACAGCTTCTAGAAGGTTTACATGATTTCTTAAAAAACACGAGTTTTTAGAAAATGTGTTTTATTTCATAAATGGAATCAAAAAGTATGCACATTCTACTTCATAATGAGTTTCTATAGTTTGCGCATGCGTCCGGAAATAAGAAAAGCTTACTTCCACCGTTTTTTAAAATAATAGCTTCTAGAAGGTTTACATGATTTGTTAAAAAACACGAGTTTTTAGAAAATGTGTTTTATTTCATAAATGGAATCAACAAAGTATGCACATTCTATTTCATAACGACTTTCTATAGTTTCCGCATGCGTCCGGAAATAAGAAAAGCTTACTTCCACCGTTTTTCAAAATCACAGCTTCTAGAAGCTTTACATGATTTCTTAAAAAACACGAGTTTTTAGAAAATGTGTTTTATTTCATAAATTGAATCAACAAAGTATGCGCATTCTACGTCATAACGACTTTCTATACTTTGCACATGCGTTTGGAAATAAGAAAAACTTACTTCCCCCGTTTTTTAAAATCACAGCTTCTAGAAGGTTTACATGATTTGTTAAAAAACACGAGTTTTTAGAAAATGTGTTTTATTTCATAAATGGAATCAACAAAGTATGCACATTCTACATCATAACGACTTTCTATAGTTTGCGAATGCGTTTGGAAATAAGAAAAGTTTACTTCCATCGTTTTTTAAAATCACAGCTTCTAGAAGGTTTGCATGATTTTGTAAAAAACACGAGTTTTTAGAAAATGTGTTTTATTTCATAAATGGAATCTACAAAGTATGCACATTCTACGTCATAACGACTTTCTATAGTTTGCGCATGCGTCTGCAAATAAGAAAAGCTTACTTCCCCCATTTTTTAAAATCACAGCTTCTAGAAGGTTTACATGATTTCTTAAAAAACACGAGTTTTTAGAAAATGTGTTTTATTTTATAAATGGAATCAACAAAGTATGCACATTCTACGTCATAACGACTTTCTATAGTTTGCACATGTCTTTGGAAATAAGAAAAGCTTACTTCCCCCGTTTTTTAAAATCACAGCTTCTAGAAGGTTTACATGATTTCGTAAAAAACACGAGTTTTTAGAAAATGTGTTTTATTTCATAAATGGAATCAACAAAGTATGCACAGTCTACGTCATAACGACTTTCTATAGTTTGTGCATGCGTCCGGAAACAAGAAAAGCTTACTTCCCCCTGTTTTTTAAAATCACAGCTTCTAGAAGGTTTACATGATTTCGTAAAAAACACGAGTTTTTAGAAAATGTGTTTTATTTCATAAATTTAATCAACAAAGTATGCACATTCTACGTCATAACGACTTTCTATATGTTGCGCATGCGTTTGGAAATAAGAAAAGCTTACTTCCCTCGTTTTTTAAAATCACAGCTTCTAGAAGGTTTACATGATTTCTTAAAAAACACGAGTTTTTAGAAAATGTGTTGTATTTCATAAATGGAATCAACAAATTATGCATATTCTACGTCATAACGACTTTCTATAGTTTGCGCATGCGTCCGGAAATAAGAAAAGCTTACTTCCACCGTTTTTTTAAATCACAGCTTCTAGAAGGTTTACACGATTTCGTAAAAAACACGAGTTTTTAGAAAATGTGTTTTATTTCATAAATGGAATCAACAAAGTATGCACATTCTACGTCATAACGAATTTCTATATGTTGCGCATGCGTTTGGAAATAAGAAAAGCTTACTTCCCTCGTTTTATAAAATCACAGCTTCTAGAAGGTTTACATGATTTCTTAAAAAACACGAGTTTTTAGAAAATGTGTTTTATTTCATAAATGGAATCTACAAAGTATGCACATTCTACGTCATAACGACTTTCTATAGTTTGCGCATGCGTCCGCAAATAAGAAAAGCTTACTTCCACCATTTTTTAAAATCACATCTTCTAGAAGGTTTACAGGATTTCGTAAAAAACACGAGTTTTTAGAAAATGTGTTTTATTTCAAAAATGGAATCTACAAACTATGCACATTCTACGTCATAACGACTTTCTATAGTTTGCGCATGCGTTTGGAAATAAGAAAACCTTACTTCCCCTATTTTTTTAAATCACAGCTTCTAGAAGGTTTACATGGTTTCTTAAAAAACACGAGCTTTTAGAAAATGTGTTTTATTTAATAAATGGAATCAACAAAGTACGCACATTCTACGTCATAACGACTTTCTATAGTTTGCGCATGCGTTTGGAAATAAGAAAAGCTTACTTGCCCCATTTTTTAAAATCACGGCTTCTAGAAGGTTTACATGATTTCTTAAAAAACACGAGTTTTTAGAAAATGTGTTTTATTTCATAAATGGAATCCACAAAGTATGCACATTCTACATCATAACAACTTTCTATAGTTTGCGCATGCGTCCGGAAATAAGAAAAGCTTACTTCCACCGTTTTTTGAAATCACAGCTTCTAGAAGGTTTACATGATTTCGTAAAAAACAAGAGTTTGTAGAAAATATGTTTTATTTCATAAATGGAATCAACAAAGTATGCACATTCTACGTCATAATGACTTTCTATAGTTTGCTCATGCGGCCGGAAATAAGAAAAGCTTACTTCCAACGTTTTTCAAAATCACAGCTTCTAGAAGGTTTACATGATTTCGTAAAAAACATGAGCTTTTGGAAAATGTGTTTTATTTCATAAATGGAATCTACAAAGTATGCACATTCTACGTCATAACGACTTTCTATAGTTTGCGCATGCGTTTGGAAATAAGAAAAGCTTACTTCCCCTATTTTTTAAAATCACAGCTTCTAGAAGGTTTACATGGTTTCTTAAAAAACACGAGCTTTTAGAAAATGTGTTTTATTTCATAAATGGAATCAACAAAGTACGCACATTCTACGTCATAACGACTTTCTATAGTTTGTGCATGCGTTTGGAAATAAGAAAAGCTTACTTGCCCCATTTTTTAAAATCACGGCTTCTAGAAGGTTTACATGATTTCTTAAAAAACACGAGTTTTTAGAAAATGTGTTTTATTTCATAAATGGAATCCACAAAGTATGCACATTCTACATCATAACAACTTTCTATAGTTTGCGCATGCGTCCGGAAATAAGAAAAGCTTACTTCCACCGTTTTTTGAAATCACAGCTTCTAGAAGGTTTACATGATTTCGTAAAAAACAAGAGTTTGTAGAAAATATGTTTTATTTCATAAATGGAATCAACAAAGTATGCACATTCTACGTCATAATGACTTTCTATAGTTTGCTCATGCGGCCGGAAATAAGAAAATCTTACTTCCAACGTTTTTCAAAATCACAGCTTCTAGAAGGTTTACATGATTTCGTAAAAAACATGAGCTTTTGGAAAATGTGTTTTATTTCATAAATGGAATCTACAAAGTATGCACATTCTACGTCATAACGACTTTCTATAGTTTGCGCATGCGTTTGGAAATAAGAAAAGCTTACTTCCCCTATTTTTTAAAATCACAGCTTCTAGAAGGTTTACATGGTTTCTTAAAAAACACGAGCTTTTAGAAAATGTGTTTTATTTCATAAATGGAATCAACAAAGTACGCACATTCTACGTCATAACGACTTTCTATAGTTTGCGCATGCGTTTGGAAATAAGAAAAGCTTACTTGCCCCATTTTTTAAAATCACGGCTTCTAGAAGGTTTACATGATTTCTTAAAAAACACGAGTTTTTAGAAAATGTGTTTTATTTCATAAATGGAATCCACAAAGTATGCACATTCTACATCATAACAACTTTCTATAGTTTGCGCATGCGTCCGGAAATAAGAAAAGCTTACTTCCACCGTTTTTTGAAATCACAGCTTCTAGAAGGTTTACATGATTTCGTAAAAAACAAGAGTTTGTAGAAAATATGTTTTATTTCATAAATGGAATCAACAAAGTATGCACATTCTACGTCATAATGACTTTCTATAGTTTGCTCATGCGGCCGGAAATAAGAAAATCTTACTTCCAACGTTTTTCAAAATCACAGCTTCTAGAAGGTTTACATGATTTCGTAAAAAACATGAGCTTTTGGAAAATGTGTTTTATTTCATAAATGGAATCTACAAAGTATGCACATTCTACGTCATAACGACTTTCTATAGTTTGCGCATGCGTTTGGAAATAAGAAAAGCTTACTTCCCCTATTTTTTAAAGTCACAGCTTCTAGAAGGTTTACATGGTTTCTTAAAAAACACGAGCTTTTAGAAAATGTGTTTTATTTCATAAATGGAATCAACAAAGTATGCACATTCTACATCATAATGACTTTCTATAGTTTGCGAATGCGTTTGGAAATAAGAAAAGCTTACTTCCACCATTTTTTAAAATCACAGCTTCTAGAAGGTTTATATGATTTCGTAAAAAACACCAGTTTTTGGAAAATGTGTTTTATTTCGTAAATGGAATCTACAAAGTATGCACATTCTATGCATAACGACTTTCTATAGTTTTCGCATGCGTCCGGAAATAAGAAAAGCTTACTTGCCCCGTTTTTTAAAATTACAGCTTCTAGAAGATTTACATGATTTCTTAAAAAACACGATTTTTTAGAAAATGTGTTTTATTTCATCATTGGAATCAACAAAGTATGCACATTCTACGTCATAACGAATTTCTATAGTTTGCGCATGCATCCGGAAATAAGAAAAACTTACTTCCACCATTTTTTAAAATCACAGCTTCTAGAAGGTTTACATGATTTCCTAAAAAACACGAGTTTTTAGAAAATGTGTTTTATTTCATAAATGGAATCTACAAAGTATGCACATTCTACGTCATAACGACTTTCTATAGTTTGCGCATGCGTTTGGAAATAAGAAAAGCTTACTTCCCCTGTTTTTTAAAATCACAGCTTCTAGAAGGTTTACATGGTTTCTTAAAAAACACGAGCTTTTAGAAAATGTGTTTTATTTCATAAATGGAATCAACAAAGTACGCACATTCTACATCATAACGACTTTCTATAGTTTGCGCATGCGTTTGGAAATAAGAAAAGCTTACTTGCCCCGTTTTTTAAAATCACGGCTTCTAGAAGGTTTACATGATTTCTTAAAAAACACGAGTTTTTAGAAAATGTGTTTTATTTAATAAATGGAATCCACAAAGTATGCACATTCTACGTCATAACGACTTTCTATAGTTTGCGCATGCGTCCGGAAATAAGAAAAGCTTACTTCCACCATTTTTTGAAATCATAGCTTCTAGAAGGTTTACATGATTTCGTAAAAAACAAGAGTTTTTAGAAAATGTGTTTTATTTCATAAATGGAATCAACAAAGTATGCACATTCTACGTCATAACGACTTTCTATAGTTTGCGCATTCGTCGGGAAATAAGAAAAGCTTACTTACCCCGGTTTTTTAAAATCACAGCTTCTAGAAGGTTTACATGATTTCTTAAAAAACTCGAGTTTTTAGAAAATGTGTTTTATGTCATATATGGAATGAACAAAGTATGCACATTCTACGTCATAACGACTTTCTATAGTTTGCGCATGCGTCTGGAAATAAGAAAACCTTACTTCCACCGTTTTTTAAAATAACAGCTTCTAGAAGGTCTACATGATTTCGTAAAAAACACGAGTTTTTAGAAAATGTCTTTTATTTCATAAATGGAATCTACAAAGTATGCACATTCTACGTCACAACGACCTTCTATAGTTTGCGCATTCGTCCGGAAATAAGAAAACCTTACTTCCACCGTTTTTTAAAATCACAGCTCCTAGAAGGTTTACAACATTTCTTAAAAAACAGGAGTTTTTAGAAAATGTGTTTTATTTCATAAATGGAATCAACAAAGTATGCAGATTCTACGTAATAACGAATTTCTATAGTTTCCGCATTCGACCGGAAATAAGAAAAGCTTACTTCCACCGTTTTTTAAAATCATAGCTTCTAGAAGGTTTAAATGATTTCTTAAAAAACACGAGTTTTTAGAAAATGTGTTTTATTTCATAACTGGAATCAACAAAGTATGCACATTCTACATCATAAGGACTTTCTATAGTTTGCGCATGCGTCCGGAAATAATAAAAGCTTACTTCCACCGTTTTTCAAAATCACAGCTTCTAGAAGGTTTACATGATTTCTTAAAAAACACGAGTTTTTAGAAAATGTGTTTTATTTCATAAATGGAATCAACAAAGTATGCACATTCTACGTCATAATGACTTTCTATAGTTTGCGCATGCGTTTGGAAATAAGAAAAGCTTACTTCCCCCGTTTTTTAAAATCACAGCTTCTAGAAGGTTTACATGATTTGTTGAAAAACACGAGTTTTTAGAAAATGTGTTTTATTTAATAAATCGAATCAACAAAGTATGCACATTCTACGTCATAACGACTTTCTATAGTTTGCGCATGCGTCCAGAAATAAGAAAAGCTTACTTCCACTGTTTTTTAAAATAATAGCTTCTAGAAGGTTTACATGATTTCGTAAAAAACATGAGTTTTTAGAAAATGTGTTTTATTTCATAAATGGAATCTACAAAGTATGCACATTCTACGTCATAACGACTTTCTATAGTTTGCGCATGCGTCCGGAAAGAATAAAAGCTTACTTGCATCGTTTTTCAAAATCACAGCTTCTAGAAGGTTTACATGATTTCTTAAAAAACACGAGTTTTTAGAAAATGTGTTTTATTTCATAAATGGAATCTACAATGTATGCACATTCTACGTCATAACGACTTTCTATAGTTTGCGCATTTGTCCGGAAATAAGAAAAGCTTACTTCCACCGTTTTTTAAAATCACAGCTTCTACAAGGTTTACAAGATTTCTTAAAAAACACGAGTTTTTAGAAAATGTGTTTTATTTCATAAATGGAATCAACAAAGTTTGCACATTCTACGTAATAACGACTTTCTATACATTCCGCATTCGACTGGAAATAAGAAAAGCTTACTTCCACCGTTTGTTAAAATCACAGCTTCTAGAAGGTTTACATGATTTCGTAAAAAACACGAGTTTTTAGAAAATGTGTTTTATTTCATAAATGGAATCAACAAAGTATGCACATTCTACGTCATAAGGACTTTCTATAGTTTGCGCATGCGTCCAGAAATAAGAAAAGCTTACTTCCACCGTTTTTTAAAATCACAGCTTCTAGAAGGTTTACATGATTTGTTAAAAAACACGAGTTTTTAGAAAATGTGTTTTATTTCATAAATGGAATCAACAAAGTATGCACATTCTACATCATAACGACTTTCTATAGTTTGCGAATGCGTTTGGAAATAAGAAAAGCTTACTTCCATCATTTTTTAACATCACAGCTTCTAGAAGGTTTACATGATTTCGTAAGAAACACGAGTTTTTAGAAAATGTGTTTTATTTCATAATTGGAATCTACAAAGTATGCACATTCTTCGTCATAACGACTTTCTATAGTATGCGCATGCGTCCGGAAATAAGAAAAGCTTACTTCCCCCGTTTTTAAAAATCACAGCTTCTAGAAGCTTTAGATGATTTCTTAAAAAACACGAGTTTTTTGAAAATGTGTTTTATTTCATAAATGGAATCAACAAAGTATGCACATTCTACGTCATAACGACTTTCTATAGTTTGCACATGCGTTTGGAAATAAGAAAAGCTTACTTCCATCGTTTTTTAAAATCACAGCTTCTAGAAGGTTTACATGATTTCGTAAGAAACACGAGTTTATAGAAAATGTGTTTTATTTCATAAATGGAATCAACAAAGTATGCACATTCTACGTCATAACGCCTTTCTATAGTTTGCGCATGCGTTTGGAAATAAGAAAAGCTTACTTCCATCGTTTTTTAAAATCACAGCTTCTAGAAGGTTTACATGATTTCGTAAAAAACACGAGTTTTTAGAAAATGTGTTTTATTTCATAAATGGAATATACAAACTATGCACATTCTTCGTCATAACGACTTTCTATAGTTTGCGCATGCGTCTGGAAATAAGAAAAGCTTACTTCCCCCATTTTTTAAAATCACAGCCTCTAGAAGGTCTACATGATTTCGTAAAAAACACGAGTTTTTAAAAAATGTGTTTTATTTCATAAATGGAATCTACAAAGTATGAACATTCTACGTCATAACGGCTTTCTATAGTTTGCGCATTTGTCCGGAAATAAGAAAAGCTTACTTCCACCGTTTTTTAAAATCACAGCTCCTAGAAGGTTTACAAGATTTCTTAAAAAACAGGAGTTTTTAGAAAATGTGTTTTATTTCATAACTGGAATCAAAAAAGTATGCACATTCTACGTAATAACGACTTTCTATAGGTTCAACATTCGACCCGAAATAAGAAAAGTTTACTTCCACCGTTTTTTAAAATCATAGCTTCTAGAAGGTTTACATGATTTCGTAAAAAACACGAGTTTTTAGAAAATGTGTTTTATTTCATAAATGGAATCAACAAAGTATGCACATTCTACATCATAAGGACTTTCTATAGTTTGCGCATGCGTCCGGAAATAAGAAAAGCTTACTTCCACCGATTTTCAAAATCACAGCTTCTAGAAGGCTTACATGATTTCTTAAAAAACATGAGTTTTTAGAAAATGTGTTTTATTTCATAAATGGAATCAACAAAGTACGCACATTCTACGTCATAACGACTTTCTATAGTTTGCGCATGCGTTTGGAAATAAGAAAAGCTTACTTCCCCATTTTTTTAAAATCACAGCTTCTAGAAGGTTTACATGATTTGTTGAAAAAGACGAGTTTTTAGAAAATGTGTTTTATTTTATAAATCGAATCAACAAAGTATGCACATTCTACGTCATAACGACTTTCTATAGTTTTCGCATGCGTCCGGAAATAAGAAAAGCTTACTTCCACTGTTTTTTAAAATAATAGCTTCTAGAAGGTTTACATGATTTCGTAAAAAACATGAGTTTTTAGAAAATGTGTTTTATTTCATAAATGGAATCTACAAAGTATGCACATTCTACGTCATAACGACTTTCTATAGTTTGCGCATGCGTCCGGAAATAAGAAAAGCTTACTTGCACCGTTTTTCAAAATCACAGCTTCTAGAAGGTTTACATGATTTCTTAAAAAACACGAGTTTTTAGAAAATGTGTTTTATTTCATAAATGGAATCTACAAAGTATGCACATTCTACGTCATAACGACTTTCTATAGTTTGTGCATTCGTCCGGAAATAAGAAAAGCTTACTTCCACCGTTTTTTAAAATCACAGCTTCTAAAAGGTTTACAAGATTTCTTAAAAAACACGAGTTTTTAGAAAATGTGTTTTATTTCATAAATGGAATCAACAAGGTATGCATATTCTACGTAATAACGACTTTCTATAGTTTCCGCATTCGACTGGAAATAAGAAAAGCTTACTTCCACTGTTTTTTAAAATCACAGCTTCTAGAAGGTTTACATGATTTCGTAAAAAACACGAGTTTTTAGAAAATGTGTTTTATTTCATAAATGGAATCAACAAAGTATGCACATTCTACGTCATAAGGACTTTCTATAGTTTGCGCATGCGTCCGGAAATAAGAATCCGGAAATAAGAAAAGCTTACTTCCAACGTTTTTCAAAATCACAGCTTCTAGAAGGTTTACATAATTTCTTAAAAAACACGAGTTTTTAGAAAATGTGTTTTATTTCATAAATGGAATCAACAAAGTATGCACATTCTATTTCATAACGACTTTCTATAGTTTGCGCATGCGTCCGTAAATAAGAAAAGCTTACTTCCACCGTTTTTCAAAATCACAGCTTCTAGTAGCTTTAGATGATTTCTTAAAAAACACGAGTTTTTAGAAAATGTGTTTTATTTCATAAATGGAATCAACAAAGTATGCACATTCTACGTCATAACGACTTTCTATAGTTTGCACATGCGTTTGGAAATAAGAAAAGCTTACTTCCATCGTTTTTTAAAATCACAGCTTCTAGAAGGTTTACATGATTTCGTACGAAACACGAGTTTTTAGAAAATGTGTTTTATTTCCTAAATGGAATCTACAAAGTATGCACATTCTTCATCATAACGACTTTCTATAGTATGCGCATGCGTCCGGAAATAAGAAAAGCTTCCTTCCCCCATTTTTTAAAATCACAGCTTCTAGAAGGTTTACATGATTTTGTAAAAAACACGAGTTTTTAGAAAATGTGTTTTATTTCATAAATGGAATCTACAAAGTATGCAAATTCTACGTCATAACGACTGTCTATAGTTTGCGCATACGTCCGGAAATAAGAAAAGCTTACTTCCCCCGTTTTTTAAAATCACAGCTTCTAGAAGGTTTACATGATTTCTTAAGAAACACGAGTTTTTAGAAAATGTGTTTTATTTCATAAATGGAATCAACAAAGTATGCACATTCTACGTCATAATGACTTTCTATAGTTTGCGCATTCCTTTGGAAATAAGAAAAGCTTACTTCCCCCGTTTTTTAAAATCACAGCTTCTAGAAGGTTTACATGATTTTGTAAAAAACACGAGTTTTTAGAAAATGTGTTTTATTTCATAAATTAAATCAACAAAGTATGCACAGTCTACGTCATAAGGACTTTCTATAGTTTGCGCATGCGTTCGGAAATAAGAAAAGCTTACTTCCACCGTTTTTTAAAATCACAGCTTCTAGAAGGTTTACATGATTTCTTAAAAAACACGAGTTTTTAGAAAATGTGTTTTATTTCATAAATGGAATCAAAAAGTATGCACATTCTACTTCATAATGAGTTTCTATAGTTTGCGCATGCGTCCGGAAATAAGAAAAGCTTACTTCCGCCGTTTTTTAAAATAATAGCTTCTAGAAGGTTTACATGATTTGTTGAAAAAGACGAGTTTTTAGAAAATGTGTTTTATTTCATAAATGGAATCAACAAAGTATGCACATTCTACATCATAACGACTTTCTATAGTTTGCGAATGCGTTTGGAAATAAGAAAAGTTTACTTCCATCGTTTTTTAAAATCACAGCTTCTAGAAGGTTTACATGATTTCGTAAGAAACACGAGTTTTTAGAAAATGTGTTTTATGTCATAAATGGAATCTACAAAGTATGCACATTCTTCGTCATAACGACTTTCTATAGTATGCGCATGCGTCCGGAAATAAGAAAAGCTTACTTCCCCCGTTTTTTAAAATCACAGCTTCTAGAAAGTTTACATGATTTTGTAAAAAACACGAGTTTTTAGAAAATGTGTTTTATTTCATAAATGGAATCTACAAAGTATGCACATTCTACGTCATAACGACTTTCTATAGTTTGCGCATGCGTCTGGAAATAAGAAAAGCTTACTTCCCCCGTTTTTTAAAATCACAGCTTCTAGAAGGTCTACATGATTTCGTAAAAAACATGAGTTTTTAGAAAATGTGTTTTATTTCATAAATGGAATCTACAAAGTATGAACATTCTACGTCATAACGACTTTCTATAGTTTGCACATTCGTCCGGAAATAAGAAAAGCTTACTTCCACCGTTTTTTAAAATCACAGCTCCTAGAAGGTTTACAAGATTTCTTAAAAAACAGGAGTTTTTAGAAAATGTGTTTTATTTCATAACTGGAATCAACAAAGTATGCACATTCTACGTAATAACGACTTTCTATAGTTTCCACATTCGACCCGAAATAAGAAAAGTTTACTTCCACCGTTTTTTAAAATCATAGCTTCTAGAAGGTTTACATGATTTCGTAAAAAACACGAGTTTTTAGAAAATGTGTTTTATTTCATAAATGGAATCAACAAAGTATGCACATTCTACATCATAAGGACTTTCTATAGTTTGCGCATGCGTCCGGAAATAAGAAAAGCTTACTTCCACCGTTTTTCAAAATCACAGCTTCTAGAAGGTTTACATGATTTCTTAAAAAACATGAGTTTTTAGAAAATGTGTTTTATTTCATAAATAGAATCAACAAAGTATGCACATTCTACGTCATAACGACTTTCTATAGTTTGCGCATGCGTTTGGAAATAAGAAAAGCTTACTTCCCCCGTTTTTTAAAATCACAGCTTCTAGAAGGTTTACATGATTTGTTGAAAAAGACGAGTTTTTAGAAAATGTGTTTTATTTTGTAAATCGAATCAACAAAGTATGCACATTCTACGTCATAACGACTTTCTATAGTTTTCGCATGCGTCAGAAAATAAGAAAAGCTTACTTCCACTGTTTTTTAAAATAATAGCTTCTAGAAGGTTTACATGATTTCGTAAAAAACATGAGTTTTTAGAAAATGTGTTTTATTTCATAAATGGAATCTACAAAGTATGCACATTCTACGTCATAACGACTTTCTATAGTTTGCGCATGCGTCCGGAAATAAGAAAAGCTTACTTGCACCGTTTTTCAAAATCACAGCTTCTAGAAGGTTTACATGATTTCTTAAAAAACACGAGTTTTTAGAAAATGTGTTTTATTTCATAAATGCAATCTACAAAGTATGCACATTCTACGTCATAACGACTTTCTATAGTTTGCGCATTCGTCCGGAAATAAGAAAAGCTTAATTCCACCGTTTTTTAAAATCACAGATTCTAGAAGGTTTACATGATTTGTTAAAAAACACGAGTTTTTAGAAAATGTGTTTTATTTCATAAATGGAATCAACAAAGTATGCACATTCTATTTCATAACGACTTTCTATAGTTTGCGCATGCGTCCGTAAATAAGAAAAGCTTACTTCCACCGTTTTTCAAAATCACAGCTTCTAGTAGCTTTAGATGATTTCTTAAAAAACACGAGTTTTTAGAAAATGTGTTTTATTTCATAAATGGAATCAACAAAGTATGCAAATTCTACGTCATAACGACTTTCTATAGTTTGCACATGCGTTTGGAAATAAGAAAAGCTTACTTCCATCGTTTTTTAAAATCACAGCTTCTAGAAGGTTTACATTATTTCGTAAGAAACACGAGTTTTTAGAAAATGTGTTTTATATCATAAATGGAATCTAAAAAGTATGCACATTCTTCATCATAACGACTTTCTATAGTATGCGCATGCGTCCGGAAATAAGAAAAGCTTCCTTCCCCCATTTTTTAAAATCACAGCTTCTAGAAGGTTTACATGATTTTGTAAAAAACACGAGTTTTTAGAAAATGTGTTTTATTTCATAAATGGAATCTACAAAGTATGCAAATTCTACGTCATAACGACTGTCTATAGTTTGCGCATACGTCCGGAAATAAGAAAAGCTTACTTCCCCCGTTTTTTAAAATCACAGCTTCTAGAAGGTTTACATGATTTCTTAAAAAACACGAGTTTTTAGAAAATGTGTTTTATTTCATAAATGGAATCAAGAAAGTATGCACATTCTACGTCATAACGACTTTCTATAGTTTGCGCATGCCTTTGGAAATAAGAAAAGCTTACTTCCCCCGTTTTTTAAAATCACAGCTTCTAGAAGGTTTACATGATTTTGTAAAAAACACGAGTTTTTAGAAAATGTGTTTTATTTCATAAATTAAATAAACAAAGTATGCACAGTCTACGTCATAACGACTTTCTATAGTTTGTGCATGCGTCCGGAAATAAGAAAAGCTTACTTCCACCGTTTTTTTAAATCACAGCTTCTAGAAGGTTTACACGATTTCGTAAAAAACACGAGGTTTTAGAAAATGTGTTTTATTTCATAAATGGAATCAACAAAGTATGCACATTCTACGTCATAACGACTTTCTATATGTTGCGCATGCGTTTGGAAATAAGAAAAGCTTACTTCCTCCGTTTTTTAAAATCACAGCTTCTGGAAGGTTTACATGATTTCTTAAAAAACACGAGTTTTTAGAAAATGTGTTTTATTTCATAAATGGAATCAACAAAGTATGCATATTCTACGTCATAACGACTTTCTATAGTTTGCGCATGCGTCCAGAAATAAGAAAAGCTTACTTCCCTCGTTTTTTAAAATCACAGCTTCTAGAAGGTTTACATGATTTCTTAAAAAACACGAGTTTTTAGAAAATGTGTTTTATTTCATAAATGGAATCAACAAAGTATGCACAGTCTACGTCATAACGACTTTCTATAGTTTGCGCATTCGTCCGGAAATAAGAAAAGCTTACTTACCCCGTTTTTTAAAATCACAGCTTCAGAAGGTTTACATGATTTCGTAAAAAACACGAGTTTTTAGAAAATGTGTTTTATTTCATAAATGGAATCAGCAAAGTATGCACATTCTACATCATAACGACGTTCTATAGTTTGCGCATGCGTTTGGAAATAAGAAAAGCTTACTTCCCCCGTTTTTTAAAATCACAGCTTATAGAAGGTTTACATGATTTGTTGAAAAACACGAGTTTTTAGAAAATGTGTTTTATTTCATAAATCGAATCAACAAAGTATGCACATTGTATGTCATAACGACTTTCTATAGTTTGTGCATCCGTCCGGAAATAAGAAAATCTTAGTTCCACTGTTTTTTAAAATAATAGCTTCTAGAAGGTTTACATGATTTCGTAAAAGACACGAGTTTTTAGAAAATGTGTTTTATTTCATAAATGGAATCTACAAATTATGCACATTGTACGTCATAACGACTTTCTATAGTTTGCGCATGCGTCCGGAAATAAGAAAAGCTTACTTCCACCGTTTTTCAAAATCACAGCTTCTAGAAGGTTTACATGATTTCTTAAAAAACACGAGTTTTTAGAAAATGTGTTTTATTGCATAAATGGAATCTACAAAGTATGCACATTCTACGTCATAACGACTTTCTATAGTTTGCACATTCGTCTCGAAATAAGAAAAGCTTACTTCCACCGTTTTTTAAAATCACAGCTTCTTGAAGGTTTACAAGATTTCTTAAAAAACACGACTTTTTAGAAAATGTGTTTTATTTCATAAATGGAATCAACAAAGTATGCACATTCTACGTAATAACGACTTTCTATAGTTTCCGCATTCGACCGGAAATAAGAAAAGCTTACATCCACCATCTTTTAAAATCACAGCTTCTAGAAGGTTTACATGATTTCGTAAAAAACACGAGTTTTTAGAAAATGTGTTTTATTTCATAAATGGAATCAACAAAGTATGCACATTCTACGTCATAAGGACTTTCTATAGTTTGCGCATGCGTCCGGAAATAAGAAAAGCTTACTTCCACCGTTTTTTAAAATCACAGCTTCTAGAAGGTTTACATGATTTCTTAAAAAACACGAGTTTTTAGAAAATGTGTTTTATTTCATAAATGGAATCAAAAAGTATGCACATTCTACTTCATAATGAGTTTCTATAGTTTGCGCATGCGTCCGGAAATAAGAAAAGCTTACTTCCACCGTTTTTTAAAATAATAGCTTCTAGAAGGTTTACATGATTTGTTAAAAAACACGAGTTTTTAGAAAATCTGTTTTATTTCATAAATGGAATCAACAAAGTATGCACATTCTATTTCATAACGACTTTCTATAGTTTCCGCATGCGTCCGGAAATAAGAAAAGCTTACTTCCACCGTTTTTCAAAATCACAGCTTCTAGAAGCTTTACATGATTTCTTAAAAAACACGAGTTTTTAGAAAATGTGTTTTATTTCATAAATTGAATCAACAAAGTATGAGCATTCTACGTCATAACGACTTTCTATAGTTTGCACATGCGTTTGGAAATAAGAAAAACTTACTTCCCCCGTTTTTTAAAATCACAGCTTCTAGAAGGTTTACATGATTTGTTAAAAAACACGAGTTTTTAGAAAATGTGTTTTATTTCATAAATGGAATCAACAAAGTATGCACATTCTACATCATAACGACTTTCTATAGTTTGCGAATGCGTTTGGAAATAAGAAAAGTTTACTTCCATCGTTTTTTAAAATCACAGCTTCTAGAAGGTTTGCATGATTTTGTAAAAAACACGAGTTTTTAGAAAATGTGTTTTATTTCATAAATAGAATCTACAAAGTATGCACATTCTACGTCATAACGACTTTCTATAGTTTGCGCATGCGTCTGCAAATAAGAAAAGCTTACTTCCCCCATTTTTTAAAATCACAGCTTCTAGAAGGTTTACATGATTTCTTAAAAAACACGAGTTTTTAGAAAATGTGTTTTATTTTATAAATGGAATAAACAAAGTATGCACATTCTACGTCATAACGACTTTCTATAGTTTGCGCATGTCTTTGGAAATAAGAAAAGCTTACTTCCCCCGTTTTTTAAAATCATAGCTTCTAGAAGGTTTACATGATTTCGTAAAAAACACGAGTTTTTAGAAAATGTGTTTTATTTCATAAATGGAATCAACAAAGTATGCACAGTCTACGTCATAACGACTTTCTATAGTTTGTGCATGCGTCCGGAAACAAGAAAAGCTTACTTCCCCCTGTTTTTTAAAATCACAGCTTCTAGAAGGTTTACATGATTTCGTAAAAAACACGAGTTTTTAGAAAATGTGTTTTATTTCATAAATTTAATCAACAAAGTATGCACATTCTACGTCATAACGACTTTCTATATGTTGCGCATGCGTTTGGAAATAAGAAAAGCTTACTTCCCTCGTTTTTTAAAATCACAGCTTCTAGAAGGTTTACATGATTTCTTAAAAAACACGAGTTTTTAGAAAATGTGTTGTATTTCATAAATGGAATCAACAAAGTATGCATATTCTACGTCATAACGACTTTCTATAGTTTGCGCATGCGTCCGGAAATAAGAAAAGCTTACTTCCACCGTTTTTTTTAAATCACAGCTTCTAGAAGGTTTACACGATTTCGTAAAAAACACGAGTTTTTAGAAAATGTGTTTTATTTCATAAATGGAATCAACAAAGTATGCACATTCTACGTCATAACGAATTTCTATATGTTGCGCATGCGTTTGGAAATAAGAAAAGCTTACTTCCCTCGTTTTTTAAAATCACAGCTTCTAGAAGGTTTACATGATTTCTTAAAAAACACGAGTTTTTAGAAAATGTGTTTTATTTCATAAATGGAATCTACAAAGTATGCACATTCTATGTCATAACGACTTTCTATAGTTTGCGCATGCGTCCGCAAATAAGAAAAACTTACTTCCACCATTTTTTAAAATCACATCTTCTAGAAGGTTTACATGATTTCGTAAAAAACACGAGTTTTTAGAAAATGTGTTTTATTTCAAAAATGGAATCTACAAACTATGCACATTCTACGTCATAACGACTTTCTATAGTTTGCGCATGCGTTTGGAAATAAGAAAAGCTTACTTCCCCTATTTTTTTAAATCACAGCTTCTAGAAGGTTTACATGGTTTCTTAAAAAACACGAGCTTTTAGAAAATGTGTTTTATTTCATAAATGGAATCAACAAAGTACGCACATTCTACGTCATAACGACTTTCTATAGTTTGCGCATGCGTTTGGAAATAAGAAAAGCTTACTTGCCCCATTTTTTAAAATCACGGCTTCTAGAAGGTTTACATGATTTCTTAAAAAACATGAGTTTTTAGAAAATGTTGTTTATTTCATAAATGGAATCCACAAAGTATGCACATTCTACATCATAACAACTTTCTATAGTTTGCGCATGCGTCCGGAAATAAGAAAAGCTTACTTCCACCGTTTTTTGAAATCACAGCTTCTAGAAGGTTTACATGATTTCGTAAAAAACAAGAGTTTGTAGAAAATATGTTTTATTTCATAAATGGAATCAACAAAGTATGCACATTCTACGTCATAATGACTTTCTATAGTTTGCTCATGCGGCCGGAAATAAGAAAAGCTTACTTCCAACGTTTTTCAAAATCACAGCTTCTAGAAGGTTTACATGATTTCGTAAAAAACATGAGCTTTTGGAAAATGTGTTTTATTTCATAAATGGAATCTACAAAGTATGCACATTCTACGTCATAACGACTTTCTATAGTTTGCGCATGCATTTGGAAATAAGAAAAGCTTACTTCCCCTATTTTTTAAAATCACAGCTTCTAGAAGGTTTACATGGTTTCTTAAAAAACACGAGCTTTTAGAAAATGTGTTTTATTTCATAAATGGAATCAACAAAGTACGCACATTCTACGTCATAACGACTTTCTATAGTTTGCGCATGCGTTTGGAAATAAGAAAAGCTTACTTCCCCCGTTTTTTAAAATCACAGCTTCTAGAAGGTTTACATGATTTCGTAAAAAACACGAGCTTTTAGAAAATGTGTTTTATTTCATAAATGGAATCTACCAAGTATGCACATTCTATGTCATAACGACTTTCTATAGTTTGCGCATGCGGCCGGAAATAAGAAAAGCTTACTTCCCCCGTTTTTTAAAATCACAGCTTCTAGAAGGTTTACATGATTTCTTAAAAAACACGAGTTTTTAGAAAATGTGTTTTATTTCATAAATGGAATCAACAAAGTATGCAGATTCTACGTCATAACGACTTTCTATAGTTTGCGCATGCGTTTGGAAATAGGAAAAGCTTACTTCCGCCGTTTTTTAAAATCACATCTTCTAGAAGGTTTACATGATTTCGTAAAAAACACGAATTTTTAGAAAATGTGTTTTATTTCATAAATTGAATCTACAAAGTATGCACATTCTACGTCATAACGACTTTCTATAGTTTGCGCATGCGTCCGGAAATAAGAAAAGCTTACTTCCACCATTTTTTGAAATCACAGCTTCTAGAAGGTTTACATGATTTCGTAAAAAACACGAGTTTGTAGAAAATGTGTTTTATTTCATAAATGGAATCAACAAAGTATGCACATTCTACATCATATTGACTTTCTATAGTTTGCGCATGCATCCGGAAATAAGAAAAGCTTACTTCCAACTTTTTTCAAAATCACAGCTTCTAGAAGGTTTACATGATTTCTTAAAAAACACGAGTTTTTAGAAAATGTGTTTTATTTCATAAATGGAATCAACAAAGTATGCACATTCTACGTCATAACGACTTTCTATAGTTTGCGCATTCGTCCGGAAATAAGAAAAGCTTACTTCTACCATTTTTTAAAATCACAGCTTCTAGAAGGTTTATATGATTTCTTAAAAAACACGAGTTTTTAGAAAATGTGTTTTACTTCTCTAATTGAATCAACAAAGTATGCACATTCTACGTCATAACGACTTTCTATAGTTTACGCATTCGTCCGGAAATAAGAAAAGCTTACTTCCACCGTTTTTTAAAATTACAGCTTCTAGAAGGTTTACATGATTTGTTAAAAAACATGAGTATTTAGAAAATGTGTTTTATTTCATAAATGGAATCTACAAAGTATGCACATTCTATGTCATAACGACTTTCTATAGTTTGCGCATGCGTCCGGAAATAAGAAAAGCTTACTTCCAACGTTTTTTAAAATCACAGCTTCTAGAAGGTTTACATAATTTCTTAAAAAACACGAGTTTTTAGAAAATGTGTTTTATTTCATAAATGCAATCAACAAAGTATGCAAATTCTACGTCATAATGACTTTCTATAGTTTGTGCATGCGTCCGGAAATAAGAAAAGCTTACTTCCAACGTTTTTCAAAATCACAGCTTCTAGAAGGTTTACATGATTTTTTAAAAAACATGAGTTTTTAGAAAATGTGTTTTACTTCATAAATGGAATCAACAAAGTATGCACATTCTACGTCATAACGACTTTCTATAGTTTGCGAATTCGTCCGGAAATAACAAAAGCTTACTTCCACCGTTTTTTAAAATTACAGCTTCTAGAAGGTTTACATGATTTCTTAAAAAACACGATTTTTTTAGAAAATGTGTTTTATTTCATCAATGGAATCAACAAAGTATGCACATTCTACGTCATAACGACTTTCTATAGTTTGCGCATGCGTCTGGAAATAAGAAAAGCTTACTTCCCCCATTTTTTAAAATCACAGCTTCTAGAAGGGTTACATGATTTCTTAAAAAACACGATTTTTTAGAAAATGTGTTTTATTTCATAAATGGAATCAACAAAGTATGCACATTCTACGTCATAACAAATTTCTATAGTTTGCGCATGCGTCCGGAAATAAGAAAAGCTTACTTCCAACGTTTTTCAAAATCACAGCCTCTAGAAGGTTTACATGATTTCTTAAAAAACACGAGTTTTTAGAAAATGTGCTTTATTTCATAAATGGAATCAACAAAGTATGCACATTCTACGTCATAACGACTTTCTATAGTTTGCACATTCATCCGGAAATAAGAAAAGCTTACTTCCACAGTTTTTTAAAATCACAGCTTCTAGAAGGTTTACATTATTTGTTAAAAAACACGAGTATTTAGAAAATGTGTTTTATTTCATAAATGGAATCTACAAAGTATGCACATTCTACGTCATAACGACTTTCTATAGTTTGCGCATGCGTCCGGAAAAAAAAAAAAGCTTACTTCCACCCTTTTTTGAAATCACGGCTTCTAGAAGGTTTACATGATTTCGTAAAAAACACGAGTTTGTAGAAAATGTGTTTTATTTCATAAATGGAATCAACAAAGTATGCACATTCTACGTCATAATGACTTTCTATAGTTTTCGCATGCGTTTGGAAATAAGAAAAGCTTACTTGCTCCATTTTTTAATATCACGGCTTCTAGTAGGTTTACATGATTTCTTAAAAAACACGAGTTTTTAGAAAATGTGTTTTATTTCATAAATGGAATCAACAAAGTATGCACATTCTACGTCATAACGACTTTGTATAGTTTGCGCATTCATCCGGAAATAAGAAAAGCTTACTTCCATAGTTTTTTAAAATCACAGCTTCTAGAAGGTTTACATGATTTCTTAAAAAACACGAGTTTTTAGAAAATGTGTTTTATTTCATAAATGGAATCAACAAAGTATGCACATTCTACGTCATAACGACTTTCTATAGTTTGCGCATGCGTCCGGAAATAAGAAAAGCTTACTTCCAACGTTTTTCAAAATCACAGCTTCTAGAAAGTTTACATAATTTCTTAAAAAACACGAGTTTTTAGAAAATTTGTTTTATTTCATAAATGGAATCAACAAAGTATGCACATTCTACGTCATAACGACTTTCTATAGTTTGCGCATGCGTCCGGAAATAAGAAAAGGTTACTTCCACCGTTTTTTAAAATTACAGCTTCTAGAAGGATTACATGATTTGTTAAAAAACACGAGTATTTAGAAAATGTGTTTTATTTCATAAATGGAATCTACAAAGTATGCACATTCTACGTCATAACGACTTTCTATAGTTTGCGCATGCGTCCGGAAATAAGAAAAGCTTACTTCCACCGTTTTTTGAAATCACGGCTTCTAGAAGGTTTACATGATTTCGTAAAATCACGAGTTTGTAGAAAATGTGTTTTATTTCATAAATGGAATCAACAAAGTATGCACATTCTACGAGATAATGACTTTCTATAGTTTGCGCATGCGTCCGGAAATAAGAAAAGCTTACTTCCAACGTTTTTCAAAATCACAGCTTCTAGAAGGTTTACATGATTTATTAAAAAACACGAGTTTTTAGAAAATGTGTTTTATTTCATAAATGGAATCAACAAAGTATGCAGATTCTATGTCATAACGACTTTCTATAGTTTGCGCATTCGTCCGGAAATAAGAAAAGCTTACTTCCACTGTTTTTTAAAATCACAGCTTCTAGAAGGTTTACATGATTTCTTAAAAAACACGAGTTTTTAGAAAATGTGTTTTATTTCATAAATGGAATCAACAAAGTATGCACATTCTACGTCATAACGACTTTCTATAGTTTGCGCATTCGTCCGGAAATAAGAAAAGCTTACTTCCACCGTTTTTTAAAATCACAGCTTCTAGAAGGTTTATATGATTTCGTTAAAAACACGAGTTTTTGGAAAATGTTTTTTATTTCGTAAATGGAATCTACAAAGTATGCACATTCTACGCATAACGACTTTCTATGGTTTTCGCATGCGTTCGGAAATATGAAAAGCTTACTTCCCCCGTTTTTTAAAATTACATCTTCTAGAAGGTTTACATGATTTCTTAAAAAACACGATTTTTTAGAAAATGTGTTTTATTTCATCAATGGAATCAACAAAGTATGCACATTCTACGTGATAACGACTTTCTATAGTTTGCGCATGCGTCTGGAAATAAGAAAAGCTTACTTCCCCCATTTTTTAAAATCACAGCTTCTAGTAGGTTTACATGATTTCGTAAAAAACACGATTTTTTAGAAAATGTGTTTTATTTCATAAATGGAATCAACAAAGTATCCACATTCTACTTCATAACGACTTTCTATAGTTTGCGCATGCGTTTGGAAATAAGAAAAGCTTACTTCCCCTATTTTTTAAAATCACAAAGTATGCACATTTTACGTCATAACGAATTTCTAAAGTTTGCGCATGCGTCCGGAAATAAGAAAAGCTTACTTCCACCATTTTTTAAAATCACAGCTTCTAGAAGCGTTACATGATTTCTTAAAAAACACGATTTTTTAGAAAATGTGTTTTATTTCATAAATGGAATCAACAAAGTATGCATATTCTACGTCATAACGAATTTCTATAGTTTGCACATGCGTCCGAAAATAAGAAAAGCTTACTTCCAACGTTTTTCAAAATCACAGCTTCTAGAAGATTTACATGATTTCTTAAAAAACACGAGTTTTTAGAAAATGTGTTTTATTTCGTAAATGGAATCAACAAAGTATGCACATTCTACGTCATAACAACTTTCTATAGTTTGCGCATGCGTCCGGATATAAGAAAAGCTTACTTCCAACGTTTTTCAAAATCACAGCTTCTAGAAGGTTTACATAATTTCTTAAAAAACACGAGTTTTTAGAAAATGTGTTTTATTTCAGAAATGGAATCAACAAAGTATGCACATTCTACGTCATAACGACTTTCTTTAGTTTGCGCATGCGTCCGGAAATAAGAAAAGCTTACTTCCACCGTTTTTTAAAATTACAGCTTCTAGAAGGTTTACATGATTTGTTAAAAAACACGAGTATTTAGAAAATGTGTTTTATTTCATAAATGGAATCTACAAAGTATGCACATTCTACGTCATAACGACTTTCTATAGTTTGCGCATGCGTACGGAAATAAGAAAAGCTTACTTCCACCGTTTTTTGAAATCACAGCTTCTAGTAGGTTTGCATGATTTCGTAAAAAACACGAGTTTTTAGAAAATGTGTTTTATTTCATAAATGGAATCTACAAAGTATGCACATTCTACTTCATAACGACTTTCTATAGTTTGCGCGTGCGTTTGGAAATAAGAAAAGCTTACTTCCCCTATTTTTTAAAATCACAGCTTATAGAAGGTTTACATGGTTTCTTAAAAAACATGAGCTTTTAGAAAATGTGCTTTATTTCATAAATGGAATAAACAAAGTATGCACATTCTACGTCATAACAAATTTCTATAGTTTGCGCATGCGTCCGGAAATAAGAAAAGCTTACTTCCACCATTTTTTAAAATCACAGCTTCTAGAAGGGTTACATGATTTCTTAAAAAATACGGTTTTTTAGAAAATGTGTTTTATTTCATAAATGGAATCAACAAAGTATGCACATTCTACGTCATAACGAATTTCTATAGTTTGCGCATGCGTCCGGAAATAAGAAAAGCTTACTTCCAACGTTTTTCAAAATCACTGCTTCTAGAAGGTTTACATGATTTCTTAAAAAACACGAGTTTTTAGAAAATGTGTTTTATTTCATAAATGGAATCAACAAAGTATGCACATTCTACGTCATAACGACTTTCTATAGTTTGCGCATTCGTCCGCAAATAAGAAAAGCTTACTTCCACAATTTTTTAAAATCACAGCTTCTAGAAGGTTTACATGATTTCTTAAAAAACACGAGTTTTTGGAAAATGTGTTTTATTTCATAAATGGAATCAACAAAGTATGCACATTCTACGTCATAACGACTTTCTATAGTTTGCGCATGCGTCCGGAAATAAGAAAAGCTTACTTCCATCGTTTTTCAAAATCACAACTTCTAGAAGGTTTACATAATTTCGTAAAAAACACGAGTTTTTAGAAAATGTGTTTTATTTCAGAAATTTTATCAACAAATTATGCACATTCTATGTCATAACGACTTTCTATAGTTTGCGCATGCGTCCGGAAATAAGAAAAGCTTACTTCCACCGTTTTTTAAAATTTCAGCTTCTAGAAGGTTTACATGATTTGTTAAAAAACACGAGTATTTAGAAAATGTGTTTTATTTCATAAATGGAATCTACAAAGTATGCACATTCTACGTCATAACGACTTTCTATAGTTTGCGCATGCGTCCGGAAATAAGAGAAGCTTACTTCCACCGTTTTTTGAAATCACGTCTTCTAGAAGGTTTACATGATTTCGTAAAAAACACGAGTTTGTAGAAAAGGTGTTTTATTTCATAAATGGAATCAACAAAGTATGCACATTCTACGTCATAATGACTTTCTATAGTTTTCGCATGCGTTTGGAAATAAGAAAAGCTTTCTTGCCCCGTTTTTTAAAATCACGGCTTCTAGTAGGTTTACATGATTTCTTAAAAAACACGAGTTTTTAGAAAATGTGTTTTATTTGATAAATGGAATCTACAAAGTATGCACATTCTACGTCATAACGACTTTCTATAGTTTGCGCATGCGTCCGGAAATAAGAAAAGCTTACTTCCACCGTTTTTTGAAATCCCGGCTTCTAGAAGGTTTACATGATTTCGTAAAAAACACGAGTTTGTAGAAAATGTGTTTTATTTCATAAATGGAATCAACAAAGTATGCACATTCTACATCATAATTACTTTCTATAGTTTGCGGATGCGTCCGGAAATAAGAAAAGCTTACTTCCAACGTTTTTCAAAATCACAGCTTCTAGAAGGTTTACATGATTTCTTAAAAAACACGAGTTTTTAGAAAATGTGTTTTATTTCATAAATGGAATCAACAAAGTATGCACATTCTACATCATAACGACTTTCTATAGTTTGCGCATTCGTCCGGAAATAAGAAAAGCTTACTTCCACAGTTTTTTAAAATCACAGCTTCTAGAAGGTTTACATGATTTCTTAAAAAACATGAGTTTTTAGAAAATGTGTTTTATTTCATAAATGGAAGCAACAAAGTATGCACATTCTACGTCATAACGACTTTCTATAGTTTGCGCATGCGTCCGGAAATAAGAAAAGCTTACTTCCAACGTTTTTCAAAATCACAGCTTCTAGAAGGTTTACATAATTTCTTAAAAAACACGAATTTTTAGAAAATGTGTTTTATTTCATAAATGGAATCAACAAAGTATGCACATTCTACGTCATAACGACTTTCTATAGTTTGCACATGCGTCCGGAAATAAGAAAAGCTTACTTCCACCATTTTTTAAAATTACAGCTTCTAGAAGGTTTACATGATTTGTTAAAAAACACGAGTATTTAGAAAATGTGTTTTATTTCATAAATGGAATCAACAAAGTATGCACATTCTACGTCATAATGACTTTCTATAGTTTGCCCATGCGTCCGGAAATAAGAAAAGCTTACTTCCAACGTTTTTCAAAATCACATCTTCTAGAAGGTTTACATGATTTCTTAAAAAACACGAGTTTTTAGAAAATGTGTTTTATTTCATAAATGGAATCAACAAAGTATGCACATTCTACGTCATAAAGACTTTCTATAGTTTGCGCATGCGTTTGGAAATAGGAAAAGCTTACTTCCGCCGTTTTTTAAAATCACATCTTCTAGAAGGTTTACATGATTTCTTAAAAAACATGAGTTTTTAAAAAATGTGTTTTATTTCATAAATGGAATCAACAAAGTATGCACATTCTACGTCATAATGACTTTCTATAGTTTCCGCATTCGTCCGGAAATAAGAAAAGCTTACTTCCACCGTTTTTTAAAATCACAGCTTCTAGAAGGTTTATATGATTTCGTAAAAAACACGAGTTTTTGGAAAATGTGTTTTATTTCGTAAATGGAATCTACAAAGTATGCACATTCTACGCATAATGACTTTCTATAGTTTTCGCATGCGTCCAGAAATAAGAAAAGCTTACTTCCACCGTTTTTTAAAATTACAGCTTTTAGAAGGTTTACATGATTTCTTAAAAAACACGATTTTTTAGAAAATGTGTTTTATTTCGTCAATGGAATCAACAAAGTATGCACATTCTACGTCATAACGACTTTGTATAGTTTGCGCATGCGTCCGGAAATAAGAAAAGCTTACTTCCACCATTTTTTAAAATCACAGCTTCTAGAAGGTTTACATGATTTCGTAAAAAACACGAGTTTCTAGAAAATGTGTTCTATTTCATCAATGGAATCTACAAAGTATGCACATTCTACGTCATAACGACTTTCTATAGTTTGCGCATGCGTCCGGAAATAAGAAAACCTTACTTCCCCCATTTTTTAAAATCACAGCTTCTAGAAGGTTTACATGATTTCTTGAGAAACATGACTTTTTAGAAAAGGTGTTTTATTTCATAAATGGAATCAACAAAGTATGCACATTCTACGTCATAACGACTTTCTATAGTTTGCGCATTCGTCCGGAAATAAGAAAAGCTTACTTCCACCGTTTTTTAAAATCACAGCTTCTAGAAGGTTTATATGATTTCGTAAAAAACACGAGTTTTTGGAAAATGTGTTTTATTTCGTAAATGGAATCTACAAAGTATGCACATTCTACGCATAACGACTTTCTATGGTTTTCGCATGCGTCCGGATATAAGAAAAGCTTACTTCCCCCGTTTTTTAAAATTACAGCTTCTAGAAGGTTTACATGATTTCTTAAAAAACACGATTTTTTAGAAAATGTGTTTTATTTCATCAATGGAATCAACAAAGTATGCACATTCTATGTCATAACGACTTTCTATAGTTTGCGCATGCGTCCGGAAATAAGAAAAGCTTACTTCCCCCATTTTTTAAAATCACATCTTCTAGTAGGTTTCCATGATTTCGTAAAAAACACTAGTTTTTAGAAAATGTGTTTTATTTCATATATGGAATCTACAAAGTATGCACATTCTACTTCATAACGACTTTCTATAGTTTGCGCATGCGTTTGGAAATAAGAAAAGCCTACTTCCCCTATTTTTTAAAATCACAGCTTATAGAAGGTTTACATGGTTTCTTAAAAAACACAAGCTTTTAGAAAATGTGTTTTATTTCAAAAATGGAATCAACAAAGTATGCACATTCTACGTCATAACGAATTTCTAAAGTTTGCGCATGCGTCCGGAAATAAGAAAAGCTTACTTCCACCATTTTTTCAAATCACAGCTTCGAGAAGGGTTACATGATTTCTTAAAAAACACGATTTTTTGGAAAATGTGTTTTATTTCATAAATTGAATCAACAAAGTATGCACATTCTACGTCATAACAAATTTCTATCGTTTGCACATGCGTCCGAAAATAAGAAAAGCTTACTTCCAACGTTTTTCAAAATCACTGCTTCTAGAAGGTTTACATGATTTCTTAAAAAACACGAGTTTTTAGAAAATGTGTTTTATTTCATCAATGGAATCAACAAAGTATGCACATTCTACGTCATAACGACTTTCTATAGTTTGCGCATGCGTCCGGAAATAAGAAAAGCTTACTTCCCGCGTTTTTTAAAATCACAGCTTCTAGAAGGTTTACATGATTTCGGAAAAAACATGAGTTTTTAGAAAATGTGTTTTATTTCATAAATGGAATCTACAAATTATGCACATTCTACGTCATAACGACTTTCCATAGTTTGCGCATGCATTTGGAAATAAGAAAAGCTTACTTCCCCCATTTTTTAAAATCACAGCTTCTAGAAGATTTACATGATTTCTTAAAAAACACGAGTTTTTAGAAACTGTGTTTTATTTCATAAATGGAATCAACAAAGTACGCACATTCTATGTCATAACGACGTTCTATAGTTTGTGCATTCGACCGGAAATAAGAAAAGCTTACTTCCCGCATTTTTTCAAATCACAGCTCCTAAAAGGTTTACATGATTTCGTAAAAAACACGAGTTTTTAGAAAATGTGTTTTATTTCATAAATGGAATCTACAAAGTATGCACATTCTACATCATAACGACTTTCCATAGTTTGCGCATGCATTTGGAAATAAGAAAAGCTTACTTCCCCCGTTTTTTAAAATCACAGCTTCTAGAAGGTTTACATGATTTCTTAAAAAACACGAGTTTTTAGAAACTGTGTTTTATTTCATAAATGGAATCAACAAAGTACGCACATTCTACGTCATAACGACGTTCTATAGTTTGTGCATTCGTCCGGAAATAAGAAAAGCTTACTTCCACCGTTTTTCAAAATCACAGCTTCTAGAAGGTTTACATGATTTCGTAAAAAACACGAGTTTTTAGAAAATGTGTTTTATTTCATAAATGGAATCTACAAAGTATGCACATTCTACGTCATAACGACTTTCTATAGTTTGCGCATGCGTCCGGAAATAAGAAAAACTTACTTCCACCGTTTTTCAAAATCACAGCTTCTAGAAGGTTTACATGATTTCTTAAAAAACATGAGTTTTTAGAAAATGTGTTTTATTTCATAAATGGAATCTACAAAGTATGCACATTCTACTTCATAACGACTTTCTATAGTTTGCGCATGCGTCCGGATATAAGAAAAGGTTACTTCCCCCGTTTTTTAAAATCACAGCTTCTAGAAGGTTTACATGATTTCTTAAAAAACACGGGCTTTTAGAAAATGTGTTTTATTTCATAAATGGAATCAACAAAGTATTCACATTCTACGTCATAACGACTTTCTATAGTTTGCGCATGCGTTTGGAAATAAGAAAAGCTTACTTCCCCCGTGTTTTAAAATCATAGCTTCTAGAAGGTTTACATGATTTCTTAAAAAACACGAGTTTTTAGAAAATGTGTTTTATTTCATAAAGGAAACAACAAGGTATGCACATTCTACGTCATAACGACTTTCTATAGTTTGCGCATGCGTCCGAAAATAAGAATAGCTTACTTCCATCGTTTTTTAAAATCACAGCTTCTAGAAGGTTTACATGATTTGTTAAAAAACACGAGTTTTTAGAAAATGTGTTTTATTTCATAAATGGAATCAACAAAGTATGCACATTCTACGTCATAACGACTTTCTATAGTTTGCGCATTCGTCCGTAAATAAGAAAAGCTTACTTCCACCGTTTTTTAAAATCACAGCTTCTAGAAGGTTTACATGATTTCGTAAAAAACACGAGTTTTTTAGAAAATGTGTTTTATTTCATAAATGGAATCTAAAAAGTACGCACATTCTATGTCATAACGACTTTCTATAGTTTGCGCATGCGTATGGAAATAAGAAAAGCTTACTTCCCCCGTTTCTTAAAATCACAGCTTTTAGAAGGTTTAAATTAATTTCTTAAAAAACACGAGTTTTTAGAAAATGTGTTTTATTTCATAAATGGAATCAACAAAGTATGCACATTCTACGTCATAACGACTTTCTATAGTTTGCGCATGTGTTTGGAAATAAGAAAAGCTTGCTTCCCCCGTTTTTTAAAATCACAGCTTCTAGAAGGTTTACATGATTTTGTAAAAAACACGAGTTTTTAGAAAATGTGTTTTATTTCATAAATGGAATCAACAAAGTATGCACATTCTATTTCATAATGACTTTCTATAGTTTGCGCATGCCTCCGGAAATAAGAAAAGAATACTTCCACCGTTTTTTAAAATAATAGCTTCTAGAAGGTTTACATGATTTGTTAAAAAACACGAGTTTTTAGAAAATATGTTTTATTTCATAAATGGAATCAACAAAGTATGCACATTCTATTTCATAACAACTTTCTATATTTTGTGCATGTGTCCGGAAATAAGAAAAGCTTACTTCCACCGTTTTTCAAAATCACAGCTTCTAGAAGCTTTACATGATTTCTTAAAAAACACGAGTTTTTAGAAAATGTGTTTTATTTCATAAATGGAATCTACAAAGTATGCACATTCTACGTCATAACGACTTTCTATAGTTTGCGCATGCGTCCGGAAATAAGAAAAACTTACTTCCACCGTTTTTCAAAATCACAGCTTCTAGAAGGTTTACATGATTTCTTAAAAAACAAGAGTTTTTAGAAAATGTGTTTTATTTCATAAAGGAAACAACAAGGTATGCACATTCTACGTCATAACGACTTTCTATAGTTTGCGCATGCGTCCGAAAATAAGAAAAGCTTACTTCCATCGTTTTTTAAAATCACAACTTCTAGAAGGTTTACATGATTTGTTAAAAAACACGAGTTTTTAGAATAGGTGTTTTATTTCATAAATGGAATCAACAAAGTATGCACATTCTATTTCATAACGACTTTCTATATTTTGCACATGTGTCCGGAAATAAGAAAAGCTTACTTCCACCGTTTTTCAAAATCACAGCTTCTAAAAGCTTTACATGATTTCTTAAAAAACATGAGTTTTTAGAAAATGTGTTTTATTTCATAAATGGAATCTACAAAGTATGCACATTCTACGTCATAACGACTTTCTATAGTTTGCGCATGCGTCCGGAAATAAGAAAAACTTACTCCCAACGTTTTTCAAAATCACAGCTTCTAGAAGGTTTACATGATTTCTTAAAAAACACGGGCTTTTAGAAAATGTGTTTTATTTCATAAATGGAATCAACAAAGTATTCACATTCTACGTCATAACGACTTTCTATAGTTTGCGCATGCGTTTGGAAATAAGAAAAGCTTACTTCCACAGTTTTTTAAAATCACAGCTTCTAGAAGGTTTACATGATTTCTTAAAAAACAAGAGTTTTTAGAAAATGTGTTTTATTTCATAAAGGAAACAACAAGGTATGCACATTCTACGTCATAACGACTTTCTATAGTTTGCGCATGCGTCCGAAAATAAGAAAAGCTTACTTCCATCGTTTTTTAAAATCACAGCTTCTAGAAGGTTTACATGATTTGTTAAAAAACACGAGTTATTAGAAAAGGTGTTTTATTTCATAAATGGAATCAACAAAGTATGCACATTCTACGTCATAACGACTTTCTATAGCTTGCGCATTCGTCCGGAAATAAGAAAAGCTTACTTCCACCGTTTTTTAAAATCACAGCTTCTAGAAGGTTTACACGATTTCGTAAAAAACACGAGTTTTTTAGAAAATGTTTCTTATTTCATAAATGGAATCTACAAAGTATGCACATTCTACGTCATAACGACTTTCTATAGTTTGCGCATGCGTCTGGAAATAAGAAAAGCTTACTTCCCCCGTTTCTTAAAATCACAGCTTTTAGAAGGTTTACATAATTTCTTAAAAAACACGAGTTTTTAGAAAATGTGTTTTATTTCATAAATGGAATCAACAAAGTATGCACATTCTACGTCATAACGACTTTCTATAGTTTGCGAATGCGTTTGGAAATAAGAAAAGCTTACTTCCCTCGTTTTTTAAAATCGCAGGTTCTGGAAGGTTTACATGATTTCTTAAAAAACACGAGTTTTTAGAAAATGTGTTTTATTTCATAAATGGAATCAACAAACTATGCACATTCTACGTCATAACGACTTTCTATAGTTTGCGCATGCGTTTGGAAATAAGAAAAGCTTACTTCCCCTGTTTTTTAAAATCACAGCTTCTAGAAGGTTTACATGATTTCGTAAAAAACACGAGTTTTTAGAAAATGTGTTTTATTTCATAAATGGAATCAACAAAGTATGCACATTCTATTTCATAACGACTTTCTATAGTTTGCGCATGCATCCGGAAATAAGAAAAGCTTACTTCCACCGTTTTTTAAAATAATAGCTTCTAGAAGGTTTACATGATTTGTTAAAAAACACGAGTTTTTAGAAAATGTGTTTTATTTCATAAATGGAATCAAGAAAGTATGCACATTCTATTTCATAACGACTTTCTATATTTTGCGCATGCGTCCGGAAATAAGAAAAGCTTACTTCCACCGTTTTTCAAAATCACAGCTTCTAGAAGCTTTACATGATTTCTTAAAAAACACGAGTTTTTAGAAAATGTGTTTTATTTCAGCAATGGAATCTACAAAGTATGCACATTCTACGTCATAACGACTTTCTATAGTTTGCGCATGCGTTTGGAAATAAGAAAAACTTACTTCCCCCATTTTTTAAAATCACAGCTTCTAGAAGGTTTACATGATTTGTTAAAAAACACGAGTTTTTAGAAAATGTGTTTTATTTCATAAATGGAATCAACAAACTATGCACATTCTACATCATAACGAATTTCTATAGTTTGCGCATGCGTTTGGAAATAAGAAAAGCTTACTTCCATCGTTTTTTAAAATCACAGCTTCTAGAAGGTTTACATGATTTCGTAAAAAACACGAGTTTTTAGAAAATGTGTTTTATTTCATAAATGGAATCTACAAAGTATTCATATTCTATGTCATAAAGAATTTCTATACTTTGCGCATGCGTCCGGAAATAAGAAAACCTTACTTCCCCCATTTTTTAAAATCACAGCTTCTAGAAGGTTTACATGATTTCTTGAGAAACACGACTTTTTAGAAAAGGTGTTTTATTTCATAAATGGAATCAACAAAGTATTCACATTCTACGTCATAACGACTTTCTATAGTTTGCGCATGCGTCCGGAAATAAGAAAAGCTTACTTCCCGCGTTTTTTAAAATCACAGCTTCTAGAAGGTTTACATGATTTCGGAAAAAACACGAGTTTTTAGAAATTGTGTTTTATTTCATAAATGGAATCTACAAAGTATGCACATTCTACATCATAACGACTTTCCATTGTTTGCGCATGCATTTGGAAATAAGAAAAGCTTACTTCCCCCGTTTTTTAAAATCACAGCTTCTAGAAGGTTTACATGATTTCTTAAAAAACACGAGTTTTTAGAAACTGTGTTTTATTTCATAATTGGAATCAACAAAGTACGCACATTCTACGTCATAACGACGTTCTATAGTTTGTGCATTCGGCCGTAAATAAGAAAAGCTTACTTCCACCGTTTTTCAAAATCACAGCTTCTAGAAGGTTTACATGATTTCGTAAAAAACACGAGTTATTAGAAAATGTGTTTTATTTCATAAATGGAATCTACAAAGTTTGCACATTCTACGTCATAACGACTTTCTATAGTTTGCGCATGCGTCCGGAAATAAGAAAAACTTACTTCCACCGTTTTTCAAAATCACAGCTTCTAGAAGGTTTACATGATTTCCTAAAAAACATGAGTTTTTAGAAAATGTGTTTTATTTCATAAATGGAATCTACAAAGTATGCACATTCTACTTCATAACGACTTTCTATAGTTTGCGCATGCGTCCGGATATAAGAAAAGGTTACTTCCCCCGTTTTTTAAAATCACAGCTTCTAGAAGGTTTACATGATTTCTTAAAAAACACGGTCTTTTAGAAAATGTGTTTTATTTCATAAATGCAATCAACAAAGTATTCACATTCTACGTCATAACGACTTTCTATAGTTTGCGCATGCGTTTGGAAATAAGAAAAGCTTACTTCCCCCGTGTTTTAAAATCATAGCTTCTAGAAGGTTTACATGATTTCTTAAAAAACACGAGTTTTTAGAAAATGTGTTTTATTTCATAAAGGAAACAACGAGGTATGCACATTCTACGTCATAACGACTTTCTATAGTTTGCGCATGCATCCGAAAATAAGAAAAGCTTACTTCCATCGTTTTTTAAAATCACAGCTTCTAGAAGGTTTACATGATTTGTTAAAAAACACGAGTTTTTAGAAAATGTGTTTTGTTTCATAAATGGTATCAACAAAGTATGCACATTCTACGTCATAACGACTTTCTATAGTTTGCGCATTCGTCCGGAAATAAGAAAAGCTTACTTCCACCATTTTTTAAAATCACAGCTTCTAGAAGGTTTTCATGATTTCGTAAAATACACGAGTTTTTTAGAAAATGTGTTTTATTTCATAAATGGAATCTACAAAGTATGCACATTCTACGTCATAACGACTTTCTATAGTTTGCTCATGCGTCCGGAAATAAGAAAAGCTTACTTCCCCCGTTTCTTAAAATCACAGCTTTTAGAAGGTTTACATAATTTCTTAAAAAACATGAGTTTTTAGAAATTGTGTTTTATTTCATAAATGGAATCAACAAAGTATGCACATTCTACGTCATAACGACTTTCTATAGTTTGCGCATGCGTTTGGAAATAAGAAAAGCTTACTTCTCTAGTTTTTTAAAATCACAGCTTCTGGAAGGTTTACATGATTTCTTAATAACTACGAGTTTTTAGAAAATGTGTTTTATTTCATAAATGGAATCAACAAAGTATGCACATTCTACGTCATAACGACTTTCTATAGTTTGCGCATGCGTTTGGAAATAAGAAAAGCTTACTTCCCCCGTTTTTTAAAATCACAGCTTCTAGAAGGTTTACATGATTTCGTAAAAAACACGAGTTTTTAGAAAATGTGTTTTATTTCATAAATGGAATCAACAAAGTATGCACATTCTATTTCATAACGACTTTCTATAATTTGCGCATGCCTCCGGAAATAAGAAAAGAATACTTCCACCGTTTTTTAAAATAATAGCTTCTACAAGGTTTACATGATTTGTTAAAAAACACGAGTTTTTAGAAAATGTGTTTTATTTCATAAATGGAATCAACAAAGTATGCACATTCTATTTCATAACGACTTTCTATATTTTGCGCATGTGTCCGGAAATAAGAAAAGCTTACTTCCACCGTTTTTCAAAATCACAGCTTCTAGAAGCTTTACATGATTTCTTAAAAAACACGAGTTTTTAGAAAATGTGTTTTATTTCATAAATGGAATCTACAAAGTATGCACATTCTACGTCATAACGACTTTCTATAGTTTGCGCATGCGTCCGGAAATAAGAAAAACTTACTTCCACCGTTTTTCAAAATCACAGCTTCTAGAAGGTTTAGATGATTTCTTAAAAAACATGAGTTTTTAGAAAATGTGTTTTATTTCATAAATGGAATCTACAAAGTATGCACATTCTACGTCATAACGACTTTCTATAGTTTGCGCATGCGTCCGGATATAAGAAAAGCTTACTTCCCCCGATTTTTAAAATCACAGCTTCTAGAAGGTTTACATGATTTCGTAAAAAACACGAGTTTTTAGAAAATGTGTTTTATTTCATAAATGGAATCTACAAAGTATTCATATTCTATGTCATAAAGAATTTCTATACTTTGCGCATGCGTCCGGAAATAAGAAAACCTTACTTCCCCCATTTTTTAAAATCACAGCTTCTAGAAGGTTTACATGATTTCTTGAGAAACACGACTTTTTAGAAAAGGTGTTTTATTTCATAAATGGAATCAACAAAGTATGCACATTCTACGTCATAACGACTTTCTATAGTTTGCGCATGCGTCCGGAAATAAGAAAAGCTTACTTCCCGCGTTTTTTAAAATCACAGCTTCTAGAAGGTTTACATGATTTCGGAAAAAACATGAGTTTTTAGAAAATGTGTTTTATTTCATAAATGGAATCTACAAAGTATGCACATTCTACATCATAACGACTTTCCATAGTTTGCGCATGCATTTGGAAATAAGAAAAGCTTACTTCCCCCATTTTTTAAAATCACAGCTTCTAGAAGATTTACATGATTTCTTAAAAAACACGAGTTTTTAGAAACTGTGTTTTATTTCATAAATGGAATCAACAAAGTACGCACATTCTATGTCATAACGACGTTCTATAGTTTGTGCATTCGACCGGAAATAAGAAAAGCTTACTTCAACCGTTTTTCAAAATCACAGCTTCTAGAAGGTTTACATGATTTCGTAAAAAACACGAGTTTTTAGAAAATGTGTTTTATTTCATAAATGGAATCTACAAAGTATGCACATTCTACTTCATAATGACTTTCTATAGTTTGCGCATGCGTCTGGAAATAAGAAAAACTTACTTCCACCGTTTTTCAAAATCACAGCTTCTAGAAGGTTTACATGATTTCTTAAAAAACATGAATTTTTAGAAAATGTGTTTTATTTCATAAATGGAATCTACAAAGTATGCACATTCTACTTCATAATGACTTTCTATAGTTTGCGCATGCGTCCGGATATAAGAAAAGGTTACTTCCCCCGTTTTTTAAAATCACAGCTTCTAGAAGGTTTACATGATTTCTTAAAAAACACGGGCTTTTAGAAAATGTGTTTTATTTCATAAATGGAATCAACAAAGTATTCACATTCTACGTCATAACGACTTTCTATAGTTTGCGCATGCGTTTGGAAATAAGAAAAGCTTACTTCCCCCGTGTTTTAAAATCATAGCTTCTAGAAGGTTTACATGATTTCTTAAAAAACACGAGTTTTTAGAAAATGTGTTTTATTTCATAAAGGAAACAACAAGGTATGCACATTCTACGTCATAACGACTTTCTATAGTTTGCGCATGCGTCCGAAAATAAGAAAAGCTTACTTCCATCGTTTTTTAAAATCACAGCTTCTAGAAGGTTTACATGATTTGTTAAAAAACACGAGTTTTTAGAAAATGTGTTTTGTTTCATAAATGGAATCAACAAAGTATGCACATTCTACGTCATAACGACTTTCTATAGTTTGCGCATTCGTCCGGAAATAAGAAAAGCTTATTTCCACCATTTTTTAAAATCACAGCTTCTAGAAGGTTTACATGATTTCGTAAAAAACACGAGTTTTTTAGAAAATGTGTTTTATTTCATAAATGGAATCTACAAAGTATGCACATTCTACGTCATAACGACTTTCTATAGTTTGCTCATGCGTCTGGAAATAAGAAAAGCTTACTTCCCCCGTTTCTTAAAATCACAGCTTTTAGAAGGTTTACATAATTTCTTAAAAAACATGAGTTTTTAGAAATTGTGTTTTATTTCATAAATGGAATCAACAAAGTATGCACATTCTACGTCATAACGACTTTCTATAGTTTGCGCATGCGTTTGGAAATAAGAAAAGCTTACTTCTCTAGTTTTTTAAAATCACAGCTTCTGGAAGGTTTACATGACTTCTTAATAACCACGAGTTTTTAGAAAATGTGTTTTATTTCATAAATGGAATCAACAAAGTATGCACATTCTACGTCATAACGACTTTCTATAGTTTGCGCATGCATTTGGAAATAAGAAAAGCTTACTTCCCCCGTTTTTTAAAATCACAGCTTCTAGAAGGTTTACATGATTTCGTAAAAAACACGAGTTTTTAGAAAATGTGTTTTATTTCATAAATGGAATCAACAAAGTATGCACATTCTATTTCATAACGAATTTCTATAGTTTGCGCATGCCTCCGGAAATAAGAAAAGCTTACTTCCCTCGTTTTTTAAAATCACAGCTTCTGGAAGGTTTACATGCTTTCTTAAAAAACACGAGTTTTTAGAAAATGTGTTTTATTTCATAAATGGAATCAACAAAGTATGCATATTCTACGTCATAACGACTTTCTATAGTTTGCGCATGCGTCCGGAAATAAGAAAATCTTACTTCCCCCGTTTTTTAAAATCACAGCTTCTAGAAGGTTTACATGATTTCTTAAAAAACACGAGTTTTTAGAAAATGTGTGTTATTTCATAAATGGAATCCACAAAGTATGCACATTCTACGTCATAATGACTTTCTATATTTTGCGCATGTGTCCGGAAATGAGAAAAGCTTACTTCCCCCATTTTTCAAAATCACAGCTTCTAGAAGGTTTACATGATTTCTTAAAAAACACGAGTTTTTAGAAAATGTGTTTTATTTCATAAATGGAATCAACAAAGTATGCACATTCTACGTCATAACGACTTTCTATAGTTTGCGCATGCGTCCGGATATAAGAAAAGCTTACTTCCCCCGATTTTTAAAATCACAGCTTCTAGACGGTTTACATGATTTCTTAAAAAACACGAGCTTTTAGAAAATGTGTTTTATTTCATAAATCGAATCTACAAAGTATGCACATTCTACGTCATAACGACTTTCTATAGTTTGCGCATGCGTCCGGAAATAAGAAAAACTTACTTCCACCGTTTTTCAAAATCACAGCTTCTAGAAGGTTTACATGATTTCTTAAAAAACATGAGTTTTTAGAAAATGTGTTTTATTTCATAAATGGAATCTACAAAGTATGCACATTCTACGTCATAACGACTTTCTATAGTATGCGCATGCGTCCGGATATAAGAAAAGCTTACTTCCCCCGTTTTTTAAAATCACAGCTTCTAGATGGTTTACATGATTTCTTAAAAAACACGAGCTTTTAGAAAATGTGTTTTATTTCATAAATGGAATCAACAAAGTATTCACATTCTACGTCATAACGACTTTCTATAGTTTGCGCATGCGTTTGGAAATAAGAAAAGCTTACTTCCCCCGGGTTTTAAAATCATAGCTTCTAGAAGGTTTACATGATTTCTTAAAAAACAAGAGTTTTTAGAAAATGTGTTTTATTTCATAAAGGAAACAACAAGGTATGCACATTCTAGCTCATAACAACTTTCTATAGTTTGCGCATGCGTCCGAAAATAAGAAAAGCTTACTTCCATCGTTTTTTAAAATCACAGCTTCTAGAAGGTTTACATGATTTGTTAAAAAACACGAGTTTTTAGAAAACGTGTTTTATTTCATAAATGGAATCAACAAAGTATGCACATTCTACGTCATAACGACTTTCTATAGCTTGCGCATTCGTCCGGAAATAAGAAAAGCTTACTTCCACCATTTTTTAAAATCACAGCTTCTAGAAGGTTTACATGATTTCGTAAAAAACACGAGTTTTTTAGAAAATGTGTCTTATTTCATAAATGGAATCTACAAAGTATGCACATTCTACGTCATAACGACTTTCTATAGTTTGCGCATGCGTCTGGAAATAAGAAAAGCTTACTTCCCCCGTTTCTTAAAATCACAGCTTTTAGAAGGTTTACATAATTTCTTAAAAAACACGAGTTTTTAGAAAATGTGTTTTATTTCATAAATGAAATCAACAAAGTATGCACATTCTACGTCATAACGAATTTCTATAGTTTGCGCATGCCTTTCGAAATAAGAAAACCTTACTTCCCCCGTTTTTTAAAATCACAGCTTCTAGAAGGTTTACATGATTTCGTAAAAAACACGAGTTTTTAGAAAATGTGTTTTATTTCATAAATGGAATCTACAAAGTATGCACATTCTTCGTTATAACGACTTTCTATAGTTTGCGCATGCGTCCGGAAATAAGAAAAGCTTACTTCCCCCGTTTTTTAAAATCACAGCTTCTAGAAGGTTTACATTATTTTGTAAAAAACACGAGTTTTTAGAAAATGTGTTTTATTTCATAAATGGAATCTACAAAGTATGCACATTCTACGTCATAACGAATTTCTATAGTTTGAGCATGCGTCCGGAAATAAGAAAAGCTTAGTTCCACCGTTTTTTAAAATAATAGCTTCTAGAAGGTTTACATGATTTCGTAAAAAACATGAGTTTTTAGAAAATATGTTTTATTTCATAAATGGAATCTACAAAGTATGCACATTCTACGTCATAACGACTTTCTATAGTTTGCGCATGCGTCCGGAAATAAGAAAAGCTTACTTCCACCGTTTTTCAAAATCACAGCTTCTAGAAGGTTTACATGATTTCTTAAAAAACACGAGTTTTTAGAAAATGTGTTTTATTTCATAAATGGAATCAACAAAGTATGCACATTCTACGTCATAACGAATTTCTATAGTTTGCGGATGCGTTTGGAAATAAGAAAAACTTACTTCCCCCGTTTTTTAAAATCACAGCTTCTAGAAGGTTTACATGATTTGTTAAAAAACATGAGTTTTTACAAAATGTGTTTTATTTCATAAATGGAAGCAACAAAGTATGCACATTCTACGTCATAACGACTTTCTATAGTTTGCGCATGCGTCCGGAAATAAGAAAAGGTTACTTCCACCGTTTTTTAAAATAATAGCTTCTAGAAGGTTTACATGATTTCGTAAAAAACATGAGTTTTTATAAAATGTGTTTTATTTCATAAATGGAATCTACAAAGTATGCACATTCTTCGTCATAACGACTTTATATAGTTTGCGCATGCGTCCGGAAATAAGAAAAGCTTACTTCCCCCGTTTTTTAAAATCACAGCTTCTAGAAGGTTTACATGATTTCGTAAAAAACACGAGTTTTTAGAAAATGTGTTCTATGTCATAAATGGAATCTACAAAGTATGCACATTCTACGTCATAACGAATTTCTATAGTTTGCGCATTCGTCCGGAAATAAGAAAAGCCTACTTCCCCCGTTTTTTAAAATCACAGCTTCTAGAAGCTTTACATGATTTCGTAAAAAACACGAGTTTTTTAGAAAATGTGTTTTATTTCATAAATGGAATCTACAAAGTATGCACATTCTACGTAATAACGACTTTCTATAGTTTGCGCATGCGTTTGGAAATAAGAAAAGCTTACTTCCCTCGTTTTTTAAAATCACAGCTTCTAGAAGGTTTACATGATTTCTTAAGAAACACGAGTTTTTAGAAAATGTGTTTTATTTCATAAATGGAATCAACAAAGTATGCACATTCTACGTCATAACGACTTTCTATAGTTTGCGCGTGCGTCCGGAAATAAGAAAAGCTTACTTCCCCCGTTTTTTAAAATCACAGCTTCTAGAAGGTTTACATGATTTCTTAAAAAACACGAGTTTTTAGAAAATGTGTTTTATTTCATAAATGGAATCAACAAAGTATGCACATTCTACGTCATAACGACTTTCTATAGTTTGCGCATGCGTCCGGAAATAAGAAAAGCTTACTTCCCCCGTTTTTTAAAATCACAGCTTTTAGAAGGTTTACATGATTTCGTACAAAACATGAGTTTTTAGAAAATGTGTTTTATTTCATAAACGGAATCAACAATGTATGCACATTCTACGTCATAGCGACTTTCTATAGTTTGCGCATGCGTTTGGAAATAAGAAAAGCTTACTTCCCTCGTTTTTTAAAATCACAGCTTCTAGAAGGTTTACATGATTTCTTAAGAAACACAAGTTTTTAGAAAATGTGTTTTATTTCATAAATGGAATCAACAAAGTATGCACATTCTACGTCGTAACGACTTTCTATAGTTTGCGCGTGCGTCCGGAAATAAGAAAAGGTTACTTCCCCCGTTTTTTAAAATCACAGCTTCTAGAAGGTTTACATGATTTCTTAAAAAACACGAGTTTTTAGAAAATGTGTTTTATTTCATAAATGGAATCAACAAAGTATGCACATTCTACGTCATAACGACTTTCTATAGTTTGCGCATGCGTCTGGAAATAAGAAAAGCTTACTTCCCTCGTTTTTTAAAATCACAGCTTCTAGAAGGTTTACATGATTTCGTAAAAAACATGAGTTTTTAGAAAATGTGTTTTATTTCATAAATGGAATCTACAAAGTATGCACATTCTACGTCATAACGACTTTCTATAGTATGTGCATGCGTCCGGAAATAAGAAAAGCTTACTTCCCCCTGTTTTTTAAAATCACAGCTTCTAGAAGGTTTACATGATTTCGTAAAAAACACGAGTTTTTAGAAAATGTGTTTTATTTCATAAATGGAATCAACAAAGTATGCACATTCTACGTCATAACGACTTTCTATATGTTGCGCATGCGTTTGGAAATAAGAAAAGCTTACTTCCCTCGTTTTTTAAAATCACAGCTTCTAGAAGGTTTACATGATTTCTTAAAAAACACGAGTTTTTAGAAAATGTGTTTTATTTCATAAATGGAATCAACAAAGTATGCACATTCTACGTCATAACGAATTTCTATAGTTTGCGGATGCGTTTGGAAATAAGAAAAACTTACTTCCCCCGTTTTTTAAAATCACAGCTTCTAGAAGGTTTACATGATTTGTTAAAAAACATGAGTTTTTACAAAATGTGTTTTATTTCATAAATGGAATCAACAAAGTATGCACATTCTACGTCATAACGACTTTCTATAGTTTGCGCATGCGTCCGGAAATAAGAAAAGGTTACTTCCACCGTTTTTTAAAATAATAGCTTCTAGAAGGTTTACATGATTTCGTAAAAAACATGAGTTTTTATAAAATGTGTTTTATTTCATAAATGGAATCTACAAAGTATGCACATTCTTCGTCATAACGACTTTATATAGTTTGCGCATGCGTCCGGAAATAAGAAAAGCTTACTTCCCCCGTTTTTTAAAATCACAGCTTCTAGAAGGTTTACATGATTTCGTAAAAAACACGAGTTTTTAGAAAATGTGTTCTATGTCATAAATGGAATCTACAAAGTATGCACATTCTACGTCATAACGAATTTCTATAGTTTGCGCATTCGTCCGGAAATAAGAAAAGCCTACTTCCCCCGTTTTTTAAAATCACAGCTTCTAGAAGCTTTACATGATTTCGTAAAAAACACGAGTTTTTTAGAAAATGTGTTTTATTTCATAAATGGAATCTACAAAGTATGCACATTCTACGTAATAACGACTTTCTATAGTTTGCGCATGCGTTTGGAAATAAGAAAAGCTTACTTCCCTCGTTTTTTAAAATCACAGCTTCTAGAAGGTTTACATGATTTCTTAAGAAACACGAGTTTTTAGAAAATGTGTTTTATTTCATAAATGGAATCAACAAAGTATGCACATTCTACGTCATAACGACTTTCTATAGTTTGCGCATGCGTCCGGAAATAAGAAAAGCTTACTTCCCCCGTTTTTTAAAATCACAGCTTCTAGAAGGTTTACATGATTTCGTAAAAAACATGAGTTTTTAGAAAATGTGTTTTATTTCATAAATGGAATCTACAAAGTATGCACATTCTACGTCATAACGACTTTCTATAGTATGTGCATGCGTCCGGAAATAAGAAAAGCTTACTTCCCCCTTTTTTTTAAAATCACAGCTTCTAGAAGGTTTACATGATTTCGTAAAAAACACGAGTTTTTAGAAAATGTGTTTTATTTCATAAATGGAATCAACAAAGTATGCACATTCTACGTCATAACGACTTTCTATATGTTGCGCATGCGTTTGGAAATAAGAAAAGCTTACTTCCCTCGTTTTTTAAAATCACAGCTTCTAGAAGGTTTACATGATTTCTTAAAAAACACGAGTTTTTAGAAAATGTGTTTTATTTCATAAATGGAATCAACAAAGTATGCACATTCTACGTCATAACGAATTTCTATAGTTTGCGGATGCGTTTGGAAATAAGAAAAACTTACTTCCCCCGTTTTTTAAAATCACAGCTTCTAGAAGGTTTACATGATTTGTTAAAAAACATGAGTTTTTACAAAATGTGTTTTATTTCATAAATGGAATCAACAAAGTATGCACATTCTACGTCATAACGACTTTCTATAGTTTGCGCATGCGTCCGGAAATAAGAAAAGGTTACTTCCACCGTTTTTTAAAATAATAGCTTCTAGAAGGTTTACATGATTTCGTAAAAAACATGAGTTTTTATAAAATGTGTTTTATTTCATAAATGGAATCTACAAAGTATGCACATTCTTCGTCATAACGACTTTATATAGTTTGCGCATGCGTCCGGAAATAAGAAAAGCTTACTTCCCCCGTTTTTTAAAATCACAGCTTCTAGAAGGTTTACATGATTTCGTAAAAAACACGAGTTTTTAGAAAATGTGTTCTATGTCATAAATGGAATCTACAAAGTATGCACATTCTGTGTCATAACGAATTTCTATAGTTTGCGCATTCGTCCGGAAATAAGAAAAGCCTACTTCCCCCGTTTTTTAAAATCACAGCTTCTAGAAGCTTTACATGATTTCGTAAAAAACACGAGTTTTTTAGAAAATGTGTTTTATTTCATAAATGGAATCTACAAAGTATGCACATTCTACGTCATATCAACTTTCTATAGTTTGCGCATTAACCGGAAATAAGAAAAGCTTAATTCCCCTGTTTTTTAAAATCACAGCTTCTAGAAGGTTTACATGATTTCTTAAAAAACACGAGTTTTTAGAAAATGTCTTTTATTTCTTAAATGGAAACAACAAAGTATGCACATTCTACGTCATAACGACTTTCTATAGTTTGCGCATGCGTTTGGAAATAAGAAAATCCTACTTCCCCCGTTTTTTAAAATCACAGCTTCTAGAAGGTTTACATCATTTGTTAAAAAACATGAGTTTTTAGAAAATGTGTTTTATTTCATAAATGGAATCTACAAATTATGCACATTCTACGTCATAACGACTTTCTATAGTTTGCGCATGCGTCCGGAAATAACAAAAGCTTACTTCAACCGTTTTTTAAAATCACAGCTTCTAGAAGGTTTACAAGATTTCTTAAAAAACAGGAGTTTTTAGAAAATGTGTTTTATTTCATAAATGGAATCAACAAAGTATGCACATTCTACGTAATAACGACTTTCAACAGTTCCGCATTCGACCGGAAATAAGAAAACCTTACTTCCACCGTTTTTTAAAATCACAGCTTCTAGAAGGTTTACATGATTTCGTAAAAAACACGAGTTTTTAGAAAATGTGTTTTATTTCATAAATGGAATCAACAAACTATGCACATTCTACGTCATAAGGACTTACTATAGTTTGCGCATCCGTCCGGAAATAAGAAAAGCTTACTTCCACCGTTTTTTAAAATCACAGCTTCTAGAAGGTTTACATGATTTGTTAAAAAACACGAGTTTTTAGAAAATGTGTTTTATTTCATAAATGGAATCAACCAAGTATGTACATTCTACGTCATAATGCGTTTCTATAGTTTGCGCATGCGTCCGGAAATAAGAAAAGCTTACTTCCACCGTTTTTAAAAAAATAGCTTCTAAAAGGTTTACATGATTTGTTAAAGAACACGAGTTTTTAGAAAATGTGTTTTATTTCATAAATGGAATCAACAAAGTATGCACATTCTATTTCATAACGACTTTCTATAGTTTGCGCATGCGTCCGGAAATAAGAAAAGCTTACTTCCACCGTTTTTTAAAATCACAGCCTCTAGAAGGTTTACATGATTTCTAAAAAAACACGAGTTTTTAGAAAATGTGTTTTATTTCATAAATGGAATCAACAAAGTATGCACAGTCTACGTCATAACGACTTTCTATAGTTTTCGCATGCCTTTGGAAATAAGAAAAGCTTACTTCCCCCGTTTTTTAAAATCACAGCTTCTAAAAGTTTTACATGATTTCGTAAAAAACACGAGTTTTTAGAAAATGTGTTTTATTTCATAAATGGAATCAACAAAGTATGCACAGTCTACGTCATAACGACTTTCTATAGTTTGTGCATGCGTCCGGAAAAAAGAAAAGCTTACTTCCCCTGTTTTTTAAAATCACAGCTTCTTGAAGGTTTACATGATTTCGTAAAAAACACGAGTTTTTAGAAAATGTTTTTTATTTCATAAATGGAATCTACAAAGTATGCACATTCTGCGTCATATCAACTTTCTATAGTTTGCGCATTAACCGGAAATAAGAAAAGCTTAATTCCCCCGTTTTTTAAAATCACAGCTTCTAGAAGGTTTACATGATTTCTTAAAAAACACGAGTTTTTAGAAAATGTCTTTTATTTCTTAAATGGAAACAACAAAGTATGCACATTCTAAGTCATAACGACTTTCTATAGTTTGCGCATGCGTTTGGAAATAAGAAAATCCTACTTCCCCCGTTTTTTAAAATCACAGCTTCTAGAAGGTTTACATCATTTGTTAAAAAACATGAGTTTTTAGAAAATGTGTTTTATTTCATAAATGGAATCTACAAATTATGCACATTCTACGTCATAACGACTTTCTATAGTTTGCGCATGCGTCCGGAAATAAGAAAAGCTTACTTCAACCGTTTTTTAAAATCACAGCTTCTAGAAGGTTTACAAGATTTCTTAAAAAACACGAGTTTTTAGAAAATGTGTTTTATTTCATAAATGGAATCAACAAAGTATGCACATTCTACGTAATAACGACTTTCAACAGTTCCGCATTCGACCGGAAATAAGAAAACCTTACTTCCACCGTTTTTTAAAATCACAGCTTCTAGAAGGTTTACATGATTTCGTAAAAAACACGAGTTTTTAGAAAATGTGTTTTATTTCATAAATGGAATCAACAAACTATGCACATTCTACGTCATAAGGACTTTCTATAGTTTGCGCATCCGTCCGGAAATAAGAAAAGCTTACTTCCACCGTTTTTTAAAATCACAGCTTCTAGAAGGTTTACATGATTTGTTAAAAAACACGAGTTTTTAGAAAATGTGTTTTATTTCATAAATGGAATCAACCAAGTATGTACATTCTACGTCATAATGCGTTTCTATAGTTTGCGCATGCGTCCGGAAATAAGAAAAGCTTACTTCCACCGTTTTTAAAAAAATAGCTTCTAAAAGGTTTACATGATTTGTTAAAGAACACGAGTTTTTAGAAAATGTGTTTTATTTCATAAATGGAATCAACAAAGTATGCACATTCTATTTCATAACGACTTTCTATAGTTTGCGCATGCGTCCGGAAATAAGAAAAGCTTACTTCCACCGTTTTTCAAAATCACAGCTTCTAGAAGCTTTACATGATTTCTTAAAAAACACGAGTTTTTAGAAAATGTGTTTTATTTCATAAATCGAATAAACAAAGTATGCACATTGTACATCATAACAACTTTCTATAGTTTGCGCATGCGTTTGGAAATAAGAAAAGCTTACTTCCATCGTTTTTAAAATCACAGCTTCTAGAAGGTTTACATGATTTCGTAAAAAACACGAGTTTTTAGAAAATGTGTTTTATTTCATAAATGGAATCTACAAAGTATGCACATTCTTCGTCATAACGACTTTCTATAGTATGCGCATGCGTCCGGAAATAAGAAAAGCTTACTTCCCTCGTTTTTTAAAATCACAGCTTCTAGAAGGTTTACATGATTTTGTAAAAAACACGAGTTTTTAGAAAATGTGTTTTATTTCATAAATGGAATCTACAAAGTATGCACATTCTATGTCATAACGACTTTCTATAGTTTGCGCATGCGTCCGGAAATAAGAAAATCTTAATTCCCCCGTTTTTTAAAATCACAGCTTCTAGAAGGTTTACATGATTTCTTAAAAAACACGAGTTTTTAGAAAATGTGTTTTATTTAATAATGGAATCAACAAAGTATGCACATTCTACATCATAACGACTTTCTATAGTTTTCGCATGCCTTTGAAAATAAGAAAAGCTTACTTGCCCCGTTTTTTAAAATCACAGCTTCTAGAAGGTTTACATGATTTCGTAAAAAACACGAGTTTTTAGAAAATGTGTTTTATTTCATAAATGGAATCAACAAAGTATGCACAGTCTACGTCATAACGACTTTCTATAGTTTGTGCATGCGTCCGGAAATAAGAAAAGCTTACTTCCCCCGTTTTTTAAAATCACAGTTCTAGAAGGTTTACATGATTTCGTAAAAAACACGAGTTTTTAGAAAATGTGTTTTATTTCATAAATCGAATCAACAAAGTATGCACATTCTACGTCATAACGACTTTCTATAGTTTGCGCATGCGTCCGGAAATAAGAAAAGCTTACTTCCACTGTTTTTTAAAATAATAGCTTCTAGAAGGTTTACATGATTTCGTAAAAAACACCGGTTTTTAGAAAATGTGTTTTATTTCATAAATGGAATCTACAAAGTATGCATATTCTACATCATAATGACATTCTATAGTTTCCTCATGCGTCCGGAAATAAGAAAAGCTTACTTCCACCGTTTTTCAAAATCACAGCTTCTAGAAGGTTTACATGATTTCTTAATAAACACGAGTTTTTAGAAAATGTGTTTTATTTTATAAATGGAATCTACAAATTATGCACATTCTACGTCATAACGACTTTCTATAGTTTGCGCATTCGTCCGGAAATAAGAAAAGCTTACTTCCACCGTTTTTTAAAATCACAGCTTCTAGAAGGTTTACAAGATTTCTTAAAAAACACGAGTTTTTAGAAAATGTGTTTTATTTCATAAATGGAATCAACAAAGTATGCACATTCTACGAAATAACGACTTTCTATAGTTTCCGCATTCGACCGGAAATAAGAAAATTATACTTCCGCCGTTTTTTAAAATCACAGCTTCTAGAAGGTTTACATGATTTCGTAAAAAACACGAGTTTTTAGAAAATGTGTTTTATTTCATAAATGGAATCAAGAAAGTATGCACATTCTACGTCATAACGACTTTCTATAGTTTGCGCATTCGTCCGGAAATAAGAAAAGCTTACTTCCCCCGTTTTTTAAAATCACAGCTTCTAGAAGGTTTACATCATTTGTTGAAAAACACGAGTTTTTAGAAAATGTGTTTTAATTCATAAATCGAATGAACAAAGTATGCACATTCTACGTCATAACGACTTTCTATAGTTTGCGCATGCGTCCGGAAATAACGAAAGCTTACTTCCACCGTTTTTAAAAAAATAGCTTCTAAAAGGTTTACATGATTTGTTAAAGAACACGAGTTATTAGAAAAATGTGTTTTATTTCATAAATGGAATCAACAAAGTATGCACATTCTATTTCATAACGACTTTCTATAGTTTACGCATGCGTCCGGAAATAAGAAAAGCTTACTTCCACTGTTTTTCAAAATCATAGCTTCTAGAAGCTTTACATGATTTATTAAAAAACACGAGTTTTTAGAAAATGTGTTTTATTTCATAAATGGAATAAACAAAGTATGCACATTGTACATCATAACAACTTTCTATAGTTTGCGCATGCGTTTGGAAATAAGAAAAGCTTACTTCCATCGTTTTTTAAAATCATAGCTTCTAGAAGGTTTACATGATTTCGTAAAAAACACGAGTTTTTAGAAAATGTGTTTTATTTCATAAATGGAATCTACAAAGTATGCACATTCTTCATCATAACGACTTTCTATAGTATGCGCATGCGTCCGGAAATAAGAAAAGCTTACTTCCCCCGTTTTTTAAAATCACAGCTTCTAGAAGGTTTACATGATTTTGTAAAAAACACGAGTTTTTAGAAAATGTGTTTTATTTCATAAATGGAATCTACAAAGTATGCACATTCTACGTCATAACGACTTTCTATAGTTTGCGCATGCGTCCAGAAATAAGAAAATCTTACTTCCCCCGTTTTTTAAAATCACAGCTTCTAGAAGGTTTACATGATTTCTTAAAAAACACGAGTTTTTAGAAAATGTGTTTTATTTCATAAATGGAATCAACAAAGTATGCACATTCTACTTCATAACGACTTTCTATAGTTTGCGCATGCCTTTGAAAATAAGAAAAGCTTACTTGCCCCGTTTTTTAAAATCACAGCTTCTAGAAGGTTTACATGATTTCGTAAAAAACACGAGTTTTTAGAAAATGTGTTTTATTTCATAAATGGAATCAGCAAAGTATGCACAGTCTACGTCATAACGACTTTCTATAGTTTGCGCATTCGTCTGCAAATAAGAAAAGCTTACTTCCCCCGTTTTTTAAAATCACAGCTTCTAGAAGGTTTACATGATTTCCTAAAAAACACGAGTTTTTAGAAAATGTGTTTTATTTCATAAATGGAAACAACAAAGTATGCACATTCTACGTCATAACGACTTACTATAGTTTGCACATGCATTTGGATATAAGAAAATCTTACTTCCCCCATTTTTTAAAATCACAGCTTCTAGAAGGTTTACATCATTTGTTAAAAAACATGAGTTTTTAGAAAATGTGTTTTATTTCATAAATGGAATCTACAAAGTATGCACATTCTACGTCATAACGACTTTCTATAGTTTGCGCATGCGTCCGGAAATAAGAAAAGCTTACTTCCATCGTTTTTTAAAATCACAGCTTCTAGAAGGTTTACATGATTTCGTAAAAAACACGAGTTTTTAGAAAATGTGTTTTATTTCATAAATGGAATAAACAAAGTATGTACATTCTACGTCATAAGGACTTTCTATAGTTTGCGCATCCGTCCGGAAATAAGAAAAGCTTACTTCCACCGTTTTTTAAAATCACAGCTTCTAGAAGGTTTACATGATTTGTTAAAAAACACGAGTTTTTAGAAAATGTGTTTTATTTCATAAATGGAATCAACCAAGTATGTACATTCTACGTCATAATGCGTTTCTATAGTTTGCGCGTGCGTCCGGAAATAAGAAAAGCTTACTTCCACCGTTTTTTAAAAAATAGCTTCTAAAAGGTTTACATGATTTGTTAAAGAACACGAGTTTTTAGAAAATGTGTTTTATTTCATAAATGGAATCAACAAAGTATGCACATTCTATTTCATAACGACTTTCTATAGTTTGCGCATGCGTCTTGAAATAAGAAAAGCTTACTTCCACCGTTTTTTAAAATCACAGCTTCTAGAAGGTTTACATGATTTCTTAAAAAACACGAGTTTTTAGAAAATGTGTTTTATTTCATAAATGGAATCTACAAAGTATGCACATTCTACGTCATAACGACTTTCTATAGTTTGCGCATGCGTCAAGAAATAAGAAAATCTTACTTCCCCCGTTTTTTAAAATCACAGCTTCAAGAAGGTTTACATGATTTCTTAAAAAACACGAGTTTTTAGAAAATGTGTTTTATTTCATAAATGGAATCAACAAAGTATGCACATTCTACTTCATAACGACTTTCTATAGTTTGCGCATGCCTTTGAAAATAAGAAAAGCTTACTTGCCCCGTTTTTTAAAATCACAGCTTCTAGAAGGTTTACATGATTTCGTAAAAAACACGAGTTTTTAGAAAATGTGTTTTATTTCATAAATGGAATAAACAAAGTATGCACATTGTACATCATAACAACTTTCTATAGTTTGCGCATCCGTTTTGAAATAAGAAAAGCTTACTTCCATCGTTTTTTAAAATCACAGCTTCTAGAAGGTTTACATGATTTCGTAAAAAACACGAGTTTTTAGAAAATGTTTTTTATTTCATAAATGGAATCTACAAAGTATGCACATTCTTCGTCATAACGACTTTCTATAGTATGCGCATGCGTCCGGAAATAAGAAAAGCTTACTTCCCCCGTTTTTAAAAATCACAGCTTCTAGAAGGTTTACATGATTTTGTAAAAAACACGAGTTTTTAGAAAATGTGTTTTATTTCAGAAATGGAATCTACAAAGTATGCACATTCTACGTCATAACGACTTTCTATAATTTGCGCATGTGTCCGGAAATAAGAAAATCTTACTTCCCCCGTTTTTTAAAATCACAGCTTCTAGAAGGTTTACATGATTTCTTAAAAAACAAGAGTTTTTAGAAAATGTGTTTTATTTCATAAATGGAATCAACAAAGTATGCACATTCTACTTCATAACGACTTTCTATAGTTTGCGCATGCCTTTGAAAATAAGAAAAGCTTACTTGCCCCATTTTTTAAAATCACAGCTTCTAGAACATTTACATGATTTCGTAAAAAACACGAGTTTTTGGAAAATGTGTTTTATTTCATAAATGGAATCAACAAAGTATGCACAGTCTACGTCATAACGACTTTCTATAGTTTGTGCGTGCGTCCGGAAATAAGAAAAGCTTACTTCCCCCGTTTTTTAAAATCACAGCTTCTAGAAGGTTTACATGATTTCATAAAAAACACGACTTTTTAGAAAATGTGTTTTATTTCATAAATGGAATCAACAAAGTATGCATAGTATACGTCATAACGACTTTCTATAGTTTGTGCATGCGTCCGGAAAAAAGAAAAGCTTATTTCCCCTGTTTTTTAAAATCACAGCCTCTAGAAGGTTTACATGATTTCGTAAAAAACATGAGTTTTTAGAAAATGTTTTTTATTTCATAAATGGAATCTACAAAGTATGCACATTCTACGTCATATCAACTTTCTATAGTTTGCGCATTCACCGGAAATAAGAAAAGCTTAATTCCCCCGTTTTTTAAAATCACAGCTTCTAGAAGGTTTACATGATTTCTTAAAAAACACGAGTTTTTAGAAAATGTCTTTTATTTTTTAAATGGAAACAACAAAGTATGCAAATTCTACCTCATAACGACTTTCTATAGTTTGCACATGCGTTTGGAAATAAGAAAATCTTACTTCCCCCGTTTTTTAAAATCACAGCTTCTAGAAGGTTTACATCATTTGTTAAAAAACATGAGTTTTTAGAAAATGTGTTTTATTTCATAAATGGAATCTACAAAGTATGCACATTCTACGTCATAACGACTTTCTATAGTTTGTGCATGCGTCCGGAAATAAGAAAAGCTTACTTCCACTATTTTTCAAAATCACAGCTTCTAGAAGCTTTACATGATTTCTTAAAAAACAAGAGTTTTTAGAAAATGTGTTTTATTTCATAAATGGAATCAACAAAGTATGCACATTCTACGTCATAACGACTTTCTATAGTTTGTGCATGCGTTTAGAAAATCTGTTTTATTTCATAAATGGAATAAAAAAAGTATGCACATTCTACATCGTAACGACTTTCTATAGTTTGCGCATGCGTTTGGAAATAAGAAAAGCTTACTTCCATCGTTTTTTAAAATCACAGCTTCTAGAAGGTTTACATGATTTCGTAAAAAACAGGAGTTTTTAGAAAATGTCTTTTATTTCATAAATGGAATCTACAAAGTATGCACATTCTTCGTCATAACGAATTTCTATAGTATGCGCATGCGTCCGGAAATAAGAAAAGCTTACTTCCCCCGTTTTTTAAAATCACAGCTTCTAGAAGGTTTACATGATTTTGTAAAAAACAAGAGTTTTTAGAAAATGTGTTTTATTTCATAAATGGAATCTACAAAGTATGCACATTCTACGTCATAACGACCTTCTATAGTTTGCGCATGCGTCCGGAAATAAGAAAAGCTTACTTCCCCCGTTTTTTAAAATCACAGCTTCTAGAAGGTTTACACGATTTCTTAAAAAACACGAGTTTTTTGAAAATGTGTTTTATTTCATAAATGGAATCAACAAAGTATGCACATTCTACGTCATAACGACTTTCTATAGTTTGCGCATGCCTTTGGAAATAAGAAAAGCTTTCTTCCCCCGTTTTTTAAAATCACAGCTTCTAGAAGGTTTACATCATTTGTTAAAAAACATGAGTTTTTAGAAAATGTGTTTTATTTCATAAATGGAATCTACAAAGTATGCACATTCTACGTCATAACGACTTTCTATAGTTTGCGCATGCGTCCAGAAATAAGAAAAGCTTACTTCAACCGTTTTTCAAAATCACAGCTTCTAGAAGGTTTACATGATTTCTTAAAAAACACGAGTTTTTAGAAAATGTGTTTTATTTCATAAATGGAATCAACAAAGTATGCACATTCTACATCATAACGACTTTCTATAGTTTGCGCATTCGTTTGGAAATAAGAAAAGCTTACTTCCCCCGTTTTTTAAAATCACAGCTTCTAGAAGGTTTACATCATTTGTTAAAAAACATGAGTTTTTAGAAAATGTGTTTTATTTCATAAATGGAATCTACAAAGTATGCACATTCTACGTCATAACGACTTTCTATAGTTTGCGCATGCGTCGAGAAATAAGAAAAGCTTACTTCAACCGTTTTTCAAAATCACAGCTTCTAGAAGGTTTACATGATTTCTTAAAAAACATGAGTTTTTAGAAAATGTGTTTTATTTCATAAATGGAATCTACAAAGTATGCACATTCTACGTCATAATGACTTTCTATAGTTTGCGCATGCGTCCACAAATAAGAAAAGCTTACTTCCACCGTTTTTCAAAATCACAGCTTCTAGAAGGTTTACATGATTTCTTAAAAAACACGAGTTTTTAGAAAATGTGTTTTATTTAATAAATGGAATCAACAAAGTATGCACATTCTATTTCATAACAACTTTCTATAGTTTGCGCATGCGTCCGGAAATAAGAAAAGCTTACTTCCACCGTTTTTCAAAATCACAGCTTCTAGAAGCTTTACATGATTTCTTAAAAAACAAGGGTTTTTAGAAAATGTGTTTTATTTCATAAATAGAATCAACAAAGTATGCACATTCTACGTCATAACGAATTTCTAAAGTTTGCGCATGCGTTTGGAAATAAGAAAAACTTACTTCCCCCGTTTTTTAAAATCACAGCTTCTAGAAGGTTTACATGATTTGTTAAAAAACACGAGTTTTTAGAAAATGTGTTTTTTTTCATAAATTTTATAAACAAAGTATGCACATTCTACATCATAACGACTTTCTATAGTTTGCGCATGCGTTTGGAAATAAGAAAAGCTTACTTCCATCGTTTTTTAAAATCACAACTTCTAGAAGGTTTACATGATTTCGTAAAAAACACGAGTTTTTAGAAAATGTGTTTTATTTCATAAATGGAATCTACAAAGTATGCACATTCTTCGTCATAACGAATTTCTATAGTATGCGCATGCGTCCGGAAATAAGAAAAGCTTACTTCCCCCGTTTTTTAAAATCACAGCTTCTAGAAGGTTTACATGATTTTGTAAAAAACAAGAGTTTTTAGAAAATGTGTTTTATTTCATAAATGGAATCTACAAAGTATGCACATTCTACGTCATAACGACCTTCTATAGTTTGCGCATGCGTCCGGAAATAAGAAAAGCTTACTTCCCCCATTTTTTAAAATCACAGCTTCTAGAAGGTTTACACGATTTCGTAAAAAACACGAGTTTTTAAAAAATGTGTTTTATTTCATAAATGGAATCAACAAAGTATGCACATTCTACATCATAACGACTTTCTATAATTTGCGCATTCGTCCGGAAATAAGAAAAGCTTACTTCCCCTGTTTTTTAAAATAATAGCTTCTAGAAGGTTTACATGATTTGTTAAAGAACACGAGTTTTTAGAAAATGTGTTTTATTTCATAAATGGAATCAACAAAGTATGCACATTCTATTTCATAACGACTTTCTATAGTTTGCGCATGCATCCGGAAATAAGAAAAGCTTACTTCCGCCGTTTTTCAAAATCACAGCTTCTAGAAGCTTTACATGATTTCTTCAAAAACACGAGTTTTTAGAAAATGTGTTTTATTTCATAAATGGAATAAACAAAGTATGCACATTGTACATCATAACAACTTTCTATAGTTTGCGCATCCGTTTTGAAATAAGAAAAGCTTACTTCCATCGTTTTTTAAAATCACAGCTTCTAGAAGGTTTACATGATTTCGTAAAAAACACGAGTTTTTATAAAATGTTTTTTATTTCATAAATGGAATCTACAAAGTATGCACATTCTTCGTCATAACGACTTTCTATAGTATGCGCATGCGTACGGAAATAAGAAAAGCTTACTTCCCCTGTTTTTAAAAATCACAGCTTCTAGAAGGTTTACATGATTTTGTAAAAAACACGAGTTTTTAGAAAATGTGTTTTATTTCATAAATGGAATCTACAAAGTATGCACATTCTACGTCATAACGACTTTCTATAGTTTGCGCATGCGTCCGGAAATAAGAAAATCTTACTTCCCCCGTTTTTTAAAATCACAGCTTCTAGAAGGTTTACATGATTTCTTAAAAAACAAGAGTTTTTAGAAAATGTGTTTTATTTCATAAATGGAATCAACAAAGTATGCACATTCTACGTCATAACGACTTTCTAAAGTTTGCGCATGCGTTTGGAAATAAGAAAAACTTACTTCCCCCGTTTTTTAAAATCACAGCTTCTAGAAGGTTTACATGATTTGTTAAAAAACACGAGTTTTTAGAAAATGTGTTTTTTTCATAAATGTTATAAACAAAGTATGCACATTCTACATCATAACGACTTTCTATAGTTTGCGCATGCGTTTGGAAATAAGAAAAGCTTACTTCCATCGTTTTTTAAAATCACAACTTCTAGAAGGTTTACATGATTTCGTAAAAAACACGAGTTTTTAGAAATTGTGTTTTATTTCATAAATGGAATCTACAAAGTATGCACATTCTTCGTCATAACCACTTTCTATAGTATGCGCATGCGTCCGGAAATAAGAAAAGCTTACTTCCCCCGTTTTTTAAAATCACAGCTTCTAGAAGGTTTACATGATTTTGTAAAAAACAAGAGTTTTTAGAAAATGTGTTTTATTTCATAAATGGAATCTACAAAGTATGCACATTCTACGTCATAACGACCTTCTATAGTTTGCGCATGCGTCCGGAAATAAGAAAAGCTTACTTCCCCCGTTTTTTAAAATCACAGCTTCTAGAAGGTTTACACGATTTCTTAAAAAACACGAGTTTTTAGAAAATGTGTTTTATTTCATAAATGGAATCAACAAAGTATGCACATTCTACGTCATAACGACTTTCTATAGTTTGCGCATGCCTTTGGAAATAAGAAAAGCTTACTTCCCTCGTTTTTAAAAATCACAGCTTCTAGAAGTTTTACATCATTTGTTAAAAAACATGAGTTTTTAGAAAACGTGTTTTATTTCATAAATGGAATCTACAAAGTATGCACATTCTACGTCATAACGACTTTCTATAGTTTGCGCATGCGTCCAGAAATAAGAAAAGCTTACTTCAACCGTTTTTCAAAATCACAGCTTCTAGAAGGTTTACATGATTTCTTAAAAAACACGAGTTTTTAGAAAATGTGTTTTATTTCATAAATGGAATCAACAAAGTATGCACATTCTACATCATAACGACTTTCTATAGTTTGCGCATGCCTTTGAAAATAAGAAAAGCTTACTTGCCCCGTTTTTTAAAATCACAGCTTCTAGAAGGTTTACATGATGTCGTAAAAAACACGAGTTTTTAGAAAATGTGTTTTATTTCATAAATGGAATCAACAAAGTATGCACAGTCTACGTCATAACGACTTTCTATAGTTTTTGCATGCGTCCGGAAAAAAGAAAAGCTTACTTCCCCCGTTTTTTAAAATCACAGCTTCTAGAAGGTTTACATGATTTCGTAAAAAACACGAATTTTTAGAAAATGTGTTTTATTTCATAAATCGAATCAACAAAGTATGCACATTCTACGTCATAACGACTTTCTATAGTTTGCGCATGCGTCCGGAAATAAGAAAAGCTTACTTCCCCTGTTTTTTAAAATAATAGCTTCTAGAAGGTTTACATGATTTCGTAAAAAACACCGGTTTTTAGAAAATGTGTTTTATTTCATAAATGGAATCTACAAAGTATGCATATTCTACATCATAACGACATTCTATAGTTTCCTCATGCGTCCGGAAATAAGAAAAGCTTACTTCCTCCGTTTTTCAAAATCACAGCTTCTAGAAGGTTTACATGATTTCTTAAAAAACACGAGTTTTTAGAAAATGTGTTTTATTTTATAAATGGAATCTACAAATTATGCACATTCTACGTCATAACAACTTTCTATAGGTTGCGCATTCGTCCGGAAATAAGAAAAGCTTACTTCCACCGTTTTTTAAAATCACAGCTTCTACAAGGTTTACAAGATTTCTTAAAAAACACGAGTTTTTAAAAAATGTGTTTTATTTCATAAATGGAATCAACAAAGTATGCACATTCTACGAAATAACGACTTTCTATAGTTTCCGCATTCGACCGGAAATAAGAAAATCTTACTTCCGCCGTTTTTTAAAATCACAGCTTCTAGAAGGTTTACATGATTTCGTAAAAAAGACGAGTTTTTAGAAAATGTGTTTTATTTCATAAATGGAATCAACAAAGTATGCACATTCTACGTCATAACGACTTTCTATAGTTTGCGCATTCGTCCGGAAATAAGAAAAGCTTACTTCCCCCGTTTTTTAAAATCACAGCTTCTAGAAGGTTTACATGATTTGTTGAAAAACACGAGTTTTTAGAAAATGTGTTTTAATTCATAAATCGAATCAACAAAGTATGCACATTCTACGTCATAACGACTTTCTATAGTTTGCGCATGCGTCCGGAAATAAGAAAAGCTTACTTCCACCGTTTTTAAAAAAATAGCTTCTAAAAGGTTTACATGATTTGTTAAACAACACGAGTTTTTAGAAAATGTGTTTTATTTCATAAATGGAATCAACAAAGTATGCACATTCTATTTCATAACGACTTTCTATAGTTTGCGCATGCGTCCGGAAATAAGAAAAGCTTACTTCCACCGTTTTTCAAAATCATAGCTTCTAGAAGCTTTACATGATTTATTAAAAAACACTAGTTTTTAGAAAATGTGTTTTATTTCATAAATGGAATAAACAAAGTATGCACATTGTACATCATAACAACTTTCTATAGTTTGCGCATGCGTTTGGAAATAAGAAAAGCTTACTTCCATCGTTTTTTAAAATCACAGCTTCTAGAAGGTTTACATGATTTCGTAAAAAACACGAGTTTTTAGAAAATGTGTTTTATTTCATAAATGGAATCTACAAAGTATGCACATTCTTCGTCATAACGACTTTCTATAGTATGCGCATGCGTCCGGAAATAAGAAAAGCTTACTTCCGTTGTTTTTTAAAATCAAAGCTTCTAGAAGGTTTACATGATTTTGTAAAAAACACGAGTTTTTAGAAAATGTGTTTTATTTCATAAATGGAATCTACAAAGTATGCACATTCTACGTCATAACGACTTTCTATAGTTTGCGCATGCGTCCAGAAATAAGAAAATCTTACTTCCCCCGTTTTTTAAAATCACAGCTTCTAGAAGGTTTACATGATTTCTTAAAAAACACGAGTTTTTAGAAAATGTGTTTTATTTCATAAATGGAATCAACAAAGTATGCACATTCTACTTCATAACGACTTTCTATAGTTTGCGCATGCCTTTGAAAATAAGAAAAGCTTACTTGCCCCGTTTTTTAAAATCACAGCTTCTAGAAGGTTTACATGATTTCGTAAAAAACACGAGTTTTTAGAAAATGTGTTTTATTTCATAAATGGAATAAGCAAAGTATGCACAGTCTACATCATAACGACTTTCTTTAGTTTGTGCATGCGTCCGGAAATAAGAAAAGCTTACTTCCCCCGTTTTTTAAAATCACAGCTTCTAGAAGGTTTACATGATTTCGTAAAAAACATGAGTTTTTAGAAAATGTTTTTTATTTCATAAATGGAATCTACAAAGTATGCACATTTTACGTCATATCGACTTTCTATAGTTTGCGCATTCGTCTGCAAATAAGAAAAGCTTACTTCCCCCGTTTTTTAAAATCACAGCTTCTAGAAGGTTTACATGATTTCCTAAAAAACACGAGTTTTTAGAAAATGTGTTTTATTTCATAAATGGAAACAACAAAGTATGCACATTCTACGTCATAACGACTTACTATAGTTTGCACATGCGTTTGGATATAAGAAAATCTTACTTCCCCCATTTTTTAAAATCACAGCTTCTAGAAGGTTTACATCATTTGTTAAAAAACATGAGTTTTTAGAAAATGTCTTTTATTTCATAAATGGAATCTACAAAGTATGCACATTCTACGTCATAACGAATTTCTATAGTTTGCGCATGCGTCCGGAAATAAGAAAAGCTTACTTACATCGTTTTTTAAAATCACAGCTTCTAGAAGGTTTACATGATTTCGTAAAAAACACGAGTTTTTAGAAAATGTGTTTTATTTCATAAATGGAATCAACAAAGTATGCACATTCTACGTCATAAGGACTTTCTATAGTTTGCGCATCCGTCCGGAAATAAGAAAAGCTTACTTCCACCGTTTTTTAAAATCACAGCTTCTAGAAGGTTTACATGATTTGTTAAAAAACACGAGTTTTTAGAAAATGTGTTTTATTTCATAAATGGAATCAACCAAGTATGTACATTCTACGTCATAATGCGTTTCTATAGTTTGCGCATGCATCCGGAAATAAGAAAAGCTTACTTCCACCGTTTTTAAAAAAATAGCTTCTAAAAGGTTTACATGATTTGTTAAAGAACACGAGTTTTTAGAAAATGTGTTTTATTTCATAAATGGAATCAACAAAGTATGCACATTCTATTTCATAACTACTTTCTATAGTTTGCGCATGCGTCCGGAAATAAGAAAAGCTTACTTCCACCGTTTTTCAAAATCACAGCTTCTAGAAGCTTTACATGATTTCTTAAAAAACATGAGTTTTTAGAAAATGTGTTTTATTTCGTAAATGGAATAAACAAAGTATGCACATTGTACATCATAACAACTTTCTATAGTTTGTGCATCCGTTTTGAAATAAGCAAAGCTTAATTCCATCGTTTTTTAAAATCACAGCTTCTAGAAGGTTTACATCATTTCGTAAAAAACACGAGCTTTTAGAAAATGTTTTTTATTTCATAAATGGAATCTACAAAGTATCCACATTCTTCGTCATAACGACTTTCTATAGTACGCGCATGCGTCCGGAAATAAGAAAAGCTTACTTCCCCCGTTTTTAAAAATCAGAGCTTCTAGAAGTTTTACATGATTTTGTAAAAAACACGAGTTTTTAGAAAATGTGTTTTATTTCATAAATGGAATCTACAAAGTATGCACATTCTACGTCATAACGACTTTCTATAGTTTGCGCATGCGTCCGGAAATAAGAAAATCTTACTTCCCCCGTTTTTTAAAATCACAGCTTCTAGAAGGTTTACATGATTTCTTAAAAAACAAGAGTTTTTAGAAAATGTGTTTTATTTCATAAATGGAATCAACAAAGTATGCACATTCTACTTCATAACGACTTTCTATAGTTTGCGCATGCCTTTGAAAATAAGAAAAGCTTACTTGCCCCGTTTTTTAAAATCACAGCTTCTAGAACGTTTACATGATTTCGTAAAAAACACGAGTTTTTGGAAAATGTGTTTTATTTCATAAATGGAATCAACAAAGTATGCACAGTCTACGTCATAATGACTTTCTATAGTTTGTGCATGCGTCCGGAAATAAGAAAAGCTTACTTCCCCCGTTTTTTAAAATCACAGCTTCTAGAAGGTTTACATGATTTCGTAAAAAACATGAGTTTTTAGAAAATGTTTTTTATTTCATAAATGGAATCTACAAAGTATGCACATTCTACGTCATATCGACTTTCTATAGTTTGCGCATTCGTCCGGAAATAAGAAAAGCTTACTTCCCCCGTTTTTTAAAATCACAGCTTCTAGAAGGTTTACATGATTTCTTAAAAAACACGAGTTTTTAGAAAATGTGTTTTATTTCATAAATGGAAACAACAAAGTATGCACATTCTACCTCATAACGACTTTCTATAGTTTGCACATGCGTTTGGAAATAAGAAAATCTTACTTCCCCCGTTTTTTAAAATCACAGCTTCTAGAAGGTTTACATCATTTGTTAAAAAACATGAGTTTTTAGAAAATGTGTTTTATTTCATAAATGGAATCTACAAAGTATGCACATTCTACGTCATAACGACTTTCTATAGTTTGCGCATGCGGCCGGAAATAAGAAAAGCTTACTTCCACTATTTTTCAAAATCACAGCTTCTAGAAGCTTTACATGATTTCTTAAAAAACAAGAGTTTTTAGAAAATGTGTTTTATTTCATAAATGGAATCAACAAAGTATGCACATTCTACGTCATAACGACTTTCTATAGTTTGTGCATGCGTTTGGAAATAAGAAAAACTTACTTCCCCATTTTTTTAAAATCACAGCTTCTAGAAGGTTTACATGATTTGTTAAAAAACACGAGTTTTTAGAAAATGTGTTTTATTTCATAAATGGAATAAAAAAAGTATGCACATTCTACATCGTAACGACTTTCTATAGTTTGCGCATGCGTTTGGAAATAAGAAAAGCTTACTTGCATCGTTTTTTAAAATCACAGCTTCTAAAAGGTTTACATGATTTCGTAAAAAACATGAGTTTTTAGAAAATGTCTTTTATTTCATAAATGGAATCTACAAAGTATGCACATTCTACGTCATAACGACCTTCTATAGTTTGCGCATGCGTCCAGAAATAAGAAAAGCTTACTTCCCCCGTTTTTTAAAATCACAGCTTCTAGAAGGTTTACATGATTTTGTAAAAAACAAGAGTTTTTAGAAAATGTGTTTTATTTCATAAATGGAATCTACAAAGTATGCACATTCTACATCATAACGACCTTCTATAGTTTGCGCATGCGTCCGGAAATAAGAAAAGCTTACTTCCCCCGTTTTTTAAAATCACAGCTTCTAGAAGGTTTACACGATTTCTTAAAAAACACGAGTTTTTTGAAAATGTGTTTTATTTCATAAATGGAATCAACAAAGTATGCACATTCTACGTCATAACGACTTTCTATAGTTTGCGCATGCCTTTGGAAATAAGAAAAGCTTCCTTCCCCCGTTTTTTAAAATCACAGCTTCTAGAAGGTTTACATCATTTGTTAAAAAACATGAGTTTTTAGAAAATGTGTTTTATTTCATAAATGGAATCTACAAAGTATGCACATTCTACGTCATAACGACTTTCTATAGTTTGCGCATGCGTCCAGAAATAAGAAAAGCTTACTTCAACCGTTTTTCAAAATCACAGCTTCTAGAAGGTTTACATGATTTCTTAAAAAACACGAGTTTTTAGAAAATGTGTTTTATTTCATAAATGGAATCAACAAAGTATGCACATTCTATTTCATAACGACTTTCTATAGTTTGCGCATGCGTCCGGAAATAAGAAAAGCTTACTTCCACCGTTTTTCAAAATCACAGCTTCTAGAAGCTTTACATGATTTCTTAAAAAACACGGGTTTTTAGAAAATGTGTTTTATTTCATAAATGGAATCAACAAAGTATGCACATTCTACGTCATAACGACTTTCTATAGTTTGCGCATGCGTTTGGAAATAAGAAAAACTTACTTCCCCCGTTTTTTAAAATCACTGCTTCTAGAAGGTTTACATGATTTGTTAAAAAACATGAGTTTTTAGAAAATGTGTTTTGTTTCATAAATGTTATAAACAAAGTATGCACATTCTACATCATAACGACTTTCTATAGTTTGCACATGCATTTGGAAATAAGAAAAGCTTACTTCCATCGTTTTTTAAAATCACAGCTTCTAGAAGGTTTACATGATTTCGTAAAAAACACGAGTTTTTAGAAAATGTGTTTTATTTCATAAATGGAATCTACAAAGTATGCACATTCTTCGTCATAACGACTTTCTATAGTATGCGCATGCGTCTGGAAATAAGAAAAGCTTACTTCCACCGTTTTTTAAAATCACAGCTTCTAGAAGGTTTACATGATTTGTTGAAAAACACGAGTTTTTAGAAAATGTGTTTTAATTCATAAATCGAATCAACAAAGTATGCACATTCTACGTCATAACGACTTTCTATAGTTTGCGCATGCGTCCGGAAATAAGAAAAGCTTACTTCCACTGTTTTTTAAAATAATAGCTTCTAGAAGGTTTACATGATTTCGTAAAAAAAACGAGTTTTTAAAAAATGTGTTTTATTTCATAAATGGAATCTACAAAGTTTGCACATTCTACGTCATAACGACTTTCTATAGTTTGCGCATGCGTCTGCAAATAAGAAAAGGTTACTTCCACCGTTTTTCAAAATCATAGCTTCTAGAAGGTTTAAATGATTTCCTAAAAAACATGAGTTTTTAGAAAATGTATATGATTTCATAAATGGAATCTACAAAGTATGCACATTCTACATCATAACGACTTTCTATAGTTTACGCATTCGTCCGGAAATAAGAAAAGCTTACTTCCACCGTTTTTTAAAATCACAGCTTCTAGAAGGTTTACAAGATTTCTTAAAAAACACGAGTTTTTAGAAAATGTGTTTTATTTCATAAATGGAATCAACAAAGTATGCACATTCTACGTCATAACGACTTTCTATAGTTTGCGCATGCGTCCGGAAATAAGAAAAGCTTACTTCCACCGTTTTTTAAAATAATAGCTTCTAGAAGGTTTACATGATTTGTTAAAAAACACGAGTTTTTAGAAAATGTGTTTTATTTCATAAATGGAATCAACAAAGTATGCACATTCTATTTCATAACGACTTTATATAGTTTGCGCATGCGTCCGGAAATAAGAAAAGCTTACTTCCACCGTTTTTCAAAATCACAGCTTCTAGAAGCTTTACATGATTTCTTAAAAAACAAGAGTTTTTAGAAAATGTGTTTTATTTCATAAATGGAATCAACAAAGTATGCACATTCTACATCGTAACGAATTTCTGTAGTTTGCGCATACGTTTGGAAATAAGAAAAGCTTACTTCCATCGTTTTTTAAAATCACAGCTTCTATAAGGTTTACATGATTTCGTAAAAAACATGAGTTTTTAGAAAATGTCTTTTATTTCATAAACGGAATCTACAAAGTATGCACATTCTTCGTCATAACGACTTTCTATAGTATGCGCATGCGTCCGGAAATAAGAAAAGCTTACTTCCCCCGTTTTTTAAAATCACAGCTTCTAGAAGGTTTACATGATTTTGTATAAAACACGAGTTTTTAGAAAATGTGTTTTATTTCATAAATGGAATCTACAAAGTATGCACATTCTACGTCATAATGACTTTCTATAGTTTGCGCATGCGTCCGGAAATAAGAAAAGCTTACTTCCCCCGTTTTTTAAAATCACAGCTTCTAGAAGGTTTACACGATTTCTTAAAAAACACTAGTTTTTAGAAAATGTGTTTTATTTCATAAATGGAATCAACAAAGTATGCACATTCTACGTCATAACGACTTTCTATAGTTTGCGCATGCCTTTGGAAATAAGAAAAGCTTAGTTCCCCCGTTTTTTAAAATCACAGCTTCTAGAATGTTTACATCATTTGTTAAAAAACACGAGTTTTTAGAAAATGTGTCTTATTTCATAAATGGAATCTACAAAGTATGCACATTCTACGTCATAACGACTTTCTATAGTTTGCGCATGCATCCGGAAATAAGAAAAGCTTACTTCAACCGTTTTTCAAAATCACAGCTTCTAGAAGGTTTACATGATTTCTTAAAAAACATGAGTTTTTAAAAAATGTGTTCTATTTCATAAATGGAATCAACAAAGTATGAACATTCTACATCATAACGACTTTCTATAGTTTGCGCATTCGTTTGGAAATAAGAAAAGCTTACTTCCCCCGTTTTTTAAAATCACAGCTTCTAGAAGGTTTACATGATTTGTTAAAAAACACGAGTTTTTAGAAAATGTGTTTTATTTCATAAATCGAAACAACAAAGTATGCACATTCTACGTCATAACGACTTTCTATAGTTTTCGCATGCGTCCGGAAATAAGAAAAGCTTACTTCCACTGTTTTTTAAAATAATAGCTTCTAGAAGGTTTACATGATTTCGTAAAAAACACCGGTTTTTAGAAAATGTGTTTTATTTCATAAATGGAATCTACAAAGTATGCATATTCTACGTCATAACGACATTCTATAGTTTGCTCATGCGTCCGGAAATAAGAAAAGCTTACTTCCACCGTTTTCAAAATCACAGCTTCTAGAAGGTTTACATGATTTCTTAAAAAACACGAGTTTTTAAAAAATGTGTTTTATTTTATAAATGGAATCTACAAAGTATGCACATTCTACGTCATAACGACTTTCTATAGTTTCCGCATTCGTCCAGAAATAAGAAAAGCTTACTTCCACCATTTTTTAAAATGACAGCTTCTAGAAGGTTTACAAGATTTCTTAAAAAACACGAGTTTTTAGAAAATTTGTTTTATTTCATAAATGGAATCAACAAAGTATGCACATTCTACGTAATAACGACTTTCTATAGTTTCCGCATTCGACCGGAAATAAGAAAATCTTACTTCCGTCGTTTTTTAAAATCACAGCTTCTAGAAGGTTTACATGATTTCGTAAAAACCACGAGTTTTTAGAAAATGTGTTTTATTTCATAAATGGAATGAACAAAGCATGCACATTCTACGTCATAACGACTTTCTATAGTTTACGCATTCGTCCGTAAATAAGAAAAGCTTACTTCCCCCGTTTTTTAAAATCACAGCTTCTAGAAGGTTTACATGATTTGTTGAAAAACACGACTTTTTAGAAAATGTGTTTTATTTCATAAATGGAATCTACAAAGTATGCACATTCTACGTCATAATGACTTTCTATATTTTGCGCATGCGTCCACAAATAAGAAAAGCTTACTTCCACCGTTTTTCAAAATCACAGCTTCTAGAAGGTTTACATGATTTCTTAAAAAACACGAGTTTTTAGAAAATGTGTTTTATTTCATAAATGGAATCAACAAAGTATGCACATTCTATTTCATAACGACTTTCTATAGTTTGTGCATGCGTCCGGAAATAAGAAAAGCTTACTTCCACCGTTTTTCAAAATCACAGCTTCTAGAAGCTTTACATGATTTCTTAAAAAACACGGGTTTTTAGAAAATGTGTTTTATTTCATAAATGGAATCAACAAAGTATGCACATTCTACATCATAACGACTTTCTATAGTTTGCGCATGCGTTTGGAAATAAGAAAAACTTACTTCCCCCGTTTTTTAAAATCACTGCTTCTAGAAGGTTTACATGATTTGTTAAAAAACATGAGTTTTTAGAAAATGTGTTTTGTTTCATAAATGTTATAAACAAAGTATGCACATTCTACATCATAACGACTTTCTATAGTTTGCACATGCATTTGGAAATAAGAAAAGCTTACTTCCATCGTTTTTTAAAATCACAGCTTCTAGAAGGTTTACATGATTTCGTAAAAAACACGAGTTTTTAGAAAATGTGTTTTATTTCATAAATGGAATCTACAAAGTATGCACATTCTTCGTCATAACGACTTTCTATAGTATGCGCATGCGTCTGGAAATAAGAAAAGCTTACTTCCCCCGTTTTTTAAAATCACAGCTTCTAGAAGGTTTACATGATTTTGTAAAAAACACGAGTTTTTAGTTAATGTGTTTTATTTCATAAATGGAATCTACAAAGTATGCACATTCTACGTCATAACGACTTTCTATAGTTTGCGCATGCGTCCGGAAATAAGAAAATCTTACTTCCCCCGTTTTTTAAAATCACAGCCTCTAGAAGGTTTACATGATTTCTTAAAAAACACGAGTTTTTAGAAATTGTGTTTTATTTCATAAATGGAATCAACAAAGTATGCACATTCTACGTCATAACGACTTTCTATAGTTTTTGCATGCGTCCGGAAATAAGAAAAGCTTACTTCCCCCGTTTTTTAAAATCACAGCTTCTAGAAGGTTTACATGATTTCGTAAAAAACACGAGTTTTTAGAAAATGTGTTTTATTTCATAACTGGAATCAACAAAGTATGCACAGTCTACGTCATAACGACTTTCTATAGTTTGTGCATGCGTCCGGAAATAAGAAAAGCTTACTTCCCCTGTTTTTTAAAATCACAGCTTCTAGAAGGTTTACATGATTTCGTAAAAAACACGAGTTTTTAGAAAATGTCTTTTATTTCTTAAATGGAAACAACAAAATATGCACATTCTACGTCATAACGACTTTCTATAGTTTGCGCATGCGTTTGGAAATAAGAAAATCCTACTTCCCCCGTTTTTTAAAATCACAGCTTCTAGAAGGTTTACATCATTTGTTAAAAAACATGAGTTTTCAGAAAATGTGTTTTATTTCATAAATGGAATCTACAAAGTATGCACATTCTACGTCATAACGACTTTCTATAGTTTGCGCATGCGTCCGGAAATAAGAAAAGCTTACTTCAACCGTTTTTCAAAATCACAGCTTCTAGAAGGTTTACATGATTTCTTAAAAAACACGAGTTTTTAAAAAATGTGTTTTATTTCATAAATGGAATCAACAAAGTATGCACATTCTACGTCATAACGACTTTCTATAGTTTGCGCATGCGTTTGGAAATAAGAAAAGCTTACTTTCCCCGTTTTTTAAAATCACAGCTTCTAGAAGGTTTACATGATTTGTTAAAAAACACGAGTTTTTAGAAAATGTGTTTTATTTCATAAATCGAATCAACAAAGTATGCACATTCTACATCATAACGACTTTCTATAGTTTGCGCATGCGTCCAGAAATAAGAAAAGCTTACTTCCACAGTTTTTTAAAATAATAGCTTCTAGAAGGTTTACATGATTTCGTAAAAACACCAGTTTTTAGAAAATGTGTTTTCTTTCATAAATGGAATCTACAAAGTATGCATATTCTACGTCATAACGACTTTCTATAGTTTGCGCATGCGTCCGGAAATAAGAAAATTTTACTTCCACCGTTTTTCAAAATCACAGCTTCTAGAAGGTTTACATGATTTCTTAAAAAACAAGAGTTTTTAGAAAATGTGTTTTATTTCATAAATGGAATCAACAAAGTATGCACATTCTACGTCATAACGACTTTCTATAGTTTGCGCATGCGTTTGGAAATAAGAAAATCTTACCTCCCCCATTTTTTAAAATCACAGCTTCTAGAAGGTTGACATGATTTGTTGAAAAACACGAGTTTTTAGAAAATTTGTTTTATTTCATAAATCGAATCAACAAAGTTTGCACTTTCTACGTCATAATGACTTTCTATAGTTTGCGCATGCGTCCGGAAATAAGAAAAGCTTACTTCCACTGTTTTTTAAAATAATAGCTTCTAGAAGGTTTACATGATTTCGTAAAAAACACGAGTTTTTAGAAAATGTGTTTTATTTCATAAATGGAATCTACAAAGTATGCACATTCTACGTCATAACGACTTTCTATAGTTTGTGCATGCGTCCGGAAATAAGAAAATCTTACTTCCAACGTTTTTCAAAATCACAGCTTCTAGAAGGTTTACATGATTTCCTAAATAACACGAGTTTTTAGAAAATGTGTTTTATTTCATAAATGGAATCTACAAAGTATGCACATTCTACGTCATAACGACTTTCTATAGTTTGCGCATTCGTCCGGAAATAAGAAAAGCTTACTTCCACCGTTTTTTAAAATCACAGCTTCTAGAAGGTTTACAAGATTTCTTAAAAAACACGAGTTTTTAGAAAATGTGTTTTATTTCATAAATGTAATCAACAAAGTATGCACATTCTACGTCATAAGGACTTTCTATAGTTTGCGCATCCGTCCGGAAATAAGAAAAGCTTACTTCCACCGTTTTTTAAAATCACAACTTCTAGAAGGTTTACATGATTTGTTAAAAAACACGAGTTTTTAGAAAATGTGTTTTATTTCATAAATGGAATCAACCAAGTATGTACATTCTACGTCATAATGCGTTTCTATAGTTTGCGCATGCGTCCGGAAATAAGAAAAGCTTACTTCCACCGTTTTTAAAAAAATAGCTTCTAAAAGGTTTACATGATTTGTTAAAGAACACGGGTTTTTAGAAAATGTGTTTTATTTCATAAATGGAATCAACAAAGTATGCACATTCTATTTCATAACGACTTTCTATAGTTTGCGCATGCGTCCGGAAATAAGAAAAGCTTACTTCCACCGTTTTTCAAAATCATAGCTTCTAGAAGCTTTACATGATTTCTTAAAAAACACGAGTTTTTAGAAAATGTGTTTTATTTCATAAATGGAATAAACAAAGTATGCACATTGTACATCATAACAACTTTCTATAGTTTGCGCATGCGTTTGGAAATAAGAAAAGCTTACTTCCATCGTTTTTTAAAATCACAGCTTCTAGAAGGTTTACATAATTTCGTAAAAAACAAGAGTTTTTAGAAAATGTGTTTTATTTCATAAATGGAATCTACAAAGTATGCACATTCTTCGTTATAACGAATTTCTATAGTATGCGCATGCGTCCGGAAATAAGAAAAGCTTACTTCCCCCGTTTTTTAAAATCACAGCTTCTAGAAGGTTTACATGATTTTGTAAAAAACACGAGTTTTTAGAAAATGTGTTTTATTTCATAAATGGAATCTAAAAAGTATGCACATTCTACGTCATAACGACTTTCTATAGTTTGCGCATGCGTCCAGAAATAAGAAAATCTTACTTCCCCCGTTTTTTAAAATCACAGCTTCTAGAAGGTTTACATGATTTCTTAAAAAACACGAGTTTTTAGAAAATGTGTTTTATTTCATAAATGGAATCAACAAAGTATGCACATTCTACTTCATAACGACTTTCTATAGTTTGCGCATGCCTTTGAAAATAAGAAAAGCTTACTTGCCCCGTTTTTTAAAATCACAGCTTCTAGAAGGTTTACATGATTTCGTAAAAAACACGAGTTTTTAGAAAATGTGTTTTATTTCATAAATGGAATCAACAAAGTATGCACAGTATACATCATAACGACTTTCTATAGTTTGTGCATGCGTCCGGAAATAAGAAAAGCTTACTTCCCCCGTTTTTTAAAATCACAGCTTCTAGAAGGTTTACATGATTTCGTAAAAAACACGAGTTTTTAGAAAATGTTTTTTATTTCATAAATGGAATCTACAAAGTATGCACATTCTACGTCATATCGACTTTCTATAGTTTGCGCATTCGTCTGCAAATAAGAAAAGTTTACTTCCCCCGTTTTTTAAAATCACAGCTTCTAGAAGGTTTACATGATTTCCTAAAAAACACGAGTTTTTAGAAAATGTGTTTTATTTCATAAATGGAAACAACAAAGTATGCACATTCTACGTCATAACGACTTTCTATAGTTTGCACATGCGTTTGGATATAAGAAAATCTTACTTCCCCCGTTTTTTAAAATCACAGCTTCTAGAAGGTTTACATCATTTGGTAAAAAACATGAGTTTTTAGAAAATGTGTTTTATTTCATAAATGGAATCTAACAAGTATGCACATTCTACGTCATAACGACTTTCTATAGTTTGCGCATGTGTCCGGAAATAAGAAAAGCTTACTTCCATCGTTTTTTAAAATCACAGCTTCTAGAAGGTTTACATGATTTCGTAAAAAACACGAGTTTTTAGAAAATGTGTTTTATTTCATAAATGGAATCAACAAAGTATGCACATTCTACGTCATAAGGACTTTCTATAGTTTGCGCATCCGTCCGGAAAAAAGAAAAGCTTACTTCCACCATTTTTTAAAATCACAGCTTCTAGAAGGTTTACATGATTTGTTAAAAAACACGAGTTTTTAGAAAATGTGTTTTATTTCATAAATTGAATCAACCAAGTATGTACATTCTACGTCATAATGCGTTTCTATAGTTTGCGAATGCGTCCGGAAATAAGAAAAGCTTACTTCCACCGTTTTAAAAAAAATAGCTTCTAAAAGGTTTACATGATTTGTTAAAGAACACGAGTTTTTAGAAAATGTGTTTTATTTCATAAATGGAATCAACAAAGTATGCACATTCTATTTCATAACGACTTTCTATAGTTTGCGCATGCGTCCGGAAATAAGAAAAGCTTACTTCCACCATTTTTCAAAATCACAGCTTCTAGAAGCTTTACATGATTTCTTAAAAAACACGAGTTTTTAGAAAATGTGTTTTATTTCATAAATGGAATAAACAAAGTATGCACATTGTACATCATAACAACTTTCTATAGTTTGCGCATCCGTTTGGAAATAAGAAAAGCTTACTTCCATAGTTTTTTAAAATCACAGCTTCTAGAAGGTTTACATGATTTCGTAAAAAACACGAGTTTTAAGAAAATGTTTTTTTTTTCATAAAAGGAATCTACAAAGTATGCACATTCTACGTCATAACGACTTTCTATAGTTTGCGCATGCGTCCGGAAATAAGAAAATCTTACTTCCCCCGTTTTTTAAAATCACAGCCTCTAGAAGGTTTACATGATTTCTTAAAAAACACGAGTTTTTAGAAATTGTGTTTTATTTCATAAATGGAATCAACAAAGTATGCACATTCTACGTCATAACGACTTTCTATAGTTTTTGCATGCGTCCGGAAATAAGAAAAGCTTACTTCCCCCGTTTTTTAAAATCACAGCTTCTAGAAGGTTTACATGATTTCGTAAAAAACACGAGTTTTTAGAAAATGTGTTTTATTTCATAACTGGAATCAACAAAGTATGCACAGTCTACGTCATAACGACTTTCTATAGTTTGCGCATGCCTTTGAAAATAAGAAAAGCTTACTTGCCACGTTTTTTAAAATCACAGCTTCTAGAAGGTTTACATGATTTCGTAAAAAACACGAGTTTTTGGAAAATGTGTTTTACTTCATAAATGGAATCAACAAAGTATGCACAGTCTACGTCATAACGACTTTCTATAGTTTGTGCATGCGTCCGGAAATAAGAAAAGCTTACTTCCCCCGTTTTTTAAAATCACAGCTTCTAGAAGGTTTACATGATTTCATAAAAAACACGAGTTTTTAGAAAATGTTTTTTATTTCATAAATGGAATCTACAAAGTATGCACATTCTACGTCATATCGACTTTCTATAGTTTGCGCATTCGTCCGGAAATAAGAAAAGCTTACTTCCCCCGTTTTTTAAAAACACAGCTTCTAGAAGGTTTACATGATTTCTTAAAAAACACGAGTTTTTAGAAAATGTGTTTTATTTCATAAATGGAAACAACAAAGTATGCACATTCTACCTCATAACGACTTCCTATAGTTTGCACATGCGTTTGGAAATAAGAAAATCTTACTTCCCCCGTTTTTTAAAATCACAGCTTCTAGAAGGTTTACATCATTTGTTAAAAAACATGAGTTTTTAGAAAATGTGTTTTATTTCATAAATGGAATCTACAAAGTATGCACATTCTACGTCATAACGACTTTCTATAGTTTGCGCATGCGTCCGGAAATAAGAAAAGCTTACTTCCACTATTTTTCAAAATCACAACTTCTAGAAGCTTTACATGATTTCTTAAAAAACAAGAGTTTTTAGAAAATGTGTTTTATTTCATAAATGGAATCAACAAAGTATGCACATTCTACGTCATAACGAATTTCTATAGTTTGTGCATGCGTTTGGAAATAAGAAAAACTTACTTCCCCAGTTTTTTAAAATCATAGCTTCTAGAAGGTTTACATGATTTGTTAAAAAACACGAGTTTTTAGAAAATGTGTTTTATTTCATAAATGGAATAAAAAAAGTATGCACATTCTACATCGTAACGACTTTCTATAGTTTGCCCATGCGTTTGGAAATAAGAAAAGCTTACTTCCATCGTTTTTTAAAATCACAGCTTCTAGAAGGTTTACATGATTTCGTAAAAAACATGAGTTTTTAGAAAATGTCTTTTATTTCATAAATGGAATCTACAAAGTATGCACATTCTTCGTCATAACGACTTTCTATAGTATGCGCATGCGTCCGGAAATAAGAAAAGCTTACTTCCCCCGTTTTTTAAAATCACAGCTTCTAGAAGGTTTACATGATTTTGTAAAAAACAAGAGTTTTTAGAAAATGTGTTTTATTTCATAAATGGAATCTACAAAGTATGCACATTCTACGTCATAACGACCTTCTATAGTTTGCGCATGCGTCCGGAAATAAGAAAAGCTTACTTCCCCCGTTTTTTAAAATCACAGCTTCTAGAAGGTTTACACGATTTCTTAAAAAACACGAGTTTTTTGAAAATGTGTTTTATTTCATAAATGGAATCAACAAAGTATGCACATTCTATGTCATAACGACTTTCTATAGTTTGCGCATGCCTTTGGAAATAAGAAAAGCTTCCTTCCCCCGTTTTTTAAAATCACAGCTTCTAGAAGGTTTACATCATTTGTTAAAAAACATGAGTTTTTAGAAAATGTGTTTTATTTCATAAATGGAATCTACAAAGTATGCACATTCTACGTCATAACGACTTTCTATAGTTTGCGCATGCGTCCAGAAATAAGAAAAGCTTACTTCAACCGTTTTTCAAAATCACAGCTTCTAGAAGGTTTACATGATTTCTTAAAAAACACGAGTTTTTAGAAAATGTGTTTTATTTCATAAATGGAATCAACAAAGTATGCACATTCTACATCATAACGACTTTCTATAGTTTGCGCATTCGTTTGGAAATAAGAAAAGCTTACTTCCCCCGTTTTTTAAAATCACAGCTTCTAGAAGGTTTACATCATTTGTTAAAAAACATGAGTTTTTAGAAAATGTGTTTTATTTCATAAATGGAATCTACAAAGTATGCACATTCTACGTCATAACGACTTTCTATAGTTTGCGCATGCGTCGAGAAATAAGAAAAGCTTACTTCAACCGTTTTTCAAAATCACAGCTTCTAGAAGGTTTACATGATTTCTTAAAAAACACGAGTTTTTAGAAAATGTGTTTTATTTCATAAATGGAATCTACAAAGTATGCACATTCTACGTCATAATGACTTTCTATAGTTTGCGCATGCGTCCACAAATAAGAAAAGCTTACTTCCACCGTTTTTCAAAATCACAGCTTCTAGAAGGTTTACATGATTTCTTAAAAAACACGAGTTTTTAGAAAATGTGTTTTATTTCATAAATGGAATCAACAAAGTATGCACATTCTATTTCATAACGACTTTCTATAGTTTGCGCATGCGTCCGGAAATAAGAAAAGCTTACTTCCACCGTTTTTCAAAATCACAGCTTCTAGAAGCTTTACAAGATTTCTTAAAAAACACGGGTTTTTAGAAAATGTGTTTTATTTCATAAATGGAATCAACAAAGTATGCACATTCTACGTCATAACGACTTTCTATAGTTTGCGCATGCGTTTGGAAATAATAAAAACTTACTTCCCCCATTTTTTAAAATCACAGCTTCTAGAAGGTTTACATGATTTGTTAAAAAACATGAGTTTTTAGAAAATGTGTTTTTTTTCATAAATGTTATAAACAAAGTATGCACATTCTACATCATAACGACTTTCTATAGTTTGCGCATGCGTTTGGAAATAAGAAAAGCTTACTTCCATCGTTTTTTAAAATCACAACTTCTAGAAGGTTTACATGATTTCGTAAAAAACACGAGTTTTTAGAAAATGTGTTTTATTTCATAAATGGAATCTACAAAGTATGCACATTCATCGTCATAACGACTTTCTATAGTATGCGCATGCGTCCGGAAATAAGAAAAGCTTACTTCCCCCGTTTTTTAAAGTCACAGCTTCTAGATGGTTTACATGATTTTGTAAAAAACAAGAGTTTTTAGAAAATGTGTTTTATTTCATAAATGGAATCTACAAAGTATGCACATTCTACGTCATAACGACCTTCTATAGTTTGCGCATGCGTCCGGAAATAAGAAAACCTTACTTCCTCCGTTTTTTAAAATCACAGCTTCTAGAAGGTTTACACGATTTCTTAAAAAACACGAGTTTTTAGAAAATGTGTTTTATTTCATAAATGGAATCAACAAAGTATGCACATTCTACGTCATAATGACTTTCTATAGTTTGCGCATGCCTTTGGAAATAAGAAAAGCTTACTTCCCTCGTTTTTAAAAATCACAGCTTCTAGAAGGTTTACATCATTTGTTAAAAAACATGAGTTTTTAGAAAATGTGTTTTATTTCATAAATGGAATCTACAAAGTATGCACATTCTACGTCATAACGACTTTCTATAGATGGCGCATGCGTCCAGAAATAAGAAAAGCTTACTTCAACCGTTTTTCAAAATCACAGCTTCTAGAAGGTTTACATGATTTCTTAAAAAACACGAGTTTTTAAAAAATGTGTTTTATTTCATAAATGGAATCAACAAAGTATGCACATTCTACATCATAACGACTTTCTTTAGTTTGCGCATGCCTTTGAAAATAAGAAAAGCTTACTTGCCCCGTTTTTTAAAATCACAGCTTCTAGAAGGTTTACATGATTTCGTAAAAAACACGAGTTTTTAGAAAATGTGTTTTATTTCATAAATGGAATCAACAAAGTATGCACAGTCTACGTCATAACGACTTTCTATAGTTTGTGCATGTGTCCGGAAATAAGAAAAGCTTACTTCCCCCATTTTTTGAAATCACAGCTTCTAGAAGGTTTACATGATTTCGTAAAAAACATGAGTTTTTAGAAAATGTGTTTTATTTCATAAATCGAATCAACAAAGTATGCACATTCTACGTCATAACGACTTTCTATAGTTTGCGCGTGCGTCCGGAAATAAGAAAAGCTTACTTCCACTGTTTTTTAAAATAATAGCTTCTAGAAGGTTTACATGATTTCGTAAAAAACACCGGTTTTTAGAAAATGTGTTTTATTTCATAAATGGAATCTACAAAGTATGCATATTCTACATCATAACGACATTCTATAGTTTCCTCATGCGTCCGGAAATAAGAAAAGCTTACTTCCACCGTTTTTCAAAATCACAGCTTCTAGAAGGTTTACATGATTTCTTAAAAAACACGAGTTTTTAGAAAATGTGTTTTATTTTATAAATGGAATCTACAAATTATGCACATTCTACGTCATAACGACTTTCTATAGTTTGTGCATTCGTCCGGAAATAAGAAAATCTTACTTCCACCGTTTTTTAAAATCACAGCTTCTAGAAGGTTTACAAGATTTCTTAAAAAACACGAGTTTTTAGAAAATGTGTTTTATTTCATAAATGGAATCAACAAAGTATGCACATTCTACGTAATAACGACTTTCTATAGTTTCCGCATTCGACCGGAAATAAGAAAATCTTACTTCCGCCGTTTTTTAAAATCACAGCTTCTAGAAGGTTTACATGATTTCGTAAAAAACACGAGTTTTTAGAAAATGTGTTTTATTTCATAAATGGAATCAACAAAGTATGCACATTCTACGTCATAACGACTTTCTATAGTTTGCGCATTCGTCCGGAAATAAGAAAAGCTTACTTCCCCCATTTTTTAAAATCACAGCTTCTAGAAGGTTTACATGATTTGTTGAAAAACACGAGTTTTTAGAAAATGTGTTTTAATTCATAAATCGAATCAACACAGTATGCACATTCTACGTCATAACGACTTTCTATAGGTTGCGCATGCGTCCGGAAATAAGAAAAGCTTACTTCCACTGTTTTTTAAAATAATAGCTTCTAGAAGGTTTACATGATTTCGTAAAAAACACGAGTTTTTAAAAAATGTGTTTTATTTCATAAATGGAATCTACAAAGTTTGCACATTCTACGTCATAACGAATTTCTATAGTTTGCGCATGCGTCTGCAAATAACAAAAGCTTACTTCCAACGTTTTTCAAAATCATAGCTTCTAGAAGGTTTAAATGATTTCTTAAAAAACACGAGTTTTTAGAAAATGTGTTTTATTTCATAAATGGAATCTACAAAGTATGCACATTCTACGTCATAACGACTTTCTATAGTTTACGCATTCGTCCGGAAATAAGAAAAGCTTACTTCCACCGTTTTTTAAAATCACAGCTTCTAGAAGGTTTACAAGATTTCTTAAAAAACACGAGTTTTTAGAAAATGTGTTTTATTTCATAAATGGAATCAACAAAGTATGCACATTCTACGTCATAACGACTTTCTATAGTTTGCGCATGCGTCCGGAAATAAGAAAAGCTTACTTCCACCGTTTTTTAAAATAATAGCTTCTAGAAGGTTTACATGATTTGTTAAAAAACACGAGTTTTTAGAAAATGTGTTTTATTTCATAAATGGAATCAACAAAGTATGCACATTCTATTTCATAACGACTTTATATAGTTTGCGCATGCGTCCGGAAATAAGAAAAGCTTACTTCCACCGTTTTTCAAAATCACAGCTTCTAGAAGCTTTACATGATTTCTTAAAAAACAAGAGTTTTTAGAAAATGTGTTTTATTTCATAAATGGAATCAACAAAGTATGCACATTCTACGTCATAACGACTTTCTATAGTTTGTGCATGCGCTTGGAATTCAGAAAAACTTACTTCCCCCGTTTTTTAAAATCACAGCTTCTAGAAGGTTTATATGATTTGTTAAAAAACACGAGTTTTTAGAAAATGTGTTTTATTTCATAAATGGAATAAACAAAGTATGCACATTCTACATCGTAACGACTTTCTGTAGTTTGCGCATGCGTTTGGAAATAAGAAAAGCTTACTTCCATCGTTTTTTTAAAATCACAGCTTCTAGAAGGTTTACATGATTTCGTAAAAAACATGAGTTTTTAGAAAATGTCTTTTATTTCATAAATGGAATCTACAAAGTATGCACATTCTTCGTCATAACGACTTTCTATAGTATGCGCATGCGTCCGGAAATAAGAAAAGATTACTTCCCCCGTTTTTTAAAATCACAGCTTCTAGAAGGTTTACATGATTTTGTATAAAACACGAGTTTTTAGAAAATGTGTTTTATTTCATAAATGGAATCTACAAAGTATGCACATTCTACGTCATAACGACTTTCTATAGTTTGCGCATGCGTCCGGAAATAAGAAAAGCTTACTTCCCCCGTTTTTTAAAATCACAGCTTCTAGAAGGTTTACACGATTTCTTAAAAAACACTAGTTTTTACAAAATGTGTTTTATTTCATAAATGGAATCAACAAAGTATGCACATTCTACGTCATAACGACTTTCTATAGTTTGCGCATGCCTTTGGAAATAAGAAAATCTTACTTCCCCCGTTTTTTAAAATCACAGCCTCTAGAATGTTTACATCATTTGTTAAAAAACATGAGTTTTTAGAAAATGTGTCTTATTTCATAAATGGAATCTACAAAGTATGCACATTCTACGTCATAACGACTTTCTATAGTTTGCGCATGCATCCGGAAATAAGAAAAGCTTACTTCAACCGTTTTTCAAAATCACAGCTTCTAGAAGGTTTACATGATTTCTTAAAAAACATGAGTTTTTAAAAAATGTGTTTTATTTCATAAATGGAATCAACAAAGTATGAACATTCTACATCATAACGACTTTCTATAGTTTGCGCATTCGTTTGGAAATAAGAAAAGCTTACTTCCCCCTTTTTTTAAAATCACAGCTTCTAGAAGGTTTACATGATTTGTTAAAAAACACGAGTTTTTAGAAAATGTGTTTTATTTCATAAATCGAAACAACAAAGTATGCACATTCTACGTCATAACGACTTTCTATAGTTTGCGCATGCGTCCGGAAATAAGAAAAGCTTACTTCCACTGTTTTTTAAAATAATAGCTTCTAGAAGGTTTACATGATTTCGTAAAAAACACCGGTTTTTAGAAAATGTGTTTTATTTCATAAATGGAATCTACAAAGTATGCATATTCTACGTCATAACGACATTCTATAGTTTGCTCATGCGTCCGGAAATAAGAAAAGCTTACTTCCACCGTTTTTCAAAATCACAGCTTCTAGAAGGTTTACATGATTTCTTAAAAAACACGAGTTTTTAGAAAATGTGTTTTATTTTATAAATGGAGTCTACAAAGTATGCACATTCTACGTCATAACGACTTTCTATAGTTTGCGCATTCGTCCAGAAATAAGAAAAGCTTATTACACCATTTTTTAAAATGACAGCTTCTAGAAGGTTTACAAGATTTCTTAAAAAACACGAGTTTTTAGAAAATTTGTTTTATTTCATAAATGGAATCAACAAAGTATGCACATTCTACGTAATAACGACTTTCTATAGTTTACGCATTCGACCGGAAATAAGAAAATCTTACTTCCGTCGTTTTTTAAAATCACAGCTTCTAGAAGGTTTACATGATTTCGTAAAAAACACGAGTTTTTAGAAAATGTGTTTTATTTCATAAATGGAATCAACAAAGCATGCACATTCTACGTCATAACGACTTTCTATAGTTTACGCATTTGTCCGGAAATAAGAAAAGCTTACTTCCCCCGTTTTTTAAAATCACAGCTTCTAGAAGGCTTACATGATTTGTTGAAAAACACGACTTTTTAGAAAATGTGTTTTATTTCATAAATCGAATCAACAAAGTATGCACATTCTATGTCATAACGACTTTCTATAGTTTGCGAATGCGTCCGGAAATAAGAAAAGCTTACTTCCACTGTTTTTTAAAATAATAGCTTCTAGAAGGTTTACATGATTTCGTAAAAAACACGAGTTTTTAGAAAATGTGTTTTATTTCATAAATGGAATCTACAAAGTATGCACATTCTACGTCATAATGACTTTCTATAATTTGCGCATGCGTCCACAAATAAGAAAAGCTTACTTCCACCGTTTTTCAAAATCACAGCTTCTAGAAGGTTTACATGATTTCTTAAAAAACACGAGTTTTTAGAAAATGTGTCTTATTTCATAAATGGAATCAACAAAGTCTGCACATTCTATTTCATAACGACTTTCTATAGTTTGCGCATGCGTCCGGAAATAAGAAAAGCTTACTTCCACCGTTTTTCAAAATCACAGCTTCTAGAAGCTTTACATGATTTCTTAAAAAACACGGGTTTTTAGAAAATGTGTTTTATTTCCTAAATGGAATCAACAAAGTGTGCACATTCTACGTCATAACGACTTTATATAGTTTGCGCATGCGTTTGGAAATAAGAAAAACTTACTTCCCCCGTTTTTTAAAATCACAGCTTCTAGAAGATTTACATGATTTGTTAAAAAACACGAGTTTTTAGAAAATGTGTTTTGTTTCATAAATGTTATAAACAAAGTATGCACATTCTACATCATAACGACTTTCTATAGTTTGCACATGCGTTTGGAAATAAGAAAAGCTTACTTCCATCGTTTTTTAAAATCACAGCTTCAAGAAGGTTTACATGATTTCGTAAAAAACACGAGTTTTTAGAAAATGTGTTTTATTTCATAACTGGAATCAACAAAGTATGCACAGTCTACGTCATAACGACTTTCTATAGTTTGTGCATGCGTCCGGAAATAAGAAAAGCTTACTTCCCCTGTTTTTTAAAATCACAGCTTCTAGAAGGTTTACATGATTTCGTAAAAAACACGAGTTTTTAGAAAATGTTTTTTATTTCATAAATGGAATCTAAAAAGTATGCACATTCTACGTCATATCAACTTTCTATAGTTTGCGCATTCACCGGAAATAAGAAAAGCTTACTTCCCCCGTTTTTTAAAATCACAGCTTCTAGAAGGTTTACATGATTTCTTAAAAAACACGAGTTTTTAGAAAATGTCTTTTATTTCTTAAATGGAAACAACAAAGTATGCACATTCTACGTCATAACGACTTTCTATAGTTTGCGCATGCGTTTGGAAATAAGAAAATCCTACTTCCCCGTTTTTTAAAATCACAGCTTCTAGAAGGTTTACATCATTTGTTAAAAAACATGAGTTTTTAGAAAATGTGTTTTATTTCATAAATGGAATCTACAAAGTATGCACATTCTACGTCATAACGACTTTCTATAGTTTGCGCATGCGTCCGGAAATAAGAAAAGCTTACTTCAACCGTTTTTCAAAATCACAGCTTCTAGAAGGTTTACATGATTTCTTAAAAAACACGAGTTTTTAAAAAATGTGTTTTATTTCATAAATGGAATCAACAAAGTATGCACATTCTACGTCATAACGACTTTCTATAGTTTGCGCATGCGTTTGGAAATAAGAAAAGCTTACTTTCCCCGTTTTTTAAAATCACAGCTTCTAGAAGGTTTACATGATTTGTTAAAAAACACGAGTTTTTAGAAAATGTGTTTTATTTCATAAATCGAATCAACAAAGTATGCACATTCTACATCATAACGACTTTCTATAGTTTGCGCATGCGTCCAGAAATAAGAAAAGCTTACTTCCACTGTTTTTTAAAATAATAGCTTCTAGAAGGTTTACATGATTTCGTAAAAACACCAGTTTTTAGAAAATGTGTTTTCTTTCATAAATGGAATCTACAAAGTATGCATATTCTACGTCATAACGACTTTCTATAGTTTGCGCATGCGTCCGGAAATAAGAAAATCTTACTTCCACCGTTTTTCAAAATCACAGCTTCCAGAAGCTTTACATGATTTCTTAAAAAACAAGAATTTTTAGAAAATGTGTTTTATTTCATAAATGGAATCAACAAAGTATGCACATTCTACGTCATAACGACTTTCTATAGTTTGCGCATGCATTTCGAAATAAGAATATCTTACTTCCCCCATTTTTTAAAATCACAGCTTCTAGAAGGTTTACATGATTTGTTGAAAAACACGAGTTTTTAGAAAATTTGTTTTATTTCATAAATCGAATCAACAAAGTTTGCACATTCTATGTCATAACGACTTTCTATAGTTTGCGCATGCGTCCGGAAATAAGAAAAGCTTACTTCCACTGTTTTTTAAAATAATAGCTTCTAGAAGGTTTACATGATTTCGTAAAAAACACGAGTTTTTAGAAAATGTGTTTTATTTCATAAATGGAATCTACAAAGTATGCACATTCTACGTCATAACGACTTTCTATAGTTTGCGCATGTGTCCGGAAATAAGAAAATCTTACCTCCACCGTTTTTCAAAATCACAGCTTCTAGAAGGTTTACATGATTTCCTAAATAACACGAGTTTTTAGAAAATGTGTTTTATTTCATAAATAGAATCTACAAAGTATGCACATTCTACGTCATAACGACTTTCTATAGTTTGCGCATTCGTCCGGAACTAAGAAAAGCTTACTTCCACCATTTTTTAAAATCACAGCTTCTAGAAGGTTTACAAGATTTCTTAAAAAACCTGAGTTTTTAGAAAATGTGTTTTATTTCATAAATGGAATCAACAAAGTATGCACATTCTACGTCATAAGGACTTTCTATAGTTTGCGCATCCGTCCGGAAATAAGAAAAGCTTACTTCCACCGTTTTTTAAAATCACAACTTCTAGAAGGTTTACATGATTTGTTAAAAAACACAAGTTTTTAGATAATGTGTTTTATTTCATAAATGGAATCAACAAAGTATGCACATTCTACGTCATAACGACTTTCTATAGTTTGCGCATGCGTCCGGAAATAAGAAAAGCTTACTTCCACTGTTTTTTAAAATAATAGCTTCTAGAAGGTTTACATGATTTCGTAAAAAACACTGGTTTTTAGAAAATGTGTTTTATTTCATAAATGGAATCTACAAAGTATGCATATTCTACGTCATAACGACATTCTATAGTTTCCTCATGCGTCCGGAAATAAGAAAAGCTTACTTCCACCATTTTTCAAAATCACAGCTTCTAGAAGGTTTACATGATTTCTTAAAAAACATGAGTTTTTAGAAAATGTGTTTTATTTCATAAATGGAATCTACAAATTATGCACATTCTACGTCATAACGACTTTCTATAGTTTGCGCATTCTTCCGGAAATAAGAAAAGCTTACTTCCACCGTTTTTTAAAATCACAGCTTCTAGAAGGTTTACAAGATTTCTTAAAAAACACGAGTTTTTAGAAAATGTGTTTTATTTCATAAATGGAATCAACAAAGTATGCACATTCTACGTAATAACGACTTTCTATAGTTTCCGCATTCGACCGGAAATAAGAAAATCTTACTTCCGCCGTTTTTTGAAATCACATCTTCTAGAAGGTTTAAAATCACATCTTCTAGAAGGTTTACATGATTTCGTAAAAAACACGAGTTTTTAGAAAATGTGTTTTATTTCATAAATGGAATCAACAAAGTATGCACATTCTACGTCATAACGACTTTCTATAGTTTGCGCATGCGTCCAGAAATAAGAAAATCTTACTTCCCCCGTTTTTTAAAATCACAGCTTCTAGAAGGTTTACATGATTTCTTAAAAAACACGAGTTTTTAGAAAATGTGTTTTATTTCATAAATGGAATCAACAAAGTATGCACATTCTACTTCATAACGACTTTCTATAGTTTGCGCATGCCTTTGAAAATAAGAAAAGCTTACTTGCCCCGTTTTTTAAAATCACAGCTTCTAGAAGGTTTACATGATTTCGTAAAAAACACGAGTTTTTAGAAAATGTGTTTTATTTCATAAATGGAATCAACAAAGTATGCACAGTCTACATCATAACGACTTTCTATAGTTTGTGCATGCGTCCGGAAATAAGAAAAGCTTACTTCCCCCGTTTTTTAAAATCACAGCTTCTAGAAGGTTTACATGATTTCGTAAAAAACACGAGTTTTTAGAAAATGTTTTTTATTTCATAAATGGAATCTACAAAGTATGCACATTCTACGTCATATCGACTTTCTATAGTTTGCGCATTCGTCTGCAAATAAGAAAAGCTTACTTCCCCCGTTTTTTAAAATCACAGCTTCTAGAAGGTTTACATGATTTCTTAAAAAACACGAGTTTTTAGAAAATGTGTTTTATTTCATAAATGGAAACACCAAAGTATGCACATTCTACGTCATAACGACTTTCTATAGTTTGCACATGCGTTTGGATATAAGGAAATCTTACTTCCCCCGTTTTTTAAAATCACAGCTTCTAGAAGGTTTACATCATTTGTTAAAAAACATGAGTTTTTAGAAAATGTGTTTTATTTCATAAATGGAATCTACAAAGTATGCACATTCTACGTCATAACGACTTTCTATAGTTTGCGCATGCGTCCGGAAATAAGAAAAGCTTACTTCCATCGTTTTTTAAAATCACAGCTTCTAGAAGGTTTACATGATTTCGTAAAAAACACGAGTTTTTAGAAAATGTGTTTTATTTCATAAATGGAATCAACAAAGTATGCACATTCTACGTCATAAGGACTTTCTATAGTTTGCACATCCGTCCGGAAATAAGAAAAGCTTACTTCCACCGTTTTTTAAAATCACAGCTTCTAGAAGGTTTACATGATTTGTTAAAAAACACGAGTTTTTAGAAAATGTGTTTTATTTCATAAATGGAATCAACCAAGTATGTACATTCTACGTCATAATGCGTTTCTATAGTTTGCGCATGCGTCCGGAAATAAGAAAAGCTTACTTCCACCGTTTTAAAAAAAATAGCTTCTAAAAGGTTTACATGATTTGTTAAAGAACACGAGTTTTTAGAAAATGTGTTTTATTTCATAAATGGAATCAACAAAGTATGCACATTCTATTTCATAACGACTTTCTATAGTTTGCGCATGCGTCTGGAAATAAGAAAAGCTTACTTCCACCGTTTTTCAAAATCAAAGCTTCTAGAAGCTTTACATGATTTCTTAAAAAACACGAGTTTTTAGAAAATGTGTTTTATTTCATAAATGGAATAAACAAAGTATGCACATTGTACATCATAACAACTTTCTATAGTTTGCGCATCCGTTTGGAAATAAGAAAAGCTTACTTCCATCGTTTTTTAAAATCACAACTTCTAGAAGGTTTACATGATTTCGTAAAAAACACGAGTTTTTAGAAAATGTGTTTTATTTCATCAATGGAATCTACAAAGTATGCACATTCTACGTCATAACGACCTTCTATAGTTTGCGCATGCGTCCGGAAATAAGAAAAGCTTACTTCCCCCGTTTTTTAAAATCACAGCTTCTAGAAGGTTTACACGATTTCTTAAAAAACACGAGTTTTTAGAAAATGTGTTTTATTTCATAAATGGAATCAACAAAGTATGCACATTCTACGTCATAACGACTTTCTATAGTTTGCGCATGCCTTTGGAAATAAGAAAAGCAGACTTCCCTCGTTTTTAAAAATCACAGCTTCTAGAAGGTTTATATCATTTGTTAAAAAACATGAGTTTTTAGAAAATGTGTTTTATTTCATAAATGGAATCTACAAAGTATGCACATTCTACGTCATAACGAATTTCTATAGTTTGCGCATGCGTCCAGAAATAAGAAAAGCTTACTTCAACCGTTTTTCAAAATCACAGCTTCTAGAAGGTTTACATGATTTCTTAAAAAACACGAGTTTTTAAAAAATGTGTTTTATTTCATAAATGGAATCAACAAAGTATGCACATTCTACATCATAACGGCTTTCTATAGTTTGCGCATGCCTTTGAAAATAAGAAAAGCTTACTTGCCCCGTTTTTTAAAATCACAGCTTCTAGAAGGTTTACATGATTTCGTAAAAAACACGAGTTTTTAGAAAATGTGTTTTATTTCATAAATGGAATCAACAAAGTATGCACAGTCTACGTCATAACGACTTTCTATAGTTTGTGCATGCGTCCGGAAATAAGAAAAGCTTACTTCCCCCGTTTTTTAAAATCACAGCTTCTAGAAGGTTTACATGATTTCGTAAAAAACACGAGTTTTTAGAAAATGTGTTTTATTTCATCAATCGAATCAACAAAGTATGCACATTCTACGTCATAACGACTTTCTATAGTTTGCGCATGCGTCCGGAAATAAGAAAAGCTTACTTCCACCATTTTTCAAAATCATAGCTTCTAGAAGGTTTAAATGATTTCTTAAAAAACACGAGTTTTTAGAAAATGTGTTTTATTTCATAAATGGAATCTACAAAGTAGGCACATTCTACGTCATAACGACTTTGTATAGTTTACGCATTCGTCCGGAAATAAGAAAAGCTTACTTCCACCGTTTTTTAAAATCACAGCTTCTAGAATGTTTACAAGATTTCTTAAAAAACACGAGTTTTTAGAAAATGTGTTTTATTTCATAAATGGAATCAACAAAGTATGCACATTCTACATAATAACGACTTTCTATAGTTTCCGCATTCGACCGGAAATAAGAAAAGCTTACTTCCACCGTTTTTTAAAATCACAGCTTCTAGAAGGTTTACATGATTTCGTAAAAAACACGAGTTTTTAGAAAATGTGTTTTATTTCAAAAATGGAATCAACAAAGTATGCACATTCTACGTCATAAGGACTTTCTATAGTTTGCGCATGCGTTTGGTAATAAGAAAAGCTTACTTCCACCGTTTTTTAAAATCACAGCTTCTAGAAGGTTTACATGATTTGTTAAAAAACATGAGTTTTTAGAAAATGTGTTTTATTCCATAAATGGAATCAACAAAGTATGCACATTCTACGTCATAATGAGTTTCTATAGTTTGCCCATCCGTCCGGAAATAAGAAAAGCTTACTTCCACCGTTTTTAAAAATAATAGCTTCTAGAAGGTTTACATGATTTGTTAAAAAACACGAGTTTTTAGAAAATGTCTTTTATTTCATAAATGGAATCAACAAAGTATGCACATTCTATTTCATAACAACTTTATATAGTTTGCGCATGCGTCCGGAAATAAGAAAAGCTTACTTCCACCGTTTTTCAAAATCACAGCTTCTAGAAGCTTTACATGATTTCTTAAAAAACAAGAGTTTTTAGAAAATGTGTTTTATTTCATAAATGGAATCAAAAAAGTATGCACATTCTACGTCATAACGACTTTCTATAGTTTGTGCATGCGCTTGGAAATAAGAAAAACTTACTGCCCCCGTCTTTTAAAATCACAGCTTCTAGAAGGTTTACATGATTTCGTAAAAAACAAGAGTTTTTAGAAAATATGTTTTATTTCATAAATGGAATCAACAAAGTATGCACATTCTACGTCATAACGACTTTCTATAGTTTGCGCATGCGTCCGGAAATAAGAAAAGCTTACTTCCCCCGTTTTTTAAAATCACAGCTTCTAGAAGGTTTACATGATTTCGTAAAAAACACGAGTTTTTAGAAAATGTGTTCTATTTCATAAATGGAATCTACAAAGTATGCACATTCTACGTCATACTGACTTTCTATAGTTTGCACATTCTACGTCATAACGACTTTCTATAATTTGCGCATGCATCCGGAAATAAGAAAATCTTACTTCCCCCGTTTTTTAAAATCACAGCTTCTAGAAGGTTTACATGATTTCTTAAAAAACATGAGTTTTTAGAAAATGTGTTTTATTTCATAAATGGAATCAAGAAAGTATGCACATTCTACGTCATAATGACTTTCTATAGTTTGCGCATGCGTCCGGAAATAATAAAAGCTTACTTCCCCCGTTTTTTAAAATCACAGCTTCTAGAAGGTTTACATGATTTCTTAAAAAACACGAGTTTTTAGAAAATGTGTTTTATTTCATAAATGGAATCAACAAAGTATGCACATTCTACGTCATAACAAATTTCTATAGTTTGCGCATGCGTCCGAAAATAAGAAAAGCTTACTTCCACCGTTTTTTAAAATAATAGCTTCTAGAAGGTTTACATGATTTCGTAAAAAACACGAGTTTTTAGAAAATGTGTTTTATTTCATAAATGGAATCTACAAAGTACGCACATTGTACGTCATAACGAATTTCTATAGTTTGCGCATGCGTCCGGAAATAAGAAAAGCTTACTTCCCCCGTTTTTTAAAATCACAGCTTCTAGAAGTGTTACATGATTTCGTAAAAAACATCAGTTTTTAGAAAATGTGTTCTATTTCATAAATGGAATCTACAAAGTATGCACATTCTACGTCATAACGACTTTCTATAGTTTGCGCATGCGTCCGGAAATAAGAAAAGCTTACTTCCACCGTTTTTCAAAATCACAGCTTCTAGAAGGTTTACATGATTTCTTAAAAAACACGAGTTTTTAGAAAATGTGTTTTATTTCATAAATGGAATCAACAAAGTATGCACATTCTACATCATAACGACTTTCTATAGTTTGCGCATGCGTTTGGAAATAAGAAAAGCTTACTTCCCCCATTTTTTAAAATCACAGCTTCTAGAAGGTTTACATGATTTGTTAAAAAACACGAGTTTTTAGAAAATGTGTTTTTTTTTCATAAACAGAATCAACAAAGTATGCACATTCTATTTCATAACGACTTTCTATAGTTTGCGCATGCGTCCGGAAATAAGAAAAGCTTACTTCCACCGTTTTTTAAAATAATAGCTTCTAGAAGGTTTACATGATTTGTTAAAAAACACGAGTTTTTAGAAAATGTGTTTTATTTCATAAATGGAATCAACAAAGTATGCACATTCTATTTCATAACGACTTTCTATATTTTGCGCATGCGTCCGGAAATAAGAAAAGCTTACTTCCACCGTTTTTCAAAATCACAGCTTTCTATAGTTTTACATGATTTCTTAAAAAACACGAGTTTTTAGAAAATGTGTTTTATTTCATAAATGGAATCAACAACGTATGCACATTCTACGTCATATCGACTTTCTATAGTTTGCGCATGCGTTTGGAAATAAGAAAAATTTACTTCCCCCGTTTTTTAAAATCACAGCTTCTAGAAGGTTTACATGATTTGTTAAAAAACACGAGTTTTTAGAAAATGTGTTTTATTTCATAAATGGAATAAAAAAACTATGCACATTCTACATCATAACGACTTTCTATAGTTTGCGCATGCGTTTGGAAATAAGAAAAGCTTACTTCCCCCGTTTTTTAAAATCACAGCTTCTAGAAGGTTTACATGATTTCGTAAAAAACACGAGTTGTTAGAAAATGTGTTTTATTTCATAAATGGAATCAACAAAGTATGCACATTCTATTTCATAACGACTTTCTATAGTCTGCGCATGCGTCCGGAAATAAGAAAAGCTTACTTCCACCGTTTTTTAAAATAATAGCTTCTAGAAGGTTTACATGATTTCTTAAAAAACACGGGCTTTTAGAAAATGTGTTTTATTTCATAAATGGAATCAACAAGGTATGCACATTCTATTTCATAACGACTTTCTATATTTTGCGCATGTGTCCGGAAATAAGAAAAGCTTACTTCCACCGTTTTTCAAAATCACAGCTTCTAGAAGCTTTACATGATTTCTTAAAAAACACGAGTTTTTAGAAAATGTGTTTTATTTCATAAATGGAATCAACAAAGTATGCACATTCTACGTCATAACGACTTTCTATAGTTTGCGCATGCATTTGGAAATAAGAAAAACTTACTTCCCCCATTTTTTAAAATCACAGCTTCTAGAAGGTTTACATGATTTGTTAAAAAACACGAGTTTTTAGAAAATGTGTTTTATTTCATAAATAGAATCAACAAAGTATGCACATTCTACATCATAATGACTTTCTATTGTTTGCGCATGCATTTGGAAATAAGAAAAGCTTACTTCCATCGTTTTTTAAAATCACAGCTTCTGGAAGGTTTACATGATTTCGTAAAAAACACGAGTTTTTAGAAAATGTGTTTTATTTCATAAATGGAATCTACAAAGTATGCACATTCTATGTCATAATGACTTTCCATAGTTTGAGCATGCGTCCGGAAATAAGAAAACCTTACTTCCCCCATTTTTTAAAATCACAGCTTCTAGAAGGTTTACATGATTTCGTAAAAAACACGAGTTTTTAGAAAATGTGTTTTATTTCATAAATGGAATCTAAAAAGTATGCACATTCTACGTCATAAAGACTTTCTATAGTTTGCGCATGCGTCCGGAAATAAGAAAAGCTTACTTCCCTCGTTTTTTAAAATCACAGCTTCTAGAAGGTTTACAAGATTTCTTAAAAAACACGAGTTTTAGAAAATGTGTTTTATTTCATAATTGGAATCAACAAAGTATGCACTTTCTATGTCATAACAACTTTCTATAGTTTGCGCATGCCTTTGGAAATAAGAAAAGCTTACTTCCCCCGTTTTTTAAAATCACAGCTTCTAGAAGGTTTACATGATTTCGTACAAAACATGAGTTTTTAGAAAAATGTGTTTTATTTCATCAACGGAATCAACAAAGTATGCACATTCTACGTCATAACGACTTTCTATAGTTTGCGCATGCGTTTGGAAATAAGAAAAGCTTACTTCCCTCGTTTTTTAAAATCAAAGCTTCTAGAAGGTTTACATTATTTCTTAAGAAACACGAGTTTTTAGAAAATGTTTTTTATTTCATAACTGGAATCAACAAAGTATGCACATTATACGTCATAACGACTTTCTTTAGTTTGCGCGTGCGTTCGGAAATAAGAAAAGCTTACTTCCCCCGTTTTTTAAAATCATAGCTTCTAGAAGGTTTACATGATTTCTTAAAAAACATGAGTTTTTAGAAATGTGTTTTATTTCATAAATGGAATCAACAATGTATGCACATTCTACATCATAACGACTTTCTATAGTTTGCGCATGCGTCCGGAAATAAGAAAAGCTTACTTCCCCCGTTTTTTAAAATCACAGATTCTAGAAGGTTTACATGATTTCGTAAAAAACATGAGTTTTTAGAAAATGTGTTTTCTTTCATAAATGGAATCTACAAAGTATGCACATTCTACGTCATAACGACTTTATATAGTTTGCGCATGCGTCCGGAAATAAGAAAAGCTTACTTCCACCGTTTTTCAAAATCACAGCTTCTAGAAGCTTTACATGATTTCTTAAAAAACACGATGTTTTTAGAAAATGTGTTTTATTTCATAAATGGAATCAACAAAGTATGCACATTCTACGTCATAACGACTTTCTATAGTTTGCGCATGCATTTGGAAATAAGAAAAACTTACTTCCCCCATTTTTTAAAATCACAGCTTCTAGAAGGTTTACATGATTTGTTTAAAAAACACGAGTTTTTAGAAAATGTGTTTTATTTCATAATAGAATCAACAAAGTATGCACATTCTACCATCATAATGACTTTCTATTGTTTGCGCATGCATTTGGAAATAAGAAAAGCTTACTTCCATCGTTTTTTAAAATCACAGCTTCTGGAAGGTTTACATGATTTCGTAAAAAACACGAGTTTTTAGAAAATGTGTTTTATTTCATAAATGGAATCTACAAAGTATGCACATTCTATGTCATAATGACTTTCCATAGTTTGAGCATGCGTCCGGAAATAAGAAAAACCTTACTTCCCCCATTTTTTAAAATCACAGCTTCTAGAAGGTTTACATGATTTCGTAAAAAACACGAGTTTTTAGAAAATGTGTTTTATTTCATAAATGGAATCTAAAAAGTATGCACATTCTACGTCATAAAGACTTTCTATAGTTTTGCGCATGCGTCCGGAAATAAGAAAAGCTTACTTCCCTCGTTTTTTAAAATCACAGCTTCTAGAAGGTTTACAAGATTTCTTAAAAAACACGAGTTTTAGAAAATGTGTTTTATTTCATAATTGGAATCAACAAAGTATGCACTTTCTATGTCATAACAACTTTCTATAGTTTGCGCATGCCTTTGGAAATAAGAAAAGCTTACTTCCCCCGTTTTTTAAAATCACAGCTTCTAGAAGGTTTACATGATTTCGTACAAAACATGAGTTTTTAGAAAATGTGTTTTATTTCATCAACGGAATCAACAAAGTATGCACATTCTACGTCATAACGAATTTCTATAGTTTGCGCATGCGTTTGGAAATAAGAAAAGCTTACTTCCCTCGTTTTTTAAAATCAAAGCTTCTAGAAGGTTTACATTATTTCTTAAGAAACACGAGTTTTTAGAAAATGTTTTTTATTTCATAACTGGAATCAACAAAGTATGCACATTATACGTCGTAACGACTTTCTTTAGTTTGCGCGTGCGTTCGGAAATAAGAAAAGCTTACTTCCCCCGTTTTTTAAAATCATAGCTTCTAGAAGGTTTACATGATTTCTTAAAAAACATGAGTTTTTAGAAAATGTGTTTTATTTCATAAATGGAATCAACAATGTATGCACATTCTACATCATAACGACTTTCTATAGTTTGCGCATGCGTCCGGAAATAAGAAAAGCTTACTTCCCCCGTTTTTTAAAATCACAGATTCTAGAAGGTTTACATGATTTCGTAAAAAACATGAGTTTTTAGAAAATGTGTTTTCTTTCATAAATGGAATCTACAAAGTATGCACATTCTACGTCATAACGACTTTATATAGTTTGCGCATGCGTCCGGAAATAAGAAAAGCTTACTTCCCCCGTTTTTTAAAATCACAGCTTCTAGAAGGTTTACATGATTTCTTAAAAAACATGGGCTTTTAGAAAATGTGTTTTATTTCGTAAATGGAATTAACAAAGTATTCACATTCTACGTCATAACGACTTTCTACAGTTTGCGCATGCGTTTGGAAATAAGAAAAGCTTACTTCCCCCGTGTTTTAAAATCATAGCTTCTAGAAGGTTTACATGATTTCTTAAAAAACACGAGTTTTTAGAAAATGTGTTTTATTTCATAAACGGAATCAACAAAGTATGCACATTCTACGTCATAACGACTTTCTACAGTTTGCGCATGCGTTTGGAAATAAGAAAAGCTTACTTCCCTCGTTTTTTAAAATCACAGCTTCTAGAAGGCTTACATGATTTCTTAAGAAACACGAGTTTTTAGAAAATGTGTTCTATTTCATAAATGGAATCAACAAAGTATGCACATTCTACGTCATAACGACTTTCTATAGTTTGCGCATGCGTCCGGAAATAAGAAAATGTTACTTCCCCTTTTTTTTTAAATCACAGCTTCTAGAAGGTTTACATGATTTCGTAAAAAAACATGAGTTTTTGGAAAATGTGTTTTATTTCATAAGTGGAATCAACAAAGTATGCACATTCTACCTCATAACGACTTTCTATAGTTTGGGCATGCGTCCGGAAATAATAAAATGTTACTTCCCCTCTTTTTTAAAATCACAGCTTCTAGAAGGTTTACATGATTTGTTAAAAAACACGAGTTTTTAGAAAATGTGTTTTATTTCATAAATGGAATCAACAAAGTATGCACATTCTATTTCATAACGACTTTCTATATTTTGCACATGCGTCCGGAAATAAGAAAAGCTTACTTCCACCGTTTTTCAAAATCACAGCTTCTAGAAGCTTTACATGATTTCTTAAAAAACACGAGTTTTTAGAAAATGTGTTTTATTTCATAAATGGAATCAACAAAGTATGCACATTCTACGTCATAACGACTTTCTATAGTTTGCGCATGCGTTTGGAAATAAGAAAAACTTACTTCCCCCGTTTTTTAAGATCACAGCTTCTAGAAGGTTTACATGATTTGTTAAAAAACACGAGTTTTTAGAAAATGTGTTTTATTTCATAAATGGAATCAACAAACTATGCACATTCTATTTCATAACGACTTTCTATAGTTTGCGCATGCGTCCGGAAATAAGAAAAGCTTACTTCCACCGTTTTTTAAAATAATAGCTTCTAGAAGGTTTACATGATTTGTTAAAAAACACGAGTTTTTAGAAAATGTGTTTTATTTCATAAATGGAATCAACAAAGTATGCACATTCTATTTCATAACGACTTTCTATATTTTGCGCATGCGTCCGGAAATAACAAAAGCTTACTTCCACCGTTTTTCAAAATCACAGCTTCTAGAAGCTTTACATGATTTCTTAAAAAACACGAGTTTTTAGAAAATGTGTTTTATTTCATAAATGGAATCAACAAAGTATGCACATTCTACGTCATAACGACTTTCTATAGTTTGCGCATGCGTTTGGAAATAAGAAAAACTTACTTCCCCCGTTTTTTAAAATCACAGCTTCTAGAAGGTTTACATGATTTGTTAAAAAACACGAGTTTTTAGAAAATGTGTTTTATTTCATAAATGGAATCAACAAACTATGCACATTCTACATCATAACGACTTTCTATAGTTTGCGCATGCGTTTGGAAATAAGAAAAGCTTACTTCCATCGTTTTTTAAAATCACAGCTTCTAGAAGGTTTACATGATTTCGTAAAAAACACGAGTTTTTAGAAAATGTGTTTTATTTCATAAATGGAATTTACAAAGTATGCACATTCTATGTCATAAGGACTTTCTATAGTTTTCGCATGCGTCCGGAAATAAGAAAACCTTACTTCCCCCGTTTTTTAAAATCACAGCTTCTAGAAGGTTTACATGATTTCTTAAAAAACACGGGCTTTTAGAAAATGTGTTTTATTTCATAAATGGAAAAGTATTCACATTCTACGTCATAACGACTTTCTATAGTTTGCGCATGCGTTTGGAAATAAGAAAAGCTTACTTCCCCCGTGTTTTAAAATCATAGCTTCTAGAAGGTTTACATGATTTCTTAAAAAACACGAGTTTTTAGAAAATGTGTTTTATTTCATAAAGGAAACAACAAGGTATGCACATTCTACGTCATAACGACTTTCTATAGTTTGCGCATGCGTCCGAAAATAAGAAAAGCTTACTTCCATCGTTTTTTAAAATCACAGCTTCTAGAAGGTTTACATGATTTGTTAAAAAACACGAGTTTTTAGAAAATGTGTTTTATTTCATAAATGGAATCAACAAAGTATGCACATTCTACGTCATAACGACTTTCTATAGTTTGCGCATACGTCCGGAAATAAGAAAATCTTACTTCCACCGTTTTTTAAAATCACAGCTTCTAGAAGTTTTACATGATTTCTTAAAAAACACGAGTTTTTTAGAAAATGTGTTTTATTTCATAAATGGAATCTACAAAGTATGCACATTCTACGTCATAACGACTTTCTATAGTTTGCGCATGCGTCTGGAAATAAGAAAAGCTTAGTTCCCCCGTTTTTTAAAATCAATACTTTTAGAAGGTTTACATAATTTCTTAAAAAACACGAGTTTTTAGAAAATGTGTTTTATTTCATAAATGGAATCAACAAAGTATGCACATTCTACGTCATAACGACTTTCTATAGTTTGCGCATGCGTTTGGAAATAAGAAAAGCTTACTTCCCTCGTTTTTTAAAATCACAGCTTCTCGAAGGTTTACATGATTTCTTAGAAAACACGAGTTTTTAGAAAATGTGTTTTATTTCATAAATGGAATCAACAAAGTATGCACATTCTACATCATAACGACTTTCTATAGTTTGCGCATGCGTTTGGAAATAAGAAAAGCTTACTTCCCCCGTTTTTTAAAATCACAGCTTCTAGAAGGTTTACATGATTTCGTAAAAAACACGAGTTTTTAGAAAATGTGTTTTATTTCATAAATGGAATCAACAAAGTATGCACATTCTATTTCATAACGACTTTCTATAGTTTGCGCATGCGTCCGGAAATAAGAAAAGCTTACTTCCACCATTTTTTAAAATAATAGCTTCTAGAAGGTTTACATGATTTGTTAAAAAACACGAGTTTTTAGAAAATGTGTTTTATTTCATAAATGGAATCAACAAGGTATGCACATTCTATTTCATAACGACTTTCTATATTTTGCGCATGTGTCCGGAAATAAGAAAAGCTTACTTCCACCGTTTTTCAAAATCACAGCTTCTAGAAGCTTTACATGATTTCTTAAAAAACACGAGTTTTTAGAAAATGTGTTTTATTTCATAAATGGAATCAACAAAGTATGCACATTCTACGTCATAACGACTTTCTATAGTTTGCGCATGCGTTTGGAAATAAGAAAAACTTACTTCCCCCGTTTTTTAAAATCACATCTTCTAGAAGGTTTACATGATTTGTTAAAAAACACGAGTTTTTAGAAAATGTGTTTTATTTCATAAATGGAATCAACAAAGTATGCACATTCTACATCATAACGACTTTCTATAGTTTGCGCATGCGTTTGGAAATAAGAAAAGCTTACTTCCATCGTTTTTTAAAATCACAGCTTCTAGAAGGTTTACATGATTTCGTAAAAAACACGAGTTTTTAGAAAATGTGTTTTATTTCATAAATCGAATCTACAAAGTATGCACATTCCATGTCATAATGACTTTCCATAGTTTGCGCATGCGTCCGGAAATATTAAAATCTTACTTCCCCCATTTTTTAAAATCACAGCTTCTAGAAGGTTTACATGATTTCGTAAAAAACACGAGTTTTTAGAAAATGTGTTTTATTTCATAAATGGAATCTACAAAGTATGCACATTCTACGTCATAAAGACTTTCTATAGTTTGCGAATGCGTCCGGAAATAAGAAAAGCTTACTTCCCTCGTTTTTTAAAATCACAGCTTCTAGAAGGTTTACAAGATTTCTTAAAAAACACGAGTTTTAGAAAATGTGTTTTATTTCATAATTGGAATCAACAAAGTATGCACATTCTATGTCATAACGACTTTCTATAGTTTGCGCATGCCTTTGGAAATAAGAAAAGCTTACTTCCCCCGTTTTTTAAAATCACAGCTTCTAGAAGGTTTACATGATTTCGTACAAAACATGAGTTTTTAGAAAATGTGTTTTATTTCATAAACGGAATCAACAAAGTATGCACATTCTACGTCATAACGACTTTCTATAGTTTGCGCATGCGTTTGGAAATAAGAAAAGCTTACTTCCCTCGTTTTTTAAAATCACAGCTTCTAGAAGGTTTACATGATTTCTTAAGAAACACGAGTTTTTAGAAAATGTGTTTTATTTCATAAATGGAATCAACAAAGTATGCACATTCTACGTCGTAACGACTTTCTATAGTTTGCGCATGCGTCCGGAAATAAGAAAAGCTTACTTCCCCCGTTTTTTAAAATCACAGCTTCTAGAAGGTTTACATGATTTCTTAAAAAACACGAGTTTTTAGAAAATGTGTTTTATTTCATAAATGGAATCAACAATGTATGCACATTCTACATCATAACGACTTTCTATAGTTTGCGCATGCGTCCGGAAATAAGAAAAGCTTACTTCCCCCTTTTTTTAAAATCACAGCTTCCAGAAGGTTTACATGATTTCGTAAAAAACATGAGTTTTTAGAAAATGTGTTTTCTTTCATAAATGGAATCTACAAAGTATGCACATTCTACGTCATAACGACTTTCTATAGTTTGCGCATGCGTCCGGAAATAAGAAAAGTTTACTTCCCCCGTTTTTTAAAATCACAGCTTCTAGAAGGTTTACATGATTTCTTAAAAAACACGGGCTTTTAGAAAATGTGTTTTATTTCGTAAATGGAATCAACAAAGTATTCACATTCTACGTCATAACGAATTTCTATAGTTTGCGCATGCGTTTGGAAATAAGAAAAGCTTACTTCCCTCGTGTTTTAAAATCATAACGACTTTCTATAGTTTGCGCATGCTTCCGGAAATAAGAAAAGCTTACTTCCATCGTTTTTTAAAATCACAGCTTCTAGAAGGTTTACATAATTTGTTAAAAACCACGAGTTTTTAGAAAATGTGTTTTAGTTCATAGATGGAATCAACAAAGTATGCACATTCTACGTAATAACGACTTTCTATAGTTTGCGCATTCGTCCGGAAATAAGAAAAGCTTACTTCCACCGTTTTTTAAAATCACAGCTTCTAGAAGGTTTACATGATTTCGTAAAAAACACAAGTTTTTTAGAAAATGTGCTTTATTTCATAAATGGAATCTACAAAGTATGCACATTCTACGTCATAACGACTTTCTATAGTTTGCGCATGCATCCGGAAATAAGAAAAGCTTACTTCCTTCGTTTTTGAAAATCACAACTTCTAGAAGGTTTACATAATTTCTTAAAAAACACGAGATTTTAGAAAATGTGTTTTATTTCATAAATGGAATCAACAAAGTGTGCACATTCTATGTCATAACGAATTTCTATAGTTTGCGCATGCATTTGGAAAGAAGAAAAGCTTACTTCCCCCGTTTTTTAAAATCACAGCTTCTAGAAGGTTTACATGATTTCTTAAAAAACACGAGTTTTTAGAAAATGTGTTTTATTTCATAAATGGAATCAACAAAGTATGCACATTCTACGTCATAACGACTTTCTATAGTTTGCGCATGCGTTTGGAAATAAGAAAAGCTTACTTCTCTCGTTTTTTAAAATCACAGCTTCTAGAAGGTTTACATGATTTCTTTAGAAACACGAGTTTTTAGAAAATGTGTTCTATTTCATAAATGGAATCAACAAAGTATGCACATTCTACGTCATAACGACTTTCTATAGTTTGCGCATGCGTCCGGAAATAAGAAAATGTTACTTCCCCTTTTTTTTTAAAATCACAGCTTCTAGAAGGTTTACATGATTTCGTAAAAAACATGAGTTTTTAGAAAATGTGTTTTATTTCATAAATGGAATCAAAAAAGTATGCACATTCTACCTCATAACGACTTGCTATAGTTTGCGCATGCATCCGGAAATAAGAAAATGTTACTTCCCCTCTTTTTTAAAATCACAGCTTCTAGAAGGTTTAAATGATTTCGTAAAAAACATGAGTTTTTAGAAAATGTGTTTTATTTCATAAATGGAATCAACAAAGTATGCACATTCTACGTCATAACGACTTTCTATAGTTTGCGCATGCGATTGGAAATAAGCAAAGCTTACTTCCCCCGTTTTTTAAAATCACAGCTTCTAAAAGGTTTACATGATTTGTTAAAAAACACGAGTTTTTAGAAAATGTGTTTTATTTCATAAATGGAATCTACAAAGTATGCAAATTCTACGTCATAACGACTTTCTATAGTTTGCGCATTCGTCCGGAAATAAGAAAACCTTTCTTCCACCATTTTTTAAAATCACAGCTTCTAGAAGGTTTACATGATTTCTTAAGAAACACGAGTTTTTAGAAAATGTGTTTTATTTCATAAACGGAATCAACAAAGTATGCACATTCTACGTCATAACGACTTTCTATAGTTTGCGCATTCGTCCGGAAATGAGAAAATGTTACTTCCCCACTTTTTTAAAATCACAACTTCTAGAAGGTTTACATGATTTCGTAAAAAACATGAGTTTTTAGAAAATGTGTTTTATTTCATAAATGGAATCAACAAAGTATGCACATTCTACCTCATAACGACTTTTTATAGTTTCCGCATGCGTTTGGAAATAAGAAAAACTTACTTCCCCCGTTTTTTAAAATCACAGCTTCTAGAAGGTTTACATGATTTCTTAAAAAACACGAGTTTTTAGAAAATGTGTTTTATTTCATAAATGGAATCAACAAAGTATGCACATTCTACGTCATAACGACTTTCTATAGTTTGCGCATGCGTCCGGAAATAAGAAAAGCTTACTTCCACCGTTTTTTTAAATAATAGCTTCTAGAAGGTTTACATGATTTCGTAAAAAAACACGAGTTTTTAGAAAATGTGTTTTATTTAATAAATGGATTCTACAAAGTATGCACATTCTTCGTCATAACGACTTTCTATAGTTTGCGCATTCGTCTGAAAATAAGAAAAGCTTACTTCCCCCGTTTTTTAAAATCACAGCTTCTAGAAGGTTTACAAGAATTTGTAAAAAACATGAGTTTTTAGAAAATGTGTTTTATTTTATAAATGGAATCTACAAAGTATGCACATTCTACGTCATAACGACTTTCTATAGTTTGCGCATGCGTCCGGAAATAAGAAAAGCTTACTTCCCTCGTTTTTTAAAATCACAGCTTCTAGAAGGTTTACATGATTTCTTAAAAAACAGGAGCTTTTAGAAAATGTGTCTTATTTCATAAATGGAATCAACAAAGTATGCACATTCTACGTCATAACGAGTTTCTATAGTTTGCGCATGCGTGTGGAAATAAGAAAAGCTTAGTTCCCCCATGTTTTAAAATCACAGCTTCTAGAAGGTTTACATGATTTCTTAAAAAACACGAGTTTTTAGAAAATGTGTTGTATTTCATAAATGGAAACAACAAAGTATGCACATTCTACGTCATAACGACTTTCTATAGTTTGCGCATGCGTCCGGAAATAAGAAAAGCTTACTTCCATCGTTTTTTAAAATCACAGCTTCTAGAAGGTTTACATGATTTCTTAAAAAACACGATTTTTTAGAAAATGTGTTTTATTTCATAAATGGAATCAAGAAAGTATGCACATTCTACGTCATAACGACTTTCTATAGTTGGTGCATTCGTCCGGAAATAAGAAAAGCTTACTTCCACCGTTTTTTAAAATCACAGCTTCTAGAAGGTTTACATGATTTCGTAAAAAACACGAGTTTTTTAGGAAATGTGCTTTATTTCATAAATGGAATCTACAAGGTATGCACATTCTACGTCATAACGACTTTCTATAGTTTGTGCATGCGTTTGGAAATAAGAAAAGCTTACTTCCCCCGTTTTTTAAAATCACAGCTTCTAGAAGGTTTACATGATTTCGTAAAAAACACGAGTTTTTAGAAAATGTGTTTTATTTCATAAATGGAATCAACAAAGTATGCCCATTCTATTTCATAACGACTTTCTATAGTTTGCGCATGCGTCCGGAAATAAGAAAAGCTTACTCCCACCGTTTTTTAAAATAATAGGTTCTAGAAGGTTTACATGATTTCTTAAAAACCACGAGTTTTTAGAAAATGTGTTTTATTTCATAAATGGAATCTACAAAGTATGCACATTCTACGTCATAACGACTTTCTATAGTTTGCGCATGCGTCCGGAAATGAGAAAAGCTTACTTCCCCCGTTTTTTAAAATCACAGCTTCGAGAAGGTTTGCATGATTTCTTAAAAAACACGAGCTTTTAGAAAATTTGTTTTATTTCATAAATTGAATCAACAAAGTATGCACATTCTACGTCATAATCACTTTCTATAGTTTGCGCATGCGTTTGGAAATAAGAAAAGATTACTTCCCCCGTGTTTTAAAATCACAGCTTCTAGAAGGTTTACATGATTTCTTAAAAAACACGAGTTTTTAGAAAATGTGTTTTATTTCATAAATGGAAACAACAAAGTATGCACATTCTACGTCATAACGACTTTCTATAGTTTGCGGATGCGTCCGGAAATAAGAAAAGCTTACTTCCATCGTTTTTTAAAATCACAGCTTCTAGAAGGTTTACATGATTTCTTAAAAAACACGAGTTTTTAGAAAATGTGTTTTATTTCATAAATGGAATCAACAAAGTATTCACATTCTACATCATAACGACTTTCTATAGTTTGCGCATGCGTTTGGAAAAAAGAAAAGCTTACTTCCATCGTTTTTTAAAATCACAGCTTCTAGAAGGTTTACATGATTTCGTAAAAAACACGAGTTTTTAGAAAATGTGTTTTATTTCATAAATGGAATCCACAAAGTATGCACATTCTTCGTCATAACGACTTTATATAGTTTGCGCATGCGTCCGGAAATAAGAAAAGCTTACTTCCCTCGTTTTTTAAAATCACAGCTTCTGGAAGGTTTACGTGATTTCTTAAAAAACACGAGTTTTTAGAAAATATGTTTTATTTCATAAATGGAATCAACAAAGTATGCACATTCTACGTCATAACGACTTTATATAGTTTGCGCATGCGTTTGGAAATAAGAAAAAATTACTTCCCCCGGTTTTTAAAATCACAGCTTCTAGAAGGTTTACATGATTTGTTAAAAAACACGAGTTTTTAGAAAATGTGTTTTATTTCATAAATGTAATCAACAAAGTATGCACATTCTACGTCATAACGACTTTCTATAGTTTGCGCATGCATCCGGAAATAAGAAAAGCTTACTTCCACCGTTTTTTAAAATAATAGCTTCTAGAAGGTTTACATGATTTCGTAAAAAACACGAGTTTTTGGAAAATGTGTTTTATTTCATAAATGGATTCTACAAAGTATGCACATTCTTCGTCATAACGACTTTCTATAGTTTGCGCATGCGTCCGAAAATAAGAAAAGCTTACTTCCCCCGTTTTTTAAAATCACAGCTTCTAGAAGGTTTACAAGATTTCGTAAAAAACATGAGTTTTTAGAAAATGTGTTTTATTTTATAAATGGAATCTACAAAGTATGCACATTCTACGACATAACGACTTTCTATAGTTTGCGCATGCGTCCGGAAATAAGAAAAGCTTACCTCCCTCGTTTTTTAAAATCACAGCTTCTAGAAGGTTTACATGATTTCTTAAAAAACACGAGCTTTTAGAAAATGTGTCTTATTTCATAAATGGAATCAACAAAGTATGCACATTCTACGTCATAACGAGTTTCTATAGTTTGCGCATGCGTGTGGAAATAAGAAAAGCTTACTTCCCCCATGTTTTAAAATCACAGCTTCTAGAAGGTTTACATGATTTCTTAAAAAACACGAGTTTTTAGAAAATGTGTTTTATTTCATAAATGGAAACAACAAAGTATGCACATTCTACGTGATAACGACTTTCTATAGTTTGCGCATGCATCCGGAAATAAGAAAAGCTTACTTCCATCGTTTTTTAAAATCACAGCTTCTAGAAGGTTTACATGATTTCTTAAAAAACACGATTTTTTAGAAAATGTGCATTATTTCATAAATGGAATCTACAAAGTATGCACATTCTACGTCATAACGACTTTCTATAGTTTGCGCATTCGTCCGGAAATAAGAAAAGCTTACTTCCACCGTTTTTTAAAATCACATCTTCTAAAAGGTTTACATGATTTCGTAAAAAACACGAGTTTTTTAGGAAATGTGCTTTATTTCATAAATGGAATCTACAAGGTATGCACATTCTACGTCATAACGACTTTCTATAGTTTGTGCATGCGTTTGGAAATAAGAAAAGCTTACTTCCCTCGTTTTTTAAAATCACAGCGTCTAGAAGGTTTACATGATTTCGTAAAAAACACGAGTTTTTAGAAAATGTGTTTTATTTCATAAATGGAATCAACAAAGTATGCCCATTCTATTTCATAACGACTTTCTATAGTTTGCGCATGCGTCCGGAAATAAGAAAAGCTTACTTCCACCGTTTTTTAAAATAATAGCTTCTAGAAGGTTTACATGATTTCTTAAAAACCACGAGTTTTTAGAAAATGTGTTTTATTTCATAAATGGAATCTACAAAGTATGCACATTCTACGTCATAACGACTTTCTATAGTTTGCGCATGCGTCCGGAAATAAGAAAAGCTTACTTCCCCCGTTTTTTAAAATCACAGCTTCTAGAAGGTTTACATGATTTCTTAAAAAACACGAGCTTTTAGAAAATTTGTTTTATTTCATAAATTGAATCAACAAAGTATGCACATTCTTCGTCATAATGACTTTCTATAGTTTGCGCAGACGTTTGGAAATAAGAAAAGCTTACTTCCCCCGTGTTTTAAAATCACAGCTTCTAGAAGGTTTACATGATTTCTTAAAAAACACGAGTTTTTAGAAAATGTGTTTTATTTCATAAATGGAAACAACAAAGTATGCACATTCTACGTCATAACGACTTTCTATAGTTTGCGCATGCGTCCGGAAATAAGAAAAGCTTACTTCCATCGTTTTTTAAAATCACAGCTTCTAGAAGGTTTACATGATTTCTTAAAAAACACGAGTTTTTAGAAAATGTGTTTTATTTCATAAATGGAATCAACAAAGTATGCACATTCTACATCATAACGACTTTCTATAGTTTGCGCATGAGTTTGGAAAAAAGAAAAGCTTACTTCCATCGTTTTTTAAAATCACAGCTTCTAGAAGGTTTACATGATTTCGTAAAAAACACGAGTTTTTAGAAAATGTGTTTTATTTCATAAATGGAATCCACAAAGTATGCACATTCTTCGTCATAACGACTTTCTATAGTTTGCGCATGCGTCCGGAAATAAGAAAAGCTTACTTCCCTCGTTTTTTAAAATCACAGCTTCTGGAAGGTTTACATGATTTCTTAAAAAACACGAGTTTTTAGAAAATATGTTTTATTTCATAAATGGAATCAACAAAGTATGCACATTCTACGTCATAACGACTTTATATAGTTTGCGCATGCGTTTGGAAATAAGAAAAAATTACTTCCCCCGGTTTTTAAAATCACAGCTTCTAGAAGGTTTACATGATTTGTTAAAAAACACGAGTTTTTAGAAATGTGTTTTATTTCATAAATGGAATCAACAAAGTATGCACATTCTACGTCATAACGACTTTCTATAGTTTGCGCATGCGTCCGAAAATAAGAAAAGCTTACTTCCCCCGTTTTTTAAAATCACAGCTTCTAGAAGGTTTACAAGATTTCGTAAAAAACATGAGTTTTTAGAAAATGTGTTTTATTTTATAAATGGAATCTACAAAGTATGCACATTCTACGTCATAACGACTTTCTATAGTTTGCGCATGCGTCCGGAAATAAGAAAAGCTTACCTCCCTCGTTTTTTAAAATCACAGCTTCTAGAAGGTTTACATGATTTCGTAAAAAACACGAGTTTTTAGAAAATGTGTTTTATTTCATAAATGGAATCAACAAATTATGCACATTCTACGTCATAAGGACTTTCTATAGTTTGCGCATGCGTCCGGAAATAAGAAAAGCTTACTTCCACAGTTTTTTAAAATCACAGCTTCTAGAAGGTTTACATGATTTGTTAAAAAACACGAGTTTTTAGAAAATGTGTTTTATTTCATAAATGGAATCAACCAAGTATGCACATTCTACATCATAACGACTTTCTATAGTTTGCGAATGCGTTTGGAAATAAGAAAAGCTTACTTCCATCGTTTTTTAAAATCACAGCTTCTAGAAGGTTTACATGATTTCGTAAGAAACACGAGTTTTTAGAAAATGTGTTTTATTTCATAAATGGAATCTACAAAGTATGCACATTCTTCGTCATAATGACTTTCTATAGTATGCGCATGCGTCCGGAAATAATAAAAGCTTACTTCCCCCGTTTTTTAAAATCACAGCTTCTAGAAGGTTTACATGATTTGTTAAAAAACATGAGTTTTTAGAAAATGTGTTTTATTTCATAAATGGAATCAACAAAGTATGCACATTCTACATCATAATGAGTTTCTATAGTTTGCGCATCCGTCCGGAAATAAGAAAAGCTTATTTCCCCCGTTTTTTAAAATCACAGCTTCTAGAAGGATTACATGATTTTGTAAAAAACACGAGTTTTTAGAAAATGTGTTTTATTTCATAAATGGAATCAACAAAGTATGCACATTCTACATCATAACGACTTTCTATAGTTTGCGCATGCGTTTGGAAATAAGAAAAGCTTACTTCCCCCGTTTTTTAAAATCACAGCTTCTAGAAGGTTTACATGATTTCGTAAAAAACACGAGTTTTTAGAAAATGTGTTTTATTTCATAAATGGAATCAACAAAGTATGCACATTCTATTTCATAACGACTTTCTATACTTTACGCATGCGTCCGGAAATAAGAAAAGCTTACTTCCACCGTTTTTTAAAATCACAGCTTCTAGAAGGTTTACATAATTTCCTAAAAAACACGAGTTTTTACAAAATGTGTTTTATTTCATAAATGGAGTCAACAAAGTATGCACATTCTAAGTCATAACGCCTTTCGATAGTTTGCGCATGCGTTTGGAAATAAGAAAAGCTTACTTCCACCGTTTTTCAAAATCACAGCTTCTAGAAGGTTTACATGATTTGTTAAAAAACACGAGTTTTTAGAAAATGTGTGTTATTTCATAAATGGAATCAACAAAGTATGCACATTGTACATCATAACGACTTTCTATAGTTTGCGCATGCGTTTGGAAATAAGAAAAGCTTACTTCCATCGTTTTTTAAAATCACAGCTTCTAGAAGGTTTACATGATTTCGTAAAAAACACGAGTTTTTAGAAAATGTGTTTTATTTCATAAATGGAATCTACAAAGTATGCACATTCTACGTCATAACGACTTTCTATAGTTTGCGCATGCGTTTGGAAATAAGAAAAGCTTACTTCCCCCGTGTTTTAAAATCATAGCTTCTAGAAGGTTTACATGATTTCTTAAAAAACAAGAGTTTTTAGAAAATGTGTTTTATTTCATAAAGGAAACAACAAGGTATGCACATTCTACGTCATAACGACTTTCTATAGTTTGCGCATGCGTCCGAAAATAAGAAAAGCTTACTTCCATCGTTTTTTAAAATCACAACTTCTAGAAGGTTTACATGATTTGTAAAAAAACACGAGTTTTTAGAATAGGTGTTTTATTTCATAAATGGAATCACCAAAGTATGCACATTCTATTTCATAACGACTTTCTATAGTTTGCGCATGCGTCCGGAAATAAGAAAAGCTTACTTCCCTCGTTTTTTAAAATCACAGCTTCTAGAAGGTTTACAAGATTTCTTAAAAAACACGAGTTTTAGAAAATGTGTTTTATTTCATAATTGGAATCAACAAAGTATGCACATTCTATGTCATAACGACTTTCTATAGTTTGCGCATGCCTTTGGAAATAAGAAAAGCTTAGTTCCCCCGTTTTTTAAAATCACAGCTTCTAGAAGGTTTACATGATTTCTTAAAAAACACGAGTTTTTAGAAAATGTGTTTTATTTCATAAACGGAATCAACAAAGTATGCACATTCTACGTCATAACGACTTTCTATAGTTTGCGCATGAGTTTGGACAAAAGAAAAGCTTACTTCCATCGTTTTTTAAAATCACAGCTTCTAGAAGGTTTAGATGATTTCGTAAAAAACACGAGTTTTTAGAAAATGTGTTTTATTTCATAAATGGAATCCACAAAGTATGCACATTCTTCGTCATAACGACTTTCTATAGTTTGCGCATGCGTCCGGAAATAAGAAAAGCTTACTTCCCTCGTTTTTTAAAATCACAGCTTCTGGAAGGTTTACATGATTTCTTAAAAAACACGAGTTTTTAGAAAATATGTTTTATTTCTTAAATGGAATCAACAAAGTATGCACATTCTACGTCATAACGACTTTATATAGTTTGCGCATGCGTTTGGAAATAAGAAAAAATTACTTCCCCCGGTTTTTAAAATCACAGCTTCTAGAAGGTTTACATGATTTGTTAAAAAACACGAGTTTTTAGAAAATGTGTTTTATTTCATAAATGGAATCAACAAATTATGCACATTCTACGTCATAACGACTTTCTATAGTTTGCGCATGCATCCGGAAATAAGAAAAGCTTACTTCCACCGTTTTTTAAAATAATAGCTTCTAGAAGGTTTACATGATTTCGTAAAAAAAACGAGTTTTTGGAAAATGTGTTTTATTTCATAAATGGATTCTACAAAGTATGCACATTCTTCGTCATAACGACTTTCTATAGTTTGCGCATGCGTCCGAAAATAAGAAAAGCTTACTTCCCCCGTTTTTTAAAATCACAGCTTCTAGAAGGTTTACAAGATTTCGTAAAAAACATGAGTTTTTAGAAAATGTGTTTTATTTTATAAATGGAATCTACAAAGTATGCACATTCTACGTCATAACGACTTTCTATAGTTTGCGCATGCGTCCGGAAATAAGAAAAGCTTACCTCCCTCGTTTTTTAAAATCACAGCTTCTAGAAGGTTTACATGATTTCTTAAAAAACACGAGCTTTTAGAAAATGTGTCTTATTTCATAAATGGAATCAACAAAGTATGCACATTCTACGTCATAACGAGTTTCTATAGTTTGCGCATGCGTGTGGAAATAAGAAAAGCTTACTTCCCCCATGTTTTAAAATCACAGCTTCTAGAAGGTTTACATGATTTCTTAAAAAACACGAGTTTTTAGAAAATGTGTTTTATTTCATAAATGGAAACAACAAAGTATGCACATTCTACGTGATAACGACTTTCTATAGTTTGCGCATGCGTCCGGAAATAATAAAAGCTTACTTCCATCGTTTTTTAAAATCACAGCTTCTAGAAGGTTTACATGATTTCTTAAAAAACACGATTTTTTAGAAAATGTGCATTATTTCATCAATGGAATCTACAAAGTATGCACATTCTACGTCATAATGACTTTCTATAGTTTGCGCATTCGTCCGGAAATAAGAAAAGCTTACTTCCACCGTTTTTTAAAATCACAGCTTCTAGAAGGTTTACATGATTTCGTAAAAAACACGAGTTTTTTAGGAAATGTGCTTTATTTCATAAATGGAATCTACAAGGTATGCACATTCTACGTCATAACGACTTTCTATAGTTTGTGCATGCGTTTGGAAATAAGAAAAGCTTACTTCCCCCGTTTTTTAAAATCACAGCTTCTAGAAGGTTTACAGAATTTCGTAAAAAACACGAGTTTTTAGAAAATGTGTTTTATTTCATAAATGGAATCAACAAAGTATGCACATTCTATTTCATAACGACTTTCTATAGTTTGCGCATGCGTCCGGAAAGAAGAAAAGCTTACTTCCACCGTTTTTTAAAATAATAGCTTCTAGAAGGTTTACATGATTTCTTAAAAACCACGAGTTTTTAGAAAATGTGTTTTATTTCATAAATGGAATCTAAAAAGTATGCACATTCTATGTCATAACGACTTTCTATAGTTTGCGCATGCGTCCGGAAATAAGAAAAGCTTACTTCCCCCTTTTTTTAAAATCACAGCTTCTAGAAGGTTTACATGATTTCTTAAAAAACACGAGCTTTTAGAAAATTTGTTTTATTTCATAAATGGAATCAACAAAGTATGCACATTCTACGTCATAATGACTTTCTATAGTTTGCGCATGCGTTTGGAAATAAGAAAAGCTTACTTCCCCCGTGTTTTAAAATCACAGCTTCTAGAAGGTTTACATGATTTCTTAAAAAACACGAGTTTTTAGAAAAATGTGTTTTATTTCATAAATGGAAACAACAAAGTATGCACATTCTACGTCATAACGACTTTCTATAGTTTGCGCATGCGTCCGGAAATAAGAAAAGCTTACTTCCATCGTTTTTTAAAATCACAGCTTCTAGAAGGTTTACATGATTTCTTAAAAAACACGAGTTTTTAGAAAATGTGTTTTATTTCATAAATGGAATCAACAAAGTATGCACAGTCTACGTCATAACGACTTTCTATAGTTTGCGCATTCGTCCGGAAATAAGAAAAGCTTACTTCAACCGTTTTTTAAAATCACAGCTTCTAGAAGGTTTACATGATTTCGTAAAAAACACGAGTTTTTTAGGAAATGTGCATTATTTCATAAATGGAATCTACAAAGTATGCACATTCTATGTCATAACGACTTTATATAGTTTGCGCATGCGTCCGGAAATAAGAAAAGCTTACTTCCCCCGTTTTTTAAAATCATAGCTTCTAGAAGGTTTACATGATTTCTTAAAAAACACGAGTTTTTAGAAAATGTGTTTTATTTCATAAATGGAATAAACAAACTATGCACATTCTACGTCATAAAAACTTTCTATAGTTTTCCCATGCCTTTGGAAATAAGAAAAGCTTACTTCCATCGTTTTTTAAAATCACAGCTTCTAGAAGGTTTACATGATTTCTTAAAAACCACGAGTTTTTAGAAAATGTGTTTTATTTCATAAATGGAATCTACAAAGTATGCACATTCTACGTCATAACGACTTTCTATAGTTTGCGCATGCGTCCGGAAATAAGAAAAGCTTACTTCCCCCGTTTTTTAAAATCACAGCTTCTAGAAGGTTTACATGATTTCTTAAAAAACACGACCTGTTAGAAAATTTGTTTTATTTCATAAATGGAATCAACACAGTATGCACATTCTACGTCATAATGACTTTCTATAGTTTGCGCATGCGTTTGGAAATAAGAAAAGCTTACTTCCCCCGTGTTTTAAAATCACAGCTTCTAGAAGGTTTACATGATTTCTTAAAAAACACGAGTTTTTAGATAATGTGTTTTATTTAATAAATGGAATCTACAAAGTATGCACATTCTACGTCATAACGACTTTGTATAGTTTGCGCATTCGTCCGGAAATAAGAAAAGCTTACTTCCACCGTTTTTTAAAATCACAGCTTCTACAAGGTTTACAAGATTTCTTAAAAAACACGAGTTTTTAGAAAATGTGTTTTATTTCATAAATGGAATCAACAAAGTATGCATATTCTACGTAATAACGACTTTCTATAGTTTCCGCATTCGACTGGAAATAAGAAAAGCTTACTTCCACCGTTTTTTAAAATCATAGCTTCTAGAAGGTTTACATGATTTCGTAAAAAACACGAGTTTTTAGAAAATGTGTTTTATTTCATAAATGGAATGAACAAAGTATGCACATTCTACGTCATAAGGACTTTCTATAGTTTGCGCATGCGTCCGGAAATAAGAAAAGCTTACTTCCACCGTTTTTTAAAATCACAGCTTCTAGAAGGCTTACATGATTTGTTAAAAAAAACGAGTTTTTAGAAAATGTGTTTTATTTCATATATGGAATCAACAAAGTATGCACATTCTACGTCATAACGACTTTCTATAGTTTGCGCATTCGTCCGGAAATAAGAAAAGCTTACTTCCACCGTTTTTTAAAATCACAGCTTCTAGAAGGTTTACATGATTTCGTAAAAAACACGAGTTTTTTAGGAAATGTGCTGTATTTTATAAATGGAATCTACAAGGTATGCACATTCTACGTCATAACGGCTTTCTATAGTTTGTGCATGCGTTTGGAAATAAGAAAAGCTTACTTCCCCCGTTTTTTAAAATCACAGCTTCTAGAAGGTTTACATGATTTCGTAAAAAACACGAATTTTTAGAAAATGTGTTTTATTTCAGAATTGGAATCAACAAAGTATGCACATTCTATTTCATAACGACTTTCTATAGTTTGCGCATGCGTCCGGAAATAAGAAAAGCTTACTTCCACCGTTTTTTAAAATAATAGCTTCTAGAAGGTTTACATGATTTCTTAAAAACCACGAGTTTTTAGAAAATGTGTTTTATTTCATAAATTGAATCTACAAAGTATGCACATTCTACGTCATAACAACTTTCTATAGTTTGCGCATGTGTCCGGAAATAAGAAAAGCTTACTTCCACCGTTTTTTAAAATCATAGCTTCTAGAAGGTTTACATGATTTCGTAAAAAACACGAGTTTTTAGAAAATGTGTTTTATTTCATAAATGGAATCAACAAATTATGCACATTCTACGTCATAAGGACTTTCTATAGTTTGCGCATGCGTCCGGAAATAAGAAAAGCTTACTTCCACCGTTTTTTAAAATCACAGCTTCTAGAAGGTTTACATGATTTGTTAAAAAACACGAGTTTTTAGAAAATGTGTTTTATTTCATAAATGGAATCAACAAAGTATGCACATTCTACATCATAACGACTTTCTATAGTTTGCGAATGCGTTTGGAAATAAGAAAAGCTTACTTCCATCGTTTTTTAAAATCACAGCTTCTAGAAGGTTTACATGATTTCGTAAGAAACACGAGTTTTTATAAAATGTGTTTTATTTCATAAATGGAATCTACAAAGTATGCACATTCTTCGTCATAACGACTTTCTATAGTATGCGCATGCGTCCGGAAATAATAAAAGCTTACTTCCCCCGTTTTTTAAAATCACAGCTTCTAGAAGGTTTACATGATTTGTTAAAAAACATGAGTTTTTAGAAAATGTGTTTTATTTCATAAATGGAATCAACAAAGTATGCACATTCTACGTCATAATGAGTTTCTATAGTTTGCGCATCCGTCCGGAAATAAGAAAAGCTTATTTCCCCCGTTTTTTAAAATCACAGTTTCTAGAAGGATTACATGATTTTGTAAAAAACACGAGTTTTTAGAAAATGTGTTTTATTTCATAAATGGAATCAACAAAGTATGCACATTCTACATCATAACGACTTTCTATAGTTTGCGCATGCGTTTGGAAATAAGAAAATCTTACTTCCCCCGTTTTTTAAAATCACAGCTTCTAGAAGGTTTACATGATTTCGTAAAAAACACGAGTTTTTAGAAAATGTGTTTTATTTCATAAATGGAATCAACAAAGTATGCACATTCTATTTCATAACGACTTTCTATACTTTACGCATGCGTCCGGAAATAAGAAAAGCTTACTTCCACCGTTTTTTAAAATCACAGCTTCTAGAAGGTTTACATAATTTCCTAAAAAACACGAGTTTTTACAAAATGTGTTTTATTTCATAAATGGAGTCAACAAAGTATGCACATTCTAAGTCATAACGCCTTTCGATAGTTTGCGCATGCGTTTGGAAATAAGAAAAGCTTACTTCCACCGTTTTTCAAAATCACAGCTTCTAGAAGGTTTACATGATTTGTTAAAAAACACGAGTTTTTAGAAAATGTGTGTTATTTCATAAATGGAATCAACAAAGTATGCACATTGTACATCATAACGACTTTCTATAGTTTGCGCATGCGTTTGGAAATAAGAAAAGCTTACTTCCATCGTTTTTTAAAATCACAGCTTCTAGAAGGTTTACATGATTTCATAAAAAACACGAGTTTTTAGAAAATGTGTTTTATTTCATAAATGGAATCTACAAAGTATGCACATTCTACGTCATAACGACTTTCTATAGTTTGCGCATGCGTTTGGAAATAAGAAAAGCTTACTTCCCCCGTGTTTTAAAATCATAGCTTCTAGAAGGTTTACATGATTTCTTAAAAAACAAGAGTTTTTAGAAAATGTGTTTTATTTCATAAAGGAAACAACAAGGTATGCACATTCTACGTCATAACGACTTTCTATAGTTTGCGCATGCGTCCGAAAATAAGAAAAGCTTACTTCCATCGTTTTTTAAAATCACAACTTCTAGAAGGTTTACATGATTTGTAAAAAAACACGAGTTTTTAGAATAGGTGTTTTATTTCATAAATGGAATCACCAAAGTATGCACATTCTATTTCATAACGACTTTCTATAGTTTGCGCATGCGTCCGGAAATAAGAAAAGCTTACTTCCCTCGTTTTTTAAAATCACAGCTTCTAGAAGGTTTACAAGATTTCTTAAAAAACACGAGTTTTAGAAAATGTGTTTTATTTCATAATTGGAATCAACAAAGTATGCACATTCTATGTCATAACGACTTTCTATAGTTTGCGCATGCCTTTGGAAATAAGAAAAGCTTAGTTCCCCCGTTTTTTAAAATCACAGCTTCTAGAAGGTTTACATGATTTCGTACAAAACATGAGTTTTTAGAAAATGTGTTTTATTTCATAAACGGAATCAACAAAGTATGCACATTCTACGTCATAACGACTTTCTATAGTTTGCGCATGCGTTTGGAAATAAGAAAAGCTTACTTCCCTCGTTTTTTAAAATCACAGCTTCTAGAAGGTTTACATGATTTCTTAAGAAACACGAGTTTTTAGAAAATGTGTTTTATTTCATAAATGGAATCAACAAAGTATGCACATTCTACGTCGTAACGACTTTCTATAGTTTGCGCGTGCGTCTGGAAATAAGAAAAGCTTACTTCCCCCGTTTTTTAAAATCACAACTTCTAGAAGGTTTACATGATTTCTTAAAAAACACGAGTTTTTAGAAAATGTGTTTTATTTCATAAATGGAATCAACAATGTATGCACATTCTACATCATAACGACTTTCTATAGTTTGCGCATGCGTCCGGAAATAAGAAAAGCTTACTTCCCCCATTTTTTAAAATCACAGCTTCTAGAAGGTTTACATGATTTCGTAAAAAACATGAGTTTTTAGAAAATGTGTTTTCTTTCATAAATGGAATCTACAAAGTATGCACATTCTACGTCATAACGACTTTCTATAGTTTGCGCATGCGTTCGGAAATAAGAAAGGCTTACTTCCCCCGTTTTTTAAAATCACAGCTTCTTGAAGGTTTACATGATTTCTTAAAAAACACGGGTGTTAAATTTTCTGAATTTACTTCAATATGTTCTAGGATCTTAACTGAGAGAACAACATGTACAGCATATCTACAGCATATCAATCATGGAGACAATAATGCAAGCACACAAGAGACACAAAGATTTACTTGGGGAAAACCATAAAGGTGAAAAACCCCAATAACTTCCTCAGAGATAGATAGAGCAATGATACAACCAACCAATAGAGATAGCCATAACCTAGCAGCAATCCTCCTCCTCCATAAGTGCGCCTCTCCTTCTTGAGAGCATGTGTGAGAAGTGAGTGAGCAAATAGAGTGCCTCCCGCACTCTATTTATACTTGACTTGACTTGCCTTTTTACCTAACTCATGTCGGCTCTAACTTAACCACATAACATAATGCTGAGTGGGCCGACCCCCAATAGTGTGGTCTAATAACCCTTTGACCCACATGGCCGACCCCCAATAGGGTGGTCTAATAACCCTTTTGACCCACATGACTTATACAGGGCCGACCCCAAACAAGGTGGTCTAATAACCCATCAAGTATAAGTTACGACACTTACAATATAAATGACGACACTTCCTTATAGAGGAATAATACCATCTCTATAGGAATACAATATACATATATGTGAAATACATTCCGAAGTTACATATACATCAACACTCCCTCTTAACTAGGAAGGTATTTCTCAGCATAGTTCTTCTAGCACAAGTCATCTTCTTTGGATCATCGTCACTAGATAATCGTCATCGAGTCATCATCATCGTCACTGCTGCTGCTATCTCAATTAATCTCTGAATCTACTCGTCATAGGAAGTTCTACAGAGCCAGTCCTTTTTTATACTGGATGTAGGCCCACCACCTGCAGGTCTTCGTCATCACTGGCCATACTGTGGAATCCTCAGGACTTATTACGTGCGTCACAAAACCTCGAAAGAGCATCCCAGGATATTACGGGTACACAACTCCAACCTGTAGGATCTCCCAGGGCGCTATTATATGTGACCCCACCACAAAACCTCGAAAGAGCATCTTAGGATGTTACGGGTACACAACTCCGACCTAAGATCTCCCAGGGCACAAATTACATGTGGTCCACCACAAAACCTAGCAAGAGCATCTCAGGATGTTACAGGTACACAACTCCGACCTGAGATCTCCTAGGGCACAAATTACATGTGGTCATGGCAAAACCTCGCAAGAGCATCTCAGGATGTTACGGGTACACAACTCCGACCTGAGATCTCCCAGGGCCCAAATTACATGCCATAGGACAAAACCTCGCAAGAGCATCTCAGGATGTTACGGGTACACAACTCCGACCTGAGATCTCCCAGGGCACAAATTACATGTCCTCCCAGAGCAATGTCTCGAAAGAGCATCCCAGGCTGTTACGGGTACACAACTCCGACCTATAGGATCTCCCAGACATGCTCAACTGCACAACCTGATCCACGGCCACAGAGTACCAACCTGATACTCACCATACATCATCCTGATGTACTCATGATCGTCCTGATCATAATCACTACAACGTCCTGCTGCAAGTCATCTGGAGCAACATCCTGAAGCTCGTCATCCATGATCGTCCTGATCATCAATGCAACATCCTGCTGCATGTCATCTGGAGCAACATCCTAAAGCTCGTCATCTATGATCATCCTGATCATCACTGCAACATCCTACTGCATGTCGTCTGGAGCAACATCCTGAAGCTCGTCATCTATGATCATCCTTATCATCACTGCAACATCCTGCTGCATGATCTACCTGATCATCAATGCATCTTCCTGATGCATACCAAGTATCATACATGATCCTCCTGATCATCAATGTATCCACCTGATACAAATATATGATACATATCATCATACATGATCCTCCTGATCATCAATGCATCTACCTAATGCATACCAAGTATCTACCTGATACATATCATCATACATGATCCTCCTGATCATCAATGCATCTACCTGATGCATATCATCATACATGATCCTCCTGATCATCAATGTATCCACCTGATACAAATACAAATACATGATACATATCACCATACATGATCCACCTTATCATACAATGTATCCACCTGATACATATACAGATACATGGTCCAAGCATCCAACATGATGCATAAACAATACATACACATGATCCAACTGATCATATCCAGCATCCAACATGATGCGTACATACATACATAAAATGATCCAACTGATCATATCCTGCATCCAACATGATGCGTACATACATACATAAAATGATCCAACTGATCATATCCTGCAGAAACTAGAACATCATCCTGATGCTCATCATCCAGCGCTTACATCCACAGCCATGTGAAGGATCCTCCTTCCAACATGCTTGGAATGGCTTCAGCAAATGTGTCCGTCACTTCTTCCTCGAAGTGTCCTCGATCTGAATAACGCCAAGCCTCTCTCTGAAGTACTCGAACTTCACCCTGGCTAGTGGCTTTGTCAGCACATCTGCAACCTGCTCGTCCGTCGCAACATACAGGAGCTTCACAGCTCCTCTCTGCACCATATCCCTGATATAGTGATATTTGATCTCTATGTGTTTCGACCTGTCATGAAACACTGGGTTCTCGGATAGCTTCACACAACTCTGGTTATCACAGAAGATACCAGTAGCCTCCAACGGGAGATCAAATAACTCAGACAGTAGCTTCCGTAGCCATACTGCCTCACAACTAGCTGAACAGGCTGCAACATACTCTGCCTCAGCTGTACTCAGTGCTACGCAGGACTGCTTCCTGCTAAACCAAGAGATCACACCTGATCCCATACTGAAGCAACACCCAGATGTGTTCTTCCTATCTGCAGCACTGCCAGCCCAATCTGAATCAACATAACCCTGCAGGTTAAACTTTTGATTCGCCTCATATCTGAGCCCATAATCCACTGTACCCTTCAGGTACCTCAGAACATGCTTTACAGCAACCAGGTGAACACTCCTCCGATCCGTCAGGAACTGGCTCAATGTGTTCACAGCAAAGCAAATATCTGGTCTCGTGTTCGTCAGGTACATCAAGGACCCAATAATCTGACGATACATAGAAACATCAACTGGATCAGATGAAGTATCACATAGAAGCTTTAGATTCAATGCCATAGGTGTGGCCATAGCCTTGCAGTCCATCATCCCAAACCTCTTCAGGATCTCTATTGCATACTTCCCTTGTCCAAGGAAGATTCCATCTGCACTCTGCCACACCTCCATGCCAAAAACAAATAGTGCATCATTCCCAAGTTCTTCATCTCGAACTCGGTAGTAAGCTTCCGCTGCACGTCGGCAATCAATCTATCTTCACCTGTAACAAACAGGTTATCCGCATACAAAAGTAGTATCACTGGATTTCCTTCCTCAACCTTGTAGTAAAGGTTGGAATCCGCTTTACTCTTGGTAAAGTCCAAACTGGATAGAAAGCTGTCTATCCTACCATACCAAGTTCTGCACATATATGTGACTACACCATGCTGTCTTGAAATTCATCTGGTGCATCTTCTATTTCATCACTTTTATATTTCTCAATGTTGCCATCTGCAACATGCTTGATCTGATAATTCCATTTTGAAGTCATAGCAAACTTCCCTTCATGTCTTGGGATTACATCCCAAACATCATTCTTCATGATCGACGGATCATGGCATTTCATTTCTTCATCCCAGATCCTGGGAACTTCAATATCTTCAATATCTATCTTTGTTGCTGGAACAAATGTTGTAGTTCTTCTTTTGTAGGAGATGGCATACGATCTTTCCTACACAACAAGTTAAATTGCATGATTAGAAAACATCTCATAGTTTTCAGAACAAATTCTTACACATAAAGAAATATGCCATACAGTCATGCAATTATCTTAGCCAATGCTTCAATACAACATTTATCCATATTCCGTAACTTTCTAGATGCCTTCCAATCTCTACCAGAACATTGTTAAGAGTGTGGACAACTCCCAACATGTCAGCAAAGAGGTTTCATTCTAGATAAGTAGCAATGGAATGTTGTACAGTGCCATAGGCCACTTACCCATGCATATTAGGAGTATACTGTTAATCAATGCAATTATTCTAATATGCATAATACACAACCTAATTCTAGGAACATCAGTATATACATTTATTGAACAGTATTATTTAAGAAATGACAACTCAAATACTTATCTTTGTTTGTTCGTTGGGTGGACTCCCTCTGAGTCTTCGCTTCCTTGCAGGAACTGCTGGAGTCCTAATCTGAAGTAGCTTCTTCTACACCTTTCTGTTGTGGGATGTAGAGAGATGGTCAACTCCCTCTGAATATCTGTATCCTTGCATAAACCACTGGAGTGTACTCCCTCTTGATCTTTGCTTCCTGGATTACCTGTCCTTGAACTTACATTCATCCTTGGTTCCTATGCATGCTTATTAGTATCATGATTGTGATATCCTTGTGATCTCATATAAAATCATACATTCATTAGTATACTATTAAAACAAAATAATCTCAAGCATGTATAGTCATGATCATTTCAAACAGAAATAATAAGCATTAGCATTCAAGGTTTATGTAGGATTCTTATGGTTAGTCAAATCATAAGAAACATAACATGTCTAAACCTGTAATTACTCAAACATATGACTCTTCAGATTAGTTGAATCATCAATAAAGATAAGATATATAAAATGCATAAAACCTGTGATTATTCAAACCTATACCATCATGATTCTTCTGGTTAGTCATATCATCAATTATGGTACGAAACATAATATGCATACCACCATGATTATTCAAACCTATGACTTCATGAATAATCATTATCAACAGTAGTATAAGATTCTATCCCAAGGTAGGATTCTATCTTGATATAGGAAAAACATACCTGGATTAGCATGCTAGCTATTTATGTCTAACATACCCGCATAATGTCTTATGGTTCTCTTTAGTGACTTGTGCTAGTAACCTGCATGTCTCATAAGTTAACCATTATAAAACCAAGTTATACATACCTCGAGAATGGATCTCTTATGAGATCCATGGCAATGGATGAATCTTTCTTCTTGAACCAGAACATGATTTGTCTTCTTGGTGTACCTTTCATGTTAGTAGACAACATAAAACTCATACAACATCACAATGTGTTAGTACAAACATAAGTTTCATACTCCTAATAAATGAATGACTTCTATCATGCATTCATAATTTTATTAAGGTGATATGATAAGTCTAAAATCAAGATTGTACTAACCATGATAACATGAAGACAAACATACCATAAACTTAATTATGAACAAATTTCAAAACATACCTCGATGAGTCATACCTGTCAAGATCGCTTGTAATCTTCTTATGTAAGGCCTTAGCCTCATCTCCCTCTGAAACAGGAATTTCTTCACTCATGCAGATGATCAATCCATCTTCTTCTAGGATTAACCCAATCCACTTGATTTGCAAGAACTGGACCTTGAGCTGGATATGGGTTTGTCAGAGAAACCCCAAAAATTCAAACTTTGAATTTCAAACTTCTGACAGGATAGAAATATGCGCCTTGATGAGCTGATCAAACTAGTATATTCAGAATTTGAAAACTGCAAAGTTTCACTCCTCAATTTTGCTTTTGAAACTTTTGGATTCACTGGACGTGACCCTGAACTGGGGTTTGATGAAGCCCACTCTTCCGCCCAATCAAAATGTTTGATCCAAAGCTCTAAGCTTCTATTTTTCTGAGGAGCTTCCAGCCGTGGTCACAGATTTCAAAAATTTCCATTTTTACAGAAGCCCTAATTTTCCACTTTTCTGATCAAAGTCCCGAACTAGGGTCTGATCAAACCCGGCCTTCTACCCAGCCAAAAATTCTGATCTTGGTCTCTAAATTTCTATTTTGATGAGTAGCATCCAGCCGTGGTCTCCGATTACAAAAATTCCAACTTTCTTCAAAGCCCTAAATTCTGGAAGCCATGAATGAAGGTACCAAAAAATAATTCTGTTTTGACAGAAATATGTACCTGATTGTTTCTGGTGTAACTCTGCAATTTTTGATCCACAGGGTCTGAAAAAGTTTTCTGAGATATCCTGACCTGTTAGCTTTCCATCCTGACAAGTCTGACCTCAATTGGATGTTCTGAGAGAGAGTTATGCCAAATGTCGCAACGTGAACTGTTTTGGGAAAATACAGGAGAGCGAACTTGTACGGCATGCCACGTGTCACTGTTTGACCTTCAGCCTCTGAAAAAGTTTTCTGAGATATCTCGGCCTGTTATCTTTCCATCCTGACAGGTCTGACCTCAATTGGATTCTCTGAGAGAGAGATATGCCAAGTGTCGCAACGTGACCTGTTTATGGGATAATACAGGAGAGCTAACTTGTACGAAGTGCCACGTGTCACTGTTTGACCTTCGGCCTCTGAAAACGTTTTCTGAGATAGCTCGGCCTGTGTACTACCTGTCACTTTTCACGAAATTTCATTTGGAGCTTCCTAGCCCAAGTTATGACCTTTTTCCCAAGGTCACCTGATTTTGACTCAGATCTGGAAGAGGCAGAAACCCTATATTGTACAGATCATAAATCACAAAGTACAACGAATTAGAGGTTGTCCTTTGGACACAAGATACCTGGAGATCTAAGCTTCGGCCTGTAACAATTTCAGATCCGAAAACTTCGCGAAAACGGATTTATAGCGAAAGTGCTACGATGACTGGTTTTTGCTATATCAAGCCCTAGCATCGTAAGTGCAACAAGTGTCATACATGCCATATCATGCCTTCTTTCAGGCTAGCTCTGATACCATGTTAAATTTTCTGAATTTACTTCAATATGTTCTAGGATCTTAACTGAGAGAACAACATGTACAGCATATCTACAGCATATCAATCATGGAGACAATAATGCAAGCACACAAGAGACACAAAGATTTACTTGGGGAAAACCATAAAGGTGAAAAACCCCAATAACTTCCTCAGAGATAGATAGAGCAATGATACAACCAACCAATAGAGATAGCCATAACCTAGCAGCAATCCTCCTCCTCCATAAGTGCGCCTCTCCTTCTTGAGAGCATGTGTGAGAAGTGAGTGAGCAAATAGAGTGCCTCCCGCACTCTATTTATACTTGACTTGACTTGCCTTTTTACCTAACTCATGTCGGCTCTAACTTAACCACATAACATAATGCTGAGTGGGCCGACCCCCAATAGGGTGGTCTAATAACCCTTTGACCCACATGGCCGACCCCCAATAGGGTGGTCTAATAACCCTTTTGACCCACATGACTTATACAGGGCCGACCCCAAACAAGGTGGTCTAATAACCCATCAAGTATAAGTTACGACACTTACAATATAAATGACGACACTTCCTTATAGAGGAATAATACCATCTCTATAGGAATACAATATACATATATGTGAAATACATTCCGAAGTTACATATACATCAACAACGGGCTTTTAGAAAATGTGTTTTATTTCGTAAATGGAATCAACAAAGTATTCACATTCTACGTCATAACGATTTTCTATAGTTTGCGCATGCGTTTGGAAATAAGAAAAGCTTACTTCCCCCGTGTTTTAAAATCATAGCTTCTAGAAGGTTTACATGATTTCTTAAAAAACATGAGTTTTTAGAAAATGTGTTTTATTTCATAAAGGAAACAACAAAGTATGCACATTCTACGTCATAACGACTTTCTATAGTTTGCGCATGCTTCCGGAAATAAGAAAAGCTTACTTCCATCGTTTTTTAAAATCACAGCTTCTAGAAGGTTTACATAATTTGTTAAAAAACACGAGTTTTTTAGAAAATGTGTTTTATTTCATAAATGGAATCAACAAAGTATGCACATTCTACGTAATAACGATTTTCTATAGCTTGCGCATTCGTCCGGAAATAAGAAAAGCTTACTTCCACCGTTTTTTAAAATCACAGCTTCTAGAAGGTTTACATGATTTCGTAAAAAACACAAGTTTTTTAGAAAATGTGCCTTATTTCATAAATGGAATCTACAAAGTATGCACATTCTACGTCATAACGACTTTCTATAGTTTGCGCATGCGTCCGGAAATAAGAAAAGCTTACTTCCCCCGTTTTCTAAAATCACAGCTTCTAGAAGGTTTACATAATTTCTTAAAAAACATGAGATTTTAGAAAATGTGTTTTATTTCATAAATGGAATCAACAAAGTGTGCACATTCTACGTCATAACGAATTTCTATAGTTTACGCATGCATTTGGAAAGAAGAAAAGCTTACTTCCCCCGTTTTTTAAAATCACAGCTTCTAGAAGGTTTACATGATTTCTTAAAAAAAACGAGTTTTTAGAAAATGTGTTTTATTTCATAAATGGAATCAACAAAGTATGCACATTATACGTCATAACGACTTTCTATAGTTTGCGCATGCGTTTGGAAATAAGAAAAGCTTACTTCTCTCGTTTTTTAAAATCACAGCTTCTAGAAGGTTTACATGATTTCTTTAGAAACACGAGTTTTTAGAAGATGTGTTCTATTTCATAAATGGAATCAACAAAGTATGCACATTCTACGTCATAACGACTTTCTATAGTTTGCGCATGCGTCCGGAAATAAGAAAATGTTACTTCCCCTTTTTTTTAAAATCACAGCTTCTAGAAGGTTTACATGATTTCGTAAAAAACATGAGTTTTTAGAAAATGTGTTTTATTTCATAAATGGAATCAACAAAGTATGCACATTCTACCTCATAACGACTTTCTATAGTTTGCGCATGCGTCCGGAAATAAGAAAATGTTACTTCCCCTCTTTTTTAAAATCACAGCTTCTAGAAGGTTTACATGATTTCGTAAAAAACATGAGTTTTTAGAAAATGTGTTCTATTTCATAAATGGAATCAACAAAGTATGCACATTCTACGTCGTAACGACTTTCTATAGTTTGCGCATGCGATTGGAAATAAGCAAAGCTTACTTCCCCCGTTTTTTAAAATCACAGCTTCTAGAAGGTTTACATGATTTGTTAAAAAACACGAGTTTTTAGAAAATGTGTTTTATTTCATAAATGGAATCTACAAAGTATGCAAATTCTACGTCATAACGACTTTCTATAGTTTGCGCATTCGTCCGGAAATAAGAAAAGCTTTCTTCCACCATTTTTTAAAATCACAGCTTCTAGAAGGTTTACATGATTTCTTAAGAAACACGAGTTTTTAGAAAATGTGTTTTATTTCATAAACGGAATCAACAAAGTATGCACATTCTATGTCATAACGACTTTCTATAGTTTGCGCATTCGTCCGGAAATGAGAAAATGTTACTTCCCCACTTTTTTAAAATCACAACTTCTAGAAGGTTTACATGATTTCGTAAAAAACACGAGTTTTTAGAAAATGTGTTTTATTTCATAAATGGAATCAACAAAGTATGCACATTCTACCTCATAACGACTTTCTATAGTTTGCGCATGCGTCTGGAAATAAGAAAAGCTTACTTCCCTCGTTTTTTAAAATCACAGCTTCTAGAAGGTTTACATGATTTCTTAAAAAACACGAGCTTTTAGAAAATGTGTCTTATTTCATAAATGGAATCAACAAAGTATGCACATTCTACGTCATAACGAGTTTCTATAGTTTGCGCATGCGTGTGGAAATAAGAAAAGCTTACTTCCCCCATGTTTTAAAATCACAGCTTCTAGAAGGTTTACATGATTTCTTAAAAAACACGAGTTTTTAGAAAATGTGTTGTATTTCATAAATGGAAACAACAAAGTATGCACATTCTACGTCATAACGACTTTCTATAGTTTGCGCATGCGTCCGGAAATAAGAAAAGCTTACTTCCATCGTTTTTTAAAATCACAGCTTCTAGAAGGTTTACATGATTTCTTAAAAAACATGATTTTTTTTAAAATGTGTTTTATTTCATAAATGGAATCAACAAAGTATGCACATTCTACGTCATAACGACTTTCTATAGTTTGTGCATTCGTCCGGAAATAAGAAAAGCTTACTTCCACCGTTTTTTAAAATCACAGCTTCTAGAAGGTTTACATGATTTCGTAAAAAACACGAGTTTTTTAGGAAATGTGCTTTATTTCATAAATGGAATCTACAAGGTATGCACATTCTACGTCATAACGACTTTCTATAGTTTCTGCATGCGTTTGGAAATAAGAAAAGCTTACTTCCCCCGTTTTTTAAAATCACAGCTTCTAGAAGGTTTACATGATTTCGTAAAAAACACGAGTTTTTAGAAAATGTGTTTTATTTCATAAATGGAATGAACAAAGTATTCCCATTCTATTTCATAACGACTTTCTATAGTTTGCGCATGCGTCCGGAAATAAGAAAAGCTTACTTCCACCGTTGTTTAAAATAATAGCTTCTAGAAGGTTTACATGATTTCTTAAAAACCACGAATTTTTAGAAAATGTGTTTTATTTCATAAAAGGAATCTACAAAGTATGCACATTCTACGTCATAACGACTTTCTATAGTTTGCGCATGCGTCCGGAAATAAGAAAAGCTTACTTTCCCCGTTTTTTAAAATCACAGCTTCTAGAAGGTTTACATGATTTCTTAAAAAACACGAGCTTTTAGAAAATTTGTTTTATTTCATAAATTGAATCAACAAAGTATGCACATTCTACGTCATAATGACTTTCTATAGTTTGCGCATGCGTTTGGAAATAAGAAAAGCTTACTTCCCCCATGTTTTAAAATCACAGCTTCTAGAAGGTTTACATGATTTCTTAAAAAACACGAGTTTTTAGAAAATGTGTTTTATTTCATAAATGGAAAGAACAAAGTATGCACATTCTACGTCATAACGACTTTCTATAGTTTGCGCATGCGTCCGGAAATAAGAAAAGCTTACTTCCATCGTTTTTTAAAATCACAGCTTCTAGAAGGTTTACATGATTTCTTAAAAAACACGAGTTTTGAGAAAATGTGTTTTATTTCATAAATGGAATCAACAAAGTATGCACATTCTACATCATAACGACTTTCTATAGTTTGCCCATGCGTTCGGAAATAAGAAAAGCTTACTTCCACCGTTTTTTAAAATCACAGCTTCTAGAAGGTTTACATGATTTCGTAAAAAACATGAGTTTTTAGAAAATGTGTTTTATTTCATAAATGGAATCTACAAAGTATGCACATTCTACGTCATAACGACTTTCTATAGTTTGCGCATTCGTCCGGAAATAGGAAAAGCTTACTTCCACCGTTTTTTAAAATCACAGCTTCTAGAAAGTTTACATGATTTCTTAAAAAACACGAGTTTTTAGAAAATGTAGTTTATTTCATAAATGGAATCAACAAAGTATGCACATTCTACGTCATAATGAGTTTCTATAGTTTGCGCATGCGTCCGGAAATAAGGAAAGCTTACTTCCACCGTTTTTTAGAATAATAGCTTCTAGAAGGTTTACATGATTTGTTAAAAAACACGAGTTTTTAGAAAATGTGTTTTATTTCATAAATGGAATCAACAAAGTATGCACATTCTATTTCATAACGACTTTCTATAGTTTGCGCATGCGTTTGGAAATAAGAAAAGCTTACTTCCCCCGGTTTTCAAAATCACAGCTTCTAGAAGCTTTACAAGATTTCTTAAAAAACACGAGTTTTTAGAAAATGTGTTTTATTTCATAAATGGAATCAACAAAGTATGCACATTCTACGTTATAACGACTTTTTATAGTTTCCGCATGCGTTTGGAAATAAGAAAAACTTACTTCCCCCGTTTTTTAAAATCACAGCTTCTAGAAGGTTTACATGATTTCTTATAAAACACGAGTTTTTAGAAAATGTGTTTTATTTCATAAATGGAATCAACAAAGTATGCACATTCTACGTCATAACGACTTTTTATAGTTTCCGCATCGGTTTGGAAATAAGAAAAACTTACTTCCCCCGTTTTTTAAAATCACAGCTTCTAGAAGGTTTACATGATTTCTTAAAAAACACGAGTTTTTAGAAAATGTGTTTTATTTCATAAATGGAATCAACAAAGTATGCACATTCTACGTCATAACGACTTTCTATAGTTTGCGCATGCGTCCGGAAATAAGAAAAGCTTACTTCCACCGTTTTTTAAAATAATAGCTTCTAGAAGGTTTACATGATTTCGTAAAAAACACGAGTTTTTAGAAAATGTGTTTTATTTCATAAATGGATTCTACAAAGTATGCACATTCTTCGTCATAACGACTTTCTATAGTTTGCGCATTCGTCCGAAAATAAGAAAAGCTTACTTCCCCCGTTTTTTAAAATCACAGCTTCTAGAAGGTTTACAAGATTTCGTAAAAAACATGAGTTTTTAGAAAATGTGTTTTATTTTATAAATGGAATCTGCAAAGTATGCACATTCTACGTCATAACGACTTTCTATAGTTTGCGCATGCGTCTGGAAATAAGAAAAGCTTACTTCCCTCGTTTTTTAAAATCACAGCTTCTAGAAGGTTTACATGATTTCTTAAAAAACACGAGCTTTTAGAAAATGTGTCTTATTTCATAAATGGAATCAACAAAGTATGCACATTCTACGTCATAACGAGTTTCTATAGTTTGCGCATGCGTGTGGAAATAAGAAAAGCTTACTTCCCCCATGTTTTAAAATCACAGCTTCTAGAAGGTTTACATGATTTCTTAAAAAACACGAGTTTTTAGAAAATGTGTTGTATTTCATAAATGGAAACAACAAAGTATGCACATTCTACGTCATAACGACTTTCTATAGTTTGCGCATGCGTCCGGAAATAAGAAAAGCTTACTTCCATCGTTTTTTAAAATCAGAGCTTCTAGAAGGTTTACATGATTTCTTAAAAAACATGATTTTTTTGAAAATGTGTTTTATTTCATAAATGGAATCAACAAAGTATGCACATTCTACGTCATAACGACTTTCTATAGTTTGTGCATTCGTCCGGAAATAAGAAAAGCTTACTTCCACCGTTTTTTAAAATCACAGCTTCTAGAAGGTTTACATGATTTCGTAAAAAACACGAGTTTTTTAGGAAATGTGCTTTATTTCATAAATGGAATCTACAAGGTATGCACATTCTACGTCATAACGACTTTCTATAGTTTCTGCATGCGTTTGGAAATAAGAAAAGCTTACTTCCCCCGTTTTTTAAAATCACAGCTTCTAGAAGGTTTACATGATTTCGTAAAAAACACGAGTTTTTAGAAAATGTGTTTTATTTCATAAATGGAATGAACAAAGTATTCCCATTCTATTTCATAACGACTTTCTATAGTTTGCGCATGCGTCCGGAAATAAGAAAAGCTTACTTCCACCGTTGTTTAAAATAATAGCTTCTAGAAGGTTTACATGATTTCTTAAAAACCACGACTTTTTAGAAAATGTGTTTTATTTCATAAAAGGAATCTACAAAATATGCACATTCTACGTCATAACGACTTTCTATAGTTTGCGCATGCGTCCGGAAATAAGAAAAGCTTACTTTCCCCGTTTTTTAAAATCACAGCTTCTAGAAGGTTTACATGATTTCTTAAAAAACACGAGCTTTTAGAAAATTTGTTTTATTTCATAAATTGAATCAACAAAGTATGCACATTCTACGTCATAATGACTTTCTATAGTTTGCGCATGCGTTTGGAAATAAGAAAAGCTTACTTCCCCCATGTTTTAAAATCACAGCTTCTAGAAGGTTTACATGATTTCTTAAAAAACACGAGTTTTTAGAAAATGTGTTTTATTTCATAAATGGAAAGAACAAAGTATGCACATTCTACGTCATAACGACTTTCTATAGTTTGCGCATGCGTCCGGAAATAAGAAAAGCTTACTTCCATCTTTTTTTAAAATCACAGCTTCTAGAAGGTTTACATGATTTCTTAAAAAACACGAGTTTTGAGAAAATGTGTTTTATTTCATAAATGGAATCAACAAAGTATGCACATTCTACATCATAACGACCTTCTATAGTTTGCGCATGCGTTTGGAAAAAAGAAAGGCTTACTTCCATCGTTTTTTAAAATCACAGCTTCTAGAAGGTTTACATGATTTCGTAAAAAACACGAGTTTTTAGAAAATGTGTTTTATTTCATAAATGGAATCCACAAAGTATGCACATTCTTCGTCATAACGACTTTCTATAGTTTGCGCATGCGTCCGGAAATACGAAAAGCTTACTTCCCTCGTTTTTTAAAATCACAGCTTCTGGAAGGTTTACATGATTTCTTAAAAAACACGAGTTTTTAGAAAATATGTTTTATTTCATAAATGGAATCAACAAAGTATGCACATTCTACGTCATAACGACTTTATATAGTTTGCGCATGCGTTTGGAAATAAGAAAAAATTACTTCCCTCGGTTTTTAAAATCACAGCTTCTAGAAGGTTTACATGATTTGTTAAAAAACACGAGTTTTTAGAAAATTTGTTTTATTTCATAAATGGAATCAACAAAGTATGCACATTCTACGTCATAATGAGTTTCTATAGTTTGCGCATCCGTCCGGAAATAAGAAAAGCTTACTTCCCCCATGTTTTAAAATCACAGCTTCTAGAAGGTTTACATGATTTCTTAAAAAACACGAGTTTTTAGAAAATGTGTTGTATTTCATAAATGGAAACAACAAAGTATGCACATTCTACGTCATAACGACTTTCTATAGTTTGCGCATGCGTCCGGAAATAAGAAAAGCTTACTTCCATCGTTTTTTAAAATCACAGCTTCTAGAAGGTTTACATGATTTCTTAAAAAACATGATTTTTTTGAAAATGTGTTTTATTTCATAAATGGAATCAACAAAGTATGCACATTCTACGTCATAACGACTTTCTATAGTTTGTGCATTCGTCCGGAAATAAGAAAAGCTTACTTCCACCGTTTTTTAAAATCACAGCTTCTAGAAGGTTTACATGATTTCTTAAAAAACATGATTTTTTTGAAAATGTGTTTTATTTCATAAATGGAATCAACAAAGTATGCACATTCTACGTCATAACGACTTTCTATAGTTTGCGCATCCGTCCGGAAATAAGAAAAGCTTACTTCCCCCATGTTTTAAAATCACAGCTTCTAGAAGGTTTACATGATTTCTTAAAAAACACGAGTTTTTAGAAAATGTGTTGTATTTCATAAATGGAAACAACAAAGTATGCACATTCTACGTCATAACGACTTTCTATAGTTTGCGCATGCGTCCGGAAATAAGAAAAGCTTACTTCCATCGTTTTTTAAAATCACAGCTTCTAGAAGGTTTACATGATTTCTTAAAAAACATGATTTTTTTGAAAATGTGTTTTATTTCATAAATGGAATCAACAAAGTATGCACATTCTACGTCATAACGACTTTCTATAGTTTGTGCATTCGTCCGGAAATAAGAAAAGCTTACTTCCACCGTTTTTTAAAATCACAGCTTCTAGAAGGTTTACATGATTTCGTAAAAAACACGAGTTTTTTAGGAAATGTGCTTTATTTCATAAATGGAATCTACAAGGTATGCACATTCTACGTCATAACGACTTTCTATAGTTTCTGCATGCGTTTGGAAATAAGAAAAGCTTACTTCCCCCGTTTTTTAAAATCACAGCTTCTAGAAGGTTTACATGATTTCGTAAAAAACACGAGTTTTTAGAAAATGTGTTTTATTTCATAAATGGAATGAACAAAGTATTCCCATTCTATTTCATAACGACTTTCTATAGTTTGCGCATGCGTCCGGAAATAAGAAAAGCTTACTTCCACCGTTGTTTAAAATAATAGCTTCTAGAAGGTTTACATGATTTCTTAAAAACCACGAATTTTTAGAAAATGTGTTTTATTTCATAAAAGGAATCTACAAAATATGCACATTCTACGTCATAACGACTTTCTATAGTTTGCGCATGCTTCCGGAAATAAGAAAAGCTTACTTTCCCCGTTTTTTAAAATCACAGCTTCTAGAAGGTTTACATGATTTCTTAAAAAACACGAGCTTTTAGAAAATTTGTTTTATTTCATAAATTGAATCAACAAAGTATGCACATTCTACGTCATAATGACTTTCTATAGTTTGCGCATGCGTTTGGAAATAAGAAAAGCTTACTTCCCCCATGTTTTAAAATCACAGCTTCTAGAAGGTTTACATGATTTCTTAAAAAACACGAGTTTTTAGAAAATGTGTTTTATTTCATAAATGGAAAGAACAAAGTATGCACATTCTACGTCATAACGACTTTCTATAGTTTGCGCATGCGTCCGGAAATAAGAAAAGCTTACTTCCATCTTTTTTTAAAATCACAGCTTCTAGAAGGTTTACATGATTTCTTAAAAAACACGAGTTTTGAGAAAATGTGTTTTATTTCATAAATGGAATCAACAAAGTATGCACATTCTACATCATAACGACCTTCTATAGTTTGCGCATGCGTTTGGAAAAAAGAAAAGCTTACTTCCATCGTTTTTTAAAATCACAGCTTCTAGAAGGTTTACATGATTTCGTAAAAAACACGAGTTTTTAGAAAATGTGTTTTATTTCATAAATGGAATCCACAAAGTATGCACATTCTTCGTCATAACGACTTTCTATAGTTTGCGCATGCGTCCGGAAATACGAAAAGCTTACTTCCCTCGTTTTTTAAAATCACAGCTTCTGGAAGGTTTACATGATTTCTTAAAAAACACGAGTTTTTAGAAAATATGTTTTATTTCATAAATGGAATCAACAAAGTATGCACATTCTACGTCATAACGACTTTATATAGTTTGCGCATGCGTTTGGAAATAAGAAAAAATTACTTCCCTCGGTTTTTAAAATCACAGCTTCTAGAAGGTTTACATGATTTGTTAAAAAACACGAGTTTTTAGAAAATGTGTTTTATTTCATAAATGGAAACAAAAAAGTATGCACATTCTACGTCATAACGACTTTCTATAGTTTGCGCATGCGTCCGGAAATAAGAAAAGCTTACTTCCATCGTTTTTTAAAATCACAGCTTCTAGAAGGTTTACATGATTTCTTAAAAAACACGATTTTTTAGAAAATGTGTTTTATTTCATAAATGGAATCAATAAAGTATGCACATTCTACGTCATAACGACTTTCTATAGTTTGCGCATTCGTCCGGAAATAAGAAAAGCTTACTTCCACCGTTTTTTAAAATCACAGCTTCTAGAAGGTTTACATGATTTCGTAAAAAACACGAGTTTTTTAGGAAATGTGCTTTATTTCATAAATGGAATCTACAAGGTATGCACATTCTACGTCATAACGACTTTCTATAGTGTGTGCATGCGTTTGGAAATAAGAAAAGCTTACTTCCCCCGTTTTAAAATCACAGCTTGTAGAAGGTTTACATGATTTCGTAAAAAACACGAGTTTTTAGAAAATGTGTTTTATTTCATAAATGGAATCAACAAAGTATGCACATTCTATTTCATAACGACATTCTATAGTTTGCGCATGCGTCCGGAAAGAAGAAAAGCTTACTTCCACCATTTTTTAAAATAATAGCTTCTAGAAGGTTTACATGATTTCTTAAAAACCACGAGTTTTTAGAAAATGTGTTTTATTTCATAAATGGAATCTACAAAGTATGCACATTCTACGTCATAACGACTTTCTATAGTTTGCGCATGCGTCCGGAAATAAGAAAAGCTTACTTCCCCCTTTTTTTAAAATCACAGCTTCTAGAAGGTTTACATGATTTCTTAAAAAACACGAGCTTTTAGAAAATTTGTTTTATTTCATAAATGGAATCAACAAAGTATGCACATTCTACGTCATAATGACTTTCTATAGTTTGCGCATGCGTTTGGAAATAAGAAAAGCTTACTTCCCCCGTGTTTTAAAATCACAGCTTCTAGAAGGTTTACATGATTTCTTAAAAAACACGAGTTTTTAGAAAATGTGTTTTATTTCATAAATGGAAACAACAAAGTATGCACATTCTACGTCATAACGACTTTCTATAGTTTGCGCATGCGTCCGGAAATAAGAAAAGCTTACTTCCATCGTTTTTTAAAATCACAGCTTCTAGAAGGTTTACATGATTTCTTAAAAAACACGAGTTTTTAGAAAATGTGTTTTATTTCATAAATGGAATCAACAAAGTATGCACATTCTACGTCATAACGACTTTCTATAGTTTGCGCATTCGTCCGGAAATAAGAAAAGCTTACTTCAACCGTTTTTTAAAATCACAGCTTCTAGAAGGTTTACATGATTTCGTAAAAAACAGGAGTTTTTTAGGTAATGTGCATTATTTCATAAATGGAATCTACAAAGTATGCACATTCTACGTCATAACGACTTTATATAGTTTGCGCATGCGTCCGGAAATAAGAAAAGCTTACTTCCCCCGTTTTTTAAAATCATAGCTTCTAGAAGGTTTACATGATTTCTTAAAAAACACGAGTTTTTAGAAAATGTGTTTTATTTCATAAATGGAATAAACAAACTATGCACATTCTACGTCATAAAAACTTTCTATAGTTTTCCCATGCCTTTGGAAATAAGAAAAGCTTACTTCCATCGTTTTTTAAAATCACAGCTTCTAGAAGGTTTACATGATTTCGTAAAAAACACGAGTTTTTTGAAATGTGTTTTATTTCATAAATGGAATCTACAAAGTATGCACATTCTTCGTCATAACGACTTTCTATAGTTTGCGCATGCGTTTGGAAATAAGAAAAGCTTACTTCCCCCGTTTTTTAAAATCATAGCTTCTAGAAGGTTTACATGATTTCTTAAAAAACACGAGTTTTTAGAAAATGTGTTTTATTTCATAAATGGAATAAACAAACTATGCACATTCTACGTCATAAAAACTTTCTATAGTTTTCCCATGCCTTTGGAAATAAGAAAAGCTTACTTCCCCCGTTTTTTAAAATCACAGCTTCTAGAAGGTTTACATGATTTCGTAAAAAACACGAGTTTTTAGAAAATGTGTTTTATTTCATAAATGGAATCAACAAAGTATGCACATTCTACGTCATAACGCCTTTCGATAGTTTGCGCATGCGTTTGGAAATAAGAAAAGCTTACTTCCATCGTTTTTTAAAATCACAGCTTCTAGAAGGTTTACATGATTTCGTAAAAAACACGAGTTTTTAGAAAATGTGTTTTATTTCATAAATGGAATCTACAAAGTATGCACATTCTTCGTCATAACGAATTTCTATAGTTTGCGCATGCGTCCAGAAATAAGAAAAGCTTACTTCCCCCGTTTTTTAAAATCACAGCTTCTAGAAGGTTTACATGATTTTGTAAAAAACACGAGTTTTTGGAAAATGTGTTTTATTTCATAAATGGAATCTACAAAGTATGAACATTCTACGTCATAACGTCTTTCTATAGTTTGCGCATTCGTCCAGAAATAAGAAAAGCTTACTTCCACCGTTTTTTAAAATGACACCTTCTAGAAGGTTTACAAGATTTCTTAAAAAACACGAGTTTTTAGAAAATGTGATTTATTTCATAAATGGAATCAACAAAGTATGCACATTCTAGGTAATAACGACTTTCTATAGTTTCCGCATTCGACCGGAAATAAGAAAAGCTTCCTTCCACCGTTTTTTAAAATCACAGCTTCTAGAAGGTTTACATGATTTTGTAAAAAACACGAGTTTTTAGAAAATGTGTTTTATTTCATAAATGGAATCAACAAAGTATGCACATTCTACGTCATAAGGACTTTCTATAGTTTGCGCATGCGTCCGGAAATAAGAAAAGCTTACTTCCACCGTTTTTTAAAATCACAGCTTCTAGAAGGTTTACATGATTTGTTAAAAAACATGAGTTTTTAGAAAATGTGTTTTATTTCATAAATAGAATGAACAAAGTATGCACATTCTACGTCATAATGAGTTTCTATAGTTTGCGCATGTGTCCGGAAATAAGAAAAGCTTACTTCCACCGTTTTTTAAAATCACAGTTTCTAGAAGGTTTACATAATTTCCTAAAAAACACGAGTTTTTAGAAAATGTGTTTTATTTCATAAATGGAGTCAACAAAGTATGCACATTCTATGTCATAACGCCTTTCGATAGTTTGCGCATGCGTTCGGAAATAAGAAAAGCTTACTTCCACCATTTTTCAAAATCACAGCTTCTAGAAGGTTTACATGATTTGTTAAAAAACACGAGTTTTTAGAAAATGTGTTTTATTTCATAAATGGAATCAACAAAGTATGCACATTCTACGTCATAACGAGTTTCTATAGTTTTCGCATGCGTCCGGAAATAAGAAAAGCTTACTTCCACCGTTTTTTAAAATCACAGCTTCTAGAAGGTTTACATGATTTCGTAAAAAACACGAGTTTTTAGAAAATGTGTTTTATTTCATAAATGGAATCAACAAAGTATGCACATTCTACGTCATAACGACTTTCTATGGTTTGCGCATGCGTCCGGAAATAAGAAAAGCTTACTTACCACGTTTTTTAAAATCACAGCTTCTAGAAGGTTTACATGATTTCTTAAAAAACAGGAGTTTTTAGAAAATGTGTTTTATTTCATAAATGGAATCAACAAAGTATGCACATTCTACATCATAACGAGTTTCTATAGTTTTCGCATTCGTCCGGAAATACGAAAAGCTTACTTCCACCGTTTTTTAAACTCACAGCTCCTAGAAGGTTTACAAGATTTCTTAAAAAAGAGGAGTTTTTAGAAAATGTGTTTTATTTCATAAATGGAATCAACAAAGTATGCACATTCTACGTAATAACGACTTTCTATAGTTTCTGCATTCGACCGGAAATAAGAAAAGCTTACTTCCACCGTTTTTTAAAATCATAGCTTCTAGAAGGTTTACATGATTTCGTAAAAAACACGAGTTTTTAGAAAATGTGTTTTATTTCATAAATGGATTCTACAAAGTATGCACATTCTTCGTCATAACGACTTTCTACAGTTTGCGCATGCGTCCGAAAACAAGAAAAGCTTACTTCCCCCATTTTATAAAATCACAGCTTCTAGAAGGTTTACAAGATTTCGTAAAAAACATGAGTTTTTAGAAAATGTGTTTTATTTTATAAATGGAATCTACAAAGTATGCACATTCTACGTCATAACGACTTTCTATAGTTTGCGCATGCGTCCGGAAATAAGAAAAGCTTTCTTCCCCCGTTTTTTAAAATCACAGCTTCTAGAAGGTTTACATGATTTCGTAAAAAACACGAATTTTTAGAAAATGTGTTTTATTTCATAATTGGAATCAACAAAGTATGCACATTCTATTTCATAACGACTTTCTATAGTTTGCGCATGCGTCCGGAAATAAGAAAAGCTTACTTCCACCGTTTTTTAAAATAATAGCTTCTAGAAGGTTTACATGATTTCTTAAAAACCACGAGTTTTTAGAAAATGTGTTTTATTTCATAAATGGAATCTACAAAGTATGCACATTCTACGTCATAACGACTTTCTATAGTTTGCGCATGCGTCCGGAAATAAGAAAAGCTTACTTCCCCCGTTTTTTAAAATCACAGCTTCTAGAAGGTTTACATGATTTCTTAAAAAACACGAGCTTTTAGAAAATTTGTTTTATTTCATAAATGGAATCAACAAAGTATGCACATTCTACGTCATAACGAGTTTCTATAGTTTGCGCATGCGTGTGGAAATAAGAAAAGCTTACTTCCCCCATGTTTTAAAATCACAGCTTCTAGAAGGTTTACATGATTTCTTAAAAAACACGAGTTTTTAGAAAATATGTTTTATTTCATAAATGGAAACAACAAAGTATGCACATTCTACGTCATAACGACTTTCTATAGTTTGCGCATGCGTCCGGAATTAAGAAAAGCTTACTTCCATCGTTTTTTAAAATCACAGCTTCTAGAAGGTTTACATGATTTCTTAAAAAACACGATTTTTTAGAAAATGTGTTTTATTTCATAAATGGAATCAACAAAGTATGCACATTCTACGTCATAACGACTTTCTATAGTTTGTGCATTCGTCCGGAAATAAGAAAAGCTTACTTCCACCGTTTTTTAAAATCACAGCTTCTAGAAGGTTTACATGATTTCGTAAAAAACACGAGTTTTTTAGGAAATGTGCTTTATTTCATAAATGGAATCTACAAGGTATGCACATTCTATGTCATAACGACTTTCTATAGTTTGTGCATGCGTTTGGAAATAAGAAAAGCTTACTTCCCCCGTTTTAAAATCACAGCTTGTAGAAGGTTTACATGATTTCATAAAAAACATGAGTTTTTAGAAAATGTGTTTTATTTCATAAATGGATTCTACAAAGTATGCACATTCTTCGTCATAACGACTTTCTATAGTTTGCGCATGCGTCCGAAAACAAGAAAAGCTTACTTCCCCCGTTTTATAAAATCACAGCTTCTAGAAGGTTTACAAGATTTCGTAAAAAACATGAGTTTTTAGAAAATGTGTTTTATTTTATAAATGGAATCTACAAAGTATGCACATTCTACGTCATAACGACTTTCTATAGTTTGCGCATGCGTCCGGAAATAAGAAAAGCTTACTTCCCCCGTTTTTTAAAATCACAGCTTCTAGAAGGTTTACATGATTTCGTAAAAAACACGAATTTTTAGAAAATGTGTTTTATTTCATAATTGGAATCAACAAAGTATGCACATTCTATTTCTTAACGACTTTCTATAGTTTGCGCATGCGTCCGTAAATAAGAAAAGCTTACTTCCACCGTTTTTTAAAATAATAGCTTCTAGAAGGTTTGCATGATTTCTTAAAAACCACGAGTTTTTAGAAAATGTGTTTTATTTCATAAATGGAATCTACAAAGTATGCACATTATACGTCATAAGGACTTTCTATAGTTTGCGCATGCGTCCGGAAATAAGAAAAGCTTACTTCCCCCGTTTTTTAAAATCACAGCTTCTAGAAGGTTTACATGATTTCTTAAAAAACACGAGCTTTTAGAAAATTTGTTTTATTTCATAAATGGAATCAACACAGTATGCACATTCTACGTCATGATGACTTTCTATAGTTTGCGCATGCGTTTGGAAATAAGAAAAGCTTACTTCCCCCGTGTTTTAAAATCACAGCTTCTAGAAGGTTTACATGATTTCTTAAAAAACACGAGTTTTTAGAAAATGTGTTTTATTTAATAAATGGAATCTACAAAGTATGCACATTCTACGTCATAACGACTTTCTATAGTTTGCGCATGCGTTTGGAAATAAGAAAAGCTTACTTGCACCGTTTTTTAAAATCACAGCTTCTACAAGGTTTACAAGATTTCTTAAAAAACATGAGTTTTTAGAAAATGTGTTTTATTTCATAAATGGAATCAACAAAGTATGCACATTCTACGTCATAACGACTTTCTATAGTTTCCGCATTCGACTGGAAAGAAGAAAAGCTTACTTCCACCGTTTTTTAAAATCATAGCTTCTAGAAGGTTTACATGATTTCGTAAAAAACACGAGTTTTTAGAAATTGTGTTTTATTTCATAAATGGAATGAACAAAGTATGCACATTCTACGTCATAAGGACTTTCTATAGTTTGCGCATGCGTCCGGAAATAAGAAAAGCTTACTTCCACCATTTTTTAAAATCACAGCTTCTAGAAGGTTTACATGATTTGTTAAAAAACACGAGTTTTTAGAAAATGTGTTTTATTTCATAAATGGAATCAACAAAGTATGCACATTCTACGTCATAACGACTTTCTATAGTTTGCGCATTTGTCCGGAAATAAGAAAAGCGTACTTCCACCGTTTTTTAAAATCACAGCTTCTAGAAGGTTTACATGATTTCGTAAAAAACATGAGTTTTTTAGGAAATGTGCAGTATTTTATAAATGGAATCTACAAGGTATGCACATTCTACGTCATAACGACTTTCTATAGTTTGTGCATGCGTTTGGAAATAAGAAAAGCTTACTTCCCCCGTTTTTTAAAATCACAGCTTCTAGAAGGTTTACATGATTTCGTAAAAAACACGAATTTTTAGAAAATGTGTTTTATTTCATAATTGGAATCAACAAAGTATGCACATTCTATTTCATAACGACTTTCTATAGTTTGCGCATGCGTCCGGAAATAAGAAAAGCTTACTTCCACCGTTTTTTAAAATAATAGCTTCTAGAAGGTTTACATGATTTCTTAAAAACCACGAGTTTTTAGAAAATGTGTTTTATTTCATAAATGGAATCTACAAAGTATGCACATTCTACGTCATAACGACTTTCTATAGTTTGCGCATGCGTCCGGAAATAAGAAAAGCTTACTTCCCCCGTTTTTTAAAATCACAGCTTCTAGAAGGTTTACATGATTTCTTAAAAAACACGAGCTTTTAGAAAATTTGTTTTATTTCATAAATGGAATCAACACAGTATGCACATTCTACGTCATAATGACTTTCTATAGTTTGCGCATGCATTTGGAAATAAGAAAAGCTTACTTCCCCCGTGTTTTAAAATCACAGCTTCTAGAAGGTTTACATGATTTCTTAAAAAACACGAGTTTTTAGAAAATGTGTTTTATTTAATAAATGGAATCTACAAAGTATGCACATTCTACGTCATAACGACTTTCTATAGTTTGCGCATTCGTCCGGAAATAAGAAAAGCTTGCTTCCATCGTTTTTTAAAATCACAGCTTCTACAAGGTTTACAAGATTTCTTAAAAAACACGAGTTTTTAGAAAATGTGTTTTATTTCATAAATGGAATCAACAAAGTATGCACATTCTACGTAATAACGACTTTCTATAGTTTCCGCATTCGACTGGAAATAAGAAAAGCTTACTTCCACCGTTTTTTAAAATCATAGCTTCTAGAAGGTTTACATGATTTCGTAAAAAACACGAGTTTTTAGAAAATGTGTTTTATTTCATAAATGGAATCAACAAAGTATGCACATTCTACGTCATAAGGACTTTCTATAGTTTGCACATGCGTCCGGAAATAAGAAAAGCTTACTTCCACCGTTTTTTAAAATCACAGCTTCTAGAAGGTTTACATGATTTGTTAAAAAACACGAGTTTTTAGAAAATGTGTTTTATTTCATAAATGGAATCAACAAAGTATGCACATTCTACATCATAATGACTTTCTATAGTTTGCGAATGCGTTTGGAAATAAGAAAAGCTTACTTCCATCGTTTTTTAAAATCACAGCTTCTAGAAGGTTTACATGATTTCGTAAGAAACACGAGTTTTTAGAAAATGTGTTTTATTTCATAAATGGAATCTACAAAGTATGCACATTCTTCGTCATAACGACTTTCTATAGTATGCGCATGCGTCCGAAAATAATAAAAGCTTACTTCCCTCGTTTTTTAAAATCACAGCTTCTAGAAGGTTTACATGATTTGTTAAAAAACATGAGTTTTTAGAAAATGTGTTTTATTTCATAAATGGAATCAACAAAGTATGCACATAATACGTCATAATGAGTTTCTATAGTTTGCACATTCGTCCGGAAATAAGAAAAGCTTATTTCCCCCGTTTTTTAAAATCACGGCTTCTAGAAGGATTACATGATTTTGTAAAAAACACGAGTTTTTAGAAAATGTGTTTTATTTCATAAATGGAATCAACAAAGTATGCACATTCTACATCATAACGACTTTCTATAGTTTGCGCATGCGTTTGGAAATAAGAAAAGCTTACTTCCCCCGTTTTTTAAAATCAGAGCTTCTAGAAGGTTTACATGATTTCGTAAAAAACACGAGTTTTTAGAAAATGTGTTTTATTTCATAAATGGAATCAACAAAGTATGCACATTCTATTTCATAACGACTTTCTATACATTACGCATGCGTCCGGAAATAAGAAAAGCTTACTTCCACCGTTTTTTAAAATCACAGCTTCTAGAAGGTTTACATAATTTCCTAAAAAACACGAGTTTTTACAAAATGTGTTTTATTTCATAAATGGAGTCAACAAAGTATGCACATTCTAAGTCATAACGCCTTTCGATAGTTTGCGCATGCGTTTGGAAATAAGAAAAGCTTACTTCCACCGTTTTTCAAAATCACAGCTTCTAGAAGGTTTACATGATTTGTTAAAAAACACGAGTTTTTAGAAAATGTGTTTTATTTCATAAATGGAATCAACAAAGTATGCACATTGTACATCATAACGACTTTCTATAGTTTGCGCATGCGTTTGGAAATAAGAAAAGCTTACTTCCATTGTTTTTTAAAATCACAGCTTCTAGAAGGTTTACATGATTTCGTAAAAAACACGAGTTTTTAGAAAATGTGTTTTATTTCATAAATGGAATCTACAAAGTATGCACATTCTTCGTCATAACGACTTTCTATAGTTTGCGCAAGCGTCCGAAAATAAGAAAAGCTTACTTCCCCCGTTTTTTAAAATCACAACTTCTAGAAGGTTTACATGATTTTGTAAAAAACATGAGTTTTTAGAAAGTGTGTTTTATTTCATAAATGGAATCTAGAAAGTATGCACATTCTACGTCATAACGACGTTCTATAGTTTGCGCATGCGTCCGGAAATAAGAAAAGCTTACTTCCCCCGTTTTTTAAAATCACAGCTTCTAGAAGGTGTACATGATTTCTTAAAAAACACGAGTTTTTAGAAAATGTGTTTTATTTAATAAATGGAATCCACAAAGTATGCACATTCTACGTCATAACGACTTTCTATAGTTTACGCATGCGTCCGGAAATAAGAAAAGCTTACTTACCCCGTTTTTTAAAATCACAGCTTCTAGAAGGTTTACATGATTTCTTAAAAAACACGAGTTTTTATAAAATGTGTTTTATTTCATAAATGGAATCAACAAAGTATGCACATACTACGTCATAACGACTTTCTATAGTTTGCGCATGCGTCCGGAAATAAGACAAGCTTACTTCCACCGTTTTTTAAAATCACAGCTTCTAGAAGGTTTACATGATTTCGTAAAAAACACGAGTTTTTAGAAAATGTGTTTTATTTCATAAATGGAATCAACAAAGTATGCACATTCTACGTCATAACGACTTTCTATAGTTTGCGCATGCGTCCGGAAATAAGAAAAGCTTACTTCCACCGTTTTTTAAAATCACAGCTTCTAGAAGGTTTACATGATTTCGTAAAAAACACGAGTTTTTAGAAAATGTGTTTTATTTCATAAATGAAATCTACAAAGTATGCACATTCTACGTCATAACGACTTTCTATATTTTGCGCATTCGTCCGGAAATAAGAAGAGCTTACTTCCACCGTTTTTTAAAATCACAGCTCCTAGAAGGTTTACAAGATTTCTTAAAAAACAGTAGTTTTTAGAAAATGTGTTTTATTTCGTAAATGGAATCAACAAAGTATGCAGATTCTACGTAATAACGACTTTCTATAGCTTCCGCATTCGACCGGAAATAAGAAAAGCTTACTTCCACCGTTTTTTAAAATCATAGCTTCTAGAAGGTTTACATGATTTCGTAAAAAACACGAGTTTTTAGAAAATGTGTTTTATTTCATAAATGGAATCTACAAAGTATGCACATTCTTCGTCATAACGACTTTCTATAGTTTGCGCAAGCGTCCGGAAATAAGAAAAGCTCACTTCCCCCGTTTTTTAAAATCACAGCTTCTAGAAGGTTTACATGATTTTGTAAAAAACACGAGTTTTTAGAAAGTGTTTTTTATTTCATAAATGGAATCTAGAAAGTATGCACATTCTACGTTATAACGACTTTCTATAGTTTGCGCATGCGTCCGGAAATAAGAAAAGCTTACTTCCACCGTTTTTTAAAATCATAGCTTCTAGAAGGTTTACATGATTTCGTAAAAAAAAACGAGTTTTTAGAAAATGTGTTTTATTTCATAAATGGAATCAACAAAGTATGCACATTCTACATCATAAGGACTTTCTATAGTTTGCGCATGCGTCCGGAAATAAGAAAAGCTTACTTGCACCATTTTTCAAAATCACAGCTTCTAGAAGGTTTACATCATTTCTTAAAAAACACGAGTTTTTAGAAAATGTGTTTTATTTCATAAATGGAATCAACAAAGTATGCACATTCTACGTCATAACGACTTTCTATAGTTTGCGCATGCGTCCGGAAATAAGAAAAGCTTAATTTCCCCGTTTTTTAAAATCACAGCTTCTAGAAGGTTTACATGATTTGTTGAAAAACACGAGTTTTTAGAAAATGTGTTTTACTTAATAAATCGAATCAACAAATTATGCACATTCTACGTCATAACGACTTTCTATAGTTTGCGCATGCATCCGGAAATAAGAAAAGATTACTTCCAATGTTTTTTAAAATAATAGCTTCTAGAAGGTTTACATGATTTCGTAAAAAACATGAGTTTTTAGAAAATGTGTTTTATTTCATAAATGGAATCTACAAAGTATGCACATTCTACGTCATAACGACTTTCTATAGTTTGCGCATGCGTCCGGAAATAAGAAAAGCTTACTTGCACCGTTTTTCAAAATCACAGCTTCTAGAAGGTTTACATGATTTCTTAAAAAACACGAGTTTTTAGAAAATGTGTTTTATTTCATAAATGGAATCTACAAAGTATGCACATTCTACATCATAACGACTTTCAATAGTTTGCGCATTCGTCCGGAAATAAGAAAAGCTTACTTCCACCGTTTTTTAAAATCACAGCTTCTACAAGGTTTACAAGATTTCTTAAAAAACACTAGTTTTTAGAAAATGTGTTTTATTTGATAAATGGAATCAACAAAGTATGCACATTCTACATAATAACGACTTTCTATAGTTTCCGCATTCGACTGGAAATAAGAAAAGCTTACCTCCACCGTTTTTTAAAATCACAGCTTCTAGAAGGTTTACATGATTTCGTAAAAAACACGAGTTTTTAGAAAATGTGTTTTATTTCATAAATGAATTCTACAAAGTATGCACATTCTTCGTCATAACGACTTTCTATAGTTTGCGCATGCGTCCGAAAATAAGAAAAGCTTACTTCCCCCGTTTTTTAAAATCACAGCTTCTAGAAGGTTTACAAGATTTCGAAAAAAACATGAGTTTTTAGAAAATGTGTTTTATTTTATAAATGGAATCTACAAAGTATGCACATTCTACGACATAACGACTTTCTATAGTTTGCGCATGCGTCCGGAAATAAGAAAAGCTTACTTCCCTCGTTTTTTAAAATCACAGCTTCTAGAAGGTTTACATGATTTCGTAAGAAACACGAGTTTTTAGAAAATGTGTTTTATTTCACAAATGGAATCTACAAAGTATGCACATTCTACATCATAAGGACTTTCTATAGTTTGCGCATGCGTTTGGAAATAAGAAAAGCTTAATTTCCCCGTTTTTTAAAATCACAGCTTCTAGAAGGTTTACATGATTTGTTGAAAAACACGAGTTTTTAGAAAATGTGTTTTATTTAATAAATCGAATCAACAAAGTATGCACATTCTACGTCATAACGACTTTCTATAGTTTGCGCATGCGTCCGGAAATAAGAAAAGCTTACTTCCAATGTTTATTAAAATAATAGCTTCTAGAAGGTTTACATGATTTCGTAAAAAACATGAGTTTTTAGAAAATGTGTTTTATTTCATAAATGGAATATACAAAGTATGCACATTCTACGTCATAACGACTTTCTATAGTTTGCGCATGCGTCCGGAAATAAGAAAAGCTTACTTGCACCGTTTTTCAAAATCACAGCTTCTAGAAGGTTTACATGATTTCTTAAAAGACACGAGTTTTTAGAAAATGTGTTTTACTTCATAAATGGAATCAACAAAGTATGCACATTCTACGTCATAAGGACTTTCTATAGTTTTCGCATGCGTCCGGAAATAAGAAAAGCTTACTTGCACCGTTTTTCAAAATCACAGCTTCTACAAGGTTTACATGATTTCTTAAAAAACACGAGTTTTTAGAAAATGTGTTTTACTTCATAAATGGAATCAACAAAGTATGCACATTCTACGTCATAACGACTTTCTATAGTTTGCGCATGCGTTTGGAAATAAGAAAAGCTTAATTTCCCCGTTTTTCAAAATCACAGCTTCTAGAAGGTTTACATGATTTGTTGAAAAACACGAGTTTTTAGAAAATGTGTTTTATTTCATCAATCGAATCAACAAAGTATGCACATTCTACGTCAAATCTACTTTCTATAGTTTGCGCATGCGTCCGGAAATAAGAAAAGCTTACTTCCAATGTTTTTTAAAATAATAGCTTCTAGAAGGTTTACATGATTTCGTAAAAAACATGAGTTTTTAGAAAATAAGTTTTATTTCATAAATGGAATCTACAAAGTATGCACATTCTACGTCATAACGACTTTCTATAGTTTGCGCATGCGTCCGGAAATAAGAAAAGCTTACTTGCACAGTTTTTCAAAATCACAGCTTCTAGAAGGTTTACATGATTTCTTAAAAAACACGAGTTTTTAGAAAATTTGTTTTATTTCATAAATGGAATCTACAAAGTATGCACATTCTACGTCATAACGACTTTCAATAGTTTGCGCATTCGTCCGGAAATAAGAAAAGCTTACTTCCACCGTTTTTTAAAATCACAGCTTCTACAAGGTTTACAAGATTTCTTAAAAAACACGAGTTTTTAGAAAATGTGTTTTATTTCATAAATGGAATCAACAAAGTATGCACATTCTACGTAATAACGACTTTCTATAGTTTCCGCATTCGACTGGAAATAAGAAAAGCTTACTTCCACCGTTTTTTAAAATCATAGCTTCTAGAAGGTTTACATGATTTCGTAAAAAACACGAGTTTTTAGAAAATGTGTTTTATTTCATAAATGGAATCAACAAACTATGCACATTCTATGTCATAAGGACTTTCTATTGTTTGCGCATGCGTCCGGAAATAAGAAAAGCTTACTTCCACCGTTTTTCAAAATCACAGCTTCTAGAAGGTTTACATGATTTGTTAAAAAACACGAGTTTTTAGAAAATGTGTTATATTTCATAAATGGAATCAACAAAGTATGCACATTCTACATCATAACGACTTTCTATAGTTTGCGAATGCGTTTGGAAATAAGAAAAGCTTACTTCCATCGTTTTTTAAAATCACAGCTTCTAGAAGGTTTACATGATTTCGTAAGAAACACGAGTTTTTAGAAAATGTGTTTTATTTCACAAATGGAATCTACAAAGTATGCACGTTCTTCATCATAACGACTTTCTATAGTATGCGCATGCGTCCGGAAATAAGAAAAGCTTACTTCCCCCGTTTTTTAAAATCACAGCTTCTGGAAGGTTTACATGATTTCTTAAAAAACACGAGTTTTTAGAAAATATTTTTTATTTCATAAATGGAATCAACAAAGTACGCACATTCTACGTCATAACGACTTTCTATAGTTTGCGCATGCGTCCGAAAATAAGAAAAGCTTACTTCCCCCGTTTTTTAAAATCACAACTTCTAGAAGGTTTACATAATTTCTTAAAAAACACGAGTTTTTAGAAAATCTGTTTTATTTCATAAATGGAATCAACAAAGTATGCACATTCTACGTCATAACAAATTTCTATATGTTGCGCATGCGTTTGGAAATAAGAAAAGCTTACTTCCCTCGTTTTTTAAAATCACAGCTTCTGGAAGGTTTACATGATTTCTTAAAAAACACGAGTTTTTAGAAAATCTGTTTTATTTCATAAATGGAATCAACAAAGTATGCACATTCTACATCATAACGACTTTCTATATTTTGCGCATGCGTCCGGAAATAAGAAAAGCTTACTTCCCCCGTTTTTTAAAATCACAGCTTCTAAGAAGGTTTACATGATTTCTTAAAAAACACGACTTTTTAGAAAATGTGTTTTATTTCATAAATGGAATCAACAAAGTACGCACATTCTACGTCATAACGAATTTCTATAGTTTGCGCATGCGTCCGAAAATAACAAAAGCTTACTTCCCCCGTTTTTTAAAATCACAACTTCTAGAACGTTTACATAATTTCTTAAAAAACACGAGTTTTTAGAAAATGTGTTTTATTTCATAAATGGAATCAACAAAGTATGCACATTCTATGTCATACCGCCATTCGATAGTTTATGCATGCGTTTGGAAATAAGAAAAGCTTACTTCCATCGTTTTTTAAAATCACAGCTTCTATAAGGTTTACATGATTTCGTAAGAAACACGAGTTTTTAGAAAATGTGTTTTATTTCACAAATGAAATCTACAAAGTATGCACGTTCTTCATCATAACGACTTTCTATAGTATGCGCATGCGTCCGGAAATAAGAAAAGCTTACTTCCCTCGTTTTTTAAAATCACAGCTTCTGGAAGGTTTACATGATTTCTTAAAAAACACGAGTTTTTAGAAAATGTGTTTTATTTCATAAATGGAATCAACAAAGTATGCACTTTCTACGTCATAACGACTTTCTATATTTTGCGCATGCATCCGGAAATAAGAAAAGCTTACTTCCCCCGTTTTTTAAAATCACAGCTTCTAGAAGGTTTACATGATTTCTTAAAAAACACGAGTTTTTAGAAAATGTGTTTTATTTCATAAATGGAATCAACAAAGTATGCACATTCTACGTCATAACGATTTTCTATAGTTTGCGCATGCGTCCGGAAATAAGAAAAGCTTACTTCCCTCGTTTTTTAAAATCACAGCTTCTGAAAGGTTTACATGATTTCTTAAAAAACACGAGTTTTTAGAAAATATGTTTTATTTCATAAATGGAATCTACAAAGTATGCACATTCTTCGTCATAACGACTTTCTATAGTTTGCTCATTCGTCCGGAAATAAGAAAAGCTTACTTCCCCCGTTTTTTAAAATCACAGCTTCTAGAAGGTTTACAAGATTTTTTAAAAAACACGAGTTTTTAGAAAATGTGTTTTATTTCATAAATGGAATCAACAAAGTATGCACATTCTACATCATAACGACTTTCTATAGTTTGCGCATGCCTTTGGAAATATGAAAAGCTTACTTCCCCCGTTTTTTAAAATCACAGTTTCTAGAAGGTTTACATGATTTCGTAAAAAACACGAGTTTTTAGAAAATGTGTTTTATTTCAAAAATGGAATCAACAAAGTATGCACATTCTACATCATAACAACTTTCTATAGTTTGTGCATTCGTCCGGAAATAAGAAAAGCTTACTTCCCCTGTTTTTCAAAATCACAGCTTCTAGAAGGTTTACATGATTTCATAAAAAACACGAGTTTTTAGAAAATGTGTTTTATTTAATAAATGGAATCAACAAAGTATGCACATTCTACGTCATAACGACTTTCTATAGTTTGTGCATTCGTCTGGAAATAAGAAAAGCTTACTTCCACCATTTTTTAAAATCACAGCTTCTAGAAGGTTTACATGATTTCGTAAAAAAACAAGAGTTTTTTAGAAAATGTGATTTATTTCATAAATCGAATCTACAAAGTATGCACATTCTACATCATAACGACTTTCTATAGTTTGCGCATGCGTCCGGAAATAAGAAAAGCTTACTTCCCCCGTTTTTTAAAATCACAGGTTCTAGAAGGTTTAGATGATTTCGTAAAAAACACGAGTTTTTAGAAAATGTGTTTTATTTCAAAAATGGAATCAACAAAGTATGCACATTCTACATCATAACGACTTTCTATAGTTTTTGCATTCGTCCGGAAATAAGAAAAGCTTACTTCCCCCGTTTTTTAAAATCACAGCTTCTAGAAGGTTTACATGATTTCGTAAAAAACACGAGTTTTTAGAAAATGTGTTTTATTTAATAAATGGAATCAACAAAGTATGCACATTCTACATCATAACGACTTTCTATAGTTTGTGCATTCGTCCGGAAATAAGAAAAGCTTACTTCCACCATTTTTTAAAATCACAGCTTCTAGAAGGTTTACATGATTTCGTTAAAAAACACGAGTTTTTTTGAAAATGTGTTTTATTTCATAAATCGAATCTACAAAGTATGCACATTCTACGTCATAACAACTTTCTATAGTTTGCGCATGCGTCCGGAAATAAGAAAATCTTACTTCTCCCGTTTTTTAAAATCACAGCTTCTAGAAGGTTTACATAATTTCTTAAAAAACACGAGTTTTTAGAAAATGTGTTTTATTTCATAAATGGAATCAACAAAGTATGCACATTCTACGTCATAATGACTTTCTATATGTTGCGCTTGCGTTTGGAATGAAGAAAAGCTTACTTCCCTCGTTTTTTAAAATCACAGCTTCTAGAAGGTTTACATGATTTCTTAAAAAACACGAGTTTTTCGAAAATGTGTTTTATCTCATAAATGGAATCAACAAAGTATGCACATTCTACGTCATAACGACTTTCTATATTTTGCGCATGCGTCCGGAAATAAGAAAAGCTTACTTCCCCCGTTTTTTAAAATCACAGCTTCTAGAAGGTTTACATGATTTCTTAAAAAACACGAGTTTTTAGAAAATGTGTTTTATTTCATAAATGGAATCAACAAAGTATGCACATTCTACGTCATAACGACTTTCTATAGTTTGCCCATGCGTCCGGAAATAAGAAAAGCTTACTTCCCCCGTTTTTTAAAATCACAGCTTCTAGAAGGTTTACATAATTTCCTAAAAAACACGAGTTTTTAGAAAATGTGTTTTATTTCTTAAATGGAATCAACAAAGTATGCACATTCTACGTCATAACGCCTTTCTATAGTTTGCGCATGCGTTTGGAAATAAGAAAAGCTTACTTCCATCGTTTTTTAAAATCACAGCTTCTAGAAGGTTTACATCATTTCGTAAAAAACACGAGTTTTTAGAAAATGTGTTTTATTTCATAAATGGAATCTACAAACTATGCACATTATTCGTCATAACGACTTTCTATAGTTTTCGCATGCGTCCGGAAATAAGAAAAGCTTACTTCCCCCGTTTTTTAAAATCACAGCTTCTAGAAGGTTTTCATGATTTTTTTAAAAACACGAGTTTTTAGCAAATGTGTTTTATTTCATAAATGGAATCAAGAAAGTATGCACATTCTACGTCTTAACGACTTTCTATAGTTTACGCATGCCTTTGGAAATATGAAAAGCTTACTTCCCCCGTTTTTTAAAATCACAGGTTCTAGAAGGTTTACATGATTTCGTAAAAAACACGAGTTTTTAGAAAATGTGTTTTATTTCAAAAATGGAATCAACAAAGTATGCACATTCTACATCATAACGACTTTCTATAGTTTGTGCATTCGTCCGGAAATAAGAAAAGCTTACTTCCCCCGTTTTTAAAAAAGACAGCTTCTAGAAGGTTTACATGATTTCGTAAAAAACACGAGTTTTTAGAAAATGTGTTTTATTTCATAAATGGAATCTACAAAGTATGCACATTCTACGTCATAACGACTTTCTATAGTTTGCGCATTCGTCCGGAAATAAGAAAAGCTTACTTCCACCGTTTTTTAAAATCACAGCGTCTACAAGGTTTACAAGATTTCTTAAAAAACACGAGTTTTTAGAAAATGTGTTTAATTTCATAAATGGAATCAACAAAGTATGCACAATCTACGTAATAACGACTTTCTATAGTTTTCGCATTAGACTGGAAATAAGAAAAGCTTAGTTCCACTGTTTTTTAAAATCACAGCTTTTAGAAGGTTTACATGATTTCGTAAAAAACACGAGTTTTTAGAAAATGTATTTTATTTCATAAATGGAATCAACAAAGTATGCACATTCTACGTCATAAGGACTTTCTATAGTTTGCGCATGCGTCCGGAAATAAGAAAAGCTTACTTCCACCGTTTTCTAAAATCACAACTTCTAGAAGGTTTACATGATTTGTTAAAAAACACGAGTTTTTAGAAAATGTGTTTTATTTCATAAATGGAATCAACAAAGTATGCACATTCTACGTCGTAATGAGTTTCTATAGTTTGCGCATGCGTCCGGAAATAAGAAAAGCTTACTTCCACCGTTTTTTAAAATCATAGCTTCTAGAAGGTTTACATGATTTGTTAAAAAACACGAGTTTTTAGAAAATGTGTTTTATTTCATAAATGGAATCAACAAAGTATGCACATTCTATTTCATAACGACTTTCTATAGTTTGCGCATGCGTCCGGAAATAAGAAAAGCTTACTTCCACCGTTTTTCAAAATCACAGCTTCCAGAAGCTTTACATGATTTCTTAAAAAACACGTGTTTTTAGAAAATGTGTTTTATTTCATAAATAGAATCAACAAAGTATGCACATTCTACGTCATAACGACTTTCTATAGTTTGCACATGCGTTTGGAAATAAGAAAAACTTACTCCCCCCGTTTTTTAAAATCACAGCTTCTAGAAGGTTTACATGATTTGTTAAAAAACACGAGTTTTTAGAAAATGTGTTTTATTTCATAAACGGAATCAACAAAGTATGCACATTCTACATCATAACGACTTTCTAAAGTTTGCGAATGCGTTTGGAAATAAGAAAAGCTTACTTCCATCGTTTTTTAAAATCACAGCTTCTAGAAGGTTTACATGATTTCGTAAGAAACACGAGTTTTTAGAAAATGTCTTTTATTTCATAAATGGAATCTACAAAGTATGCATATTCTTCGTCATAACGACTTTCTATAGTATGCGCATGCATCCGGAAATAAGAAAATCTTCCCTCCCCCGTTTTTTAAAATCACAGCTTCTAGAAGGTTTACATGATTTTGTAAAAAACACGAGTTTTTAGAAAATGTGTTTTATTTCATTAATGGAATCTACAAAGTATGCAAATTCTACGTCATAACGACTTTCTATAGTTTGCGCATGCGTCCGGAAATAAGAAAAGCTTACTTTCCCCGTTTTTTAAAATCACAGCTTCTAGAAGGTTTACATGATTTCTTAAAAAACACGAGTTTTTAGAAAATGTGTTTTATTTCATAAATGGAATCAACAAAGTATGCACATTCTACGTCATAACGACTTTCTATAGTTTGCGCATGCCTTTGTAAATAAGAAAAGCTTACTTCCCCCGTTTTTTAAAATCACAGCTTCTAGAAGGTTTACATGATTTCGTAAAAAACATGAGTTTTTAGAAAATGTGTTTTATTTCATCAATGGAATCAACAAAGTAGGCACAGTCTACGTCATAACGACTTTCTATAGTTTGTGCATGGGTCCGGAAATAAGAAAAGCTTACTTCCCCCGTTTTTTAAAATCACAACTTCTAGAAGGTTTACATGATTTCGTAAAAAACAAGAGTTTTTAGAAAATGTGTTTTATTTAATAAATGGAATCAACAAAGTATGCACATTCTACGTCATAACGACTTTCTATATGTTGCGCATGCGTTTGGAAATAACAAAAGCTTACTTCCTCCGTTTTTTAAAATCACAGCTTCTGGAAGGTTTACATGATTTCTTAAAAAACACGAGTTTTTAGAAAATGTGTTTTATTTCATAAATGGAATCAACAAAGTATGCATATTCTACGTCATAACGACTTTCTATAGTTTGCGCATGCGTACGGAAATAAGAAAAGCTTACTTCCCCCGTTTTTTAAAATCACAGCTTCTAGAAGGTTTACACGATTTCTTAAAAAACACGAGTTTTTAGAAAATGTGTTTTATTTCATAAATGGAATCAACAAAGTATGCACAGTCTATGTCATAACAACTTTCTATAGTTTGCGCATTCGTCCGGAAATAAGAAAAGCTTACTTCCCCCGTTTTTTAAAATCACAGCTTCTAGAAGGTTTACATGATTTCGTAAAAAACACGAGTTTTTAGAAAATGTGTTTTATTTCATAAATGGAATCAACAAAGTATGCACATTCTACATCATAACGACTTTCTATATGTTGCGCATGCGTTTGGAAATAAGAAAAGCTTACTTCCCTCATTTTTTAAAATCACAGCTTCTGGAAGGTTTACATGATTTCTTAAAAAACACGAGTTTTTAGAAAATGTGTTTTATTTCATAAATGCAATCAACAAAGTATGCACATTCTACGTCATAACGACATTCTATAGTTTGCGCATGCGTTCGGAAATAAGTCAAGGTTACTTCCCCGGTTTTTTAAAATCACAGCTTCTAGAAGGTTTACATGATTTGTTGAAAAACACGAGTTTTTAGAAAATGTGTTTTATGTCATAAATGGAATAAACAAAGTATGCACATTCTACGTCATAACGACTTTCTATAGTTTCCGCATGCGTCCGGAAATAAGAAAAGCTTACTTCCACTGTTTTTTAAAATAATAACTTCTAGAAGGTTTACATGATTTGTTGAAAAACACGAGTTTTTAGAAAATGTGTTTTATTTCATAAATGGAATCTACAAATTATGCGCATTGTACGTCATAACGACTTTCTATAGTTTGCGCATGTGTCCGGAAATAAGAAAAGCTTACTTCCACCGTTTTTCAAAATCACAGCTTCTAGAAGGTTTACATGATTTGTTAAAAAACACGAGTTTTTAGAAAATATGTTTTATTTCATAAATCGAATCAACAAAGTATGCACATTCTACGTCATAACGACTTTCTATAGTTTGCGCATGCGTCCAGAAATAATAAAAGCTTACTTCCACTGTTTTTTAAAATAATAGCTTCTAGAAGGTTTACATGATTTCTTAAAAAGCACGAGTTTTTAGAAAATGTGTTTTATTTCATAAATGGAATCAACAAAGTATGCACATTCTACGTCATAACGACTTTCTATAGTTTGCGCATGCGTCCGGAAATAAGAAAAGCTTACTTCCACCGTTTTTTAAATTCACAGCTTCTAAAAGGTTTACATGATTTGTTAAAAAACATGAGTTTCTAGAAAATGTGTTTTATTTCATAAATGGAATCAACAAAGTATTCACATTCTACGTCATAATGAGTTTCTATAGTTTGAGCATGCGTCCGGAAATAAGAAAAGCTTACTTCCACCGTTTTTTAAAATAATAGCTTCTAGAAGGTTTACATGATTTGTTAAAAAACACGAGTTTTTAGAAAATGTGTTTTATGTCATAAATGGAATCAACAAAGTATGCACATTCTACGTCATAACGACTTTCTATAGTTTCCGCATGCGTCCGGAAATAAGAAAAGCTTACTTCCACTGTTTTTTAAAATAATAACTTCTAGAAGGTTTACATGATTTGTTGAAAAACACGAGTTTTTAGAAAATGTGTTTTATTTCATAAATGGAATCTACAAATTATGCGCATTGTACGTCATAACGACTTTCTATAGTTTGCGCATGTGTCCGGAAATAAGAAAAGCTTACTTCCACCGTTTTTCAAAATCACAGCTTCTAGAAGGTTTACATGATTTGTTAAAAAACACGAGTTTTTAGAAAATATGTTTTATTTCATAAATCGAATCAACAAAGTATGCACATTCTACGTCATAACGACTTTCTATAGTTTGCGCATGCGTCCAGAAATAATAAAAGCTTACTTCCACTGTTTTTTAAAATAATAGCTTCTAGAAGGTTTACATGATTTCTTAAAAAGCACGAGTTTTTAGAAAATGTGTTTTATTTCATAAATGGAATCAACAAAGTATGCACATTCTACGTCATAACGACTTTCTATAGTTTGCGCATGCGTCCGGAAATAAGAAAAGCTTACTTCCACCGTTTTTTAAATTCACAGCTTCTAAAAGGTTTACATGATTTGTTAAAAAACATGAGTTTCTAGAAAATGTGTTTTATTTCATAAATGGAATCAACAAAGTATTCACATTCTACGTCATAATGAGTTTCTATAGTTTGAGCATGCGTCCGGAAATAAGAAAAGCTTACTTCCACCGTTTTTTAAAATAATAGCTTCTAGAAGGTTTACATTTTTTGTTAAAAAACACGAGTTTTTAGAAAATGTGTTTTATTTCATAAATGGAATCAACAAAGTATGCACATTCTATTTCATAACGACTTTCTATAGTTTGCGCATGCGTCCAGAAATAAGAAAATCTTACTTCCACTGTTTTTAAAATAATAGCTTCTAGAAGGTTTACATGATTTCTTAAAAAACGCGAGTTTTTAGAAAATGTGTTTTATTTCATAAATGGAATCAACAAAGTATGCACATTCTACGTCATAACGACTTTCTATAGTTTGCGCATGCGTCCGGAAATAAGAAAAGCTTACTTCCACTGTTTTTTAAATTCACAGCTTCTAAAAGGTTTACATGATTTGTTAAAAAACACGAGTTTTTAGAAAATGTGTTTTATTTCAAAAATGGAATCAACAAAGTATGCACATTCTACATCATAATGAGTTTCTATAGTTTGAGCATGCGTCCGGAAATAAGAAAAGCTTACTTCCACCGTTTTTTAAAATAATAGCTTCTAGAAGGTTTACATGATTTGTTAAAAAGCACGAGTTTTTAGAAAATGTGTTTTATTTCATAAATGGAATCAACAAAGTATGCACATTCTATTTCATAACGACTTTCTATAGTTTGCGCATGCGTCCGGAAATAAGAAAAGCTTACTTCCAACGTTTTTCAAAATCACAGCTTCTAGAAGTTTTACATGATTTCTTAAAAAACACGAGTTTTTAGAAAATGTGTTTTATTTCATAAATGGAATCAACAAAGTATGAACATTCTATGTCATAACGACTTTCTATAGTTTGCGCATGTGTTTGGAAATAAGAAAAGATTACTTCCACCGTTTTTTAAAATCACAGCTTCTAGAAGGTTTAAATTATTTCGTAAAAAACACGAGTTTTTAGAAAATGTGTTTTATTTCATAAATGGAATCTACAAAGTATGCACATTCTATGTCATAACGACTTTCTATAGTTTGCGCATGCGTCCGGAAAGAAGAAAAGCTTACTTCCCCCGTTTTTTAAAATCACAGCTTCTAGAAGGTTTACATGATTTCTTAAAAAACACAAGTTTTTAGAAAATGTGTTTTATTTCATAAATGGAATCAACAAAGTATGCACATTCTACGTCATAACGACTTTCTATAGTTTGCGCATGCGTCCGGAAATAAGAAAAGCTTACTTCCACCATTTTTTAAAATCACAGCTTCTAGAAGGTTTACATGATTTCTTAAAAAACATGAGTTTTTAGAAAATGTGTTTTATTTGATAAATGGAATCTACAAAGTATGCACATTCTACGTCATAACGAATTTCTATAGTTTGCGCATGCGTTTGGAAATAAGAAAAGCTTACTTCCCCCGTTTTTTAAAATCACAGCTTCTAGAAGGTTTACATGATCTCTTAAAAAACTCGAGTTTTTAGAAAATGTGTTTTATTTCATAAATGGTATCAACAAAGTATGCACATTCTACGTCATAACGAATTTCTATAGTTTGCGCATGCGTCCGGAAATAAGAAAAGCTTACCTCCGCCGTTTTTTAAAATCACAGATTCTAGAAGGTTTACATGATTTCTTAAAAAACACGAGTTTTTAGAAAATGTGTTTTATTTCATAAATGGAATATACAAATTATGCACATTGTACGTCATAACGACTTTCTATAGTTTGCGAATGCGTTTGGAAATAAGAAAAGCTTACTTCCATCGTTTTTAAAAATCACAGCTTCTAGAAGGTTTACATGATTTCGTAAGAAACACGAGTTTTTAGAAAATGTCTTTTATTTCATAAATGGAATCAACAAAGTATGCACATTCTACGTAATAACGACTTTCTATAGTTTCCACATTCGACCGGAAATAAGAAAAGCTTACTTCCACCGTTTTTTAAAATCACAGCTTCTAGAAGGTTTACATGATTTCGTAAAAAACACGATTTTTTAGAAAATGTGTTTTATTTCATAAATGGAATCAACAAAGTATGCAAATTCTACGTCATAATGACTTTCTATAGTTTGCGCATGCGTCCGGAAATAAGAAAAGCTTACTTCCACCGTTTTTCAAAATCACAGCTTCTAGAAGCTTTATATGATTTCTTAAAAAACACGGGTTTTTAGAAAATGTGTTTTATTTGATAAATGGAATCAACAAAGTATGCACATTCTACGTCATAACGACTTTCTATAATTTGCGCATGCATTTGGAAATAAGAAAAACTTACTTCCCCCGTTTTTTAAAATCACAGCTTCTAGAAGGTTTACATGATTTGTTAAAAAACATGAGTTTTTAGAAAATGTGTTTTATTTCATAAATGGAATAAACAAAGTATGCACATTCTACATCATAACGACTTTCTATAGTTTGCGCATGCGTTTGGAAATAAGAAAAGCTTACTTCCATCGTTTTTTAAAATCACAGCTTCTAGAAGGTGTACATGATTTCGTAAAAAACACGAGTTTTTAGAAAATGTGTGTTATTTCATAAATGGAATCTACAAAGTATGCACATTCTTCGTCATAACGACTTTCTATACTATGCGCATGCGTCCGGAAATAACAAAAAGCTTACTTCCCCCATTTTTTAAAATCACAGCTTCTAGAAGGTTTACATGATTTTGTAAAAAACACGAGTTTTTAGAAAATGTGTTTTATTTCATAAATGGAATCTACAAAGTATGCACATTCTACGTCATAACGACTTTCTATAGTTTGCGCATGCGTTCGGAAATAAGAAAATCTTACTTCCCCCGTGTTTTAAAATAACAGCTTCTAGAAGGTTTACATGATTTCTTAAAAAACACGAGTTTTTAGAAAATGTGTTTTATTTCATAAATGGAATCAACAATGTATGCACATTCTACGTCATAACGACTTTCTATAGTTTGTGCATGCCTTTGGAAATAAGAAAAGCTTACTTCCCCCGTTTTTTAAAATCACAGCTTCTAGAAGGTTTACATGATTTCGTAAAAAACACGAGTTTTTAGAAATGTGTTTTATTTCATAAATGGAATCAACAAAGTATGCATAGTCTACGTCATAACGAATTTCTATAGTTTGTGCATGCGTCCGGAAATAAGAAAAGCTTACTTCCCCCGTTTTTTAAAATCATAGCTTCTAGAAGGTTTACATGATTTCGTAAAAAACACAAGTTTTTAGAAAATGTTTTTTATTTCATAAAGGGAATCTACAAAGTATGCACATTCTACATCATATCGACTTTCTATAGTTTGCGCATTCGTCCGGAAATAAGAAAAGCTTACTTCCCCCGTTTTTTAAAATCACGGCTTCTAGAAGGTTTACATGATTTCTTAAAAAACAAGAGTTTTTAGAAAATGTGTTTTATTTCATAAATGGAAACAACAAAGTATGCACATTCTACGTCATAACGACTTTCTATAGTTTGCGCATGCGTTTGGAAATAAGAAAATCTTACTTCCCCCGTTTTTTAAAGTCACCGCTTCTAGAAGGTTTACATCATTTGTTAAAAAACATGAGTTTTTAGAAAATGTGTTTTATTTCATAAATGGAATCTACAAAGTATGCACATTCTACGTCATAACGACTTTCTATAGTTTGCGCATGCGTCCGGAAATAAGAAAAGCTTACTTCAACCGTTTTTCAAAATCACAGCTTCTAGAAGGTTTACATGATTTATTAAAAAACACGAGTTTTTAAAAAATGTGTTTTATTTCATAAATGGAATCAACAAAGTATGCAGATTCTACGTCATAACGACTTTCTATAGTTTGCGCATGCGTTTGGAAATAAGAAAAGCTTACTTTCCCCGTTTTTTAAAATCACAGTTTCTAGAAGGTTTACATGATTTGTTAAAAAACACGAGCTTTTAGAAAATGTGTTTTATTTCATAAATCGAATCAACAAAGTATGCACATTCTACGTCATAACGACTTTCTATAGTTTGCGCATGCGTCCGGAAATAAGAAAAGCTTACTTCCACTGTTTTTTAAAATAATAGCTTCTAGAAGGTTTACATGATTTCGTAAAAAACACCAGTTTTTAGAAAATGTGTTTTATTTCATAAATGGAATCTACAAAGTATGCTTATTCTACGTCATAACGACTTTCTATAGTTTGCGCATGCGTCCGGAAATAAGAAAAGCTTACTTCCACCATTTTTTAAAATCACAGCTTCTAGAAGGTTTACATGATTTCTTAAAAAACATGAGTTTTTAGAAAATGTGTTTTATTTGATAAATGGAATCTACAAAGTATGCACATTCTACGTCATAACGAATTTCTATAGTTTGCGCATGCGTTTGGAAATAAGAAAAGCTTACTTCCCCCGTTTTTTAAAATCACAGCTTCTAGAAGGTTTACATGATCTCTTAAAAAACTCGAGTTTTTAGAAAATGTGTTTTATTTCATAAATGGTATCAACAAAGTATGCACATTCTACGTCATAACGAATTTCTATAGTTTGCGCATGCGTCCGGAAATAAGAAAAGCTTACCTCCGCCGTTTTTTAAAATCACAGATTCTAGAAGGTTTACATGATTTCTTAAAAAACACGAGTTTTTAGAAAATGTGTTTTATTTCATAAATGGAATATACAAATTATGCACATTGTACGTCATAACGACTTTCTATAGTTTGCGAATGCGTTTGGAAATAAGAAAAGCTTACTTCCATCGTTTTTAAAAATCACAGCTTCTAGAAGGTTTACATGATTTCGTAAGAAACACGAGTTTTTAGAAAATGTCTTTTATTTCATAAATGGAATCAACAAAGTATGCACATTCTACGTAATAACGACTTTCTATAGTTTCCACATTCGACCGGAAATAAGAAAAGCTTACTTCCACCGTTTTTTAAAATCACAGCTTCTAGAAGGTTTACATGATTTCGTAAAAAACACGATTTTTTAGAAAATGTGTTTTATTTCATAAATGGAATCAACAAAGTATGCAAATTCTACGTCATAATGACTTTCTATAGTTTGCGCATGCGTCCGGAAATAAGAAAAGCTTACTTCCACCGTTTTTCAAAATCACAGCTTCTAGAAGCTTTATATGATTTCTTAAAAAACACGGGTTTTTAGAAAATGTGTTTTATTTGATAAATGGAATCAACAAAGTATGCACATTCTACGTCATAACGACTTTCTATAATTTGCGCATGCATTTGGAAATAAGAAAAACTTACTTCCCCCGTTTTTTAAAATCACAGCTTCTAGAAGGTTTACATGATTTGTTAAAAAACATGAGTTTTTAGAAAATGTGTTTTATTTCATAAATGGAATAAACAAAGTATGCACATTCTACATCATAACGACTTTCTATAGTTTGCGCATGCGTTTGGAAATAAGAAAAGCTTACTTCCATCGTTTTTTAAAATCACAGCTTCTAGAAGGTGTACATGATTTCGTAAAAAACACGAGTTTTTAGAAAATGTGTGTTATTTCATAAATGGAATCTACAAAGTATGCACATTCTTCGTCATAACGACTTTCTATACTATGCGCATGCGTCCGGAAATAACAAAAAGCTTACTTCCCCCATTTTTTAAAATCACAGCTTCTAGAAGGTTTACATGATTTTGTAAAAAACACGAGTTTTTAGAAAATGTGTTTTATTTCATAAATGGAATCTACAAAGTATGCACATTCTACGTCATAACGACTTTCTATAGTTTGCGCATGCGTTCGGAAATAAGAAAATCTTACTTCCCCCGTGTTTTAAAATAACAGCTTCTAGAAGGTTTACATGATTTCTTAAAAAACACGAGTTTTTAGAAAATGTGTTTTATTTCATAAATGGAATCAACAATGTATGCACATTCTACGTCATAACGACTTTCTATAGTTTGTGCATGCCTTTGGAAATAAGAAAAGCTTACTTCCCCCGTTTTTTAAAATCACAGCTTCTAGAAGGTTTACATGATTTCGTAAAAAACACGAGTTTTTAGAAATGTGTTTTATTTCATAAATGGAATCAACAAAGTATGCATAGTCTACGTCATAACGAATTTCTATAGTTTGTGCATGCGTCCGGAAATAAGAAAAGCTTACTTCCCCCGTTTTTTAAAATCATAGCTTCTAGAAGGTTTACATGATTTCGTAAAAAACACAAGTTTTTAGAAAATGTTTTTTATTTCATAAAGGGAATCTACAAAGTATGCACATTCTACATCATATCGACTTTCTATAGTTTGCGCATTCGTCCGGAAATAAGAAAAGCTTACTTCCCCCGTTTTTTAAAATCACGGCTTCTAGAAGGTTTACATGATTTCTTAAAAAACAAGAGTTTTTAGAAAATGTGTTTTATTTCATAAATGGAAACAACAAAGTATGCACATTCTACGTCATAACGACTTTCTATAGTTTGCGCATGCGTTTGGAAATAAGAAAATCTTACTTCCCCCGTTTTTTAAAGTCACCGCTTCTAGAAGGTTTACATCATTTGTTAAAAAACATGAGTTTTTAGAAAATGTGTTTTATTTCATAAATGGAATCTACAAAGTATGCACATTCTACGTCATAACGACTTTCTATAGTTTGCGCATGCGTCCGGAAATAAGAAAAGCTTACTTCAACCGTTTTTCAAAATCACAGCTTCTAGAAGGTTTACATGATTTATTAAAAAACACGAGTTTTTAAAAAATGTGTTTTATTTCATAAATGGAATCAACAAAGTATGCAGATTCTACGTCATAACGACTTTCTATAGTTTGCGCATGCGTTTGGAAATAAGAAAAGCTTACTTTCCCCGTTTTTTAAAATCACAGTTTCTAGAAGGTTTACATGATTTGTTAAAAAACACGAGCTTTTAGAAAATGTGTTTTATTTCATAAATCGAATCAACAAAGTATGCACATTCTACGTCATAACGACTTTCTATAGTTTGCGCATGCGTCCGGAAATAAGAAAAGCTTACTTCCACTGTTTTTTAAAATAATAGCTTCTAGAAGGTTTACATGATTTCGTAAAAAACACCAGTTTTTAGAAAATGTGTTTTATTTCATAAATGGAATCTACAAAGTATGCTTATTCTACGTCATAACGACTTTCTATAGTTTGCGCATGCGTCCGGAAATAAGAAAAGCTTACTTCCACCGTTTTTCAAAATCACAGCTTCTAGAAGGTTTACATGATTTCTTAAAAAACAAGAGTTTTTAGAAAATGTGTTTTATTTCATAAATGGAATCAACAAAGTATGCACATTCTACGTCATAACGACTTTCTATAGTTTGCGCATGCGTTTGGAAATAAGAAAATCTTACTTCCCCCTTTTTTTAAAATCACAGCTTCTAGAAGGTTTACATGATTTGTTGAAAAACACGAGTTTTTAGAAAATGTGTTTTATTTCATAAATCGAATCAACAAAGTCTGCACATTCTACGTCATAACGACTTTCTATAGTTTGCGCATGCGTCCGGAAATAAGAAAAGCTTACTTCCACTGTTTTTTAAAATAATAGCTTCTAGAAGGTGTACATGATTTCGTAAAAAACACGAGTTTTTAGAAAATGTGTTTTATTTCATAAATGGAATCTACAAAGTATGCACATTCTACGTCATAACGACTTTCTATAGTTTGCGCATGCGTCCGGAAATAAGAAAAGCTTACTTCCACCGTTTTTCAAAATCACAGCTTCTAGAAGGTTTAAATGATTTCTTAAAAACACGAGTTTTTAGAAAATGTGTTTTATTTCATAAATGGAATCTACAAAGTATGCACAATCTACATCATAATGACTTTCTATAGTTTGCGCATTCGTCCGGAAATAAGAAAAGCTTACTTCCACCATTTTTTAAATTCACAGCTTCTAGAAGGTTTACATGATTTGTTAAAAAACATGAGTTTTTAGAAAATGTGTTTTATTTCATAAATGGAATCAACAAAGTATGCACATTCTACGTCATAATGAGTTTCTATAGTTTGAGCATGCGTCCGGAAATAAGAAAAGCTTACTTCCACCGTTTTTTAAAATAATAGCTTCTAGAAGGTTTACATGATTTGTTAAAGAACACGAATTTTTAGAAAATGTGTTTTATTTCATAAATGGAATCAACAAACTATGCACATTCTATTTCATAACTACTTTCTATAGTTTGCGCATGCGTCCGGAAATAAGAAAAGCTTACTTCCACCGTTTTTCAAAATCATAGCTGCTAGAAGCTTTACATGATTTCTTAAAAAACACGGGTTTTTAGAAAATGTGTTTTATTTCCTAAATTGAATCAACAAAGTATGCACATTCTACATCATAACGACTTTCTATAGTTTGCGCATGCGTTTGGAAATAAGAAAAACTTACTTCCCCCGTTTTTTAAAATCACAGATTCTAGAAGGTTTACATGATTTGTTAAAAAACACGAGTATTTAGAAAATGTGTTTTATTTCATAAATGGAATAAACAAAGTATGCACATTCTACATCATAACGACTTTCTATAGTTTGCGCATGCGTTTGGAAATATGAAAAGCTTACTTCCATTCTTTGTCATAAAGACTTTCTATAGTATGCGCATGCGTTTGGAAATAAGAAAAGCTTACTTACCCCGTTTTTTAAAATCACAGCTTCTAGAAGGTTTACATGATTTTGTAAAAAACACGAGTTTTTAGAAAATGTGTTTTATTTCATAAATGGAATCAACAAAGTATGCACATTCTACGTCATAACAACTTTCTATAGTTTGCGCATGCGTCCGGAAATAAGAAAAGCTTAGTTCCACCGTTTTTTAAATTCACAGCTTCTAAAAGGTTTACATGATTTGTTAAAAAACATGAGTTTTTAGAAAATGTGTTTTATTTCATAAATGGAATCAACAAAGTATGCACATTCTATGTCATAATGAGTTTCTATAGTTTGAGCATGCGTCCGGAAATAAGAAAAGCTTACCTCTACCGTTTTTTAAAATAATAGCTTCTAGAAGGTTTACATGATTTGTTAAAAAACACGAGTTTTTAGAAAATGTGTTTTATTTCATAAATGGAATCAACCAAGTATGCACATTCTTTTTCATAACGACTTTCTATAGTTTGCGCATGCGTCCGGAAATAAGAAAAGCTTACTTCCACCGTTTTTCAAAATCACAGCTTCTAGAAGCTTTACATGATTTCTTAAAAAACACGAGTTTTTAGAAAATGTGTTTTATTTCATAAATGGAATCAACAAAGTATGCACATTCTACATCATAACGACTTTCTATAGTTTGCGCATGCGTTTGGAAATAAGAAAAGCTTACTTCCATCGTTTTTTAAAATCAGAGCTTCTAGAAGGTTTACATGATTTCGTAAAAAACACGAGTTTTTAGAAAATGTGTTTTATGTCATAAATGGAATCTACAAAGTATGCACATTCTTTGTCATAATGACTTTCTATAGTTTGCGCATGCGTCCGGAAATAAGAAAAGCTTACTTCCCCCGTTTTTTAAAATCACATCTTCTAGAAGGTTTACATGATTTTGTTAAAAACACGAGTTTTTAGAAAATGTGTTTTATTTCATAAATGGAATCTGCAAAGTATGCACATTCTACGTCATAACGACTTTCTATAGTTTGCGCATGCGTCCGGAAATAAGAAAAGCTTACTTCCCCCGTTTTTTAAAATCACAGCTTCTAGAAGGTTTACATGATTTCTTAAAAAACACGAGTTTTTAGAAAATGTGTTTTATTTCATAAATGGAATCAATAAAGTATGCACATTCTACGTCATAACGACTTTCTATAGTTTGCGCATGCGTCCGGAAATAAGCAAATCTTACTTCCACTGTTTTTTTAAATAATAGCTTCTAGAAGGTTTACATGATTTCGTAAAAAACACGATTTTTTAGAAAATGTGTTTTATTTCATAAATGGAATCTACAAATTATGCACATTGTACGTCATAACGAATTTCTATAGTTTGTGCATGCGTCCGGAAATAAGAAAAGCTTAGTTCCACCGTTTCTCAAAATCACAGCTTCTAGAAGGTTTACATGATTTCTTAAAAAACACGAGTTTTTAGAAAATGTGTTTTATTGCATAAATGGAATCTACAAAGTATGCACATTCTACGTCATAATGACTTTCTATAGTTTGCGCATTCGTCTGGAAATAAGAAAAGCTTACTTCCACCGTTTTTTAAAATCACAGCTTCTAGAAGGTTTACAAGATTTCTTAAAAAACACGAGTTTTTAGAAAATGTGTTTTATTTCATAAATGGAATCAACAAAGTATGCACATTCTACGTAATAACGACTTTCTATAGTTTCCGCATTCGACCGGAAATAAGAAAAGCTTACTTCCACCATTTTTTAAAATCACAGCTTCTAGAAGGTTTACATGATTTCTTAGAAAACACGAGTTTTTAGAAAATGTGTTTTATTTCATAAATGGAATCAACAAAGTATGCACATTCTACATCATAACGACTTTCTATAGTTTGTGCATGCCTTTGGAAATAAGAAAAGCTTACTTCCCCCGTTTTTTAAAATCACAACTTCTAGAAGGCTTACATGATTTCGTAAAAAACACGAGTTTTTAGAAAATGTGTTTTATTTCATAAATGGAATCAACAAAGTATGCACAGTCTACGTCATAACGACTTTCTATAGTTTGTGCATGCGTCCGGAAATAAGAAAAGCTTACTTCCCCCGTTTTTTAAAATAACAGCTTCTAGAAGGTTTACATGATTTGTTGAAAAACACGAGTTTTTAGAAAATGTGTTTTATTTCATAAATCGAATCAACAAAGTATGCATATTTTACGTCATAACGCCTTTCTATAGTTTGCGCATGCGTCTGGAAATAAGAAAATCTTACTTCCACTGTTTTTTAAAATAATAGCTTCTAGAAGGTTTACATGATTTCGTAAAAAACACGATTTTTTAGAAAATGTGTTTTATTTCATAAATGGAATCTACAAATTATGCACATTGTACGTCATAACGAATTTCTATAGTTTGCGCATGCGTCCGGAAATAAGAAAAGCTTACTTCCACCGTTTTTCAAAATCACAGCTTCTATAAGGTTTACATGATTTCTTAAAAAACACGAGTTTTTAGAAAATGTGTTTTATTGCATAAATGGAATCTACAAAGTATGCACATTCTACGTCATAACGACTTTCTATAGTTTGCGCATTCGTCTGGAAATAAGAAAAGCTTACTTCCACCGTTTTTTAAAATCACAGCTTCTAGAAGGTTTACAAGATTTCTTAAAAAACATGAGTTTTTAGAAAATTTGTTTTATTTCATAAATGGAATCAACAAAGTATGCACATTCTACGTAATAACGACTTTCTATAGTTTCCGCATTCGACCGGAAATAAGAAAAGCTTACTTCCACCGTTTTTTAAAATCACAGCTTCTAGAAGGTTTACATGATTTTGTAAAAAACACGAGTTTTAGAAAATGTGTTTTATTTCATAATTGGAATCAACAAAGTATGCACATTCTACGTCATAAGGACTTTCTATAGTTTGCGCATGCGTCCGGAAATAAGAAAAGCTTACTTCCACCGTTTTTTAAAATCACAACTTCTAGAAGGTTTACATGATTTGTTAAAAAACACGAGTTTTTAGAAAATGTGTTTTATTTCATAAATGGAATCAACAAAGTATGCACATTCTACGTCATGATGAGTTTCTATAGTTTGCGCATGCGTCCGGAAATAAGAAAAGCTTACTTCCACCATTTTTTAAAATAATAGCTTCTAGAAGGTTTACATGATTTGTTAAAAAACACGAGTTTTTAGAAAATGTGTTTTATTTCATAAATGGAATCTACAAAGTATGCACATTCTACGTCATAACGACTTTCTATAGTTTGCGCATGCGTCCGGAAATAAGAAAAGCTTACTTCCACCATTTTTCAAAATCACAGCTTCTAGAAGGTTTACATGACTTCTTAAAAAACACGAGTTTTTAGAAAATGTGTTTTATTTCAAAAATGGAATATACAAAGTATGCACATTCTACGTCATAACGACTTTCTATAGTTTCCGCATGCGTCCGGAAATAAGAAAAGCTTACCTCCACCGTTTTTCAAAATCACAGCTTCTAGAAGCTTTACATGATTTCTTAAAAAACACGAGTTTTTAGAAAATGTGTTTTATTTCATAAATGGAATCAACAAAGTATGCACATTCTACGTCATAACGACTTTCTATAGTTTGCACATGCGTTTGGAAATAAGAAAAACTTACTTCCCCCGTTTTTTAAAATCATAGCTTCTAGAAGGTTTACATGATTTGTTAAAAAACATGAGTTTTTAGAAAATGTGTTTTATTTCATCAATGGAATCAACAAAGTATGTACATTCTACATCATAACGACTTTCTATAGTTTGCGAATGCGTTTGGAAATAAGAAAAGCTTACTTCCATCGTTTTTTAAACTCACAGCTTCTAGAAGGTTTACATGATTTCGTAAGAAACACGAGTTTTTAGAAAATGTGTTTTATTTCATAAATGGAATCTACAAAGTATGCACATTATTCGTCATAACTACTTTCTATAGTATGCGCATGCGTCCAGAAATAAGAAAAGCTTACTTCCCCCGTTTTTTAAAATCACAGCTTCTAGAAGGTTTACATGATTTTGTAAAAAACACGAGTTTTTAGAAAATGTGTTCTATTTCATAAATGGAATCTACAAAGTATGCACATTCTACGTCATAACGACTTTCTATACTTTGCGCATGCGTCCGGAAATAAGAAAAGCTTACTTCCCCCGTTTTTTAAAATCACAGCTTCTAGAAGGTTTACATGATTTCTTAAAAAACAAGAGTTTTTAGAAAATGTGTTTTATTTCATAAATGGAATCAACAAAGTATGCACATTCTATGTCATAACGACTTTCTATAGTTTGCGCATGCCTTTGCAAATAAGAAAAGCTTACTTCCCCCGTTTTTTAAAATCACAGCTTCTAGAATGTTTACATGATTTCGTAAAAAACACGAGTTTTTAGAAAATGTGTTTTATTTCATAAATGGAATCAACAAAGTATGCACAGTCTACGTCATAACGACATTCTATAGTTTGTGCATGCGTCCGGAAATAAGAAAAGCTTACTTCCCCCGTTTTTTAAAATCACGGCTTCTAGAAGGTTTACATGATTTCGTAAAAAACACGAGTTTTTAGAAAATGTGTTGTATTTCATAAATGGAATCAACAAAGTATGCACATTCTACGTCATAACGACTTTCTATATGTTGCGTATGCGTTTGGAAATAAGAAAAGCTTACTTCCCTCGTTTTTTAAAATCACAGCTTCTAGAAGGTTTACATGATTTCTTAAAAAACACGAGTTTTTAGAAAATGTGTTTTATTTCATAAATGGAATCAACAAAGTATGCATATTCTACGTCATAACGACTTTCTATAGTTTGCGCATGCGTCCGGAAATAAGAAAAACTTACTTCCCCCGTTTTTTTAAATCACAGCTTCTCGAAGGTTTACATGATTTCTTAAAAGACACGAGTTTTTAGAAAATGTGTTTTATTTCATAAAAGGAATCAACAAAGTATGCACAGTCTACATCATAACGGCTTTCTATAGTTTGCGTATTCGTGGGGAAATAAGAAAAGCTTACCTCCCCCGTTTTTTAAAATCACAGCTTCTAGAAGGTTTACATGATTTCGTAAAAAACACGAGTTTTTAGAAAATGTGTTTTATTTCATAAATGGAATCAACAAAGTATGCACATTCTACGTCATAACGAATTTCTATATGTTGCGCATGCGTTTAGAAATAAGAAAAGCTTACTTCCCTTGTTTTTTAAAATCACAGCTTCTGTAAGGTTTACATAATTTCTTAAAGAACAAGAATTTTTAGAAAATGTGTTTTATTTCATAAATGGAATCAACAAAGTATGCATATTCTACGTCATAATGACTTTCTATAGTTTGCACATGCGTCCGGAAATAAGAAAAGCTTACTTCCACCGTTTTTCAAAATAACAGCTTCTAGAAGGTTTACATGATTTCTTAAAAAACAAGAGTTTTTAGAAAATGTGTTTTATTTCATAAATGGAATCAACAAAGTATGCACATTCTACGTCATAACAACTTTCTATAGTTTGCGCATGCGTTTGGAAATAAGAAAATCTTACTTCCCCCATTTTTTAAAATCACAGCTTCTAGAAGGTTTACATGATTTGTTGAAAAACACGAGTTTTTAGAAAATGTGTTTTATTTCATAAATCAAATCAACAAAGTCTGCACATTCTACGTCATAACGACTTTCTATAGTTTGCGCATGCGTCTGGAAATAAGAAAAGCTTACTTCCACTGTTTTTTAAAATAATAGCTTCTAGAAGGTTTACATGATTTCGTAAAAAACACAAGTTTTTAGAAAATGTGTTTTATTTCATAAATGGAATCTACAAAGTATGCACATTCTACGTCATAACGACTTTCTATAGTTTGCGCATGCGTCCGGAAATAAGAAAAGCTTACTTCCACCATTTTTCAAAATCACAGCTTCTAGAAGGTTTACATGACTTCTTAAAAAACACGAGTTTTTAGAAAATGTGTTTTATTTCAAAAATGGAATATACAAAGTATGCACATTCTACGTCATAACGACTTTCTATAGTTTGCGCATTCGTCCGGAAATAAGAAAAGCTTACTTCCACCGTTTTTTAAAATCACAGCTTCTAGAATGTTTACAAGATTTCTTAAAAAACACTAGTTTTTAGAAAATGTGTTTTATTTCATAAATGGAATCAACAAAGTATGCACATTCTACGTAATAACAACATTCTATAGTTTCCGCATTCGACCGGAAATAAGAAAAGCTTACTTCCACCGTTTTTTAAAATCACAACTTCTAGAAGGTTTACATGATTTCGTAAAAAACACGAGTTTTTAGAAAATGTGTTTTATTTCATAAATGGAATCTACAAAGTATGCACATTCTTCGTCATAACTACTTTCTATAGTATGCGCATGCGTCCAGAAATAAGAAAAGCTTACTTCCCCCGTTTTTTAAAATCACAGCTTCTAGAAGGTTTACATGATTTTGTAAAAAACACGAGTTTTTAGAAAATGTGTTTTATTTCATAAATGGAATCAACAAAGTATGCACAGTCTACGTCATAACGACATTCTATAGTTTGTGCATGCGTCCGGAAATAAGAAAAGCTTACTTCCCCCATTTTTTAAAATCACAGCTTCTAGAAGGTTTACATGATTTCGTAAAAAACACGAGTTTTTAGAAAATGTGTTTTATTTCATAAATGGAATCAGCAAAGTATGCACATTCTACGTCATAACGACTTTCTATATGTTGCGCATGCGTTTGGAAATAAGAAAAGCTTACTTCCCTCGTTTTTTAAAATCACAACTTCTAGAAGGTTTACATGATTTCTTAAAAAACACGAGTTTTTAGAAAATGTGTTTTATTTCATAAATGGAATCAACAAAGTATGCACATTCTACGTCATAACGACTTTCTATATGTTGCGCATGCGTTTGGAAATAAGAAAAGCTTACTTCCCTCGTTTTTTAAAATCACAGCTTCTAGAAGGTTTACATGATTTCTTTAAAAACATGAGTTTTTAGAAAATGTGTTTTATTTCATAAATGGAATCAACAAAGTATGCACATTCTACGTCATCAGGACATTCTATAGTTTGAGCATGCGTCAGGAAATAAGAAAAGCTTACTTCCACCGTTTTTCAAAATCACAGCTTCTAGAAGGTTTACATGATTTCTTAAAAAACACGAGTTTTTAGAAAATGTGTTTTATTTCATAAATGGAAACAACAAAGTATGCGCATTCTCCGTCATAACGACTTTCTATAGTTTGTGCATGCGTCCGGAAATAAGAAAAGCTTACTTCCACCGTTTTTTAAAATCACAGCTTCTTTAAGGTTTACATGATTTCGTAAAAAAACGAGTTTTTAGAAAATGTGTTTTATTTCATAAATGGAATCTACAAAGTATGCACATTGTACATCATAAGGACTTTCTATATTTTGTGCATGCGTCCTGAAATAAGAAAAGCTTACTTCCCCCGTTTTTCAAAATCACAGCTTCTAGAAGGTTTGCATGATTTCTTAGAAAATCGAGTTTTTAGAAAATGTGTTTTATTTCATAAATGGAATCAACAAGTATGCACATTCTACGTCATAAGGACTTTCTATAGTTTGTGCATGCGTCCGGAAATAAGAAAAGCTTACTTCCACCGTTTTTTAAAATCACAGCTTCTTGAAGGTTTACATGATTTCATAAAAAACACGAGTTTTTAGAAAATGTGTTTTATTTCATAAATGGAATCTACAAAGTATGCACATTGTACATCATAACGACCTTCTATAGTTTGCGCATGCGTCCGGAAATAAGAAAAGCTTACTTCCACCGTTTTTTAAAATCACAGCTTCTTGAAGGTTTACATGATTTCGTAAAAAACACGAGTTTTTAGAAAATGTGTTTTATTTCATAAATGGAATCTACAAAGTATGCACATTGTACATCATAAGGACTTTCTATAGTTTGCGCATGCGTCCTGAAATAAAAAAGCTTACTTCCCCCGTTTTTCAAAATCACAGCTTCTAGAAGGTTTACATGATTTCGTAAAAAACACGAGTTTTTAGAAAATGTGTTTTATTTCATAACTGGAATCAACAAAGTATGCACATTCTACGTCATAACGACTTTCTATAGTATGCGCATGCGTTTGGAAATAATAAAAGCTTACTTCCCCCGTTTTTTAAAATCACAGCATCTAGAAGGTTTACATGATTTCTTAAAAAACACGAGTTTTTAGAAAATGTGTTCTATTTCATAAACGGAATCAACAAAGTATGCACATTCTACGTCATAACGATTTTCTATAGTTTGCGCATGCGTCCGGAAATAAGAAAAGCTTACTTCCACCATTTTTTAAAATCACAGCTTCTAGAAGGTTTACATGATTTCGTAAAAAACATGACTTTTTAGAAAATGTGTTTTATTTCATAAATGGAATCTACAAAGTATGCACATTCTACGTCATAACGGCATTCTATAGTTTGCGCATGCGTCCGGAAATAAGAAAAGCTTACTTCCACCGTTTTTCAAAATCACAGCTTCTAGAAGGTTTACATGATTTCTTAAAAAACACGAGTTTTTAGAAAATGTGTTTTATTTCATAAATGAAATCAACAAGGTATGCGAATTCTACGTCATAACGACTTTCTATAGTTTGCGCATGCGTCCGGAAATAAGAAAAGCTTACTTCCACCATTTTTTAAAATCACAGCTTCTAGAAGGTTTACATGATTTCTTAGAAAATCGAGTTTTTAGAAAATGTGTTTTATTTCATAAATGGAATCAACAAAGTATGCACATTCTATGTTATAAGGACTTTCTATAGTTTGTGCATGCGTTCGGAAATAAGAAAAGCTTACTTCCACCATTTTTTAAAATCACAGCTTCTTGTAGGTTTACATGATTTCGTAAAAAACACGAGTTTTTAGAAAATGTGTTTTATTTCATAAATGGAATCTACAAAGTATGCACATTGCACATCATAACGACTTTCTATAGTTTGCGCATGCGTCCGGAAATACGAAAAGCTTACTTCCCCCATTTTTTAAAATCACAGCTTCTAGAAGGTTTACATGATTTCTTAAAAAACAAGACTTTTTAGAAAATGTGTTTTATTTCATAAATGGAATCAACAAAGTATGCACATTCTACGTCATAACGACTTTCTATAGTTTGCGCATGCGTTTGGAAATAAGAAAAGCTTACTTCCCCCGTTTTTTAAAATCGCAGCTTCTAGAAGGTTTACATGATTTCTTAAAAAACACGAGTTTTTAGAAAATTTGTTTTATTTAATAAATGGAATCAATAAAGTATGCACATTCTACATCATAACGAATTTCTATAGTTTGCGCATGCATTTGGAAATAAGAAAATCTTACTTCCCCCATTTTTTAAAATCACAGCTTCTAGAAGGTTGACATGATTTCTTAAAAAACACGAGTTTTTACAAAATGTGTTTTATTTCATAAACGGAATCAACAAAGTATGCACATTCTACGTCATAACGATTTTCTATAGTTTGTGGATGCGTCCGGAAATAAGAAAAGCTTACATCCACAGTTTTTTAAAATCACAACTTCTAGAAGATTTACATGATTTCGTAAAAAACACGAGTTTTTAGAAAATGTGTTTTATTTCATAAATGGAATATACAAAGTATGCACATTCTACGTCATAAAGACTTTCTATACTTTGCGCATGCGTCCGGAAATAAGAAAAGCTTACTTCCACCGTTTTTTAAAATCACAGCTTCTAGAAGGTTTACATGATTTCTTAAAAAACATGAGTTTTTAGAAAATGTGTTTTATTTCATAAATGGAATCAACAAAGTATGCACATTCTACGTCATAACGACTTTCTATAGTTTGCGCATTCGACCGGAAATAAGAAAAGCTTACTTCCCTCGTTTTTTAAAATCACAGCTTCTAGAAGGTTTACATGATTTCTTTAAAAACATGAGTTTTTAGAAAATGTGTTTTATTTCATAAATGGAATCAACAAAGTATGCACATTCTACGTCATAACGACTTTCTATAGTTTGCGCATGCGTTTGGAAATAAGAAAAGCTTACTTCCCCCGTTTTTTAAAATCACAGCTTCTAGAAACTTTACATGATTTGTTAAAAAACACGAGTTTTTAGAAAATGTGTTTTATTTTATAAACGGAATCAACAAAGTATGCACATTCTACATCATAACGACTTTCTATAGTTTGCGCATGCGTCCGGAAATAAGAAAAGCTTACTTCCACCGTTTTTTAAAATCACATCTTCTAGAAGGTTTACATCATTTCGTAAAAAACACGAGTTTTTAGAAAATGTGTTTTATTTCATAAATGGAATCTACAAAGTATGCACATTCTACGTCATAACGACTTTCTATAGGTTGCGCATGCGTCCGGAAATAAGAAAAGCTTATTTCCCCCGTTTTTTAAAATCACAGCTTCTAGAAGGTTTACATGATTTCTTAAAAAACACGAGTTTTTAGAAAATGTGTTTTATTTCATAAATGCAATCTACAAAGTATGCACATTCTACATCATAACGAATTTCAATATTTTTCGCATGCGTCCGGAAATAAGAAAAGCTTACTTCCACCGTTTTTTAAAATCACAGCTTCTAGAAGGTTTACATGATTTCGTAAAAAACACGAGTTTTTAGAAAATGTGTTTTATTTCATAAATGGAATCGACAAAGTATGCACATTCTACGTCATAACGACTTTCTATAGTTTGCGCATGCGTCCAGAAATAATAAAATCTTACTTCCACCGTTTTTTAAAATCACAGCTTTTAGAAGGTTTACATGATTTCGTAAAAAACACGAGTTTTTAGAAAATGTGCTTTATTTCATAAATGGAATCTACAAAGTATGCACATTCTACATCATAACGACTTTCTATAGTTTCCGCATGCGTCCGGAAATAGGAAAAGCTTACTTCCCCCATTTTTTAAAATCACAGCTTCTAGAAGGTTTACATAATTTCTTAAAAAACACGAGTTTTTAGAAAATGTGTTTTATTTCATAAATGGAGTCAACAAAGTATGCACATTCTACGTCATAATGACTTTCTATAGTTTGCACATGCGTTTGGAAATAAGAAAAGCTTACTTCCCCCGTTTTTTTAAATCACAGCTTCTAGAAGGTTTACATGATTTCGTAAAAAACACGAGTTTTTAGTAAATGTGTTTTATTTCATAAATGGAATCTACAAAGTATGCACATTCTACGTCATAACGACTTTCTATAGTTTGCGCATGCGTCCGGAAATAATAAAAGCTTACTTCCCCCTTTTTTTAAAATCACAGCTTCTAGAAGGTTTACATGATTTCTTAAAAAACACGAGTTTTTAGAAAATGTGTTTTATTTCATAAACGGAATCAAAAAAGTATGCACATTCTACGTCATAACGATTTTCTATTTTGCGCATGCGGTTGGGAATAAGAAAAGCTTACTTCCCCCGTTTTTTAAAATCACAGCTTCTAGAAGGTTTACATGATTTCTTAAAAAACATGAGTTTTTAGAAATTCAGCTTGGGCTTCCCTTCCCACCAGGATTTCTAAGCCAAACCCTTAGATAGCAGCAAGTCTTTGAGGCATTTGAAAATTACGACAATCGTCCAAATTATGGGCCCTTTACCCATTCCCCAAGTCTTCCTTATAAAGGAAAATCTCATGCGACACATGTCGCTTCATGCATAATTAAATATTTTTAATTAATTATTTAATTAAAACACTCACCCATCCAAGTGTCATTTTCTCTAGGAAGTGCACCAACACCCCTAAGTTTGCTCCAGTTTGTCCCCCAGATATTTTAATTAACTCCTAGCTTTTAGTTGACTAGGTGTCTAATCTTAGGATTCTATTTTGCTCCTAAATAATGATTTCTATTATTTTAAATGCTCAACAAAAATAACTATTCATGTGCAAATGCCTAAATTATTTTTATGCATTTGCTAAGTAATGATCTAGATTTATTCTCATAAGTTTTTATGTAGTTAAATTTAACAATCAAACTCACTAGGATCACGGTGCCGCGCCGTTGGGCTCCTAGTTCCTTAATTTTAATTCCTTGACATGGCACCACTCCGTCGGGTCCAGTCATCCATGGTTTCCATTCCTTGGCATGGTACCTCATCGTTGGGTCCTTGCATCCGTTCTTTCCGTTCTCGACAGGGTACCGCATCGTCGGGCCCTTCTGCCACCATCTTTTCGTTTTGACTTGCGGGAACTTTTGTAGGGATTTTAGGAATCGTTACCATCCATCCTCCGTCTACATGCTATCTAGGGACTAATGGCGCTGAGGAGTGAGTCCATTCTCACTGCGCGCCCCTCAACTCGTACGTGACCAGCTCCGTCGTGGCCCACCTCGTACGTCCTCACGCATTCCTCTTGAGCAAGCGGATCAATGCTTATCTGCTCATGCATGGTATTCTTGTCGGAAGTTGACATCGTCGTCGCTTCCCCTGTGTGTGATTTACCCGTACTCTACGACCCTCCATGTTCCTTTGTGTGTCCGTTGGTGAACCGTCTCACTTGTTTCTACACACACTTCTCGCAACAAATTATTAGTAGCACTGTTCTCAACAATCGTCATCTAGTTTCTAACTCTAGCATTGTTAAACATTTATGATTTATTCAAACTGCTCATTCATCTTATCAAACATACATTTCGTCGCCAAGTACATAATCACCATACAGCTAGTCGTTAAGCATTATCCATCAACATAATTTTCCATAGTCATAACTAATCGTTTAACATATGCAATTATTCATTTACCTCAACAGTTCAGATACACATACTCAAAAAAATAAGGTCAAAAGGTTATTTAATTAATGTTTCAATCAGCCGGGTCACTCAGCAGGTGCCCTCAATGTCTACACAAGTCTAGGGGCACTACATACACCCCTACTTAATTAGAACTTCGTCCCGAAGTTCAGAATAAAAAAAAATGGAAAGCTACGACGCATCTCAGTTGCGTCCTCCCAAGTCGCAGGGTTAGGACTGTAATTGTCCTACTGCACTTTGACTTGATCAATCAGGGCTAATCATTAATCAAGATGTAATCAATCAATTATCCCTCTCCACACATAGAATTTAATTCCTTAATTCATTTATGAATTATTGTCGTCATTTATATCTTCAGGTTTTCCTCAATCATTTAAGACATACCTACGACGCATCTCAGTTGCGTCCTCCCAAGTCGCAGGGTTAGGACTGTAATTGTCCTACTGCACTTTGACTTGATCAATCAGGGCTAATCATTAATCAAGATGTAATCAATCAATTATCCCTCTCCACACATAGAATTTAATTCCTTAATTCATTTATGAATTATTGTCGTCATTTATATCTTCAGGTTTTCCTCAATCATTTAAGACATACCAAGGCTCAAGAGACCACTAAATCGAATTTGTTCAGCCGGGTCACTCGACAGGTTCCCTTAAGGTCCACAGTCATTTTAGGGGCATTACATACACCCCCTCTTAAATAGAACTTCGTCCCGAAGTTAATAATTTTTGTTTTTTTGTTTTTTTTTTTTGTTTTTTTTGTTTTTCTTATTCTTTCGACGCTAGGCTTATCTTAATTTCCTATTATCATCTTCTTTCCATTCCCTTATGTTTTTCTCCAGCAATCATGGCCACAAGCACAAGTGGTTCTAATCATTAGTTTTCTTTTTCATCCAACATGGTTCCAATACATCCTGAGGAACTCAATCGTAATTTTGTATAATATAAATCCGATAATACATTCAATCATTGTCAGTTCCGACTCTATTTCCTATATCTCTTATTCATTCACGAGGGTCCACGATGTCCAAATTTTCAAGAATCTGCATTGCGTCAATAACCACCTAATAGTTTATCAAAACATAACAAATCTAAGCAAGGTTTCAAATCTATTTGGTTATTCTCCCTTCAGGACAAGAAGGTAAACATCATAAAAAAATATTCGGTAAGATATACTCATGGTTTTAACATGTCAGGAGAGACCCTCAAATTGTCCCATATCCAAATTCCATAAGACTGCTTCCAAATCTCTAAATGTTGGTTCTCAATTTGATAGGGTTCCTAGGGTCGGAACTTAATGGTTTAGTCGAACATATTAAAATTGATCTCTTATTCCTTTCATCAATATCATTACTCGAGGTTAACGAGATTATCACATCCTTACCTCATTTCATCATTCATGTTGTCATAAGACCATTGCGTTAGTTTCATCAATTCATACAATGTGTGTTTTCTTAACCCCATCGAGTTCTATCTCGAGGGTTAGTTGTCGTTTCATCAAGGTTTGATCATGACCTAAGATTAGCTTCATTGAGTTCTTTTAATTATGTGGATCGTCTCTGAACTTTGTTTTACAAAAAATCGTCTTCGTCTAGTCTTTTCGGTGGACTTCCCTAATGGAGAATTCTTCTTTTATTGTTGTCTCGATCACGTTGAGTTTGTACTTTTTCGTTCAACATTGGCATGCTAGAAAATTAATTTCATTGGGATTAGCTCCTTGTTCTAGTGACATAGATATCTCACTTTTCAATTATTAAGTATGTTTCACTTCCTCGACAATCTACCAAAGTCTTGTCAATCTGCACACCTTGGTGTCTTACGAATATAACTATATTATAGTTTTCATATATAAGAAATATAATGTAGCAATCCTCAAAACAATTCTGTAACGACTCACTAATTGCAACCCTAATTTTCCCATTCACATCTTGGTGTGTATAATCTTCACCTAACACCTAGTCCAATATAACTTGTTTCTCCCAAGGAATTGTTCACTCACTCAACAAACTCAATAACCTTAGTAAAGAGAGAAAAAGAAAAATACTTTAATTATCTCTTTCTACATTTCCATAATGACATTATCTTTTTCCATATAATATTTTGAACAAGACTTGTAAACTATATATCATAACCTCCATTTCCTTTCTTTTCCTACCTAAAATAGGTTTTTTTTTTTTTTTTTTTTTTTTTTAAAATAATAAAAACATAACTTTCTTTCTTCTTCAATCATATAATTATAATTTCCATCTATACAACATTTACCCTATTGCAATATAATCATTTTATTCTAATGACATAGATACAATACTTCAATTGGTATAATAAGGTACATTAAGGTACATTGTACCAATTGTATTTATCCTAAATATTAAATTGTTTTCTAAGTTGCATGAATACTTGACTAAAAACAATAACTTCAGAAGTATGAGGACTTGTTCCATACTCCATGTGTCTAATTTATGTAAATGTTCATGCTGTCGAAGAATGAATATATAAAGGAGAGATTATCTTCCTAACATCATAGCTTCTGTTTCTTCAAGACAATTTCCCTTTACATAACTATAGTGATGAAACATCATAACAATAATTTATTCTAGATCCATTACATAATATGAGATTGCTGAATTTACATATAAATTCCTTAAATACCTAGGGATTTGTTCTATGATCAAGGGATATAATTGTATGTATATACATAACTTTGATCATAATGTAATACATATTTTTCTAATAATTTTTATTACAAGGTAGTATGCGTTCGATTGCAGCTTATAGTTTTTAAAAGTGATCTTTATTCAGTGCATGTCTTCCCAAATGGATGCATAAGTATAAATTTAAATTTGTATTCCAAAAAAATACTTATTTAAAGGAAGAATTACATAACTTGAATTGGTATTTCAAATACAACTTAAATTTCTATTGTAATTACAATTTTGACAAAAAGACTCGGTTAAATTTTTTATTTTTCTTTTACACAATATAGTGATGTGAATAAGAACTTCACTCTCATCACTTATAAAGAATCATGTCCCACTTATACACTCCTAGACAAATTAATTGTTAACCCATTATCACAATGACATCCATAACCAATTACAATCTAAGTAACTACATAAATACCACTAAATCTTCAATGATCTGTTATCCGCATAATATTTTAGTTAATTTGGATCTACCATAAGGTAGTACAACGATAGCATTTATATCCCACGTATATCATTTAATTGTTTTAAACTACCATCTAGCAGTGATAGAATAATATATATATATGAGCGACGTATAATTTCAAGTGTTTGATCTACTGTCACACAATACATCAATAATATGTATATCCTGAGTATGTCTTGAAATGTTTTTTTTTTAATCCATCAAATAACCAATGCCAGAATATTATATATAAAGCGTAGAGATTAGATGTGTGATCTACCATAAAACAATGCATTCACAACATACCTTTATTGCTTTTATCTACCATATAACAATACATGAGTATTATATCTGCGTATGTTTGTTCTATCATACAACCATACAACAATAGCACAAATTCATCAGTTAGGTTGTCCGATTGGAATTCCATTCTATGACTGTCATAACCGAACCTAGCTGGCAGTTTACACAGAGAGGAGACGTGTTTCTACAGGAGACGTGTTTCTACATGAGCATCAATTAACTAGAAGTAAAAGTCATGGGGCTGGTTAGGTGGGTTGGGCGGTATTTCAAATGTTAGTTCTACGATTGAGAGTAGTAAATGCATGGCGACCCACTCATTGTAAAGTTCGCGACAGGGAGTAACACTAAGGGTTACCGCAGTTGGTTTCACAACGGACTAGAGATGCCATCATCGATTCTTAAGTCTGCAATAATAACCTTTACTCGGCGGAAGTATTGTACCAGGGATGACGGTTGGTTCTAACGCTCGTCAAGTCTGCTGTTAACAAATTAAATGTTTGTTACCTCCATTCACGGGTGATACCTACCCTGGCTGCGATGAGTCGGTCGACCTCCTATTCAAATGGATGGGTGTTGTGAAAGACAAACCGTATGGTATCTACTCATCTGTTGAACATGTTCACAAATTGTCGTGGCACGGTGATCCAACAAGATAGGGATATTCAGTCTCGGCGTAGGTAGATCTATACCCACCCTGCTATCGTACAATGTGAAGTAGAGAGGCGCAGATCGGATTCCCGAAATCTCAGCAGATAAATCCGCCATCTCATTCAATCACTAGAATCCGAACTCTTTCTATCGATTTTACCCTACAACAGTAATTAATGTACATACCAACCACTTAGAGTTTACAGAATGCGTTTTCCATAATGTTTATATCTGCGATCCGGTGGTTAAACGCACTCAATAATAACTTGGAGTTCCAGATTTTGTTTGACATATCGTTTACATCGGCGGTCTGGTAGTTAAACGCACAGAGTAATAATATCTTGAAGTTTCAAAATGCGTTGGACATGCAATTTGAATATGCGATCTGGAAGTTAATGTGGAACTTATACGTGTAATGTAATGATATTATAGGGATAAGAAAAGATATTCAGAAGTATTAAGAAAGTAAGTTAAAAACACGAACAAAGATATCACAAAACTCTACAGTGTTTGGTTAATCTTTGTGCGGCAGGTAATAACCCAACACCTAAACAAGAAGCGGAATGGAGTAATAGAGAAATCTGATGCTCTGGGGCATAGAATAAAAATGCGCAGCTTTAACTACATAGAACTCTACAGGGATTAGGTTTCTCTAATGTAGTGACAAGTCTCCAAGCACTTATGCCATGACCGAGACATCCACGCTGTTCCAAGGAGATGTATAAAAAAATGTCTAGCATGCATCATATAAAAACACATGTACCTCTGTTCCAAAGACAGAAAGGCACAATGATGTACTCTTCCACGCATCTCCACACAGGGATCGGGGTTTTCCAAGAGGCAGATCTTCAAGACTAGTTCGGATTTCTCCTGCGCATCTCCACATCTATTACACGGGTTCACTTATTAACACGACTGCAACAGAGGTTTGACTAGACCGAGTCGCTAAAATATCTAGCAATCAACAGAAAACTGAATCTATACTCTGCACGGATTCAAAAGATAGAGCATCTATTTAACAAACATCATATCAATATAACATATGATAACTAACTTATTATCTGTGCGGATCCATGAGACACTGCATCTATTAACAAACGACAATAGGTACTACAATATCCAAGAACAAGTCGACGCCCTTATGCAGCATCTAGCTTGGATACAATCACCCATCGACTGCAAAGAAGGATCCCCCTTCTACAGTAGTATATCCTCCTCTCTAGATTAGAAAGAACAGAATAAAAAAACTATATCCTCCTCTCTAGACTAGAAACAACAGAATACAGAATAAAAAGCTGCCCCAGAAAGGCTGGTCTGCGCCCTATGAATTTTTTTCATCCCCTCACGCATCTAGCTCCACCATCTAATTTTTAAAAGAGCCAGTACACAGCAGGAAAGACGCGTCGTCTTTTCCCCTTTATCAGGCCTCGCCCTCCATGATCATTAATCCTCCCGCTCGCACATGATCTTGGCGCTCTTCCCCTCTTTAAGGGATGTTGTCCCAAAACTTTAATCTCACAAAGAGTGGTAGATGAATTACCAAATTCAAACTAACTGTCGAACACAATGGAGAAGCGGTGGGAGAACTTACTCTCTTGATTATCTAGTAGAGACAAAAGAACACATAACCGAACAGGCAATTCGCTCAAACTCACTCACCCTAGTTAAGCCATTTTCAAGATTTCTTTTAACATTACAATTATCGAACTTTTATTATAAATAAAACTAATTCACAGAAAGCGTTCTGATTCCAGTCCACAATATTTAAGCCATTTTCAAGCATGAACAAAGCTAACCGTTACTTAAAGGCTTAAAGGCGAAGTATTAACACATGCTCCACTAGTTACTGAAATAAAGACAACCTTTCAACAAACAGGTGGAGTCGACATCCACGAGATTCCCTCACCAAAATCGCCGGGCATCAGCGCTGGTAACGGAGTTCAAGGGAGGTCGAGCTTATGCAAGGGAAATGTGACCTCTACGGGCGTGACACCGTGAAGAACGCATGGACAGGTTCTGTCCATTCTTGATGTTACCGCCACTGTCGTTAATTCTACGCAGGTTGTAATTAATTCAAATCTTTCAGGAGAGAGGGCGTGATCACCACTATGTGTTTACCAGAAACGGCAGGGATCACGGTGTACTTACAACCAAAGATTGGTCAGGAATTTCCCAATGAGAAATAGATCATAACATCCCCATGGAAATCGAACTCGAAGGTTTTACAAAAATCAGAGGAGTTTAAGGTCACACCACAGAGCTGTGATGACCGGAGACAGAAGAATAAACGTCGGTGGATAAATTTTAAGGATGTGCTTTAACGTTGCCAACTTAATCAGGTTCGAAACAATGTTTCGTGGGGCATGAGGAATGAATCTGTCCAGAAAACCAGAGTCATAAAGAGAATTATCAAGTAGGACTGCGCTCGGAGTTGTAACTCATCACAAAAGGGTTTTTGAACAACAAAAAGGAAACAAAATACAACTTCAATATCAAGTAGACGTTGTAAGTCTGAGAACGATGAGATCAGAGTGTAAATCACTGCAGAATGAAACTCGCGATTTGAAAACCATAATGGTGAGACTATAGGTTAAAAGGAACAGAGAAGAAATAAATAAACTGCGGAACAGGTTGCTTGTGTGAGACAATGCCATCCACAGGAGACTAAATTAAGTTTTAGATCTAAACTTTTACAGTGCATTACGATACCTACCAAAAGACAGTTAACCTTCAGATCTAAAGTGATATGGTGTAATGAGATAGTCTACCAGGAAACATTTATCCTCCCGATCTAAATCATACTGTACACAAAATTATAAATTCCAAACGATCTAAATCATACTGTACACAAAATTTTAAATTCCAAACGAATAATAGTTCAGATCTAAATACCTAATAAATTTCGGAAAGAGTACTGAGGTATAAATCATCATTGACATAAATTTTAATCTCCTGAGATCGAAGTAGTTCAGGTCTGTAACTAGGTCTCTTGTAGTTTCAGAAATACACAGATTCATAGAATTTTAGTGCCCACAAAAATTACCATTTTCAGAAATCGAAAGGGTGCAGAATTATATAACCAAGATCTCTGAAAATTTCGGAAATAGAAAAAATAAATTCAGTAATAGCCATTTAAATACGATCGTACCTGTGTAAATAGTGCCTCGGTAGAAGGTGTAAATCCACAAAATTCGCAGCTCCAATCCCGCCGTCGTTCACCCTCAAGGTTCGTCCTGCTCTGATACCAAATGTAGGACCCCTCCTTTAGGGTCACCTCGAAATGAACCTGAAACTTTAACAACTTAATACAAACAAATTAGCCATCATATTTATTGGAAAAATAAAATAAAAAGCATGAATAACTTAACAAAATAAGCAAAACCTTAACCTGTCAACCCGATCCGGCTGGTCCATTGTCGCCTTCGTCTTCCGTAGGATCCCTCCAGCAAAGCTCGTTTAACCATAGGCGAAGCAACCGTTAGCTTCGCCACCCAACCATAGGCTCATGCTTTCAGTCGCATGGCCTCCCCCGAGCTTTGGGTCGTAGAGCTCACACAAGTAGTTCAGAAATTCAGCTTGGGCTTCCCTTCCCACCAGGATTTCTAAGCCAAACCCTTAGATAGCAGCAAGTCTTTGAGGCATTTGAAAATTACGACAATCGTCCAAATTATGGGCCCTTTACCCATTCCCCAAGTCTTCCTTATAAAGGAAAATCTCATGCGACACATGTCGCTTCATGCATAATTAAATATTTTTAATTAATTATTTAATTAAAACACTCACCCATCCAAGTGTCATTTTCTCTAGGAAGTGCACCAACACCCCTAAGTTTGCTCCAGTTTTTCCCCCAGATATTTTAATTAACTCCTAGCTTTTAGTTGACTAGGTGTCTAATCTTAGGATTCTATTTTGCTCCTAAATAATGATTTCTATTATTTTAAATGCTCAACAAAAATAACTATTCATGTTCAAATGCCTAAATTATTTGTATGCATTTGCTAAGTAATGATCTAGATTTATTCTCATAAGCTTTTATGTAGTTAAATTTAACAATCAAACTCACTAGGATCACGGTGCCGCGCCGTTGGGCTCCTAGTTCCTTAATTTTAATTCCTTGACATGGCACCACTCCGTCGGGTCCAGTCATCCATGGTTTCCATTCCTTGGCATGGTACCTCATCGTTGGGTCCTTGCATCCGTTCTTTCCGTTCTCGACAGGGTACCGCATCGTCGGGCCCTTCTGCCACCATCTTTCCGTTTTGACTTGCGGGAACTTTTGTAGGGATTTTAGGAATCGTTACCATCCATCCTCCGTCTACATTCTATCTAGGGACTAATGGCGCTGAGGAGTGAGTCCGTTCTCACTGCACGCCCCTCAACTCGTACGTGATCAGCTCCGTCGTGGCCCACCTCGTACGTCCTCACGCATTCCTCTTGAGCAAGCGGATCAATGCTTATCTGCTCATGCGTGGTATTCTTGTCGGAAGTTGACATCGTCGTCGCTTCCCCTGTGTGTGATTTACCCATACTCTACGACCCTCCATGTTCCTTTGTGTGTCCGTTGGTGAACCGTCTCACTTGTTTCTACACACACTTCTCGCAACAAATTATTAGTAGCACTGTTCTCAACAATCGTCATCTAGTTTCTAACTCTAGCATTGTTAAACATTTATGATTTATTCAAACTGCTCATTCATCTTATCAAATATACATTTCGTCGCCAAGTACATAATCACCATACAGCTAGTCGTTAAGCATTATCCATCAACATAATTTTCCATAGTCATAACTAATCGTTTAACATATACAATTATTCATTTACCTCAACAGTTCAGATACACATACTCAAAAAAATAAGGTCAAAAGGTTATTTAATTAATGTTTCAATCAGCCGGGTCACTCAGCAGGTGCCCTCAATGTCTACACAAGTCTAGGGGCACTACATACACCCCTACTTAATTAGAACTTCGTCCCGAAGTTCAGAATAAAAAAAATGGAAAGCTACGACGCATCTCAGTTGCGTCCTCCCAAGTCGCAGGGTTAGGACTGTAATTGTCCTACTGCACTTTGACTTGATCAATCAGGGCTAATCATTAATCAAGATGTAATCAATCAATTATCCCTCTCCACACATAGAATTTAATTCCTTAATTCATTTATGAATTATTGTCGTCATTTATATCTTCAGGTTTTCCTCAATCATTTAAGACATACCTACGACGCATCTCAGTTGCGTCCTCCCAAGTCGCAGGGTTAGGACTGTAATTGTCCTACTGCACTTTGACTTGATCAATCAGGGCTAATCATTAATCAAGATGTAATCAATCAATTATCCCTCTCCACACATAGAATTTAATTCCTTAATTCATTTATGAATTATTGTCGTCATTTATATCTTCAGGTTTTCCTCAATCATTTAAGACATACCAAGGCTCAAGAGACCACTAAATCGAATTTGTTCAACCGGGTCACTCGACAGGTTCCCTTAAGGTCCACAGTCATTTTAGGGGCATTACATGGAAACAACAAAGTATGCACATTCTACGTCATAACGACTTTCTATAGTTTGCGCATGCGTCCGGAAATAAGAAAAGCTTACTTCCCCCGTTTTTTAAAATCAGAGCTTCTAGAAGGTTTACATGATTTCGTAAAAAACATGAGTTTTTAGAAAATGTGTTTTATTTCATAAATGGAATCAACAAAGTATGCACATTCTACGTCATCACGAATTTCTATAGTTTGCGCATGCGTTTGGAAATAAGCAAAGCTTACTTCCCCCGTTTTTTAAAATCACAGCTTCTAGAAGGTTTAAATGATTTCTTAAAAAACACGAGTTTTTAGAAAATTTGTTTTATTTCATAAATGGAATCAACAAAGTATGCACATTCTACGTAATAACGACTTTCTATAGTTTGCGTATTCGTCCGGAAATAAAAAAAGCTTACTTCCCCCGTTTTTTAAAATCACAACTTCTAGAAGGTTTACATGATTTCGTAAAAAACACGAGTTTTGAGAAAATTTGTTTTATTTCATAAATGGAATCAACAAAGTATGCACATTCTACGTCATAACGACTTTCTATAGTTTGCGCATGCGTCCGGAAATAACAAAAGCTTACTTCCCCTGTTTTTTAAAATCACAACTTCAAGAAGGTTTACATGATTTCTTAAAAAACACGAGTTTTTAGAAAATGTGTTTTATTTCATCAATGGAATCGACAAAGTATGCACATTCTACGCCATAACATCTTTCTATAGTTTGAGCATTCGTACGGAAATAAGAAAAGCTTACTTCCACCATTTTTTAAAATCACAGCTTCTAGAAGGTTTACATGATTTCTTTAAAAACATGAGTTTTTAAAAAATGTGTTTTATTTCATAAATGGAATCAACAAAGTATGCACATTCTACGTCATCAGGACATTCTATAGTTTGAGCATGCGTCTGGAAATAAGAAAAGCTTACTTCCACCGTTTTTCAAAATCACAGCTTCTAGAAGGTTTACATGATTTCTTAAAAAACACGAGTTTTTAGAAAATGTGTTTTATTTCATAAATGGAAACAACAAAGTATGCGCATTCTCCGTCATAACGACTTTCTATAGTTTGTGCATGCGTCCGGAAATAAGAAAAGCTTACTTCCACCGTTTTTTAAAATCACAGCTTCTTGAAGGTTTACATGATTTCGTAAAAAAAACGAGTTTTTAGAAAATGTGTTTTATTTCATAAATGGAATAAGTATGCACATTGTACATCATAAGGACTTTCTATAGTTTGCGCATGCGTCCTGAAATAAGAAAAGCTTACTTCCCCCGTTTTTCAAAATCACAGCTTCTAGAAGGTTTGCATGATTTCTTAGAAAATCGAGTTTTTAGAAAATGTGTTTTATTTCATAAATGGAATCAACAAGTATGCACATTCTACGTCATAAGGACTTTCTATAGTTTGTGCATGCGTCCGGAAATAAGAAATGCTTACTTCCACCGTTTTTTAAAATCACAGCTTCTAGAAGGTTTACATGATTTCGTAAAAAACACGAGTTTTTAGAAAATGTGTTTTATTTCATAAATGGAATCAAGAAAGTATGCACATTCTACGTCATAACGACTTTCTATAGTTTGCGCATGCGTCCGGAAATAAGAAAAGCTTACTTCCCCCGTTTTTTAAAATCACAGCTTCTAGAAGGTTTACATGATTTCTTAAAAAACACGAGTTTTTAGAAAATGTGTTTTATTTCATAAACGGAATCAACAAAGTATGCACATTCTACGTCATAACGATTTTCTATAGTTTGCGCATGCGTCCGGAAATAAAAAAAGCTTGCTTCCACCATTTTTTAAAATCACAGCTTCTAGAAGGTTTACATGATTTCGTAAAAAACATGAGTTTTTAGAAAATGTGTTTTATTTCATAAATGGAATCTACAAAGTATGCACATTCTACGTCATAACGACTTTCTATAGTCTGCGCATGCATCCGGAAATAAGAAAAGCTTACTTCCACCATTTTTTAAAATCATAGCTTCTAGAAGGTTTACATGATTTCTTAAAAAACACGAGTTTTTAGAAAATGTGTTTTATTTCATAAATGGAATCAACAAAGTATGCACATTCTACGTCATAACGACTTTCTATAGTTTGCGCATTCGACCGGAAATAAGAAAAGCTTACTTCCCTCGTTTTTTAAAATCACAGCTTCTAGAAGGTTTACATGATTTCTTTAAAAACATGAGTTTTTAGAAAATGTGTTTTATTTCATATATGGAATCAACAAAGTATGCACATTCTACGTCATCAGGACATTCTATAGTTTGAGCATGCGTCTGGAAATAAGAAAAGCTTACTTCCACCGTTTTTCAAAATCACAGCTTCTAGAAGGTTTACATGATTTCTTAAAAAACACGAGTTTTTAGAAAATGTGTTTTATTTCATAAATGGAAACAACAAAGTATGCGCATTCTCCGTCATAACAACTTTCTATAATTTGCGCATGCGTCCGGAAATAAGAAAAGCTTACTTCCACCGTTTTTTAAAGTCACAGCTTCTTGAAGGTTTACATGATTTCGTAAAAAAACGAGTTTTTAGAAAATGCGTTTTATTTCATAAATGGAATCTACAAAGTATGCACATTGTACATCCTAAGGAATTTCTATAGTTTGCGCATGCGTCCTGAAATAAGAAAAGCTTACTTCCCCCGTTTTTCAAAATCACAGCTTCTAGAAGGTTTGCATGATTTCTTAGAAAATCGAGTTTTTAGAAAATGTGTTTTATTTCATAAATGGAATCAACAAGTATGCACATTCTACGTCATAAGGACTTTCTATAGTTTGTGCATGCGTCCGGAAATAAGAAATGCTTACTTCCACCGTTTTTTAAAATCACAGCTTCTTGAAGGTTTACATGATTTCGTAAAAAACACGAGTTTTTAGAAAATGTGTTTTATTTCATAAATGGAATCTACAAAGTATGCACATTGTACATCATAACGACCTTCTATAGTTTGCGCATGCGTCCGGAAATAAGAAAAGCTTACTTCCACCGTTTTTAAAAATCACAGCTTCTTGAAGGTTTACATGATTTCGTAAAAAACACGAGTTTTTAGAAAATGTGTTTTATTTCATAAATGGAATCTACAAAGTATGCACATCTTACATCATAAGGACTTTCTAAAGTTTGCGTATGCGTCCTGAAATAAGAAAAGCTTACTTCCCCCGTTTTTCAAAATCACAGCTTCTAGAAGGTTTACATGATTTCGTAAAAAACACGAGTTTTTAGAAAATGTGTTTTATTTCATAAATGGAATCAAGAAAGTATGCACATTCTACGTCATAACGACTTTCTATAGTTTGCGCATGCGTCCGGAAATAAGAAAAGATTACTTCCCCCGTTTTTTAAAATCACAGCTTCTAGAAGGTTTACATGATTTCTTAAAAAACACGAGTTTTTAGAAAATGTGTTTTATTTCATAAACGGAATCAACAAAGTATGCACATTCTACGTCATAACGATTTTCTATAGTTTGCGCATGCGTCCGGAAATAAGAAAAGCTTACTTCCACCATTTTTTAAAATCACAGCTTCTAGAAGGTTTACATCATTTCGTAAAAAACATGAGTTTTTAGAAAATGTGTTTTATTTCATAAATGGAATCTACAAAGTATGCACATTCTACGTCATAACGACTTTCTATAGTCTGCGCATGCATCCGGAAATAAGAAAAGCTTACTTCCACCATTTTTTAAAATCACAGCTTCTAGAAGGTTTACATGATTTCTTAAAAAACACGAGTTTTTAGAAAATTTGTTTTATTTCATAAATGGAATCAACAAAGTATGCACATTCTACGTCATAACGACTTTCTATAGTTTGCGCATGCGTTTGGAAAAAAGAAAAGCTTACTTCCCCCGCTTTTTAAAATCACATCTTCTAGAAGGTTTACATGATTTCTTAAAAAACACGAGTTTATAGAAAATGTGTTTTATTTCATAAATGGAATCAAAAAAGTATGCACATTCTACGTAATAACGACTTTCTATAGATTGCGCATTCGACCGGAAATAAGAAAAGCTTACTTCCACCGTTTTGTAAAATCACAGCTTCTAGAAGGTTTACATGATTTCGTAAAAAACAAGAGTTTTTAGAAAATGTGTTTTATTTCATAAATGGAATCAACAAATTATGCACATTCTACGCCATAAGGACTTTCTATAGTTTGCGCATGCGTTCGGAAATAGGAAAAGCTTACTTCCACCGTTTTTCAAAATCACAGCTTCTAAAAGGTTTACATGATTTCTAAAAAAACACGAGTTTTTAGAAAATGTGTTTTATTTCATAAATGGAATCAACAAAGTATGCACATTCTACGTCATAACGACTTTCTATAGTTTGCGCATGCGTTTGGAAATAAGAAAATCTTACTTCCCCCGTTTTTTAAAATCACAGCTTCTAGAAGGTTTACATGATTTGTTAAAAAACACGAGTTTTTAGAAAAGCGTGTTTTATTTCATAAATGGAATCAACAAAGTATGCACATTCTACGTCATAACGAATTTCTATTATTTGCCCATTCGTTAGGAAATAAGAAAAGCTTACTTCCCCCGTTTTTTAAAATCACAGCTTCTAGAAGGTTTACATGATTTCGTAAAAAACACGAATTTTTAGAAAATGTGTTTTATTTCATAAATGGAATCAAAAAAGTATGCACATTCTACGTCATAACGACTTTCTATAGTTTGCGCATGCGTCCGGAAATAAGAAAAGCTTACTTCCCCCGTTTTTTAAAATCATAGCTTCTAGAAGGTTTACATGATTTCTTAAAAAACACGAGTTTCTAGAAAATGTGTTTTATTTCATAAATGGAATCAACAAAGTATGCACATTCTACGTCATAACGACTTTCTATAGTTTGCGCATGCGTCCGGAAATAAGAAAAGCTTACTTCCACCATTTTTTAAAATCACAGCTTGTAGAAGGTTTACATGATTTCTTAAAAAACACGAGTTTTCAGAAAATGTGTTTTATTTCATAAATGGAATCAACAAAGTATGCGCATTCTACATCATAACGACTTTCTATAGTTTGCGCATGCGTTTGGAAATAAGAAAAGCTTACTTCCCCCGTTTTTTAAAATCACAGCTTCTAGAAGGTTTACATGATTTCTTAAAAAACACGAGTTTTTAGAAAATGTGTTTTATTTCATAAATGGAATCTACAAAGTATGCACATTCTACGTCATAACGAATTTCTATAGTTTGCGCATGCGTCCGGAAATAAGAAAAGCTTACTTCCACCGTTTTTTAAAATCACAACTTCTAGTAGGTTTACATGATTTCGTAAAAAACACGAGTTTTTAGAAAATGGGTTTTATTTCATAAATGGAATCAACAAAGTATGCACATTCTACGTCATAACGAATTTCTATAGTTTTCCCATTCGTTAAGAAATAAGAAAATCTTACTTCCCCCGTTTTTTAAAATCACAGCTTCCAGAAGGTTTACACGATGTCTTAAAAAACACGAGTTTTTAGAAAATGTGTTTTATTTCATAAATGGAATCAACAAAGTATGCACATTCTATGTCATAACGACTTTCTATAGTTTGCGCATGTGTTTGGAAATAAGAAAAGCTTACCTCCCCCGTTTTTTAAAATCACAGCTTCTAGAAGGTTTACATGATTTCTTAAAAAACACGAGTTTTTAGAAAATGTGTTTTATTTCAAAAATGGAATTAGAAAGTATGCACATTCTACGTCATTAGGACTTTCTATAGTTTGCGCCTGCGTCGGGAAATAAGAAAAGCTTACTTCCACCGTTTTTTAAAATCAAAGCTTCTAGAAGGTTTGCATGATTTATTAAAAAACACGAGTTTTTAGAAAATGTGTTTTATTTCATAAATGGAATCAACAAAGTATGCACATTCTACGTCGTAACGACTTTCTATACTTTGCGCATGCGTCTGGAAATAAGAAAAGCTTACTTCCACCGTTTTTTAAAATCACAGCTTGTAGAAGGTTTACACGATTTCTTAAAAAACACGAGTTTTTAGAAAATGTGTTTTATTTCATAAATGGAATCAACAAAGTATGCACATTCTAGGTCATAACGACTTTCTATAGTTTGTGCATTCGTCCGGAAATAAGAAAAGCTTACTTCCACCGTTTTTTAAAATCACGGCTTCTAGAAGGTTTACATGATTTCGTAAAAAACATGAGTTTTTAGAAAATGTGTTTTATTTCCTAAATGGAATCTACAAAGTATGCACATTCTACTTCATAACGACTTTCTATAGTTTGCGCATGCGTCCGGAAATAAGAAAAGCTTACTTCCCCCGTTTTTTAAAATCACAGCTTCTAGAAGGTTTACATGATATCTTAAAAAACACGAGTTTTTAGAAAATGTGTTTTATTTCATAAATGGAATCAACAAAGTATGCACATTCTACGTCATAACGACTTTCTATAGTTTGCGCATGCCTTTGGAAATAGGAAAAGCTTACTTCCCCCGTTTTTTAAAATCACAGCTTCTAGAAGGTTTACATGATTTGTTAAAAAACACAAGTTTTTAGAAAATGTGTTTTATTTAATAAATGGAATCAAAAAATTATGCAGATTCTACGTCATAACGACTTTCTATAGTTTGCGCATGCGTCCGGAAATAAGAAAAGCTTACTTCCACCGTTTTTTAAAATCACAGCTTGTAGAAGGTTTACACTTAAAAAACACGAGTTTTTAGAAAATGTGTTTTTTTTCATAAATGGAATCAACAAAGTATGCACATTCTAAGTCATAACGACTTTCTATAGTTTGCCCATTCGTCCGGAAATAAGAAAAGCTTACTTCCACCGTTTTTTAAAATCACAGCTTCTAGAAGGTTTACATGATTTCGTAAAAAACACGAGTTTTTAGAAAATGTGTTTTATTTCATAAATGGAATCTACAAAGTATGCACATTCTACGTCATAACGACTTTCTATATTTTGCGCATACGTTTGGAAATAAGAAAAGCTTACTTCCCCCGTTTTTTAAAATCACGGCTTCCAGAAGGTTTACATGATTTCTTAAAAAACACGAGTTTTTAGAAAATGTGTTTTATTTCATAAATGGAATCAACAAAGTATGCACATTCTACGTCATAACGACTTTCTATAGTTTGTGCATGCGTCCGTAAATAAGAAAAGCTTACTTCCACCGTTTTTTAAAATCACAGGTTCTAGAAGGTTTACATGATTTCTTAAAAAACAAGAGTTTTTAGAAAATGTGTTTTATTTCATAAATGGAAATAACAAAGTATGCACATTCTACGTCATAAGGACTTTCTATAGTTTGCGCATGCGTCCGGAAATAAGAAAAGCTTACTTCCACCGTTTTTTAAAATCACAGCTTGTAGAAGGTTTACACGATTTCTTAAAAAACACGAGTTTTTAGAAAATGTGTTTTATTTCATAAATGGAATCAACAAAGTATGCACATTCTACGTCATAACGACTTTCTATAGTTTGCGCATGCGTTTGGAAATAAGAAAAGCTTACTTCCCCCGTTTTTTAAAATCACAGCTTCTAGAAGGTTTACATGATTTCTTAAAAAACACGAGTTTTTAGAAAATGTGTTTTATTTCATAAATGGAATCTACAAAGTATGCACATTCTACGTCATAACGACTTTCTATAGTTTGCGCATGCGTCCGGAAATAAGAAAAGCTTACTTCCACCGTTTTTTAAAATCACAGCTTCTAGTAGGTTTACATGATTTCGTAAAAAACACGAGTTTTTAGAAAATATGTTTTATTTCATAAATGGAATCAACAAAGTATGCACATTCTACGTCATAACGAATTTCTATAGTTTGCCCATTCGTTAGGAAATAAGAAAATCTTACTTCCCCCGTTTTTTAAAATCACAGCTTCCAGAAGGTTTACACGATGTCTTAAAAAACACGAGTTTTTAGAAAATGTGTTTTATTTCATAAATGGAATCAACAAAGTATGCACATTCTATGTCATAACGACTTTCTATAGTTTGCGCATGTGTTTGGAAATAAGAAAAGCTTACCTCCCCCGTTTTTTAAAATCACAGCTTCTAGAAGGTTTACATGATTTCTTAAAAAATACGAGTTTTTAGAAAATGTGATTTATTTCAAAAATGGAATCAGAAAGTATGCACATTCTACGTCATTAGGACTTTCTATAGTTTGCGCATGCGTCGGGAAATAAGAAAAGCTTACTTCCACCATTTTTTAAAATCAAAGCTTCTAGAAGGTTTGCATGATTTCTTAAAAAACACGAGTTTTTAGAAAATGTGTTTTATTTCATAAATGGAATCAACAAAGTATGCACATTCTACGTCGTAACGACTTTCTATACTTTGCGCATGTGTCCGGAAATAAGAAAAGCTTACTTCCACCGTTTTTTAAAATCACAGCTTGTAGAAGGTTTACACGATTTCTTAAAAAACACGAGTTTTTAGAAAATGTGTTTTATTTCATAAATGGAATCAACAAAGTATGCACATTCTAGGTCATAACGAATTTCTATACTTTGCGCGTTCGTCCGGAAATAAGAAAAGCTTACTTCGACCGTTTTTTAAAATCACGGCTTTTAGAAGGTTTACATGATTTCGTAAAAAACACGAGTTTTTAGAAAATGTGTTTTATTTCATAAATAAAATCTACAAAGTATGCACATTCAACGTCATAATGACTTTCTATAGTTTGCGCATGCGTTTGGAAATAAGAAAAGCTTCCACCGTTTTTTAAAATCACAGCTTCTAGAAGGTTTACATGATTTCGTAAAAAACACGAGTTTTTAGAAAATGTGTTTTATTTCATAAATGGAATCTACAAAGTATGCACATTCTACGTCATAGAGACTTTCTATAGTTTGCGCATGCGTCCGGAAATAAGAAAAGCTTACGTCCCCCGTTTTTTAAAGTCACAGCTTCTAGAAGGTTTACATGATTTCTTAAAAAACACGAGTTTTTAGAAAATGTGTTTTATTTCATAAATGGAATCAACAAAGTATGCACATTCTAAGTCATAACGACTTTCTATAGTTTGCACATGCGTTTGTAAATAAGAAAAGCTTACTTCCCCCGTTTTTTAAAATCACAGCTTCTAGAAGGTTTACATGATTTCTTAAAAAACACGAGTTTTTAGAAAATGTGTTTTATTTCATAAATGGAATCAACAAAGTATGCACATTCTAAGTCATAACGAATTTCTATAGTTTGCGCATGCGTTTGGAGATAAGAAAAGCTTACTTCCCCCGTTTTTTAAAATCACAGCTTCTAGAAGGTTTACATGATTTCGTAAAAAACACGAGTTTTTAGAAAATGTGTTTTATTTCATAAATGGAATCAACAAAGTATGCACATTCTACGTCATAACGACTTTCTTTAGTTTGCGCATGCGTCCGGAAACAAGAAAAGCTTACTTCCCCCGTTTTTTAAAATCACAGCTTCTAGAAGGTTTACATGATTTCTTAAAAAACACGAGTTTTTAGAAAATGTGTTTTATTTCATAAATGGAATCAACAAAGTATGCACATTCTACATCATAACGACTTTCTATAGTTTGCGCATGCGTCCGGAAATAAGAAAAGATTACTTCAACCATTTTTTAAAATCATAGCTTCTAGAAGGTTTACATAATTTCGTACAAAACACGAGTTTTTAGAAAATGTGTTTTATTTCATAAATGGAATCTACAAAGTATGCATATTCTACGTCATAACAAATTTATATAGTTTGCGCATGCGTCCGGAAATAAGAAAAGCTTACTTCCCCCGTTTTTTAAAATCACAACTTCTAGAAGGTTTGCATGATTTCTTAAAAAACACGAGTTTTTAGAAAATGTGTTTTATTTCATAAATGGAATCAACAAAGTATGCACATTCTACGTCATAACGACTTTCTATAGTTTGCGCATGCGTTTGGAAATAAGAAAAGCTTACTTCCCCCGTTTTTTAAAATCACAGCTTCTAGAAGGTTTACATGATTTCTTAAAAAACATGAGCTTTTAGAAAATGTGTTTTATTTCATAAATGGAATCAACAAAGTATGCACATTCTACATCATAACGACATTCTATAGTTTGCGCATTCGTCGGGAAATAAGAAAAGCTTACTTCCACCATTTTTTAAAATCACAGCTTCTAGAAGGTTTACATGATTTAGTAAAAAACACGAGTTTTTAGAAAATGTGTTTTATTTCATAATTGGAATCTACAAAGTATGCACATTCTACATCATAACGACTTTCTATAGTTTGCGCATGCATCCGGAAATAAGAAAAGCTTACTTCCACCGATTTTTAAAATCACAGCTTCTAGAAGGTTTACACGATTTCTTAAAAAACACGAGTTTTTAGAAAATGTGTTTTATTTCATAAATGGAATCAACAAAGTATGCACATTCTACGTCATAACGACTTTCTATAGTTTGCGCATGCGTTTGGAAATAAGAAAAGCCTACTTCCACCGTTTTTTAAAATCACAGCTTCTAGAAGGTTTACATGATTTCGTAAAAAACACGAGTTTTTAGAAAATGTGTTTTATTTCATAAATGGAATCTACAAAGTATGCACATTCTACTTCATAACGACTTTCTATAGTTTGCGCATGCGTTTGGAAATAAGAAAAGCTTACTTCCACCGTTTTTTAAAATCACAGCTTCTAGAAGGTTTACATGATTTCGTAAAAAACATGAGATTTTAGAAAATGTGTTTTATTTCATAAATGGAATCTACAAAGTATGCACATTCTACGTCATAGAGACTCTCTATAGTTTGCGCATGCGTCCGGAAATAAGAAAAGCTTACTTCCCCCGTTTTTTAAAGTCACAGCTTCTAGAAGGTTTACATGATTTCTTAAAAAACACAAGTTTTTAGAAAATGTGTTTTATTTCATAAATGGAATCAACAAAGTATTCACATTCTAAGTCATAACGACTTTCTATAGTTTGCGCATGCGTTTGGAAATAAGAAAAGCTTACTTCCCCCGTTTTTTAAAATCACAGCTTCTAGAAGGTTTACATGATTTCTTAAAAAACACGAGTTTTTAGAAAATGTGTTTTATTTCATAAATGGAATCAATAAAGTATGCACATTCTAAGTCATAACGACTTTCTATAGTTTGCGCATGCGTTTGGAGATAAGAAAAGCTTACTTCCCCTGTTTTTTAAAATCACAGCTTCTAGAAGGTTTACATGATTTCGTAAAAAACACGAGTTTTTAGAAAATATGTTTTATTTCATAAATGGAATAAACAAAGTATGCACATTCTACGTCATAACGACTTTCTTTAGTTTGCGCATGCGTTTGGAAATAAGAAAAGCTTACTTCCCCCGTTTTTTAAAATCACAGCTTCTAGAAGGTTTACATGGTTTCTTAAAAAACACGAGTTTTTAGAAAATGTGTTTTATTTCATAAGTGGAATAAATAATGTATGCACATTCTACATCATAACGACTTTCTATAGTTTTCGCATGCGTTTGGAAATAAGAAAAGCTTACTTCCACCGTTTTTTAAAATCACAGCTTCTAGAAGGTTTATATGATTTCTAAAAAAACACGAGTTTTTAGAAAATGTGTTTTATTTCATAAATGGAATCAACAAAGTATGCACATTCTACGTCATAACGACTTTCTATAGTTTGCGCATGCATTTGGAAATAAGAAAAGCTTACTTCCCCCGTTTTTTAAAATCACAAAGTCTAGAAGGTTTACATGATTTCTTAAAAAAACCGAGTTTTTAGAATATGTGTTTTATTTCATAAATGGAATCAACAAAGTATGCACATTCTACGTCATAACAACTTTCTATAGTTTGTGCATGCGTCCGGAAATAAGAAAATATTACTTCAACCATCTTTTAAAATCACGGCTTCTAGAAGGTTTACATTATTTCGTACAAAACACGAGTTTTTAGAAAATGTGTTTTATTTCATAAATGGAATCTACAAAGTATGCACATTCTATGTCATAACAAATTTATATAGTTTGCGCATGCATCCGGAAATAAGAAAAGCTTACTTCCCCCGTTTTTTAAAATCACAGCTCCTAGAAGGTTTGCATGATTTCTTAAAAAACACGAGTTTTTAGAAAATGTGTTTTATTTCATAAATGGAATCAACAAAGTATGCACATTCTACGTCATAACGACTTTCTATAGTTTCGCATGCGTTTGGAAATAAGAAAAGCTTACTTCCCCCGTTTTTTAAAATCACAGCTTCTAGAAGGTTTACATGATTTCTTAAAAAACACGAGTTTTTAGAAAATATGTTTTATTTCATAAATGGAATCAACAAAGTATGCACATTCTACATCATAACGACTTTCTATAGTTTGCGCATGCGTCCGGAAATAAGAAAAGCTTAATTCCACCCTTCTTTAAAATCACGGCTTCTAGAAGGTTTACATGATTTCGTAAAAAACACAAGTTTTTAGAAAATGTGTTTTATTTCATAAATGGAATCTGCAAAGTATGCACATTCTACATCATATCGACTTTCTATAGTTTGCGCATGCATCCGGAAATAAGAAAAGCTTACTTCCACGGATTTTTAAAATCACAGCTTCTAGAAGGTTTACATGATTTCTTAAAAAACACGAGTTTTTAGAAAATGTGTTTTATTTCATAAATTGAATCAACAAAGTATGCACATTCTACGTCATAATGACTTTCTATAGTTTGCGCATTCGTCCGGAAATAAGAAAAGCTTACTTCCACCGTTTTTTAAAATCACAGCTTCTAGAAGGTTTACATGATTTCGTAAAAAACACGAGTTTTTAGAAAATGTGTTTTATTTCCTAAATGGAATCTACAAAGTATGCACATTCTACGTCATAACAAATTTCTATATTTTGCGCACGCGTCCGGAAATAAGAAAAGCTTACTTCCCCCGTTTTTTAAAATCACAGCTTCTAGAAGGTTTACATGATATCTTAAAAAACACGAGCTTTTAGAAAATGTGTTTTATTTCATAAATGAAATCAACAAAGTATGCACATTCTACGTCATAACGACTTTCTATAGTTTGCGCATGCCTTTGGAAATAGGAAAAGCTTACTTCCCCCGTTTTTTAAAATCACAGCTTCTAGAAGGTTTACATGATTTGTTAAAAAACACGAGTTTTTAGAAAATGTGTTTTATTTAATAAATGGAATCAACAAATTATGCAGATTCTACGTCATAACGAGTTTCTATAGTTTGCGCATGCATCCGGAAATAAGAAAAGCTTACTTCCACCGTTTTTTAAAATCACAGCTTGTAGAAGGTTTACACGATTTCTTAAAAAACACGAATTTTTAGAAAATGTGTTTTATTTCATAAATGGAATCAACAAAGTATGCACATTCTAAGTCATAACGACTTTCTATAGTTTGCGCATTCGTCCGGAAAAAAGAAAAGCTTACTTCCACCGTTTTTTAAAATCACAACTTCTAGAAGGTTTACATGATTTCTTAAAAAACACGAGTTTTTAGAAACTATGTTTTATTTCATAAATGGAATCAACAAAGTATGCACATTCTACGTCATAACAACTTTCTATAGTTTGTGCATGCGTCCGGAAATAAGAAAAGCTTACTTCCACCGTTTTTTAAAATCACAGCTTCTAGAAGGTTTACATGATTTCTTAAAAAACATGAGTTTTTAGAAAATGTGTTTTATTTCATAAATGGAATCAACAAATTATGCACATTCTACGTCATAACGACTTTCTATAGTTTGCGCATGCGTTCGGAAATAAGAAAAGCTTACTTCAACCGTTTTTTAAAATCACAGCTTGTAGAAGGTTTACACGATTTCTTAAAAAACACGAGTTTTTAGAAAATGTGTTTTATTTCATAAATGGAATCAACAAAGTATGCACAGTCTAAGTCATAACAACTTTCTATAGTTTGCGCATTCGTCCGGAAATAAGAAAAGCTTACTTCCACCGTTTTTTAAAATCACAGCTTCTAGAAGGTTTACATGATTTCGTAAAAAACACGAGTTTTTAGAAAATGTTATTTCTTTCATAAATGGAATCTACAAAGTATGCACATTCTACGTCATAACGACTTTCTATAGTTTGCACATACGTTTGGAAATAAGAAAAGCTTACTTCCCCCGTTTTTTAAAATCACGGCTTCTAGAAGGTTTACATGATTTCTTAAAAAACACGAGTTTTTAGAAACTGTGTTTTATTTCATAAATGGAATCAACAAAGTATGCACATTCTACGTGATAACGACTTTCTATAGTTTGTGCATTCGTCCGGAAATAAGAAAAGCTTACTTCCCCCGTTTTTAAAAATCACATCTTCTAGAATATTTACATGATTTCTTAAAAAACACGAGTTTTTAGAAACTATGTTTTATTTCATAAATGGAATCTACAAAGTATGGACATTCTACGTCATAACGACTTTCTATAGTTTGCGCATGCGTCCGGAAATAAGAAAAGCTTACTTCCACCGTTTTTTAAAATCACAGCTTCTAGAAGGTTTACACGATTTCTTAAAAAACATGAGTTTTTAGAAAATGTGTTTTATTTCGTAAACGGAATCAACAAAGTATGCACATTCTACGTCATAACGACTTTCTATAGTTTACGCATGCGTCCAGAAATAAGAAAAGCTTACTTCCACCGATTTTTAAAATCACAGCTTGTAGAAGGTTTACATGATTTCGTAAAAAACACGAGGTTTTAGAAAATGTGCTTTATTTCGTAAATGGAATCAACAAAGTATGCACATTCTACGTCATAATGACTTTCTATAGTTTGCGCATGCGTCCGGAAATAAGAAAAGGTTACTTCCACCGTTTTTTAAAATCACAGCTTCTAGAAGGTTTACATGATTTCGTAAAAAACACGAGTTTTTTGAAAATGTGTTTTATTTCATAAATGGAATCTACAAAATATGCACATTGTACGTCATAACGACTTTCTATAGTTTGTGCATGCATCCGGAAATAAGAAAAGCTTACTTCCCCCGTTTTTTAGAAAATGTGTTTTATTTCATAAATGGAATCAACAAAGTATGCACATTCTACGTCATAATGAATTTCTATAGTTTGCGCATTCGTCCGGAAATAAGAAAAGCTTACTTCCACCATTTTTTAAAATCACAGCTTCTAGAAGGTTTACATGATTTCGTAAAAAACACGAGTTTTTAGAAAATGTGTTTTATTTGATAAATGGAATCTACAAAGTATGCACATTCTACGTCATAACGACTTTCTAGAGTTTGCGCATGCATCCGGAAATAAGAAAAGCTTACTTCCCCCGTTTTTTAAAATCACAACTTCTAGAAGGTTTACATGATTTCTTAAAAAACACGAGTTTTTAGAAAATGTGTTTTATTTCATAAATGGAATCAACAAAGTATGCAGATTCTATGTCATAACGACTTTCTATAGTTTGCGCATCCTTTTGGAAATAAGAAAAGCTTACTTCCCCCGTTTTTTAAAATCACAGCTTTTAGAAGGTTTACATGATTTCTTAAAAAACACGAGTTTTTAGAAAATGTGTTTTATTTCATAAATGGAATCAACAAAGTATGCACATTCTACGTCATAACGACTTTCTATAGTTTACGCATGCGTTTGGAAATAAGAAAAGCTTACTTCCCCCGTTTTTTAAAATCACAGCGTCTAGAAGGTTTACATGATTTCTTAAAAAACACGAGTTTTTAGAAAATGTGTTTTATTTCATAAATGGAATCAACAAAGTATGCACATTCTACATCATAAGGACTTTCTATAGTTTGTGCATGCGTCCGGAAATAAGAAAAGCTTACTTCCCCCGTTTTTTAAAATCACAGCTTCTAGAAGGTTTACATGATTTCTTAAAAAACACGAGTTTTTAGAAAATGTGTTTTATTGCATAAATGGAATCAACAAAGTATGCACATTCTACGTCATAACGACTTTCGATAGTTTGCACATGCGTTTGGAAATAAGAAAAGCTTACTTCCCCCGTTTTTTAAAATCATAGCTTCTAGAAGGTTTACATGATTTCTTAAAAAACACGAGTTTTTAGAAAATGTGTTTTATTTCATAAATGGAATCAACAAAGTATGCACATTCTACATCATAACGACTTTCTATAGTTTGCGCATGCCTCCGGAAATAAGAAAAGATTACTTCAACCTTTTTTTAAAATCACAGCTTCTAGAAGGTTTACATAATTTCGTACAAAACACGAGTTTTTAGAAAATGTGTTTTATTTCATAAATGGAATCTACAAAGTATGCACATTCTACGTCATAACAAATTTATATAGTTTTCGCATGCATCCAGAAATAAGAAAAGCTTACTTCCCCCGTTTTTTAAAATCACAGCTTCTACAAGGTTTGCATGATTTCTTAAAAAACACGAGTTTTTAGAAAATGTGTTTTATTTCATAAATGGAATCAACAAAGTATGCACATTCTACGTCATAACGACTTTCTATAGTTTGCGCATGCGTTTGGAAATAAGAAAAGCTTACTTCCCCCGTTTTTTAAAATCACAGCTTCTAGAAGGTTTACATTATTTCTTAAAAAACATGATTTTTTAGAAAATGTGTTTTATTTCATAAATGCAATCTACAAAGTATGCACATTCTACATCATAACGACTTTCTATTGTTTGCGCATGCGTCCTGAAATAAGAAAAGCTTACTTCCACCATTTTTTAAAATCACAGCTTCTAGAAGGTTTACATGATTTCGTAAAAAACACGAGTTTTTAGAAAATGTGTTTTATTTCATAAATGGAATCTACAAAGTATGCACATTCTACATCATAACGAATTTCTATAGTTTGCGCATGCATCAGGAAATAAGAAAAGCTTACTTCCACCGATTTTTAAAATCACAGCTTCTAGAAGGTTTACATGATTTCTTAAAAAACAAGAGTTTTTAGAAAATGTGTTTTATTTAATAAATGGAATCAACAAAGTATGCACATTCTACGTCATAATGAATTTCTATAGTTTGCGCATTCGTCCGGAAATAAGAAAAGCTTACTTCCACCGTTTTTTAAAATCACAGCTTCTAGAAGGTTTACATGATTTCGTAAAAAACACGAGTTTTTAGAAAATGTGTTTTATTTCATAAATGGAACCTACAAAGTATGCACATTCTACGTCATAACGACTTTCTATAGTTTGCGCATGCGTTTGGAAATAAGAAAAGCTTACTTCCACCGTTTTTTAAAATCACAAAGTCTAGAAGGTTTACATGATTTCTTAAAAAACACGAGTTTTTAGAATATGTGTTTTATTTCATAAATGGAATCTACAAAGTATGAATATTCTACGTCATAGAGACTTTCTATAGTTTGCGCATGCGTCCGGAAATAAGAAAAGCTTACTTCCCCCGTTTTTTAAAGTCACAGCTTCTAGAAGGTTTACATGATTTCTTAAAAAACACGAGTTTTTAGAAAATGTGTTTTATTTCATAAATGGAATCAACAAAGTATGCACATTCTACATCATAACGACTTTCTATAGTTTGCGCATGCGTCCGGAAATAAGAAAAGATTACTTCAACCATTTTTTAAAATCACAGCTTCTAGAAGGTTTACATAATTTCGTACAAAACACGACTTTTTTGAAAATGTGTTTTATTTCATAAATGGAATCTACAAAGTATGCACATTCTACGTCATAACAAATTTATATAGTTTGCGCATGCGTCCGGAAATAAGAAAAGCTTACTTCCACCATTTTTTAAAATCATAGCTTCTAGAAGGTTTACATGATTTCGTAAAAAACACGAGTTTTTAGAAAATGTGTTTTATTTCATAAATGGAATCTACAAAGTATGCACATTCTACATCATAACGACTTTCTATAGTTTGCGCATGCATCCGGAAATAAGAAAAGCTTACTTCCACCGTTTTTTAAAATCACAGCTTCTAGAAGGTTTACATGATTTCGTAAAAAACATGAGTTTTTAGAAAATGTGTTTTATTTCATAAATGGAATCTACAAAGTATGCACATTCTACGTCATAACGACTTTCTATAGTTTGCGCATGCGTTTGGAAATAAGAAAAGCTTACTTCCACCGTTTTTTAAAATCACAGCTTCTAGAAGGTTTACATGATTTCGTAAAAAACACGAGTTTTTAGAAAATGTGTTTTATTTCATAAATGGAATCTACAAAGTATGCACATTCTACGTCTTAGAGACTTTCTATAGTTTGCACATGCGTCCGCAAATAAGAAAAGCTTACTTCCCCCGTTTTTTAAAGTCACATCTTCTAGAAGCTTTACATGATTTCTTAAAAAACACAAGTTTTTAGAAAATGTGTTTTATTTCATAAATGGAATCAACAAAGTATGCACATTCTAAGTCATAACGACTTTCTATAGTTTGCGCATGCGTTTGGAAATAAGAAAAGCTTACTTCCCCCGTTTTTTAAAATCACAGCTTCTAGAAGGTTTACATGATTTCTTAAAAAAGACGAGTTTTTAGAAAATGTGTTTTATTTCATAAATGGAATCAACAAAGTATGCACATTCTAAGTCATAACGACTTTCTATAGTTTGCTGATGCGTTTGGAGATAAGAAAAGCTTACTTCCCCCGTTTTTTAAAATCACAGCTTCTAGAAGGTTTACATGATTTCGTAAAAAACACGAGTTTTTAGAAAATGTGTTTTATTTCATAAATGGAATCAAAAAAGTATGCACATTCTATGTCATAACGACTTTCTTTAGTTTGCGCATGCGTTTGGAAATAAGAAAAGCTTACTTCCCCCGTTTTTTAAAATCACAGCTTCCAGAAGGTTTACACGATTTCTTAAAAAACACGAGTTTTTAAAAAATGTGTTTTATTTCATAAATGGAATCAACAAAGTATGCACATTCTACGTCATAACGACTTTCTATAGTTTGCGGATGCGTCCGGAAATAAGAAAAGATTACTTCAACCATTTTTTAAAATCACGGCTTCTAGAAGGTTTACATGATTTCGTAAAAAACACGAGTTTTTAGAAAATGTATTTTATTTCATAAATGGAATCAACAAAGTATGCACATTCTACGTCATAACGACTTTCTATAGTTTGAGCATGCGTTTGGAAATAAGAAAAGCTTACTTCCCCCGTTTTTTAAAATCACAGCTTCTAGAAGGTTTACATGATTTCTTAAAAAACACGAGTTTTTAGAAAATGTGTTTTATTTCATAAATGAAATCAACAAGTATGCACATTCTACATCATAATGACTTTCTATAGTTTGCGCATGCATCCGGAAATAAGAAAAGCTTACTTCCACCATTTTTTAAAATCACGGCTTCTAGAAGGTTTACATGATTTCGTAAAAAACACGAGTTTTTAGAAAATGTGTTTTATTTCATAAATGGAATCAACAAAGTATGCAGATTCTACATCATAACGACTTTCTATAGTTTGCGCATGCATCCCGAAATAAGAAAAGCTTACTTCCACAGATTTTTAAAATCACAGCTTCTAGAAGGTTTACATGATTTCTTAAAAAACACGAGTTTTTAGAAAATGTGTTTTATTTCATAAATTGAATCAACAAAGTATGCACATTCTACGTCATAATGACTTTCTATAGTTTGCGCATTCGTCCGGAAAAAAGAAAAGCTTACTTCCACCGTTTTTTAAAATCACAGCTTCTAGAAGGTTTACATGATTTCGTAAAAAACACGAGTTTTTAGAAAATGTGTTTTATTTCCTAAATGGAATCTACAAAGTATGCACATTCTACGTCATAAGAACTTTCTATATTTTGCGCATGCGTCCGGAAATAAGAAAAGCTTACTTCCCCCGTTTTTTAAAATCACAGCTTCTAGAAGGTTTACATGATATCTTAAAAAACACGAGTTTTTAGAAAATGTGTTTTATTTGATAAATGGAATCAACAAATTATGCAGATTCTACGTCATAACGAGTTTCTATAGTTTGCGCATGCGTCCGGAAATAAGAAAAGCTTACTTCCACCGTTTTTTAAAATCACAGCTTGTAGAAGGTTTACACGATTTCTTAAAAAACACGAATTTTTAGAAAATGTGTTTTATTTCATAAATGGAATCTACATGGTATGCACATTGTACGTCATAACGACTTTCTATAGTTTGCGCATGCATCCGGAAATAAGAAAAGCTTACTTCCCCCGTTTTTTAGAAAATGTCTTTTATTTCATAAATGGAATCAACAAACTATGCACATTCTACGTCATAATGAATTTCTATAGTTTGCGCATTCGTCCGGAAATAAGAAAAGCTTACTTCCACCATTTTTTAAAATCACAGCTTCTAGAAGGTTTACATGATTTCGTACAAAACACGAGTTTTTAGAAAATGTGTTTTATTTCATAAATGGAATCTACAAAGTATGCACATTCTACGTCATAACGACTTTTTATAGTTTGCGCATACGTTTGGAAATAAGAAAAGCTTACTTCCCCCGTTTTTTAAAATCACGGCTTCCACAAGGTTTACATGATTTCTTAAAAAACACGAGTTTTTAGAAACTATGTTTTATTTCCTAAATGGAATCTACAAAGTATGCACATGCTACGTCATAACGAATTTCTATAGTTTGCGCATGCTTCCGGAAATAAGAAAAGCTTACTTCCACCGTTTTTTAAAATCACAGCTTCTAGAAGGTTTACACGATTTCTTAAAAAACATGAGTTTTTAGAAAATGTGTTTTATTTCGTAAACGGAATCAACAAAGTATGCACGTTCTACGTCATAATGAATTTCTATAGTTTGCGCATTCATCCGGAAATAAGAAAAGCTTACTTCCACCGTTTTTTAAAATCACAGCTTCTAGAAGCTTTACATGATTTCGTAAAAAACACGAGTTTTTAGAAAATGTATTTTATTTCGTAAATGGAATCTACAAAGTATGCACATTCTACGTCATAACGACTTTCTATAGTTTGCGCATGCGTTTGGAAATAAGAAAATCTTACTTCCATCGTTTTTTAAAATCACAGCTTCTAGAAGGTTTACATGATTTCGTAAAAAACACGAGTTTTTAGAAAATGTGTTTTATTTCATAAATGGAATCTACAAAGTATGCACATTCTACGTCATAGAGACTTTCTATAGTTTGCGCATGCGTCCGGAAATAAGAAAAACTTACTTCCTCCGTTTTTTAAAGACACAGCTTCTAGAAGGTTTACATGATTTCTTAAAAAACACAAGTTTTTAGAAAATGTGTTTTATTTCATAAATGGAATCAACAAAGTATGCACATTCTAAGTCATAACGACTTTCTATAGTTTGCGCATGTGTTTGGAAATAAGAAAAGCTTACTTCCCCCGTTTTTTAAAATCACAGCTTCTAAAAGGTTTACATGATTTCTTAAAAAACACGAGTTTTTAGAAAATGTGTTTTATTTCATAAATGGAATCAACAAAGTATGCACATTCTAAGTCATAACGACTTTCTATAGTTTGCGCATGCATCTGGAAATAAGAAAAGCTTACTTCCATCGTTTTTTAAAATCACAGCTTCTAGAAGGTTTACACGATTTCGTAAAAAACACGAGTTTTTAGAAAATGTGTTTTATTTCATAAATGGAATCTACAAAGTATGCACATTCTACATCATAACGACTTTCTATAGTTTGCGCATGCATCCGGAAATAAGAAAAGCTTACTTCCACCCATTTTTAAAATCACAGCTTCTAGAAGGTTTACATGATTTCTTAAAAAACACGAGTTTTTAGAAAATGTGTTTTATTTCATAAATGGAATCAACAAAGCATGCACATTCTACGTCATAATGACTTTCTATAGTTTGCGCATTCGTCCTGAAATAAGAAAAGCTTACTTCCACCGTTTTTTAAAATAACAGCTTCTAGAAGGTTTACATGATTTCGTAAAAAACACGAGTTTTTAGGAAATGTGTTTTATTTCCTAAATGGAATCTACAAAGTATGCACATTATACGTCATAACGACTTTCTATAGTTTGCGCATGCGTCCGGAAATAAGAAAAGCTTACTTCCCCCGTTTTTTAAAATCACAGCTTCTAGAAGGTTTACATGATATCTTAAAAAACACGAGTTTTTAGAAAATGTGTTTTATTTGATAAATGAAATCAACAAAGTATGCACATTCTACGTCATAACGACTTTCTATAGTTTGCGCATGCCTTTGGAAATAGGAAAAGCTTACTTCCCCCGTTTTTTAAAATCACAGCTTCTAGAAGGTTTACATGATTTGTTAAAAAACACGAGTTTTTAGAAAATGTGTTTTATTTAATAAATAGAATCAACAAATTATGTAGATTCTACGTCATAACGACTTTCTATAGTTTGCGCATGCGTCCGGAAATAAGAAAAGCTTACTTCCACCGTTTTTTAAAATCACAGCTTGTTGAAGGTTTACACGATTTCTTAAAAAACATGAATTTTTAGAAAATGTGTTTTATTTCATAAATGGAATCAACAAAGTATGCACATTCTAAGTCATAACGACTTTCTATAGTTTGCGCATTCGTCCGGAAATAAGAAAAGCTTATTTCCACCGTTTTTTAAAATCACAGCTTCTAGAAGGTTTACATGATTTCGTACAAAACACGAGTTTTTAGAAAATGTGTTTTATTTCATAAATGGAATCTACAAAGTATGCACATTCTACATCATAATGACTTTCTATATTTTGCGTATACGTTTGGAAGTAAGAAAAGCTTACTTCCCCCGTTTTTTAAAATCACGGCTTCCAGAAGGTTTACATGATTTCTTAGAAAACACGAGTTTTTAGAAAATGTGTTTTATTTCATAAATGGAATCTACAAAGTATGCACATTCTACGTCATAACGACTTTCTATAGTTTGCGCATGCGTCAGGAAATAAGAAAAGCTTACTTCCACCGTTTTTTAAAATCACAGCTTCTAGAAGGTTTACATGATTTCGTAAAAAACACGAGGTTTTTGAAAATGTGTTTTATTTCATAAATGGAATCTACAAAGTATGCACATTCTACGTCATAACGACTTTCTATAGTTTGCGCATGCGTCCGGAAATAAGAAAAGCTTACTTCCCCCGTTTTTTAAAATCACAGCTTCTTGAAGATTTACATGATTTCGTAAAAAACACGAGTTTTTAGAGAATGTGTTTTATTTCATTAATGGAATCAACAAAGTATGCAAATTGTACGTCATAACGACTTTCTATAGTTTGCGCATGCGTTCGGAAATAAGAAAAGCTTACTTCCACCGTTTTTTAAAATCACAGCTTGTAGAAGGTTTACACAATTTCTTAAAAAACATGAGTTTTTAGAAAATGTGTTTTATTTCATAAATGGAATCGGCAAAGTATGCACATTCTAAGTCATAACGACTTTCTATAGTTTGGGCATTCGTCCGGAAATAAGAAAAGATTACTTCCACCGTTTTTTAAAATCACAGCTTCTAGAAGGTTTACATGATTTCTTAAAAAACACGAGTTTTTAGAAAATGTGTTTTATTTCATAAATGGAATCAACAAAGTATGCACATTCTACGTCATAACGACTTTCTATAGTTTGCGCATGCGTTCGGAAATAAGAAAAGCTTACTTCCACCGTTTTTTAAAATCACAGCTTGTAGAAGGTTTACACGATTTCTTAAAAAACATGAGTTTTTAGAAAATGTGTTTTATTTCATAAATGGAATCGACAAAGTATGCACATTCTACGTCATAACGAATTTCTATAGTTTGTTCATGCGTCCGGAAATAAGAAAAGCTTACTTCCACCGTTTTTTAAAATCACAGCTTTTAGAAGGTTTACATGATTTCTTAAAAAACACGAGTTTTTAGAAAATGTGTTTTATTTCATAAATGGAATCAACAAAGTATGCACATTCTACGTCATAATGACTTTCTATAGTTTGCGCATGCGTTCGGAAATAAGAAAAGCTTACTTCCACCGTTTTTTAAAATCACAGCTTGTAGAAGGTTTACACGATTTCTTAAAAAACATGAGTTTTTAGAAAATGTGTTTTATTTCATAAATGGAATCGACAAAGTATGCACATTCTACGTCGTAACGACTTTCTATAGTTTGTGCATGCGTCCGGAAATAAGAAAAGCTTACTTCCACCGTTTTTTAAAATCACAGCTTCTAGAAGGTTTACATGATTTCTTAAAAAACACGAGTTTTTGGAAAATGTGTTTTATTTCATAAATGGAATCAACAAAGTATGCACATTCTATGTCATAACCACTTTCTATAGTTTGCGCATGCATTTGGAAATAAGAAAAGCTTACTTCCACCGTTTTTTAAAATCACAACTTCTAGAAGGTTTACATGATTTCTTAAAAAACACGAGTTTTTAGAAAATGTGTTTTATTTCAAAAATGGAATCTACAAAGTATGCACATTCTACGTCATAACGACTTTCTATAGTTTGCGCATGCGTCCGGAAATAAGAAAAGTTTACTTCCACCGTTTTTTAAAATCACAGCTTCTAGAAGGTTTACATGATTTCGTAAAAAACACGAGTATTTAGAAAATGTGTTTTATTTCATAACGACTTTCTACGTCATAACGACTTTCTAACGACGTATGAACTTTCTAACGACTTTCTAACGACTTTCTAACGACGTATGAACTTTCTACGTCATAACGACTTTCTATAGTTTGCGCATGCGGCGGGAAATAAGAAAAGCTTACTTCCCCCGTTTTTTAAAATCACAGCTTCTAGAAGGTTTACATGATTTCTTAAAAAACACGAGTTTTTAGAAAATGTGTTTTATTTCATAAATTGAATCAACAAAGTATGCACATTCTACGTCATAACGACTTTCTATAGTTTGCGCATGCGTTTGGAAATAAGAAAAGCTTACTTCCCCCGTTTTTTAAGATCACATCTTCTAGAAGGTTTACATGATTTCTTAAAAAACACGAGTTTTTAGAAAATGTGTTTTATTTCATAAATGGAATCAACAAAGTATGCACATTCTACGTCATAACGACTTTCTATAGTTTGCGCATGCGTCCGGAAATAAGAAAAGCTTACTTCCACCGTTTTTTAAAATCATAGCTTCTAGAAGGTTTACATGATTTCTTAAAAAACACGAGTTTTTAGAAAATGTGTTTTATTTCATAAATGGAATCAACAAAGTATGCACATTCTATGTCATAACGACTTTCTATAGTTTGCGCATGCATTTGGAAATAAGAAAAGCTTACTTCCCCTTTTTTTTAAAATCACAGCTTCTAGAAGGTTTACAAGATTTCTTAAAAAACACGAGTTTTTAGAAAATGTGTTTTATTTCATAAATGGAATCAACAAAGTATGCACATTCTACGTCATAACAACTTTCTATAGTTTACGCATGCGTTTGGAAATAAGAAAAGCTTACTTCCACCGTTTTTTAAAATAACAGCTTCTAGAAGGTTTACATGATTTCGTAAAAAACACGAGTTATTAGAAAATGTGTTTTATTTCATAAATGGAATCAACAAACTATGCACATTCTACGTCATAACGACATTCTATAGTTTGCACATTCATCCGGAAATAAGAAAAGATTACTTCCACTGTTTTTTAAAATCACAGCTTCTAGAAGGTTTACATGATTTCGTAAAAAACACGAGTTTTTAGAAAATGTGTTTTATTTCATAAATGGAATCAACAAAGTATACACATTCTACGTCATAACGACTTTCTATAGTTTACGCATTCGTCCGGAAATAAGAAAAACTTACTTCCACCGTTTTTTAAAACCACAGCTTCTAGAAGGTTTACATCATCTCGTAAAAAACACGAGTTTTTAGAAAATGTGTTTTATTTCATAAATGGAATCAACAAAGTATGCACATTCTACGTCATAACGACTTTCTATAGTTTGCGCATGCGTCCGGAAATAAGAAAAGCTTACTTCCCCCCGTTTTTTAAAATCACAGCTTCTAGAAGGTTTACATGATTTCTTAAAAAACACGAGTTTCTAGAAAATGTGTTTTATTTCATAAATGGAATCAACAAAGTATGCACATTCTACGTCATAACGACTTTCTATAGTTTGCGCATGCGTCCGGAAATAAGAAAAGCTTACTTCCACCATTTTTTAAAATCACAGCTTGTAGAAGGTTTACATGATTTCTTAAAAAACACGAGTTTTTAGAAAATGTGTTTTATTTCATAAATGGAATCAACAAAGTATGTGCATTCTACATCATAACGACTTTCTATAGTTTGCGCATGCGTTTGGAAATAAGAAAAGCTTACTTCCCCCGTTTTTTAAAATCACAGCTTCTAGAAGGTTTACATGATTTCTTAAAAAACACGAGTTTTTAGAAAATGTGTTTTATTTCATAAATGGAATCTACAAAGTTTGCACATTCTACGTCATAACGAATTTCTATAGTTTGCGCATGCGTCCGGAAATAAGAAAAGCTTACTTCCACCGTTTTTTAAAATCACAACTTCTAGTAGGTTTACATGATTTCGTAAAAAACATGAGTTTTTAGAAAATGTGTTTTATTTCATAAATGGAATCAACAAAGTATGCACATTCTACGTCATAACGAATTTCTATAGTTTTCCCATTCGTTAGGAAATAAGAAAATCTTACTTCCCCCGTTTTTTAAAATCACAGCTTCCAGAAGGTTTACACGATGTCTTAAAAAACACGAGTTTTTAGAAAATGTGTTTTATTTCATAAATGGAATCAACAAAGTATGCACATTCTATGTCATAACGACTTTCTATAGTTTGCGCATGTGTTTGGAAATAAGAAAAGCTTACCTCCCCCGTTTTTTAAAATCACAGCTTCTAGAAGGTTTACATGATTTCTTAAAAAACACGAGTGTTTAGAAAATGTGTTTTATTTCAAAAATGGAATTAGAAAGTATGCACATTCTACGTCATTAGGACTTTCTATAGTTTGCGCCTGCGTCGGGAAATAAGAAAAGCTTACTTCCACCGTTTTTTAAAATCAAAGCTTCTAGAAGGTTTGCATGATTTCTTAAAAAACACGAGTTTTTAGAAAATGTGTTTTATTTCATAAATGGAATCAACAAAGTATGCACATTCTACATCGTAACGACTTTCTATACTTTGCGCATGCGTCTGGAAATAAGAAAAGCTTACTTCCACCGTTTTTTAAAATCACAGCTTGTAGAAGGTTTACACGATTTCTTAAAAAACACGAGTTTTTAGAAAATGTGTTTTATTTCATAAATGGAATCAACAAAGTATGCACATTCTAGGTCATAACGACTTTCTATAGTTTGTGCATTCGTCCGGAAATAAGAAAAGCTTACTTCCATCGTTTTTTAAAATCACGGCTTCTAGAAGGTTTACATGATTTCGTAAAAAACACGAGTTTTTAGAAAATGTGTTTTATTTCCTAAATGGAATCTACAAAGTATGCACATTCTACTTCATAACGACTTTCTATAGTTTGCGCATGCGTCCGGAAATAAGAAAAGCTTACTTCCCCCGTTTTTTAAAATCACAGCTTCTAGAAGGTTTACATGATATCTTAAAAAACACGAGTTTTTAGAAAATGTGTTTTATTTCATAAATGGAATCAACAAAGTATGCACATTCTACGTCATAACGACTTTCTATAGTTTGTGCATGCGTCCGTAAATAAGAAAAGCTTACTTCCACCGTTTTTTAAAATCACAGGTTCTAGAAGGTTTACATGATTTCTTAAAAAACACGAGTTTTTAGAAAATGTGTTTTATTTCATAAATGGAAATAACAAAGTATGCACATTCTACGTCATAAGGACTTTCTATAGTTTGCGCATGCGTCCGGAAATAAGAAAAGCTTACTTCCACCGTTTTTTAAAATCACAGCTTGTAGAAGGTTTACACGATTTCTTAAAAAACACGAGTTTTTAGAAAATGTGTTTTATTTCATAAATGGAATCAACAAAGTATGCACATTCTACGTCATAACGACTTTCTATAGTTTGCGCATGCGTTTGGAAATAAGAAAAGCTTACTTCCCCCGTTTTTTAAAATCACAGCTTCTAGAAGGTTTACATGATTTCTTAAAAAACACGAGTTTTTAGAAAATGTGTTTTATTTCATAAATGGAATCTACAAAGTATGCACATTCTACGTCATAACGACTTTCTATAGTTTGCGCATGCGTCCGGAAATAAGAAAAGCTTACTTCCACCGTTTTTTAAAATCACAGCTTCTAGTAGGTTTACATGATTTCGTAAAAAACACGAGTTTTTAGAAAATATGTTTTATTTCATAAATGGAATCAACAAAGTATGCACATTCTACGTCATAACGAATTTCTATAGTTTGCCCATTCGTTAGGAAATAAGAAAATCTTACTTCCCCCGTTTTTTAAAATCACAGCTTCCAGAAGGTTTACACGATGTCTTAAAAAACACGAGTTTTTAGAAAATGTGTTTTATTTCATAAATGGAATCAACAAAGTATGCACATTCTATGTCATAACGACTTTCTATAGTTTGCGGATGTGTTTGGAAATAAGAAAAGCTTACCTCCCCCGTTTTTTAAAATCACAGCTTCTAGAAGGTTTACATGATTTCTTAAAAAATACGAGTTTTTAGAAAATGTGATTTATTTCAAAAATGGAATCAGAAAGTATGCACATTCTACGTCATTAGGACTTTCTATAGTTTGCGCATGCGTCGGGAAATAAGAAAAGCTTACTTCCACCATTTTTTAAAATCAAAGCTTCTGGAAGGTTTGCATGATTTCTTAAAAAACACGAGTTTTTAGAAAATGTGTTTTATTTCATAAATGGAATCAACAAAGTATGCACATTCTACGTCGTAACGACTTTCTATACTTTGCGCATGTGTCCGGAAATAAGAAAAGCTTACTTCCACCGTTTTTTAAAATCACAGCTTGTAGAAGGTTTACACGATTTCTTAAAAAACACGAGTTTTTAGAAAATGTGTTTTATTTCATAAATGGAATCAACAAAGTATGCACATTCTAGGTCATAACGAATTTCTATACTTTGCGCGTTCGTCCGGAAATAAGAAAAGCTTACTTCGACCGTTTTTTAAAATCACGGCTTCTAGAAGGTTTACATGATTTCGTAAAAAACACGAGTTTTTAGAAAATGTGTTTTATTTCATAAATGGAATCTACAAAGTATGCACATTCAACGTCATAATGACTTTCTATAGTTTGCGCATGCGTTTGGAAATAAGAAAAGCTTCCACCGTTTTTTAAAATCACAGCTTCTAGAAGGTTTACATGATTTCGTAAAAAACACGAGTTTTTAGAAAATGTGTTTTATTTCATAAATGGAATCTACAAAGTATACACATTCTACGTCATAGAGACTTTCTATAGTTTGCGCATGCATCCGGAAATAAGAAAAGCTTACGTCCCCCGTTTTTTAAAGTCACAGCTTCTAGAAGGTTTACATGATTTCTTAAAAAACACGAGTTTTTAGAAAATGTGTTTTATTTCATAAATGGAATCAACAAAGTATGCACATTCTAAGTCATAACGACTTTCTATAGTTTGCACATGCGTTTGTAAATAAGAAAAGCTTCCCCCGTTTTTTAAAATCACAGCTTCTAGAAGGTTTACATGATTTCTTAAAAAACACGAGTTTTTAGAAAATGTGTTTTATTTCATAAATGGAATCAACAAAGTATGCACATTCTAAGTCATAACGACTTTCTATAGTTTGCGCATGCGTTTGGAGATAAGAAAAGCTTACTTCCCCCGTTTTTTAAAATCACAGCTTCTAGAAGGTTTACATGATTTCGTAAAAAACACGAGTTTTTAGAAAATGTGTTTTATTTCATAAATGGAATCAACAAAGTATGCACATTCTACGTCATAATGACTTTCTTTAGTTTGCGCATGCGTCCGGAAACAAGAAAAGCTTACTTCCCCCGTTTTTTAAAATCACAGCTTCTAGAAGGTTTACATGATTTCTTAAAAAACACGAGTTTTTAGAAAATGTGTTTTATTTCATAAATGGAATCAACAAAGTATGCACATTCTACATCATAACGACTTTCTATAGTTTGCGCATGCGTCCGGAAATAAGAAAAGATTACTTCAACCATTTTTTAAAATCATAGCTTCTAGAAGGTTTACATAATTTCGTACAAAACACGAGTTTTTAGAAAATGTGTTTTATTTCATAAATGGAATCTACAAAGTATGCACATTCTACGTCATAACAAATTTATATAGTTTGCGTATGCGTCCGGAAATAAGAAAAGCTTACTTCCCCCGTTTTTTAAAATCACAACTTCTAGAAGGTTTGCATGATTTCTTAAAAAACACGAGTTTTTAGAAAATGTGTTTTATTTCATAAATGGAATCAACAAAGTATGCACATTCTACGTCATAACGACTTTCTATAGTTTGCGCATGCGTTTGGAAATAAGAAAAGCTTACTTCCCCCGTTTTTTAAAATCACAGCTTCTAGAAGGTTTACATGATTTCTTAAAAAACATGAGCTTTTAGAAAATGTGTTTTATTTCATAAATGGAATCAACAAAGTATGCACATTCTACATCATAACGACATTCTATAGTTTGCGCATTCGTCGGGAAATAAGAAAAGCTTACTTCCACCATTTTTTAAAATCAAAGCTTCTAGAAGGTTTACATGATTTAGTAAAAAACACGAGTTTTTAGAAAATGTGTTTTATTTCATAAATGGAGTCAAAAAAGTATGCACATTCTACGTCATAACGACTTTCTATAGTTTGCGCATGCGTCCGGAAATAAGAAAAGCTTACTTCCCCCGTTTTTTAAAATCACAGCTTCTAGAAGGTTTACATGATTTCTTAAAAAACACGAGTTTCTAGAAAATGTGTTTTATTTCATAAATGGAATCAACAAAGTATGCACATTCTACGTCATAACGACTTTCTATAGTTTGCGCATGCGTCCGGAAATAAGAAAAGCTTACTTCCACCATTTTTTAAAATCACAGCTTGTAGAAGGTTTACATGATTTCTTAAAAAACACGAGTTTTTAGAAAATGTGTTTTATTTCATAAATGGAATCAACAAAGTATGTGCATTCTACATCATAACGACTTTCTATAGTTTGCGCATGCGTTTGGAAATAAGAAAAGCTTACTTCCCCCGTTTTTTAAAATCACAGCTTCTAGAAGGTTTACATGATTTCTTAAAAAACACGAGTTTTTAGAAAATGTGTTTTATTTCATAAATGGAATCTACAAAGTTTGCACATTCTACGTCATAACGAATTTCTATAGTTTGCGCATGCGTCCGGAAATAAGAAAAGCTTACTTCCACCGTTTTTTAAAATCACAACTTCTAGTAGGTTTACATGATTTCGTAAAAAACACGAGTTTTTAGAAAATGTGTTTTATTTCATAAATGGAATCAACAAAGTATGCACATTCTACGTCATAACGAATTTCTATAGTTTTCCCATTCGTTAGGAAATAAGAAAATCTTACTTCCCCCGTTTTTTAAAATCACAGCTTCCAGAAGGTTTACACGATGTCTTAAAAAACACGAGTTTTTAGAAAATGTGTTTTATTTCATAAATGGAATCAACAAAGTATGCACATTCTATGTCATAACGACTTTCTATAGTTTGCGCATGTGTTTGGAAATAAGAAAAGCTTACCTCCCCCGTTTTTTAAAATCACAGCTTCTAGAAGGTTTACAGGATTTCTTAAAAAACACGAGTGTTTAGAAAATGTGTTTTATTTCAAAAATGGAATTAGAAAGTATGCACATTCTACGTCATTAGGACTTTCTATAGTTTGCGCCTGCGCCGGGAAATAAGAAAAGCTTACTTCCACCGTTTTTTAAAATCAAAGCTTCTAGAAGGTTTGCATGATTTCTTAAAAAACACGAGTTTTTAGAAAATGTGTTTTATTTCATAAATGGAATCAACAAAGTATGCACATTCTACATCGTAACGACTTTCTATACTTTGCGCATGCGTCTGGAAATAAGAAAAGCTTACTTCCACCGTTTTTTAAAATCACAGCTTGTAGAAGGTTTACACGATTTCTTAAAAAACACGAGTTTTTAGAAAATGTGTTTTATTTCATAAATGGAATCAACAAAGTATGCACATTCTAGGTCATAACGACTTTCTATAGTTTGTGCATTCGTCCGGAAATAAGAAAAGCTTACTTCCATCGTTTTTTAAAATCACGGCTTCTAGAAGGTTTACATGATTTCGTAAAAAACACGAGTTTTTAGAAAATGTGTTTTATTTCCTAAATGGAATCTACAAAGTATGCACATTCTACTTCATAACGACTTTCTATAGTTTGCGCATGCGTCCGGAAATAAGAAAAGCTTACTTCCCCCGTTTTTTAAAATCACAGCTTCTAGAAGGTTTACATGATATCTTAAAAAACACGAGTTTTTAGAAAATGTGTTTTATTTCATAAATGGAATCAACAAAGTATGCACATTCTACGTCATAACGACTTTCTATAGTTTGTGCATGCGTCCGTAAATAAGAAAAGCTTACTTCCACCGTTTTTTAAAATCACAGGTTCTAGAAGGTTTACATGATTTCTTAAAAAACACGAGTTTTTAGAAAATGTGTTTTATTTCATAAATGGAAATAACAAAGTATGCACATTCTACGTCATAAGGACTTTCTATAGTTTGCGCATGCGTCCGGAAATAAGAAAAGCTTACTTCCACCGTTTTTTAAAATCACAGCTTGTAGAAGGTTTACACGATTTCTTAAAAAACACGAGTTTTTAGAAAATGTGTTTTATTTCATAAATGGAATCAACAAAGTATGCACATTCTACGTCATAACGACTTTCTATAGTTTGCGCATGCGTTTGGAAATAAGAAAAGCTTACTTCCCCCGTTTTTTAAAATCACAGCTTCTAGAAGGTTTACATGATTTCTTAAAAAACACGAGTTTTTAGAAAATGTGTTTTATTTCATAAATGGAATCTACAAAGTATGCACATTCTACGTCATAACGACTTTCTATAGTTTGCGCATGCGTCCGGAAATAAGAAAAGCTTACTTCCACCGTTTTTTAAAATCACAGCTTCTAGTAGGTTTACATGATTTCGTAAAAAACACGAGTTTTTAGAAAATATGTTTTATTTCATAAATGGAATCAACAAAGTATGCACATTCTACGTCATAACGAATTTCTATAGTTTGCCCATTCGTTAGGAAATAAGAAAATCTTACTTCCCCCGTTTTTTAAAATCACAGCTTCCAGAAGGTTTACACGATGTCTTAAAAAACACGAGTTTTTAGAAAATGTGTTTTATTTCATAAATGGAATCAACAAAGTATGCACATTCTATGTCATAACGACTTTCTATAGTTTGCGGATGTGTTTGGAAATAAGAAAAGCTTACCTCCCCCGTTTTTTAAAATCACAGCTTCTAGAAGGTTTACATGATTTCTTAAAAAATACGAGTTTTTAGAAAATGTGATTTATTTCAAAAATGGAATCAGAAAGTATGCACATTCTACGTCATTAGGACTTTCTATAGTTTGCGCATGCGTCGGGAAATAAGAAAAGCTTACTTCCACCATTTTTTAAAATCAAAGCTTCTAGAAGGTTTGCATGATTTCTTAAAAAACACGAGTTTTTAGAAAATGTGTTTTATTTCATAAATGGAATCAACAAAGTATGCACATTCTACGTCGTAACGACTTTCTATAGTTTGCGCATGCGTCCGGAAATAAGAAAAGCTTACTTCCACCGTTTTTTAAAATCACAGCTTGTAGAAGGTTTACACGATTTCTTAAAAAACACGAGTTTTTAGAAAATGTGTTTTATTTCATAAATGGAATCAACAAAGTATGCACATTCTACGTCATAACGACTTTCTATAGTTTGCGCATGCGTTTGGAAATAAGAAAAGCTTACTTCCCCCGTTTTTTAAAATCACAGCTTCTAGAAGGTTTACATGATTTCTTAAAAAACACGAGTTTTTAGAAAATGTGTTTTATTTCATAAATGGAATCTACAAAGTATGCACATTCTACGTCATAACGACTTTCTATAGTTTGCGCATGCGTCCGGAAATAAGAAAAGCTTACTTCCACCGTTTTTTAAAATCACAGCTTCTAGTAGGTTTACATGATTTCGTAAAAAACACGAGTTTTTAGAAAATATGTTTTATTTCATAAATGGAATCAACAAAGTATGCACATTCTACGTCATAACGAATTTCTATAGTTTGCCCATTCGTTAGGAAATAAGAAAATCTTACTTCCCCCGTTTTTTAAAATCACAGCTTCCAGAAGGTTTACACGATGTCTTAAAAAACGCGAGTTTTTAGAAAATGTGTTTTATTTCATAAATGGAATCAACAAAGTATGTGCATTCTACATCATAACGACTTTCTATAGTTTGCGCATGCGTTTGGAAATAAGAAAAGCTTACTTCCCCCGTTTTTTAAAATCACAGCTTCTAGAAGGTTTACATGATTTCTTAAAAAACACGAGTTTTTAGAAAATGTGTTTTATTTCATAAATGGAATCTACAAAGTTTGCACATTCTACGTCATAACGACTTTCTATAGTTTGCGCATGCATCCGGAAATAAGAAAAGCTTACTTCCACCGATTTTTAAAATCACACCTTCTAGAAGGTTTACATGATTTCTTAAAAAACACGAGTTTTTAGAAAATGTGTTTTATTTCATAAATGGAATCAACAAAGTATGCACATTCTATGTCATAATGACTTTCTATAGTTTGCGCATTCGTCCGGAAATAAGAAAAGCCTACTTCCACCGTTTTTTAAAATCACAGCTTCTAGAAGGTTTACATGATTTCGTAAAAAACACGAGTTTTTAGAAAATGTGTTTTATTTCATAAATGGAATCTACAAAGTATGCACATTCTACGTCATAACGACTTTCTATAGTTTGCGCATGCGTTTGGAAATAAGAAAAGCTTACTTCCACGGATTTTTAAAATCACAGCTTCTAGAAGGTTTACATGATTTCTTAAAAAACACGAGTTTTTAGAAAATGTGTTTTATTTCATAAATGGAATCAACAAAGTATGCACATTCTACGTCATAATGACTTTCTATAGTTTGCGCATTCGTCCGGAAATAAGAAAAGCTTACTTCCACCGTTTTTTAAAATGACAGCTTCTAGAAGGTTTACATGATTTCGTAAAAAACACGAGTTTTTAGAAAATGTGTTTTATTTCCTAAATGGAATCTACAAAGTATGCACATTCTACGTCATAACAAATTTCTATATTTTGCGCACGCGTCCGGAAATAAGAAAAGCTTACTTCCCCCGTTTTTTAAAATCACAGCTTCTAGAAGGTTTACATGATATCTTAAAAAACACGAGCTTTTAGAAAATGTGTTTTATTTCATAAATGAAATCAACAAAGTATGCACATTCTACGTCATAACGACTTTCTATAGTTTGCGCATGCCTTTGGAAATAGGAAAAGCTTACTTCCCCCGTTTTTTAAAATCACAGCTTCTAGAAGGTTTACATGATTTGTTAAAAAACACGAGTTTTTAGAAAATGTGTTTTATTTAATAAATGGAATCAACAAATTATGCCGATTCTACGTCATAACGAGTTTCTATAGTTTGCGCATGCGTCCGGAAATAAGAAAAGCTTACTTCCACCGTTTTTTAAAATCACAGCTTGTAGAAGGTTTACACGATTTCTTAAAAAACACGAATTTTTAGAAAATGTGTTTTATTTCATAAATGGAATCAACAAAGTATGCACATTCTAAGTCATAACGACTTTCTATAGTTTGCGCATTCGTCCGGAAAAAAGAAAAGCTTACTTCCACCGTTTTTTAAAATCACAACTTCTAGAAGGTTTACATGATTTCGTACAAAACACGAGTTTTTAGAAAATGTGTTTTATTTCATAAATGGAATCTACAAAGTATGCACATTCTACGTCATAACGAATTTTTATAGTATGCAAATACGTTTGGAAATAAGAAAAGCTTACTTCCCCCGTTTTTTAAAATCACGGCTTCCAGAAGGTTTACATGATTTCTTAAAAAACACGAGTTTTTAGAAACTATGTTTTATTTCATAAATGGAATCAACAAAGTATGCACATTCTACGTCATAACGACTTTCTATAGTTTGTGCATGCGTCCGGAAATAAGAAAAGCTTACTTCCACCGTTTTTTAAAATCACAGCTTCTAGAAGGTTTACATGATTTCTTAAAAAACATGAGTTTTTAGAAAATGTGTTTTATTTCATAAATGGAATCAACAAATTATGCACATTCTACGTCATAACGACTTTCTATAGTTTGTGCATTCGTCCGGAAATAAGAAAAGCTTACTTCCACCGTTTTTTAAAATCACAGCTTCTAGAAGGTTTACATGATTTCGTAAAAAACACGAGTTTTTAGAAAATGTGTTTTATTTCATAAATGGAACCTACAAAGTATGCACATTCTACGTCATAACGACTTTCTATAGTTTGCGCATGCGTTTGGAAATAAGAAAAGCTTACTTCCACCGTTTTTTAAAATCACAAAGTCTAGAAGGTTTACATGATTTGTTAAAAAACACGAGTTTTTAGAATATGTGTTTTATTTCATAAATGGAATCTACAAAGTATGAATATTCTACGTCATAGAGACTTTCTATAGTTTGCGCATGCGTCCGGAAATAAGAAAAGCTTACTTCCCCCGTTTTTTAAAGTCACAGCTTCTAGAAGGTTTACATGATTTCTTAAAAAACACGAGTTTTTAGAAAATGTGTTTTATTTCATAAATGGAATCAACAAAGTATGCACATTCTACATCATAACGACTTTCTATAGTTTGCGCATGCGTCCGGAAATAAGAAAAGATTACTTCAACCATTTTTTAAAATCACAGCTTCTAGAAGGTTTACATAATTTCGTACAAAACACGACTTTTTTGAAAATGTGTTTTATTTCATAAATGGAATCTACAAAGTATGCACATTCTACGTCATAACAAATTTATATAGTTTGCGCATGCGTCCGGAAATAAGAAAAGCTTACTTCCACCATTTTTTAAAATCATAGCTTCTAGAAGGTTTACATGATTTCGTAAAAAACACGAGTTTTTAGAAAATGTGTTTTATTTCATAAATGGAATCTACAAAGTATGCACATTCTACATCATAACGACTTTCTATAGTTTGCGCATGCATCCGGAAATAAGAAAAGCTTACTTCCACCGTTTTTTAAAATCACAGCTTCTAGAAGGTTTACATGATTTCGTAAAAAACATGAGTTTTTAGAAAATGTGTTTTATTTCATAAATGGAATCTACAAAGTATGCACATTCTACGTCATAACGACTTTCTATAGTTTGCGCATGCGTTTGGAAATAAGAAAAGCTTATTTCCACCGTTTTTTAAAATCACAGCTTCTAGAAGGTTTACATGATTTCGTAAAAAACACGAGTTTTTAGAAAATGTGTTTTATTTCATAAATGGAATCTACAAAGTATGCACATTCTACGTCATAGAGACTTTCTATAGTTTGCACATGCGTCCGCAAATAAGAAAAGCTTACTTCCCTCGTTTTTTAAAGTCACATCTTCTAAAAGCTTTACATAATTTCTTAAAAAACACAAGTTTTTAGAAAATGTGTTTTATTTCATAAATGGAATCAACAAAGTATGCACATTCTAAGTCATAACGACTTTCTATAGTTTGCGCATGCGTTTGGAAATAAGAAAAGCTTACTTCCCCCGTTTTTTAAAATCACAGCTTCTAGAAGGTTTACATGATTTCTTAAAAAAGACGAGTTTTTAGAAAATGTGTTTTATTTCATAAATGGAATCAACGAAGTATGCACATTCTAAGTCATAACGACTTTCTATAGTTTGCTGATGCGTTTGGAGATAAGAAAAGCTTACTTCCCCCGTTTTTTAAAATCACAGCTTCTAGAAGGTTTCAATGATTTCGTAAAAAACACGAGTTTTTAGAAAATGTGTTTTATTTCATAAATGGAATCAAAAAAGTATGCACATTCTACGTCATAACGACTTTCTTTAGTTTGCGCATGCGTTTGGAAATAAGAAAAGCTTACTTCCCCCGTTTTTTAAAATCACAGCTTCCAGAAGGTTTACACGATTTCTTAAAAAACACGAGTTTTTAAAAAATGTGTTTTATTTCATAAATGGAATCAACAAAGTATGCACATTCTACGTCATAACGACTTTCTATAGTTTGCGCATTCGTCCGGAAATAAGAAAAGCTTACTTCCACCGTTTTTTAAAATCACAGCTTCTAGAAGGTTTACATGATTTCGTAAAAAACACGAGTTTTTAGAAAATGTGTTTTATTTCCTAAATGGAATCTACAAAGTATGCACATTCTACGTCATAAGAACTTTCTATATTTTGCGCATGCGTCCGGAAATAAGAAAAGCTTACTTCCCCCGTTTTTTAAAATCACAGCTTCTAGAAGGTTTACATGATATCTTAAAAAACAGGAGTTTTTAGAAAATGTGTTTTATTTGATAAATGGAATCAACAAATTATGCAGATTCTACGTCATAACGAGTTTCTATAGTTTGCGCATGCGTCCGGAAATAAGAAAAGCTTACTTCCACCGTTTTTTAAAATCACAGCTTGTAGAAGGTTTACACGATTTCTTAAAAAACACGAATTTTTAGAAAATGTGTTTTATTTCATAAATGGAATCTACATGGTATGCACATTGTACGTCATAACGACTTTCTATAGTTTGCGCATGCATCCGGAAATAAGAAAAGCTTACTTCCCCCGTTTTTTAGAAAATGTGTTTTATTTCATAAATGGAATCAACAAACTATGCACATTCTACGTCATAATGAATTTCTATAGTTTGCGCATTCGTCCGGAAATAAGAAAAGCTTACTTCCACCGTTTTTTAAAATCACAGCTTCTAGAAGGTTTACATGATTTCGTACAAAACACGAGTTTTTAGAAAATGTGTTTTATTTCATAAATGGAATCTACAAAGTATGCACATTCTATGTCATAACGACTTTTTATAGTTTGCGCATACGTTTGGAAATAAGAAAAGCTTACTTCCCCCGTTTTTTAAAATCACGGCTTCCAGAAGGTTTACATGATTTCTTAAGAAAAACGAGTTTTTAGAAACTATGTTTTATTTCCTAAATGGAATCTACAAAGTATGCACATGCTACGTCATAACGACTTTCTATAGTTTGCGCATGCGGCGGGAAATAAGAAAAGCTTACTTCCCCCATTTTTTAAAATCACAGCTTCTAGAAGGTTTACATGATTTCTTAAAAAACACGAGTTTTTAGAAAATGTGTTTTATTTCATAAATTGAATCAACAAAGTATGCACATTCTATGTCATAATGACTTTCTATAGTTTGCGAATGCGTCCGGAAATAAGAAAAGCTTACTTCCCCCGTTTTTTAAAATCACAGCTTGTAGAAGGTTTACATGATTTCTTAAAAAACACGAGTTTTTAGAAAATGTGTTTTATTTCATAAATGGAATCAACAAAGTATGCACATTCTACGTCATAACGACTTTTTATAGTTTGCGCATGCGTCCGGAAATAAGAAAAGCTTACTTCCACCGTTTTTTAAAATCATAGCTTCTAGAAGGTTTACATGATTTCTTAAAAAACACGAGTTTTTAGAAAATGTGTTTTATTTCATAAATGGAATCAACAAAGTATGCACATTCTATGTCATAACGACTTTCTATAGTTTGCGCATGCATTTGGAAATAAGAAAAGCTTACTTCCCCTTTTTTTTTAAATCACAGCTTCTAGAAGGTTTACAAGATTTCTTAAAAAACACGAGTTTTTAGAAAATGTGTTTTATTTCATAAATGGAATCAACAAAGTATGCACATTCTACGTCATAACGACTTTCTATAGTTTGCGCATTCATCCGGAAATAAGAAAAGATTACTTCCACCGTTTTTTAAAATCACAGCTTCTAGAAGGTTTACATGATTTCGTAAAAAACACGAGTTTTTAGAAAATGTGTTTTATTTCATAAATGGAATCTACAAAGTATGCACATTCTACGTCATAACGACTTTCTATAGTTTGCGCATGCGTCCGGAAATAAGAAAAGCTTACTTCCACCGTTTTTTGAAATCACGGCTTCTAGAAGGTTTACATGATTTCGTAAAAAACACGAGTTTGTAGAAAATGTGTTTTATTTCATAATGGAATCAACAAAGTATGCACATTCTACGTCATAACGACTTTCTATAGTTTGCGCATGCGTTTGGAAATAAGAAAATCTTACTTCCATCGTTTTTTAAAATCACAGCTTCTAGAAGGTTTACATGATTTCGTAAAAAACACGAGTTTTTAGAAAATGTGTTTTATTTCATAAATGGAATCTACAAAGTATGCACATTCTACGTCATAGAGACTTTCTATAGTTTGCGCATGCGTCCGGAAATAAGAAAAACTTACTTCCTCCGTTTTTTAAAGACACAGCTTCTAGAAGGTTTACATGATTTCTTAAAAAACACAAGTTTTTAGAAAATGTGTTTTATTTCATAAATGGAATCAACAAAGTATGCACATTCTAAGTCATAACGACTTTCTATAGTTTGCGCATGTGTTTGGAAATAAGAAAAGCTTACTTCCCCCGTTTTTTAAAATCACAGCTTCTAAAAGGTTTACATGATTTCTTAAAAAACACGAGTTTTTAGAAAATGTGTTTTATTTCATAAATGGAATCAACAAAGTATGCACATTCTAAGTCATAACGACTTTCTATAGTTTGCGCATGCATCTGGAAATAAGAAAAGCTTACTTCCATCGTTTTTTAAAATCACAGCTTCTAGAAGGTTTACACGATTTCGTAAAAAACACGAGTTTTTAGAAAATGTGTTTTATTTCATAAATGGAATCTACAAAGTATGCACATTCTACATCATAACGACTTTCTATAGTTTGCGCATGCATCCGGAAATAAGAAAAGCTTACTTCCACCCATTTTTAAAATCACAGCTTCTAGAAGGTTTACATGATTTCTTAAAAAACACGAGTTTTTAGAAAATGTGTTTTATTTCATAAATGGAATCAACAAAGCATGCACATTCTACGTCATAATGACTTTCTATAGTTTGCGCATTCGTCCTGAAATAAGAAAAGCTTACTTCCACCGTTTTTTAAAATCACAGCTTCTAGAAGGTTTACATGATTTCGTAAAAAACACGAGTTTTTAGGAAATGTGTTTTATTTCCTAAATGGAATCTACAAAGTATGCACATTATACGTCATAACGACTTTCTATAGTTTGCGCATGCGTCCGGAAATAAGAAAATCTTACTTCCCCCGTTTTTTTAAAATCACAGCTTCTAGAAGGTTTACATGATATCTTAAAAAACACGAGTTTTTAGAAAATGTGTTTTATTTGATAAATGAAATCAACAAAGTATGCACATTCTACGTCATAACGACCTTCTATAGTTTGCGCATGCCTTTGGAAATAGGAAAAGCTTACTTCCCCCGTTTTTTAAAATCACAGCTTCTAGAAGGTTTACATGATTTGTTAAAAAACACGAGTTTTTAGAAAATGTGTTTTATTTAATAAATAGAATCAACAAATTATGCAGATTCTACGTCATAACGACTTTCTATAGTTTGCGCATGCGTCCGGAAATAAGAAAAGCTTACTTCCACCGTTTTTTAAAATCACAGCTTGTTGAAGGTTTTCACGATTTCTTAAAAAACATGAATTTTTAGAAAATGTGTTTTATTTCATAAATGGAATCAACAAAGTATGCACATTCTAAGTCATAACGACTTTCTATAGTTTGCGCATTTGTCCGGAAATAAGAAAAGCTTACTTCCACCGTTTTTTAAAATCACAGCTTCTAGAAGGTTTACATGATTTCGTACAAAACACGAGTTTTTAGAAAATGTGTTTTATTTCATAAATGGAATCTACAAAGTATGCACATTCTACATCATAATGACTTTCTATAGTTTGCGCATACGTTTGGAAATAAGAAAAGCTTACTTCCCCCGTTTTTTGAAATCACGGCTTCCAGAAGGTTTACATGATTTCTTAGAAAACACGAGTTTTTAGAAAATGTGTTTTATTTCATAAATGGAATCTACAAAGTATGCACATTCTACGTCATAACGACTTTCTATAGTTTGCGCATGCGTCAGGAAATAAGAAAAGCTTACTTCCACCGTTTTTTAAAATCACAGCTTCTAGAAGGTTTACATGATTTCGTAAAAAACACGAGGTTTTTGAAAATGTGTTTTATTTCATAAATGGAATCTACAAAGTATGCACATTCTACGTCATAACGACTTTCTATAGTTTGCGCATGCGTCCGGAAATAAGAAAAGCTTACTTCCCCCGTTTTTTAAAATCACAGCTTCTTGAAGATTTACATGATTTCGTAAAAAACACGAGTTTTTAGAGAATGTGTTTTATTTCATTAATGGAATCAACAAAGTATGCAAATTGTATGTCATAACGACTTTCTATAGTTTGCGCATGCGTTCGGAAATAAGAAAAGCTTACTTCCACCGTTTTTTAAAATCACAGCTTGTAGAAGGTTTACACGATTTCTTAAAAAACATGAGTTTTTAGAAAATGTGTTTTATTTCATAAATGGAATCGACAAAGTATGCACATTCTAAGTCATAACGACTTTCTATAGTTTGCGCATTCGTCCGGAAATAAGAAAAGATTACTTCCACCGTTTTTTAAAATCACAGCTTCTAGAAGGTTTACATGATTTCTTAAAAAACACGAGTTTTTAGAAAATGTGTTTTATTTCATAAATGGAATCAACAAAGTATGCACATTCTACGTCATAACGACTTTCTATAGTTTGCGCATGCGTTCGGAAATAAGAAAAGCTTACTTCCACCGTTTTTTAAAATCACAGCTTGTAGAAGGTTTACACGATTTCTTAAAAAACATGAGTTTTTAGAAAATGTGTTTTATTTCATAAATGGAATCGACAAAGTATGCACATTCTACGTCATAACGAATTTCTATAGTTTGTGCATGCGTCCGGAAATAAGAAAAGCTTACTTCCACCGTTTTTTAAAATCACAGCTTCTAGAAGGTTTACATGATTTCTTAAAAAACACGAGTTTTTAGAAAATGTGTTTTATTTCATAAATGGAATCAACAAAGTATGCACATTCTACGTCATAATGACTTTCTATAGTTTGCGCATGCGTTCGGAAATAAGAAAAGCTTACTTCCACCGTTTTTTAAAATCACAGCTTGTAGAAGGTTTACACGATTTCTTAAAAAACATGAGTTTTTGGAAAATGTGTTTTATTTCATAAATGGAATCGACAAAGTATGCACATTCTACGTCGTAACGACTTTCTATAGTTTGTGCATGCGTCCGGAAATAAGAAAAGCTTACTTCCACCGTTTTTTAAAATCACAGCTTCTAGAAGGTTTACATGATTTCTTAAAAAACACGAGTTTTTGGAAAATGTGTTTTATTTCATAAATGGAATCAACAAAGTATGCACATTCTATGTCATAACCACTTTCTATAGTTTGCGCATGCATGTGGAAATAAGAAAAGCTTACTTCCACCATTTTTTAAAATCACAACTTCTAGAAGGTTTACATGATTTCTTAAAAAACACGAGTTTTTAGAAAATGTGTTTTATTTCAAAAATGGAATCTACAAAGTATGCACATTCTACGTCATAACGACTTTCTATAGTTTGCGCATGCGTCCGGAAATAAGAAAAGTTTACTTCCACTGTTTTTTAAAATCACAGCTTCTAGAAGGTTTACATGATTTCGTAAAAAACACGAGTATTTAGAAAATGTGTTTTATTTCATAACGACTTTCTACGTCATAACGACTTTCTACGTCATAACGACTTTCTAACGACGTATGAACTTTCTAACGACTTTCTAACGACTTTCTAACGACGTATGAACTTTCTACGTCATAACGACTTTCTATAGTTTGCGCATGCGGCGGGAAATAAGAAAAGCTTACTTCCCCCGTTTTTTAAAATCACAGCTTCTAGAAGGTTTACATGATTTCTTAAAAAACACGAGTTTTTAGAAAATGTGTTTTATTTCATAAATTGAATCAACAAAGTATGCACATTCTACGTCATAACGACTTTCTATAGTTTGCGCATGCATTTGGAAATAAGAAAAGCTTACTTCCCCCGTTTTTTAAGATCACATCTTCTAGAAGGTTTACATGATTTCTTAAAAAACACGAGTTTTTAGAAAATGTGTTTTATTTCATAAATGGAATCAACAAAGTATGCACATTCTACGTCATAACGACTTTCTATAGTTTGCGCATGCGTCCGGAAATAAGAAAAGCTTACTTCCACCGTTTTTTAAAATCATAGCTTCTAGAAGGTTTACATGATTTCTTAAAAAACACGAGTTTTTAGAAAATGTGTTTTATTTCATAAATGGAATCAACAAAGTATGCACATTCTATGTCATAACGACTTTCTATAGTTTGCGCATGCATTTGGAAATAAGAAAAGCTTACTTCCCCTTTTTTTTAAAATCACAGCTTCTAGAAGGTTTACAAGATTTCTTAAAAAACACGAGTTTTTAGAAAATGTGTTTTATTTCATAAATGGAATCAACAAAGTATGCACATTCTACGTCATAACGACTTTCTATAGTTTGCGCATTCATCCGGAAATAAGAAAAGATTACTTCCACCGTTTTTTAAAATCACAGCTTCTAGAAGGTTTACATGATTTCGTAAAAAACACGAGTTTTTAGAAAATGTGTTTTATTTCATAAATGGAATCTACAAAGTATGCACATTCTACGTCATAACGACTTTCTATAGTTTGCGCATGCGTCCGGAAATAAGAAAAGCTTACTTCCCCCGTTTTTTAAAATCACAGCTTCTAGAAGGTTTACATCATTTGTTAAAAAACATGAGTTTTTAGAAAATGTGTTTTATTTCATAAATGGAATGAACAAAGTATGCACATTCTACGTCATAATGAGTTTCTATAGTTTCCGCATGCGTCCGGAAATAAGAAAAGCTTATTTCCCCCGTTTTTTAAAATCACAGCTTCTAGAAGGTTTACATGATTTCGTAAAAAACACGAGTTTTTAGAAAATGTGTTTTATTTCATAAATGGAATCAACAAAGTATGCACATTCTACGTCATAACGACTTTCTATAGTTTGTGCATTCGTCTGGAAATAAGAAAAGCTTACTTCCACCGTTTTTTAAAATCACAGCTTCTAGAAGGTTTACATGATTTCGTAAAAAAACATGAGTTTTTTAGAAAATGTGCTTTATTTCATAAATCGAATGTACAAAGTATGCACATTCTACGTCATAATGACTTTCTATATTTTGCGCATGCGTCCGGAAATAAGAAAAGCTTACTTCCCCCGTTTTTTAAAATCACAGCTTCTAGAAGGTTTACATAATTTCCTAAAAAACACGAGTTTTTAGAAAATGTGTTTTATTTCATAAATGGAATCAACAAAGTATGCACATTCTACGTCATAACGCCTTTCGATAGTTTGCGCATGCGTTTGGAAATAAGAAAAGGTTACTTCCATCGTTTTTTAAAATCACAGCTTCTTGAAGGTTTACATGATTTCGTAAAAAACACGAGTTTTTAGAAAATGTGTTTTATTTCATAAATGGAATCTACGAAGTATGCACATTCTTCGTCATAATGACTTTCTATAGTTTGCGCATGCATCCGGAAATAATAAAAGCTTACTTCCCCCGTTTTTTAAAATCACAGCTTCTAGAAGGTTTACATGATTTTGTAAAAAACACGAGTTTTTAGAAAATGTGTTTTATTTCATAAATGGAATCTACAAAGTATGCACATTCTACGTCATAACGACTTTCTATAGTTTGCGCATGCGTCCGGAAATAAGAAAAGCTTACTTCCACCGTTTTTCAAAATCACATCTTCTAGAAGGTTTACATGATTTCTTAAAAAACACGAGTTTTTAGAAAATGTGTTTTATGTCATAAATAGAATCTACAAAGTATGCACATTCTACGTCATAACGACTTTCTATAGTTTGCGCATTCGTCCAGAAATAAGAAAAGCTTACTTCCACCGTTTTTTAAAATGACAGCTTCTAGAAGGTTTACAAGATTTCTTAAAAAACACGAGTTTTTAGAAAATGTGTTTTATTTCATAAATGGAATCCACAAAGTATGCACATTCTACGTAATAACGACTTTCTATAGTTTCCGCATTCGAACGGAAATAAGAAAAGCTTACTTCCCCCATTTTTTAAAATCAGAGCTTCTAGAAGGTTTACATGATTTCGTAAAAAACACGAGTTTTTAGAAAATGTGTTTTAATTCATCAATGGAATCTACAAAGTATGCACATTCTATGTCATAACGACTTTCTATAGTTTGCGCATGCGGCCGGAAATAAGAAAAGCTTACTTCTCCAGTTTTTTAAAATCACAGCTTCAAGAAGGTTTACATGATTTCTTAAAAAACACGAGTTTTTAGAAAATGTGTTTTATTTCATAAATGGAATCAACAAAGTATGCAGATTCTACGTCATAACGACTTTCTATAGTTTGCGCATGCGTCCGGAAATAAGAAAAGCTTACTTCCACCGTTTTTTAAAATAACAGCTTCTAGAAGGTTTACATGATTTCCTAAAAAACACGATTTTTTAGAAAATGTGTTTTATTTCATCACTGGAATCAACAAAGTACGCACATTCTACGTCATAACGAGTTTCTATAGTTTGCGCATGCGTTTGGAAATAAAAAACCTTACTTGTCCCGTTTTTTAAAATCACGGCTTCTAGAAGGTTTACATGATTTTTTAAAAAACACGAGTTTTTAGAAAATTTGTTTTATTTCATAAATGGAATCTACAAAGTATGCACATTCTACATCATAATGACTTTCTATAGTTTGCGCATCCGTCCGGAAATAAGAAAAGCTTACTTCCACCATTTTTTGAAATCACAGCTTCTAGAAGGTTTACATGATTTCTTAAAAAACATGAGTTTTTAGAAATTGTGTTTTATTTTATAAATGGAATCAATAGAGTATGGACATTCTACATCATAACGACTTTCTCTAGTTTGCGCATTCGTCCGGAAATAAGAAAAGCTTACTTCCACCGTTTTTTAAAATCACAGCTTCTAGAAGGTTTACATGATTTCTTAAAAAACACGAGTTTTTAGAAAATGTGTTTTATTTCATAAATGGAATCAACAAAGTATGCACATTCTATGACATAACGACTTTCTATAGTTTGCGCATGCGTTTGGAAATAAGAAAAGCTTACTTCCCCCGTTTTTTAAAATTACAGCTTCTAGAAGGTTTACATTATTTGTTACAAAACACGAGTATTTAGAAAATTTGTTTTATTTCATAAATGGAATCAACAAAGTATGCACATTCTACGTCATAACGACTTTCTATAGTTTGCGCATGCGTCCAGAAATAAGAAAAGCTTACTTCCACCGTTTTTTAAAATCACAGATTCTAGAAGCTTTACATGATTTCGTAAAAAACATGATTTTTTAGAAAATGTGTTTTATTTCATAAATGGAATCTACAAAGTATGCACATTCTACATCATAACGACTTTCTATAGTTTGCGCATGCGTCCGGAAATAAGAAAAGCTTACTTCCACCGTTTTTTGAAATCATAGCTTCTAGAAGGTTTACATGATTTCGTAAAAAAACACGAGTTTGTAGAAAATGTGTTTTATTTCATAAATAGAATCAACAAAGTATGCACATTCTACGTCATAACGACTTTCTATAGTTTGCGCATTCGTCCGGAAATAAGAAAAGCTTACTTCTACCGTTTTTTAAAATCACAGCTTCTAGAAAGTTTACATGATTTCGTAAAAAACACGAGTTTTTAGAAAATGTGTTTTATTTCATCAATGGAATCTACAAAGTATGCACATTCTATGTCATAACGACTTTCTATAGTTTTCGGATGCGGCCGGAAATAAGAAAAGCTTACTTCCCCCGTTTTTTAAAATCACAGCTTCTAGAAGGTTTACATGATTTCGTAAAAAACACGAGTTTTTAGAAAATGTGTTTTATTTCATAAATGGAATCAACAAAGTATGCACATTCTACGTCATAACGACTTTCTATAGTTTGCGCATTCGTCCGGAAATGAGAAAAGCTTACTTCTACCGTTTTTTAAAATCACAGCTTCTAGAAGGTTTACATGATTTCTTAAAAAACACGAATTTTTAGAAAATGTGTTTTATTTCCTAAATGGAATCTACAAAGTATGCACATTCTACGTCATAACGACTTTCTATATTTTGCGCATGCGTCCGGAAATAAGAAAAGCTTACTTCCCCCGTTTTTTAAAATCACAGCTTCTAGAAAGTTTACATGATTTCGTAAAAAACATGAGTTTTTAGAAAATGTGTTTTATTTCATCAATGGAATCTACAAAGTATGCACATTCTATGTCATAACGACTTTCTATAGTTTTCGGATGCGTCCGGAAATAAGAAAAGCTTACTTCCCCCGTTTTTTAAAATCACAGCTTCTAGAAGGTTTACATGATTTCGTAAAAAACACGAGTTTTTAGAAAATGTGTTTTATTTCATAAATGGAATCTACAAAGTATGCACATTCTATGTCATAACGACTTTCTATAGTTTGCGCATGCGGCCGGAAATAAGAAAAGCTTACTTCCACCGTTTTTTTAAAATCACAGCTTCTAGAAGGTTTACATGATTTCTTAAAAATCACGAGTTTTTAGAAAATGTGTTTTATTTAATAAATGGAATCAACAAAGTATGCACATTCTACGTCATAACAACTTTCTATAGTTTGCGCATGCGTTTGGAAATAGGAAAAGCTTACTTCCCCCGTTTTTTAAAATCACATCTTCTAGAAGGTTTACATGATTTCTTAAAAAGCACGAGTTTTTAGAAAATCTGTTTTATTTCATAAATGGAATCAACAAAGTATGCACATTCTACGTCATAACGACTTTCTATAGTTTGCGCATGCGTCCGGAAATAAGAAAAGCTTACTTCCACCGTTTTTAAAAATCACAACTTCTAGAAGGTTTACATGATTTCCTAAAAAACATGAGTTTTTAGAAAATATGTTTTATTACATAAATGGAATCTACAAAGTATGCACATTCTATGTCATAACAACTTTCTATAGTTTGCGCATGCGTCCGGAAATAAGAAAAGCTTACTTCCCCCGTTTTTTAAAATCACAGCTTCTAGAAGGTTTACATGATTTCTTAAAAAACACGAGTTTTTAGAAAATGTGTTTTATTTCATAAATGGAATCAACAAAGTATGCACATTCTACGTCATAACGAATTTCTATAGTTTGCGCATGCGTTTGGAAATAAGAAAAGCTTACTTCCCCCGTTTTTTAAAATTACAGCTTCTAGAAGGTTTACATGATTTGTTAAAAAACACGAGCATTTAGAAAATGTGTTTTATTTCATAAATGGAATCAACAAAGTATGCACATTCTACGTCATGACGACTTTCTATAGTTTGCGCATGCGTCCGGATATAAGAAAAGCTTACTTCCACCATTTTTTAAAATCACAGTTTCTAGAAGGGTTACATGATTTCTTAAAAAACACGAGTTTTTAGAAAATGTGTTTTATTTCATAAATGGAATCAACAAAGTATGCACATTCTACGTCATAATGAATTTCTATAGTTTGCTCATGTGTCCGGAAATAAGAAAAGCTTACTTCCACCGTTTTTTAAAATCACAGCTTCTAGAAGGTTTACATGATTTCCTAAAAAACACGATTTTTTAAAAAATGTGTTTTATTTCATAAATGGAATCAACAAAGTACGTACATTCTATGTCATAACGACTTTCTATAGTTTGCGCATGCGTTTGGAAATAAAAAAGCTTACTGGTCCCATTTTTTAAAATCACGGCTTCTAGAAGGTTTACATGATTTTTTAAAAAACACGAGTTTTTAGAAAATGTGTTTTATTTCATAAATGGAATCTACAAAGTATGCACGTTCTACGTCATAACGACTTTCTATAGTTTGCGCATGCGTCCGGAAATAAGAAAAGCTTACTTCCACCATTTTTTGAAATCACAGCTTCTAGAAGGTTTACATAATTTCGTAAAAAACACGAGTTTGTAGAAAATGTGTTTTATTTCATAAATGGAATCAACAAAGTATGCACATTCTACGTCATAATGACTTTCTATAGTTGCGCATGCGTCCAGAAATAAGAAAAGCTTACTTCCAACGTTTTTCAAAATCACAGCTTCTAGAAGGTTTACATGATTTCTTAAAAAACACGAGTTTTTAGAAAATGTGTTTTATTTCATAAATGGAATCAAAAAAGTATGCACATTCTACATCATAACGACTTTCTATAGTTTGCGCATTCGTCAGGAAATAAGAAAAGCTTACTTCCACCGTTTTTTAAAATCACAGCTTCTAGAAGGTTTACATGATTTGTTAAAAAACACGAGTATTTTGAAAATGTGTTTTATTTCATAAATGGAATCAGCAAAGTATGCACATTCTACATCATAACGACTTTCTATAGTTTGCGCATTCGTCCGGAAATAAGAAAAGCTTACTTCCACCGTTTTTTAAAATCACAGCTTCTAGAAGGTTTACATGATTTCTTAAAAAACACGAGTTTTTAGAAAATGTGTTTTATTTCATAAATGGAATCAACAAAGCATGCACATTCTATGACATAACGACTTTCTATAGTTTGCGCATGCGTTTGGAAATAAGAAAAGCTTACTTCCCCCGTTTTTTAAAATTACAGCTTCTAGAAGGTTTACATTATTTGTTAAAAAACATGAGTATTTTGAAAATGTGTTTTATTTCATAAATGGAATCAACAAAGTATGCACATTCTACGTCATAACGACTTTCTATAGTTTGCGCATGCGTCCAGAAATAATTAAAGCTTACTTCCACCGTTTTTTAAAATCACAGCTTCTAGAAGGTTTACATGATTTCGTAAAAAACACGAGTTTTTAGAAAATGTGTTTTATTTCATGAATGGAATCTACAAAGTATGCACATTCTACGTCATAACGACTTTCTATAGTTTGCGCATGTTTCCGGAAATAAGAAAAGCTTACTTCCACCATTTTTTGAAATCACAGCTTCTAGAAGGTTTACATGATTTCGTAAAAAACACGAGTTTTTAGAAAATGTGTTTTATTTCATGAATGGAATCTACAAAGTATGCACATTCTACGTCATAACAACTTTCTATAGTTTGCGCATGTGTCCGGAAATAAGAAAAGCTTACTTCCACCGTTTTTTAAAATCACAGCTTCTAGAAGGTTTACATGATTTCTTAAAAAACACGAGTTTTTAGAAAATGTGTTTTATTTCATAAATGGAATCAACAAAGTATGCACATTCTACGTCATAACGACTTTCTATAGTTTGCGCATTCGTCCGGAAATAAGAAAAGCTTACTTCTACCATTTTTTAAAATCACAGCTTCTAGAAGGTTTACATGATTTCTTAAAAAACACGAGTTTTTAGAAAATGTGTTTTACTTCTTCAATGGAATCAACAAAGTATGCACATTCTACGTCATAACGACTTTCTATAGTTTGCGCATGCGTTTGGAAATAGGAAAAGCTTACTTCCACCGTTTTTTAAAATCACATCTTCTAGAAGGTTTACATGATTTCTTAAAAAACACGAGTTTTTAGAAAATGTGTTTTATTTCATAAATGGAATCAACAAAGTATGCACATTCTACGTCATAACGACTTTCTATAGTTTGCGCATGCGTCCGGAAATAAGAAAAGCTTACTTCCACCGTTTTTTAAAATCACAGCTTCTAGAAGGTTTACATGATTTCCTAAAAAACACGATTTTTTAGAAAATGTGTTTTATTTCATCACTGGAATCAACAAAGTACGCACATTCTACGTCATAACGACTTTCTATAGTTTGGGCATGCGTTTGGAAATAAAAAACCTTACTTGTCCCGTTTTTTAAAATCACGGCTTCTAGAAAGTTTACATGATTTTTTAAAAAACACGAGTTTTTAGAAAATTTGTTTTATTTCATAAATGGAATCTACAAAGTATGCACATTCTACATCATAACGACTTTCTATAGTTTGCGCATGCGTCCGGAAATAAGAAAAGCTTACTTCCACCGTTTTTTTAAATCACAGCTTCTAGAAGGTTTACATAATTTCGTAAAAAACACGAGTTTGTAGAAAATGTGTTTTATTTCATAAATGGAATCAACAAAGTATGCACATTCTTCGTCATAATGACTTTCTATAGTTTGCGCATGCGTCCAGAAATAAGAAAAGCTTACTTCCAACGTTTTTTAAAATCACAGCTTCTAGGAGGTTTACATGATTTCGTAAAAAACACGAGTTTTTGGAAAATGTGTTTTATTTCATAAATGGAATCTACAAAGTATGCACATTCTATGTCATAACGACTTTCTATAGTTTTCGCATGCGTCCGGAAATAAGAAAAGCTTACTTCCCCCGTTTTTTAAAATCAGAGCTTCTAGAAGGGTAACATGATTTCGTAAAAAACACGAGTTTTTAGAAAATGTGTTTTAGTTCATAAATGGAATCTACAAAAAATGCACATTCTATGTCATAACGACTTTCTATAGTTTGCGCATGCGGCCGGAAATAAGAAAAGCTTACTTCCCCAGTTTTTTAAAATCACAGCTTCAAGAAGGTTTACATGATTTCTTAAAAAACACGAGTTTTTAGAAAATGTGTTTTATTTCATAAATGGAATCAACAAAGTATGCAGATTCTACGTCATAACGACTTTCTATAGTTTGCGCATGCGTTTGGAAATAGGAAAAGCTTACTTCTCCCGTTTTTTAAAATCACATCTTCTAGAAGGTTTACATGATTTCTTAAAAAACACAAGTTTTTAGAAAATGTGTTTTATTTCATAAATAGAATCAACAAAGTATGCACATTCTACGTCATAACGACTTTCTATAGTTTGCGCATGCGTCCGGAAATAAGAAAAGCTTACTTCCACCGTTTTTTAAAATCACAGTTTCTAGAAGGTTTACATGATTTCCTAAAAAACACGATTTTTTAGAAAATGTGTTTTATTTCATCACTGGAATCAACAAAGTACGCACATTCTACGTCATAAAGACTTTCTATAGTTTGCGCATGCGTTTGGAAATAAAAAACCTTACTTGTCCCCTTTTTTAAAATCACGGCTTCTAGAAGGTTTACATGATTTTTTAAAAAACACGAGTTTTTAGAAAATTTGTTTTATTTCATAAATGGAATCTACAAAGTATGCACATTCTACATCATAACGACTTTCTATAGTTTGCGCATGCGTCCGGAAATAAGAAAAGCTTACTTCCACCGTTTTTTGAAATCACGGCTTCTAGAAGGTTTACATAATTTCGTAAAAAACACGAGTTTGTAGAAAATGTGTTTTATTTCATAAATGAAATCAACAAAGTATGCACATTCTACATAATAACGACTTTCTATAGTTTGCGCATTCGTCCGGAAATAAGAAAATCTTACTTCCACCGTTTTTTAAAATCACAGCTTCTAGAAGGTTTACATGATTTCTTAAAAAACATAGGTTTTTAGAAATTGTGTTTTATTTTATAAATGGAATCCACAGAGTATGGACATTCTACATCATAACGACTTTCTCTAGTTTGCGCATTCGTCCGGAAATAAGAAAAGCTTACTTCCACCGTTTTTTAAAATCACAGCTTCTAGAAGGTTTACATGATTTCTTAAAAAACACGAGTTTTTGGAAAATGTGTTTTATTTCATAAATGGAATCAACGAAGTATGCACATTCTATGACATAACGACTTTCTATAATTTGCGCATGCGTTTGGAAATAAGAAAAGCTTACTTCCCCCGTTTTTTAAAATTACAGCTTCTAGAAGGTTTACATTATTTGTTAAAAAACATGAGTATTTAGAAAATGTGTTTTATTTCATAAATGGAATCAACAAAGTATGCACATTCTACATCATAACAACTTTCTATAGTTTGCGCATGTGTCCAGAAATAAGAAAAGCTTACTTCCACCGTTTTTTAAAATCACAGCTTCTAAAAGGTTTACATGATTTCGTAAAAAACATGATTTTTTAGAAAATGTGTTTTATTTCATAAATGGAATCTACAAAGTATGCACATTCTACATCATAACGACTTTCTATAGTTTGCGCATGCGTCTGGAAATAAGAAAAGCTTACTTCCACCGTTTTTTGAAATCATAGCTTCTAGAAGGTTTACATGATTTCGTAAAAAACACGAGTTTGTAGAAAATGTGTTTTATTTCATAAATGGAATCAACAAAGTATGCACATTCTACGTCATAATGACTGTCTATAGTTTGTGCATGCGTCCGGAAATAAGAAAAGCTTACGTCCAACTTTTTTCAAAATCACAACTTCTAGAAGGTTCACATGATTTCTTAAAAAACACGAGTTTTTAGAAAATGTGTTTTATTTCATAAATGGAATCAACAAAGTATGCACATTCTACGTCATAACGACTTTCTATAGTTTGCGCATTCGTCCGGAAATAAGAAAAGCTTACTTCTACCGTTTTTTAAAATCACAGCTTGTAGAAGGTTTACATGATTTCTTAAAAAACACGAGTTTTTAGAAAATGTGTTTTATTTCTTAAATGGAATCAACAAAGTGTGCACATTCTACATCATAACGACTTTCTATAGTTTACGCATTCGTCCGGAAATAAGAAAAGCTTATTTCCCCCGTTTTTTAAAATCACAGCTTCTAGAAAGTTTACATGATTTCGTAAAAAACACGAGTTTTTAGAAAATGTGTTTTATTTCATAAATGGAATCTACAAAGTATGCACATTCTATGTCATAACGACTTTCTATAGTTTTCGGATGCGTCCGGAAATAAGAAAAGCTTACTTCCCCCGTTTTTTAAAATCACAGCTTCTAGAAGGTTTACATGATTTCGTAAAAAACACGAGTTTTTAGAAAATGTGTTTTATTTCATAAATGGAATCTACAAAGTATGCACATTCTATGTCAAAACGACTTTCTATAGTTTGCGCATGCGGCCGGAAATAAGAAAAGCTTACTTCCCCCGTTTTTTAAAATCATAGCTTCTAGAAGGTTTACATGATTTCTTAAAAAACACGAGTTTTTAGAAATATGTTTTATTTCATAAATGGAATCAACAAAGTATGCACATTCCACGTCATAACGACTTTCTATTGTTTGCGCATGCGTTTGGAAATAGGAAAAGCTTACTTCCCCCGTTTTTTAAAATCACATCTTCTAGAAGGTTTACATGATTTCTTAAAAAACACGAGTTTTTAGAAAATCTGTTTTATTTCATAAATGGAATCAACAAAGTATGCACATTCTACGTCATAACGACTTTCTATAGTTTGCGCATGCGTCCGGAAATAAGAAAAGCTTACTTCCACCGTTTTTAAAAATCACAACTTCTAGAAGGTTTACATGATTTCCTAAAAAACACGAGTTTTTAGAAAATGTGTTTTATTTCATAAATGGAATCTACAAAGTATGCACATTCTATGTCATAACAACGTTCTATAGTTTGCGCATCCGTCCGAAAATAAGAAAATCTTACTTCCCCCGTTTTTTAAAATCACAGCTTCTAGAAGGTTTACATGATTTCTTAAAAAACACGAGTTTTTAGAAAATGTGTTTTATTTCATAAATGAAATCAACAAAGTATGCACATTCTACGTCATAACGAATTTCTATAGTTTGCGCATGGGTTTGGAAATAAGAAAAGCTTACTTCCCCCGTTTTTTAAAATTACAGCTTCTAGAAGGTTTACATGATTTGTTAAAAAACACGAGCATTTAGAAAATGTGTTTTATTTTATAAATGGAATCAACAAAGTATGCACATTCTACGTCATAACGACTTTCTATAGTTTGCGCATGCGTCCGGATATAAGAAAAGCTTACTTCCACCATTTTTTAAAATCACAGTTTCTAGAAGGGTTACATGATTTCTTAAAAAACACGAGTTTTTAGAAAATGTGTTTTATTTCATAAATGGCATCAACAAAGTATGCACATTCTACGTCATAATGAATTTCTATAGTTTGCTCATGTGTCCGGAAATAAGAAAAGCTTACTTCCACCGTTTTTTAAAATCACAGCTTCTAGAAGGTTTACATGATTTCCTAAAAAACACGATTTTTTAAAAAATGTGTTTTATTTCATAAATGGAATCAACAAAGTACGCACATTCTATGTCATAACGACTTTCTATAGTTTGCGCATGCGTTTGGAAATAAAAAAGCTTACTGGTCCCATTTTTTAAAATCACGGCTTCTAGAAGGTTTACATGATTTTTTTAAAAACACGAGTTTTTAGAAAATTTGTTTTATTTCATAAATGGAATCTACAAAGTATGCACATTCTACGTCATAACGACTTTCTATAGTTTGCGCATGCGTCCGGAAATAAGAAAAGCTTACTTCCACCATTTTTTGAAATCACAGCTTCTAGAAGGTTTACATAATTTCGTAAAAAACACGAGTTTGTAGAAAATGTGTTTTATTTCATAAATGGAATCAACAAAGTATGCACATTCTACGTCATAATGACTTTCTATAGTTTGCGCATGCGTCCGGAAATAAGAAAAGCTTACTTCCAACGTTTTTCAAAATCACAGCTTCTAGAAGGTTTACATGATTTCTTAAAAAACACGAGTTTTTAGAAAATGTGTTTTATTTCATAAATGGAATCAACAAAGTATGCACATTCTACATCATAACGACTTTCCATAGTTTGTGCATTCGTCCGGAAATAAGAAAAGCTTACTTCCACCGTTTTTTAAAATCACAGCTTCTAGAAGGTTTACATGATTTGTTAAAAAACACGAGTATTTTGAAAACGTGTTTTATTTCATCAATGGAATCAACAAAGTATGCACATTCTACATCATAACGACTTTCTATAGTTTGCGCATTCGTCCGGAAATAAGAAAAGCTTACTTCCACCGTTTTTTAAAATCACAGCTTCTAGAAGGTTTACATGATTTCTTAAAAAACACGAGTTTTTATAAAATGTGTTTTATTTCATAAATGGAATCAACAAAGCATGCACATTCTACGACATAACGACTTTCTATAGTTTGCGCATGCGTTTGGAAATAAGAAAAGCGTACTTCCCCTGTTTTTTAAAATTACAGCTTCTAGAAGGTTTACATTATTTGTTAAAAAACACGAGTATTTAGAAAATGTGTTTTATTTCATAAATGGAATCAACAAAGTATGCACATTCTACATCATAACGACTTTCTATAGTTTGCGCATGCGTCCAGAAATAAGAAAAGCTTACTTCCACCGTTTTTTAAAATCACAGCTTCTAGAAGGTTTACATGATTTCGTAAAAAACACGAGTTTTTAGAAAATGTGTTTTATTTCATAAATGGAATCTACAAAGTATGCACATTCTACGTCATAATGACTTTCTATAGTTTGCGCATGCGTCCAGAAATAAGAAAAGCTTACTTCCACCGTTTTTTGAAATCACAGCTTCTAGAAGGTTTACATGATTTCGTAAAAAACACGAGTTTGTAGAAAATGTGTTTTATTTCATAAATGGAATCAACAAAGTATGCACATTCTACGTCATAATGACTTTTTATAGTTTGCGCATGCGTCCGAAAATAAGAAAAGCTTACTTCCAACTTTTTTCAAAATCACAGCTTCTAGAAGGTTTACATGATTTCTTAAAAAACACGAGTTTTTAGAAAATGTGTTTTATTTAATAAATGGAATCAATAAAGTATGCACATTCTACGTCATAACGAATTTCTATAGTTTGCGCATTCGTCCGGAAATAAGAAAAGCTTACTTCTACCATTTTTTAAAATCACAGCTTCTAGAAGGTTTACATGATTTCTTAAAAAACACGAGTTTTTAGAAAATGTGTTTTACTTATTCAATGGAATCAACAAAGTATGCACATTCTACGTCATAACGACTTTCTATAGTTTGCGCATGCGTTTGGAAATAGGAAAAGCTTACTTCCCCAATTTTTTAAAATCACATCTTCTAGAAGGTTTACATGATTTCTTAAAAAAAACGAGTTTTTAGAAAATGTGTTTTATTTCATAAATGGAATCAACAAAGTATGCACATTCTACGTCATAACGACTTTCTATAGTTTGCGCATGCGTCCGGAAATAAGAAAAGCTTACTTCCACCGTTTTTTAAAATCACAGCTTCTAGAAGGTTTACATGATTTCCTAAAAAACACGAATTTTTAGAAAATGTGTTTTATTTCATCACTGGAATCAACAAAGTACGCACATTCTACGTCATAACGACTTTCTATAGTTTGCGCATGTGTCCGGAAATAAGAAAAGCTTACTTCCACCGTTTTTAAAAATCACAACTTCTAGAAGGTTTACATGATTTCCTAAAAAACACGATTTTTTAGAAAATGTGTTTTATTTCATAAATGGAATCTACAAAGTATGCACATTCTATGTCATAACAACGTTCTATAGTTTGCGCATGCGTCCGAAAATAAGAAAAGGTTACTTCCCCCGTTTTTTAAAATCACAGCTTCTAGAAGGTTTACATGATTTCTTAAAAAACACGAGTTTTTAGAAAATGTGTTTTATTTCATAAATAGAATCAACAAAGTATGCACATTCTACGTCATAACGAATTTCTATAGTTTGCGCATGCGTTTGGAAATAAGAAAAGCTTACTTCCCCCGTTTTTTAAAATTACAGCTTCTAGAAGGTTTACATGATTTGTTAAAAAACACGAGCATTTAGAAAATGTGTTTTATTTTATAAATGGAATCAACAAAGTATGCACATTCTACGTCATAACGACTTTCTATAGTTTGCGCATGCGTCCGGATATAAGAAAAGCTTACTTCCACCATTTTTTAAAATCACAGCTTCTAGAAGGTTTACATGATTTCTTAAAAAACACGAGTTTTTAGAAAATGTTTTTTATTTCATAAATGGAATCAACAAAATATGCACATTCTACGTCATAATGAATTTCTATAGTTTTCTCATGTGTCCGGAAATAAGAAAAGCTTACTTCCACCGTTTTTTAAAATCACAGCTTCTAGAAGGTTTACATGATTTCCTAAAAAACACGATTTTTTAAAAAATGTGTTTTATTTCATAAATGGAATCAACAAAGTACGCACATTCTATGTCATAACGACTTTCTATAGTTTGCCCATGCGTTTTGAAATAAAAAAGCTTACTGGTCCCATTTTTTAAAATCACGGCTTCTAGAAGGTTTACATGATTTTTATAAAAACACGAGTTTTTAGAAAATTTGTTTTATTTCATAAATGGAATCTACAAAGTATGCACATTCTACGTCATAACGACTTTCTATAGTTTGCGCATGCGTCCGGAAATAAGAAAAGCTTACTTCCACCATTTTTTGAAATCACAGCTTCTAGAAGGTTTACATAATTTCGTAAAAAACAGGAGTTTGTGGAAAATGTGTTTTATTTCATAAATGGAATCAACAAAGTATGCACATTCTACGTCATAATGACTTTCTATAGTTTGCGCATGCGTCCGGAAATAAGAAAAGCTTACTTCCAACGTTTTTCAAAATCACAACTTCTAGAAGGTTTACATGATTTCTTAAAAAACACGAGTTTTTATAAAATGTGTTTTATTTCATAAATGGAATCAACAAAGTATGCACATTCTACATCATAACGAATTTCTATAGTTTGTGCATGCGTCCAGAAATAAGAAAAGCTTACTTCCACCATTTTTTAAAATCACAGTTTCTAGAAGGGTTACATGATTTCTTAAAAAACACGAGTTTTTAGAAAATGTGTTTTATTTCATAAATGGAATCAACAAAGTATGCAAATTCTACGTCATAATGAATTTCTATAGTTTGCTCATGTGTCCGGAAATAAGAAAAGCTTACTTCCACCGTTTTTTAAAATCACAGCTTCTAGAAGGTTTACATGATTTCTTAAAAAACACGAGTTTTTAGAAAATGTGTTTTATTTCATAAATGGAATCAACAAAGCATGCACATTCTACGACATAACGACTTTCTATAGTTTGCGCATGCGTTTGGAAATAAGAAAAGCTTACTTCCCCCGTTTTTTAAAATTACAGCTTCTAGAAGGTTTACATTATTTGTTAAAAAACACGAGTATTTAGAAAATGTGTTTTATTTCATAAATGGAATCAACAAAGTATGCACATTCTACGTGATAACGACTTTCTATAGTTTGCGCATGCGTCCAGAAATAAGAAAAGCTTACTTCCATCGTTTTTTAAAATCACGGCTTCTAGAAGGTTTACATGATTTCGTAAAAAACACGAGTTTTTAGAAAATGTGTTTTATTTCATAAATGGAATCTACAAAGTATGCACATTCTACGTCATAACGACTTTCTATAGTTTGCGCATGCGTCCGGAAATAAGAAAAGCTTACTTCCACCGTTTTTTGAAATCACAGCTTCTAGAAGGTTTACATGATTTCGTAGAAAACACGAGTTTGTAGAAAATGTGTTTTATTTCATAAATGGAATCAACAAAGTATGCACGTTCTACGTCATAATGACTTTTTATAGTTTGCGCATGCGTCCGAAAATAAGAAAACCTTACTTCCAACTTTTTTCAAAATCACAGCTTCTAGAAGGTTTACATGATTTCTTAAAAAACACGAGTTTTTAGAAAATGTGTTTTATTTCATAAATGGAATCAACAAAGTATGCACATTCTACGTCATAACGACTTTCTATAGTTTCCGCATGCGGCCGGAAATAAGAAAAGCTTACTTCCCCCGTTTTTTAAAATCACAGCTTCTAGAAGGTTTACATGATTTCTTAAAAAACACGAGTTTTTAGAAAATGTTTTTTATTTCATAAATGGAATCAACAAAGTATGCAGATTCTACGTCATAAAGAATTTCTATATTTTGCGCATGCGTTTGGAAATAGGAAAAGCTAACTTCCCCTGTTTTTTAAAATCACATCTTCTAGAAGGTTTACATGATTTCTTAAAAAACACGAGTTTTTAGAAAATGTGTTTTATTTCATAAATGGAATCAACAAGGTATGCACATTCTACGTCATAACGACTTTCTATAGTTTGCGCATTCGTCGTGAAATAAGAAAAGCTTACTTCCAACGTTTTTCAAAATCATAGCTTGTAGAAGGTTTCAATAATTTCTTAAAAAACACGAGTTTTTAGAAAATGTGTTTTATTTCAGAAATGGAATCAACAAAGTATGCACATTCTACGTCATAACGACTTTCTATGTTTGCGCATGCATCCGGAAATAAGAAAAGCTTACTTCCACCGTTTTTTAAAATTACAGCTTCTAGAAGGTTTACATGATTTTTTAAAAAACACGAGTATTTAGAAAATGTGTTTTATTTCATAAATGGAATCTACAAAGTATGCACATTCTACGTCATAACGACTTTCTATAGTTTGCGCATGCGTCCGGAAATAAGAAAAGGTTACTTCCATCGTTTTTTGAAATCACGGCTTCTAGAAGGTTTACATGATTTCGTAAAAAACACGAGTTTGTAGAAAATGTGTTTTATTTCATAAATGGAATCAACAAAGTATTCACATTCTACGTCATAATGACTTTCTATAGTTTTCGCATGCGTTTGCAAATAAGAAAAGCTTACTTGCCCCGTTTTTTAAAATCACGGCTTCTAGTAGGTTTACATGATTTCTTAAAAAACACGAGTTTTTAGAAAATGTGTTTTATTTCATAAATGGAATCTACAAAGTATGCACATTCTACGTCATAATGACTTTCTAAAGTTTTTGCATGCGTTTGCAAATAAGAAAAGTTTACTTGCCCCGTTTTTTAAAATCACGGCTTCTAGTAGGTTTACATGATTTCTTAAAAAACGTGAGTTTTTAGAAAATGTGTTTTATTTCATAAATGGAATCTACAAAGTATGCACATTCTACGTCATAATGACTTTCTATAGTTTGCGCATGCGTCCGGAAATAAGAAAAGCTTACTTCCACCGTTTTTTCAAATCACGACTTCTAGAAGGTTTACATGATTTCTTAAAAAACACGAGTTTTTAGAAAATGTGATTTATTTCATAAATGGAATCAACAAAGTATGCACATTCTACGTCATAACGACTTTCTATAGTTTGCGCATTCGTCCGGAAATAAGAAAAGCTTACTTCCACCATTTTTTAAAATCACAGCTTCTAGAAGGTTTACATGATTTCTTAAAAAACACGAGTTTTTAGAAAATGTGATTTATTTCATAAATGGAATCAACAAAGTATGCACATTCTACGTCATAACGACTTTCTATAGTTTGCGCATGCGTCCGGAAATAAGAAAAGCTTACTTCCAACGTTTTTCAAAATCACAGCTTCTAGAAGGTTTACATCATTTCTTAAAAAACACGAGTTTTTAGAAAATGTGTTTCATTTCATAAATGGAATCAACAAAGTATGCACATTCTACGTCATAACGACTTTCTATAGTTTGCGCATTCGTCCGGAAATAAGAAAAGCTTACTTCCACAGTTTTTTAAAATCACAGCTTCTAGAAGGTTTACATGATTTCTTAAAAAACACGAGTTTTCAGAAAATGTGTTTTATTTCATAAATGGAATCAACAAAGTATACACATTCTACGTCATAACGACTTTCTATAGTTTGCGCATGCGTCCGGAAATAAGAAAAGCTTACTTCCAACGTTTTTCAAAATCACAGCTTCTAGAAGGTTTACAGAATTTCTTAAAAAACACGAGTTTTTAGAAAATGTGTTTTATTTCAGAAATGGAATCAACAAAGTATGCACATTCTACGTCATAACGACTTTCTATAGTTTGCGCATGCGTCCGGAAATAAGAAAAGCTTACTTCCACCGTTTTTTAAAATTACAGTTTCTAGAAGGTTTACATGATTTGTTAAAAAACACGAGTATTTAGAAAATGTGTTTTATTTCATAAATGGAATCTACAAAGTATGCACATTCTACGTCATAACGACTTTCTATAGTTTGCGCATGCGTCCGGAAATAAGAAAAGCTTACTTCCACCGTTTTTTGAAATCACGGCTTCTAGAAGGTTTACATGATTTCGTAAAAAACACGAGTTTGTAGAAAATGTGTTTTATTTCATAAATGGAATCAACAAAGTATGCACATTCTACGTCATAATGACTTTCTATAGTTTTCGCATGCGTTTGGAAATAAGAAAAGCATACTTGCCCCGTTTTTTAAAATCACGGCTTCTAGTAGGTTTACATGATTTCTTAAAAAACACGAGTTTTTAGAAAATGTGTTTTATTTCATAAATGGAATCTACAAGGTATGCACATTCTACGTCATAACGACTTTCTATAGTTTGCGCATGCGTCCGGAAATAAGAAAAGCTTACTTCCACCATTTTTTGAAATCACGACTTCTAGAAGGTTTACATGATTTCGTAAAAAACACGAGTTTTTAGAAAATGTGTTTCATTTCATAAATGGAATCAACAAAGTATGCACATTCTACGGCATAACGACTTTCTATAGTTTGCGCATTCGTCCGGAAATAAGAAAAGCTTACTTCCATAGTTTTTTAAAATCACAGCTTCTAGAAGGTTTACATGATTTCTTAAAAAACACGAGTTTTTAGAAAATGTGTTCTATTTCATAAATGGAATCAACAAAGTATGCACATTCTACGACATAACGACTTTCTATAGTTTGCGCATGCGTCCGGAAATAAGAAAAGCTTACTTCCAACGTTTTTCAAAATCACAGCTTCTAGAAGGTTTACATAATTTCTTAAAAAACACGAGTTTTTAGAAAATGTGTTTTATTTCATAAATGGAATCAACAAAGTATGCACATTCTAAGTCATAACGAATTTCTATAGTTTGCGCATGCGTCCGGAAATAAGAAAAGCTTACTTCCACCGTTTTTTAAAATTACAGCTTCTAGAAGGTTTACATGATTTCGTAAAAAACACGAGTTTTTGGAAAATGTGTTTTATTTCATAAATGGAATCTACAAAGTATGCACATTCTATGTCATAACGACTTTCTATAGTTTTCGCATGCGTCCGGAAATAAGAAAAGCTTACTTCCCCCGTTTTTTAAAATGAGAGCTTCTATAAGGTTTACATGATTTCGTAAAAAACACGAGTTTTTAGAAAATGTGTTTTATTTCATAAATGGAATCTACAAAGTATGCACATTCTATGTCATAAGGACTTTCTATAGTTTGCGCAAGCGGCCGGAAATAAGAAATGCTTACTTCCCCAGTTTTTTAAAATCACAGCTTCTAGAAGGTTTACATGATTTCCTAAAAAACACAAGTTTTTAGAAAATGTGTTTTATTTTATAAATGGAATCAACAAAGTATGCAGATTCTACGTCATAACGACTTTCTATAGTTTGCGCATGCGTTTGGAAATAGGAAAAGCTTACTTCCCCCGTTTTTTAAAATCACATCTTCTAGAAGGTTTACATGATTTCTTAAAAAACACGAGTTTTTAGAAAATGTGTTTTATTTCCTAAATGGAATCAACAAAGTATGCACATTCTACATCATAACGACTTTCTATAGTTTGCGCATGCGTTTGGAAATAAGAAAAGCATACTTCCATCGTTTTTTAAAATCACAGCTTCTAGAAGGTTTACATGATTTCGTAAAAAACACGAGTTTTTAGAAAATGTGTTTGATTTCGTAAATGGAATCTACAAAGTATGCACATTCTTCGTCATAACGACTTTCTATAGTTTAAGCATGCGTACGGAAATAAGAAAAGCTTACTTCCCCCATTTTTTAAAATCACAGCTTCTAAAAGGTTTACATGATTTTGTAAAAAACACGAGTTTTTATAAAATGTGTTTTATTTCATAAATGGAATCAACAAAGTATGCACATTCTACGTCATAACGACTTTCTATAGTTTGCGCATTCGTCGGGAAATAAGAAAAGCTTACTTACCCCGGTTTTTTAAAATCACAGCTTCTAGAAGGTTTACATGATTTCTTAAAAAACTCGAGTTTTTAGAAAATGTGTTTTATGTCATATATGGAATGAACAAAGTATGCACATTCTACGTCATAACGACTTTCTATAGTTTGCGCATGCGTCTGGAAATAAGAAAACCTTACTTCCACCGTTTTTTAAAATAACAGCTTCTAGAAGGTCTACATGATTTCGTAAAAAACACGAGTTTTTAGAAAATGTTTTTTATTTCATAAATGGAATCTACAAAGTATGCACATTCTACGTCACAACGACCTTCTATAGTTTGCGCATTCGTCCGGAAATAAGAAAACCTTACTTCCACCGTTTTTTAAAATCACAGCTCCTAGAAGGTTTACAACATTTCTTAAAAAACAGGAGTTTTTAGAAAATGTGTTTTATTTCATAAATGGAATCAACAAAGTATGCAGATTCTACGTAATAACGAATTTCTATAGTTTCCGCATTCGACCGGAAATAAGAAAAGCTTACTTCCACCGTTTTTTAAAATCATAGCTTCTAGAAGGTTTACATGATTTCTTAAAAAACACGAGTTTTTAGAAAATGTGTTTTATTTCATAACTGGAATCAACAAAGTATGCACATTCTACATCATAAGGACTTTCTATAGTTTGCGCATGCGTCCGGAAATAAGAAAAGCTTACTTCCACCGTTTTTCAAAATCACAGCTTCTAGAAGGTTTACATGATTTCTTAAAAAACACGAGTTTTTAGAAAATGTGTTTTATTTCATAAATGGAATCAACAAAGTATGCAAATTCTACGTCATAATGACTTTCTATAGTTTGCGCATGCGTTTGGAAATAAGAAAAGCTTACTTCCCCCGTTTTTTAAAATCACAGCTTCTAGAAGGTTTACATGATTTGTTGAAAAACACGAGTTTTTAGAAAATGTGTTTTATTTAATAAATCGAATCAACAAAGTATGCACATTCTACGTCATAACGACTTTCTATAGTTTGCGCATGCGTCCAGAAATAAGAAAAGCTTACTTCCACTGTTTTTTAAAATAATAGCTTCTAGAAGGTTTACATGATTTCGTAAAAAACATGAGTTTTTAGAAAATGTGTTTTATTTCATAAATGGAATCTACAAAGTATGCACATTCTACGTCATAACGACTTTCTATAGTTTGCGCATGCGTCCGGAAAGAATAAAAGCTTACTTGCATCGTTTTTCAAAATCACAGCTTCTAGAAGGTTTACATGATTTCTTAAAAAACACGAGTTTTTAGAAAATGTGTTTTATTTCATAACTGGAATCTACAATGTATGCACATTCTACGTCATAACGACTTTCTAGAGTTTGCGCATTTGTCCGGAAATAGGAAAAGCTTACTTCCACCGTTTTTTAAAATCACAGCTTCTACAAGGTTTACAAGATTTCTTAAAAAACACGAGTTTTTAGAAAATGTGTTTTATTTCATAAATGGAATCAACAAAGTTTGCACATTCTACGTAATAACGACTTTCTATACATTCCGCATTCGACTGGAAATAAGAAAAGCTTACTTCCACTGTTTGTTAAAATCACAGCTTCTAGAAGGTTTACATGATTTCGTAAAAAACACGAGTTTTTAGAAAATGTGTTTTATTTCATAAATGGAATCAACAAAGTATGCACATTCTACGTCATAAGGACTTTCTATAGTTTGCGCATGCGTCCGGAAATAAGAAAAGCTTACTTCCACCGTTTTTCAAAATCACAGCTTCTAGAAGCTTTAGATGATTTCTTAAAAAACACGAGTTTTTAGAAAATGTGTTTTATTTCATAAATGGAATCAACAAAGTATGCACATTCTACGTCATAACGACTTTCTATAGTTTGCACATGCGTTTGGAAATAAGAAAAGCTTACTTCCATCGTTTTTTAAAATCACAGCTTCTAGAAGGTTTACATGATTTCGTAAGAAACACGAGTTTTTAGAAAATGTGTTTTATTTCATAAATGGAATCAACAAAGTATGCACATTCTACGTCATAACGACTTTCTATAGTTTGCGCATGCGTTTGGAAATAAGAAAAGCTTACTTCCATCGTTTTTTAAAATCACAGCTTCTAGAAGGTTTACATGATTTCGTAAGAAACACGAGTTTTTAGAAAATGTGTTTTATTTCATAAATGGAATCAACAAAGTATGCACATTCTACATCATAACGACTTTCTATAGTTTGCGAATGCGTTTGGAAATAAGAAAAGCTTACTTCCATCATTTTTTAACATCACAGCTTCTAGAAGGTTTACATGATTTCGTAAGAAACACGAGTTTTTAGAAAATGTGTTTTATTTCATAAATGGAATCTACAAAGTATGCACATTCTTCGTCATAACGACTTTCTATAGTATGCGCATGCGTCCGGAAATAAGAAAAGCTTACTTCCCCCGTTTTTCAAAATCACAGCTTCTAGAAGCTTTAGATGATTTCTTAAAAAACACGAGTTTTTAGAAAATGTGTTTTATTTCATAAATGGAATCAACAAAGTATGCACATTCTACGTCATAACGACTTTCTATAGTTTGCACATGCGTTTGGAAATAAGAAAAGCTTACTTCCATCGTTTTTTAAAATCACAGCTTCTAGAAGGTTTACATGATTTCGTAAGAAACACGAGTTTTTAGAAAATGTGTTTTATTTCAAAAATGGAATCAACAAAGTATGCACATTCTACGTCATAATGCCTTTCTATAGTTTGCGCATGCGTTTGGAAATAAGAAAAGCTTACTTCCATCGTTTTTTAAAATCACAGCTTCTAGAAGGTTTACATGATTTCGTAAAAAACACGAGTTTTTAGAAAATGTGTTTTATTTCATAAATGGAATATACAAACTATGCACATTCTTCGTCATAACGACTTTCTATAGTTTGCGCATGCGTCTGGAAATAAGAAAAGCTTACTTCCCCCATTTTTTAAAATCACAGCTTCTAGAAGGTCTACATGATTTCGTAAAAAACACGAGTTTTTAAAAAATGTGTTTTATTTCATAAATGGAATCTACAAAGTATGAACATTCTACGTCATAACGGCTTTATATAGTTTGCGCATTTTTCCGGAAATAAGAAAAGCTTACTTCCACCGTTTTTTAAAATCACAGCTCCTAGAAGGTTTACAAGATTTCTTAAAAAACAGGAGTTTTTAGAAAATGTGTTTTATTTCATAACTGGAATCAAAAAAGTATGCACATTCTACGTAATAACGACTTTCTATAGTTTCCACATTCGACCCGAAATAAGAAAAGTTTACTTCCACCGTTTTTTAAAATCATAGCTTCTAGAAGGTTTACATGATTTCGTAAAAAACACGAGTTTTTAGAAAATGTGTTTTATTTCATAAATGGAATCAACAAAGTATGCACATTCTACATCATAAGGACTTTCTATAGTTTGCGCATGCGTCCGGAAATAAGAAAAGCTTACTTCCACCGATTTTCAAAATCACAGCTTCTAGAAGGTTTACATGATTTCTTAAAAAACATGAGTTTTTAGAAAATGTGTTTTATTTCATAAATGGAATCAACAAAGTATGCACATTCTACGTCATAACGACTTTCTATAGTTTGCGCATGCGTTTGGAAATAAGAAAAGCTTACTTCCCCATTTTTTTAAAATCACAGCTTCTAGAAGGTTTACATGATTTGTTGAAAAAGACGAGTTTTTAGAAAATGTGTTTTATTTTATAAATCGAATCAACAAAGTATGCACATTCTACGTCATAACGACTTTCTATAGTTTTCGCATGCGTCCGGAAATAAGAAAAGCTTACTTCCACTGTTTTTTAAAATAATAGCTTCTAGAAGGTTTACATGATTTCGTAAAAAACATTTGTTTTTAGAAAATGTGTTTTATTTCATAAATGGAATCTACAAAGTATGCACATTCTACGTCATAACGACTTTCTATAGTTTGCGCATGCGTCCGGAAATAAGAAAAGCTTACTTGCACCGTTTTTCAAAATCACAGCTTCTAGAAGGTTTACATGATTTCTTAAAAAACACGAGTTTTTAGAAAATGTGTTTTATTTCATAAATGGAATCTACAAAGTATGCACATTCTACGTCATAACGACTTTCTATAGTTTGTGCATTCGTCCGGAAATAAGAAAAGCTTACTTCCACCGTTTTTTAAAATCACAGCTTCTACAAGGTTTACAAGATTTCTTAAAAAACACGATTTTTTAGAAAATGTGTTTTATTTCATAAATGGAATCAACAAGGTATGCATATTCTACGTAATAACGACTTTCTATAGTTTCCGCATTCGACTGGAAATAAGAAAAGCTTACTTCCCCCGTTTTTTAAAATCACAGCTTCTAGAAGGTTTACATGATTTCGTAAAAAACACGAGTTTTTAGAAAATGTGTTTTATTTCATAAATGGAATCAACAAAGTATGCACATTCTACGTCATAAGGACTTTCTATAGTTTGCGCATGCGTCCGGAAATAAGAATCCGGAAATAAGAAAAGCTTACTTCCAACGTTTTTCAAAATCACAGCTTCTAGAAGGTTTACATAATTTCTTAAAAAACACGAGTTTTTAGAAAATGTGTTTTATTTCATAAATGGAATCAACAAAGTATGCACATTCTATTTCATAACGACTTTCTATAGTTTGCGCATGCGTCCGTAAATAAGAAAAGCTTACTTCCACCGTTTTTCAAAATCACAGCTTCTAGTAGCTTTAGATGATTTCTTAAAAAACACGAGTTTTTAGAAAATGTGTTTTATTTCATAAATGGAATCAACAAAGTATGCACATTCTACGTCATAACGACTTTCTATAGTTTGCACATGCATTTGGAAATAAGAAAAGCTTACTTCCATCGTTTTTTAAAATCACAGCTTCTAGAAGGTTTACATGATTTCGTAAGAAACACGAGTTTTTAGAAAATGTGTTTTATTTCCTAAATGGAATCTACAAAGTATGCACATTCTTCATCATAACGACTTTCTATAGTATGCGCATGCGTCCGGAAATAAGAAAAGCTTCCTTCCCCCATTTTTTAAAATCACAGCTTCTAGAAGGTTTACATGATTTTGTAAAAAACACGAGTTTTTAGAAAATGTGTTTTATTTCATAAATGGAATCTACAAAGTATGCAAATTCTACGTCATAACGACTGTCTATAGTTTGCGCATACGTCCGGAAATAAGAAAAGCTTACTTCCCCCGTTTTTTAAAATCACAGCTTCTAGAAGGTTTACATGATTTCTTAAGAAACACGAGTTTTTAGAAAATAGGTTTTATTTCATAAATGGAATCAACAAAGTATGCACATTCTACGTCATAATGACTTTCTATAGTTTGCGCATGCCTTTGGAAATAAGAAAAGCTTACTTCCCCCGTTTTTTAAAATCACAGCTTCTAGAAGGTTTACATGATTTTGTAAAAAACACGAGTTTTTAGAAAATGTGTTTTATTTCATAAATTAAATCAACAAAGTATGCACAGTCTACGTCATAAGGACTTTCTATAGTTTGCGCATGCGTTCGGAAATAAGAAAAGCTTACTTCCACCGTTTTTTAAAATCACAGCTTCTAGAAGGTTTACATGATTTCTTAAAAAACACGAGTTTTTAGAAAATGTGTTTTATTTCATAAATGGAATCAAAAAGTATGCACATTCTACTTCATAATGAGTTTCTATAGTTTGCGCATGCGTCCGGAAATAAGAAAAGCTTACTTCCGCCGTTTTTTAAAATAATAGCTTCTAGAAGGTTTACATGATTTGTTAAAAAACACGAGTTTTTAGAAAATGTGTTTTATTTCATAAATGGAATCAACAAAGTATGCACATTCTATTTCATAACGACTTTCTATAGTTTCCGCATGCGTCCGGAAATAAGAAAAGCTTACTTCCACTGTTTTTCAAAATCACAGCTTCTAGAAGCTTTACATGATTTCTTAAAAAACACGAGTTTTTAGAAAATGTGTTTTATTTCATAAATTGAATCAACAAAGTATGCGCATTCTACGTCATAACGACTTTCTATAGTTTGCACATGCGTTTGGAAATAAGAAAAACTTACTTCCCCCGTTTTTTAAAATCACAGCTTCTAGAAGGTTTACATGATTTGTTAAAAAAAACGAGTTTTTAGAAAATGTGTTTTATTTCATAAATGGAATCAACAAAGTATGCACATTCTACATCATAACGACTTTCTATAGTTTGCGAATGCGTTTGGAAATAAGAAAAGTTTACTTCCATCGTTTTTTAAAATCACAGCTTCTAGAAGGTTTATATGATTTCGTAAGAAACACGAGTTTTTAGAAAATGTGTTTTATTTCATAAATGGAATCTACAAAGTATGCACATTCTTCGTCATAACGACTTTCTATAGTATGCGCATGCGTCCGGAAATAAGAAAAGCTTACTTCCCCCGTTTTTTAAAATCACAGCTTCTAGAAGGTTTACATGATTTTGTAAAAAACACGAGTTTTTAGAAAATGTGTTTTATTTCATAAATGGAATCTACAAAGTATGCACATTCTACGTCATAACGACTTTCTATAGTTTGCGCATGCGTCTGGAAATAAGAAAAGCTTACTTCCCCCGTTTTTTAAAATCACAGCTTCTAGAAGGTCTACATGATTTCGTAAAAAACATGAGTTTTTAGAAAATGTGTTTTATTTCATAAATGGAATCTACAAAGTATGAACATTCTACGTCATAACGACTTTCTATAGTTTGCGCATTCGTCCGGAAATAAGAAAAGCTTACTTCCACCGTTTTTTAAAATCACAGCTCCTAGAAGGTTTACAAGATTTCTTAAAAAACAGGAGTTTTTAGAAAATGTGTTTTATTTCATAACTGGAATCAACAAAGTATGCACATTCTACGTAATAACGACTTTCTATAGTTTCCACATTCGACCCGAAATAAGAAAAGTTTACTTCCACCGTTTTTTAAAATCATAGCTTCTAGAAGGTTTACATGATTTCGTAAAAAACACGAGTTTTTAGAAAATGTGTTTTATTTCATAAATGGAATCAACAAAGTATGCACATTCTACATCATAAGGACTTTCTATAGTTTGCGCATGCGTCCGGAAATAAGAAAAGCTTACTTCCACCGTTTTTCAAAATCACAGCTTCTAGAAGGTTTACATGATTTCTTAAAAAACATGAGTTTTTAGAAAATGTGTTTTATTTCATAAATAGAATCAACAAAGTATGCACATTCTACGTCATAACGACTTTCTATAGTTTGCGCATGCGTTTGGAAATAAGAAAAGCTTACTTCCCCCGTTTTTTAAAATCACAGCTTCTAGAAGGTTTACATGATTTGTTGAAAAAGACGAGTTTTTAGAAAATGTGTTTTATTTTATAAATCGAATCAACAAAGTATGCACATTCTACGTCATAACGACTTTCTATAGTTTTCGCATGCGTCCGGAAATAAGAAAAGCTTACTTCCACTGTTTTTTAAAATAATAACTTCTAGAAGGTTTACATGATTTTGTAAAAAACATGAGTTTTTAGAAAATGTGTTTTATTTCATAAATGGAATCTACAAAGTATGCACATTCTACGTCATAACGACTTTCTATAGTTTGCGCATGCGTCCGGAAATAAGAAAAGCTTACTTGCACCGTTTTTCAAAATCACAGCTTCTAGAAGGTTTACATGATTTCTTAAAAAACACGAGTTTTTAGAAAATGTGTTTTATTAGATAAATGCAATCTACAAAGTATGCACATTCTACGTCATAACGACTTTCTATAGTTTGCGCATTCGTCCGGAAATAAGAAAAGCTTACTTCCACCATTTTTTAAAATCACAGCTTCTACAAGGTTTACAAGATTTCTTAAAAAACAGGAGTTTTTAGAAAATGTGTTTTATTTCATAAATGGAATCAACAAGGTATGCATATTCTACGTAATAACGACTTTCTATAGTTTCCGCATTCGACTGGAAATAAGAAAAGCTTACTTCCACCGTTTTTTAAAATCACAACTTCTAGAAGGTTTACATGATTTCGTAAAAAACACGAGTTTTTAGAAAATGTGTTTTATTTCATAAATGGAATCAACAAAGTATGCACATTCTACGTCATAAGGACTTTCTATAGTTTGCGCATGCGTCCGGAAATAAGAATCCGGAAATAAGAAAAGCTTAATTCCACCGTTTTTTAAAATCACAGCTTCTAGAAGGTTTACATGATTTGTTAAAAAACACGAGTTTTTAGAAAATGTGTTTTATTTCATAAATGGAATCAACAAAGTATGCACATTCTATTTCATAACGACTTTCTATAGTTTGCGCATGCGTCCGTAAATAAGAAAAGCTTACTTCCACCGTTTTTCAAAATCACAGCTTCTAGTAGCTTTAGATGATTTCTTAAAAAACACGAGTTTTTAGAAAATGTGTTTTATTTCATAAATGGAATCAACAAAGTATGCACATTCTACGTCATAACGACTTTCTATAGTTTGCACATGCGTTTGGAAATAAGAAAAGCTTACTTCCATCGTATTTTAAAATCACAGCTTCTAGAAGGTTTACATGATTTCGTAAGAAACACGAGTTTTTAGAAAATGTGTTTTATTTCATAAATGGAATCTAAAAAGTATGCACATTCTTCATCATAACGACTTTCTATAGTATGCGCATGCGTCCGGAAATAAGAAAAGCTTCCTTCCCCCATTTTTTAAAATCACAGCTTCTAGAAGGTTTACATGATTTTGTAAAAAACACGAGTTTTTAGAAAATGTGTTTTGTTTCATAAATGGAATCTACAAAGTATGCAAATTCTACGTCATAACGACTGTCTATAGTTTGCGCATACGTTCGGAAATAAGAAAAGCTTACTTCCCCCGTTTTTTAAAATCACAGCTTCTAGAATGTTTACATGATTTCTTAAAAAACACGAGTTTTTAGAAAATGTGTTTTATTTCATAAATGGAATCAACAAAGTATGCACATTCTACGTCATAACGACTTTCTATAGTTTGCGCATGCCTTTGGAAATAAGAAAAGCTTACTTCCCCCGTTTTTTAAAATCACAGCTTCTAGAAGGTTTACATGATTTTGTAAAAAACACGAGTTTTTAGAAAATGTGTTTTATTTCATAAATTAAATCAACAAAGTATGCACAGTCTACGTCATAACGACTTTCTATAGTTTGTGCATGCGTCCGGAAATAAGAAAAGCTTACTTCCACCGTTTTTTTAAATCACAGCTTCTAGAAGGTTTACACGATTTCGTAAAAAACACGAGTTTTTAGAAAATGTGTTTTATTTCATAAATGGAATCAACAAAGTATGCACATTCTACGTCATAACGACTTTCTATAGTTTGCGCATGTCTTTGGAAATAAGAAAAGCTTACTTCCTCCGTTTTTTAAAATCACAGCTTCTGGAAGGTTTACATGATTTCGTAAAAAACACGAGTTTTTAGAAAATGTGTTTTATTTCATAAATGGAATCAACAAAGTATGCACAGTCTACGTCATAACGACTTTCTATAGTTTGCGCATGCGTCCGGAAATTAGAAAAGCTTACTTCCCCCTGTTTTTTAAAATCACAGCTTCTAGAAGGTTTACATGATTTCGTAAAAAACACGAGTTTTTAGAAAATGTGTTTTATTTCATAAATTTAATCAACAAAGTATGCACATTCTACGTCATAACGACTTTCTATATGTTGCGCATGCGTTTGGAAATAAGAAAAGCTTACTTCCCTCGTTTTTTAAAATCACAGCTTCTAGAAGGTTTACATGATTTCTTAAAAAACACGAGTTTTTAGAAAATGTGTTGTATTTCATAAATGGAATCAACAAAGTATGCATATTCTACGTCATAACGACTTTCTATAGTTTGCGCATGCGTCCGGAAATAAGAAAAGCTTACTTCCACCGTTTTTTTAAATCACAGCTTCTAGAAGGTTTACACGATTTCGTAAAAAACACGAGTTTTTAGAAAATGTGTTTTATTTCATAAATGGAATCAACAAAGTATGCACATTCTACGTCATAACGAATTTCTATATGTTGCGCATGCGTTTGGAAATAAGAAAAGCTTACTTCCCTCGTTTTTTAAAATCACAGCTTCTAGAAGGTTTACATGATTTCTTAAAAAACACGAGTTTTTAGAAAATGTGTTTTATTTCATAAATGGAATCTACAAAGTATGCACATTCTACGTCATAACGACTTTCTATAGTTTGCGCATGCGTCCAGAAATAAGAAAAGCTTACTTCCACCATTTTTTAAAATCACATCTTCTAGAAGGTTTACATGATTTCGTAAAAAACACGAGTTTTTAGAAAATGTGTTTTATTTCAAAAATGGAATCTACAAACTATGCACATTCTACGTCATAACGACTTTCTATAGTTTGCGCATGCGTTTGGAAATAAGAAAAGCTTACTTCCCCTATTTTTTTAAATCACAGCGTCTAGAAGGTTTACATGGTTTCATAAAAAACACGAGCTTTTAGAAAATGTGTTTTATTTCATAAATGGAATCAACAAAGTACGCACATTCTACGTCATAACGACTTTCTATAGTTTGCGCATGCGTTTGGAAATAAGAAAAGCTTACTTCCCCCGTTTTTTAAAATCACATCTTCTAGAATGTTTACATGATTTCTTAAAAAACACGAGTTTTTAGAAAATGTGTTTTATTTTATAAATGGAATCAACAAAGTATGCAGATTCTACGTCATAACGACTTTCTATAGTTTGCGCATGCGTTTGGAAATAGGAAAAGCTTACTTCCCCCGTTTTTTAAAATCACATCTTCTAGAAGGTTTACATGATTTCTTAAAAAACACGAGTTTTTAGAAAATGTGTTTTATTTCCTAAATGGAATCAACAAAGTATGCACATTCTACATCATAACGACTTTCTATAGTTTGCGCATGCGTTCGGAAATAAGAAAAGCATACTTCCATCATTTTTTAAAATCACAGCTTCTAGAAGGTTTACATGATTTCGTAAAAAACACGAGTTTTTAGAAAATGTGTTTGATTTCGTAAATGGAATCTACAAAGTATGCACATTCTTCGTCATAACGACTTTCTATAGTTTAAGCATGCGTACGGAAATAAGAAAAGCTTACTTCCCCCATTTTTTAAAATCACAGCTTCTAAAAGGTTTACATGATTTTGTAAAAAACACGAGTTTTTAGAAAATGTGTTTTATTTCATAAATGGAATCAACAAAGTATGCACATTCTACATCATAACGACTTTCTATAGTTTGCGCATTCGTCGGGAAATAAGAAAAGCTTACTTACCCCGGTTTTTTAAAATCACAGCTTCTAGAAGGTTTACATGATTTCTTAAAAAACTCGAGTTTTTAGAAAATGTGTTTTATGTCATATATGGAATGAACAAAGTATGCACATTCTACGTCATAACGACTTTCTATAGTTTGCGCATGCGTCTGGAAATAAGAAAACCTTACTTCCACCGTTTTTTAAAATAACAGCTTCTAGAAGGTCTACATGATTTCGTAAAAAACACGAGTTTTTAGAAAATGTGTTTTATTTCATAAATGGAATCTACAAAGTATGCACATTCTACGTCACAACGACCTTCTATAGTTTGCGCATTCGTCCGGAAATAAGAAAACCTTACTTCCACCGTTTTTTAAAATCACAGCTCCTAGAAGGTTTACAACATTTCTTAAAAAACAGGAGTTTTTAGAAAATGTGTTTTATTTCATAAATGGAATCAACAAAGTATGCAGATTCTACGTAATAACGAATTTCTATAGTTTCCGCATTCGACCGGAAATAAGAAAAGCTTACTTCCACCGTTTTTTAAAATCATAGCTTCTAGAAGGTTTACATGATTTCTTAAAAAACACGAGTTTTTAGAAAATGTGTTTTATTTCATAACTGGAATCAACAAAGTATGCACATTCTACATCATAAGGACTTTCTATAGTTTGCGCATGCGTCCGGAAATAAGAAAAGCTTACTTCCACCGTTTTTCAAAATCACAGCTTCTAGAAGGTTTACATGATTTCTTAAAAAACACGAGTTTTTAGAAAATGTGTTTTATTTCATAAATGGAATCAACAAAGTATGCACATTCTACGTCATAATGACTTTCTATAGTTTGCGCATGCGTTTGGAAATAAGAAAAGCTTACTTCCCCCGTTTTTTAAAATCACAGCTTCTAGAAGGTTTACATGATTTGTTGAAAAACACGAGTTTTTAGAAAATGTGTTTTATTTAATAAATCGAATCAACAAAGTATGCACATTCTACGTCATAACGACTTTCTATAGTTTGCGCATGCGTCCAGAAATAAGAAAAGCTTACTTCCACTGTTTTTTAAAATAATAGCTTCTAGAAGGTTTACATGATTTCGTAAAAAACATGAGTTTTTAGAAAATGTGTTTTATTTCATAAATGGAATCTACAAAGTATGCACATTCTACGTCATAACGACTTTCTATAGTTTGCGCATGCGTCCGGAAAGAAGAAAAGCTTACTTCCCCCGTTTTTTAAAATCACAGCTTCTAGAAGGTTTACATGATTTTGTAAAAAACACGAGTTTTTAGAAAATGTGTTTTATTTCATAAATGGAATCTACAAAGTATGCACATTCTTCGTCATAACGACTTTCTATAGTATGCGCATGCGTCCGGAAATAAGAAAAGCTTACTTCCCCCGTTTTTTAAAATCACAGCTTCTAGAAGGTTTACATGATTTTGTAAAAAACACGAGTTTTTAGAAAATGTGTTTTATTTCATAAATGGAATCTACAAAGTATGCACATTCTACGTCATAACGACTTTCTATAGTTTGCGCATGCGTCCGGAAATAAGAAAAGCTTACTTGCACCGTTTTTCAAAATCACAGCTTCTAGAAGGTTTACATGATTTCTTAAAAAACACGAGTTTTTAGAAAATGTGTTTTATTTCATAAATGGAATCTACAAAGTATGCACATTCTACGTCATAACGACTTTCTATAGTTTGTGCATTCGTCCGGAAATAAGAAAAGCTTACTTCCACCGTTTTTTAAAATCACAGCTTCTACAAGGTTTACAAGATTTCTTAAAAAACACGAGTTTTTAGAAAATGTGTTTTATTTCATAAATGGAATCAACAAGGTATGCATATTCTACGTAATAACGACTTTCTATAGTTTCCGCATTCGACTGGAAATAAGAAAAGCTTACTTCCACCGTTTTTTAAAATCACAGCTTCTAGAAGGTTTACATGATTTCGTAAAAAACACGAGTTTTTAGAAAATGTGTTTTATTTCATAAATGGAATCAACAAAGTATGCACATTCTACGTCATAAGGACTTTCTATAGTTTGCGCATGCGTCCGGAAATAAGAATCCGGAAATAAGAAAAGCTTACTTCCAACGTTTTTCAAAATCACAGCTTCTAGAAGGTTTACATAATTTCTTAAAAAACACGAGTTTTTAGAAAATGTGTTTTATTTCATAAATGGAATCAACAAAGTATGCACATTCTATTTCATAACGACTTTCTATAGTTTGCGCATGCGTCCGTAAATAAGAAAAGCTTACTTCCACCGTTTTTCAAAATCACAGCTTCTAGTAGCTTTAGATGATTTCTTAAAAAACACGAGTTTTTAGAAAATGTGTTTTATTTCATAAATGGAATCAACAAAGTATGCACATTCTACGTCATAACGACTTTCTATAGTTTGCACATGCATTTGGAAATAAGAAAAGCTTACTTCCATCGTTTTTTAAAATCACAGCTTCTAGAAGGTTTACATGATTTCGTAAGAAACACGAGTTTTTAGAAAATGTGTTTTATTTCCTAAATGGAATCTACAAAGTATGCACATTCTTCATCATAACGACTTTCTATAGTATGCGCATGCGTCCGGAAATAAGAAAAGCTTCCTTCCCCCATTTTTTAAAATCACAGCTTCTAGAAGGTTTACATGATTTTGTAAAAAACACGAGTTTTTAGAAAATGTGTTTTATTTCATAAATGGAATCTACAAAGTATGCAAATTCTACGTCATAACGACTGTCTATAGTTTGCGCATACGTCCGGAAATAAGAAAAGCTTACTTCCCCCGTTTTTTAAAATCACAGCTTCTAGAAGGTTTACATGATTTCTTAAGAAACACGAGTTTTTAGAAAATATGTTTTATTTCATAAATGGAATCAACAAAGTATGCACATTCTACGTCATAATGACTTTCTATAGTTTGCGCATGCCTTTGGAAATAAGAAAAGCTTACTTCCCCCGTTTTTTAAAATCACAGCTTCTAGAAGGTTTACATGATTTTGTAAAAAACACGAGTTTTTAGAAAATGTGTTTTATTTCATAAATTAAATCAACAAAGTATGCACAGTCTACGTCATAAGGACTTTCTATAGTTTGCGCATGCGTTCGGAAATAAGAAAAGCTTACTTCCACCGTTTTTTAAAATCACAGCTTCTAGAAGGTTTACATGATTTCTTAAAAAACACGAGTTTTTAGAAAATGTGTTTTATTTCATAAATGGAATCAAAAAGTATGCACATTCTACTTCATAATGAGTTTCTATAGTTTGCGCATGCGTCCGGAAATAAGAAAAGCTTACTTCCGCCGTTTTTTAAAATAATAGCTTCTAGAAGGTTTACATGATTTGTTAAAAAACACGAGTTTTTAGAAAATGTGTTTTATTTCATAAATGGAATCAACAAAGTATGCACATTCTATTTCATAACGACTTTCTATAGTTTCCGCATGCGTCCGGAAATAAGAAAAGGTTACTTCCACTGTTTTTCAAAATCACAGCTTCTAGAAGCTTTACATGATTTCTTAAAAAACACGAGTTTTTAGAAAATGTGTTTTATTTCATAAATTGAATCAACAAAGTATGCGCATTCTACGTCATAACGAATTTCTATAGTTTGCACATGTGTTTGGAAATAAGAAAAACTTACTTCCCCCGTTTTTTAAAATCACAGCTTCTAGAAGGTTTACATGATTTGTTAAAAAAAACGAGTTTTTAGAAAATGTGTTTTATTTCATAAATGGAATCAACAAAGTATGCACATTCTACATCATAACGACTTTCTATAGTTTGCGAATGCGTTTGGAAATAAGAAAAGTTTACTTCCATCGTTTTTTAAAATCACAGCTTCTAGAAGGTTTACATGATTTCGTAAGAAACACGAGTTTTTAGAAAATGTGTTTTATTTCATAAATGGAATCTACAAAGTATGCACATTCTTCGTCATAACGACTTTCTATATTATGCGCATGCGTCCGGAAATAAGAAAAGCTTACTTCCCCCGTTTTTTAAAATCACAGCTTCTAGAAGGTTTACATGATTTTGTAAAAAACACGAGTTTTTAGAAAATGTGTTTTATTTCATAAATGGAATCTACAAAGTATGCACATTCTACGTCATAACGACTTTCTATAGTTTGCGCATGCGTCCGGAAATAAGAAAAGCTTAATTCCAGTGTTTTTTAAAATAATAGCTTCTAGAAGGTTTACATGATTTCGTAAAAGACACGAGTTTTTAGAAAATGTGTTTTATTTCATAAATGGAATCTACAAACTATGCACATTGTACGTCATAACGACTTTCTATAGTTTGCGCATGCGTCCGGAAATAAGAAAAGCTTACTTCCACCGTTTTTCAAAATCACAGCTTCTAGAAGGTTTACATGATTTCTTAAAAAACACGAGTTTTTAGAAAATGTGTTTTATTGCATAAATGGAATCTACAAAGTATGCACATTCTACGTCATAACGACTTTCTACAGTTTGCGCATTCGTCTGGAAATAAAAAAAGCTTACTTCCACCGTTTTTTAAAATCACAGCTTCTAGAAGGTTTACAAGATTTCTTAAAAAACACGACTTTTTAGAAAAAGTGTTTTATTTCATAAATGGAATCAACAAAGTATGCACAATCTACGTAATAACGACTTTCTATAGTTTCCGCATTCGACCGGAAATAAGAAAAGCTTACTTCCACTGTTTTTTAAAATAATAGCTTCTAGAAGGTTTACATGATTTCGTAAAAGACACGAGTTTTTAGAAAATGTGTTTTATTTCATAAATGGAATCTACAAATTATGCACATTGTACGTCATAACGACTTTCTATAGTTTGCGCATTCGTCCGGAAATAAGAAAAGCTTACTTCCACCATTTTTCAAAATCACAGCTTCTAGAAGGTTTACATGATTTCTTAAAAAACACGAGTTTTTAGAAAATGTGTTTTATTGCATAAATGGAATCTACAAAGTATGCACATTCTACGTCATAACGACTTTCTACAGTTTGCGCATTCGTCTGGAAATAAAAAAAGCTTACTTCCACCGTTTTTTAAAATCACAGCTTCTAGAAGGTTTACAAGATTTCTTAAAAAACACGACTTTTTAGAAAATGTGTTTTATTTCATAAATGGAATCAACAAAGTATGCACATTCTACGTAATAACGACTTTCTATAGTTTCCGCATTCGACCGGAAATAAGAAAAGCTTACATCCACCGTTTTTTAAAATCATAGCTTCTAGAAGGTTTACATGATTTCGTAAAAAACACGAGTTTTTAGAAAATGTGTTTTATTTCATAAATGGAATCTACAAAGTATGCACATTCTACGTCATAAGGACTTTCTATAGTTTGCGCATGCGTCCGGAAATAAGAAAAGCTTACTTCCACCGTTTTTTAAAATCACAGCTTCTAGAAGGTTTACATGATTTCTTAAAAAACACGAGTTTTTAGAAAATGTGTTCTATTTCATAAATGGAATCAAAAAGTATGCAGATTCTACTTCATAATGAGTTTCTATAGTTTGCGCATGCGTCCGGAAATAAGAAAAGCTTACTTCCACCGTTTTTTAAAATAATAGCTTCTAGAAGGTTTACATGATTTGTTAAAAAACACGAGTTTTTAGAAAATGTGTTTTATTTCATAAATGGAATCAACAAAGTATGCAAATTCTATTTCATAACGACTTTCTATAGTTTCCGCATGCGTCCGGAAATAAGAAAAGCTTACTTCCACCGTTTTTCAAAATCACAGCTTCTAGAAGCTTTACATGATTTCTTAAAAAACACGAGTTTTTAGAAAATGTGTTTTATTTCATAAATTGAATCAACAAAGTATGCGCATTCTACGTCATAACGACTTTCTATAGTTTGCACATGCGTTTGGAAATAAGAAAAACTTACTTCCCCCGTTTTTTAAAATCACAGCTTCTAGAAGGTTTACATGATTTGTTAAAAAACACGAGTTTTTAGAAAATGTGTTTTATTTCATAAATGGAATCAACAAAGTATGCACATTCTACATCATAACTACTTTCTATAGTTTGCGAATGCGTTTGGAAATAAGAAAAGCTTACTTCCATCGTTTTTTAAAATCACAGCTTCTAGAAGGTTTACATGATTTCGTAAGAAACACGAGTTTTTAGAAAATGTGTTTTATTTCATAAATGGAATCTACAAAGTATGCACATTCTACGTCATAACGAATTTCTATAGTTTGCGCATACGTCTGGAAATAAGAAAAGCTTACTTCCCCCATTTTTTAAAATCGCAGCTTCTAGAAGGTTTACATGATTTCTTAAAAAACACGAGTTTTTAGAAAATGTGTTTTATTTTATAAATGGAATCAACAAAGTATGCACATTCTACGTCATAACGACTTTCTATAGTTTGCGCATGCCTTCGGAAATAAGAAAAGCTTACTTCGCCCGTTTTTTAAAATCACAGCTTCTAGAAGGTTTACATGATTTCGTAAAAAACACGAGTTTTTAGAAAATGTGTTTTATTTCATAAATGGAATCAACAAAGTATGCACAGTCTACGTCATAATGACTTTCTATAGTTTGTGCATGCATCCGGAAATAAGAAAAGCTTACTTCCCCCTGTTTTTTAAAATCACAGCTTCTAGAAGGTTTACATGATTTCGTAAAAAACACGAGTTTTTAGAAAATGTGTTTTATTTCATAAATGGAATCAACAAAGTATGCACATTCTACGTCATAACGACTTTCTATATGTTGCGCATGCGTTTGGAAATAAGAAAAGCTTACTTCCCTCGTTTTTTAAAATCACAGCTTCTAGAAGGCTTACATGATTTCTTAAAAAACACGAGTTTTTAGAAAATGTGTTTTATTTCATAAATGGAATCAACAAAGTATGCATATTCTACGTCATAACGACTTTCTATAGTTTGCGCATGCGTCCGGAAATAAGAAAATCTTACTTCCCCCGTTTTTTAAAATCACAGCTTCTAGAAGGTTTACATGATTTCTTAAAAAACACGAGTTTTTAGAAAATGTGTGTTATTTCATAAATGGAATCAACAAAGTATGCACATTCTACGTCATAATGACTTTCTATATTTTGCGCATGCGTCCGGAAATGATAAAAGCTTACTTCCCCCATTTTTTAAAATCACAGCTTCTAGAAGGTTTACATGATTTCTTAAAAAACACGAGTTTTTAGAAAATGTGTTTTATTTCATAAATGGAATCAACAAAGTATGCACATTCTACGTCATAACGACTTTCTATAGTTTGCGCATGCGTCCGGAAATAAGAAAAGCTTACTTCCGCCGTTTTTTAAAATCACAGCTTCTAGAAGGTTTACATAATTTCTTAAAAAACACGAGTTTTTAGAAAAAGTGTTTTATTTCATAAATGGAATCAACAAAGTATGCACATTCTACGTCATAACGACTTTCTATAGTTTGCGCATGCCTTTGGAAATAAGAAAAGCTTACTTCCCCCGTTTTTTAAAATCACAGCTTCTAGAAGGTTTACATGATTTCGTAAAAAACACGAGTTTTTAGAAAATGTGTTTTATTTCATAAATTAAATCAACAAAGTATGCACAGTCTACGTCATAACGACTTTCTATAGTTTGCGCATGCGTTTGGAAATAAGAAAAGCTTACTTCCCCCGTTTTTTAAAATCACAGCTTCTAGAAGGTTTACATGATTTGTTGAAAAACACGAGTTTTTAGAAAATGTGTTTTATTTCATAAATCGAATCAACAAAGTATGCACATTGTATGTCATAACGACTTTCTATAGTTTGCGCATCCGTCCGGAAATAAGAAAATCTTACTTCCACTGTTTTTTAAAATAATAGCTTCTAGAAGGTTTACATGATTTCGTAAAAGACACGAGTTTTTAGAAAATGTGTTTTATTTCATAAATGGAATCTACAAATTATGCACATTGTACGTCATAACGACTTTCTATAGTTTGCGCATGCGTCCGGAAATAAGAAAAGCTTACTTCCACCGTTTTTCAAAATCACAGCTTCTAGAAGGTTTACATGATTTCTTAAAAAACACGAGTTTTTAGAAAATGTGTTTTATTGCATAAATGGAATATACAAAGTATGCACATTCTACGTCATAACGACTTTCTACAGTTTGCGCATTCGTCTGGAAATAAAAAAAGCTTACTTCCACTGTTTTTTAAAATCACAGCTTCTAGAAGGTTTACAAGATTTCTTAAAAAACACGACTTTTTAGAAAATGTGTTTTATTTCATAAATGGAATCAACAAAGTATGCACAATCTACGTAATAACGACTTTCTATAGTTTCCGCATTCGACCGGAAATAAGAAAAGCTTACTTCCACTGTTTTTTAAAATAATAGCTTCCAGAAGGTTTACATGATTTCGTAAAAGACACGAGTTTTTAGAAAATGTGTTTTATTTCATAAATGGAATCTACAAATTATGCACATTGTACGTCATAACGACTTTCTATAGTTTGCGCATGCGTCCGGAAATAAGAAAAGCTTACTTCCACCGTTTTTCAAAATCACAGCTTCTAGAAGGTTTACATGATTTCTTAAAAAACACGAGTTTTTAGAAAATGTGTTTTATTGCATAAATGGAATCTACAAAGTATGCACATTCTACGTCATAACGACTTTCTACAGTTTGCGCATTCGTCTGGAAATAAAAAAAGCTTACCTCCACCGTTTTTTAAAATCACAGCTTCTAGAAGGTTTACAAGATTTCTTAAAAAACACGACTTTTTAGAAAATGTGTTTTATTTCATAAATGGAATCAACAAAGTATGCACATTATACATAATAACGACTTTCTATAGTTTCCGCATTCGACCGGAAATAAGAAAAGCTTACATCCACCGTTTTTTAAAATCACAGCTTCTAGAAGGTTTACATGATTTCGTAAAAAACACGAGTTTTTAGAAAATGTGTTTTATTTCATAAATGGAATCAACAAAGTATGCACATTCTACGTCATAAGGACTTTCTATAGTTTGCGCATGCGTCCGGAAATAAGAAAAGCTTACTTCCACCGTTTTTTAAAATCACAGCTTCTAGAAGGTTTACATGATTTCTTAAAAAACACGAGTTTTTAGAAAATGTGTTCTATTTATTAAATGGAATCAAAAAGTATGCAGATTCTACTTCATAATGAGTTTCTATAGTTTGCGCATGCGTCCGGAAATAAGAAAAGCTTACTTCCACCGTTTTTTAAAATAATAGCTTCTAGAAGGTTTACATGATTTGTTAAAAAACACGAGTTTTTAGAAAATGTGTTTTATTTCATAAATGGAATCAACAAAGTATGCAAATTCTATTTCATAACGACTTTCTATAGTTTCCGCATGCGTCCGGAAATAAGAAAAGCTTACTTCCACCGTTTTTCAAAATCACAGCTTCTAGAAGCTTTACATGATTTCTTAAAAAACACGAGTTTTTAGAAAATGTGTTTTATTTCATAAATTGAATCAACAAAGTATGCGCATTCTACGTCATAACGACTTTCTATAGTTTGCACATGCGTTTGGAAATAAGAAAAACTTACTTCCCCCGTTTTTTAAAATCACAGCTTCTAGAAGGTTTACATGATTTGTTAAAAAACACGAGTTTTTAGAAAATGTGTTTTATTTCATAAATGGAATCAACAAAGTATGCACATTCTACATCATAACTACTTTCTATAGTTTGCGAATGCGTTTGGAAATAAGAAAAGCTTACTTCCATCGTTTTTTAAAATCACAGCTTCTAGAAGGTTTACATGATTTCGTAAGAAACACGAGTTTTTAGAAAATGTGTTTTATTTCATAAATGGAATCTACAAAGTATGCACATTCTACGTCATAACGAATTTCTATAGTTTGCGCATACGTCTGGAAATAAGAAAAGCTTACTTCCCCCATTTTTTAAAATCGCAGCTTCTAGAAGGTTTACATGATTTCTTAAAAAACACGAGTTTTTAGAAAATGTGTTTTATTTTATAAATGGAATCAACAAAGTATGCACATTCTACGTCATAACGACTTTCTATAGTTTGCGCATGCCTTCGGAAATAAGAAAAGCTTACTTCGCCCGTTTTTTAAAATCACAGCTTCTAGAAGGTTTACATGATTTCGTAAAAAACACGAGTTTTTAGAAAATGTGTTTTATTTCATAAATGGAATCAACAAAGTATGCACAGTCTACGTCATAATGACTTTCTATAGTTTGTGCATGCATCCGGAAATAAGAAAAGCTTACTTCCCCCTGTTTTTTAAAATCACAGCTTCTAGAAGGTTTACATGATTTCGTAAAAAACACGAGTTTTTAGAAAATGTGTTTTATTTCATAAATGGAATCAACAAAGTATGCACATTCTACGTCATAACGACTTTCTATATGTTGCGCATGCGTTTGGAAATAAGAAAAGCTTACTTCCCTCGTTTTTTAAAATCACAGCTTCTAGAAGGCTTACATGATTTCTTAAAAAACACGAGTTTTTAGAAAATGTGTTTTATTTCATAAATGGAATCAACAAAGTATGCATATTCTACGTCATAACGACTTTCTATAGTTTGCGCATGCGTCCGGAAATAAGAAAATCTTACTTCCCCCGTTTTTTAAAATCACAGCTTCTAGAAGGTTTACATGATTTCTTAAAAAACACGAGTTTTTAGAAAATGTGTGTTATTTCATAAATGGAATCAACAAAGTATGCACATTCTACGTCATAATGACTTTCTATATTTTGCGCATGCGTCCGGAAATGATAAAAGCTTACTTCCCCCATTTTTTAAAATCACAGCTTCTAGAAGGTTTACATGATTTCTTAAAAAACACGAGTTTTTAGAAAATGTGTTTTATTTCATAAATGGAATCAACAAAGTATGCACATTCTACGGCATAACGACTTTCTATAGTTTGCGCATGCGTCCGGAAATAAGAAAAGCTTACTTCCGCCGTTTTTTAAAATCACAGCTTCTAGAAGGTTTACATAATTTCTTAAAAAACACGAGTTTTTAGAAAAAGTGTTTTATTTCATAAATGGAATCAACAAAGTATGCACATTCTACGTCATAACGACTTTCTATAGTTTGCGCATGCCTTTGGAAATAAGAAAAGCTTACTTCCCCCGTTTTTTAAAATCACAGCTTCTAGAAGGTTTACATGATTTCGTAAAAAACACGAGTTTTTAGAAAATGTGTTTTATTTCATAAATTAAATCAACAAAGTATGCACAGTCTACGTCATAATGACTTTCTATAGTTTGCGCATGCGTTTGGAAATAAGAAAAGCTTACTTCCCCCGTTTTTTAAAATCACAGCTTCTAGAAGGTTTACATGATTTGTTGAAAAACACGAGTTTTTAGAAAATGTGTTTTATTTCATAAATCGAATCAACAAAGTATGCACATTGTATGTCATAACGACTTTCTATAGTTTGCGCATCCGTCCGGAAATAAGAAAATCTTACTTCCACTGTTTTTTAAAATAATAGCTTCTAGAAGGTTTACATGATTTCGTAAAAGACACGAGTTTTTAGAAAATGTGTTTTATTTCATAAATGGAATCTACAAATTATGCACATTGTACATCATAACGACTTTCTATAGTTTGCGCATGCGTCCGGAAATAAGAAAAGCTTACTTCCACCGTTTTTCAAAATCACAGCTTCTAGAAGGTTTACATGATTTCTTAAAAAACACGAGTTTTTAGAAAATGTGTTTTATTGCATAAATGGAATATACAAAGTATGCACATTCTACGTCATAACGACTTTCTACAGTTTGCGCATTCGTCTGGAAATAAAAAAAGCTTACTTCCACTGTTTTTTAAAATCACAGCTTCTAGAAGGTTTACAAGATTTCTTAAAAAACACGACTTTTTAGAAAATGTGTTTTATTTCATAAATGGAATCAACAAAGTATGCACAATCTACGTAATAACGACTTTCTATAGTTTCCGCATTCGACCGGAAATAAGAAAAGCTTACTTCCACTGTTTTTTAAAATAATAGCTTCCAGAAGGTTTACATGATTTCGTAAAAGACACGAGTTTTTAGAAAATGTGTTTTATTTCATAATGGAATCTACAAATTATGCACATTGTACGTCATAACGACTTTCTATAGTTTGCGCATGCGTCCGGAAATAAGAAAAGCTTACTTCCACCGTTTTTCAAAATCACAGCTTCTAGAAGGTTTACATGATTTCTTAAAAAACACGAGTTTTTAGAAAATGTGTTTTATTGCATAAATGGAATCTACAAAGTATGCACATTCTACGTCATAACGACTTTCTACAGTTTGCGCATTCGTCTGGAAATAAAAAAAGCTTACTTCCACCGTTTTTTAAAATCACAGCTTCTAGAAGGTTTACAAGATTTCTTAAAAAACACGACTTTTTAGAAAATGTGTTTTATTTCATAAATGGAATCAACAAAGTATGCACATTATACATAATAACGACTTTCTATAGTTTCCGCATTCGACCGGAAATAAGAAAAGCTTACATCCACCGTTTTTTAAAATCACAGCTTCTAGAAGGTTTACATGATTTCGTAAAAAACACGAGTTTTTAGAAAATGTGTTTTATTTCATAAATGGAATCAACAAAGTATGCACATTCTACGTCATAAGGACTTTCTATAGTTTGCGCATGCGTCCGGAAATAAGAAAAGCTTACTTCCACCGTTTTTTAAAATCACAGCTTCTAGAAGGTTTACATGATTTCTTAAAAAACACGAGTTTTTAGAAAATGTGTTCTATTTATTAAATGGAATCAAAATGTATGCAGATTCTACTTCATAATGAGTTTCTATAGTTTGCGCATGCGTCCGGAAATAAGAAAAGCTTACTTCCACCGTTTTTTAAAATAATAGCTGTAGGACCCCTCCTTTAGGGTCCCCTTGAACTGAACCTGAAACTTTAAAAACTTCATACAAACAAATTAGCCATCATAGTTATTGGAAAAATAAAATAAAAAGCGTGAATAACTTAACAAAAATAAGCAAAACTTTAACCTGTCAACCCGATCCGGTTGGTCCATTGTCGCCTTCGTCTTCCGTAGGATCCCTCCAGCAAAGCTCGTTTAACCATAGGCGAAGCAACCGTTAGCTTCGCCACCCAACCATAGGCTCATGCTTTCAGTCGCATGGCCTCCCCCGAGCTTTGGGTCGTAGAGCTCACACAAGTATTTCAGAAATTCAGCTTGGGCTTCCCTTCCCACCAGGATTTCTAAGCCAAACCCTTAGATAGCAGCAAGTCTTTGAGGCATTCGAAAATTACGACAATCATCCAAATTATGGGCCCTTTACCCATTCCCTAAGCCTTCCTTATAAAGGAAAATCTCCTGCGACACATGTCGCTTCATGCATAATTAAATATTTTTAATTAATTATTTAATTAAAACACTCACCCATCCAAGTGTCAGTTTCTCTGGGAAGTGCACCTACATCCCTAAGTTTGCTCTAGTTTGTCCCCCAGATATTTTAATCAACTCCTATCTTTTAGTTGACTAGGTGTCTAATCTTAGGATTCTATTTTGCTCCTAAATAATGATTTCTATTATTTTAAATGCTTAACAAAATAACTATTCATGTGCAAATGTCTAAGCTATTTGTTATGCATTTGCTAAGTAATAATCTAGAGTTATTCTCCTAAGTTTTTATGCAGTTTAATCTAACAATCAAACTCACTAGGATCACGGTGCCGCGCTGTTGGGCTCCTAGTTCCTTAATTTTAATTCCTTGACATGGCACCACTCCGTCGGGTCCAGTCATCCATGGTTTCCATTCCTTGGCATGGTACCTCATCGTTGGGTCCTTGCATCCATTCTTTCCGTTCTCGACAGGGTACCGCATCGTCGGGCCCTTCTGCCACCATCTTTCCGTTTTGACTTGCGGGAACTCTTGTAGGGATTTTAGGAATCGTTACCATCCATCCTCCGTCTACATGCTATCTAGGGACTAATGGCGTGGAGGAGTGAGTCCGTTCTCACTGCGCGCCCCTCAACTCGTACGTGACCAGCTCCGTCGTGGCCTACCTCGTACACCCTCACGCATTCCTCTTGAGCAAGCGGATCAGTGCTTATCTGCTCATGCGTGGTATTCTTGTCGGAAGTCGACATCGTCATCGCTCCCCCTGTGTGTGATTTACCCGTACTCTACGACCCTTCATATTCCTTTGTGTGTCCTTCGGTGAACCGTTTCACCTGTTGCTACACATATTTCTCACAAACATAAATCATTATTTTATTGATTTACAATCAATCGTAATCATAAATATACTCAAAATAAAATCAAAGGATTATTTTATTAATGTTTCAAACAGTCGGGTCACTAAGCAAGTGCCCTCAATGTCTACAGTAGTCTAGGGGCACTACAATAGCTTCTAGAAGGTTTACATGATTTGTTAAAAAACACGAGTTTTTAGAAAATGTGTTTTATTTCATAAATGGAATCAACAAAGTATGCACATTCTATTTCATAACGACTTTCTATAGTTTCCGCATGCGTCCGGAAATAAGAAAAGCTTACTTCCACCGTTTTTCAAAATCACAGCTTCTAGAAGCTTTACATGATTTCTTAAAAAACATGAGTTTTTAGAAAATGTGTTTTATTTCATAAATTGAATCAACAAAGTATGCGCATTCTACGTCATAACGACTTTCTATAGTTTGCACATGCGTTTGGAAATAAGAAAAACTTACTTCCCCCGTTTTTTAAAATCACAGCTTCTAGAAGGTTTACATGATTTGTTAAAAAACACTAGTTTTTAGAAAATGTGTTTTATTTCATAAATGGAATCAACAAAGTATGCACATTCTACATCATAACTACTTTCTATAGTTTGCGAATGCGTTTGGAAATAAGAAAAGCTTACTTCCATCGTTTTTTAAAATCACAGCTTCTAGAAGGTTTACATGATTTCGTAAGAAACACGAGTTTTTAGAAAATGTGTTTTATTTCATAAATGGAATCAACAAAGTATGCACATTCTACGTCATAACGACTTTCTATAGTTTGCGCATGCGTCCGGAAATAAGAAAAGCTTACTTCAACCGTTTTTTAAAATCACAGCTTCTAGAAGGTTTACAAGATTTCTTAAAAAACAGGAGTTTTTAGAAAATGTGTTTTATTTCATAAATGGAATCAACAAAGTATGCACATTCTATGTAATAACGACTTTCAACAGTTCCGCATTCGACCGGAAATAAGAAAACCTTACTTCCACCGTTTTTTAAAATCACAGCTTCTAGAAGGTTTACATGATTTCGTAAAAAACACGAGTTTTTAGAAAATGTGTTTTATTTCATAAATGGAATCAACAAACTATACACATTCTACGTCATAAGGACTTTCTATAGTTTGCGCATCCGTCCGGAAATAAGAAAAGCTTACTTCCACCATTTTTTAAAATCACAGCTTCTAGAAGGTTTACATGATTTGTTAAAAAACACGAGTTTTTAGAAAATGTGTTTTATTTCATAAATGGAATCAACCAAGTATGTACATTCTACGTCATAATGCGTTTCTATAGTTTGCGCATGCGTCCGGAAATAAGAAAAGCTTACTTCCACCGTTTTTAAAAAAATAGCTTCTAAAAGGTTTACATGATTTGTTAAAGAACACGAGTTTTTAGAAAATGTGTTTTATTTCATAAATGGAATCAACAAAGTATGCACATTCTATTTCATAACGACTTTCTATAGTTTGCGCATGCGTCCGGAAATAAGAAAAGCTTACTTCCACCGTTTTTTAAAATCACAGCCTCTAGAAGGTTTACATGATTTCTAAAAAAACACGAGTTTGTAGAAAATGTGTTTTATTTCATAAATGGAATCAACAAAGTATGCACAGTCTACGTCATAACGACTTTCTATAGTTTGCGCATGCCTTTGGAAATAAGAAAAGCTTACTTCCCCCGTTTTTTAAAATCACAGCTTCTAAAAGTTTTACATGATTTCGTAAAAAACACGAGTTTTTAGAAAATGTGTTTTATTTCATAAATGGAATAAACAAAGTATGCACAGTCTACGTCATAACGACTTTCTATAGTTTGTGCATGCGTCCGGAAAAAAGAAAAGCTTACTTCCCCTGTTTTTTAAAATCACAGCTTCTTGAAGGTTTACATGATTTCGTAAAAAACACGAGTTTTTAGAAAATGTTTTTTATTTCATAAATGGAATCTACAAAGTATGCACATTCTACGTCATATCAACTTTCTATAGTTTGCGCATTAACCGGAAATAAGAAAAGCTTAATTCCCCCGTTTTTTAAAATCACAGCTTCTAGAAGGTTTACATGATTTCTTAAAAAACACGAGTTTTTAGAAAATGTCTTTTATTTCTTAAATGGAAACAACAAAGTATGCACATTCTACGTCATAACGACTTTCTATAGTTTGCGCATGCGTTTGGAAATAAGAAAATCCTACTTCCCCCGTTTTTTAAAATCACAGCTTCTAGAAGGTTTACATCATTTGTTAAAAAACATGAGTTTTTAGAAAATGTGTTTTATTTCATAAATGGAATCTACAAATTATGCACATTCTACGTCATAACGACTTTCTATAGTTTGCGCATGCGTCCGGAAATAAGAAAAGCTTACTTCAACCGTTTTTTAAAATCACAGCTTCTAGAAGGTTTACAAGATTTCTTAAAAAACAGGAGTTTTTAGAAAATGTGTTTTATTTCATAAATGGAATCAACAAAGTATGCACATTCTATGTAATAACGACTTTCAACAGTTCCGCATTCGACCGGAAATAAGAAAACCTTACTTCCACCGTTTTTTAAAATCACAGCTTCTAGAAGGTTTACATGATTTCGTAAAAAACACGAGTTTTTAGAAAATGTGTTTTATTTCATAAATGGAATCAACAAACTATGCACATTCTACGTCATAAGGACTTTCTATAGTTTGCGCATCCGTCCGGAAATAAGAAAAGCTTACTTCCACCGTTTTTTAAAATCACAGCTTCTAGAAGGTTTACATGATTTGTTAAAAAACATGAGTTTTTAGAAAATGTGTTTTATTTCATAAATGGAATCAACCAAGTATGTACATTCTACGTCATAATGCGTTTCTATAGTTTGCGCATGCGTCCGGAAATAAGAAAAGCTTACTTCCCCCGTTTTTTAAAATCACAGCTTCTAGAAGGTTTACATTATTTTGTAAAAAACACGAGTTTTTAGAAAATGTGTTTTATTTCATAAATGGAATCTACAAAGTATGCACATTCTACGTCATAACGACTTTCTATAGTTTGAGCATGCGTCCGGAAATAAGAAAAGCTTAGTTCCACCGTTTTTTAAAATAATAGCTTCTAGAAGGTTTACATGATTTCGTAAAAAACATGAGTTTTTAGAAAATATGTTTTATTTCATAAATGGAATCTACAAAGTATGCACATTCTACGTCATAACGACTTTCTATAGTTTGCGCATGCGTCCGGAAATAAGAAAAGCTTACTTCCACCGTTTTTCAAAATCACAGCTTCTAGAAGGTTTACATGATTTCTTAAAAAACACGAGTTTTTAGAAAATGTGTTTTATTTCATAAATGGAATCAACAAAGTATGCACATTCTACGTCATAACGAATTTCTATAGTTTGCGGATGCGTTTGGAAATAAGAAAAACTTACTTCCCCCGTTTTTTAAAATCACAGCTTCTAGAAGGTTTACATGATTTGTTAAAAAACATGAGGTTTTACAAAATGTGTTTTATTTCATAAATGGAATCAACGAAGTATGCACATTCTACGTCATAACGACTTTCTATAGTTTGCGTATGCGTCCGGAAATAAGAAAAGCTTACTTCCACCGTTTTTTAAAATAATAGCTTCTAGAAGGTTTACATGATTTCGTAAAAAACATGAGTTTTTATAAAATGTGTTTTATTTCATAAATGGAATCTACAAAGTATGCACATTCTTCGTCATAACGACTTTATATAGTTTGCGCATGCGTCCGGAAATAAGAAAAGCTTACTTCCCCCGTTTTTTAAAATCACAGCTTCTAGAAGGTTTACATGATTTCGTAAAAAACACGAGTTTTTAGAAAATGTGTTTTATGTCATAAATGGAATCTTCAAAGTATGCACATTCTACGTCATAACGAATTTCTATAGTTTGCGCATTCGTCCGGAAATAAGAAAAGCCTACTTCCCCCGTTTTTTAAAATCACAGCTTCTAGAAGCTTTACATGATTTCGTAAAAAACACGAGTTTTTTAGAAAATGTGTTTTATTTCATAAATGGAATCTACAAAGTATGCACATTCTACGTCATAACGACTTTCTCTAGTTTGCGCATGTGTCCGGAAATAAGAAAAGCTTACCTCCCCCTTGTTTTAAAATCACAGCTTCTAGAAGGTTTACATGATTTCTTAAAAAGCACGAGTTTTTAGAAAATGTGTTTTAATTCATAAATTGAATCAACAAAGTATGCACATTCTACAGCATAACGACTTTCTATAGTTTGCGCATGCGACCGGAAATAAGAAAAGCTTACTTCCCCCGTTTTTTAAAATCACAGCTTCTAGAAGGTTTACATGATTTCGTACAAAACATGAGTTTTTAGAAAATGTGTTTTATTTCATAAACGGAATCAACAAAGTATGCACATTCTATGTAATAACGACTTTCTATAGTTTGCGCATGCGTTTGGAAATAAGAAAAGCTTACTTCCCTCGTTTTTTAAAATCACAGCTTCTAGAAGGTTTACATGATTTCTTAAGAAACACGAGTTTTTAGAAAATGTGTTTTATTTCATAAATGGAATCAACAAAGTATGCACATTCTACGTCATAACGACTTTCTATAGTTTGCGCATGCGTCCGGAAATAAGAAAAGCTTACTTCCCCCGTTTTTTAAAATCACAGCTTCTAGAAGGTTTACATGATTTCTTAAAAAACACGAGTTTTTAGAAAATGTGTTTTATTTCATAAATGGAATCAACAAAGTATGCACATTCTACGTCATAACGACTTTCTATAGTTTGCGCATGCGTCCGGAAATAAGAAAAGCTTACTTCCCCCGTTTTTTAAAATCACAGCTTTTAGAAGGTTTACATGATTTCGTACAAAACATGAGTTTTTAGAAAATGTGTTTTATTTCATAAACGGAATCAACAAAGTATGCACATTCTACGTCATAGCGACTTTCTATAGTTTGCGCATGCGTTTGGAAATAAGAAAAGCTTACTTCCCTCGTTTTTTAAAATCACAGCTTCTAGAAGGTTTACATGATTTCTTAAGAAACACAAGTTTTTAGAAAATGTGTTTTATTTCATAAATGGAATCAACAAAGTATGCACATTCTACGTCGTAACGACTTTCTATAGTTTGCGCGTGCGTCCGGAAATAAGAAAAGGTTACTTCCCCCGTTTTTTAAAATCACACCTTCTAGAAGGTTTACATGATTTCTTAAGAAACACGAGTTTTTAGAAAATGTGTTTTATTTCATAAATGGAATCAACAAAGTATGCACATTCTACGTCATAACGACTTTCTATAGTTTGCGCATGCGTCTGGAAATAAGAAAAGCTTACTTCCCTCGTTTTTTAAAATCACAGCTTCTAGAAGGTTTACATGATTTCGTAAAAAACATGAGTTTTTAGAAAATGTGTTTTATTTCATAAATGGAATCTACAAAGTATGCACATTCTACGTCATAACGACTTTCTATAGTTTGCGCATGCGTCAGGAAATAAGAAAAGCTTACTTCCCCCGTTTTTTAAAATCACAGCTTCTAGAAGGTTTACATGATTTGTTAAAAAACACGAGTATTCAGAAAATGTATTTTATTTCATAAATGGAATCAACAAAGTATGCACATTCTACGTCATAACGACTTTCTATAGTTTGCGCATGCGTCCGGAAATAAGAAAAGCTTACTTCCATCGTTTTTTAAAATAATAGCTTCTAGAAGGTTTACAAGATTTCTTAAAAAACACGAGTTTTTAGAAAATGTGTTTTATTTCATAAATGGAATCAACAAAGTATGCACATTCTATTTCATAACGACTTTCTATAGTTTCCGCATGCGTCCGGAAATAAGAAAAGCTTACTTCCACCGTTTTTTAAAATCACAGCTTCTAGAAGCTTTACATGATTTCGTAAAAAACACGAGTTTTTAGAAAATGTGTTTTATTTCATAAATGGAATCAACAAAGTATGCATATTCTACGTCATAACGACTTTCTATAGTTTGCGCATCCGTCCGGAAAGAAGAAAAGCTTACTTCCCTCGTTTTTTAAAATCACAGCTTCTAGAAGGTTTACATGATTTCTTAAAAAACACGAGTTTTTGGAAAATGTGTTTTATTTCATAAATGGAATCTACAAAGTATGCAAATTCTACGTCATAACGACTGTCTATAGTTTGCGGATGCGTCCGGATATAAGAAAAGCTTACTTCCCCCGTTTTTTAAAATCACAGCTTCTAGAAGGTTTACATGATTTCTTAAAAAACACGAGTTTTTAGAAAATGTGTTTTATTTCATAAATGGAATCAACAAAGTATGCACATTCTACGTCATAACGACTTTCTATAGTTTGCGCATGCCTTTGGAAATAAGAAAAGCTTACTTCCCCCGTTTTTTAAAATCACAGCTTCTAGAAGGTTTACATGATTTCGTAAAAAACACGAGTTTTTAGAAAATGTGTTTTATTTCATAAATTAAATCAACAAAGTATGCACAGTCTACGTCATAACGACTTTCTATAGTTTGCGCATGCGTTTGGAAATAAGAAAAGCTTACTTCCCCCGTTTTTTAAAATCACAGCTTCTAGAAGGTTTACATGATTTGTTGAAAAACACGAGTTTTTAGAAAATGTGTTTTATTTCATAAATCGAATCAACAATGTATGCACATTGTATGTCATAACGACTTTCTATAGTTTGCGCATCCGTCCGGAAATAAGAAAATCTTACTTCCACTGTTTTTTAAAATAATAGCTTCTAGAAGGTTTACATGATTTCGTAAAAGACACGAGTTTTTAGAAAATGTGTTTTATTTCATAAATGGAATCTACAAACTATGCACATTGTACGTCATAACGACTTTCTATAGTTTGCGCATGCGTCCGGAAATAAGAAAAGCTTACTTCCACCGTTTTTCAAAATCACAGCTTCTAGAAGGTTTACATGATTTCTTAAAAAACACGAGTTTTTAGAAAATGTGTTTTATTGCATAAATGGAATCTACAAATTATGCACATTCTACGTCATAACGACTTTCTACAATTTGCGCATTCGTCTGGAAATAAAAAAAGCTTACTTCCACCGTTTTTTAAAATCACAGCTTCTAGAAGGTTTACAAGATTTCTTAAAAAACAAGACTTTTTAGAAAATGTGTTTTATTTCATAAATCGAATCAACAAAGTATGCACATTGTATGTCATAACGACTTTCTATAGTTTCCGCATCCGTCCGGAAATAAGAAAATCTTACTTCCACTGTTTTTTAAAATAATAGCTTCTAGAAGGTTTACATGATTTCGTAAAAGACACGAGTTTTTAGAAAATGTGTTTTATTTCATAAATGGAATCAACAAAGTATGCACATTCTACGTCATAAGGACTTTCTATAGTTTGCGCATGCGTCCGGAAATAAGAAAAGCTTACTTCCACCGTTTTTTAAAATCACAGCTTCTAGAAGGTTTACATGATTTCTTAAAAAACAAGAGTTTTTAGAAAATGTGTTCTATTTCATAAATGGAATCAAAAAGTATGCAGATTCTACTTCATAATGAGTTTCTATAGTTTGCGCATGCGTCCGGAAATAAGAAAAGCTTACTTCCACTGTTTTTTAAAATAATAGCTTCTAGAAGGTTTACATGATTTCGTAAAAGACACGAGTTTTTAGAAAATGTGTTTTATTTCATAAATGGAATCTACAAATTATGCACATTGTACGTCATAACGACTTTCTATAGTTTGCGCATTCGTCCGGAAATAAGAAAAGCTTACTTCCACCGTTTTTCAAAATCACAGCTTCTAGAAGGTTTACAAGATTTCTTAAAAAACAGGAGTTTTTAGAAAATGTGTTTTATTTCATAAATGGAATCAACAAAGTATGCACATTCTACGTAATAACGACTTTCAACAGTTCCGCATTCGACCGGAAATAAGAAAACCTTACTTCCACCGTTTTTTAAAATCACAGCTTCTAGAAGGTTTACAAGATTTCTTAAAAAACACGACTTTTTAGAAAATGTGTTTTATTTCATAAATGGAATCAACAAAGTATGCACATTCTACGTAATAACGACTTTCTATAGTTTCCGCATTCGACCGGAAATAAGAAAAGCTTACATCCACCGTTTTTTAAAATCACAGCTTCTAGAAGCTTTACATGATTTCTTAAAAAACACGAGTTTTTAGAAAATGTGTTTTATTTCATAAATTGAATCAACAAAGTATGCGCATTCTACGTCATAACGACTTTCTATAGTTTGCACATGCGTTTGGAAATAAGAAAAACTTACTTCCCCCGTTTTTTAAAATCACAGCTTCTAGAAGGTTTACATGATTTGTTAAAAAACACGAGTTTTTAGAAAATGTGTTTTATTTCATAAATGGAATCAACAAAGTATGCACATTCTACATCATAACTACTTTCTATAGTTTCCGAATGCGTTTGGAAATAAGAAAAGCTTACTTCCATCGTTTTTTAAAATCACAGCTTCTAGAAGGTTTACATGATTTCGTAAGAAACACGAGTTTTTAGAAAATGTGTTTTATTTCATAAATGGAATCTACAAAGTATGCACATTCTACGTCATAACGACTTTCTATAGTTTGCGCATACGTCTGGAAATAAGAAAAGCTTACTTCCCCCATTTTTTAAAATCGCAGCTTCTAGAAGGTTTACATGATTTCTTAAAAAACACGAGTTTTTAGAAAATGTGTATTATTTTATAAATGGAATCAACAAAGTATGCACATTCTACGTCATAACGACTTTCTATAGTTTGCGCATGCCTTCGGAAATAAGAAAAGCTTACTTCCCCCGTTTTTTAAAATCACAGCTTCTAGAAGGTTTACATGATTTCGTAAAAAACACGAGTTTTTAGAAAATGTGTTTTATTTCATAAATGGAATCAACAAAGTATGCACATTCTACGTCATAACGACTTTCTATATGTTGCGCATGCGTTTGGAAATAAGAAAAGCTTACTTCCCTCGTTTTTTAAAATCACAGCTTCTAGAAGGTTTACATGATTTCTTAAAAAACACGAGTTTTTAGAAAGTGTGTTTTATTTCATAAATGTAATCAACAAAGTATGCATATTCTACGTCATAACGACTTTCTATAGTTTGCGCATGCGTCCGGAAATAAGAAAATCTTACTTCCCCCGTTTTTTAAAATCACAGCTTCTAGAAGGTTTACATGATTTCTTAAAAAACACGAGTTTTTAGAAAATGTGTGTTATTTCATAAATGGAATCAACAAAGTATGCACATTCTACGTCATAATGACTTTCTATATTTTGCGCATGCGTCCGGAAATTATAAAAGCTTACTTCCCCCATTTTTTAAAATCACAGCTTCTAGAAGGTTTACATGATTTCTTAAAAAACACGAGTTTTTAGAAAATGTGTTTTATTTCATAAATGGAATCAACAAAGTATGCACATTCTACGTCATAACGACTTTCTATAGTTTGCGCATGCGTCCGGAAATAAGAAAAGCTTACTTCCGCCGTTTTTTAAAATCACAGCTTCTAGAAGGTTTACATAATTTCTTAAAAAACACGAGTTTTTAGAAAATGTGTTTTATTTCATAAATGGAATCAACAAAGTATGCACATTCTACATCATAACGACTTTCTATAGTTTGCGCATGCCTTTGGAAATATGAAAAGCTTACTTCCCCCGTTTTTTAAAATCACAGGTTCTAGAAGGTTTACATGATTTCGTAAAAAACACGAGTTTTTAGAAAATGTGTTTTATTTCATAAATGGAATCAACAAAGTATGCACATTCTACATCATAACGACTTTCTATAGTTTGTGCATTCGTCCGGAAATAAGAAAAGCTTACTTCCCCGGTTTTTTAAAATCACAGCTTCTAGAAGGTTTACATGATTTCGTAAAAAACACGAGTTTTTAGAAAATGTGTTTTATTTCATAAATGGAATCAAAAAAGTATGCACATTCTACGTCATAACGACTTTCTATAGTTTGTGCATTCGTCCGGAATAAGAAAAGCTTACGTCCACCGTTTTTTAAAATCACAGCTTCTAGAAGGTTTACATGATTTCGTAAAAAAACACGAGTTTTTTAGAAAATGTGCATTATTTCATAAATCGAATATACAAAGTATGCACATTCTACGTCATAACGACTTATTATAGTTTGCGCATGCGTCCGGAAATAAGAAAAGCTTACTTCCCCCGTTTTTTAAAATCACAGCCTCTAGAAGGTTTACATGATTTCTAAAAATGCACGAGTTTTTAGAAAATGTGTTTTATTTCATAAATGGAATCAACAAAGTATGCACATTCTACGTCATAACGACTTTTTATATTTTGCGCATGCCTTTGGAAATAAGAAAAGCTTACTTCCCCCGTTTTTTAAAATCACAGCTTCTAAAAGTTTTACATGATTTCATAAAAAACACGAGTTTTTAGAAAATGTGTTTTATTTCATAAATGGAATCAACAAAGTATGCATAGTCTACGTCATAACGACTTTCTATAGTTTGTGCATGCGTCCGGAAAAAAGAAAAGCTTATTTCCCCTGTTTTTTAAAATCACAGCCTCTAGAAGGTTTACATGATTTCGTAAAAAACACGAGTTTTTAGAAAATGTTTTTTATTTCATAAATGGAATCTACAAAGTATGCACATTCTACGTCATATCAACTTTCTATAGTTTGCGCATTCACCGGAAATAAGAAAAGCTTAATTCCCCCATTTTTTAAAATCACAGCTTCTAGAAGGTTTACATGATTTCTTAAAAAACACGAGTTTTTAGAAAATGTCTTTTATTTTTTAAATGGAAACAACAAAGTATGCACATTCTACGTCATAACGACTTTCTATAGTTTGCGCATGCGTTCGGAAATAAGAAAATCCTACTTCCCCCGTTTTTTAAAATCACAGCTTCTAGAAGGTTTACATCATTTGTTAAAAAACATGAGTTTTTAGAAAATGTGTTTTATTTCATAAATGGAATCTACAAATTATGCACATTCTACGTCATAACGACTTTCTATAGTTTGCGCATGCGTCCAGAAAAAAGAAAAGCTTACTTCAACCGTTTTTCAAAATCACAGCTTCTAGAAGGTTTACATGATTTCTTAAAATACACGAGTTTTTAAAAAATGTGTTTTATTTCATAAATGGAATCAATAAAGTATGCACATTCTACGTCAGAACGACTTTTTATAGTTTGCGCATGCGTTTGGAAAAAAGAAAAGCTTACTTTCCCCGTTTTTTAAAATCACAACTTCTAGAAGGTTTACATGATTTGTTAAAAAACACGAGTTTTTAGAAAATGTGTTTTATTTCATAAATCGAATCAACAAAGTATGCACATTCTACGTCATAACGACTTTCTATAGTTTGCGCATGCGTCCGGAAATAAGAAAAGCTTACTTCCACTGTTTTTTAAAATAATAGCTTCTAGAAGGTTTACATGATTTCGTAAAAAACACGAGTTTTTAGAAAATGTGTTTTATTTCATAAATGGAATCTACAAAGTATGCACATTCTACGTCATAACGACTTTCTATAGTTTGCGCATGCGGCCGGAAATAAGAAAATCTTACTTCCCCCGTTTTTTAAAATCACAGCCTCTAGAAGGTTTACATGATTTCTAAAAAAACACGAGTTTTTAGAAAATGTGTTTTATTTCATAAATGGAATCAACAAAGTATGCACATTCTACGTCATAACGATTTTCTATAGTTTGCGTATGCCTTTGGAAATAAGAAAAGCTTACTTCCCCCGTTTTTTAAAATCACAGCTTCTAAAAGTTTTACATGATTTCGTAAAAAACACGAGTTTTTAGAAAATGTGTTTTATTTCATAAATGGAATCAACAAAGTATGCACAGTCTACGTCATAACGACTTTCTATAGTTTGTGCATGCGTCCGGAAAAAAGAAAAGCTTACTTCCCCTATTTTTTAAAATCACAGCTTCTAGAAGGTTTACATGATTTCGTAAAAAACACGAGTTTTTGGAAAATGTTTTTTATTTCATAAATGGAATCTACAAAGTATGCACATTCTACGTCATATCAACTTTCTATAGTTTGCGCATTCACCGGAAATAAGAAAAGCTTAATTCCCCCGTTTTTTAAAATCACAGCTTCTAGAAGGTTTACATGATTTCTTAAAAAACACGAGTTTTTAGAAAATGTCTTTTATTTCTTTAATGGAAACAATAAAGTATGCACATTCTATGTCATAACGACTTTCTATAGTTTGCGCATGCGTTTGGAAATAAGAAAATCCTACTTCCCCCGTTTTTTAAAATCACAGCTTCTAGAAGGTTTACATCATTTGTTAAAAAACATGAGTTTTTAGAAAATGTGTTTTATTTCATAAATGGAATCTACAAATTATGCACATTCTACGTCATAACGACTTTCTATAGTTTGCGCATGCGTCCGGAAATAAGAAAAGCTTACTTCAACCGTTTTTCAAAATCACAGCTTCTAGAAGGTTTACATGATTTCTTAAAAAACACGAGTTTTTAAAAAATGTGTTTTATTTCATAAATGGAATCAACAAAGTATGCACATTCTACGTCATAACGACTTTCTATAGTTTGCGCATGCGTTTGGAAAAAAGAAAAGCTTACTTTCCCTGTTTTTTAAAATCACAGCTTCTAGAAGGTTTACATGATTTGTTAAAAAACATGAGTTTTTAGAAAATGTGTTTTATTTCATAAATCGAATCAACAAAGTATGCACATTCTACGTCATAACGACTTTCTATAGTTTGCGCATGCGTCCGGAAATAAGAAAAGCTTACTTCCACTGTTTTTTAAAATAATAGCTTCTAGAAGGTTTACATGATATCGTAAAAACACCAGTTTTTAGAAAATGTGTTTTATTTCATAAATGGAATCTACAAAGTATGCATATTCTACGTCATAACGACTTTCTATAGTTTGCGCATGCGTCCGGAAATAAGAAAAGCTTACTTCCACCGTTTTTCAAAATCACAGCTTCTAGAAGGTTTACATGATTTCTTAAAAAACAAGAGTTTTTAGAAAATGTGTTTTATTTCATAAATGGAATCAACAAAGTATGCACATTCTACGTCATAACGACTTTCTATAGTTTGCGCATGCGTTTGGAAATAAGAAAATCTTACTTCCCCCATTTTTTAAAATCACAGCTTCTAGAAGGTTTACATGATTTGTTGAAAAACACGAGTTTTTAGCAAATGTGTTTTATTTCATAAATCGAATCAACAAAGTCTGCACATTCTACGTCATAACGACTTTCTATAGTTTGCGCATGCGTCCGGAAATAAGAAAAGCTTACTTCAACCGTTTTTCAAAATCACAGCTTCTAGAAGGTTTACATGATTTCTTAAAAAACACGAGTTTTTAAAAAATGTGTTTTATTTCATAAATGGAATCAACAAAGTATGCACATTCTACGTCATAACGACTTTCTATAGTTTGCGCATGCGTTTGGAAAAAAGAAAAGCTTACTTTCCCTGTTTTTTAAAATCACAGCTTCTAGAAGGTTTACATGATTTGTTAAAAAACATGAGTTTTTAGAAAATGTGTTTTATTTCATAAATCGAATCAACAAAGTATGCACATTCTACGTCATAACGACTTTCTATAGTTTGCGCATGCGTCCAGAAATAAGAAAAGCTTACTTCCACTGTTTTTTAAAATAATAGCTTCTAGAAGGTTTACATGATATCGTAAAAACACCAGTTTTTAGAAAATTTGTTTTATTTCATAAATGGAATCTACAAAGTATGCATATTCTACGTCATAACGACTTTCTATAGTTTGCGCATGCGTCCGGAAATAAGAAAAGCTTACTTCCACCGTTTTTCAAAATCACAGCTTCTAGAAGGTTTACATGATTTCTTAAAAAACAAGAGTTTTTAGAAAATGTGTTTTATTTCATAAATGGAATCAACAAAGTATGCACATTCTACGTCATAACGACTTTCTATAGTTTGCCCTGCGTTTGGAAATAAGAAAATCTTACTTCCCCCATTTTTTAAAATCACAGCTTCTAGAAGGTTTACATGATTTGTTGAAAAACACGAGTTTTTAGAAAATGTGTTTTATTTCATAAATCGAATCAACAAAGTCTGCACATTCTACGTCATAACGACTTTCTATAGTTTGCGCATGCGTCCGGAAATAAGAAAAGCTTACTTCCACTGTTTTTTAAAATAATAGCTTCTAGAAGGTTTACATGATTTCGTAAAAAACACGAGTTTTTAGAAAATGTGTTTTATTTCATAAATGGAATCTACAAAGTATGCACATTCTACGTCATAACGACTTTCTATAGTTTGCACATGCGTCCGGAAATAAGAAAATCTTACTTCCCCCGTTTTTTAAAATCACAGCCTCTAGAAGGTTTACATGATTTCTAAAAAAACACGAGTTTTTAGAAAATGTGTTTTATTTCATAAATGGAATCAACAAAGTATGCACAGTCTACGTCATAACGACTTTCTATAGTTTGCGCATGCCTTTGGAAATAAGAAAAGCTTACTTCCCCCGTTTTTTAAAATCACAACTTCTAAAAGTTTTACATGATTTCGTAAAAAACACGAGTTTTTAGAAAATGTGTTTTATTTCATAAATGGAATCAACAAAGTATGCACAGTCTACGTGATAACGACTTTCTATAGTTTGTGCATGCGTCCGGAAAAAAGAAAAGCTTACTTCCCCTGTTTTTTAAAATCACAGCTTCTTGAAGGTTTACATGATTTCGTAAAAAACACGAGTTTTTAGAAAATGTTTTTTATTTCATAAATGGAATCTACAAAGTATGCACATTCTACGCCATATCAACTTTCTATAGTTTGCGCATTAACCGGAAATAAGAAAAGCTTAATTCCCCCATTTTTTAAAATCACAGCTTCTAGAAGGTTTACATGATTTCTTAAAAAACACGAGTTTTTAGAAAATGTCTTTTATTTCTTAAATGGAAACAACAAAGTATGCACATTCTACGTCATAACGACTTTCTATAGTTTGCGCATGCGTTTGGAAATAAGAAAATCCTACTTCCCCCGTTTTTTAAAATCACAGCTTCTAGAAGGTTTACATCATTTGTTAAAAAACATGAGTTTTTAGAAAATGTGTTTTATTTCATAAATGGAATCTACAAATTATGCACATTCTACGTCATAACGACTTTCTATAGTTTGCGCATTCGTTATGACGAAGAATGTGCATACTTTGTAGATTCCATTTATGAAATAAAACACATTTTCTAAAAACTCGTGTTTTTTACGAAATCATGTAAACCTTCTAGAAGCTGTGATTTTAAAAACGATGGAAGTAAGCTTTTCTTATTTCCAAACGCATGCGCAAGCTATAGAAAGTTGTTATGATGTACAATGTGCATACTTTGTTTATTCCATTTATGAAATAAAACACATTTTCTAAAAACTCGTGTTTTTTAAGACATCATGTAAACCTTCTAGAAGCTATGATTTTAAAAAACGATGGAAGTAAGCTTTTCTTATTTCCAAACGCATGCGCAAACTATAGAAAGTTGTTATGATGTACAATGTGCATACTTTGTTTATTCCATTTATGAAATAAAACACATTTTCTAAAAACTCGTGTTTTTTAATAAATCATGTAAAGCTTCATTTATGAAAATGTGTTTTATTTCATAAATGGAATCTACAAATTATGCACATTCTACGTCATAACGACTTTCTATAGTTTGCGCATGCGTCCGGAAATAAGAAAAGCTTACTTCAACCGTTTTTTAAAATCACAGCTTCTAGAAGGTTTACAAGATTTCTTAAAAAACAGGAGTTTTTAGAAAATGTGTTTTATTTCATAAATGGAATCAACAAAGTATGCACATTCTACGTAATAACGACTTTCAACAGTTCCGCATTCGACCGGAAATAAGAAAACCTTACTTCCACCGTTTTTTAAAATCACAGCTTCTAGAAGGTTTACATGATTTCGTAAAAAACACGAGTTTTTAGAAAATGTGTTTTATTTCATAAATGGAATCAACAAACTATGCACATTCTACGTCATAAGGACTTTCTATAGTTTGCGCATCCGTCCGGAAATAAGAAAAGCTTACTTCCACCGTTTTTTAAAATCACAGCTTCTAGAAGGTTTACATGATTTGTTAAAAAACACAAGTTTTTAGAAAATGTGTTTTATTTCATAAATGGAATCAACCAAGTATGTACATTCTACGTCATAATGCGTTTCTATAGTTTGCGCATGCGTCCGGAAATAAGAAAAGCTTACTTCCACCGTTTTTAAAAAAATAGCTTCTAAAAGGTTTACATGATTTGTTAAAGAACACGAGTTTTTAGAAAATGTGTTTTATTTCATAAATGGAATCAACAAAGTATGCACATTCTATTTCATAACGACTTTCTATAGTTTGCGCATGCGTCCGGAAATAAGAAAAGCTTACTTCCACCGTTTTTTAAAATCACAGCCTCTAGAAGGTTTACATGATTTCTAAAAAAACACGAGTTTTTAGAAAATGTGTTTTATTTCATAAATGGAATCAACAAAGTATGCACAGTCTACGTCATAACGACTTTCTATAGTTTGCGCATGCCTTTGGAAATAAGAAAAGCTTACTTCCCCCGTTTTTTAAAATCACAGCTTCTAAAAGTTTTACATGATTTCGTAAAAAACACGAGTTTTTAGAAAATGTGTTTTATTTCATAAATGGAATCAACAAAGTATGCACAGTCTACGTCATAACGACTTTCTATAGTTTGTGCATGCGTCCGGAAAAAAGAAAAGCTTACTTCCCCTGTTTTTTAAAATCACAGCTTCTTGAAGGTTTACATGATTTCGTAAAAAACACGAGTTTTTAGAAAATGTTTTTTATTTCATAAATGGAATCTACAAAGTATGCACATTCTACGTCATATCAACTTTATATAATTTGCGCATTAACCGGAAATAAGAAAAGCTTAATTCCCCCGTTTTCTAAAATCACAGCTTCTAGAAGGTTTACATGATTTCGTAAAAAACACGAGTTTTTAGAAAATGTTTTTTATTTCTTAAATGGAAACAACAAAGTATGCACATTCTACGTCATAACGACTTTCTATAGTTTGCGCATGCGTTTGGAAATAAGAAAATCCTACTTCCCCCGTTTTTTAAAATCACAGCTTCTAGAAGGTTTACATCATTTTTTAAAAAACATGAGTTTTTAGAAAATGTGTTTTATTTCATAAATGGAATCTACAAATTATGCACATTCTACGTCATAACGACTTTCTATAGTTTGCGCATGCGTCCGGAAATAAGAAAAGCTTACTTCAACCGTTTTTTAAAATCACAGCTTCTAGAAGGTTTACAAGATTTCTTAAAAAACACGAGTTTTTAGAAAATGTGTTTTATTTCATAAATGGAATCAACAAAGTATGCACATTCTACGTAATAACGACTTTCAACAGTTCCGCATTCGACCGGAAATAAGAAAACCTTACTTCCACCGTTTTTTAAAATCACAGCTTCTAGAAGGTTTACATGATTTCGTAAAAAACACGAGTTTTTAGAAAATGTGTTTTATTTCATAAATGGAATCAACAAACTATGCACATTCTACGTCATAAGGACTTTCTATAGTTTGCGCATCCGTCCGGAAATAAGAAAAGCTTACTTCCACCGTTTTTTAAAATCACAGCTTCTAGAAGGTTTACATGATTTGTTAAAAAACACGAGTTTTTAGAAAATGTGTTTTAATTTCATAAATGGAATCAACCAAGTATGTACATTCTACGTCATAATGCGTTTCTATAGTTTGCGCGTGCGTCCGGAAATAAGAAAAGCTTACTTCCACCGTTTTTAAAAAAATAGCTTCTAAAAGGTTTACATGATTTGTTAAAGAACACGAGTTTTTAGAAAATGTGTTTTATTTCATAAATGGAATCAACAAAGTATGCACATTCTATTTCATAACGACTTTCTATAGTTTGCGCATGCGTCTTGAAATAAGAAAAGCTTACTTCCACCGTTTTTCAAAATCATAGCTTCTAGAAGCTTTACATGATTTATTAAAAAACACGAGTTTTTAGAAAATGTGTTTTATTTCATAAATGGAATAAACAAAGTATGCACATTGTACATCATAACAACTTTCTATAGTTTGCGCATCCGTTTTGAAATAAGAAAAGCTTACTTCCATCGTTTTTTAAAATCACAGCTTCTAGAAGGTTTACATGATTTCGTAAAAAACACGAGTTTTTAGAAAATGTTTTTTATTTCATAAATGGAATCTACAAAGTATGCACATTCTTCGTCATAACGACTTTCTATAGTATGCGCATGCGTCCGGAAATAAGAAAAGCTTACTTCCCCCGTTTTTAAAAATCACAGCTTCTAGAAGGTTTACATGATTTTGTAAAAAACACGAGTTTTTAGAAAATGTGTTTTATTTCAGAAATGGAATCTACAAAGTATGCACATTCTACGTCATAACGACTTTCTATAATTTGCGCATGCGTCCGGAAATAAGAAAATCTTACTTCCCCCGTTTTTTAAAATCACAGCTTCTAGAATGTTTACATGATTTCTTAAAAAACAAGAGTTTTTAGAAAATGTGTTTTATTTCATAAATGGAATCAACAAAGTATGCACATTCTACTTCATAACGACTTTCTATAGTTTGCGCATGCCTTTGAAAATAAGAAAAGCTTACTTGCCCCGTTTTTTAAAATCACAGCTTCTAGAACGTTTACATGATTTCGTAAAAAACACGAGTTTTTGGAAAATGTTTTTTATTTCATAAATGGAATCTACAAAGTATGCACATTCTACGTCATATCGACTTTCTATAGTTTGCGCATTCATCCGGAAATAAGAAAAGCTTACTTCCCCCGTTTTTTAAAATCACAGCTTCTAGAAGGTTTACATGATTTCTTAAAAAACACGAGTTTTTAGAAAATGTGTTTTATTTCATAAATGGAATCAACCAAGTATGTACATTCTACGTCATAATGCGTTTCTATAGTTTGCGCATGCGTCCGGAAATAAGAAAAGCTTACTTCCACCGTTTTTAAAAAAATAGCTTCTAAAAGGTTTACATGATTTGTTAAAGAACACGAGTTTTTAGAAAATGTGTTTTATTTCATAAATGGAATCAACAAAGTATGCACATTCTATTTCATAACGACTTTCTATAGTTTGCGCATGCGTCCGGAAATAAGAAAAGCTTACTTCCACCGTTTTTTAAAATCACAGCCTCTAGAAGGTTTACATGATTTCTAAAAAAACACGAGTTTTTAGAAAATGTGTTTTATTTCATAAATGGAATCAACAAAGTATGCACAGTCTACGTCATAACGACTTTCTATAGTTTGCGCATGCCTTTGGAAATAAGAAAAGCTTACTTCCCCCGTTTTTTAAAATCACAGCTTCTAAAAGTTTTACATGATTTCGTAAAAAACACGAGTTTTTAGAAAATGTGTTTTATTTCATAAATGGAATCAACAAAGTATGCACAGTCTACGTCATAACGACTTTCTATAGTTTGTGCATGCGTCCGGAAAAAAGAAAAGCTTACTTCCCCTGTTTTTTAAAATCACAGCTTCTTGAAGGTTTACATGATTTCGTAAAAAACACGAGTTTTTAGAAAATGTTTTTTATTTCATAAATGGAATCTACAAAGTATGCACATTCTACGTCATATCAACTTTATATAGTTTGCGCATTAACCGGAAATAAGAAAAGCTTAATTCCCCCGTTTTCTAAAATCACAGCTTCTAGAAGGTTTACATGATTTCGTAAAAAACACGAGTTTTTAGAAAATGTTTTTTATTTCTTAAATGGAAACAACAAAGTATGCACATTCTACGTCATAACGACTTTCTATAGTTTGCGCATGCGTTTGGAAATAAGAAAATCCTACTTCCCCCGTTTTTTAAAATCACAGCTTCTAGAAGGTTTACATCATTTTTTAAAAAACATGAGTTTTTAGAAAATGTGTTTTATTTCATAAATGGAATCTACAAATTATGCACATTCTACGTCATAACGACTTTCTATAGTTTGCGCATGCGTCCGGAAATAAGAAAAGCTTACTTCAACCGTTTTTTAAAATCACAGCTTCTAGAAGGTTTACAAGATCTCTTAAAAAACACGAGTTTTTAGAAAATGTGTTTTATTTCATAAATGGAATCAACAAAGTATGCACATTCTACGTAATAACGACTTTCAACAGTTCCGCATTCGACCGGAAATAAGAAAACCTTACTTCCACCGTTTTTTAAAATCACAGCTTCTAGAAGGTTTACATGATTTCGTAAAAAACACGAGTTTTTAGAAAATGTGTTTTATTTCATAAATGGAATCAACAAACTATGCACATTCTACGTCATAAGGACTTTCTATAGTTTGCGCATCCGTCCGGAAATAAGAAAAGCTTACTTCCACCGTTTTTTAAAATCACAGCTTCTAGAAGGTTTACATGATTTGTTAAAAAACACGAGTTTTTAGAAAATGTGTTTTAATTTCATAAATGGAATCAACCAAGTATGTACATTCTACGTCATAATGCGTTTCTATAGTTTGCGCGTGCGTCCGGAAATAAGAAAAGCTTACTTCCACCGTTTTTAAAAAAATAGCTTCTAAAAGGTTTACATGATTTGTTAAAGAACACGAGTTTTTAGAAAATGTGTTTTATTTCATAAATGGAATCAACAAAGTATGCACATTCTATTTCATAACGACTTTCTATAGTTTGCGCATGCGTCTTGAAATAAGAAAAGCTTACTTCCACCGTTTTTCAAAATCATAGCTTCTAGAAGCTTTACATGATTTATTAAAAAACACGAGTTTTTAGAAAATGTGTTTTATTTCATAAATGGAATAAACAAAGTATGCACATTGTACATCATAACAACTTTCTATAGTTTGCGCATCCGTTTTGAAATAAGAAAAGCTTACTTCCATCGTTTTTTAAAATCACAGCTTCTAGAAGGTTTACATGATTTCGTAAAAAACACGAGTTTTTAGAAAATGTTTTTTATTTCATAAATGGAATCTACAAAGTATGCACATTCTTCGTCATAACGACTTTCTATAGTATGCGCATGCGTCCGGAAATAAGAAAAGCTTACTTCCCCCGTTTTTAAAAATCACAGCTTCTAGAAGGTTTACATGATTTTGTAAAAAACACGAGTTTTTAGAAAATGTGTTTTATTTCAGAAATGGAATCTACAAAGTATGCACATTCTACGTCATAACGACTTTCTATAATTTGCGCATGCGTCCGGAAATAAGAAAATCTTACTTCCCCCGTTTTTTAAAATCACAGCTTCTAGAATGTTTACATGATTTCTTAAAAAACAAGAGTTTTTAGAAAATGTGTTTTATTTCATAAATGGAATCAACAAAGTATGCACATTCTACTTCATAACGACTTTCTATAGTTTGCGCATGCCTTTGAAAATAAGAAAAGCTTACTTGCCCCGTTTTTTAAAATCACAGCTTCTAGAACGTTTACATGATTTCGTAAAAAACACGAGTTTTTGGAAAATGTTTTTTATTTCATAAATGGAATCTACAAAGTATGCACATTCTACGTCATATCGACTTTCTATAGTTTGCGCATTCATCCGGAAATAAGAAAAGCTTACTTCCCCCGTTTTTTAAAATCACAGCTTCTAGAAGGTTTACATGATTTCTTAAAAAACACGAGTTTTTAGAAAATGTGTTTTATTTCATAAATGGAAACAACAAAGTATGCAAATTCTACCTCATAACGACTTTCTATAGTTTGCACATGCGTTTGGAAATAAGAAAATCTTACTTCCCCCGTTTTTTAAAATCACAGCTTCTAGAAGGTTTACATCATTTGTTAAAAAACATGAGTTTTTAGAAAATGTGTTTTATTTCATAAATGGAATCTACAAAGTATGCACATTCTACGTCATAACGACTTTCTATAGTTTGTGCATGCGTCCGGAAATAAGAAAAGCTTACTTCCACTATTTTTCAAAATCACAGCTTCTAGAAGCTTTACATGATTTCTTAAAAAACAAGAGTTTTTAGAAAATGTGTTTTATTCCATAAATGGAATCAACAAAGTATGCACATTCTACGTCATAACGACTTTCTATAGTTTGTGCATGCATTTAGAAAATCTGTTTTATTTCATAAATGGAATAAAAAAAGTATGCACATTCTACATCGTAACGACTTTCTATAGTTTGCGCATGCGTTTGGAAATAAGAAAAGCTTACTTCCATCGTTTTTTAAAATCACAGCTTCTAGAAGGTTTACATGATTTCGTAAAAAACAGGAGTTTTTAGAAAATGTCTTTTATTTCATAAATGGAATCTACAAAGTATGCACATTCTTCGTCATAACGAATTTCTATAGTATGCGCATGCGTCCGGAAATAAGAAAAGCTTACTTCCCCCGTTTTTTAAAATCACAGCTTCTAGAAGGTTTACATGATTTTGTAAAAAACAAGAGTTTTTAGAAAATGTGTTTTATTTCATAAATGGAATCTACAAAGTATGCACATTCTACGTCATAACGACCTTCTATAGTTTGCGCATGCGCCGGAAATAAGAAAAGCTTACTTCCCCCGTTTTTTAAAATCACAGCTTCTAGAAGGTTTACACGATTTCTTAAAAAACACGAGTTTTTTGAAAATGTGTTTTATTTCATAAATGGAATCAACAAAGTATGCACATTCTACGTCATAACGACTTTCTATAGTTTGCGCATGCCTTTGGAAATAAGAAAAGCTTTCTTCCCCCGTTTTTTAAAATCACAGCTTCTAGAAGGTTTACATCATTTGTTAAAAAACATGAGTTTTTAGAAAATGTGTTTTATTTCATAAATGGAATCTACAAAGTATGCACATTCTACGTCATAACGACTTTCTATAGTTTGCGCATGCGTCCAGAAATAAGAAAAGCTTACTTCAACCGTTTTTCAAAATCACAGCTTCTAGAAGGTTTACATGATTTCTTAAAAAACACAAGTTTTTAGAAAATGTGTTTTATTTCATAAATGGAATCAACAAAGTATGCACATTCTACATCATAACGACTTTCTATAGTTTGCGCATTCGTTTGGAAATAAGAAAAGCTTACTTCCATCGTTTTTTAAAATCACAGCTTCTAGAAGGTTTACATGATTTCGTAAGAAACACGAGTTTTTAGAAAATGTGTTTTATTTCATAAATGGAATCTACAAAGTATGCACATTCTACGTCATAACGACTTTCTATAGTTTGCGCATACGTCTGGAAATAAGAAAAGCTTACTTCCCCCATTTTTTAAAATCGCAGCTTCTAGAAGGTTTACATGATTTCTTAAAAAACACGAGTTTTTAGAAAATGTGTATTATTTTATAAATGGAATCAACAAAGTATGCACATTCTACGTCATAACGACTTTCTATAGTTTGCGCATGCCTTCGGAAATAAGAAAAGCTTACTTCCCCCGTTTTTTAAAATCACAGCTTCTAGAAGGTTTACATGATTTCGTAAAAAACACGAGTTTTTAGAAAATGTGTTTTATTTCATAAATGGAATCAACAAAGTATGCACATTCTACGTCATAACGACTTTCTATATGTTGCGCATGCGTTTGGAAATAAGAAAAGCTTACTTCCCTCGTTTTTTAAAATCACAGCTTCTAGAAGGTTTACATGATTTCTTAAAAAACACGAGTTTTTAGAAAATGTGTTTTATTTCATAAATGTAATCAACAAAGTATGCATATTCTACGTCATAACGACTTTCTATAGTTTGCGCATGCGTCCGGAAATAAGAAAATCTTACTTCCCCCCGTTTTTTAAAATCACAGCTTCTAGAAGGTTTACATGATTTCTTAAAAAACACGAGTTTTTAGAAAATGTGTGTTATTTCATAAATGGAATCAACAAAGTATGCACATTCTACGTCATAATGACTTTCTATATTTTGCGCATGCGTCCGGAAATGATAAAAGCTTACTTCCCCCATTTTTTAAAATCACAGCTTCTAGAAGGTTTACATGATTTCTTAAAAAACACGAGTTTTTAGAAAATGTGTTTTATTTCATAAATGGAATCAACAAAGTATGCACATTCTACGTCATAACGACTTTCTATAGTTTGCGCATGCGTCCGGAAATAAGAAAAGCTTACTTCCGCCGTTTTTTAAAATCACAGCTTCTAGAAGGTTTACATAATTTCTTAAAAAACACGAGTTTTTAGAAAATGTGTTTTATTTCATAAATGGAATCAACAAAGTATGCACATTCTACATCATAACGACTTTCTATAGTTTGCGCATGCCTTTGGAAATATGAAAAGCTTACTTCCCCCGTTTTTTAAAATCACAGGTTCTAGAAGGTTTACATGATTTCGTAAAAAACACGAGTTTTTAGAAAATGTGTTTTATTTCATAAATGGAATCAACAAAGTATGCACATTCTACATCATAACGACTTTCTATAGTTTGTGCATTCGTCCGGAAATAAGAAAAGCTTACTTCCCCGGTTTTTTAAAATCACAGCTTCTAGAAGGTTTACATGATTTCGTAAAAAACACGAGTTTTTAGAAAATGTGTTTTATTTCATAAATGGAATCAAAAAAGTATGCACATTCTACGTCATAACGACTTTCTATAGTTTGTGCATTCGTCCAGAATAAGAAAAGCTTACGTCCACCGTTTTTTAAAATCACAGCTTCTAGAAGGTTTACATGATTTCGTAAAAAAAACACGACTTTTTTAGAAAATGTGCATTATTTCATAAATCGAATATACAAAGTATGCACATTCTACGTCATAACGACTTATTATAGTTTGCGCATGCGTCCGGAAATAAGAAAAGCTTACTTCCCCCCGTTTTTTAAAATCACAGCCTCTAGAAGGTTTACATGATTTCTAAAAAAGCACGAGTTTTTAGAAAATGTGTTTTATTTCATAAATGGAATCAACAAAGTATGCACATTCTACGTCATAACGACTTTTTATATTTTGCGCATGCCTTTGGAAATAAGAAAAGCTTACTTCCCCCGTTTTTTAAAATCACAGCTTCTAAAAGTTTTACATGATTTCATAAAAAACATGAGTTTTTAGAAAATATGTTTTATTTCATAAATGGAATCAACAAAGTATGCATAGTCTACGTCATAACGACTTTCTATAGTTTGCGAATGCGTTTGGAAATAAGAAAAGCTTACTTCCATCGTTTTTTAAAATCACAGCTTCTAGAAGGTTTACATGATTTCGTAAGAAACACGAGTTTTTAGAAAATGTGTTTTATTTCATAAATGGAATCAACAAAGTATGCACATTCTACGTCATAACGATTTTCTATAGTTTGCGCATGCCTTTGGAAATAAGAAAAGCTTACTTCCCCCGTTTTTTAAAATCACAACTTCTAAAAGTTTTACATGATTTCGTAAAAAACATGAGTTTTTAGAAAATGTGTTTTATTTCATAAATGGAATCAACAAAGTATGCACAGTCTACGTCATAACGACTTTCTATAGTTTGTGCATGCGTCCGGAAAAAAGAAAAGCTTACTTCCCCTGTTTTTTAAAATCACAGCTTCTTGAAGGTTTACATGATTTCGTAAAAAACACGAGTTTTTAGAAAATGTTTTTTATTTCATAAATGGAATCTACAAAGTATGCACATTCTACGTCATATCAACTTTATATAGTTTGCGCATTAACCGGAAATAAGAAAAGCTTAATTCCCCCGTTTTCTAAAATCACAGCTTCTAGAAGGTTTACATGATTTCGTAAAAAACACGAGTTTTTAGAAAATGTTTTTTATTTCTTAAATGGAAACAACAAAGTATGCACATTCTACGTCATAACGAATTTCTATAGTTTGCGCATGCGTTTGGAAATAAGAAAATCCTACTTCCCCCGTTTTTTAAAATCACAGCTTCTAGAAGGTTTACATCATTTTTTAAAAAACATGAGTTTTTAGAAAATGTGTTTTATTTCATAAATGGAATCTACAAATTATGCACATTCTACGTCATAACGACTTTCTATAGTTTGCGCATGCGTCCGGAAATAAGAAAAGCTTACTTCAACCGTTTTTTAAAATCACAGCTTCTAGAAGGTTTACAAGATTTCTTAAAAAACACGAGTTTTTAGAAAATGTGTTTTATTTCATAAATGGAATCAACAAAGTATGCACATTCTACGTAATAACGACTTTCAACAGTTCCGCATTCGACCGGAAATAAGAAAACCTTACTTCCACCGTTTTTTAAAATCACAGCTTCTAGAAGGTTTACATGATTTCGTAAAAAACACGAGTTTTTAGAAAATGTGTTTTATTTCATAAATGGAATCAACAAACTATGCACATTCTACGTCATAAGGACTTTCTATAGTTTGCGCATCCGTCCGGAAATAAGAAAAGCTTACTTCCACTGTTTTTTAAAATCACAGCTTCTAGAAGGTTTACATGATTTGTTAAAAAACACGAGTTTTTAGAAAATGTGTTTTAATTTCATAAATGGAATCAACCAAGTATGTACATTCTACGTCATAATGCGTTTCTATAGTTTGCGCGTGCGTCCGGAAATAAGAAAAGCTTACTTCCACCGTTTTTAAAAAAATAGCTTCTAAAAGGTTTACATGATTTGTTAAAGAACACGAGTTTTTAGAAAATGTGTTTTATTTCATAAATGGAATCAACAAAGTATGCACATTCTATTTCATAACGACTTTCTATAGTTTGCGCATGCGTCTTGAAATAAGAAAAGCTTACTTCCACCGTTTTTCAAAATCATAGCTTCTAGAAGCTTTACATGATTTATTAAAAAACACGAGTTTTTAGAAAATGTGTTTTATTTCATAAATGGAATAAACAAAGTATGCACATTGTACATCATAACAACTTTCTATAGTTTGCGCATCCGTTTTGAAATAAGAAAAGCTTACTTCCATCGTTTTTTAAAATCACAGCTTCTAGAAGGTTTACATGATTTCGTAAAAAACACGAGTTTTTAGAAAATGTTTTTTATTTCATAAATGGAATCTACAAAGTATGCACATTCTTCGTCATAACGAATTTCTATAGTATGCGCATGCGTCCGGAAATAAGAAAAGCTTACTTCCCCCGTTTTTAAAAATCACAGCTTCTAGAAGGTTTACATGATTTTGTAAAAAACACGAGTTTTTAGAAAATGTGTTTTATTTCAGAAATGGAATCTACAAAGTATGCACATTCTACGTCATAACGACTTTCTATAATTTGCGCATGCGTCCGGAAATAAGAAAATCTTACTTCCCCCGTTTTTTAAAATCACAGCTTCTAGAATGTTTACATGATTTCTTAAAAAACAAGAGTTTTTAGAAAATGTGTTTTATTTCATAAATGGAATCAACAAAGTATGCACATTCTACTTCATAACGACTTTCTATAGTTTGCGCATGCCTTTGAAAATAAGAAAAGCTTACTTGCCCCGTTTTTTAAAATCACAGCTTCTAGAACGTTTACATGATTTCGTAAAAAACACGTGTTTTTGGAAAATGTTTTTTATTTCATAAATGGAATCTACAAAGTATGCACATTCTACGTCATATCGACTTTCTATAGTTTGCGCATTCATCCGGAAATAAGAAAAGCTTACTTCCCCCGTTTTTTAAAATCACAGCTTCTAGAAGGTTTACATGATTTCTTAAAAAACACGAGTTTTTAGAAAATGTGTTTTATTTCATAAATGGAAACAACAAAGTATGCAAATTCTACCTCATAACGACTTTCTATAGTTTGCACATGCGTTTGGAAATAAGAAAATCTTACTTCCCCCGTTTTTTAAAATCACAGCTTCTAGAAGGTTTACATCATTTGTTAAAAAACATGAGTTTTTAGAAAATGTGTTTTATTTCATAAATGGAATCTACAAAGTATGCACATTCTACGTCATAACGACTTTCTATAGTTTGTGCATGCGTCCGGAAATAAGAAAAGCTTACTTCCACTATTTTTCAAAATCACAGCTTCTAGAAGCTTTACATGATTTCTTAAAAAACAAGAGTTTTTAGAAAATGTGTTTTATTCCATAAATGGAATCAACAAAGTATGCACATTCTACGTCATAACGACTTTCTATAGTTTGTGCATGCATTTAGAAAATCTGTTTTATTTCATAAATGGAATAAAAAAAGTATGCACATTCTACATCGTAACGACTTTCTATAGTTTGCGCATGCGTTTGGAAATAAGAAAAGCTTACTTCCATCGTTTTTTAAAATCACAGCTTCTAGAAGGTTTACATGATTTCGTAAAAAACAGGAGTTTTTAGAAAATGTCTTTTATTTCATAAATGGAATCTACAAAGTATGCACATTCTTCGTCATAACGAATTTCTATAGTATGCGCATGCGTCCGGAAATAAGAAAAGCTTACTTCCCCCGTTTTTTAAAATCACAGCTTCTAGAAGGTTTACATGATTTTGTAAAAAACAAGAGTTTTTAGAAAATGTGTTTTATTTCATAAATGGAATCTACAAAGTATGCACATTCTACGTCATAACGACCTTCTATAGTTTGCGCATGCGCCGGAAATAAGAAAAGCTTACTTCCCCCGTTTTTTAAAATCACAGCTTCTAGAAGGTTTACACGATTTCTTAAAAAACACGAGTTTTTTGAAAATGTGTTTTATTTCATAAATGGAATCAACAAAGTATGCACATTCTACGTCATAACGACTTTCTATAGTTTGCGCATGCCTTTGGAAATAAGAAAAGCTTTCTTCCCCCGTTTTTTAAAATCACAGCTTCTAGAAGGTTTACATCATTTGTTAAAAAACATGAGTTTTTAGAAAATGTGTTTTATTTCATAAATGGAATCTACAAAGTATGCACATTCTACGTCATAACGACTTTCTATAGTTTGCGCATGCGTCCAGAAATAAGAAAAGCTTACTTCAACCGTTTTTCAAAATCACAGCTTCTAGAAGGTTTACATGATTTCTTAAAAAACACAAGGTTTTAGAAAATGTGTTTTATTTCATAAATGGAATCAACAAAGTATGCACATTCTACATCATAACGACTTTCTATAGTTTGCGCATTCGTTTGGAAATAAGAAAAGCTTACTTCCATCGTTTTTTAAAATCACAGCTTCTAGAAGGTTTACATGATTTCGTAAGAAACACGAGTTTTTAGAAAATGTGTTTTATTTCATAAATGGAATCTACAAAGTATGCACATTCTACGTCATAACGACTTTCTATAGTTTGCGCATACGTCTGGAAATAAGAAAAGCTTACTTCCCCCCATTTTTTAAAATCGCAGCTTCTGGAAGGTTTACATGATTTCTTAAAAAACACGAGTTTTTAGAAAATGTGTATTATTTTATAAATGGAATCAACAAAGTATGCACATTCTACGTCATAACGACTTTCTATAGTTTGCGCATGCCTTCGGAAATAAGAAAAGCTTACTTCCCCCGTTTTTTAAAATCACAGCTTCTAGAAGGTTTACATGATTTCGTAAAAAACACGAGTTTTTAGAAAATGTGTTTTATTTCATAAATGGAATCAACAAAGTATGCACATTCTACGTCATAACGACTTTCTATATGTTGCGCATGCGTTTGGAAATAAGAAAAGCTTACTTCCCTCGTTTTTTAAAATCACAGCTTCTAGAAGGTTTACATGATTTCTTAAAAAACACGAGTTTTTAGAAAATGTGTTTTATTTCATAAATGTAATCAACAAAGAATGCATATTCTACGTCATAACGACTTTCTATAGTTTGCGCATGCGTCCGGAAATAAGAAAATCTTACTTCCCCCGTTTTTTAAAATCACAGCTTCTAGAAGGTTTACATGATTTCTTAAAAAACACGAGTTTTTAGAAAATGTGTGTTATTTCATAAATGGAATCAACAAAGTATGCACATTCTACGTCATAATGACTTTCTATATTTTGTGCATGCGTCCGGAAATGATAAAAGCTTACTTCCCCCATTTTTTAAAATCACAGCTTCTAGAAGGTTTACATGATTTCTTAAAAAACACGAGTTTTTAGAAAATGTGTTTTATTTCATAAATGGAATCAACAAAGTATGCACATTCTACGTCATAACGACTTTCTATAGTTTGCGCATGCGTCCGGAAATAAGAAAAGCTTACTTCCGCCGTTTTTTAAAATCACAGCTTCTAGAAGGTTTACATAATTTCTTAAAAAACACGAGTTTTTAGAAAATGTGTTTTATTTCATAAATGGAATCAACAAAGTATGCACATTCTACATCATAACGACTTTCTATAGTTTGCGCATGCCTTTGGAAATATGAAAAGCTTACTTTCCCCGTTTTTTAAAATCACAGGTTCTAGAAGGTTTACATGATTTCGTAAAAAACACGAGTTTTTAGAAAATGTGTTTTATTTCATAAATGGAATCAACAAAGTATGCACATTCTACATCATAACGACTTTCTATAGTTTGTGCATTCGTCCGGAAATAAGAAAAGCTTACTTCCCCGGTTTTTTAAAATCACAGCTTCTAGAAGGTTTACATGATTTCGTAAAAAACACGAGTTTTTAGAAAATGTGTTTTATTTCATAAATGGAATCAAAAAAGTATGCACATTCTACGTCATAACGACTTTCTATAGTTTGTGCATTCGTCCGGAATAAGAAAAGCTTACGTCCACCATTTTTTAAAATCACAGCTTCTAGAAGGTTTACATGATTTCGTAAAAAAACACGAGTTTTTTAGAAAATGTGCATTATTTCATAAATCGAATATACAAAGTATGCACATTCTACGTCATAACGACTTATTATAGTTTGCGCATGCGTCCGGAAATAAGAAAAGCTTACTTCCCCCGTTTTTTAAAATCACAGCCTCTAGAAGGTTTACATGATTTCTAAAAAAGCACGAGTTTTTAGAAAATGTGTTTTATTTCATAAATGGAATCAACAAAGTATGCACATTCTACGTCATAACGACTTTTTATATTTTGCGCATGCCTTTGGAAATAAGAAAAGCTTACTTCCCCCGTTTTTTAAAATCACAGCTTCTAAAAGTTTTACATGATTTCATAAAAAACACGAGTTTTTAGAAAATGTGTTTTATTTCATAAATGGAATCAACAAAGTATGCATAGTCTACGTCATAACGACTTTCTATAGTTTGCGAATGCGTTTGGAAATAAGAAAAGCTTACTTCCATCGTTTTTTAAAATCACAGCTTCTAGAAGGTTTACATGATTTCGTAAGAAACACGAGTTTTTAGAAAATGTGTTTTATTTCATAAATGGAATCTACAAAGTATGCACATTCTACGTCATAACGACTTTCTATAGTTTGCGCATGCCTTCGGAAATAAGAAAAGCTTACTTCCCCCGTTTTTTAAAATCACAGCTTCTAGAAGGTTTACATGATTTCGTAAAAAACACGAGTTTTTAGAAAATGTGTTTTATTTCATAAATGGAATCAACAAAGTATGCACATTCTACGTCATAACGACTTTCTATATGTTGCGCATGCGTTTGGAAATAAGAAAAGCTTACTTCCCTCGTTTTTTAAAATCACAGCTTCTAGAAGGTTTACATGATTTCTTAAAAAACACGAGTTTTTAGAAAATGTGTTTTATTTCATAAATGTAATCAACAAAGTATGCATATTCTACGTCATAACGACTTTCTATAGTTTGCGCATGCGTCCGGAAATAAGAAAATCTTACTTCCCCCCGTTTTTTAAAATCACAGCTTCTAGAAGGTTTACATGATTTCTTAAAAAACACGAGTTTTTAGAAAATGTGTGTTATTTCATAAATGGAATCAACAAAGTATGCACATTCTACGTCATAATGACTTTCTATATTTTGCGCATGCGTCCGGAAATGATAAAAGCTTACTTCCCCCATTTTTTAAAATCACAGCTTCTAGAAGGTTTACATGATTTCTTAAAAAACACGAGTTTTTTGAAAATGTGTTTTATTTCATAAATGGAATCAACAAAGTATGCACATTCTACGTCATAACGACTTTCTATAGTTTGCGCATGCGTCCGGAAATAAGAAAAGCTTACTTCCGCCGTTTTTTAAAATCACAGCTTCTAGAAGGTTTACATAATTTCTTAAAAAACACGAGTTTTTAGAAAATGTGTTTTATTTCATAAATGGAATCAACAAAGTATGCACATTCTACATCATAACGACTTTCTATAGTTTGCGCATGCCTTTGGAAATATGAAAAGCTTACTTCCCCCGTTTTTTAAAATCACAGGTTCTAGAAGGTTTACATGATTTCGTAAAAAACACGAGTTTTTAGAAAATGTGTTTTATTTCATAAATGGAATCAACAAAGTATGCACATTCTACATCATAACGACTTTCTATAGTTTGTGCATTCGTCCGGAAATAAGAAAAGCTTACTTCCCCGGTTTTTTAAAATCACAGCTTCTAGAAGGTTTACATGATTTCGTAAAAAACACGAGTTTTTAGAAAATGTGTTTTATTTCATAAATGGAATCAAAAAAGTATGCACATTCTACGTCATAACGACTTTCTATAGTTTGTGCATTCGTCCGGAATAAGAAAAGCTTACGTCCACCGTTTTTTAAAATCACAGCTTCTAGAAGGTTTACATGATTTCGTAAAAAAACACGAGTTTTTTAGAAAATGTGCATTATTTCATAAATCGAATATACAAAGTATGCACATTCTACGTCATAACGACTTATTATAGTTTGCGCATGCGTCCGGAAATAAGAAAAGCTTACTTCCCCCGTTTTTTAAAATCACAGCCTCTAGAAGGTTTACATGATTTCTAAAAAAGCACGAGTTTTTAGAAAATGTGTTTTATTTCATAAATGGAATCAACAAAGTATGCACATTCTACGTCATAACGACTTTTTATATTTTGCGCATGCCTTTGGAAATAAGAAAAGCTTACTTCCCCCGTTTTTTAAAATCACAGCTTCTAAAAGTTTTACATGATTTCATAAAAAACACGAGTTTTTAGAAAATGTGTTTTATTTCATAAATGGAATCAACAAAGTATGCATAGTCTACGTCATAACGACTTTCTATAGTTTGTGCATGCGTCCGGAAAAAAGAAAAGCTTATTTCCCCTGTTTTTTAAAATCACAGCCTCTAGAAGGTTTACATGATTTCGTAAAAAACACGAGTTTTTAGAAAATGTTTTTTATTTCATAAATGGAATCTACAAAGTATGCACATTCTACGTCATATCAACTTTCTATAGTTTGCGCATTCACCGGAAATAAGAAAAGCTTAATTCCCCCGTTTTTTAAAATCACAGCTTGTAGAAGGTTTACATGATTTCTTAAAAAACACGAGTTTTTAGAAAATGTCTTTTATTTTTTAAATGGAAACAACAAAGTATGCACATTCTACGTCATAACGACTTTCTATAGTTTGCGCATGCGTTCGGAAATAAGAAAATCCTACTTCCCCCGTTTTTTAAAATCACAGCTTCTAGAAGGTTTACATCATTTGTTAAAAAACATGAGTTTTTAGAAAATGTGTTTTATTTCATAAATGGAATCTACAAATTATGCACATTCTACGTCATAACGACTTTCTATAGTTTGCGCATGCGTCCAGAAAAAAGAAAAGCTTACTTCAACCGTTTTTCAAAATCACAGCTTCTAGAAGGTTTACATGATTTCTTAAAATACACGAGTTTTTAAAAAATGTGTTTTATTTCATAAATGGAATCAATAAAGTATGCACATTCTACGTCAGAACGACTTTTTATAGTTTGCGCATGCGTTTGGAAAAAAGAAAAGCTTACTTTCCCCGTTTTTTAAAATCACAACTTCTAGAAGGTTTACATGATTTGTTAAAAAACACGAGTTTTTAGAAAATGTGTTTTATTTCATAAATCGAATCAACAAAGTATGCACATTCTACGTCATAACGACTTTCTATAGTTTGCGCATGCGTCCGGAAATAAGAAAAGCTTACTTCCATTGTTTTTTAAAATAATAGCTTCTAGAAGGTTTACATGATTTCGTAAAAAACACGAGTTTTTAGAAAATGTGTTTTATTTCATAAATGGAATCTACAAAGTATGCACATTCTACGTCATAACGACTTTCTATAGTTTGCGCATGCGGACGGAAATAAGAAAATCTTACTTCCCCCGTTTTTTAAAATCACAGCCTCTAGAAGGTTTACATGATTTCTAAAAAAACACGAGTTTTTACAAAATGTGTTTTATTTCATAAATGGAATCAACAAAGTATGCACATTCTACGTCATAACGATTTTCTATAGTTTGCGCATGCCTTTGGAAATAAGAAAAGCTTACTTCCCCCGTTTTTTAAAATCACAGCTTCTAAAAGTTTTACATGATTTCGTAAAAAACACGAGTTTTTAGAAAATGTGTTTTATTTCATAAATGGAATCAACAAAGTATGCACAGTCTACGTCATAACGAATTTCTATAGTTTGTGCATGCGTCCGGAAAAAAGAAAAGCTTACTTCCCCTATTTTTTAAAATCACAGCTTCTAGAAGGTTTACATGATTTCGTAAAAAACACGAGTTTTTGGAAAATGTTTTTTATTTCATAAATGGAATCTACAAAGTATGCACATTCTACGTCATATCAACTTTCTATAGTTTGCGCATTCACCGGAAATAAGAAAAGCTTAATTCCCCCGTTTTTTAAAATCACAGCTTCTAGAAGGTTTACATGATTTCTTAAAAAACACGAGTTTTTAGAAAATGTCTTTTATTTCTTTAATGGAAACAACAAAGTATGCACATTCTATGTCATAACGACTTTCTATAGTTTGCGCATGCGTTTGGAAATAAGAAAATCCTACTTCCCCCGTTTTTTAAAATCACAGCTTCTAGAAGGTTTACATCATTTGTTAAAAAACATGAGTTTTTAGAAAATGTGTTTTATTTCATAAATGGAATCTACAAATTATGCACATTCTACGTCATAACGACTTTCTATAGTTTGCGCATGCGTCCGGAAATAAGAAAAGCTTACTTCAACCGTTTTTCAAAATCACAGCTTCTAGAAGGTTTACATGATTTCTTAAAAAACACGAGTTTTTAAAAAATGTGTTTTATTTCATAAATGGAATCAACAAAGTATGCACATTCTACGTCATAACGACTTTCTATAGTTTGCGCATGCGTTTGGAAAAAAGAAAAGCTTACTTTCCCTGTTTTTTAAAATCACAGCTTCTAGAAGGTTTACATGATTTGTTAAAAAACATGAGTTTTTAGAAAATGTGTTTTATTTCATAAATCGAATCAACAAAGTATGCACATTCTACGTCATAACGACTTTCTATAGTTTGCGCATGCGTCCGGAAATAAGAAAAGCTTACTTCCACTGTTTTTTAAAATAATAGCTTCTAGAAGGTTTACATGATATCGTAAAAACACCAGTTTTTAGAAAATGTGTTTTATTTCATAAATGGAATCTACAAAGTATGCATATTCTACGTCATAACGACTTTCTATAGTTTGCGCATGCGTCCGGAAATAAGAAAAGCTTACTTCCACCGTTTTTCAAAATCACAGCTTCTAGAAGGTTTACATGATTTCTTAAAAAACAAGAGTTTTTAGAAAATGTGTTTTATTTCATAAATGGAATCAACAAAGTATGCACATTCTACGTCATAACGACTTTCTATAGTTTGCGCATGCGTTTGGAAATAAGAAAATCTTACTTCCCCCATTTTTTAAAATCACAGCTTCTAGAAGGTTTACATGATTTGTTGAAAAACACGAGTTTTTAGAAAATGTGTTTTATTTCATAAATCGAATCAACAAAGTATGCACATTCTACGTCATAACGACTTTCTATAGTTTGCGCATGCGTCCGGAAATAAGAAAAGCTTACTTCAACCGTTTTTCAAAATCACAGCTTCTAGAAGGTTTACATGATTTCTTAAAAAACACGAGTTTTTAAAAAATGTGTTTTATTTAATAAATGGAATCAACAAAGTATGCACATTCTACGTCATAACGACTTTCTATAGTTTGCGCATGCGTTTGGAAAAAAGAAAAGCTTACTTTCCCTGTTTTTTAAAATCACAGCTTCTAGAAGGTTTACATGATTTGTTAAAAAACATGAGTTTTTAGAAAATGTGTTTTATTTCATAAATCGAATCAACAAAGTATGCACATTCTACGTCATAACGACTTTCTATAGTTTGCGCATGCGTCCGGAAATAAGAAAAGCTTACTTCCACTGTTTTTTAAAATAATAGCTTCTAGAAGGTTTACATGATATCGTAAAAACACCAGTTTTTAGAAAATGTGTTTTATTTCATAAATGGAATCTACAAAGTATGCATATTCTACGTCATAACGACTTTCTATAGTTTGCGCATGCGTCCGGAAATAAGAAAAGCTTACTTCCACCGTTTTTCAAAATCACAGCTTCTAGAAGGTTTACATGATTTCTTAAAAAACAAGAGTTTTTAGAAAATGTGTTTTATTTCATAAATGGAATCAACAAAGTATGCACATTCTACGTCATAACGACTTTCTATAGTTTGCGCATGCGTTTGGAAATAAGAAAATCTTACTTCCCCCATTTTTTAAAATCACAGCTTCTAGAAGGTTTACATGATTTGTTGAAAAACACGAGTTTTTAGAAAATGTGTTTTATTTCATAAATCGAATCAACAAAGTCTGCGCATTCTACGTCATAACGACTTTCTATAGTTTGCGCATGCGTCCGGAAATAAGAAAAGCTTACTTCCACTGTTTTTTAAAATAATAGCTTCTAGAAGGTTTACATGATTTCGTAAAAAACACGAGTTTTTAGAAAATGTGTTTTATTTCATAAATGGAATCTACAAAGTATGCACATTCTACGTCATAACGACTTTCTATAGTTTGCACATGCGTCCGGAAATAAGAAAATCTTACTTCCCCCGTTTTTTAAAATCACAGCCTCTAGAAGGTTTACATGATTTCTAAAAAAACACGAGTTTTTAGAAAATGTGTTTTATTTCATAAATGGAATCAACAAAGTATGCACAGTCTACGTCATAACGACTTTCTATAGTTTGCGCATGCCTTTGGAAATAAGAAAAGCTTACTTCCCCCGTTTTTTAAAATCACAACTTCTAAAAGTTTTACATGATTTCGTAAAAAACACGAGTTTTTAGAAAATGTGTTTTATTTCATAAATGGAATCAACAAAGTATGCACAGTCTACGTCATAACGACTTTCTATAGTTTGTGCATGCGTCCGGAAAAAAGAAAAGCTTACTTCCCCTGTTTTTAAAAATCACAGCTTCTTGAAGGTTTACATGATTTCGTAAAAAACACGAGTTTTTAGAAAATGTTTTTTATTTCATAAATGGAATCTACAAAGTATGCACATTCTACGTCATATCAACTTTCTATAGTTTGCGCATTAACCGGAAATAAGAAAAGCTTAATTCCCCCATTTTTTAAAATCACAGCTTCTAGAAGGTTTACATGATTTCTTAAAAAACACGAGTTTTTAGAAAATGTCTTTTATTTCTTAAATGGAAACAACAAAGTATGCACATTCTACGTCATAACGACTTTCTATAGTTTGCGCATGCGTTTGGAAATAAGAAAATCCTACTTCCCCCGTTTTTTAAAATCACAGCTTCTAGAAGGTTTACATCATTTGTTAAAAAACATGAGTTTTTAGAAAATGTGTTTTATTTCATAAATGGAATCTACAAATTATGCACATTCTACGTCATAACGACTTTCTATAGTTTGCGCATTCGTTATGACGAAGAATGTGCATACTTTGTAGATTCCATTTATGAAATAAAACACATTTTCTAAAAACTCGTGTTTTTTACGAAATCATGTAAACCTTCTAGAAGCTGTGATTTTAAAAACGATGGAAGTAAGCTTTTCTTATTTCCAAACGCATGCGCAAACTATAGAAAGTTGTTATGATGTACAATGTGCATACTTTGTTTATGCCATTTATGAAATAAAACACATTTTCTAAAAACTCGTGTTTTTTAAGACATCATGTAAACCTTCTAGAAGCTATGATTTTAAAAAACGATGGAAGTAAGCTTTTCTTATTTCCAAACGCATGCGCAAACTATAGAAAGTTGTTATGATGTACAATGTGCATACTTTGTTTATTCCATTTATGAAATAAAACACATTTTCTAAAAACTCGTGTTTTTTAATAAATCATGTAAAGCTTCATTTATGAAAATGTGTTTTATTTCATAAATGGAATCTACAAATTATGCACATTCTACGTCATAACGACTTTCTATAGTTTGCGCATGCGTCCGGAAATAAGAAAAGCTTACTTCAACCGTTTTTTAAAATCACAGCTTCTAGAAGGTTTACAAGATTTCTTAAAAAACAGGAGTTTTTAGAAAATGTGTTTTATTTCATAAATGGAATCAACAAAGTATGCACATTCTACGTAATAACGACTTTCAACAGTTCCGCATTCGACCGGAAATAAGAAAACCTTACTTCCACCGTTTTTTAAAATCACAGCTTCTAGAAGGTTTACATGATTTCGTAAAAAACACGAGTTTTTAGAAAATGTGTTTTATTTCATAAATGGAATCAACAAACTATGCACATTCTACGTCATAAGGACTTTCTATAGTTTGCGCATCCGTCCGGAAATAAGAAAAGCTTACTTCCACCGTTTTTTAAAATCACAGCTTCTAGAAGGTTTACATGATTTGTTAAAAAACACGAGTTTTTAGAAAATGTGTTTTATTTCATAAATGGAATCAACCAAGTATGTACATTCTACGTCATAATGCCTTTCTATAGTTTGCGCATGCGTCCGGAAATAAGAAAAGCTTACTTCCACCGTTTTTAAAAAAATAGCTTCTAAAAGGTTTACATGATTTGTTAAAGAACACGAGTTTTTAGAAAATGTGTTTTATTTCATAAATGGAATCAACAAAGTATGCACATTCTATTTCATAACGACTTTCTATAGTTTGCGCATGCGTCCGGAAATAAGAAAAGCTTACTTCCACCGTTTTTTAAAATCACAGCCTCTAGAAGGTTTACATGATTTCTAAAAAAACACGAGTTTTTAGAAAATGTGTTTTATTTCATAAATGGAATCAACAAAGTATGCACAGTCTACGTCATAACGACTTTCTATAGTTTGCGCATGCCTTTGGAAATAAGAAAAGCTTACTTCCCCCGTTTTTTAAAATCACAGCTTCTAAAAGTTTTACATGATTTCGTAAAAAACACGAGTTTTTAGAAAATGTGTTTTATTTCATAAATGGAATCAACAAAGTATGCACAGTCTACGTCATAACGACTTTCTATAGTTTGTGCATGCGTCCGGAAAAAAGAAAAGCTTACTTCCCCTGTTTTTTAAAATCACAGCTTCTTGAAGGTTTACATGATTTCGTAAAAAACACGAGTTTTTAGAAAATGTTTTTTATTTCATAAATGGAATCTACAAAGTATGCACATTCTACGTCATATCAACTTTATATAGTTTGCGCATTAACCGGAAATAAGAAAAGCTTAATTCCCCCGTTTTCTAAAATCACAGCTTCTAGAAGGTTTACATGATTTCGTAAAAAACACGAGTGTTTAGAAAATGTTTTTTATTTCTTAAATGCAAACAACAAAGTATGCACATTCTACGTCATAACGACTTTCTATAGTTTGCGCATGCGTTTGGAAATAAGAAAATCCTACTTCCCCCGTTTTTTAAAATCACAGCTTCTAGAAGGTTTACATCATTTTTTAAAAAACATGAGTTTTTAGAAAATGTGTTTTATTTCATAAATGGAATCTACAAATTATGCACATTCTACGTCATAACGACTTTCTATAGTTTGCGCATGCGTCCGGAAATAAGAAAAGCTTACTTCAACCGTTTTTTAAAATCACAGCTTCTAGAAGGTTTACAAGATTTCTTAAAAAACACGAGTTTTTAGAAAATGTGTTTTATTTCATAAATGGAATCAACAAAGTATGCACATTCTACGTAATAACGACTTTCAACAGTTCCGCATTCGACCGGAAATAAGAAAACCTTACTTCCACCGTTTTTTAAAATCACAGCTTCTAGAAGGTTTACATGATTTCGTAAAAAACACGAGTTTTTAGAAAATGTGTTTTATTTCATAAATGGAATCAACAAACTATGCACATTCTACGTCATAAGGACTTTCTATAGTTTGCGCATCCGTCCGGAAATAAGAAAAGCTTACTTCCACCGTTTTTTAAAATCACAGCTTCTAGAAGGTTTACATGATTTGTTAAAAAACACGAGTTTTTAGAAAATGTGTTTTAATTTCATAAATGGAATCAACCAAGTATGTACATTCTACGTCATAATGCGTTTCTATAGTTTGCGCGTGCGTCCGGAAATAAGAAAAGCTTACTTCCACCGTTTTTAAAAAAATAGCTTCTAAAAGGTTTACATGATTTGTTAAAGAACACGAGTTTTTAGAAAATGTGTTTTATTTCATAAATGGAATCAACAAAGTATGCACATTCTATTTCATAACGACTTTCTATAGTTTGCGCATGCGTCTTGAAATAAGAAAAGCTTACTTCCACCGTTTTTCAAAATCATAGCTTCTAGAAGCTTTACATGATTTATTAAAAAACACGAGTTTTTAGAAAATGTGTTTTATTTCATAAATGGAATAAACAAAGTATGCACATTGTACATCATAACAACTTTCTATAGTTTGCGCATCCGTTTTGAAATAAGAAAAGCTTACTTCCATCGTTTTTTAAAATCACAGCTTCTAGAAGGTTTACATGATTTCGTAAAAAACACGAGTTTTTAGAAAATGTTTTTTATTTCATAAATGGAATCTACAAAGTATGCACATTCTTCGTCATAACGACTTTCTATAGTATGCGCATGCGTCCGGAAATAAGAAAAGCTTACTTCCCCCGTTTTTAAAAATCACAGCTTCTAGAAGGTTTACATGATTTTGTAAAAAACACGAGTTTTTAGAAAATGTGTTTTATTTCAGAAATGGAATCTACAAAGTATGCACATTCTACATCATAACGACTTTCTATAATTTGCGCATGCGTCCGGAAATAAGAAAATCTTACTTCCCCCGTTTTTTAAAATCACAGCTTCTAGAATGTTTACATGATTTCTTAAAAAACAAGAGTTTTTAGAAAATGTGTTTTATTTCATAAATGGAATCAACAAAGTATGCACATTCTACTTCATAACGACTTTCTATAGTTTGCGCATGCCTTTGAAAATAAGAAAAGCTTACTTGCCCCGTTTTTTAAAATCACAGCTTCTAGAACGTTTACATGATTTCGTAAAAAACACGAGTTTTTGGAAAATGTTTTTTATTTCATAAATGGAATCTACAAAGTATGCACATTCTACGTCATATCGACTTTCTATAGTTTGCGCATTCATCCGGAAATAAGAAAAGCTTACTTCCCCCGTTTTTTAAAATCACAGCTTCTAGAAGGTTTACATGATTTCTTAAAAAACACGAGTTTTTAGAAAATGTGTTTTATTTCATAAATGGAAACAACAAAGTATGCAAATTCTACCTCATAACGACTTTCTATAGTTTGCACATGCGTTTGGAAATAAGAAAATCTTACTTCCCCCGTTTTTTAAAATCACAGCTTCTAGAAGGTTTACATCATTTGTTAAAAAACATGAGTTTTTAGAAAATGTGTTTTATTTCATAAATGGAATCTACAAAGTATGCACATTCTACGTCATAACGACTTTCTATAGTTTGTGCATGCGTCCGGAAATAAGAAAAGCTTACTTCCACTATTTTTTAAAATCACAGCTTCTAGAAGCTTTACATGATTTCTTAAAAAACAAGAGTTTTTAGAAAATGTGTTTTATTCCATAAATGGAATCAACAAAGTATGCACATTCTACGTCATAACGACTTTCTATAGTTTGTGCATGCATTTAGAAAATCTGTTTTATTTCATAAATGGAATAAAAAAAGTATGCACATTCTACATCGTAACGACTTTCTATAGTTTGCGCATGCGTTTGGAAATAAGAAAAGCTTACTTCCATCGTTTTTTAAAATCACAGCTTCTAGAAGGTTTACATGATTTCGTAAAAAACAGGATTTTTTGAAAATGTCTTTTATTTCATAAATGGAATCTACAAAGTATGCACATTCTTCGTCATAACGAATTTCTATAGTATGCGCATGCGTCCGGAAATAAGAAAAGCTTACTTCCCCCGTTTTTTAAAATCACAGCTTCTAGAAGGTTTACATGATTTTGTAAAAAACAAGAGTTTTTAGAAAATGTGTTTTATTTCATAAATGGAATCTACAAAGTATGCACATTCTACGTCATAACGACCTTCTATAGTTTGCGCATGCGCCGGAAATAAGAAAAGCTTACTTCCCCCGTTTTTTAAAATCACAGCTTCTAGAAGGTTTACACGATTTCTTAAAAAACACGAGTTTTTTGAAAATGTGTTTTATTTCATAAATGGAATCAACAAAGTATGCACATTCTACGTCATAACGACTTTCTATAGTTTGCACATGCCTTTGGAAATAAGAAAAGCTTTCTTCCCCCGTTTTTTAAAATCACAGCTTCTAGAAGGTTTACATCATTTGTTAAAAAACATGAGTTTTTAGAAAATGTGTTTTATTTCATAAATGGAATCTACAAAGTATGCACATTCTACGTCATAACGACTTTCTATAGTTTGCGCATGCGTCCAGAAATAAGAAAAGCTTACTTCAACCGTTTTTCAAAATCACAGCTTCTAGAAGGTTTACATGATTTCTTAAAAAACACAAGTTTTTAGAAAATGTGTTTTATTTCATAAATGGAATCAACAAAGTATGCACATTCTACATCATAACGACTTTCTATAGTTTGCGCATTCGTTTGAAAATAAGAAAAGCTTACTTCCCCGTTTTTTAAAATCACAGCTTCTAGAAGGTTTACATCATTTGTTAAAAAACATGAGTTTTTAGAAAATGTGTTTTATTTCATAAATGGAATCTACAAAGTATGCACATTCTACGTCATAACGACTTTCTATAGTTTGCGCATGCGTCGAGAAATAAGAAAAGCTTACTTCAACCGTTTTTCAAAATCACAGCTTCTAGAAGGTTTACATGATTTCTTAAAAAACATGAGTTTTTAGAAAATGTGTTTTATTTCATAAATGGAATCTACAAAGTATGCACATTCTACGTCATAATGACTTTCTATAGTTTGCGCATGCGTCCACAAATAAGAAAAGCTTACTTCCGCCGTTTTTCAAAATCACAGCTTCTAGAAGGTTTACATGATTTCTTAAAAAACACGAGTTTTTAGAAAATGTGTTTTATTTAATAAATGGAATCAACAAAGTATGCACATTCTATTTCATAACAACTTTCTATAGTTTGCGCATGCGTCCGGAAAATAAGAAAAGCTTACTTCCACCGTTTTTCAAAATCACAGCTTCTAGAAGCTTTACATGATTTCTTAAAAAACAAGGGTTTTTAGAAAATGTGTTTTATTTCATAAATGGAATCTACAAAGTATGCACATTCTACGTCATATTGAGTTTCTATAGTTTGCGCATTCATCTGCAAATAAGAAAAGCTTACTTGCCCCATTTTTTAAAATCACAGCTTCTAGAAGGTTTACATGATTTGTTAAAAAACACGAGTTTTTAGAAAATGTGTTTTTTTTCATAAATGTTATAAACAAAGTATGCACATTCTACATCATAACGACTTTCTATAGTTTGTGCATGCGTTTGGAAATAAGAAAAGCTTACTTCCATCGTTTTTTAAAATCACAACTTCTAGAAGGTTTACATGATTTCGTAAAAAACACGAGTTTTTAGAAAATGTGTTTTATTTCATAAATGGAATCTAGAAAGTATGCACATTCTTCGTTATAACGACTTTCTATAGTATGCGCATGCGTCCGGAAATAAGAAAAGCTTACTTCCCCCGTTTTTTAAAATCACAGCTTCTAGAAGGTTTACATGATTTTGTAAAAAACAAGAGTTTTTAGAAAATGTGTTTTATTTCATAAATGGAATCTACAAAGTATGCACATTCTACGTCATAACGACCTTCTATAGTTTGCGCATGCGTCCGGAAATAAGAAAAGCTTACTTCCCCCGTTTTTTAAAATCACAGCTTCTAGAAGGTTTACACGATTTCGTAAAAAACACGAGTTTTTAAAAAATGTGTTTTATTTCATAAATGGAATCAACAAAGTATGCACATTCTACATCATAACGACTTTCTATAATTTGCGCATTCGTCCGGAAATAAGAAAAGCTTACTTCCACCGTTTTTTAAAATCACAGCTTCTAGAAGGTTTACATGATTTCTTAAAAAACACGAGTTTTTAGAAAATGTGTTTTATTTCATAAATGGAATCAACAACGTATGCACATTCTACGTCATAACGACTTTCTATAGTTTGCGCATGCCTTTGGAAATAAGAAAAGCTTACTTCCCTCGTTTTTAAAAATCACAGCTTCTAGAAGGTTTACATCATTTGTTAAAAAACATGAGTTTTTAGAAAATGTGTTTTATTTCATAAATGGAATCTACAAAGTATGCACATTCTACGTCATAACGACTTTCTATAGTTTGCGCATGCGTCCAGAAATAAGAAAAGCTTACTTCAACCGTTTTTCAAAATCACAGCTTCTAGAAGGTTTACATGATTTCTTAAAAAACACGAGTTTTTAGAAAATGTGTTTTATTTCATAAATTATATCAACAAAGTATGCACATTCTACATCATAACGACTTTCTATAGTTTGCGCATGCCTTTGAAAATAAGAAAAGCTTACTTGGCCCGTTTTTTAAAATCACAGCTTCTAGAAGGTTTACATGATGTCGTAAAAAACACGAGTTTTTAGAAAATGTGTTTTATTTCATAAATGGAATCAACAAAGTATGCACAGTCTACGTCATAACGACTTTCTATAGTTTTTGCATGCGTCCGGAAATAAGAAAAGCTTACTTCCCCAGTTTTTTAAAATCACAGCTTCTAGAAGGTTTACATGATTTCGTAAAAAACACGAGTTTTTAGAAAATGTGTTTTATTTCATAAATGGAATCAACAAAGTATGCACATTCTACGTCATAACGACTTTCTATAGTTTGCGCATTCGTCCGGAAATAAGAAAAGCTTACTTCCCCCGTTTTTTAAAATCACAGCTTCTAGAAGGTTTACATGATTTGTTGAAAAACACGAGTTTTTAGAAAATGTGTTTTAATTCATAAATCGAATCAACAAAGTATGCACATTCTACGTCATAACGACTTTCTATAGTTTGCGCATGCGTCCGGAAATAAGAAAAGCTTACTTCCACCGTTTTTAAAAAAATAGCTTCTAAAAGGTTTACATGATTTGTTAAAGAACACGAGTTTTTAGAAAATGTGTTTTATTTCATAAATGGAATCAACAAAGTATGCACATTCTATTTCATATCGACTTTTTATAGATTGCGCATGCGTCCGGAAATAAGAAAAGCTTACTTCCACCGTTTTTCAAAATCATAGCTTCTAGAAGCTTTACATGATTTATTAAAAAACACGAGTTTTTAGAAAATGTGTTTTATTTCATAAATGGAATAAACAAAGTATGCACATTGTACATCATAACAACTTTCTATAGTTTGCGCATGCGTTTGGAAATAAGAAAAGCTTACTTCCATCGTTTTTTAAAATCACAGCTTCTAGAAGGTTTACATGATTTCGTAAAAAACACGAGTTTTTAGAAAATGTGTTTTATTTCATAAATGGAATCTACAAAGTATGCATATTCTTCGTCATAACGACTTTCTATAGTATGCGCATGCGTCCGGAAATAAGAAAAGCTTACTTCCCCCGTTTTTTAAAATCACAGCTTCTAGAAGGTTTACATGATTTTGTAAAAAACACGAGTTTTTAGAAAATGTGTTTTATTTCATAAATGGAATCTACAAAGTATGCACATTCTACGTCATAACGACTTTCTATAGTTTGCGCATGCGTCCAGAAATAAGAAAATCTTACTTCCCCCGTTTTTTAAAATCACAGCTTCTAGAAGGTTTACATGATTTCTTAAAAAACACGAGTTTTTAGAAAATGTGTTTTATTTCATAAATGGAATCAACAAAGTATGCACATTCTACTTCATAACGACTTTCTAAAGTTTTCGCATGCCTTTGAAAATAAGAAAAGCTTACTTGCCCCGTTTTTTAAAATCACAGCTTCTAGAAGGTTTACATGATTTCGTAAAAAACATGAGTTTTTAGAAAATGTGTTTTATTTCATAAATGGAATCAGCAAAGTATGCACAGTCTACATCATAACGACTTTCTATAGTTTGTGCATGCGTCCGGAAATAAGAAAAGCTTACTTACCCCGTTTTTTAAAATCACAGCTTCTAGAAGGTTTACATGATTTCGTAAAAAACACGAGTTTTTAGAAAATGTTTTTTATTTCATAAATGGAATCTACAAAGTATGCACATTCTACGTCATATCGAGTTTCTATAGTTTGCGCATTCGTCTGCAAATAAGAAAAGCTTACTTGCCCCGTTTTTTAAAATCACAGCTTCTAGAAGGTTTACATGATTTCCTAAAAAACACGAGTTTTTAGAAAATGTGTTTTATTTCATAAATGGAAACAACAAAGTATGCACATTCTACGTCATAACGACTTACTATAGTTTGCACATGCGTTTGGATATAAGAAAATCTTACTTCCCCCATTTTCTAAAATCACAGCTTCTAGAAGGTTTACATCATTTGTTAAAAAACATGAGTTTTTAGAAAATGTGTTTTATTTCATAAATGGAATCTACAAAGTATGCACATTCTACGTCATAACGACTTTCTATAGTTTGCGCATGCGTCTGGAAATAAGAAAAGCTTACTTCCATCGTTTTTTAAAATCACAGCTTCTAGAAGGTTTACATGATTTCGTAAAAAACACGAGTTTTTAGAAAATGTGTTTTATTTCATAAATGGAATCAACAAAGTATGCATATTCTACATCATAAGGACTTTCTATAGTTTGCGCATCCGTCCGGAAATAAGAAAAGCTTACTTCCACCGTTTTTTAAAATCACAGCTTCTAGAATGTTTACATGATTTGTTAAAAAACACGAGTTTTTAGAAAATGTGTTTTATTTCATAAATGGAATCAACCAAGTATGTACATTCTACGTCATAATGCGTTTCTATAGTTTGCGCATGCGTCCGGAAATAAGAAAAGCTTACTTCCACCGTTTTTAAAAAAATAGCTTCTAAAAGGTTTACATGATTTGTTAAAGAACACGAGTTTTTAGAAAATGTGTTTTATTTCATAAATGGAATCAACAAAGTATGCACATTCTATTTCATAACGACTTTCTATAGTTTGCGCATGCGTCCGGAAATAAGAAAAGCTTACTTCCACCGTTTTTCAAAATCACAGCTTCTAGAAGCTTTACATGATTTCTTAAAAAACACGAGTTTTTAGAAAATGTGTTTTATTTTGTTAAATTTTCTGATTTTACTTCAATATGATCTAGGATCTTGACTGAGAGAACAACATGTACAGCATATCAATCATGGAGACAATAATGCAAGCACACAAGAGACACAAAGATTTACTTGGGGAAAACCATAAAGGTGAAAAACCCCAATAACTTCCTCAGAGATAGATAGAGCAATGATACAACCAACCATAAGAGATAGACACAACCTAGCAGCAGATCCTCCTCCTCCATAAGTGCGCCACTCCTCCTTGAGTGCATATGTGATAAGTGAGTGAGTAAATAGAGTGCCTCCCGCACTCTATTTATACTTGACTTGACTTGCCTTTTTACCTAACTCATGTAGGCTCGAACTTAACCACATAACATAATGCTGAGTGGGCCGACCCCCAATAGGGTGGTCTAATAACCCTTTGACCCACATGGCCGACCCCCAATAGGGTGGTCTAATAACCCTTTGACCCACATGACTTATACAGGGCCGACCCCAAACAAGGTGGTCTAATAACCCATCAAGTATAAGTTACGACACTTACAATATAAATGACGACACTTCCTTATAGAGGAATAATACCATCTCTATAGGAATATAATATACATATATGTGAAATACATTCCGAAGTTACATATACATCAACACTCCCTCTTAACTAGGAAGGTATTTCTCAGCACAGTTCTTCTAGCACAAGTCATCTTCTCTGGATCATCGTCACTGGATAATCGTCATCGAGTCATCATCATCATCGCCACTGCTGCTACTATCTCAATCAATCTCTGAATCTACTCGTCATAGGAAGTTCTACAGAGCCAGTCCTTTTTCATACTGGATGTAGGCCCACCACCTGCAGGTCTTCGTCATCACTGGCCATACTGTGGAATCCTCAGGACTTATTACGTGCGTCACAAAACCTCGAAAGAGCATCCCAGGATGTTACGGGTACACAACTCCGACCTGTAGGATCTCCCAGGGCGCTATTACATGTGACCCCACCACAAAACCTCGAAAGAGCATCTCAGGATGTTACGGGTACACAACTCCGACCTGAAATCTCCCAGGGCACAAATTACATGTGGTCCACCACAAAACCTTGCAAGAGCATCTCAGGATGTTACGGGTACACAACTCCGACCTGAAATCTCCCAGGGCACTATTACATGTGTTCATGGCAAAACCTCGAAAGAGCATCTCAGGATGTTACGGGTACACAACTCCGACCTGAAATCTCCCAGGGCCCAAATTACATGCCATAGGACAAAACCTCGCAAGAGCATCTCAGGATGTTACGGGTACACAACTCCGACCTGAGATCTCCCAGGGCACAAATTACATGTCCTCCCAGAGCAATGTCTCGAAAGAGCATCCCAGGCTGTTACGGGTACACAACTCCGACCTATAGGATCTCCCAGACATGCTCATCTGCACAACCTGATCCACGGCCACAGAGTATCAACCTGATACTCACCATACATCATCCTGATGTACTCATGATCGTCCTGATCATCATCACTGCAACGTCCTGCTGCATGTCATCTGGAGCAACATCCTGAAGCTCACCATCCATGATCATCCTGATCATCATCACTGCAACGTCCTGCTGCATGTCATCTGGAGCAACATCCTGAAGCTCATCATCCATGATCATCCTGATCATCACTGCAACATCCTGCTGCATGATCCACCTTATCATCAATGCATCCACCTGATGCATACCAAGTATCTACCTGATACATATCATCATACATGATCCTCCTGATCATACAATGTATCCACCTGATACATGATACATATCACCATACATGATCCACCTGATCATACAATGTATCCACCTGATACATATACAGATACATGGTCCAAGCATCCAACATGATGCATATACAAAATACATACACATGATCCAACTGATCATATCCAGCATCCAACATGATGCATCCATACATAAATGATCCACCTGATCATATCTAGCATCCAACATGATGCGTACATACATACATAAAAATGATCCAACTGATCATATCCAAGCAGAAACCAGAACATCATCCTGATTCTCATCATCTAGCGCTTACATCCACAGCCATGTGAAGGATCCTCCTTCCAACATGCTTGGAATGGCTTCAGCAAATGTGTCCATCACTTCTTCCTCGAAGTATCCTCGATCTGAAGCACGCCAAGCCTCTCTCTGAAGTACTCGAACTTCACCCTGGCTAGTGGCTTCGTCAGCACATCTGCAATCTGCTCGTCCGTCGCAACATATAGGAGCTTCACAGCTCCTCTCTGCACCATATCCCTGATATAGTGATATTTGATCTCTATGTGTTTCGACCTGTCATGAAACACTGGGTTCTCGGACAACTTCACACAACTCTGGTTATCACAGAAGATACCAGTAGCCTCCAACGGGAGATCAAATAACTCAGACAGTAGCTTCCGTAGCCATACTGCCTCACAACTAGCTGAACAGGCTGCAACATACTCTGCCTCAGCTGTACTCACTGCTACGCAGGACTACTTCCTGCTAAACCAAGAGATCACACCTGATCCCACACTGAAGCAGCACCCAGATGTGCTCTTCCTATCTGCAGCACTGCCAGCTCAATCTGAATCAACATAACCCTGTAGGTTAAACTTTTGATTTGCCTCATACCTGAGCCCATAATCCACTGTACCCTTCAGGTACCTCAGATAATGCTTTACAGCAACCAGGTGAACACTCCTCGGATCCATCAGGAACTGGCTCAATGTGTTCACAGCAAAGAAAATGTCTGGTCTCGTGTTCGTCAGGTACATCAAGGACCCAATCATCTGGCGATACATAGAGACATCAATCGGCTCAGATGAAGCATCACATAGAAGCTTCAGATTTGATGCCATAGGTGTGGCCATGGCCTTGCAATCCATCATCCCGAACCTCTTTGGGATCTCTACTGCATACTTCCCTTGTCCAAGGAAGATTCTATCTGCACTCTGCCACACCTCCATGCCAAAAACAAATAGTGCATCATCCCCAAGTTCTTCATCTCGAACTCGGTAGTAAGCTTCCGCTGCGTGTCGGCAATCAATCTATCTTCACCATACCAAGTTCTGCACATATATGATTTCCTATCATGTGTCTCAGAACCAAGTGGTTGCTCTACATACACTTCTTCTTCAACTACACCATTCAAGGAAGCTGTCTTAAATCCATCTGGTGTATCTTCTATTTCATCACTTTTATATTTCTCAATGCTGCCATCTGTAACATGCTTGATCTGATAGTTCCATTTGGAAGTCATAGCAAACTTCCCTTCATGTCTTGGGATTACATCCCAAACATCATTCTTCATGATCGACGGATCATGGCATTTCATTTCTTCATCCCAGATCCTGGGAACTTCAATATCTTCAATAGATATCTTTGTTGCTGGAACAAATGTTGTAGTTCTTCTTTTGTAGGAGATGGCATACGATCTTTCCTACACAACAAGTTAAATTGCATGATTAGAAAACATCTCATAGCTTTCAGAACAAATTCTTACACATAAAGAAATATGCCATACAGTCATGCAATTATCTTAGCCAATGCTTCAATACAACATTTATCCATATTCCGTAACTTTCTAGATGCCTTCCAATCTCTACCAGAACATTGTTAAGAGTGTGCACAACTCCCAACATGTCAGCAAAGAGGTTTCATTCTAGATAAGTAGCAATGGAATGTTGTACAGTGCCATAGGCCACTTACCCATGCATATTAGGAGTATACTGTTCATCAATGCAATTATTCTAATATGCATAATACATATCCTAAGTCTAGGAACATGAGCATATACATCATTGAACAATTTTATTTAAACAGACACATATGCAAGAAATGATGATTAAAATACTTATCTTTGTTTGTTCGTTGGGTGGACTCCCTCTGAGTCTTCGCTTTCTTGCAGGAGCTGCTGGAGTCCTAATCTGAAGTAGCTTCTTCTACACCTTTCTGTTGTGGAATGAAGAAAGATGGTCAACTCCCTCTGAATATCTGCATCCTTGCAGAGACTACTGAAGTGTGCTCCTTTTCTTTCTTGCAGGAACAACTGGAGTGTGCTCCTTTTCTTTCTTGCAGGAGCAACTGGAGTGTGCTCCCTCTTGATCTTTGCTTCCTGAGTTACCTGTTCTTGAACTCATATTCATCCTTGGTCCCTATGCATGCTTATTAGTATCATGATTGTGTTATCCTTGTGATATCATATAAAATCATACATTCATTAGTATACTATTAAAACACAATAATTTCAAGCATGTATAGTCATGATCATTTCAAATAGAATAATAAGCATTAGCGTTCAAGGTTTATGTGGGATTCTTATGGTTAGTCAAATCATAAGAAGCATAACATGTCTAAACTTGTAATTACTCAAACCTATGACTCTTCAGGTTAGTTGAATCATCAATCAAGATAAGAGATATAATATGCATAAAACCTGTGATTATTCAAACCTATACTTTCATGATTCTTCTGGTTAGTCATATCATCAATTATGGTAAGAAACATAATATGCATACAATCATGATTATTCAAACCTGTGACTTCATGAATAATCATTATCAACAACAGTATAAGATCCTAACACAAGGTAAGATTCTATCTTGATATAGGAAAAACATACCTGGATTAGCATGCTAGCTATTTATGTCTAACATACTCACATGATGACTTGTGCTAGTAACCTGTATATCTCATAGGTTAACTATTACAAAACTAAGTTATACATACCTCGTAAATGGATCTTCTATGAGATCCATGACAATGGATGAATCTTTGTCCTCATGTTATCATGATCATATGTTCTTGGACCAGAACATGATTTGTCTTTCTTGGTGTACCTTTCATGTTAGTAGACAACATAAACCTCATACAACACCATAATGCATTAGTACAATCATAAGTGTCAACACCCTAACCAATGAATATCTTCTATCATGCATTCATAATTTTGTTAAGGTGATACGACAAATCTAAAATCAAAATTGTACTAACCGTAATAACATGAAGACATACCATAAACTTAATCATGGAAAATATCAAAACATACCTCGATGAGTCATACCTGTTGAGATCGCTTGTAATCTTCTTATGTAAGGCCTTAGCCTCATCTCCCTCTGAAACAGGAACTTCTTTACTCATGCAGATGATCAATCCATCTTCTTCTAGGATTAACCCAATCCACTTGATTTGCAAGAATTGGACCTGGAGCTGGATATGGGTTTGTCAGAGAAACCCCAAAAATTTAAACTTTGAATTTCAAACTTTCGAAAGGATAGAAATATGCGCCTTGATGAACTGATCAAACTGGTATATTCAGAATTTGAAAACTGCAAAGTTTCACTCCTCAATTTTGCCTTTGAGACTTCCGGATTCACTGGACGTGACCCTGAACTGGGGTTTGATTAAGCCCACTCTTTTTCCCCATCAAAATGTTTGATCCAAATCTCTAAGCTTCTATTTTTCTGAGGAGCTTCCAGCCATGGTCACAGATTTCAAAAATTCCCATTTTTACAGAAGCCCTAATTTTCCACTTTTCTGATCAAAGTCCCGAACTAGGGTCTAATCAAGCCCGGCCTTCTTCCCAACCAAAAATTCTGATATTGGTATCTAAATTTCTATTTTGATGAGTAGCATCCAGCCGTGGTCTCCGATTACAAAAATTCCAACTTTCTCCAAAGCCCTAAATTCCGGAAGCCATGAATGAAGGTACCAAAAAATAATTCTGTTTTGACAGAAATATGTACCTGATTGTTTCCAGTGTAACTCTGAAATTTTTGCTCCACAGGGTCTGAAAAAGTTTCCTGAGATAGCCTGACCTGTTATCTTTCCATCCTGATAGGTCTGACCTCAATTGGATTCTCTGAGAGAGAGTTATGCCAAATGTCGCAACGTGACCTGTTTTGGGATAAAACAGGAGAACGAACTTGTACGGCGTGCCACGTGTCACTGTTTTAACTTCGGCCTCTGAAAAAGTTTTCTAAGATATCTCGTCCTGTTACCTTTCCATCCTGACAGGTCTGACCTCAATTGGACTCTCTGAGAGAGAGTTATGCCAAATGTCGCAACGTGACCTGTTTATGGGATAATACAAGAGAGCGAAATTGTACGGCGTTCCACGTGTCACTGGTTCAACTTCGGCCTCTGAAAACGTTTTCTGAGATAGTACAGACTGTGTACTACGTGTCACTTTTTACGAAATTTCATTTGGAGCTTCCTAGCCCAAGATATGACCTTTTTCCCAAGGTCACCTGATTTTGACTCAGATCTGGAAGAGGCAGAAACCCTATATTGTACAGATCATAAATCACAAAGTTCAACGAATTAGAGGTTGTCCTTTGGACACAAGATACCTGAAGATCTTAGCTTCGGCCTGTAACAATTTCAGATCCGAAAAATTCGCCAAAACGGATTTATAGCGAAAGTGCTACGATGACTGGTTTTTGCTATATCAAGCGCTAGCATCGTAAGTGCAAAAAGTGTCATACATGCCATATCATGCCTTCTTTCAGGCTAGCTCTGATACCATGTTAAATTTTCTGATTTTACTTCAATATGATCTAGGATCTTGAATGAGAGAACAACATGTACAGCATATCAATCATGGAGACAATAATGCAAGCACACAAGAGACACAAAGATTTACTTGGGGAAAACCATAAAGGTGAAAAACCCCAATAACTTCCTCAGAGATAGATAGAGCAATGATACAACCAACCATAAGAGATAGACACAACCTAGCAGCAGATCCTCCTCCTCCATAAGTGCGCCACTCCTCCTTGAGTGCATATGTGATAAGTGAGTGAGTAAATAGAGTGCCTCCCGCACTCTATTTATACTTGACTTGACTTGCCTTTTTACCTAACTCATGTAGGCTCGAACTTAACCACATAACATAATGCTGAGTGGGCCGACCCCCAATAGGGTGGTCTAATAACCCTTTGACCCACATGGCCGACCCCCAATAGGGTGGTCTAATAACCCTTTGACCCACATGACTTATACAGGGCCGACCCCAAACAAGGTGGTCTAATAACCCATCAAGTATAAGTTACGACACTTACAATATAAATGACGACACTTCCTTATAGAGGAATAATACCATCTCTATAGGAATATAATATACATATATGTGAAATACATTCCGAAGTTACATATACATCAACATATTTCATAAATGGAATAAACAAAGTATGCACATTGTACATCATAACAACTTTCTATAGTTTGCGCATCCGTTTTGAAATAAGAAAAGCTTACTTCCATCGTTTTTTAAAATCACAGCTTCTACAAGGTTTACATGATTTCGTAAAAAACATGAGTTTTTAGAAAATGTTTTTTATTTCATAAATGGAATCTACAAAGTATGCACATTCTTCGTCATAACGACTTTCTATAGTATGCGCATGCGTCCGGAAATAAGAAAAGCTTACTTCCCCCGTTTTTAAAAATCACAGCTTCTAGAAGGTTTACATGATTTTGTAAAAAACACGAGTTTTTAGAAAATGTGTTTTATTTCATAAATGGAATCTACAAAGTATGCACATTCTACGTCATAACGACTTTCTATAGTTTGCGCATGCGTCCGGAAATAAGAAAATCTTACTTCCCCCGTTTTTTAAAATCACAGCTTCTAGAAGGTTTACATGATTTCTTAAAAAACAAGAGTTTTTAGAAAATGTGTTTTATTTCATAAATGGAATCAACAAAGTATGCACATTCTACGTCATAACGACTTTCTAAAGTTTGCGCATGCGTTTGGAAATAAGAAAAACTTACTTCCCCCGTTTTTTAAAATCACAGCTTCTAGAAGGTTTACATGACTTGTTAAAAAACACGAGTTTTTAGAAAATGTGTTTTTTTTCATAAATGTTATAAACAAAGTATGCACATTCTACATCATAACGACTTTCTATAGTTTGCGCATGCGTTTGGAAATAAGAAAAGCTTACTTCCATCGTTTTTTAAAATCACAACTTCTAGAAGGTTTACATGATTTCGTAAAAAACATGAGTTTTTAGAAAATGTGTTTTATTTCATAAATGGAATCTACAAAGTATGCACATTCTTCGTCATAACGACTTTCTATAGTATGCGCATGCGTCCGGAAATAAGAAAAGCTTACTTCCCCCGTTTTTTAAAATCACAGCTTCTAGAAGGTTTACATGATTTTGTAAAAAACAAGAGTTTTTAGAAAATGTGTTTTATTTCATAAATGGAATCTACAAAGTATGCACATTCTACGTCATAACGACCTTCTATAGTTTGCGCATGCGTCCGGAAATAAGAAAAGCTTACTTCCCCCGTTTTTTAAAATCACAGCTTTTAGAAGGTTTACACGATTTCTTAAAAAACACGATTTTTTAGAAAATGTGTTTTATTTCATAAATGGAATCAACAAAGTATGCACATTCTACGTCATAACGACTTTCTATAGTTTGCGCATGCCTTTGGAAATAAGAAAAGCTTACTTCCCTCGTTTTTAAAAATCACAGCTTCTAGAAAGTTTACATCATTTGTTAAAAAACATGAGTTTTTAGAAAATGTGTTTTATTTCATAAATGGAATCTACAAAGTATGCACATTCTACGTCATAATGACTTTCTATAGTTTGCGCATGCGTCCAGAAATAAGAAAAGCTTACTTCAACCGTTTTTCAAAATCACAGCTTCTAGAAGGTTTACATGATTTCTTAAAAAACACGAGTTTTTAGAAAATGTGTTTTATTAAATAAATGGAATCAACAAAGTATGCACATTCTACATCATAACGACTTTCTATAGTTTGCGCATGCCTTTGAAAATAAGAAAAGCTTAATTGCCCCGTTTTTTAAAATCACAGCTTCTAGAAGGTTTACATGATGTCGAAAAAAACACGAGTTTTTAGAAAATGTGTTTTATTTCATAAATGGAATCAACAAAGTATGCACAGTCTATGTCATAACGACTTTCTATAGTTTTTGCATGCGTCCGGAAATAAGAAAAGCTTACTTCCCCCGTTTTTTAAAATCACAGCTTCTAGAAGGTTTACATGATTTCGTAAAAAACACAAGTTTTTAGAAAAATGTGTTTTATTTCATAAATCGAATCAACAAAGTATGCACATTCTAAGTCATAACGACTTTCTATAGTTTGCGCATGCGTCCGGAAATAAGAAAAGCTTACTTCCACTGTTTTTTAAAATAATAGCTTCTAGAAGGTTTACATGATTTCGTAAAAAACACCGGTTTTTAGAAAATGTGTTTTATTTCATAAATGGAATCTACAAAGTATGCATATTCTACATCATAACGACATTCTATAGTTTCCTCATGCGTCCGGAAATAAGAAAAGCTTACTTCCACCGTTTTTCAAAATCACAGCTTCTAGAAGGTTTACATGATTTCTTAAAAAACACGAGTTTTTAGAAAATGTGTTTTATTTTATAAATGGAATCTACAAATTATGCACATTCTACGTCATAACGACTTTCTATAGTTTGCGCATTCGTCCGGAAATAAGAAAAGCTTACTTCCACCGTTTTTTAAAATCACAGCTTCTAGAAGGTTTACAAGATTTCTTAAAAAACACGAGTTTTTAGAAAATGTGTTTTATTTCATAAATGGAATCAACAAAGTATGCACATTCTACGAAATAACGACTTTCTATAGTTTCCGCATTCGACCGGAAATAAGAAAATCTTACTTCCGCCGTTTTTTAAAATCACAGCTTCTAGAAGGTTTACATGATTTCGTAAAAAACACGAGTTTTTAGAAAATGTGTTTTATTTCATAAATGGAATCAACAAAGTATGCACATTCTACGTCATAACGACTTTCTATAGTTTGCGCATTCGTCCGGAAATAAGAAAAGCTTACTTCCCCCGTTTTTTAAAATCACAGCTTCTAGAAGGTTTACATGATTTGTTGAAAAACACGAGTTTTTAGAAAATGTGTTTTAATTCATAAATCGAATCAACAAAGTATGCACATTGTACGTCATAACGACTTTCTATAGTTTGCGCATGCGTCCGGAAATAAGAAAAGCTTACTTCCACCGTTTTAAAAAAAATAGCTTCTAAAAGGTTTACATGATTTGTTAAAGAACACGAGTTTTTAGAAAATGTGTTTTATTTCATAAATGGAATCAACAAAGTATGCACATTCTATTTCATAACGACTTTCTATAGTTTGCGCATGCGTCCGGAAATAAGAAAAGCTTACTTCCACCGTTTTTCAAAATCATAGCTTCTAGAAGCTTTACATGATTTATTAAAAAACACGAGTTTTTAGAAAATGTGTTTTATTTCATAAATGGAATAAACAAAGTATGCACATTGTACATCATAACAACTTTCTATAGTTTGCGCATGCGTTTGGAAATAAGAAAAGCTTACTTCCATCGTTTTTTAAAATCACAGCTTCTAGAAGGTTTACATGATTTCGTAAAAAACATGAGTTTTTAGAAAATGTGTTTTATTTCATAAATGGAATCTACAAAGTATGCACATTCTTCGTCATAATGACTTTCTATAGTATGCGCATGCGTCCAGAAATAAGAAAATCTTACTTCCCCCGTTTTTTAAAATCACAGCTTCTAGAAGGTTTACATGATTTCTTAAAAAACACGAGTTTTTAGAAAATGTAATTTATTTCATAAATGGAATCAACAAAGTATGCACATTCTACTTCATAACGACTTTCTATAGTTTGCGCATGCCTTTGAAAATAAGAAAAGCTTACTTGCCCCGTTTTTTAAAATCACAGCTTCTAGAAGGTTTACATGATTTCGTAAAAAACACGAGTTTTTAGAAAATGTGTTTTATTTCATAAATGGAATCAGCAAAGTATGCACAGTCTACATCATAACGACTTTCTATAGTTTGTGCATGCGTCCGGAAATAAGAAAAGCTTACTTCCCCCGTTTTTTAAAATCACAGCTTCTAGAAGGTTTACATGATTTCGTAAAAAACACGAGTTTTTAGAAAATGTTTTTTATTTCATAAATGGAATCTACAAAGTATGCACATTCTACGTCATATCGACTTTCTATAGTTTGCGCATTCGTCTGCAAATAAGAAAAGCTTACTTCCCCCGTTTTTTAAAATCACAGCTTCTAGAAGGTTTACATGATTTCCTAAAAAACACGAGTTTTTAGAAAATGTGTTTTATTTCATAAATGGAAACAACAAAGTATGCACATTCTACGTCATAACGACTTACTATAGTTTGCACATGCGTCTGGATATAAGAAAATCTTACTTCCCCCATTTTTTAAAATCACAGCTTCTAGAAGGTTTACATGATTTCTTCAAAAACACGAGTTTTTAGAAAATGTGTTTTATTTCATAAATGGAATCTACAAAGTATGCACATTCTACGTCATAACGACTTTCTATAGTTTGCGCATCCGTTTTGAAATAAGAAAAGCTTACTTCCATCGTTTTTTAAAATCACAGCTTCTAGAAGGTTTACATGATTTCGTAAAAAACACGAGTTTTTAGAAAATGTGTTTTATTTCATAAATGGAATCAACAAAGTATGCACATTCTACGTCATAAGGACTTTCTATAGTTTGCGCATCCGTCCGGAAATAAGAAAAGCTTACTTCCACCGTTTTTTAAAATCACAGCTTCTAGAAGGTTTACATGATTTGTTAAAAAACACGAGTTTTTAGAAAATGTGTTTTATTTCATAAATGGAATCAACCAAGTATGTACATTCTACGTCATAATGCGTTTCTATAGTTTGCGCATGCGTCCGGAAATAAGAAAAGCTTACTTCCACCGTTTTTAAAAAAATAGCTTCTAAAAGGTTTACATGATTTGTTAAAGAACACGAGTTTTTAGAAAATGTGTTTTATTTCATAAATGGAATCAACAAAGTATGCACATTCTATTTCATAACGACTTTCTATAGTTTGCGCATGCGTCCGGAAATAAGAAAAGCTTACTTCCACCGTTTTTCAAAATCACAGCTTCTAGAAGCTTTACATGATTTCTTCAAAAACACGAGTTTTTAGAAAATGTGTTTTATTTCATAAATGGAATAAACAAAGTATGCACATTGTACATCATAACAACTTTCTATAGTTTGCGCATCCGTTTTGAAATAAGAAAAGCTTACTTCTATCGTTTTTTAAAATCACAGCTTCTAGAAGGTTTACATGATTTCGTAAAAAACACGAGTTTTTAGAAAATGTTTTTTATTTCATAAATGGAATCTACAAAGTATGCACATTCTTCGTCATAACGACTTTCTATAGTATGCGCATGCGTCCGGAAATAAGAAAAGCTTACTTCCCCCGTTTTTAAAAATCACAGCTTCTAGAAGGTTTACATGATTTTGTAAAAAACACGAGTTTTTAGAAAATGTGTTTTATTTCATAAATGGAATCTACAAAGTATGCACATTCTACGTCATAACGACTTTCTATAGTTTGCGCATGCGTCCGGAAATAAGAAAATCTTACTTCCCCCGTTTTTTAAAATCACAGCTTCTAGAAGGTTTACATGATTTCTTAAAAAACAAGAGTTTTTAGAAAATGTGTTTTATTTCATAAATGGAATCAACAAAGTATGCACATTCTACGTCATAACGACTTTCTAAAGTTTGCGCATGCGTTTGGAAATAAGAAAAACTTACTTCCCCCGTTTTTTAAAATCACAGCTTCTAGAAGGTTTACATGATTTGTTAAAAAACACGAGTTTTTAGAAAATGTGTTTTTTTTCATAAATGTTATAAACAAAGTATGCACATTCTACATCATAACGACTTTCTATAGTTTGCGCATGCGTTTGGAAATAAGAAAAGCTTACTTCCATCGTTTTTTAAAATCACAACTTCTAGAAGGTTTACATGATTTCGTAAAAAACACGAGTTTTTAGAAAATGTGTTTTATTTCATAAATGGAATCTACAAAGTATGCACATTCTTCGTCATAACGACTTTCTATAGTATGCGCATGCGTCCAGAAATAAGAAAAGCTTACTTCCCCCGTTTTTTAAAATCACAGCGTCTAGAAGGTTTACATGATTTTGTAAAAAACAAGAGTTTTTAGAAAATGTGTTTTATTTCATAAATGGAATCTACAAAGTATGCACATTCTACGTCATAACGACCTTCTATAGTTTGCGCATGCGTCCGGAAATAAGAAAAGCTTACTTCCCCCGTTTTTTAAAATCACAGCTTCTAGAAGGTTTACACGATTTCTTAAAAAACACGAGTTTTTAGAAAATGTGTTTTATTTCATAAATGGAATCAACAAAGTATGCACATTCTACGTCATAACGACTTTCTATAGTTTGCGCATGCCTTTGGAAATAAGAAAAGCTTACTTCCCTCGTTTTTAAAAATCACAGCTTCTAGAAGGTTTACATCATTTGTTAAAAAACATGAGTTTTTAGAAAATGTGTTTTATTTCATAAATGGAATCTACAAAGTATGCACATTCTACGTCATAACGACTTTCTATAGTTTGCGCATGCGTCCGGAAATAAGAAAAGCTTACTTCAACCGTTTTTCAAAATCACAACTTCTAGAAGGTTTACATGATTTCTTAAAAAACACGAGTTTTTAGAAAATGTGTTTTATTTCATAAATGGAATCAACAAAGTATGCACATTATACATCATAACGACTTTCTATAGTTTGCGCATGCCTTTGAAAATAAGAAAAGCTTACTTGCCCCGTTTTTTAAAATCACAGCTTCTAGAAGGTTTACATGATGTCGTAAAAAACACGAGTTTTTAGAAAATGTGTTTTATTTCATAAATGGAATCAACAAAGTATGCACAGTCTACGTCATAACGACTTTCTATAGTTTTTGCATGCGTCCGGAAATAAGAAAAGCTTACTTCCCCCGTTTTTAAAATCACAGCTTCTAGAAGGTTTACATGATTTCGTAAAAAACACGAGTTTTTAGAAAATGTGTTTTATTTCATAAATCGAATCAACAAAGTATGCACATTCTACGTAATAACGACTTTCTATAGTTTGCATATGCGTCCGGAAATAAGAAAAGCTTACTTCCGCCGTTTTTTAAAATCACAGCTTCTAGAAGGTTTACATGATTTCGTAAAAAACACGAGTTTTTAGAAAATGTGTTTTATTTTATAAATGGAATCTACAAATTATGCACATTCTACGTCATAATGACTTTCTATAGTTTGCGCATTCGTTCGGAAATAAGAAAAGCTTACTTCCACCGTCTTTTAAAATCACAGCTTCTAGAAGGTTTACAAGATTTCTTAAAAAACACGAGTTTTTAGAAAATGTGTTTTATTTCATAAATGGAATCAACAAAGTATGCACATTGTACATCATAACAACTTTCTATAGTTTGCGCATGCGTTTGGAAATAAGAAAAGCTTACTTCCATCGTTTTTTAAAATCACAGGTTCTAGAAGGTTTACATGATTTCGTAAAAAACACGAGTTTTTAGAAAATGTGTTTTATTTCATAAATGGAATCTACAAAGTATGCATATTCTTCGTCATAACGACTTTCTATAGTATGCGCATGCGTCCGGAAATAAGAAAAGCTTACTTCCCCCGTTTTTTAAAATCACAGCTTCTAGAAGGTTTACATGATTTTGTAAAAAACACGAGTTTTTAGAAAATGTGTTTTATTTCATAAATGGAATCTACAAAGTATGCACATTCTACGTCATAACGACTTTCTATAGTTTGCGCATGCGTCCAGAAATAAGAAAATCTTACTTCCCCCGTTTTTTAAAATCACAGCTTCTAGAAGGTTTACATGATTTCTTAAAAAACACGAGTTTTTAGAAAATGTGTTTTATTTCATAAATGGAATCAACAAAGTATGCACATTCTACTTCATAACGACTTTCTAAAGTTTTCGCATGCCTTTGAAAATAAGAAAAGCTTACTTGCCCCGTTTTTTAAAATCACAGCTTCTAGAAGGTTTACATGATTTCGTAAAAAACATGAGTTTTTAGAAAATGTGTTTTATTTCATAAATGGAATCAGCAAAGTATGCACAGTCTACATCATAACGACTTTCTATAGTTTGTGCATGCGTCCGGAAATAAGAAAAGCTTACTTACCCCGTTTTTTAAAATCACAGCTTCTAGAAGGTTTACATGATTTCGTAAAAAACACGAGTTTTTAGAAAATGTTTTTTATTTCATAAATGGAATCTACAAAGTATGCACATTCTACGTCATATCGAGTTTCTATAGTTTGCGCATTCGTCTGCAAATAAGAAAAGCTTACTTGCCCCGTTTTTTAAAATCACAGCTTCTAGAAGGTTTACATGATTTCCTAAAAAACACGAGTTTTTAGAAAATGTGTTTTATTTCATAAATGGAAACAACAAAGTATGCACATTCTACGTCATAACGACTTACTATAGTTTGCACATGCGTTTGGATATAAGAAAATCTTACTTCCCCCATTTTCTAAAATCACAGCTTCTAGAAGGTTTACATCATTTGTTAAAAAACATGAGTTTTTAGAAAATGTGTTTTATTTCATAAATGGAATCTACAAAGTATGCACATTCTACGTCATAACGACTTTCTATAGTTTGCGCATGCGTCTGGAAATAAGAAAAGCTTACTTCCATCGTTTTTTAAAATCACAGCTTCTAGAAGGTTTACATGATTTCGTAAAAAACACGAGTTTTTAGAAAATGTGTTTTATTTCATAAATGGAATCAACAAAGTATGCATATTCTACGTCATAAGGACTTTCTATAGTTTGCGCATCCGTCTGGAAATAAGAAAAGCTTACTTCCACCGTTTTTTAAAATCACAGCTTCTAGAAGGTTTACATGATTTGTTAAAAAACACGAGTTTTTAGAAAATGTGTTTTATTTCATAAATGGAATCAACCAAGTATGTACATTCTACGTCATAATGCGTTTCTATAGTTTGCGCATGCGTCCGGAAATAAGAAAAGCTTACTTCCACCGTTTTTAAAAAAATAGCTTCTAAAAGGTTTACATGATTTGTTAAAGAACACGAGTTTTTAGAAAATGTGTTTTATTTCATAAATGGAATTAACAAAGTATGCACATTCTATTTCATAACGAATTTCTATAGTTTGCGCATGCGTCCGGAAATAAGAAAAGCTTACTTCCACCGTTTTTCAAAATCACAGCTTCTAGAAGCTTTACATGATTTCTTAAAAAACACGAGTTTTTAGAAAATGTGTTTTATTTTGTTAAATTTTCTGATTTTACTTCAATATGATCTAGGATCTTGACTGAGAGAACAACATGTACAGCATATCAATCATGGAGACAATAATGCAAGCACACAAGAGACACAAAGATTTACTTGGGGAAAACCATAAAGGTGAAAAACCCCAATAACTTCCTCAGAGATAGATAGAGCAATGATACAACCAACCATAAGAGATAGACACAACCTAGCAGCAGATCCTCCTCCTCCATAAGTGCGCCACTCCTCCTTGAGTGCATATGTGATAAGTGAGTGAGTAAATAGAGTGCCTCCCGCACTCTATTTATACTTGACTTGACTTGCCTTTTTACCTAACTCATGTAGGCTCGAACTTAACCACATAACATAATGCTGAGTGGGCCGACCCCCAATAGGGTGGTCTAATAACCCTTTGACCCACATGGCCGACCCCCAATAGGGTGGTCTAATAACCCTTTGACCCACATGACTTATACAGGGCCGACCCCAAACAAGGTGGTCTAATAACCCATCAAGTATAAGTTACGACACTTACAATATAAATGACGACACTTCCTTATAGAGGAATAATACCATCTCTATAGGAATATAATATACATATATGTGAAATACATTCCGAAGTTACATATACATCAACACTCCCTCTTAACTAGGAAGGTATTTCTCAGCACAGTTCTTCTAGCACAAGTCATCTTCTCTGGATCATCGTCACTGGATAATCGTCATCGAGTCATCATCATCATCGCCACTGCTGCTACTATCTCAATCAATCTCTGAATCTACTCGTCATAGGAAGTTCTACAGATCCAGTCCTTTTTCATACTGGATGTAGGCCCACCACCTGCAGGTCTTCGTCATCACTGGCCATACTGTGGAATCCTCAGGACTTATTACGTGCGTCACAAAACCTCGAAAGAGCATCCCAGGATGTTACGGGTACACAACTCCGACCTGTAGGATCTCCCAGGGCGCTATTACATGTGACCCCACCACAAAACCTCGAAAGAGCATCTCAGGATGTTACGGGTACACAACTCCGACCTGAAATCTCCCAGGGCACAAATTACATGTGGTCCACCACAAAACCTTGCAAGAACATCTCAGGATGTTACGGGTACACAACTCCGACCTGAAATCTCCCAGGGCACTATTACATGTGTTCATGGCAAAACCTCGAAAGAGCATCTCAGGATGTTACGGGTACACAACTCCGACCTGAAATCTCCCAGGGCCCAAATTACATGCCATAGGACAAAATCTCGCAAGAGCATCTCAGGATGTTACGGGTACACAACTCCGACCTGAGATCTCCCAGGGCACAAATTACATGTCCTCCCAGAGCAATGTCTCGAAAGAGCATCCCAGGCTGTTACGGGTACACAACTCCGACCTATAGGATCTCCCAGACATGCTCATCTGCACAACCTGATCCACGGCCACAGAGTATCAACCTGATACTCACCATACATCATCCTGATGTACTCATGATCGTCCTGATCATCATCACTGCAACGTCCTGCTGCATGTCATCTGGAGCAACATCCTGAAGCTCACCATCCATGATCATCCTGATCATCATCACTGCAACGTCCTGCTGCATGTCATCTGGAGCAACATCCTGAAGCTCATCATCCATGATCATCCTGATCATCACTGCAACATCCTGCTGCATGATCCACCTTATCATCAATGCATCCACCTGATGCATACCAAGTATCTACCTGATACATATCATCATACATGATCCTCCTGATCATACAATGTATCCACCTGATACATGATACATATCACCATACATGATCCACCTGATCATACAATGTATCCACCTGATACATATACAGATACATGGTCCAAGCATCCAACATGATGCATATACAAAATACATACACATGATCCAACTGATCATATCCAGCATCCAACATGATGCATCCATACATAAATGATCCACCTGATCATATCTAGCATCCAACATGATGCGTACATACATACATAAAAATGATCCAACTGATCATATCCAAGCAGAAACCAGAACGTCATCCTGATTCTCATCATCTAGCGCTTACATCCACAGCCATGTGAAGGATCCTCCTTCCAACATGCTTGGAATGGCTTCAGCAAATGTGTCCATCACTTCTTCCTCGAAGTATCCTCGATCTGAAGCACGCCAAGCCTCTCTCTGAAGTACTCGAACTTCACCCTGGCTAGTGGCTTCGTCAGCACATCTGCAATCTGCTCGTCCGTCGCAACATATAGGAGCTTCACAGCTCCTCTCTACACCATATCCCTGATATAGTGATATTTGATCTCTATGTGTTTCGACCTGTCATGAAACACTGGGTTCTCGGACAACTTCACACAACTCTGGTTATCACAGAAGATACCAGTAGCCTCCAACGGGAGATCAAATAACTCAGACAGTAGCTTCCGTAGCCATACTGCCTCACAACTAGCTGAACAGGCTGCAACATACTCTGCCTCAGCTGTACTCACTGCTACGCAGGACTACTTCCTGCTAAACCAAGAGATCACACCTGATCCCACACTGAAGCAGCACCCAGATGTGCTCTTCCTATCTGCAGCACTGCCAGCTCAATCTGAATCAACATAACCCTGTAGGTTAAACTTTTGATTCGCCTCATACCTGAGCCCATAATCCACTGTACCCTTCAGGTACCTCAGATAATGCTTTACAGCAACCAGGTGAACACTCCTCGGATCCATCAGGAACTGGCTCAATGTGTTCACAGCAAAGAAAATGTCTGGTCTCGTGTTCGTCAGGTACATCAAGGACCCAATCATCTGGCGATACATAGAGACATCAATCGGCTCAGATGAAGCATCACATAGAAGCTTCAGATTTGATGCCATAGGTGTGGCCATGGCCTTGCAATCCATCATCCCGAACCTCTTTGGGATCTCTACTGCATACTTCCCTTGTCCAAGGAAGATTCTATCTGCACTCTGCCACACCTCCATGCCAAAAACAAATAGTGCATCATCCCCAAGTTCTTCATCTCGAACTCGGTAGTAAGCTTCCGCTGCGTGTCGGCAATCAATCTATCTTCACCATACCAAGTTCTGCACATATATGATTTCCTATCATGTGTCTCAGAACCAAGTGGTTGCTCTACATACACTTCTTCTTCAACTACACCATTCAAGGAAGCTGTCTTAAATCCATCTGGTGTATCTTCTATTTCATCACTTTTATATTTCTCAATGCTGCCATCTGTAACATGCTTGATCTGATAGTTCCATTTGGAAGTCATAGCAAACTTCCCTTCATGTCTTGGGATTACATCCCAAACATCATTCTTCATGATCGACGGATCATGGCATTTCATTTCTTCATCCCAGATCCTGGGAACTTCAATATCTTCAATAGATATCTTTGTTGCTGGAACAAATGTTGTAGTTCTTCTTTTGTAGGAGATGGCATACGATCTTTCCTACACAACAAGTTAAATTGCATGATTAGAAAACATCTCATAGCTTTCAGAACAAATTCTTACACATAAAGAAATATGCCATACAGTCATGCAATTATCTTAGCCAATGCTTCAATACAACATTTATCCATATTCCGTAACTTTCTAGATGCCTTCCAATCTCTACCAGAACATTGTTAAGAGTGTGCACAACTCCCAACATGTCAGCAAAGAGGTTTCATTCTAGATAAGTAGCAATGGAATGTTGTACAGTGCCATAGGCCACTTACCCATGCATATTAGGAGTATACTGTTCATCAATGCAATTATTCTAATATGCATAATACATATCCTAAGTCTAGGAACATGAGCATATACATCATTGAACAATTTTATTTAAACAGACACATATGCAAGAAATGATGATTAAAATACTTATCTTTGTTTGTTCGTTGGGTGGACTCCCTCTGAGTCTTCGCTTTCTTGCAGGAGCTGCTGGAGTCCTAATCTGAAGTAGCTTCTTCTACACCTTTCTGTTGTGGAATGAAGAAAGATGGTCAACTCCCTCTGAATATCTGCATCCTTGCAGAGACTACTGAAGTGTGCTCCTTTTCTTTCTTGCAGGAACAACTGGAGTGTGCTCCTTTGCTTTCTTGCAGGAGCAACTGGAGTGTGCTCCCTCTTGATCTTTGCTTCCTGAGTTACCTGTTCTTGAACTCATATTCATCCTTGGTCCCTATGCATGCTTATTAGTATCATGATTGTGTTATCCTTGTGATATCATATAAAATCATACATTCATTAGTATACTATTAAAACACAATAATTTCAAGCATGTATAGTCATGATCATTTCAAATAGAATAATAAGCATTAGCGTTCAAGGTTTATGTGGGATTCTTATGGTTAGTCAAATCATAAGAAGCATAACATGTCTAAACTTGTAATTACTCAAACCTATGACTCTTCAGGTTAGTTGAATCATCAATCAAGATAAGAGATATAATATGCATAAAACCTGTGATTATTCAAACCTATACTTTCATGATTCTTCTGGTTAGTCATATCATCAATTATGGTAAGAAACATAATATGCATACAATCATGATTATTCAAACCTGTGACTTCATGAATAATCATTATCAACAACAGTATAAGATCCTAACACAAGGTAAGATTCTATCTTGATATAGGAAAAACATACCTGGATTAGCATGCTAGCTATTTATGTCTAACATACTCACATGATGACTTGTGCTAGTAACCTGTATATCTCATAGGTTAACTATTACAAAACTAAGTTATACATACCTCGTAAATGGATCTTCTATGAGATCCATGACAATGGATGAATCTTTGTCCTCATGTTATCATGATCATATGTTCTTGGACCAGAACATGATTTGTCTTTCTTGGTGTACCTTTCATGTTAGTAGACAACATAAACCTCATACAACACCATAATGCATTAGTACAATCATAAGTGTCAACACCCTAACCAATGAATATCTTCTATCATGCATTCATAATTTTGTTAAGGTGATACGACAAATCTAAAATCAAAATTGTACTAACCGTAATAACATGAAGACATACCATAAACTTAATCATGGAAAATATCAAAACATACCTCGATGAGTCATACCTGTTGAGATCGCTTGTAATCTTCTTATGTAAGGCCTTAGCCTCATCTCCCTCTGAAACAGGAACTTCTTTACTCATGCAGATGATCAATCCATCTTCTTCTAGGATTAACCCAATCCACTTGATTTGCAAGAACTGGACCTGGAGCTGGATATGGGTTTGTCAGAGAAACCCCAAAAATTTAAACTTTGAATTTCAAACTTTCGAAAGGATAGAAATATGCGCCTTGATGAACTGATCAAACTGGTATATTCAGAATTTGAAAACTGCAAAGTTTCACTCCTCAATTTTGCCTTTGAGACTTCCGGATTCACTGGACGTGACCCTGAACTGGGGTTTGATTAAGCCCACTCTTTTTCCCCATCAAAATGTTTGATCCAAATCTCTAAGCTTCTATTTTTCTGAGGAGCTTCCAGCCATGGTCACAGATTTCAAAAATTCCCATTTTTACAGAAGCCCTAATTTTCCACTTTTCTGATCAAAGTCCCGAACTAGGGTCTAATCAAGCCCGGCCTTCTTCCCAACCAAAAATTCTGATCTTGGTATCTAAATTTCTATTTTGATGAGTAGCATCCAGCCGTGGTCTCCGATTATAAAAATTCCAACTTTCTCCAAAGCCCTAAATTCCGGAAGCCATGAATGAAGGTACCAAAAAATAATTCTGTTTTGACAGAAATATGTACCTGATTGTTTCCAGTGTAACTCTGAAATTTTTGCTCCACAGGGTCTGAAAACGTTTCCTGAGATAGCCTGACCTGTTATCTTTCCATCCTGATAGGTCTGACCTCAATTGGATTCTCTGAGAGAGAGTTATGCCAAATGTCGCAACGTGACCTGTTTTGGGATAAAACAGGAGAACGAACTTGTACGGCGTGCCACGTGTCACTGTTTTAACTTCGGCCTCTGAAAAAAGTTTTCTAAGATATCTCGTCCTGTTACCTTTCCATCCTGACAGGTCTGACCTCAATTGGACTCTCTGAGAGAGAGTTATGCCAAATGTCGCAACGTGACCTGTTTATGGGATAATACAGGAGAGCGAACTTGTACGGCGTGCCACGTGTCACTGGTTCAACTTCGGCCTCTGAAAAAGTTTTCTGAGATAGTACAGACTGTGTACTACATGTCACTTTTTACGAAATTTCATTTGGAGCTTCCTAGCCCAAGATATGACCTTTTTCCCAAGGTCACCTGATTTTGACTCAGATCTGGAAGAGGCAGAAACCCTATATTGTACAGATCATAAATCACAAAGTACAACGAATTAGAGGTTGTCCTTTGGACACAAGATACCTGAAGATCTTAGCTTCGGCCTGTAACAATTTCAGATCCGAAAAATTCGCCACAACAGATTTATAGCGAAAGTGCTACGATGACTGGTTTTTGCTATATCAAGCGCTAGCATCGTAAGTGCAACAAGTGTCATACATGCCATATCATGCCTTCTTTCAGGCTAGCTCTGATACCATGTTAAATTTTCTGATTTTACTTCAATATGATCTAGGATCTTGACTGAGAGAACAACATGTACAGCATATCAATCATGGAGACAATAATGCAAGCACACAAGAGACACAAAGATTTACTTGGGGAAAACCATAAAGGTGAAAAACCCCAATAACTTCCTCAGAGATAGATAGAGCAATGATACAACCAACCATAAGAGATAGACACAACCTAGCAGCAGATCCTCCTCCTCCATAAGTGCGCCACTCCTCCTTGAGTGCATATGTGATAAGTGAGTGAGTAAATAGAGTGCCTCCCGCACTCTATTTATACTTGACTTGACTTGCCTTTTTACCTAACTCATGTAGGCTCGAACTTAACCACATAACATAATGCTGAGTGGGCCGACCCCCAATAGGGTGGTCTAATAACCCTTTGACCCACATGGCCGACCCCCAATAGGGTGGTCTAATAACCCTTTGACCCACATGACTTATACAGGGCCGACCCCAAACAAGGTGGTCTAATAACCCATCAAGTATAAGTTACGACACTTACAATATAAATGACGACACTTCCTTATAGAGGAATAATACCATCTCTATAGGAATATAATATACATATATGTGAAATACATTCCGAAGTTACATATACATCAACATATTTCATAAATGGAATAAACAAAGTATGCACATTGTACATCATAACAACTTTCTATAGTTTGCGCATCCGTTTTGAAATAAGAAAAGCTTACTTCCATCGTTTTTTAAAATCACAGCTTCTACAAGGTTTACATGATTTCGTAAAAAACACGAGTTTTTAGAAAATGTTTTTTATTTCATAAATGGAATCTACAAAGTATGCACATTCTTCGTCATAACGACTTTCTATAGTATGCGCATGCGTCCGGAAATAAGAAAAGCTTACTTCCCCCGTTTTTAAAAATCACAGCTTCTAGAAGGTTTACATGATTTTGTAAAAAACACGAGTTTTTAGAAAATGTGTTTTATTTCATAAATGGAATCTACAAAGTATGCACATTCTACGTCATAACGACTTTCTATAGTTTGCGCATGCGTCCGGAAATAAGAAAATCTTACTTCCCCCGTTTTTTAAAATCACAGCTTCTAGAAGGTTTACATGATTTCTTAAAAAACAAGAGTTTTTAGAAAATGTGTTTTATTTCATAAATGGAATCAACAAAGTATGCACATTCTACGTCATAACGACTTTCTAAAGTTTGCGCATGCGTTTGGAAATAAGAAAAACTTACTTCCCCCGTTTTTTAAAATCACAGCTTCTAGAAGGTTTACATGATTTGTTAAAAAACACGAGTTTTTAGAAAATGTGTTTTTTTTCATAAATGTTATAAACAAAGTATGCACATTCTACATCATAACGACTTTCTATAGTTTGCGCATGCGTTTGGAAATAAGAAAAGCTTACTTCCATCGTTTTTTAAAATCACAACTTCTAGAAGGTTTACATGATTTCGTAAAAAACATGAGTTTTTAGAAAATGTGTTTTATTTCATAAATGGAATCTACAAAGTATGCACATTCTTCATCATAACGACTTTCTATAGTATGCGCATGCGTCCGGAAATAAGAAAAGCTTACTTCCCCCGTTTTTTAAAATCACAGCTTCTAGAAGGTTTACATGATTTTGTAAAAAACAAGAGTTTTTAGAAAATGTGTTTTATTTCATAAATGGAATCTACAAAGTATGCACATTCTACGTCATAACGACCTTCTATAGTTTGCGCATGCGTCCGGAAATAAGAAAAGCTTACTTCCCCCGTTTTTTAAAATCACAGCTTCTAGAAGGTTTACACGATTTCTTAAAAAACACGATTTTTTAGAAAATGTGTTTTATTTCATAAATGGAATCAACAAAGTATGCACATTCTACGTCATAACGACTTTCTATAGTTTGCGCATGCCTTTGGAAATAAGAAAAGCTTACTTCCCTCGTTTTTAAAAATCACAGCTTCTAGAAAGTTTACATCATTTGTTAAAAAACATGAGTTTTTAGAAAATGTGTTTTATTTCATAAATGGAATCTACAAAGTATGCACATTCTACGTCATAATGACTTTCTATAGTTTGCGCATGCGTCCAGAAATAAGAAAAGCTTACTTCAACCGTTTTTCAAAATCACAGCTTCTAGAAGGTTTACATGATTTCTTAAAAAACACGAGTTTTTAGAAAATGTGTTTTATTAAATAAATGGAATCAACAAAGTATGCACATTCTACATCATAACGACTTTCTATAGTTTGCGCATGCCTTTGAAAATAAGAAAATCTTAATTGCCCCGTTTTTTAAAATCACAGCTTCTAGAAGGTTTACATGATGTCGAAAAAAACACGAGTTTTTAGAAAATGTGTTTTATTTCATAAATGGAATCAACAAAGTATGCACAGTCTATGTCATAACGACTTTCTATAGTTTTTGCATGCGTCCGGAAATAAGAAAAGCTTACTTCCCCCGTTTTTTAAAATCACAGCTTCTAGAAGGTTTACATGATTTCGTAAAAAACACAAGTTTTTAGAAAAATGTGTTTTATTTCATAAATCGAATCAACAAAGTATGCACATTCTAAGTCATAACGACTTTCTATAGTTTGCGCATGCGTCCGGAAATAAGAAAAGCTTACTTCCACTGTTTTTTAAAATAATAGCTTCTAGAAGGTTTACATGATTTCGTAAAAAACACCGGTTTTTAGAAAATGTGTTTTATTTCATAAATGGAATCTACAAAGTATGCATATTCTACATTATAACGACATTCTATAGTTTCCTCATGCGTCCGGAAATAAGAAAAGCTTACTTCCACCGTTTTTCAAAATCACAGCTTCTAGAAGGTTTACATGATTTCTTAAAAAACACGAGTTTTTAGAAAATGTGTTTTATTTTATAAATGGAATCTACAAATTATGCACATTCTACGTCATAACGACTTTCTATAGTTTGCGCATTCGTCCGGAAATAAGAAAAGCTTACTTCCACCGTTTTTTAAAATCACAGCTTCTAGAAGGTTTACAAGATTTCTTAAAAAACACGAGTTTTTAGAAAATGTGTTTTATTTCATAAATGGAATCAACAAAGTATGCACATTCTACGAAATAACGACTTTCTATAGTTTCCGCATTCGACCGGAAATAAGAAAATCTTACTTCCGCCGTTTTTTAAAATCACAGCTTCTAGAAGGTTTACATGATTTCGTAAAAAACACGAGTTTTTAGAAAATGTGTTTTATTTCATAAATGGAATCAACAAAGTATGCACATTCTACGTCATAACGACTTTCTATAGTTTGCGCATTCGTCCGGAAATAAGAAAAGCTTACTTCCCCCGTTTTTTAAAATCACAGCTTCTAGAAGGTTTACATGATTTGTTGAAAAACACGAGTTTTTAGAAAATGTGTTTTAATTCATAAATCGAATCAACAAAGTATGCACATTGTACGTCATAACGACTTTCTATAGTTTGCGCATGCGTCCGGAAATAAGAAAAGCTTACTTCCACCGTTTTAAAAAAAATAGCTTCTAAAAGGTTTACATGATTTGTTAAAGAACACGAGTTTTTAGAAAATGTGTTTTATTTCATAAATGGAATCAACAAAGTATGCACATTCTATTTCATAACGACTTTCTATAGTTTGCGCATGCGTCCGGAAATAAGAAAAGCTTACTTCCACCGTTTTTCAAAATCATAGCTTCTAGAAGCTTTACATGATTTATTAAAAAACACGAGTTTTTAGAAAATGTGTTTTATTTCATAAATGGAATAAACAAAGTATGCACATTGTACATCATAACAACTTTCTATAGTTTGCGCATGCGTTTGGAAATAAGAAAAGCTTACTTCCATCGTTTTTTAAAATCACAGGTTCTAGAAGGTTTACATGATTTCGTAAAAAAAATGAGTTTTTAGAAAATGTGTTTTATTTCATAAATGGAATCTACAAAGTATGCACATTCTTCGTCATAATGACTTTCTATAGTATGCGCATGCGTCCAGAAATAAGAAAATCTTACTTCCCCCGTTTTTTAAAATCACAGCTTCTAGAAGGTTTACATGATTTCTTAAAAAACACGAGTTTTTAGAAAATGTAATTTATTTCATAAATGGAATCAACAAAGTATGCACATTCTACTTCATAACGACTTTCTATAGTTTGCGCATGCCTTTGAAAATAAGAAAAGCTTACTTGCCCCGTTTTTTAAAATCACAGCTTCTAGAAGGTTTACATGATTTCGTAAAAAACACGAGTTTTTAGAAAATGTGTTTTATTTCATAAATGGAATCAGCAAAGTATGCACAGTCTACATCATAACGACTTTCTATAGTTTGTGCATGCGTCCGGAAATAAGAAAAGCTTACTTCCCCCGTTTTTTAAAATCACAGCTTCTAGAAGGTTTACATGATTTCGTAAAAAACACGAGTTTTTAGAAAATGTTTTTTATTTCATAAATGGAATCTACAAAGTATGCACATTCTACGTCATATCGACTTTCTATAGTTTGCGCATTCGTCTGCAAATAAGAAAAGCTTACTTCCCCCGTTTTTTAAAATCACAGCTTCTAGAAGGTTTACATGATTTCCTAAAAAACACGAGTTTTTAGAAAATGTGTTTTATTTCATAAATGGAAACAACAAAGTATGCACATTCTACGTCATAACGACTTACTATAGTTTGCACATGCGTCTGGATATAAGAAAATCTTACTTCCCCCATTTTTTAAAATCACAGCTTCTAGAAGGTTTACATGATTTCTTCAAAAACACGAGTTTTTAGAAAATGTGTTTTATTTCATAAATGGAATCTACAAAGTATGCACATTCTACGTCATAACGACTTTCTATAGTTTGCGCATCCGTTTTGAAATAAGAAAAGCTTACTTCCATCGTTTTTTAAAATCACAGCTTCTAGAAGGTTTACATGATTTCGTAAAAAACACGAGTTTTTAGAAAATGTGTTTTATTTCATAAATGGAATCTACAAAGTATGCACATTCTACGTCATAACGACTTTCTATAGTTTGCGCATGCCTTTGGAAATAAGAAAAGCTTACTTCCCTCGTTTTTAAAAATCACAGCTTCTAGAAAGTTTACATCATTTGTTAAAAAACATGAGTTTTTAGAAAATGTGTTTTATTTCATAAATGGAATCTACAAAGTATGCACATTCTACGTCATAATGACTTTCTATAGTTTGCGCATGCGTCCAGAAATAAGAAAAGCTTACTTCAACCGTTTTTCAAAATCACAGCTTCTAGAAGGTTTACATGATTTCTTAAAAAACACGAGTTTTTAGAAAATGTGTTTTATTAAATAAATGGAATCAACAAAGTATGCACATTCTACATCATAACGACTTTCTATAGTTTGCGCATGCCTTTGAAAATAAGAAAAGCTTAATTGCCCGGTTTTTTAAAATCACAGCTTCTAGAAGGTTTACATGATGTCGAAAAAAACACGAGTTTTTAGAAAATGTGTTTTATTTCATAAATGGAATCAACAAAGTATGCACATTGTACATAATAACAACTTTCTATAGTTTGCGCATCCGTTTTGAAATAAGAAAAGCTTACTTCCATCGTTTTTTAAAATCACAGCTTCTAGAAGGTTTACATGATTTCGTAAAAAACACGAGTTTTTAGAAAATGTTTTTTATTTCATAAATGGAATCTACAAAGTATGCACATTCTTCGTCATAACGACTTTCTATAGTATGCGCATGCGTCCGGAAATAAGAAAAGCTTACTTCCCCCGTTTTTAAAAATCACAGCTTCTAGAAGGTTTACATGATTTTGTAAAAAACACGAGTTTTTAGAAAATGTGTTTTATTTCATAAATGGAATCTACAAAGTATGCACATTCTACGTCATAACGACTTTCTATAGTTTGCGCATGCGTCCGGAAATAAGAAAATCTTACTTCCCCCGTTTTTTAAAATCACAGCTTCTAGAAGGTTTACATGATTTCTTAAAAAACAAGAGTTTTTAGAAAATGTGTTTTATTTAATAAATGGAATGAACAAAGTATGCACATTCTACGTCATAACGACTTTCTAAAGTTTGCGCATGCGTTTGGAAATAAGAAAAACTTACTTCCCCCGTTTTTTAAAATCACAGCTTCTAGAAGGTTTACATGATTTGTTAAAAAACACGAGTTTTTAGAAAATGTGTTTTTTTTCATAAATGGAATAAACAAAGTATGCACATTGTACATCATAACAACTTTCTATAGTTTGCGCATGCGTTTGGAAATAAGAAAAGCTTACTTCCATCGTTTTTAAAAATCACAGCTTCTAGAAGGTTTACATGATTTCGTAAAAAAAATGAGTTTTTAGAAAATGTGTTTTATTTCATAAATGGAATCTACAAAGTATGCACATTCTTCGTCATAATGACTTTCTATAGTATGCGCATGCGTCCAGAAATAAGAAAATCTTACTTCCCCCGTTTTTTAAAATCACAGCTTCTAGAAGGTTTACATGATTTCTTAAAAAACACGAGTTTTTAGAAAATGTAATTTATTTCATAAATGGAATCAACAAAGTATGCACATTCTACTTCATAACGACTTTCTATAGTTTGCGCATGCCTTTGAAAATAAGAAAAGCTTACTTGCCCCGTTTTTTAAAATCACAGCTTCTAGAAGGTTTACATGATTTCGTAAAAAACACGAGTTTTTAGAAAATGTGTTTTATTTCATAAATGGAATCAGCAAAGTATGCACAGTCTACATCATAACGACTTTCTATAGTTTGTGCATGCGTCCGGAAATAAGAAAAGCTTACTTCCCCCGTTTTTTAAAATCACAGCTTCTAGAAGGTTTACATGATTTCGTAAAAAACACGAGTTTTTAGAAAATGTTTTTTATTTCATAAATGGAATCTACAAAGTATGCACATTCTACGTCATATCGACTTTCTATAGTTTGCGCATTCGTCTGCAAATAAGAAAAGCTTACTTCCCCCGTTTTTTAAAATCACAGCTTCTAGAAGGTTTACATGATTTCCTAAAAAACACGAGTTTTTAGAAAATGTGTTTTATTTCATAAATGGAAACAACAAAGTATGCACATTCTACGTCATAACGACTTACTATAGTTTGCACATGCGTCTGGATATAAGAAAATCTTACTTCCCCCATTTTTTAAAATCACAGCTTCTAGAAGGTTTACATGATTTCTTCAAAAACACGAGTTTTTAGAAAATGTGTTTTATTTCATAAATGGAATCTACAAAGTATGCACATTCTACGTCATAACGACTTTCTATAGTTTGCGCATCCGTTTTGAAATAAGAAAAGCTTACTTCCATCGTTTTTTAAAATCACAGCTTCTAGAAGGTTTACACGATTTCGTAAAAAACACGAGTTTTTAGAAAATGTGTTTTATTTCATAAATGGAATCAACAAAGTATGCACATTCTACGTCATAAGGACTTTCTATAGTTTGCGCATCCGTCCGGAAATAAGAAAAGCTTACTTCCACCGTTTTTTAAAATCACAGCTTCTAGAAGGTTTACATGATTTGTTAAAAAACACGAGTTTTTAGAAAATGTGTTTTATTTCATAAATGGAATCAACCAAGTATGTACATTCTACGTCATAATGCGTTTCTATAGTTTGCGCATGCGTCCGGAAATAAGAAAAGCTTACTTCCACCGTTTTTAAAAAAATAGCTTCTAAAAGGTTTACATGATTTGTTAAAGAACACGAGTTTTTAGAAAATGTGTTTTATTTCATAAATGGAATCAACAAAGTATGCACATTCTATTTCATAACGACTTTCTATAGTTTGCGCATGCGTCCGGAAATAAGAAAAGCTTACTTCCACCGTTTTTCAAAATCACAGCTTCTAGAAGCTTTACATGATTTCTTCAAAAACACGAGTTTTTAGAAAATGTGTTTTATTTCATAAATGGAATAAACAAAGTATGCACATTGTACATAATAACAACTTTCTATAGTTTGCGCATCCGTTTTGAAATAAGAAAAGCTTACTTCCATCGTTTTTTAAAATCACAGCTTCTAGAAGGTTTACATGATTTCGTAAAAAACACGAGTTTTTAGAAAATGTTTTTTATTTCATAAATGGAATCTACAAAGTATGCACATTCTTCGTCATAACGACTTTCTATAGTATGCGCATGCGTCCGGAAATAAGAAAAGCTTACTTCCCCCGTTTTTAAAAATCACAGCTTCTAGAAGGTTTACATGATTTTGTAAAAAACACGAGTTTTTAGAAAATGTGTTTTATTTCATAAATGGAATCTACAAAGTATGCACATTCTACGTCATAACGACTTTCTATAGTTTGCGCATGCGTCCGGAAATAAGAAAATCTTACTTCCCCCGTTTTTTAAAATCACAGCTTCTAGAAGGTTTACATGATTTCTTAAAAAACAAGAGTTTTTAGAAAATGTGTTTTATTTCATAAATGGAATCAACAAAGTATGCACATTCTACGTCATAACGACTTTCTAAAGTTTGCGCATGCGTTTGGAAATAAGAAAAACTTACTTCCCCCGTTTTTTAAAATCACAGCTTCTAGAAGGTTTACATGATTTGTTAAAAAACACGAGTTTTTAGAAAATGTGTTTTTTTTCATAAATGTTATAAACAAAGTATGCACATTCTACATCATAACGACTTTCTATAGTTTGCGCATGCGTTTGGAAATAAGAAAAGCTTACTTCCATCGTTTTTTAAAATCACAACTTCTAGAAAGTTTACATGATTTCGTAAAAAACACGAGTTTTTAGAAAATGTGTTTTATTTCATAAATGGAATCTACAAAGTATGCACATTCTTCGTCATAACGACTTTCTATAGTATGCGCATGCGTCCGGAAATAAGAAAAGCTTACTTCCCCCGTTTTTTAAAATCACAGCTTCTAGAAGGTTTACATGATTTTGTAAAAAACAAGAGTTTTTAGAAAATGTGTTTTATTTCATAAATGGAATCTACAAAGTATGCACATTCTACGTCATAACGACCTTCTATAGTTTGCGCATGCGTCCGGAAATAAGAAAAGCTTACTTCCCCCGTTTTTTAAAATCACAGCTTCTAGAAGGTTTACACGATTTCTTAAAAAGCACGAGTTTTTAGAAAATGTGTTTTATTTCATAAATGGAATCAACAAAGTATGCACATTCTACGTCATAACGACTTTCTATAGTTTGCGCATGCCTTTGGAAATAAGAAAAGCTTACTTCCCTCCTTTTTAAAAATCACAGCTTCTAGAAGGTTTACATCATTTGTTAAAAAACATGAGTTTTTAGAAAATGTGTTTTATTTCATAAATGGAATCTACAAAGTATGCACATTCTACGTCATAACGACTTTCTATAGTTTGCGCATGCGTCCGGAAATAAGAAAAGCTTACTTCAACCGTTTTTCAAAATCACAACTTCTAGAAGGTTTACATGATTTCTTAAAAAACACGAGTTTTTAGAAAATGTGTTTTATTTCATAAATGGAATCAACAAAGTATGCACATTCTACATCATAACGACTTTCTATAGTTTGCGCATGCCTTTGAAAATAAGAAAAGCTTACTTGCCCCGTTTTTTAAAATCACAGCTTCTAGAAGGTTTACATGATGTCGTAAAAAACACGAGTTTTTAGAAAATGTGTTTTATTTCATAAATGGAATCAACAAATTATGCACAGTCTACGTCATAACGACTTTCTATAGTTTTTGCATGCGTCCGGAAATAAGAAAAGCTTACTTCCCCCGTTTTTAAAATCACAGCTTCTAGAAGGTTTACATGATTTCGTAAAAAACACGAGTTTTTAGAAAATGTGTTTTATTTTATAAATGGAATCTACAAATTATGCACATTCTACGTCATAATGACTTTCTATAGTTTGCGCATTCGTTCGGAAATAAGAGAAGCTTACTTCCACCGTCTTTTAAAATCACAGCTTCTAGAAGGTTTACAAGATTTCTTAAAAAACACGAGTTTTTAGAAAATGTGTTTTATTTCATAAATGGAATAAACAAAGTATGCACATTGTACATAATAACAACTTTCTATAGTTTGCGCATCCGTTTTGAAATAAGAAAAGCTTACTTCCATCGTTTTTTAAAATCACAGCTTCTAGAAGGTTTACATGATTTCGTAAAAAACACGAGTTTTTAGAAAATGTGTTTTATTTCATAAATGGAATCAACAAAGTATGCACATTCTACGTCATAACGACTTTCTATAGTTTGCGCATTCGTCCGGAAATAAGAAAAGCTTACTTCCCCCGTTTTTTAAAATCACAGCTTCTAGAAGGTTTACATGATTTGTTGAAAAACACGAGTTTTTAGAAAATGTGTTTTAATTCATAAATCGAATCAACAAAGTATGCACATTCTACGTCATAACAACTTTCTATAGTTTGCGCATGCGTCCGGAAATAAGAAAAGCTTACTTCCACTGTTTTTTAAAATAATAGCTTCTAGAAGGTTTACATGATTTCATAAAAAACACGAGTTTTTAAAAAATGTGTTTTATTTCATAAATGGAATCTACAAAGTTTGCACATTCTACGTCATAACGACTTTCTATAGTTTGCGCATGCGTCTGCAAATAAGAAAAGCTTACTTCCACCGTTTTTCAAAATCATAGCTTCTAGAAGGTTTAAATGATTTCCTAAAAAACACGAGTTTTTAGAAAATGTATATTATTTCATAAATGGAATCTACAAAGTATGCACATTCTACGTCATAACGACTTTCTATAGTTTACGCATTCGTCCGGAAATAAGAAAAGCTTACTTCCACCGTTTTTTAAAATCACAGCTTCTAGAAGGTTTACAAGATTTCTTAAAAAACACGAGTTTTTAGAAAATGTGTTTTATTTCATAAATGGAATCAACAAAGTATGCACATTCTACGTCATAACGACTTTCTATAGTTTGCGCATGCGTCCGGAAATAAGAAAAGCTTACTTCCACCATTTTTTAAAATAATAGCTTCTAGAAGGTTTACATGATTTGTTAAAAAACACGAGTTTTTAGAAAATGTGTTTTATTTCATAAATGGAATCAACAAAGTATGCACATTTTATTTCATAACGACTTTATATAGTTTGCGCATGCGTCCGGAAATAAGAAAAGCTTACTTCCACCGTTTTTCAAAATCACAGCTTCTAGATGCTTTACATGATTTCTTAAAAAACAAGAGTTTTTAGAAAATGTGTTTTATTTCATAAATGGAATCAACAAAGTATGCACATTCTACGTCATAACAACTTTCTATAGTTTGTGCATGCGCTTGGAAATAAGAAAAACTTACTTCCCCCGTTTTTTAAAACCACAGCTTCTAGAAGGTTTACATGATTTGTTAAAAAACACGAGTTTTTACAAAATGTGTTTTATTTCATAAATGGAATAAACAAAGTATGCACATTCTACATCGTAACGACTTTCTGTAGTTTGCGCATGCGTTTGGAAATAAGAAAAGCTTACTTCCATCGTTTTTTAAAATCACAGCTTCTAGAAGGTTTACATGATTTCGTAAAAAACATGAGTTTTTAGAAAATGTCTTTTATTTCATAAACGGAATCTACAAAGTATGCACATTCTTCGTCATAACGACTTTCTATAGTATGCGCATGCGTCCGGAAATAAGAAAAGCTTACTTCCCCCGTTTTTTAAAATCACAGCTTCTAGAAGGTTTACATGATTTTGTATAAAACACGAGTTTTTAGAAAATGTGTTTTATTTCATAAATGGAATCTACAAAGTATGCACATTCTACGTCATAACGACTTTCTATAGTTTGCGCATGCGTCCGGAAATAAGAAAAGCTTACTTCCCCCGTTTTTTAAAATCACAGCTTCTAGAAGGTTTACACGATTTCTTAAAAAACACTAGTTTTTAGAAAATGTGTTTTATTTCATAAATGGAATCAACAAAGTATGCACATTCTACGTCATAACGACTTTCTATAGTTTGCGCATGCCTTTGGAAATAAGAAAAGCTTAGTTCCCCCGTTTTTTAAAATCACAGCTTCTAGAATGTTTACATCATTTGTTAAAAAACACGAGTTTTTAGAAAATGTGTCTTATTTCATAAATGGAATCTAAAAAGTATGCACATTCTACGTCATAACGACTTTCTATAGTTTGCGCATGCATCCGGAAATAAGAAAAGCTTACTTCAACCGTTTTTCAAAATCACAGCTTCTAGAAGGTTTACATGATTTCTTAAAAAACATGAGTTTTTTAAAAATGTGTTTTATTTCATAAATGGAATCAACAAAGTATGAACATTCTACATCATAACGACTTTCTATAGTTTGCGCATTCGTTTGGAAATAAGAAAAGCTTACTTCCCCCGTTTTTTAAAATCACAGCTTCTAGAAGGTTTACATGATTTGTTAAAAAACACGAGTTTTTAGAAAATGTGTTTTATTTCATAAATCGAAACAACAAAGTATGCACATTCTACGTCATAACGACTTTCTATAGTTTGCGCATGCGTCCGGAAATAAGAAAAGCTTACTTCCACTGTTTTTTAAAATAATAGCTTCTAGAAGGTTTACATGATTTCGTAAAAAACACCGGTTTTTAGAAAATGTGTTTTATTTCATAAATGGAATCTACAAAGTATGCATATTCTACGTCATAACGACATTCTATAGTTTGCTCATGCGTCCGGAAATAAGAAAAGCTTACTTCCACCGTTTTTCAAAATCACAGCTTCTAGAAGGTTTACATGATTTCTTAAAAAACACGAGTTTTTAAAAAATGTGTTTTATTTTATAAATGGAATCTACAAAGTATGCACATTCTACGTCATAACGACTTTCTATAGTTTCCGCATTCGTCCAGAAATAAGAAAAGCTTACTTCCACCATTTTTTAAAATGACAGCTTCTAGAAGGTTTACAAGATTTCTTAAAAAACACGAGTTTTTAGAAAATTTGTTTTATTTCATAAATGGAATCAACAAAGTATGCACATTCTACGTAATAACGACTTTCTATAGTTTCCGCATTCGACCGGAAATAAGAAAATCTTACTTACGTCGTTTTTTAAAATCACAGCTTCTAGAAGATTTACATGATTTCGTAAAAAACACGAGTTTTTAGAAAATGTGTTTTATTTCATAAATGGAATCAACAAAGCATGCACATTCTACGTCATAACGACTTTCTATAGTTTACGCATTCGTCCGGAAATAAGAAAAGCTTACTTCCCCCGTTTTTTAAAATCACAGCTTCTAGAAGGTTTACATGATTTGTTGAAAAACACGACTTTTTAGAAAATGTGTTTTATTTCATAAATGGAATCTACAAAGTATGCACATTCTACGTCATAATGACTTTCTATATTTTGCGCATGCGTCCACAAATAAGAAAATCTTACTTCCACCGTTTTTCAAAATCACAGCTTCTAGAAGGTTTACATGATTTCTTAAAAAACACGAGTTTTTAGAAAATGTGTTTTATTTCATAAATGGAATCAACAAAGTATGCACATTCTATTTCATAACGACTTTCTATAGTTTGCGCATGCGTCCGGAAATAAGAAAAGCTTACTTCCACCGTTTTTCAAAATCACAGCTTCTAGAAGCTTTACATGATTTCTTAAAAAACACGGGTTTTTAGAAAATGTGTTTTATTTCATAAATGGAATCAACAAAGTATGCACATTCTACGTCATAACGACTTTCTATAGTTTGCGCATGCGTTTGGAAATAAGAAAAACTTACTTCCCCCGTTTTTTAAAATCACTGCTTCTAGAAGGTTTACATGATTTGTTAAAAAACACGAGTTTTTAGAAAATGTGTTTTGTTTCATAAATGTTATAAACAAAGTATGCACATTCTACATCATAACGACTTTCTATAGTTTGCACATGCATTTGGAAATAAGAAAAGCTTACTTCCATCGTTTTTTAAAATCACAGCTTCTAGAAGGTTTACATGATTTCGTAAAAAACACGAGTTTTTAGTTAATGTGTTTTATTTCATAAATGGAATCTACAAAGTATGCACATTCTACGTCATAACGACTTTCTATAGTTTGCGCATGCGTCCGGAAATAAGAAAATCTTACTTCCCCCGTTTTTTAAAATCACAGCCTCTAGAAGGTTTACATGATTTCTTAAAAAACACGAGTTTTTAGAAATTGTGTTTTATTTCATAAATGGAATCAACAAAGTATGCACATTCTACGTCATAACGACTTTCTATAGTTTTTGCATGCGTCCGGAAATAAGAAAAGCTTACTTCCCCCGTTTTTTAAAATCACAGCTTCTAGAAGGTTTACATGATTTCGTAAAAAACACGAGTTTTTAGAAACTGTGTTTTATTTCATAACTGGAATCAACAAAGTATGCACAGTCTACGTCATAACGACTTTCTATAGTTTGTGCATGCGTCCGGAAATAAGAAAAGCTTACTTCCCCTGTTTTTTAAAATCACAGCTTCTAGAAGGTTTACATGATTTCGTAAAAAACACGAGTTTTTAGAAAATGTTTTTTATTTCATAAATGGAATCTACAAAGTGTGCACATTCTACGTCATATCAACTTTCTATAGTTTGCGCATTCACCGGAAATAAGAAAAGCTTACTTCCCTCGTTTTTTAAAATCACAGCTTCTAGAAGGTTTACATGATTTCTTAAAAAACACGAGTTTTTAGAAAATGTCTTTTGTTTCTTAAATGGAAACAACAAAGTATGCACATTCTACGTCATAACGACTTTCTATAGTTTGCGCATGCGTTTGGAAATAAGAAAATCCTACTTCCCCCGTTTTTTAAAATCACAGCTTCTAGAAGGTTTACATCATTTGTTAAAAAACATGAGTTTTCAGAAAATGTGTTTTATTTCATAAATGGAATCTACAAAGTATGCACATTCTACGTCATAACGACTTTCTATAGTTTGCGCATGCGTCCGGAAATAAGAAAAGCTTACTTCAACCGTTTTTCAAAATCACAGCTTCTAGAAGGTTTAAATGATTTCTTAAAAAACACGAGTTTTTAAAAAATGTGTTTTATTTCATAAATGGAATCAACAAAGTATGCACATTCTACGTCATAACGACTTTCTATAGTTTGCGCATGCGTTTGGAAATAAGAAAAGCTTACTTTCCCCGTTTTTTAAAATCACAGCTTCTAGAAGGTTTACATGATTTGTTAAAAAACACGAGTTTTTAGAAAATGTGTTTTATTTCATAAATCAAATCAACAAAGTATGCACATTCTACATCATAACGACTGTCTATAGTTTGCGCATGCGTTTGGAAAAAAGAAAAGCTTACTTCCACTGTTTTTTAAAATAATAGCTTCTAGAAGGTTTACATGATTTCGTAAAAACACCAGTTTTTAGAAAATGTGTTTTCTTTCATAAATGGAATCTACAAAGTATGCATATTCTACGTCATAACGACTTTCTATAGTTTGCGCATGCGCCCGGAAATAAGAAAATTTTACTTCCACCGTTTTTCAAAATCATAGCTTCTAGAAGGTTTACATGATTTCTTAAAAAACAAGAGTTTTTAGAAAATGTGTTTTATTTCATAAATGGAATCAACAAAGTATGCACATTCTACGTCATAACGACTTTCTATAGTTTGCGCATGCGTTTGGAAATAAGAAAATCTTACTTCCCCCATTTTTTAAAATCACAACTTCTAGAAGGTTGACATGATTTGTTGAAAAACACGAGTTTTTAGAAAATTTGTTTTATTTCATAAATCGAATCAACAAAGTTTGCACTTTCTACGTCATAATGACTTTCTATAGTTTGCGCATGCGTCCGGAAATAAGAAAAGCTTACTTCCACTGTTTTTTAAAATAATAGCTTCTAGAAGGTTTACATGATTTCGTAAAAAACACGAGTTTTTAGAAAATGTGTTTTATTTCATAAATGGAATCTACAAAGTATGCACATTCTACGTCACAACGACTTTCTATAGTTTGCGCATGCGTCCGGAAATAAGAAAATCTTACTTCCACCGTTTTTCAAAATCACAGCTTCTAGAAGGTTTACATGATTTCCTAAATAACACGAGTTTTTAGAAAATGTGTTTTATTTCATAAATGGAATCTACAAAGTATGCACATTCTACGTCATAACGACTTTCTATAGTTTGCGCATTCGTCCGGAAATAAGAAAAGCTTACTTCCACCGTTTTTTAAAATCACAGCTTCTAGAAGGTTTACAAGATTTCTTAAAAAACACGAGTTTTTAGAAAATGTGTTTTATTTCATAAATGGAATCAACAAAGTATGCACATTCTACGTCATAAGGACTTTCTATAGTTTGCGCATCCGTCCGGAAATAAGAAAAGCTTACTTCCACCGTTTTTTAAAATCACAACTTCTAGAAGGTTTACATGATTTGTTAAAAAACACGAGTTTTTTGAAAATGTGTTTTATTTCATAAATGGAATCAACCAAGTATGAACATTCTACGTCATAATGCGTTTCTATAGTTTGCGCATGCGTCCGGAAATAAGAAAAGCTTACTTCCACCGTTTTTAATAAAATAGCTTCTAAAAGGTTTACATGATTTGTTAAAGAACACGAGTTTTTAGAAAATGTGTTTTATTTCATAAATGGAATCAACAAAGTATGCACATTCTATTTCATAACGACTTTCTATAGTTTGCGCATGCGTCCGGAAATAAGAAAAACTTACTTCCACCGTTTTTCAAAATCATAGCTTCTAGAAGCTTTACATGATTTCTTAAAAAACACGAGTTTTTAGAAAATGTGTTTTATTTCATAAATGGAATAAACAAAGTATGCACATTGTACATCATAAAAACTTTCTATAGTTTGCGCATGCGTTTGGAAATAAGAAAAGCTTACTTCCATCGTTTTTTAAAATCACAGCTTCTAGAAGGTTTACATAATTTCGTAAAAAGCAAGAGTTTTTAGAAAATGTGTTTTATTTCATAAATGGAATCTACAAAGTATGCACATTCTTCGTCATAACGAATTTCTATAGTATGCGCATGCGTCCGGAAATAAGAAAAGCTTACTTCCCCCGTTTTTTAAAATCACAGCTTCTAGAAGGTTTACATGATTTTGTAAAAAACACGAGTTTTTAGAAAATGTGTTTTATTTCATAAATGGAATCTAAAAATTATGCACATTCTACGTCATAACGACTTTCTATAGTTTGCGCATGCGTCCAGAAATAAGAAAATCTTACTTCCCCCGTTTTTTAAAATCACAGCTTCTAGAAGGTTTACATGATTTCTTAAAAAACACGAGTTTTTAGAAAATGTGTTTTATTTCATAAATGGAATCAACAAAGTATGCACAGTCTACATCATAACGACTTTCTATAGTTTGTGCATGCGTCCGGAAATAAGAAAAGCTTACTTCCCCCGTTTTTTAAAATCACAGCTTCTAGAAGGTTTACATGATTTCGTAAAAAATACGAGTTTTTAGAAAATGTTTTTTATTTCATAAATGGAATCTACAAAGTATGCACATTCTACGTCATATCGACTTTCTATAGTTTGCGCATTCGTCTGCAAATAAGAAAAGTTTACTTCCCCCGTTTTTTAAAATCACAGCTTCTAGAAGGTTTACATGATTTCCTAAAAACCACGAGTTTTTAGAAAATGTGTTTTATTTCATAAATGGAAACAACAAAGTATGCACATTCTACGTCATAACGACTTTCTATAGTTTGCACATGCGTTTGGATATAAGAAAATCTTACTTCCCCCGTTTTTTAAAATCACAGCTTCTAGAAGGTTTACATCATTTGTTAAAAAACATGAGTTTTTAGAAAATGTGTTTTATTTCATAAATGGAATCTAACAAGTATGCACATTCTACGTCATAACGACTTTCTATAGTTTGCGCATGTGTCCGGAAATAAGAAAAGCTTACTTCCATCGTTTTTTAAAATCACAGCTTCTAGAAGGTTTACATGATTTCGTAAAAAACACGAGTTTTTAGAAAATGTGTTTTATTTAATAAATGGAATCAACAAAGTATGCACATTCTACGTCATAAGGACTTTCTATAGTTTGCGCATCCGTCCGGAAAAAAGAAAAGCTTACTTCCACCGTTTTTTAAAATCACAGCTTCTAGAAGGTTTATATGATTTGTTAAAAAACACGAGTTTTTAGAAAATGTGTTTTATTTCATAAATGGAATCAACCAAGTATGTACATTCTACGTCATAATGCGTTTCTATAGTTTGCGCATGCGTCCGGAAATAAGAAAAGCTTACTTCCACCGTTTTTAAAAAAATATCTTCTAAAAGGTTTACATGATTTGTTAAAGAACACGAGTTTTTAGAAAATGTGTTTTATTTCATAAATGGAATCAACAAAGTATGCACATTCTATTTCATAACGACTTTCTATAGTTTGCGCATGCGTCCGGAAATAAGAAGGCTTACTTCCACCGTTTTTCAAAATCACAGCTTCTAGAAGGTTTACATGATTTCTTAAAAAACACGAGTTTTTAGAAAATGTGTTTTATTTCATAAATGGAATAAACAAAGTATGCACATTGTACATCATAACAACTTTCTATAGTTTGCGCATCCGTTTGGAAATAAGAAAAGCTTACTTCCATCGTTTTTTAAAATCACAGCTTCTAGAAGGTTTACATGATTTCGTAAAAAACACGAGTTTTTAGAAAATGTTTTTTTTTTCATAAATGGAATCTACAAAGTATGCACATTCTTCGTCATAACGAATTTCTATAGTATGCGCATGCGTCCGGAAATAAGAAAAGTTTACTTCCCCCGTTTTTTAAAATCACAGCTTCTAGAAGGTTTACATGATTTTGTAAAAAACACGAGTTTTTAGAAAATGTGTTTTATTTCATAAATGGAATCTACAAAGTATGCACATTCTACATCATAACGACTTTCTATAGTTTGCGCATGCGTCCGGAAATAAGAAAATCTTACTTCCCCCGTTTTTTAAAATCATAGCTTCTAGAAGGTTTACATGATTTCTTAAAAAACAAGAGTTTTTAGAAAATGTGTTTTATTTCATAAATGGAATCAACAAAGTATGCAAATTCAACTTCATAACGACTTTCTATAGTTTGCGCATGCCTTTGAAAATAAGAAAAGCTTACTTGCCCCGTTTTTTAAAATCACAGCTTCTAGAAGGTTTACATGATTTCGTAAAAAACACGAGTTTTTGGAAAATGTGTTTTACTTCATAAATGGAATCAACAAAGTATGCACAGTCTACGTCATAACGACTTTCTATAGTTTGTGCATGCGTCCGGAAATAAGAAAAGCTTACTTCCCCCGTTTTTTAAAATCACAGCTTCTAGAAGGTTTACATGATTTCGTAAAAAACACGAGTTTTTAGAAAATGTTTTTTATTTCATAAATGGAATCTACAAAGTATGCACATTCTACGTCATATCGACTTTCTATAGTTTGCGCATTCGTCCGGAAATAAGAAAAGCTTACTTCCCCCGTTTTTTAAAATCACAGCTTCTAGAAGGTTTACATGATTTCTTAAAAAACATGAGTTTTTAGAAAATGTGTTTTATTTCATAAATGGAAACAACAAAGTATGCACATTCTACCTCATAACGACTTTCTATAGTTTGCACATGCGTTTGGAAATAAGAAAATCTTACTTCCCCCGTTTTTTAAAATCACAGCTTCTAGAAGGTTTACATCATTTGTTAAAAAACATGAGTTTTTAGAAAATGTGTTTTATTTCATAAATGGAATCTACAAAGTATGCACATTCTACATCATAACGACTTTCTATAGTTTGCGCATGCGTCCGGAAATAAGAAAATCTTACTTCCCCCGTTTTTTAAAATCATAGCTTCTAGAAGGTTTACATGATTTCTTAAAAAACAAGAGTTTTTAGAAAATGTGTTTTATTTCATAAATGGAATCAACAAAGTATGCAAATTCAACTTCATAACGACTTTCTATAGTTTGCGCATGCCTTTGAAAATAAGAAAAGCTTACTTGCCCCGTTTTTTAAAATCACAGCTTCTAGAAGGTTTTCATGATTTCGTAAAAAACACGAGTTTTTGGAAAATGTGTTTTACTTCATAAATGGAATCAACAAAGTATGCACAGTCTACGTCATAACGACTTTCTATAGTTTGTGCATGCGTCCGGAAATAAGAAAAGCTTACTTCCCCCGTTTTTTAAAATCACAGCTTCTAGAAGGTTTACATGATTTCATAAAAAACACGAGTTTTTAGAAAATGTTTTTTATTTCATAAATGGAATCTACAAAGTATGCACATTCTACGTCATATCGACTTTCTATAGTTTGCGCATTCGTCCGGAAATAAGAAAAGCTTACTTCCCCCGTTTTTTAAAATCACAGCTTCTAGAAGGTTTACATGATTTCTTAAAAAACATGAGTTTTTAGAAAATGTGTTTTATTTCATAAATGGAAACAACAAAGTATGCACATTCTACCTCATAACGACTTTCTATAGTTTGCACATGCGTTTGGAAATAAGAAAATCTTACTTCCCCCGTTTTTTAAAATCACAGCTTCTAGAAGGTTTACATCATTTGTTAAAAAACATGAGTTTTTAGAAAATGTGTTTTATTTCATAAATGGAATCTACAAAGTATGCACATTCTACGTCATAACGACTTTCTATAGTTTGCGCATGCGTCCGGAAATAAGAAAAGCTTACTTCCACTATTTTTCAAAATCACAACTTCTAGAAGCTTTACATGATTTCTTAAAAAACAAGAGTTTTTAGAAAATGTGTTTTATTTCATAAATGGAATCAACAAAGTATGCACATTCTACGTCATAACGACTTTCTATAGTTTGTGCATGCGTTTGGAAATAAGAAAAACTTACTTCCCCAGTTTTTTAAAATCATAGCTTCTAGAAGGTTTACATGATTTGTTAAAAAACACGAGTTTTTAGAAAATGTGTTTTATTTCATAAATGGAATTAAAAAAGTATGCACATTCTACATCGTAACGACTTTCTATAGTTTTCCCATGCGTTTGGAAATAAGAAAAGCTTACTTCCATCGTTTTTTAAAATCACAGCTTCTAGAAGGTTTACATGATTTCGTAAAAAACATGAGTTTTTAGAAAATGTCTTTTATTTCATAAATGGAATCTACAAAGTATGCACATTCTTCGTCATAACGACTTTCTATAGTATGCGCATGCGTCTGGAAATAAGAAAAGCTTACTTCCCCCGTTTTTTAAAATCACAGCTTCTAGAAGGTTTACATGATTTTGTAAAAAACAGGAGTTTTTAGAAAATGTGTTTTATTTCATAAATGGAATCTACAAAGTATGCACATTCTACGTCATAACGACCTTCTATAGTTTGCGCATGCGTCCGGAAATAAGAAAAGCTTACTTCCCCCGTTTTTTAAAATCACAGCTTCTAGAAGGTTTACACGATTTCTTAAAAAACACGAGTTTTTTGAAAATGTGTTTTATTTCATAAATGGAATCAACAAAGTATGCACATTCTACGTCATAACGAATTTCTATAGTTTGCGCATGCCTTTGGAAATAAGAAAAGCTTCCTTCCCCCGTTTTTTAAAATCACAGCTTCTAGAAGGTTTACATCATTTGTTAAAAAACATGAGTTTTTAGAAAATGTGTTTTATTTCATAAATGGAATCTACAAAGTATGCACATTCTACGTCATAACGACTTTCTTTAGTTTGCGCATGCGTCCAGAAATAAGAAAAGCTTACTTCAACCGTTTTTCAAAATCACAGCTTCTAGAAGGTTTACATGATTTCTTAAAAAACACGAGTTTTTAGAAAATGTGTTTTATTTCATAAATGGAATCAACAAAGTATGCACATTCTACATCATAACGACTTTCTATAGTTTGCGCATTCGTTTGGAAATAAGAAAAGCTTACTTCCCCCGTTTTTTAAAATCACAGCTTCTAGAAGGTTTACATCATTTGTTAAAAAACATGAGTTTTTAGAAAATGTGTTTTATTTCATAAATGGAATCTACAAAGTATGCACATTCTACGTCATAACGACTTTCTATAGTTTGCGCATGCGTCGAGAAATAAGAAAAGCTTACTTCAACCGTTTTTCAAAATCACAGCTTCTAGAAGGTTTACATGATTTCTTAAAAAACACGAGTTTTTAGAAAATGTGTTTTATTTCATAAATGGAATCTACAAAGTATGCACATTCTACGTCATAATGACTTTCTATAGTTTGCGCATGCGTCCACAAATAAGAAAAGCTTACTTCCACCGTTTTTCAAAATCACAGCTTCTAGAAGCTTTACAAGATTTCTTAAAAAACACGGGTTTTTAGAAAATGTGTTTTATTTCATAAATGGAATCAACAAAGTATGCACATTCTATTTCATAACGACTTTCTATAGTTTGCGCATGCGTTCGGAAATAAGAAAAGCTTACTTCCACCGTTTTTCAAAATCACAGCTTCTAGAAGCTTTACAAGATTTCTTAAAAAACACGGGTTTTTAGAAAATGTGTTTTATTTCATAAATGGAATCAACAAAGTATGCACATTCTACGTCATAACGACTTTCTATAGTTTGCGCATGCGTTTGGAAATAAGAAAAACTTACTTCCCCCATTTTTTAAAATCACAGCTTCTAGAAGGTTTACATGATTTGTTAAAAAACACGAGTTTTTAGAAAATGTGTTTTTTTTCATAAATGTTATAAACAAAGTATGCACATTCTACATCATAACGACTTTCTATAGTTTGCGCATGCGTTTGGAAATAAGAAAAGCTTACTTCCATCGTTTTTTAAAATCACAACTTCTAGAAGGTTTACATGATTTCGTAAAAAACACGAGTTTTTAGAAAATGTGTTTTATTTCATAAATGGAATCTACAAAGTATGCACATTCTTCGTCATAACGACTTTCTATAGTATGCGCATGCGTCCGGAAATAAGAAAAGCTTACTTCCCCCGTTTTTTAAAATCACAGCTTCTAGATGGTTTACATGATTTTGTAAAAAACAAGAGTTTTTAGAAAATGTGTTTTATTTCATAAATGGAATCTACAAAGTATGCACATTCTACGTCATAACGACCTTCTATAGTTTGCGCATGCGTCCGGAAATAAGAAAAGCTTACTTCCTCCGTTTTTTAAAATCACAGCTTCTAGAAGGTTTACACGATTTCTTAAAAAACACAAGTTTTTAGAAAATGTGTTTTATTTCATAAATGGAATCAACAAAGTATGCACATTCTACGTCATAATGACTTTCTATAGTTTGCGCATGCCTTTGGAAATAAGAAAAGCTTACTTCCCTCGTTTTTAAAAATCACAGCTTCTAGAAGGTTTACATCATTTGTTAAAAAACATGAGTTTTTAGAAAATGTGTTTTATTTCATAAATGGAATCTACAAAGTATGCACATTCTACGTCATAACGATTTTCTATAGATGGCGCATGCATCCAGCAATAAGAAAAGCTTACTTCAACCGTTTTTCAAAATCACAGCTTCTAGAAGGTTTACATGATTTCTTAAAAAACACGAGTTTTTAGAAAATGTGTTTTATTTTATAAATGGAATCTACAAATTATGCACATTCTACGTCATAACGACTTTCTATAGTTTACGCATTCGTCCGGAAATAAGAAAATCTTACTTCCACCGTTTTTTAAAATCACAGCTTCTAGAAGGTTTACAAGATTTCTTAAAAAACACGAGTTTTTAGAAAATGTGTTTTATTTCATAAATGGAATCAACAAAGTATGCACATTCTACGTAATAACGACTTTCTATAGTTTCCGCATTCGACCGGAAATAAGAAAATCTTACTTCCGCCGTTTTTTAAAATCACAGCTTCTAGAAGGTTTACATGATTTCGTAAAAAACACGAGTTTTTAGAAAATGTGTTTTATTTCATAAATGGAATCAACAAAGTATGCACATTCTACGTCATAACGACTTTCTATAGTTTGCGCATTCGTCCGGAAATAAGAAAAGCTTACTTCCCCCATTTTTTAAAATCACAGCTTCTAGAAGGTTTACATGATTTGTTGAAAAACACGAGTTTTTAGAAAATGTGTTTTAATTCATAAATCGAATCAACAAAGTATGCACATTCTACGTCATAACGACTTTCTATAGGTTGCGCATGCGTCCGGAAATAAGAAAAGCTTACTTATACTGTTTTTTAAAATAATAGCTTCTAGAAGGTTTACATGATTTCGTAAAAAACACGAGTTTTTAAAAAATGTGTTTTATTTCATAAATTTAATCTACAAAGTTTGCACATTCTACGTCATAACGAATTTCTATAGTTTGCGCATGCGTCTGCAAATAACAAAAGCTTACTTCCACCGTTTTTCAAAATCATAGCTTCTAGAAGGTTTAAATGATTTCTTAAAAAACACGAGTTTTTAGAAAATTTGTTTTATTTCATAAATGGAATCTACAAAGTATGCACATTCTACGTCATAACGACTTTCTATAGTTTACGCATTCGTCCGGAAATAAGAAAAGCTTACTTCCAGCGTTTTTTAAAATCACAGCTTCTAGAAGGTTTACAAGATTTCTTAAAAAACACGAGTTTTTAGAAAATGTGTTTTATTTCATAAATGGAATCAACAAAGTATGCACATTCTACGTCATAACGACTTTCTATAGTTTGCGCATGCGTCCGGAAATAAGAAAAGCTTACTTCCACCGTTTTTTAAAATAATAGCTTCTAGAAGGTTTACATGATTTGTTAAAAAACACGAGTTTTTAGAAAATGTGTTTTATTTCATAAATGGAATCAACAAAGTATGCACATTCTATTTCATAACGACTTTATATAGTTTGCGCATGCGTCCGGAAATAAGAAAAGCTTACTTCCACCGTTTTTCAAAATCACAGCTTCTAGAAGCTTTACATGATTTCTTAAAAAACAAGAGTTTTTAGAAAATGTGTTTTATTTCATAAATGGAATCAACAAAGTATGCACATTCTACGTCATAACGACTTTCTATAGTTTGTGCATGCGCTTGGAATTCAGAAAAACTTACTTCCGCCGTTTTTTAAAATCACAGCTTCTAGAAGGTTTACATGATTTGTTAAAAAACACGAGTTTTTAGAAAATGTGTTTTATTTCATAAATGGAATAAACAAAGTATGCACATTCTACATCGTAACGACTTTCTGTAGTTTCCGCATGCGTTTGGAAATAAGAAAAGCTTACTTCCATCGTTTTTTAAAATCACAGCTTCTAGAAGGTTTACATGATTTCGTAAAAAACATGAGTTTTTAGAAAATGTCTTTTATTTCATAAATGGAATCTACAAAGTATGCACATTCTTCGTCATAACGACTTTCTATAGTATGCGCATGCGTCCGGAAATAAGAAAAGCTTACTTCCCCCGTTTTTTAAAATCACAGCTTCTAGAAGGTTTACATGATTTTGTATAAAACACGAGTTTTTAGAAAATGTGTTTTATTTCATAAATGGAATCTACAAAGTATGCACATTCTACGTCATAACGACTTTCTATAGTTTGCGCATGCGTCCGGAAATAAGAAAAGCTTACTTCCCCCGTTTTTTAAAATCACAGCTTCTAGAAGGTTTACACGATTTCTTAAAAAACACTAGTTTTTACAAAATGTGTTTTATTTCATAAATGGAATCAACAAAGTATGCACATTCTACGTCATAACGACTTTCTATAGTTTGCGCATGGCTTTGGAAATAAGAAAAGCTTACTTCCCCCGTTTTTTAAAATCACAGCCTCTATAATGTTTACATCATTTGTTAAAAAACATGAGTTTTTAGAAAATGTGTCTTATTTCATAAATGGAATCTACAAAGTATGCACATTCTACGTCATAACGACTTTCTATAGTTTGCGCATGCATCCGGAAATAAGAAAAGCTTACTTCAACCGTTTTTCAAAATCACAGCTTCTAGAAGGTTTACATGATTTCTTAAAAAACATGAGTTTTTAAAAAATGTGTTTTATTTCATAAATGGAATCAACAAAGTATGAACATTCTACATCATAACGACTTTCTATAGTTTGCGCATTCGTTTGGAAATAAGAAAAGCTTACTTCCCCCTTTTTTTAAAATCACAGCTTCTAGAAGGTTTACATGATTTGTTAAAAAACACGAGTTTTTAGAAAATGTGTTTTATTTCATAAATCGAAACAACAAAGTATGCACATTCTACGTCATAACGACTTTCTATAGTTTGCGCATGCGTCCGGAAATAAGAAAAGCTTACTTCCACTGTTTTTTAAAATAATAGCTTCTAGAAGGTTTACATGATTTCGTAAAAAACACCGGTTTTTAGAAAATGTGTTTTATTTCATAAATGGAATCTACAAAGTATGCATATTCTACGTCATAACGACATTCTATAGTTTGCTCATGCGTCCGGAAATAAGAAAAGCTTACTTCCACCGTTTTTCAAAATCACAGCTTCTAGAAGGTTTACATGATTTCTTAAAAAACACGAGTTTTTAGAAAATGTGTTTTATTTTATAAATGGAATCTACAAAGTATGCACATTCTACGTCATAACGACTTTCTATAGTTTGCGCATTCGTCCAGAAATAAGAAAAGCTTATTACACCATTTTTTAAAATGACAGCTTCTAGAAGGTTTACAAGATTTCTTAAAAAACACGAGTTTTTAGAAAATTTGTTTTATTTCATAAATGGAATCAACAAAGTATGCAAATTCTACGTAATAACGACTTTCTATAGTTTCCGCATTCGACCGGAAATAAGAAAATCTTACTTCCGTCGTTTTTTAAAATCACAGCTTCTAGAAGGTTTACATGATTTCGTAAAAAACACGAGTTTTTAGAAAATGTGTTTTATTTCATAAATGGAATCAACAAAGCATGCACATTCTACGTCATAACGACTTTCTATAGTTTACGCATTCGTCCGGAAATAAGAAAAGCTTACTTCCCCCGTTTTTTAAAATCACAGCTTCTAGAAGGTTTACATGATTTGTTGAAAAACACGACTTTTTAGAAAATGTGTTTTATTTCATAAATCGAATCAACAAAGTATGCACATTCTAAGTCATAACGAATTTCTATAGTTTGCGAATGCGTCCGGAAATAAGAAAAGCTTACTTCCACTGTTTTTTAAAATAATAGCTTCTAGAAGGTTTACATGATTTCGTAAAAAACACGAGTTTTTAGAAAATGTGTTTTATTTCATAAATGGAATCTACAATGTATGCACATTCTACGTCATAATGACTTTCTATACTTTGCGCATGCGTCCACAAATAAGAAAAGCTTACTTCCACCGTTTTTCAAAATCACAGCTTCTAGAAGGTTTACATGATTTCTTAAAAAACACGAGTTTTTAGAAAATGTGTCTTATTTCATAAATGGAATCAACAAAGTATGCACATTCTATTTCATAACGACTTTCTATAGTTTGCGCATGCGTCCGGAAATAAGAAAAGCTTACTTCCACCGTTTTTCAAAATCACAGCTTCTAGAAGCTTTACATGATTTCTTAAAAAACACGGGTTTTTAGAAAATGTGTTTTATTTCCTAAATGGAATCAACAAAGTATGCACATTCTACGTCATAACGACTTTCTATAGTTTGCGCATGCGTTTGGAAATAAGAAAAACTTACTTCCCCCGTTTTTTAAAATCACAGCTTCTAGAAGGTTTACATGATTTGTTAAAAAACACGAGTTTTTAGAAAATGTGTTTTGTTTCATAAATGTTATAAACAAAGTATGCACATTCTACATCATAACGACTTTCTATAGTTTGCACATGCGTTTGGAAATAAGAAAAGCTTACTTCCATCGTTTTTTAAAATCACAGCTTCAAGAAGGTTTACATGATTTCGTAAAAAACACGAGTTTTTAGAAAATGTGTTTTATTTCATAAATGGAATCTACAAAGTATGCACATTCTTCGTCATAACGACTTTCTATAGTATGCGCATGCGTCTGGAAATAAGAAAAGCTTACTTCCACCGTTTTTCAAAATCACAGCTTCTAGAAGCTTTACATGATTTCTTAAAAAACACGGGTTTTTAGAAAATGTGTTTTATTTCCTAAATGGAATCAACAAAGTATGAACATTCTACGTCATAACGACTTTCTATAGTTTGCGCATGCGTTTGGAAATAAGAAAAACTTACTTCCCCCGTTTTTTAAAATCACAGCTTCTAGAAGGTTTACATGATTTTGTAAAAAACACGAGTTTTTAGTTAATGTGTTTTATTTCATAAATGGAATCTACAAAGTATGCACATTCTACGTCATAACGACTTTCTATAGTTTGCGCATGCGTCCGGAAATAAGAAAATCTTACTTCCCCCGTTTTTTAAAATCACAGCCTCTAGAAGGTTTACATGATTTCTTAAAAAACACGAGTTTTTAGAAAATGTGTTTTATTTCATAAATGGAATCAACAAAGTATGCACATTCTACGTCATAACGACTTTCTATAGTTTGCGCATGCCTTTGGAAATAAGAAAAGCTTACTTCCCTCGTTTTTTAAAATCACAGCTTCTAGAAGGTTTACATGATTTCGTAAAAAACACGAGTTTTTAGAAAATGTGTTTTATTTCATAACTGGAATCAACAAAGTATGCACAGTCTACGTCATAACGACTTTCTATAGTTTGTGCATGCGTCCGGAAATAAGAAAAGCTTACTTCCCCTGTTTTTTAAAATCACAGCTTCTAGAAGGTTTACATGATTTCGTAAAAAACACGAGTTTTTAGAAAATGTTTTTTATTTCATAAATGGAATCTACAAAGTATGCACATTCTACGTCATATCAACTTTCTATAGTTTGCGCATTCACCGGAAATAAGAAAAGCTTACTTCCCCCGTTTTTTAAAATCACAGCTTCTAGAAGGTTTACATGATTTCTTAAAAAACACGAGTTTTTAGAAAATGTCTTTTATTTCTTAAATGGAAACAACAAAGTATGCACATTCTACGTAATAACGACTTTCTATAGTTTGCGCATGCGTTTGGAAATAAGAAAATCCTACTTCCCCCGTTTTTTAAAATCACAGCTTCTAGAAGGTTTACATCATTTGTTAAAAAACATGAGTTTTTAGAAAATGTGTTTTATTTCATAAATGGAATCTACAAAGTATGCACATTCTACGTCATAACGACTTTCTATAGTTTGCGCATGCGTCCGGAAATAAGAAAAGCTTACTTCAACCGTTTTTCAAAATCACAGCTTCTAGAAGGTTTACATGATTTCTTAAAAAACACGAGTTTTTAAAAAATGTGTTTTATTTCATAAATGGAATCAACAAAGTATGCACATTCTACGTCATAACGACTTTCTATAGTTTGCGCATGCGTTTGGAAATAAGAAAAGCTTACTTTCCCCGTTTTTTAAAATCACAGCTTCTAGAAGGTTTACATGATTTGTTAAAAAACACGAGTTTTTAGAAAATGTGTTTTATTTCATAAATCGAATCAACAAAGTATGCACATTCTACATCATAACGACTTTCTATAGTTTGCGCATGCGTCCAGAAATAAGAAAAGCTTACTTCCACTGTTTTTTAAAATAATAGCTTCTAGAAGGTTTACATGATTTCGTAAAAACACCAGTTTTTAGAAAATGTGTTATCTTTCATAAATGGAATCTACAAAGTATGCATATTCTACGTCATAACGACTTTCTATAGTTTGCGCATGCGTCCGGAAATAAGAAAATCTTACTTCCACCGTTTTTTAAAATCACAGCTTCCAGAAGCTTTACATGATTTCTTAAAAAACAAGAGTTTTTAGAAAATGTGTTTTATTTCATAAATGGAATCAACAAAGTATGCACATTCTACGTCATAACGACTTTCTATAGTTTGCGCATGCGTTTCGAAATAAGAATATCTTACTTCCCCCATTTTTTAAAATCACAGCTTCTAGAAGGTTTACATGATTTGTTGAAAAACACGAGTTTTTAGAAAATTTGTTTTATTTCATAAATCGAATCAACAAAGTTTGCACATTCTATGTCATAACGACTTTCTATAGTTTGCGCATGCGTCCGGAAATAAGAAAAGCTTACTTCCACTGTTTTTTAAAATAATAGCTTGTAGAAGGTTTACATGATTTCGTAAAAAACACGAGTTTTTAGAAAATGTGTTTTATTTCATAAATGGAATCTACAAAGTATGCACATTCTACGTCATAACGACTTTCTATAGTTTTCGCATTCGTCCGGAACTAAGAAAAGCTTACTTTCACCGTTTTTTAAAATCACAGCTTCTAGAAGGTTTACAAGATTTCTTAGAAAACCTGAGTTTTTAGAAAATGTGTTTTATTTCATAAATGGAATCAACAAAGTATGCACATTCTACGTCATAAGGACTTTCTATAGTTTGCGCATCCGTCCGGAAATAAGAAAAGCTTACTTCCACCGTTTTTTAAAATCACAACTTCTAGAAGGTTTACATGATTTGTTAAAAAACACGAGTTTTTAGAAAATGTGTTTTATTTCATAAATGGAATCAACCAAGTATGTACATTCTACGTCATAATGCGTTTCTATAGTTTGCGCATGCGTCCGGAAATAAGAAAAGCTTACTTCCACCGTTTTTAAAAAAATAGCTTCTAAAAGGTTTACATGATTTGTTAAAGAACACGAGTTTTTAGAAAATGTGTTTTATTTCATAAATGGAATCAACAAAGTATGCACATTCTATTTCATAACGACTTTCTATAGTTTGCGCATGCGTCCGGAAATAAGAAAAGCTTACTTCCACCGTTTTTCAAAATCATAGCTTCTAGAAGCTTTACATGATTTATTAAAAAACACGAGTTTTTAGAAAATGTGTTTTATTTCATAAATGGAATAAACAAAGTATGCACATTGTACATCATAACAACTTTCTATAGTTTGCGCATGCGTTTGGAAATAAGAAAAGCTTACTTCCATCGTTTTTTAAAATCACAGCTTCTAGAAGGTTTACATGATTTCGTAAAAAACACAAGTTTTTAGAAAATGTGTTTTATTTCATAAATGGAATCTACAAAGTATGCACATTCTTCGTCATAACGACTTTCTATAGTATGCACATGCGTCCGGAAATAAGAAAAGCTTACTTCCCCTGTTTTTTAAAATCACAGCTTCTAGAAGGTTTACATGATTTTGTAAAAAACACGAGTTTTTAGAAAATGTGTTTTATTTCATAAATGGAATCTACAAAGAATGCACATTCTACGTCATAACGACTTTCTATAGTTTGCGCATGCGTCCAGAAATAAGAAAATCTTACTTCCCCCGTTTTTTAAAATCACAGCTTCTAGAAGGTTTACATGATTTCTTAAAAAACACGAGTTTTTAAAAAATGTGTTTTATTTCATAAATGGAACCTACAAAGTTTGCACATTCTACGTCATAACGAATTTCTATAGTTTGCGCATTCGTCTGCAAATAACAAAAGCTTACTTCCACCGTTTTTCAAAATCATAGCTTCTAGAAGGTTTAAATAATTTCTTAAAAAACACGAGTTTTTAGAAAATGTGTTTTATTTCATAAATGGAATCTACAAAGTATGCACATTCTACGTCATAACGACTTTCTATAGTTTACGCATTCGTCCGGAAATAAGAAAAGCTTACTTCCACCGTTTTTTAAAATCACAGCTTCTAGAAGGTTTACAAGATTTCTTAAAAAACACGAGTTTTTAGAAAATGTGTTTTATTTCATAAATGGAATAAACAAAGTATGCACATTGTACATCATAACAACTTTCTATAGTTTGCGCATCCGTTTGGAAATAAGAAAAGCTTACTTCCATCGTTTTTTAAAATCACAGCTTCTAGAAGGTTTACATGATTTCGTAAAAAACACGAGTTTTTAGAAAATGTTTTTTATTTCATAAATGGAATCTACAAAGTATGCACATTCTTCGTCATAACGACTTTCTATAGTATGCGCATGCGTCCGGAAATAAGAAAAGCTTACTTCCCCCGTTTTTTAAAATCACAGCTTCTAGAAGGTTTACATGATTTTGTAAAAAACACGAGTTTTTAGAAAATGTGTTTTATTTCATAAATGGAATCTACAAAGTATGCACATTCTACGTCATAACGACTTTCTATAGTTTGCGCATGCGTCCGGAAATAAGAAAATCTTACTTCCCCCGTTTTTTAAAATCACAGCTTCTAGAAGGTTTACATGATTTCTTAAAAAACACGAGTTTTTAGAAAATGTGTTTTATTTCATAAATGGAATCAACAAAGTATGCACATTCTACTTCATAACGACTTTCTATAGTTTGCGCATGCCTTTGAAAATAAGAAAAGCTTACTTGCCCCGTTTTTTAAAATCACAGCTTCTAGAACGTTTACATGATTTCGTAAAAAACACGAGTTTTTGGAAAATGTGTTTTATTTCATAAATGGAATCAACAAAGTATGCACAGTCTATGTCATAACGACTTTCTATAGTTTGTGCATGCGTCCGGAAATAAGAAAAGCTTACTTCACCCGTTTTTTAAAATCACAGCTTCTAGAACGTTTACATGATTTCGTAAAAAACACGAGTTTTTGGAAAATGTGTTTTATTTCATAAATGGAATCAACAAAGTATGCACAGTCTATGTCATAACGACTTTCTATAGTTTGTGCATGCGTCCGGAAATAAGAAAAGCTTACTTCACCCGTTTTTTAAAATCACAGCTTCTAGAAGGTTTACATGATTTCTTAAAAAACACGAGTTTTTAGAAAATGTGTTTTATTTCATAAATGGAAACAACAAAGTATGCACATTCTACCTCATAACGACTTTCTATAGTTTGCACATGCGTTTGGAAATAAGAAAATCTTACTTCCCCCGTTTTTTAAAATCACAGCTTCTAGAAGGTTTACATCATTTGTTAAAAAACATGAGTTTTTAGAAAATGTGTTTTATTTCATAAATGGAATCTACAAAGTATGCACATTCTACGTCATAACGACTTTCTATAGTTTGCGCATGCGTTCAGAAATAAGAAAAGCTTACTTCAACCATTTTTCAAAATCACAGCTTCTAGAAGGTTTACATGATTTCTTAAAAAACACGAGTTTTTAGAAAATGTGATTTATTTCATAAATGGAATCAACAAAGTATGCACATTCTACATCATAACGACTTTCTATAGTTTGCGCATTCGTTTGGAAATAAGAAAAGCTTACTTCCCCCGTTTTTTAAAATCACAGCTTCTAGAAGGTTTACATCATTTGTTAAAAAACATGAGTTTTTAGAAAATGTGTTTTATTTCATAAATGGAATCTACAAAGTATGCACATTCTACGTCATAACGACTTTCTATAGTTTGCGCATGCGTCGAGAAATAAGAAAAGCTTACTTCAACAGTTTTTCAAAATCACAGCTTCTAGAAGGTTTACATGATTTCTTAAAAAACACGAGTTTTTAGAAAATGTGTTTTATTTCATAAATGGAATCTACAAAGTATGCACATTCTACGTCATAATGACTTTCTATAGTTTGCGCATGCGTCCACAAATAAGAAAAGTTACTTCCACCGTTTTTCAAAATCACAGCTTCTAGAAGGTTTACATGATTTCTTAAAAAACACGAGTTTTTAGAAAATGTGTTTTATTTCATAAATGGAATCAACAAAGTATGCACATTCTATTTCATAACGACTTTCTATAGTTTGCGCATGCGTCCGGAAATAAGAAAAGCTTACTTCCACCGTTTTTCAAAATCACAGCTTCTAGAAGCTTTACATGATTTCTTAAAAAACACGGGTTTTTAGAAAATGTGTTTTATTTCATAAATGGAATCAACAAAGTATGCACATTCTACGTCATAACGACTTTCTATAGTTTGCGCATGCGTTTGGAAATAAGAAAAACTTACTTCCCCCGTTTTTTAAAATCACAGCTTCTAGAAGGTTTACATGATTTTGTAAAAAACACGAGTTTTTAGAAAATGTGTTTTATTTCATAAATGGAATCTACAAAGTATGCACATTCTATGTCATAACGACTTTCTATAGTTTGCGCATGCGTCCAGAAATAAGAAAATCTTACTTCCCCCGTTTTTTAAAATCACAGCTTCTAGAAGGTTTACATGATTTCTTAAAAAACACGAGTTTTTAGAAAATGTGTTTTATTTCATAAATGGAATCAACAAAGTATGCACATTCTACTTCATAACGACTTTCTATAGTTTGCGCATGCCTTTGAAAATAAGAAAAGCTTACTTGCCCCGTTTTTTAAAATCACAGCTTCTAGAAGGTTTACATGATTTCGTAAAAAACACGAGTTTTTAGAAAATGTTTTTTATTTCATAAATGGAATCTACAAAGTATGCACATTCTACGTCATATCGACTTTCTATAGTTTGCGCATTCGTCTGCAAATAAGAAAAGCTTACTTCCCCCGTTTTTTAAAATCACAGCTTCTAGAAGGTTTACATGATTTCTTAAAAAACACGAGTTTTTAGAAAATGTGTTTTATTTCATAAATGGAAACACCAAAGTATGCACATTCTACGTCATAACGACTTTCTATAGTTTGCACATGCGTTTGGATATAAGAAAATCTTACTTCCCCCGTTTTTTAAAATCACAGCTTCTAGAAGGTTTACATGATTTCGTAAAAAACACGAGTTTTTAGAAAATGTGTTTTATTTCATAAATGGAATCAACAAAGTATGCACATTCTACGTCATAAGGACTTTCTATAGTTTGCGCATCCGTCCGGAAATAAGAAAAGCTTACTTCCACCGTTTTTTAAAATCACAGCTTCTAGAAGGTTTACATGATTTCTTAAAAAACACGAGTTTTTAGAAAATGTGTTTTATTTCATAAATGGAATCAACCAAGTATGTACATTCTACGTCATAATGCGTTTCTATAGTTTGCGCATGCGTCCGGAAATAAGAAAAGCTTACTTCCACCGTTTTTAAAAAAATAGCTTCTAAAAGGTTTACATGATTTGTTAAAGAACACGAGTTTTTAGAAAATGTGTTTTATTTCATAAATGGAATCAACAAAGTATGCACATTCTATTTCATAACGACTTTCTATAGTTTGCGCATGCGTCCGGAAATAAGAAAAGCTTACTTCCACCGTTTTTCAAAATCACAGCTTCTAGAAGCTTTACATGATTTCTTAAAAAACACGAGCTTTTAGAAAATGTGTTTTATTTCATAAATGGAATAAACAAAGTATGCACATTGTACATCATAACAACTTTCTATAGTTTGCGCATCCGTTTGGAAATAAGAAAAGCTTACTTCCATCGTTTTTTAAAATCACAACTTCTAGAAGGTTTACATGATTTCGTAAAAAACACGAGTTTTTAGAAAATGTGTTTTATTTCATAAATGGAATCTACAAAGTATGCACATTCTTCGTCATAACGACTTTCTATAGTATGCGCATGCGTCCGGAAATAAGAAAAGCTTACTTTCCCCGTTTTTTAAAATCACAGCTTCTAGAAGGTTTACATGATTTTGTAAAAAACAAGAGTTTTTAGAAAACGTGTTTTATTTCATAAATGGAATCTACAAAGTATGCACATTCTACGTCATAACGACCTTCTATAGTTTGCGCATGCGTCCGGAAATAAGAAAAGCTTACTTCCCCCGTTTTTTAAAATCACAGCTTCTAGAAGGTTTACACGATTTCTTAAAAAACACGAGTTTTTAGAAAATGTGTTTTATTTCATAAATGGAATCAACAAAGTATGCACATTCTACGTCATAACGACTTTCTATAGTTTGCGCATGCCTTTGGAAATAAGAAAAGCATACTTCCCTCGTTTTTAAAAATCACAGCTTCTAGAAGGTTTACATCATTTGTTAAAAAACATGAGTTTTTAGAAAATGTGTTTTATTTCATAAATGGAATCTACAAAGTATGCACATTCTACGTCATAACGAATTTCTATAGTTTGCGCATGCGTCCAGAAATAAGAAAAGCTTACTTCAACCGTTTTTCAAAATCACAGCTTCTAGAAGGTTTACATGATTTCTTAAAAAACACGAGTTTTTAAAAAATGTGTTTTATTTCATAAATGGAATCAACAAAGTATGCACATTCTACATCATAACGACTTTCTATAGTTTGCGCATGCCTTTGAAAATAAGAAAAGCTTACTTGCCCTGTTTTTTAAAATCACAGCTTCTAGAAGGTTTACATGATTTCGTAAAAAACACGAGTTTTTAGAAAATGTGTTTTATTTCATAAATGGAATCAACAAAGTATGCACAGTCTACGTCATAACGACTTTCTATAGTTTGTGCATGCGTCCGGAAATAAGAAAAGCTTACTTCCCCCGTTTTTTAAAATCACAGCTTCTAGAAGGTTTACATGATTTCGTAAAAAACACGAGTTTTTAGAAAATGTGTTTTATTTCATCAATCGAATCAACAAAGTATGCACATTCTACGTCATAACGACTTTCTATAGTTTGCGCATGCGTCCGGAAATAAGAAAAGCTTACTTCCACTGTTTTTTAAAATAATAGCTTCTAGAAGGTTTACATGATTTCGTAAAAAACACCGGTTTTTAGAAAATGTGTTTTATTTCATAAATGGAATCTATAAAGTATGCATATTCTACGTCATAACGACATTCTATAGTTTCCTCATGCGTCCGGAAATAAGAAAAGCTTACTTCCACCATTTTTCAAAATCACATCTTCTAGAAGGTTTACATGATTTCTTAAAAAACACGAGTTTTTAGAAAATGTGTTTTATTTTATAAATGGAATCTACAAATTATGCACATTCTACGTCATAAGGACTTTCTATAGTTTGCGCATTCGTCCGGAAATAAGAAAAGCTTACTTCCACCGTTTTTTAAAATCACAGCTTCTAGAAGGTTTACAAGATTTCTTAAAAAACACGAGTTTTTAGAAAATGTGTTTTATTTCATAAATGGAATCAACAAAGTATGCACATTCTACGTAATAACGACTTTCTATAGTTTCCGCATTCGACCGGAAATAAGAAAATCTTACTTCCGCCGTTTTTTAAAATCACATCTTCTAGAAGGTTTAAAATCACATCTTCTAGAAGGTTTACATGATTTCTTAAAAAACACGAGTTTTTAGAAAATGTGTTTTATTTCATAAATGGAATCAACAAAGTATGCACATTCTACGTCATAACGACTTTCTATAGTTTGCGAATTCGTCCGGAAATAAGAAAAGCTTACTTCCCCCGTTTTTTAAAATCACAGCTTCTAGAAAGTTTACATGATTTGTTGAAAAACACGAGTTTTTAGAAAATGTGTTTTAATTCATAAATCGAATCAACAAAGTATGCACATTCTACGTCATAACGACTTTCTATAGTTTGCGCATGCGTCCGGAAATAAGAAAAGCTTACTTCCACTGTTTTTTAAAATAATAGCTTCTAGAAGGTTTACATGATTTCGTAAAAAACACGAGTTTTTAAAAAATGTGTTTTATTTCATAAATGGAATCTACAAAGTTTGCACATTCTACGTCATAACGACTTTCTATAGTTTGCGCATGCGTCTGCAAATAAGAAAAGCTTACTTCCACCGTTTTTCAAAATCATAGCTTCTAGAAGGTTTAATTGATTTCTTAAAAAACATGAGTTTTTAGAAAATGTGTTTTATTTCATAAATGGAATCTACAAAGTATGCACATTCTACGTCATAACGACTTTGTATAGTTTACGCATTCGTCCGGAAATAAGAAAAGCTTACTTCCACCGTTTTTTAAAATCACAGCTTCTAGAAGGTTTACATGATTTCGTAAAAAACACGAGTTTTTAGAAAATGTGTTTTATTTCATGAATGGAATCAACAAAGTATGCACATTCTACGTCATAACGACTTTCTATAGTTTGCGCATGCGTCCGGAAATAAGAAAAGCTTACTTCCACTGTTTTTTAAAATAATAGCTTCTAGAAGGTTTACATGATTTCGTAAAAAACACCGGTTTTTAGAAAATGTGTTTTATTTCATAAATGGAATCTACAAAGTATGCATATTCTACGTCATAACGACATTCTATAGTTTCCTCATGCGTCCGGAAATAAGAAAAGCTTACTTCCACCATTTTTCAAAATCACATCTTCTAGAAGGTTTACATGATTTCTTAAAAAACACGAGTTTTTAGAAAATGTGTTTTATTTTATAAATGGAATCTACAAATTATGCACATTCTACGTCATAAGGACTTTCTATAGTTTGCGCATTCGTCCGGAAATAAGAAAAGCTTACTTCCACCGTTTTTTAAAATCACAGCTTCTAGAAGGTTTACAAGATTTCTTAAAAAACACGAGTTTTTAGAAAATGTGTTTTATTTCATAAATGGAATCAACAAAGTATGCACATTCTACGTAATAACGACTTTCTATAGTTTCCGCATTCGACCGGAAATAAGAAAATCTTACTTCCGCCGTTTTTTAAAATCACATCTTCTAGAAGGTTTAAAATCACATCTTCTAGAAGGTTTACATGATTTCTTAAAAAACACGAGTTTTTAGAAAATGTGTTTTATTTCATAAATGGAATCAACAAAGTATGCACATTCTACGTCATAACGACTTTCTATAGTTTGCGAATTCGTCCGGAAATAAGAAAAGCTTACTTCCCCCGTTTTTTAAAATCACAGCTTCTAGAAAGTTTACATGATTTGTTGAAAAACACGAGTTTTTAGAAAATGTGTTTTAATTCATAAATCGAATCAACAAAGTATGCACATTCTACGTCATAACGACTTTCTATAGTTTGCGCATGCGTCCGGAAATAAGAAAAGCTTACTTCCACTGTTTTTTAAAATAATAGCTTCTAGAAGGTTTACATGATTTCGTAAAAAACACGAGTTTTTAAAAAATGTGTTTTATTTCATAAATGGAATCTACAAAGTTTGCACATTCTACGTCATAACGACTTTCTATAGTTTGCGCATGCGTCTGCAAATAAGAAAAGCTTACTTCCACCGTTTTTCAAAATCATAGCTTCTAGAAGGTTTAATTGATTTCTTAAAAAACACGAGTTTTTAGAAAATGTGTTTTATTTCATAAATGGAATCTACAAAGTATGCACATTCTACGTCATAACGACTTTGTATAGTTTACGCATTCGTCCGGAAATAAGAAAAGCTTACTTCCACCGTTTTTTAAAATCACAGCTTCTAGAAGGTTTACATGATTTCGTAAAAAACACGAGTTTTTAGAAAATGTGTTTTATTTCAAAAATGGAATCAACAAAGTATGCACATTCTACGTCATAAGGACTTTCTATAGTTTGCGCATGCGTTCGGTAATAAGAAAAGCTTACTTCCACCGTTTTTTAAAATCACAGCTTCTAGAAGGTTTACATGATTTGTTAAAAAACACGAGTTTTTAGAAAATGTGTTTTATTTCATAAATGGAATCAACAAAGTATGCACATTCTACGTCATAATGAGTTTCTATAGTTTGCCCATCCGTCCGGAAATAAGAAAAGCTTACTTCCACCGTTTTTTAAAATAATAGCTTCTAGAAGGTTTACATGATTTGTTAAAAAACACGAGTTTTTAGAAAATGTCTTTTATTTCATAAATGGAATCAACAAAGTATGCACATTCTATTTCATAACGACTTTATATAGTTTGCGCATGCGTCCGGAAATAAGAAAAGCTTACTTCCACCGTTTTTCAAAATCACAGCTTCTAGAAGCTTTACATGATTTCTTAAAAAACAAGAGTTTTTAGAAAATGTGTTTTATTTCATAAATGGAATCAAAAAAGTATGCACATTCTACGTCATAACGACTTTCTATAGTTTGTGCATGCGCTTGGAAATAAGAAAAACTTACTGCCCCCGTCTTTTAAAATCACAGCTTCTAGAAGGTTTACATGATTTCGTAAAAAACAAGAGTTTTTAGAAAATATGTTTTATTTCATAAATGGAATCAACAAAGTATGCACATTCTACGTCATAACGACTTTCTATAGTTTGCGCATGCGTCCGGAAATAAGAAAAGCTTACTTCCCCCGTTTTTTAAAATCACAGCTTCTAGAAGGTTTACATGATTTCGTAAAAAACACGAGTTTTTAGAAAATGTGTTCTATTTCATAAATGGAATCTACAAAGTATGCACATTCTACGTCATACTGACTTTCTATAGTTTGCACATTCTACGTCATAACGACTTTCTATAATTTGCGCATGCATCCGGAAATAAGAAAATCTTACTTCCCCCGTTTTTTAAAATCACAGCTTCTAGAAGGTTTACATGATTTCTTAAAAAACACGAGTTTTTAGAAAATGTGTTTTATTTCATAAATGGAATCAAGAAAGTATGCACATTCTAGGTCATAATGACTTTCTATAGTTTGCGCATACGTCCGGAAATAATAAAAGCTTACTTCCCCCGTTTTTTAAAATCACAGCTTCTAGAAGGTTTACATGATTTCTTAAAAAACACGAGTTTTTAGAAAATGTGTTTTATTTCATAAATGGAATCAACAAAGTATGCACATTCTACGTCATAACAAATTTCTATAGTTTGCGCATGCGTCCGAAAATAAGAAAAGCTTACTTCCACCGTTTTTTAAAATAATAGCTTCTAGAAGGTTTACATGATTTCGTAAAAAACACGAGTTTTTAGAAAATGTGTTTTATTTCATAAATGGAATCTACAAAGTACGCACATTGTACGTCATAACGAATTTCTATAGTTTGTGCATGCGTCCGGAAATAAGAAAAGCTTACTTCCCCCGTTTTTTAAAATCACAGCTTCTAGAAGTGTTACATGATTTCGTAAAAAACATCAATTTTTAGAAAATGTGTTCTATTTCATAAATGGAATCTACAAAGTATGCACATTCTACGTCATAACGACTTTCTATAGTTTGCGCATGCGTCCGGAAATAAGAAAAGCTTACTTCCACCGTTTTTCAAAATCACAGCTTCTAGAAGGTTTACATGATTTCTTAAAAAACATGAGTTTTTAGAAAATGTGTTTTATTTCATAAATGGAATCAACAAAGTATGCACATTCTACATCATAACGACTTTCTATAGTTTGCGCATGCGTTTGGAAATAAGAAAAGCTTACTTCCCCCATTTTTTAAAATCACAGCTTCTAGAAGGTTTACATGATTTGTTAAAAAACACGAGTTTTTAGAAAATGTGTTTTTTTTCATAAACGGAATCAACAAAGTATGCACATTCTATTTCATAACGACTTTCTATAGTTTGCGCATGCGTCCGGAAATAAGAAAAGCTTACTTCCACAGTTTTTTAAAATAATAGCTTCTAGAAGGTTTACATGATTTGTTAAAAAACACGAGTTTTTAGAAAATGTGTTTTATTTCATAAATGGAATCAACAAAGTATGCACATTCTATTTCATAACGACTTTCTATATTTTGCGCATGCGTCCGGAAATAAGAAAAGCTTACTTCCACCGTTTTTCAAAATCACAGCTTTCTATAGTTTTACATGATTTCTTAAAAAACACGAGTTTTTAGAAAATGTGTTTTATTTCATAAATGGAATCAACAACGTATGCACATTCTACGTCATATCGACTTTCTATAGTTTGCGCATGCGTTTGGAAATAAGAAAAACTTACTTCCCCCGTTTTTTAAAATCACAGCTTCTAGAAGGTTTACATGATTTGTTAAAAAACACGAGTTTTTAGAAAATGTGTTTTATTTCATAAATGGAATCAAAAAACTATGCACATTCTACATCATAACGACTTTCTATAGTTTGCGCATGCGTTTGGAAATAAGAAAAGCTTACTTCCCCCGTTTTTTAAAATCACAGCTTCTAGAAGGTTTACATGATTTCGTAAAAAACACGAGTTGTTAGAAAATGTGTTTTATTTCATAAATGGAATCAACAAAGTATGCACATTCTATTTCATAACGACTTTCTATAGTCTGCGCATGCGTCCGGAAATAAGAAAAGCTTACTTCCACCGTTTTTTAAAATAATAGCTTCTAGAAGGTTTACATGATTTCTTAAAAAACACGGGCTTTTAGAAAATGTGTTTTATTTCATAAATGGAATCAACAAGGTATGCACATTCTATTTCATAACGACTTTCTATATTTTGCGCATGTGTCCGGAAATAAGAAAAGCTTACTTCCACCGTTTTTCAAAATCACAGCTTCTAGAAGCTTTACATGATTTCTTAAAAAACAGGAGTTTTTAGAAAATGTGTTTTATTTCATAAATGGAATCAACAAAGTATGCACATTCTACGTCATAACGACTTTCTATAGTTTGCGCATGCGTTTGGAAATAAGAAAAACTTACTTCCCCCGTTTTTTAAAATCACAGCTTCTAGAAGGTTTACATGATTTGTTAAAAAACACGAGTTTTTAGAAAATGTGTTTTATTTCATAAATAGAATCAACAAAGTATGCACATTCTACATCATAATGACTTTCTATAGTTTGCGCATGCATTTGGAAATAAGAAAAGCTTACTTCCATCGTTTTTTAAAATCACAGCTTCTAGAAGGTTTACATGATTTCGTAAAAAACACGAGTTTTTAGAAAATGTGTTTTATTTCATAAATGGAATCTACAAAGTATGCACATTCTATGTCATAATGACTTTCCATAGTTTGAGCATGCGTCCGGAAATAAGAAAACCTTACTTCCCCCATTTTTTAAAATCACAGCTTCTAGAAGGTTTACATGATTTCGTAAAAAACACGAGTTTTTAGAAAATGTGTTTTATTTCATAAATGGAATCTAAAAAGTATGCACATTCTACGTCATAAAGACTTTCTATAGTTTGCGCATGCGTCCGGAAATAAGAAAAGCTTACTTCCCTCGTTTTTTAAAATCACAGCTTCTAGAAGGTTTACAAGATTTCTTAAAAAACACGAGTTTTAGAAAATGTGTTTTATTTCATAATTGGAATCAACAAAGTATGCACTTTCTATGTCATAATGACTTTCTATAGTTTGCGCATGCCTTTGGAAAAAAGAAAAGCTTACTTCCCCCGTTTTTTAAAATCACAGCTTCTAGAAGGTTTACATGATTTCGTACAAAACATGAGTTTTTAGAAAATGTGTTTTATTTCATAAACGGAATCAACAAAGTATGCACATTCTACGTCATAACGACTTTCTATAGTTTGCGCATGCGTTTGGAAATAAGAAAAGCTTACTTCCCTCGTTTTTTAAAATCAAAGCTTCTAGAAGGTTTACATGATTTCTTAAGAAACACGAGTTTTTAGAAAATGTTTTTTATTTCATAAATGGAATCAACAAAGTATGCACATTATACGTCGTAACGACTTTCTTTAGTTTGCGCGTGCGTTCGGAAATAAGAAAAGCTTACTTCCCCCGTTTTTTAAAATCATAGCTTCTAGAAGGTTTACATGATTTCTTAAAAAACATGAGTTTTTAGAAAATGTGTTTTATTTCATAAATGGAATCAACAATGTATGAACATTCTACATCATAACGACTTTCTATAGTTTGCGAATGCGTCCGGAAATAAGAAAAGCTTACTTCCCCCGTTTTTTAAAATCACAGCTTCTAGAAGGTTTACATGATTTCGTAAAAAACATGAGTTTTTAGAAAATGTGTTTTCTTTCATAAATGGAATCTACAAAGTATGCACATTCTACGTCATAACGACTTTATATAGTTTGCGCATGCGTCCGGAAATAAGAAAAGCTTACTTCCCCCGTTTTTTAAAATCACAGCTTCTAGAAGGTTTACATGATTTCTTAAAAAACATGGGCTTTTAGAAAATGTGTTTTATTTCGTAAATGGAATCAACAAAGTTTTCACATTCTACGTCATAACGACTTTCTACAGTTTGCGCATGCGTTTGGAAATAAGAAAAGCTTACTTCCCCCGTGTTTTAAAATCATAGCTTCTAGAAGGTTTACATGATTTCTTAAAAAACATGATTTTTTAGAAAATGTGTTTTATTTCATCAAGGAAACAACAAAGTATGCACATTCTACGTCATAACGACTTTCTATAGTTTGCGCATGCTTCTGGAAATAAGAAAAGCTTACTTCCATCGTTTTTTAAAATCACAGCTTCTAGAAGGTTTACAAAATTTGTTAAAAAACACGAGTTTTTAGAAAATGTGTTTTATTTCATAAATGGAATCAACAAAGTATGCACATTCTACGTAATAACGACTTTCTATAGTTTGCGCATTCGTCCGGAAATAAGAAAAGCTTACTTCCACCGTTTTTTAAAATCACAGCTTCTAGAAGGTTTACATGATTTCGTAAAAAACACAAGTTTTTTAGAAAATGTGCTTTATTTCATAAATGGAATCTACAAAGTATGCACATTCTACATCATAACGACTTTCTATAGTTTGCGCATGCGTCCGGAAATAAGAAAAGCTTACTTCCCCCGTTTTTGAAAATCACAGCTTCTAGAAGGTTTACATAATTTCTTAAAAAACACGAGATTTTAGAAAATGTGTTTTATTTCATAAATGGAATCAACAAAGTGTGCACATTCTACGTCATAACGAATTTCTATAGTTTGCGCATGCATTTGGAAAGAAGAAAAGCTTACTTCCCCCGTTTTTTAAAATCACAGCTTCTAGAAGGTTTACATGATTTCTTAAAAAACACGAGTTTTTAGAAAATGTGTTTTATTTCATAAACGGAATCAACAAAGTATGCACATTCTACGTCATAACGACTTTCTACAGTTTGCGCATGCGTTTGGAAATAAGAAAAGCTTACTTCCCTCGTTTTTTAAAATCACAGCTTCTAGAAGGCTTACATGATTTCTTAAGAAACACGAGTTTTTAGAAAATGTGTTCTATTTCATAAATGGAATCAACAAAGTATGCACATTCTACGTCATAACGACTTTCTATAGTTTGCGCATGCGTCCGGAAATAAGAAAATGTTACTTCCCCTTTTTTTTAAAATCACAGCTTCTAGAAGGTTTACATGATTTCGTAAAAAACATGAGTTTTTGGAAAATGTGTTTTATTTCATAAGTGGAATCAACAAAGTATGCACATTCTACCTCATATCGACTTTCTATAGTTTGCGCATGCGTCCGGAAATAAGAAAATGTTACTTCCCCTCTTTTTTAAAATCACAGCTTCTAGAAGGTTTACATGATTTGTTAAAAAACACGAGTTTTTAGAAAATGTGTTTTATTTCATAAATGGAATCAACAAAGTATGCACATTCTATTTCATAACGACTTTCTATATTTTGCACATGCGTCCGGAAATAAGAAAAGCTTACTTCCACCGTTTTTCAAAATCACAGCTTCTAGAAGCTTTACATGATTTCTTAAAAAACACGGGTTTTTAGAAAATGTGTTTTATTTCATAAATGGAATCAACAAAGTATGCACATTCTACGTCATAACGACTTTCTATAGTTTGCGCATGCGTTTGGAAATAAGAAAAACTTACTTCCCCCGTTTTTTAAAATCACAGCTTCTAGAAGGTTTACATGATTTGTTAAAAAACACGAGTTTTTAGAAAATGTGTTTTATTTCATAAATGGAATCAACAAACTATGCACATTCTATTTCATAACGACTTTCTATAGTTTGCGCATGCGTCCGGAAATAAGAAAAGCTTACTTCCACCGTTTTTTAAAATAATAGCTTCTAGAAGGTTTACATGATTTGTTAAAAAACACGAGTTTTTAGAAAATGTGTTTTATTTCATAAATGGAATCAACAACGTATGCACATTCTATTTCATAACGACTTTCTATATTTTGCGCATGCGTCCGGAAATAAGAAAAGCTTACTTCCACCGTTTTTCAAAATCACAGCTTTCTATAGTTTTACATGATTTCTTAAAAAACACGAGTTTTTAGAAAATGTGTTTTATTTCATAAATGGAATCAACAACGTATGCACATTCTACGTCATATCGACTTTCTATAGTTTGCGCATGCGTTTGGAAATAAGAAAAACTTACTTCCCCCGTTTTTTAAAATCACAGCTTCTAGAAGGTTTACATGATTTGTTAAAAAACACGAGTTTTTAGAAAATGTGTTTTATTTCATAAATGGAATCAAAAAACTATGCACATTCTACATCATAACGACTTTATATAGTTTGCGCATGCGTTTGGAAATAAGAAAAGCTTACTTCCCCCGTTTTTTAAAATCACAGCTTCTAGAAGGTTTACATGATTTCGTAAAAAACACGAGTTGTTAGAAAATGTGTTTTATTTCATAAATGGAATCAACAAAGTATGCACATTCTATTTCATAACGACTTTCTATAGTCTGCGCATGCGTCCGGAAATAAGAAAAGCTTACTTCCACCGTTTTTTAAAATAATAGCTTCTAGAAGGTTTACATGATTTCTTAAAAAACACGGGCTTTTAGAAAATGTGTTTTATTTCATAAATGGAATCAACAAGGTATGCACATTCTATTTCATAACGAATTTCTATATTTTGCGCATGTGTCCGGAAATAAGAAAAGCTTACTTCCACCGTTTTTCAAAATCACAGCTTCTAGAAGCTTTACATGATTTCTTAAAAAACACAAGTTTTTAGAAAATGTGTTTTATTTCATAAATGGAATCAACAAAGTATGCACATTCTACGTCATAACGACTTTCTATAGTTTGCGCATGCGTTTGGAAATAAGAAAAACTTACTTCCCCCGTTTTTTAAAATCACAGCTTCTAGAAGGTTTACATGATTTGTTAAAAAACACGAGTTTTTAGAAAATGTGTTTTATTTCATAAATAGAATCAACAAAGTATGCACATTCTACATCATAATGACTTTCTATAGTTTGCGCATGCATTTGGAAATAAGAAAAGCTTACTTCCATCGTTTTTTAAAATCACAGCTTCTAGAAGGTTTACATGATTTCGTAAAAAACACGAGTTTTTAGAAAATGTGTTTTATTTCATAAATGGAATCTACAAAGTATGCACATTCTATGTCATAATGACTTTCCATAGTTTGAGCATGCGTCCGGAAATAAAAAAACCTTACTTCCCCCATTTTTTAAAATCACAGCTTCTAGAAGGTTTACATGATTTCGTAAAAAACACGAGTTTTTAGAAAATGTGTTTTATTTCATAAATGGAATCTAAAAAGTATGCACATTCTACGTCATAAAGACTTTCTATAGTTTGCGCATGCGTCCGGAAATAAGAAAAGCTTACTTCCCTCGTTTTTTAAAATCACAGCTTCTAGAAGGTTTACAAGATTTCTTAAAAAACACGAGTTTTAGAAAATGTGTTTTATTTCATAATTGGAATCAACAAAGTATGCACTTTCTATGTCATAACAACTTTCTATAGTTTGCGCATGCCTTTGGAAATAAGAAAAGCTTACTTCCCCCGTTTTTTAAAATCACAGCTTCTAGAAGGTTTACATGATTTCGTACAAAACATGAGTTTTTAGAAAATGTGTTTTATTTCATAAACGGAATCAACAAAGTATGCACATTCTACGTCATAACGACTTTCTATAGTTTGCGCATGCGTTTGGAAATAAGAAAAGCTTACTTCCCTCGTTTTTTAAAATCAAAGCTTCTAGAAGGTTTACATGATTTCTTAAGAAACACGAGTTTTTAGAAAATGTTTTTTATTTCATAAATGGAATCAACAAAGTATGCACATTATACGTCGTAACGACTTTCTTTAGTTTGCGCGTGCGTTCGGAAATAAGAAAAGCTTACTTCCCCCGTTTTTTAAAATCATAGCTTCTAGAAGGTTTACATGATTTCTTAAAAAACATGAGTTTTTAGAAAATGTGTTTTATTTCATAAATGGAATCAACAATGTATGCACATTCTACATCATAACGACTTTCTATAGTTTGCGCATGCGTCCGGAAATAAGAAAAGCTTACTTCCCCCGTTTTTTAAAATCACAGCTTCTAGAAGGTTTACATGATTTCGTAAAAAACATGAGTTTTTAGAAAATGTGTTTTCTTTCATAAATGGAATCTACAAAGTATGCACATTCTACGTCATAACGACTTTATATAGTTTGCGCATGCGTCCGGAAATAAGAAAAGCTTACTTCCCCCGTTTTTTAAAATCACAGCTTCTAGAAGGTTTACATGATTTCTTAAAAAACATGGGCTTTTAGAAAATGTGTTTTATTTCGTAAATGGAATCAACAAAGTATTCACATTCTACGTCATAACGACTTTCTACAGTTTGCGCATGCGTTTGGAAATAAGAAAAGCTTACTTCCCTCGTGTTTTAAAATCATAGCTTCTAGAAGGTTTACATGATTTCTTAAAAAACATGATTTTTTAGAAAATGTGTTTTATTTCATCAAGGAAACAACAAAGTATGCACATTCTACGTCATAACGACTTTCTATAGTTTGCGCATGCTTCTGGAAATAAGAAAAGCTTACTTCCATCGTTTTTTAAAATCACAGCTTCTAGAAGGTTTACAAAATTTGTTAAAAAACACGAGTTTTTAGAAAATGTGTTTTATTTCATAAATGGAATCAACAAAGTATGCACATTCTACGTAATAACGACTTTCTATAGTTTGCGCATTCGTCCGGAAATAAGAAAAGCTTACTTCCACCGTTTTTTAAAATCACAGCTTCTAGAAGGTTTACATGATTTCGTAAAAAACACAAGTTTTTTAGAAAATGTGCTTTATTTCATAAATGGAATCTACAAAGTATGCACATTCTACATCATAACGACTTTCTATAGTTTGCGCATGCGTCCGGAAATAAGAAAAGCTTACTTCCCCCGTTTTTGAAAATCACAGCTTCTAGAAGGTTTACATAATTTCTTAAAAAACACGAGATTTTAGAAAATGTGTTTTATTTCATAAATGGAATCAACAAAGTGTGCGCATTCTACGTCATAACGAATTTCTATAGTTTGCGCATGCATTTGGAAAGAAGAAAAGCTTACTTCCCCCGTTTTTTAAAATCACAGCTTCTAGAAGGTTTACATGATTTCTTAAAAAACACGAGTTTTTAGAAAATGTGTTTTATTTCATAAACGGAATCAACAAAGTATGCACATTCTACGTCATAACGACTTTCTACAGTTTGCGCATGCGTTTGGAAATAAGAAAAGCTTACTTCCCTCGTTTTTTAAAATCACAGCTTCTAGAAGGCTTACATGATTTCTTAAGAAACACGAGTTTTTAGAAAATGTGTTCTATTTCATAAATGGAATCAACAAAGTATGCACATTCTACGTCATAACGACTTTCTATAGTTTGCGCATGCGTCCGGAAATAAGAAAATGTTACTTCCCCTTTTTTTTAAAATCACAGCTTCTAGAAGGTTTACATGATTTCGTAAAAAACATGAGTTTTTGGAAAATGTGTTTTATTTCATAAGTGGAATCAACAAAGTATGCACATTCTACCTCATAACGACTTTCTATAGTTTGCGCATGCGTCCGGAAATAAGAAAATGTTACTTCCCCTCTTTTTTAAAATCACAGCTTCTAGAAGGTTTACATGATTTGTTAAAAAACACGAGTTTTTAGAAAATGTGTTTTATTTCATAAATGGAATCAACAAAGTATGCACATTCTATTTCATAACGACTTTCTATATTTTGCACATTCGTCCGGAAATAAGAAAAGCTTACTTCCACCGTTTTTCAAAATCACAGCTTCTAGAAGCTTTACATGATTTCTTAAAAAACACGAGTTTTTAGAAAATGTGTTTTATTTCATAAATGGAATCAACAAAGTATGCACATTCTACGTCATAACGACTTTCTATAGTTTGCGCATGCGTTTGGAAATAAGAAAAACTTACTTCCCCCGTTTTTTAAAATCACAGCTTCTAGAAGGTTTACATGATTTGTTAAAAAACACGAGTTTTTAGAAAATGTGTTTTATTTCATAAATGGAATCAACAAACTATGCACATTCTATTTCATAACGACTTTCTATAGTTTGCGCATGCCTCCGGAAATAAGAAAAGCTTACTTCCACCGTTTTTTAAAATAATAGCTTCTAGAAGGTTTACATGATTTGTTAAAAAACACGAGTTTTTAGAAAATGTGTTTTATTTCATAAATGGAATCAACAATGTATGCACATTCTACATCATAACGACTTTCTATAGTTTGCGCATGCGTCCGGAAATAAGAAAAGCTTACTTCCCCCGTTTTTTAAAATCACAGCTTCTAGAAGGTTTACATGATTTCGTAAAAAACATGAGTTTTTAGAAAATGTGTTTTCTTTCATAAATGGAATCTACAAAGTATGCACATTCTACGTCATAACGACTTTATATAGTTTGCGCATGGGTCCGGAAATAAGAAAAGCTTAATTCCCCCGTTTTTTAAAATCACAGCTTCTAGAAGGTTTACATGATTTCTTAAAAAACATGGGCTTTTAGAAAATGTGTTTTATTTCGTAAATGGAATCAACAAAGTATTCACATTCTACGTCATAACGACTTTCTACAGTTTGCGCATGCGTTTGGAAATAAGAAAAGCTTACTTCCCCCGTGTTTTAAAATCATAGCTTCTAGAAGGTTTACATGATTTCTTAAAAAACATGATTTTTTAGAAAATGTGTTTTATTTCATCAAGGAAACAACAAAGTATGCACATTCTACGTCATAACGACTTTCTATAGTTTGCGCATGCTTCTTGAAATAAGAAAAGCTTACTTCCATCGTTTTTTAAAATCACAGCTTCTAGAAGGTTTACAAAATTTGTTAAAAAACACGAGTTTTTAGAAAATGTGTTTTATTTCATAAATGGAATCAACAAAGTATGCACATTCTACGTAATAACGACTTTCTATAGTTTGCGCATTCGTCCGGAAATAAGAAAAGCTTACTTCCACCTTTTTTTAAAATCACAGCTTCTAGAAGGTTTACATGATTTCGTAAAAAACACAAGTTTTTTAGAAAATGTGCTTTATTTCATAAATGAAATCTACAAAGTATGCACATTCTACATCATAACGACTTTCTATAGTTTGCGCATGCATCCGGAAATAAGAAAAGCTTACTTCCCCCGTTTTTGAAAATCACAGCTTCTAGAAGGTTTACATAATTTCTTAAAAAACACGAGATTTTAGAAAATGTGTTTTATTTCATAAATGGAATCAACAAAGTGTGCACATTCTACGTCATAACGAATTTCTATAGTTTGCGCATGCATTTGGAAAGAAGAAAAGCTTACTTCCCCCGTTTTTTAAAATCACAGCTTCTAGAAGGTTTACATGATTTCTTAAAAAACACGAGTTTGTAGAAAATGTGTTTTATTTCATAAACGGAATCAACAAAGTATGCACATTCTACGTCATAACGACTTTCTACAGTTTGCGCATGCGTTTGGAAATAAGAAAAGCTTACTTCCCTCGTTTTTTAAAATCACAGCTTCTAGAAGGCTTACATGATTTCTTAAGAAACACGAGTTTTTAGAAAATGTGTTCTATTTCATAAATGGAATCAACAAAGTATGCACATTCTACGTCATAACGACTTTCTATAGTTTGCGCATGCGTCCGGAAATAAGAAAATGTTTCTTCCCCTTTTTTTTAAAATCACAGCTTCTAGAAGGTTTACATGATTTCGTAAAAAACATGAGTTTTTGGAAAATGTGTTTTATTTCATAAGTGGAATCAACAAAGTATGCACATTCTACCTCATAACGACTTTCTATAGTTTGCGCATGCGTCCGGAAATAAGAAAATGTTACTTCCCCTCTTTTTTAAAATCACAGCTTCTAGAAGGTTTACATGATTTGTTAAAAAACACGAGTTTTTAGAAAATGTGTTTTATTTCATAAATGGAATCAACAAAGTATGCACATTCTATTTCATAACGACTTTCTATATTTTGCACATGCGTCTGGAAATAAGAAAAGCTTACTTCCACCGTTTTTCAAAATCACAGCTTCTAGAAGCTTTACATGATTTCTTAAAAAACACGAGTTTTTAGAAAATGTGTTTTATTTCATAAATGGAATCAACAAAGTATGCACATTCTACGTCATAACGACTTTCTATAGTTTGCGCATGCGTTTGGAAATAAGAAAAACTTACTTCCCCCGTTTTTTAAAATCACAGCTTCTAGAAGGTTTACATGATTTGTTAAAAAACACGAGTTTTTAGAAAATGTGTTTTATTTCATAAATGGAATCAACAAACTATGCACATTCTATTTCATAACGACTTTCTATAGTTTGCGCATGCGTCCGGAAATAAGAAAAGCTTACTTCCACCGTTTTTTAAAATAATAGCTTCTAGAAGGTTTACATGATTTGTTAAAAAACACGAGTTTTTAGAAAATGTGTTTTATTTCATAAATTGAATCAACAAAGTATGCACATTCTATTTCATAACGACTTTCTATATTTTGCGCATGCGTCCGGAAATAACAAAAGCTTACTTCCACCGTTTTTCAAAATCACAGCTTCTAGAAGCTTTACATGATTTCTTAAAAAACACGAGTTTTTAGAAAATGTGTTTTATTTCATAAATGGAATCAACAAAGTATGGACATTCTACATCATAACGACTTTCTATAGTTTGCGCATGCGTTTGGAAATATGAAAAACTTACTTCCCCCGTTTTTTAAAATCACAGCTTCTAGAAGGTTTACATGATTTGTTAAAAAACACGAGTTTTTAGAAAATGTGTTTTATTTCATAAATGGAATCAACAAACTATGCACATTCTACATCATAACGACTTTCTATAGTTTGCGCATGCGTTTGGAAATAAGAAAAGCTTACTTCCATCGTTTTTTAAAATCACAGCTTCTAGAAGGTTTACATGATTTCGTAAAAAACACGAGTTTTTAGAAAATGTGTTTTATTTCATAAATGGAATTTACAAAGTATGCACATTCTATGTCATAAGGACTTTCTATAGTTTTCGCATGCGTCCGGAAATAAGAAAACCTTACTTCCCCCGTTTTTTAAAATCACAGCTTCTAGAAGGTTTACATGATTTCTTAAAAAACACGGGCTTTTAGAAAATGTGTTTTATTTCATAAATGGAAAAGTATTCACATTCTACGTCATAACGACTTTCTATAGTTTGCGCATACGTTTGGAAATAAGAAAAGCTTACTTCCCCCGTGTTTTAAAATCATAGCTTCTAGAAGGTTTACATGATTTCTTAAAAAACACGAGTTTTTTAGAAAATGTGTTTTATTTCATAAATGGAATCTACAAAGTATGCACATTCTACGTCATAACGACTTTCTATAGTTTGCGCATGCGTCCGAAAATAAGAAAAGCTTACTTCCATCGTTTTTTAAAATCACAGCTTCTAGAAGGTTTACATGATTTGTTAAAAAACACGAGTTTTTAGAAAATGTGTTTTATTTCATAAATGGAATCAACAAAGTATGCACATTCTACGTCATAACGACTTTCTATAGTTTGCGCATACGTCCGGAAATAAGAAAATCTTACTTCCACCGTTTTTTAAAATCACAGCTTCTAGAAGTTTTACATGATTTCGTAAAAAACACGAGTTTTTAGAAAATGTGTTTTATTTCATAAATGGAATCAACAAAGTATGCACATTCTATTTCATAACGACTTTCTATAGTTTGCGCATGCGTCCGGAAATAAGAAAAGCTTACTTCCACCATTTTTTAAAATAATAGCTTCTAGAAGGTTTACATGATTTGTTAAAAAACACGAGTTTTTAGAAAATGTGTTTTATTTCATAAATGGAATCAACAAGGTATGCACATTCTATTTCATAACGACTTTCTATATTTTGCGCATGTGTCCGGAAATAAGAAAAGCTTACTTCCACCGTTTTTCAAAATCACAGCTTCTAGAAGCTTTACATGATTTCTTAAAAAACACGAGTTTTTAGAAAATGTGTTTTATTTCATAAATGGAATCAACAAAGTATGCACATTCTACGTCATAACGACTTTCTATAGTTTGCGCATGCGTTTGGAAATAAGAAAAACTTACTTCCCCCGTTTTTTAAAATCACATCTTCTAGAAGGTTTACATGATTTGTTAAAAAACACGAGTTTTTAGAAAATGTGTTTTATTTCATAAATGGAATCAACAAAGTATGCACATTCTACATCATAACGACTTTCTATAGTTTGCGCATGCGTTTGGAAATAAGAAAATCTTACTTCCATCGTTTTTTAAAATCACAGCTTCTAGAAGGTTTACATGATTTCGTAAAAAACACGAGTTTTTAGAAAATGTGTTTTATTTCATAAATGGAATCTACAAAGTATGCACATTCTATGTCATAATGACTTTCCATAGTTTGCGCATGCGTCCGGAAATATTAAAACCTTACTTCCCCCATTTTTTAAAATCACAGCTTCTAGAAGGTTTACATGATTTCGTAAAAAACACGAGTTTTTAGAAAATGTGTTTTATTTCATAAATGGAATCTACAAAGTGTGCACATTCTACGTCATAAAGACTTTCTATAGTTTGCGCATGCGTCCGGAAATAAGAAAAGCTTACTTCCCTCGTTTTTTAAAATCACAGCTTCTAGAAGGTTTACAAGATTTCTTAAAAAACACGAGTTTTAGAAAATGTGTTTTATTTCATAATTGGAATCAACAAAGTATGCACATTCTATGTCATAACGACTTTCTATAGTTTGCGCATGCCTTTGGAAATAAGAAAAGCTTACTTCCCCCTTTTTTTAAAATCACAGCTTCTAGAAGGTTTACATGATTTCGTACAAAACATGAGTTTTTAGAAAATGTGTTTTATTTCATAAACGGAATCAGCAAAGTATGCACATTCTACGTCATAACGACTTTCTATAGTTTGCGCATGCTTTTGGAAATAAGAAAAGCTTAATTCCCTCGTTTTTTAAAATCACAGCTTCTAGAAGGTTTACATGATTTCTTAAGAAACACGAGTTTTTAGAAAATGTGTTTTATTTCATAAATGGAATCAACAAAGTATGCACATTCTACGTCGTAACGACTTTCTATAGTTTGCGCATGCGTCCGGAAATAAGAAAAGCTTACTTCCCCCGTTTTTTAAAATCACAGCTTCTAGAAGGTTTACATGATTTCTTAAAAAACACGAGTTTTTAGAAAATGTGTTTTATTTCATAAATGGAATCAACAATGTATGCACATTCTACATCATAACGACTTTCTATAGTTTGCGCATGCGTCTGGAAATAAGAAAAGCTTGCTTCCCCCGTTTTTTAAAATCACAGCTTCCAGAAGGTTTACATGATTTCGTAAAAAACATGAGTTTTTAGAAAATGTGTTTTCTTTCATAAATGGAATCTACAAAGTATGCACATTCTACATCATAACGACTTTCTATAGTTTGTGCATGCGTCCGGAAATAAGAAAAGTTTACTTCCCCCGTTTTTTAAAATCACAGCTTCTAGAAGGTTTACATGATTTCTTAAAAAACACGGGCTTTTAGAAAATGTGTTTTATTTCGTAAATGGAATCAACAAAGTATTCACATTCTACGTCATAACGAATTTCTATAGTTTGCGCATGCGTTTGGAAATAAGAAAAGCTTACTTCCCCCGTGTTTTAAAATCATAGCTTCTAGAAGGTTTACATGATTTCTTAAAAAACATGAGTTTTTAGAAAATGTGTTTTATTTCATAAAGGAAACAACAAAGTATGCACATTCTACGTCATAACGACTTTCTATAGTTTGCGCATGCTTCCGGAAATAAGAAAAGCTTACTTCCATCGTTTTTTAAAATCACAGCTTCTAGAAGGTTTACATAATTTGTTAAAAAACACGAGTTTTTAGAAAATGTGTTTTATTTCATAAATGGAATCAACAAAGTATGCACATTCTACGTAATAACGACTTTCTATAGTTTGCGCATTCGTCCGGAAATAAGAAAAGCTTACTTCCACCGTTTTTTAAAATCACAGCTTCTAGAAGGTTTACATGATTTCGTAAAAAACACAAGTTTTTTAGAAAATGTGCTTTATTTCATAAATGGAATCTACAAAGTATGCACATTCTACGTCATAACGACTTTCTATAGTTTGTGCATGCGTCCGGAAATAAGAAAAGCTTACTTCCCCCGTTTTTTAAAATCACAACTTCTAGAAGGTTTACATAATTTCTTAAAAAACACGAGATTTTAGAAAATGTGTTTTATTTCATAAATGGAATCAACAAAGTGTGCACATTCTATGTCATAACGAATTTCTATAGTTTGCGCATGCATTTGGAAAGAAGAAAAGCTTACTTCCCCCGTTTTTTAAAATCACAGCTTCTAGAAGGTTTACATGATTTCTTAAAAAACACGAGTTTTTAGAAAATGTGTTTTATTTCATAAATGGAATCAACAAAGTATGCACATTCTACGTCATAACGACTTTCTATAGTTTGCGCATGCGTTTGGAAATAAGAAAAGCTTACTTCTCTCGTTTTTTAAAATCACAGCTTCTAGAATGTTTACATGATTTCTTTAGAAACACGAGTTTTTAGAAAATGTGTTCTATTTCATAAATGGAATCAACAAAGTATGCACATTCTACGTCATAACGACTTTCTATAGTTTGCGCATGCGTCCGGAAATAAGAAAATGTTACTTCCCCTTTTTTTTTAAAATCACAGCTTCTAGAAGGTTTACATGATTTCGTAAAAAACATGAGTTTTTATAAAATGTGTTTTATTTCATAAATGGAATCAAAAAAGTATGCACATTCTACCTCATAACGACTTTCTATAGTTTGCGCATGCGTCCGGAAATAAGAAAATGTTACTTCCCCCCTTTTTTAAAATCACAGCTTCTAGAAGGTTTACATGATTTCGTAAAAAACATGAGTTTTTAGAAAATGTGTTTTATTTCATAAATGGAATCAACAAAGTATGCACATTCTACGTCATAACGACTTTCTATAGTTTGCGCATGCGATTGGAAATAAGCAAAGCTTACTTCCCCCGTTTTTTAAAATCACAGCTTCTAGAAGGTTTACATGATTTGTTAAAAAACACGAGTTTTTAGAAAATGTGTTTTATTTCATAAATGGAATCTACAAAGTATGCAAATTCTACGTCATAACGACTTTCTATAGTTTGCGCATTCGTCCGGAAATAAGAAAAGCTTTCTTCCACCATTTTTTAAAATCACAGCTTCTAGAAGGTTTACATGATTTCTTAAGAAACACGAGTTTTTAGAAAATGTGTTTTATTTCATAAACGGAATCAACAAAGTATGCACATTCTACGTCATAACGACTTTCTATAGTTTGCGCATTCGTCCGGAAATGAGAAAATGTTACTTCCCCACTTTTTTAAAATCACAACTTCTAGAAGGTTTACATGATTTCGTAAAAAACACGAGTTTTTAGAAAATGTGTTTTATTTCATAAATGGAATCAACAAAGTATGCACATTCTACCTCATAACGACTTTCTATAGTTTGCGAATGCGTTTGGAAATAAGAAAAGCTTACTTCCCCCGTTTTTTAAAATCACAGCTTCTAGAAGGTTTACATTATTTGTTAAAAAACACGAGTTTTTAGAAAATGTGTTTTATTTCATAAATGGAATCAACAAAGTATGCACATTCTACGTCATAACGACTTTCTATAGTTTGCCCATGCGTCCGGAAATAAGAAAAGCTCACTTCCACCGTTTTTTAAAATCACAGCTTCTAGAAGGTTTACATGATTTCGTAAAAAACATGAGTTTTTAGAAAATGTGTTTTATTTCATAAATGGAATCTACAAAGTATGCACATTCTACGTCATAACGAATTTCTATAGTTTGCGCATTCGTCCGGAAATAGGAAAAGCTTACTTCCACCGTTTTTTAAAATCACAGCTTCTAGAAAGTTTACATGATTTCTTAAAAAACACGAGTTTTTAGAATATGTATTTTATTTCATAAATGGAATCAACAAAGTATGCACATTCTACGTCATAATGAGTTTCTATAGTTTGCGCATGCGTCCGGAAATAAGAAAAGCTTACTTCCACCGTTTTTTAGAATAATAGCTTCTAGAAGGTTTACAAGATTTCTTAAAAAACACGAGTTTTTAGAAAATGTGTTTTATTTCATAAATGGAATCAACAAAGTATGCACATTCTACGTCATAACGACTTTTTATAGTTTCCGCATGCGTTTGGAAATAAGAAAAACTTACTTCCCCCGTTTTTTAAAATCACAGCTTCTAGAAGGTTTACATGATTTCTTAAAAAACACGAGTTTTTAGAAAATGTGTTTTATTTCATAAATGGAATCAACAAGGTATGCACATTCTACGTCATAACGACTTTTTATAGTTTCCGCATGCGTTTGGAAATAAGAAAAACTTACTTCCCCCGTTTTTTAAAATCACAGCTTCTAGAAGGTTTACATGATTTCTTAAAAAACACGAGTTTTTAGAAAATGTGTTTTATTTCATAAATGGAATCAACAAAGTATGCACATTCTACGTCATAACGACTTTCTATAGTTTGCGCATGCGTCCGGAAATAAGAAAAGCTTACTTCCACCGTTTTTTAAAATAATAGCTTCTAGAAGGTTTACATGATTTCGTAAAAAACACGAGTTTTTAGAAAATGTGTTTTATTTCATAAATGGATTCTACAAAGTATGCACATTCTTCGTCATAACGACTTTCTATAGTTTGCGCATTCGTCCGAAAATAAGAAAAGCTTACTTCCCCCGTTTTTTAAAATCACAGCTTCTAGAAGGTTTACAAGATTTTGTAAAAAACATGAGTTTTTAGAAAATGTGTTTTATTTTATAAATGGAATCTACAAAGTATGCACATTCTACGTCATAACGACTTTCTATAGTTTGCGCATGCGTCCGGAAATAAGAGAAGCTTACTTCCCTCGTTTTTTAAAATCACAGCTTCTAGAAGGTTTACATGATATCTTAAAAAACACGAGCTTTTAGAAAATGTGTCTTATTTCATAAATGGAATCAACAAAGTATGCACATTCTACGTCATAACGAGTTTCTATAGTTTGCGCATGCGTGTGGAAATAAGAAAAGCTTACTTCCCCCATGTTTTAAAATCACAGCTTCTAGAAGGTTTACATGATTTCTTAAAAAACACGAGTTTTTAGAAAATGTGTTGTATTTCATAAATGGAAACAACAAAGTATGCACATTCTACGTCATAACGACTTTCTATAGTTTGCGCATGCGTCCGGAAATAAGAAAAGCTTACTTCCATCGTTTTTTAAAATCACAGCTTCTAGAAGGTTTACATGAGTTCTTAAAAAACACGATTTTTTAGAAAATGTGTTTTATTTCATAAATGGAATCAAGAAAGTATGCACATTCTACGTCATAACGACTTTCTATAGTTTGCGCATGCGTCCGGAAATGAGAAAAGCTTACTTCCCCCGTTTTTTAAAATCACAGCTTCTAGAAGGTTTGCATGATTTCTTAAAAAACACGAGCTTTTAGAAAATTTGTTTTATTTCATAAATTGAATCAACAAAGTATGCACATTCTATGTCATAATGACTTTCTATAGTTTGCGCATGCGTTTGGAAATAAGAAAAGCTTACTTCCCCTGTGTTTTAAAATCACAGCTTCTAGAAGGTTTACATGATTTCTTAAAAAACACGAGTTTTTAGAAAATGTGTTTTATTTCATAAATGGAAACAACAAAGTATGCACATTCTACGTCATAACGACTTTCTATAGTTTGCGCATGCGTCCGGAAATAAGAAAAGCTTACTTCCATCGTTTTTTAAAATCACAGCTTCTAGAAGGTTTACATGATTTCTTAAAAAACACGAGTTTTTAGAAAATGTGTTTTATTTCATAAATGGAATCAACAAAGTATGCACATTCTACATCATAACGACTTTCTATAGTTTGCGCATGCGTTTGGAAAAAAGAAAAGCTTACTTCCATCGTTTTTTAAAATTACAGCTTCTAGAAGGTTTACATGATTTCGTAAAAAACACGAGTTTTTAGAAAATGTGTTTTATTTCATAAATGGAATCCACAAAGTATGCACATTCTTCGTCATAACGACTTTATATAGTTTGCGCATGCGTCCGGAAATAAGAAAAGCTTACTTCCCTCGTTTTTTAAAATCACAGCTTCTGGAAGGTTTACGTGATTTCTTAAAAAACACGAGTTTTTAGAAAATATGTTTTATTTCATAAATGGAATCAACAAAGTATGCACATTCTACGTCATAACGACTTTATATAGTTTGCGCATGCGTTTGGAAATAAGAAAAAATTACTTCCCCGGTTTTTAAAATCACAGCTTCTAGAAGGTTTACATGATTTGTTAAAAAACACGAGTTTTTAGAAAATGTGTTTTATTTCATAAATGGAATCAACAAAGTATGCACATTCTACGTCATAACGACTTTCTATAGTTTGCGCATGCATCCGGAAATAAGAAAAGCTTACTTCCACCGTTTTTTAAAATAATAGCTTCTAGAAGGTTTACATGATTTCGTAAAAAACACGAGTTTTTGGAAAATGTGTTTTATTTCATAAATGGATTCTACAAAGTATGCACATTCTTCGTCATAACGACTTTCTATAGTTTGCGCATGCGTCCGAAAATAAGAAAAGCTTACTTCCCCCGTTTTTTAAAATCACAGCTTCTAGAAGGTTTACAAGATTTCGTAAAAAACACGAGCTTTTAGAAAATGTGTCTTATTTCATAAATGGAATCAACAAAGTATGCACATTCTACGTCATAACGAGTTTCTATAGTTTGCGCATGCGTGTGGAAATAAGAAAAGCTTACTTCCCCCATGTTTTAAAATCACAGCTTCTAGAAGGTTTACATGATTTCTTAAAAAACACGAGTTTTTAGAAAATGTGTTTTATTTCATAAATGGAAACAACAAAGTATGCACATTCTACGTGATAACGACTTTCTATAGTTTGCGCATGCGTCCGGAAATAAGAAAAGCTTACTTCCATCGTTTTTTAAAATCACAGCTTCTAGAAGGTTTACATGATTTCTTAAAAAACACGATTTTTTAGAAACTGTGCATTATTTCATAAATGGAATCTACAAAGTATGCACATTCTACGTCATAACGATTTTCTATAGTTTGCGCATTCGTCCGGAAATAAGAAAAGCTTACTTCCACCGTTTTTTAAAATCACATCTTCTAGAAGGTTTACATGATTTCGTAAAAAACACGAGTTTTTTAGGAAATGTGCTTTATTTCATAAATGGAATCTACAAGGTATGCACATTCTACGTCATAACGACTTTCTATAGTTTGTGCATGCGTTTGGAAATAAGAAAAGCTTACTTCCCCCGTTTTTTAAAATCACAGCTTCTAGAAGGTTTACAGGATTTCGTAAAAAACACGAGTTTTTAGAAAATGTGTTTTATTTCATAAATGGAATCAACAAAGTATGCCCATTCTATTTCATAACGACTTTCTATAGTTTGCACATGCGTCCGGAAATAAGAAAAGCTTACTTCCACCGTTTTTTAAAATAATAGCTTCTAGAAGGTTTACATGATTTCTTAAAAACCACGAGTTTTTAGAAAATGTGTTTTATTTCATAAATGGAATCTACAAAGTATGCACATTCTACATCATAACGACTTTCTATAGTTTGCGCATGCGTCCGGAAATAAGAAAAGCTTACTTCCCCCGTTTTTTAAAATCACAGCTTCTAGAAGGTTTACATGATTTATTAAAAAACACGAGCTTTTAGAAAATTTGTTTTATTTCATAAATTGAATCAACAAAGTATGCACATTCTACGTCATAATGACTTTCTATAGTTTGCGCATGCGTTTGGAAATAAGAAAAGCTTACTTCCCCCGTGTTTTAAAATCACAGCTTCTAGAAGGTTTACATGATTTCTTAAAAAACACGAGTTTTTAGAAAATGTGTTTTATTTCATAAATGGAAACAACAAAGTATGCACATTCTACGTCATAACGACTTTCTATAGTTTGCGCATGCGTCCGGAAATAAGAAAAGCTTACTTCCCTCGTTTTTTAAAATCACAGCTTCTAGAAGGTTTACATGATTTCTTAAAAAACACGAGTTTTTAGAAAATATGTTTTATTTCATAAATGGAATCAACAAAGTATGCACATTCTACGTCATAACGACTTTATATAGTTTGCGCATGCGTTTGGAAATAAGAAAAAATTACTTCCCCCGGTTTTTAAAATCACAGCTTCTAGAAGGTTTACATGATTTGTTAAAAAACACAAGTTTTTAGAAAATGTGTTGTATTTCATAAATGGAATCAACAAAGTATGCACATTCTACGTCATAACGACTTTCTATAGTTTGCGCATGCATCCGGAAATAAGAAAAGCTTACTTCCACCGTTTTTTAAAATAATAGCTTCTAGAAGGTTTACATGATTTCGTAAAAAACACGAGTTTTTGGAAAATGTGTTTTATTTCATAAATGGATTCTACAAAGTATGCACATTCTTCGTCATAACGACTTTCTATAGTTTGCGCATGCGTCCGAAAATAAGAAAAGCTTACTTCCCCCGTTTTTTAAAATCACAGCTTCTAGAAGGTTTACAAGATTTCGTAAAAAACATGAGTTTTTAGAAAATGTGTTTTATTTTATAAATGGAATCTACAAAGTATGCACATTCTACGTCATAACGACTTTCTATAGTTTGCGCATGCGTCCGGAAATAAGAAAAGCTTACCTCCCTCGTTTTTTAAAATCACAGCTTCTAGAAGGTTTACATGATTTCTTAAAAAACACGAGCTTTTAGAAAATGTGTCTTATTTCATAAATGGAATCAACAAAGTATGCACATTCTACGTCATAACGAGTTTCTATAGTTTGCGCGTGCGTCCGGAAATAAGAAAAGCTTACTTCCCCCGTTTTTTAAAATCACAGCTTCTAGAAGGTTTACATGATTTCTTAAAAAACACGAGTTTTTAGAAAATGTGTTTTATTTCATAAATGGAATCAACAATGTATGCACATTCTACATCATAACGACTTTCTATAGTTTGCGCATGCGTCCGGAAATAAGAAAAGCTTACTTCCCCCGTTTTTTAAAATCACAGCTTCTAGAAGGTTTACATGATTTCGTAAAAAACATGAGTTTTTAGAAAATGTGTTTTATTTCATAAATGGAATCTACAAAGTATGCACATTCTACGTCATAACGACTTTCTATAGTTTGCGCATGCGTCCGGAAATAAGAAAAGCTTACTTCCCCCGTTTTTTAAAATCACGGCTTCTAGAAGGTTTAGATGATTTCTTAAAAAACACGGGCTTTTAGAAAATGTGTTTTATTTCGTAAATGGAATCAACAAAGTATTCACATTCTACGTCATAACGAATTTCTATAGTTTGCGCATGCGTTTGGAAATAAGAAAAGCTTACTTCCCCCGTGTTTTAAAATCATAGCTTCTAGAAGGTTTACATGATTTCTTAAAAAACATGAGTTTTTAGAAAATGTGTTTTATTTCATAAAGGAAACAACAAAGTATGCACATTCTACGTGATAACGACTTTCTATAGTTTGCGCATGCTTCCGGAAATAAGAAAAGCTTACTTCCATTGTTTTTTAAAATCACAGCTTCTAGAAGGTTTACATAATTTGTTAAAAAACACGAGTTTTTAGAAAATGTGTTTTATTTCATAAATGGAATCAACAAAGTATGCACATTCTACGTAATAACGACTTTCTATAGCTTGCGCATTCGTCCGGAAATAAGAAAAGCTTACTTCCCCCGTTTTTTAAAATCACAGCTTCTAGAAGGTTTACATGATTTTGTAAAAAACACGAGTTTTTAGAAAATGTGTTTTATTTCATAAATGGAATCAACAAAGTATGCACATTCTATTTCATAACGACTTTCTATAGTTTGCGCATGTGTCCCGAAATAAGAAAAGCTTACTTCCACCGTTTTTTAAAATCACAACTTCTAGAAGGTTTACATAATTTCCTAAAAAACACGAGTTTTTAGAAAATGTGTTTTATTTCATAAATGGAGTCAACAAAGTATGCACATTCTATGTCATAACGCCTTTCGATAGTTTGCGCATGCGTTCGGAAATAAGAAAAGCTTACTTCCACCGTTTTTCAAAATCACAGCTTCTAGAAGGTTTACATGATTTGTTAAAAAACACGAGTTTTTAGAAAATGTGTTTTATTTCATAAATGGAATCAACAAAGTATGCACATTCTACGTCATAACGAGTTTCTATAGTTTTCGCATGCGTCCGGAAATAAGAAAAGCTTACTTCCACCGTTTTTTAAAATCACAGCTTCTAGAAGGTTTACATGATTTCGTAAAAAACACGAGTTTTTAGAAAATGTGTTTTATTTCATAAATGGAATCAACAAAGTATGCACATTCTACGTCATAACGACTTTCTATGGTTTGCGCATGCGTCCGGAAATAAGAAAAGCTTACTTACCCCGTTTTTTAAAATCACAGCTTCTAGAAGGTTTACATGATTTCTTAAAAAACACGAGTTTTTAGAAAATGTGTTTTATTTCATAAATGGAATCAACAAAGTATGCACATTCTACGTCATAACGAGTTTCTATAGTTTTCGCATTCGTCCGGAAATACGAAAAGCTTACTTCCACCGTTTTTTAAAATCACAGCTCCTAGAAGGTTTACAAGATTTCTTAAAAAACAGGAGTTTTTAGAAAATGTGTTTTATTTCATAAATGGAATCAACAAAGTATGCACATTCTACGTAATAACGACTTTCTATAGTTTCCGCATTCGACCGGAAATAAGAAAAGCTTACTTCCACCGTTTTTTAAAATCATAGCTTCTAGAAGGTTTACATGATTTCGTAAAAAACACGAGTTTTTAGAAAATGTGTTTTATTTCATAAATGGATTCTACAAAGTATGCACATTCTTCGTCATAACGACTTTCTACAGTTTGCGCATGCGTCCGAAAACAAGAAAAGCTTACTTCCCCCGTTTTATAAAATCACAGCTTCTAGAAGGTTTACAAGATTTCGTAAAAAACATGAGTTTTTAGAAAATGTGTTTTATTTTATAAATGGAATCTACAAAGTATGCACATTCTACGTCATAACGACTTTCTATAGTTTGCGCATGCGTCCGGAAATAAGAAAAGCTTACTTCCCCCGTTTTTTAAAATCACAGCTTCTAGAAGGTTTACATGATTTCGTAAAAAACAAGAATTTTTAGAAAATGTGTTTTATTTCATAATTGGAATCAACAAAGTATGCACATTCTATTTCATAACGACTTTCTATAGTTTGCGCATGCGTCCGGAAATAAGAAAAGCTTACTTCCACCGTTTTTTAAAATAATAGCTTCTAGAAGGTTTACATGATTTCTTAAAAACCACGAGTTTTTAGAAAATGTGTTTTATTTCATAAATGGAATCTACAAAGTATGCACATTCTACGTCATAACGACTTTCTATAGTTTGCACATGCGTCCGGAAATAAGAAAAGCTTACTTCCCCCGTTTTTTAAAATCACAGCTTCTAGAAGGTTTACATGATTTCTTAAAAAACACGAGCTTTTAGAAAATTTGTTTTATTTCATAAATGGAATCAACAAAGTATGCACATTCTACGTCATAACGAGTTTCTATAGTTTGCGCATGCGTGTGGAAATAAGAAAAGCTTACTTCCCCCATGTTTTAAAATCACAGCTTCTAGAAGGTTTATATGATTTCTTAAAAAACACGAGTTTTTAGAAAATGTGTTTTATTTCATAAATGGAAACAACAAAGTATGCACATTCTACGTCATAACGACTTTCTATAGTTTGCGCATGCGTCCGGAAATAATAAAAGCTTACTTCCATCGTTTTTTAAAATCACAGCTTCTAGAAGGTTTACATGATTTCTTAAAAAACACGATTTTTTAGAAAATGTGTTTTATTTCAAAAATGGAATCAACAAAGTATGCACATTCTACGTCATAACGACTTTCTATAGTTTGCGCATTCGTCCGGAAATAAGAAAAGCTTACTTCCACCGTTTTTTAAAATCACAGCTTCTAGAAGGTTTACATGATTTCGTAAAAAACATGAGTTTTTTAGGAAATGTGCTTTATTTTATAAATGGAATCTACAAGGTATGCACATTATACGTCATAACGACTTTCTATAGTTTGTGCATGCGTTTGGAAATAAGAAAAGCTTACTTCCCCCGTTTTTTAAAATCACAGCTTCTAGAAGGTTTACATGATTTCGTAAAAAACACGAATTTTTAGAAAATGTGTTTTATTTCATAATTGGAATCAACAAAGTATGCACATTCTATTTCATAACGACTTTCTATAGTTTGCGCATGCGTCCGTAAATAAGAAAAGCTTACTTCCACCGTTTTTTAAAATAATAGCTTCTAGAAGGTTTGCATGATTTCTTAAAAACCACGAGTTTTTAGAAAATGTGTTTTATTTCATAAATGGAATCTACAAAGTATGCACATTCTATGTCATAACGACTTTCTATAGTTTGCGAATGCGTCCGGAAATAAGAAAAGCTTACTTCCCCCGTTTTTTAAAATCACAGCTTCTAGAAGGTTTACATGATTTCGTAAGAAACACGAGTTTTTAGAAAATGTGTTTTATTTCACAAATGGAATCTACAAAGTATGCACGTTCTTCATCATAACGACTTTCTATAGTATGCGCATGCGTCCGGAAATAAGAAAAGCTTACTTCCCCCATTTTTTAAAATCACAGCTTCTGGAAGGTTTACATGATTTGTTAAAAAACACGAGTTTTTAGAAAATATTTTTTATTTCATAAATGGAATCAACAAAGTACGCACATTCTACGTCATAACGACTTTCTATATTTTGCGCATGCATCCGGAAATAAGAAAAGCTTACTTCCCCCGTTTTTTAAAATCACAGCTTCTAGAAGGTTTACATGATTTCTTAAAAAACATGAGTTTTTAGAAAATGTGTTTTATTTCATAAATGGAATCAACAAAGTATGCACATTCTACGTCATAACGATTTTCTATAGTTTCCGCATGCGTCCGGAAATAAGAAAAGCTTACTTCCCTCGTTTTTTAAAATCACAGCTTCTGAAAGGTTTACATGATTTCTTAAAAAACACGAGTTTTTAGAAAATGTGTTTTATTTCATAAATGGAATCTACAAAGTATGCACATTCTTCGTCATAATGACTTTCTATAGTTTGCTCATTCGTCCGGAAATAAGAAAAGCTTACTTCCCCCGTTTTTTAAAATCACAGCTTCTAGAAGGTTTACAAGATTTTTTAAAAAACACGAGTTTTTAGAAAATGTGTTTTATTTCATAAATGGAATCAACAAAGTACGCACATTCTACGTCATAACGAATTTCTATAGTTTGCGCATGCGTCCGAAAATAAGAAAAGCTTACTTCCCCCGTTTTTTAAAATCACAACTTCTAGAAGGTTTACATAATTTCTTAAAAAAAACGAGTTTTTAGAAAATCTGTTTTATTTCATAAATGGAATCCACAAAGTATGCACATTCTTCGTCATAACGACTTTCTATAGCTTGCGCATTCGTCCGGAAATAAGAAAAGCTTACTTCCCCCGTTTTTTAAAATCACAGCTTCTAGAAGGTTTACATGATTTTGTAAAAAACACGAGTTTTTAGAAAATGTGTTTTATTTCATAAATGGAATCAACAAAGTATGCACATTCTATTTCATAACGACTTTCTATAGTTTGCGCATGTGTCCCGAAATAAGAAAAGCTTACTTCCACCGTTTTTTAAAATCACAACTTCTAGAAGGTTTACATAATTTCCTAAAAAACACGAGTTTTTAGAAAATGTGTTTTATTTCATAAATGGAGTCAACAAAGTATGCACATTCTATGTCATAACGCCTTTCGATAGTTTGCGCATGCGTTCGGAAATAAGAAAAGCTTACTTCCACCGTTTTTCAAAATCACAGCTTCTAGAAGGTTTACATGATTTGTTAAAAAACACGAGTTTTTAGAAAATGTGTTTTATTTCATAAATGGAATCAACAAAGTATGCACATTCTACGTCATAACGAGTTTCTATAGTTTTCGCATGCGTCCGGAAATAAGAAAAGCTTACTTCCACCGTTTTTTAAAATCACAGCTTCTAGAAGGTTTACATGATTTCGTAAAAAACACGAGTTTTTAGAAAATGTGTTTTATTTCATAAATGGAATCAACAAAGTATGCACATTCTACGTCATAACGACTTTCTATGGTTTGCGCATGCGTCCGGAAATAAGAAAAGCTTACTTACCCCGTTTTTTAAAATCACAGCTTCTAGAAGGTTTACATGATTTCTTAAAAAACACGAGTTTTTAGAAAATGTGTTTTATTTCATAAATGGAATCAACAAAGTATGCACATTCTACGTCATAACGAGTTTCTATAGTTTTCGCATTCGTCCGGAAATACGAAAAGCTTACTTCCACCGTTTTTTAAAATCACAGCTCCTAGAAGGTTTACAAGATTTCTTAAAAAACAGGAGTTTTTAGAAAATGTGTTTTATTTCATAAATGGAATCAACAAAGTATGCACATTCTACGTAATAACGACTTTCTATAGTTTCCGCATTCGACCGGAAATAAGAAAAGCTTACTTCCACCGTTTTTTAAAATCATAGCTTCTAGAAGGTTTACATGATTTCGTAAAAAACACGAGTTTTTAGAAAATGTGTTTTATTTCATAAATGGATTCTACAAAGTATGCACATTCTTCGTCATAACGACTTTCTACAGTTTGCGCATGTGTCCGAAAACAAGAAAAGCTTACTTCCCCCGTTTTATAAAATCACAGCTTCTAGAAGGTTTACAAGATTTCGTAAAAAACATGAGTTTTTAGAAAATGTGTTTTATTTTATAAATGGAATCTACAAAGTATGCACATTCTACGTCATAACGACTTTCTATAGTTTGCGCATGCGTCCGGAAATAAGAAAAGCTTACTTCCCCCGTTTTTTAAAATCACAGCTTCTAGAAGGTTTACATGATTTCGTAAAAAACAAGAATTTTTAGAAAATGTGTTTTATTTCATAATTGGAATCAACAAAGTATGCACATTCTATTTCATAACGACTTTCTATAGTTTGCGCATGCGTCCGGAAATAAGAAAAGCTTACTTCCACCGTTTTTTAAAATAATAGCTTCTAGAAGGTTTACATGATTTCTTAAAAACCACGAGTTTTTAGAAAATGTGTTTTATTTCATAAATGGAATCTACAAAGTATGCACATTCTACGTCATAACGACTTTCTATAGTTTGCACATGCGTCCGGAAATAAGAAAAGCTTACTTCCCCCGTTTTTTAAAATCACAGCTTCTAGAAGGTTTACATGATTTCTTAAAAAACACGAGCTTTTAGAAAATTTGTTTTATTTCATAAATGGAATCAACAAAGTATGCACATTCTACGTCATAACGAGTTTCTATAGTTTGCGCATGCGTGTGGAAATAAGAAAAGCTTACTTCCCCCATGTTTTAAAATCACAGCTTCTAGAAGGTTTATATGATTTCTTAAAAAACACGAGTTTTTAGAAAATGTGTTTTATTTCATAAATGGAAACAACAAAGTATGCACATTCTACGTCATAACGACTTTCTATAGTTTGCGCATGCGTCCGGAAATAATAAAAGCTTACTTCCATCGTTTTTTAAAATCACAGCTTCTAGAAGGTTTACATGATTTCTTAAAAAACACGATTTTTTAGAAAATGTGTTTTATTTCAAAAATGGAATCAACAAAGTATGCACATTCTACGTCATAACGACTTTCTATAGTTTGCGCATTCGTCCGGAAATAAGAAAAGCTTACTTCCACCGTTTTTTAAAATCACAGCTTCTAGAAGGTTTACATGATTTCGTAAAAAACATGAGTTTTTTAGGAAATGTGCTTTATTTTATAAATGGAATCTACAAGGTATGCACATTCTACGTCATAACGACTTTCTATAGTTTGTGCATGCGTTTGGAAATAAGAAAAGCTTACTTCCCCCGTTTTTTAAAATCACAGCTTCTAGAAGGTTTACATGATTTCGTAAAAAACACGAATTTTTAGAAAATGTGTTTTATTTCATAATTGGAATCAACAAAGTATGCACATTCTATTTCATAACGACTTTCTATAGTTTGCGCATGCGTCCGTAAATAAGAAAAGCTTACTTCCACCGTTTTTTAAAATAATAGCTTCTAGAAGGTTTGCATGATTTCTTAAAAACCACGAGTTTTTAGAAAATGTGTTTTATTTCATAAATGGAATCTACAAAGTATGCACATTCTATGTCATAACGACTTTCTATAGTTTGCGAATGCGTCCGGAAATAAGAAAAGCTTACTTCCCCCGTTTTTTAAAATCACAGCTTCTAGAAGGTTTACATGATTTCGTAAGAAACACGAGTTTTTAGAAAATGTGTTTTATTTCACAAATGGAATCTACAAAGTATGCACGTTCTTCATCATAACGACTTTCTATAGTATGCGCATGCGTCCGGAAATAAGAAAAGCTTACTTCCCCCATTTTTTAAAATCACAGCTTCTGGAAGGTTTACATGATTTCTTAAAAAACACGAGTTTTTAGAAAATATTTTTTATTTCATAAATGGAATCAACAAAGTACGCACATTCTACGTCATAACGACTTTCTATATTTTGCGCATGCATCCGGAAATAAGAAAAGCTTACTTCCCCCGTTTTTTAAAATCACAGCTTCTAGAAGGTTTACATGATTTCTTAAAAAACATGAGTTTTTAGAAAATGTGTTTTATTTCATAAATGGAATCAACAAAGTATGCACATTCTACGTCATAACGATTTTCTATAGTTTGCGCATGCGTCCGGAAATAAGAAAAGCTTACTTCCCTCGTTTTTTAAAATCACAGCTTCTGAAAGGTTTACATGATTTCTTAAAAAACACGAGTTTTTAGAAAATGTGTTTTATTTCATAAATGGAATCTACAAAGTATGCACATTCTTCGTCATAATGACTTTCTATAGTTTGCTCATTCGTCCGGAAATAAGAAAAGCTTACTTCCCCCGTTTTTTAAAATCACAGCTTCTAGAAGGTTTACAAGATTTTTTAAAAAACACGAGTTTTTAGAAAATGTGTTTTATTTCATAAATGGAATCAACAAAGTACGCACATTCTACGTCATAACGAATTTCTATAGTTTGCGCATGCGTCCGAAAATAAGAAAAGCTTACTTCCCCCGTTTTTTAAAATCACAACTTCTAGAAGGTTTACATAATTTCTTAAAAAAAACGAGTTTTTAGAAAATCTGTTTTATTTCATAAATGGAATCAACAAAGTATGCACATTCTACGTCATAACAAATTTCTATATGTTGCGCATGCGTTTGGAAATAAGAAAAGCTTACTTCCCTCGTTTTTTAAAATCACAGCTTCTGGAAAGTTTACATGATTTCTTAAAAAACACGAGTTTTTAGAAAATCTGTTTTATTTCATAAATGGAATCAACAAAGTATGCACATTCTACATCATAACGACTTTCTATATTTTGCGCATGCGTCCGGAAATAAGAAAAGCTTACTTCCCCCGTTTTTTAAAATCACAGCTTCTAAGAAGGTTTACATGATTTCTTAAAAAACACGACTTTTTAGAAAATGTGTTTTATTTCATAAATGGAATCAACAAAGTACGCATATTCTACGTCATAACGAATTTCTATAGTTTGCGCATGCGTCCGAAAATAAGAAAAGCTTACTTCCCCCGTTTTTTAAAATCACAACTTCTAGAACGTTTACATAATTTCTTAAAAAACACGATTTTTTAGAAAATGTGTTTTATTTCATAAATGGAATCAACAAAGTATGCACATTCTATGTCATACCGCCATTCGATAGTTTATGCATGCGTTTGGAAATAAGAAAAGCTTACTTCCATCGTTTTTTAAAATCACAGCTTGTATAAGGTTTACATGATTTCGTAAGAAACACGAGTTTTTAGAAAATGTGTTTTATTTCACAAATGAAATCTACAAAGTATGCACGTTCTTCATCATAACGACTTTCTATAGTATGCGCATGCGTCCGGAAATAAGAAAAGCTTACTTCCCTCGTTTTTTAAAATCACAGCTTCTGGAAGGTTTACATGATTTCTTAAAAAACACGAGTTTTTAGAAAATGTGTTTTATTTCATAAATGGAATCAACAAAGTATGCACTTTCTACGTCATAACGACTTTCTATATTTTGCGCATGCATCCGGAAATAAGAAAAGCTTACTTCCCCCGTTTTTTAAAATCACAGCTTCTAGAAGGTTTACATGATTTCTTAAAAAACATGAGTTTTTAGAAAATGTGTTTTATTTCATAAATGGAATCAACAAAGTATGCACATTCTACGTCATAACGATTTTCTATAGTTTGCGCATGCGTCCGGAAATAAGAAAAGCTTACTTCCCTCGTTTTTTAAAATCATAGCTTCTGAAAGGTTTACATGATTTCTTAAAAAACACGAGTTTTTAGAAAATGTGTTTTATTTCATAAATGGAATCTACAAAGTATGCACATTCTTCGTCATAATGACTTTCTATAGTTTTCTCATTCGTCCGGAAATAAGAAAAGCTTACTTCCCCCGTTTTTTAAAATCACAGCTTCTAGAAGGTTTACAAGATTTTTTAAAAAACACGAGTTTTTAGAAAATGTGTTTTATTTCATAAATGGAATCAACAAAGTATGCACATTCTACATCATAACGACTTTCTATAGTTGTCGCATGCCTTTGGAAATATGAAAAGCTTACTTCCCCCGTTTTTTAAAATCACAGGTTCTAGAAGGTTTACATGATTTCGTAAAAAACACGAGTTTTTAGAAAATGTGTTTTATTTCAAAAATGGAATCAACAAAGTATGCACATTCTACATCATAACGACTTTCTATAGTTTGTGCATTCGTCCGGAAATAAGAAATGCTTACTTCCCCTGTTTTTTAAAATCACAGCTTCTAGAAGGTTTACATGATTTCGTAAAAAACACGAGTTTTTAGAAAATGTGTTTTATTTAATAAATGGAACCAACAAAGTATGCACATTCTACGTCATAACGAATTTCTATAGTTTGTGCATTCGTCTGGAAATAAGAAAAGCTTACTTCCACCATTTTTTAAAATCACAGCTTCTAGAAGGTTTACATGATTTCGTAAAAAAACAAGAGTTTTTTAGAAAATGTGATTTATTTCATAAATCGAATCTACAAAGTATGCACATTCTACATCATAACGAATTTCTATAGTTTGCGCATGCGTCCGGAAATAAGAAAAGCTTACTTCCCCCGTTTTTTAAAATCACAGGTTCTAGAAGGTTTAGATGATTTCGTAAAAAACACGAGTTTTTAGAAAATGTGTTTTATTTCAAAAATGGAATCAACAAAGTATGCACATTCTACATCATAACGACTTTCTATAGTTTTTGCATTCGTCCGGAAATAAGAAAAGCTTACTTCCCCCGTTTTTTAAAATCACAGCTTATAGAAGGTTTACATGATTTCGTAAAAAACACGAGTTTTTAGAAAATGTGTTTTATTTAATAAATGGAATCAACAAAGTATGCACATTCTACATCATAATGACTTTCTATAGTTTGTGCATTCGTCCGGAAATAAGAAAAGCTTACTTCCACCATTTTTTAAAATCACAGCTTCTAGAAGGTTTACATGATTTCGTTAAAAAACACGAGTTTTTTTGAAAATGTGCTTTATTTCATAAATCGAATCTACAAAGTATGCACATTCTACGTCATAACGACTTTCTATAGTTTGCGCATGCGTCCGGAAATAAGAAAAGCTTACTTCTCCCGTTTTTTAAAATCACAGCTTCTAGAAGGTTTACATAATTTCTTAAAAAACACGAGTTTTTAGAAAATGTGTTTTATTTCATAAATGGAATCAACAAAGTATGCACATTCTACGTCATAATGACTTTCTATATGTTGCACTTTCGTTTGGAATGAAGAAAAGCTTACTTCCCTCGTTTTTTAAAATCACAGCTTCTAGAAGGTTTACATGATTTCTTAAAAAACACGAGTTTTTCGAAAATGTGTTTTATTTCATAAATGGAATCAACAAAGTATGCACATTCTACGTCATAACGACTTTCTATATTTTGCGCATGAGTCCGGAAATAAGAAAAGCTTACTTCCCCCGTTTTTTAAAATCACAGCTTCTAGAAGGTTTACATGATTTCTTAAAAAACACGAGTTTTTAGAAAATGTGTTTTATTTCATAAATGGAATCAACAAAGTATGCACATTCTACGTCATAACGACTTTCTATAGTTTGCCCATGCGTCCGGAAATAAGAAAAGCTTACTTCCCCCGTTTTTTAAAATCACAACTTCTAGAAGGTTTACATAATTTCCTAAAAAACACGAGTTTTTAGAAAATGTGTTTTATTTCTTAAATGGAATCAACAAAGTATGCACATTCTACGTCATAACGCCTTTCTATAGTTTGCGCATGCGTTTGGAAATAAGAAAAGCTTACTTCCATTGTTTTTTAAAATCACAGCTTCTAGAAGGTTTACATCATTTCGTAAAAAACACGAGTTTTTAGAAAATGTGTTTTATTTCATAAATGGAATCTACAAACTATGCACATTATTCGTCATAACGACTTTCTATAGTTTTCGCATGCGTCCGGAAATAAGAAAAGCTTACTTCCCCCGTTTTTTAAAATCACAGCTTCTAGAAGGTTTTCATGATTTTTTTAAAAACACGAGTTTTTAGAAAATGTGTTTTATTTCATAAATGGAATCAAGAAAGTATGCACATTCTACGTCCTAACGACTTTCTATAGTTTGCGCATGCCTTTGGAAATATGAGAAGCTTACTTCCCCCGTTTTTTAAAATCACAGGTTCTAGAAGGTTTACATGATTTCGTAAAAAACACGAGTTTTTAGAAAATGTGTTTTATTTCAAAAATGGAATCAACAAAGTATGCACATTCTACATCATAACGACTTTCTATAGTTTGTGCATTCGTCCGGAAATAAGAAAAGCTTACTTCCCCCGTTTTTTAAAATCACAGCTTCTAGAAGGTTTACATGATTTCGTAAAAAACACGAGTTTTTAGAAAATGTGTTTTATTTCATCAATGGAATCTACAAAGTATGCACATTCTACGTCATAACGAATTTCTATAGTTTGCGCATTCGTCCGGAAATAAGAAAAGCTTACTTCCACCGTTTTTTAAAATCACAGCGTCTACAAGGTTTACAAGATTTCTTAAAACACACGAGTTTTTAGAAAATGTGTTTAATTTCATAAATGGAATCAACAAAGTATGCACATTCTACGTAATAACAACTTTCTATAGTTTTCGCATTCGACTGGAAATAAGAAAAGCTTACTTCCACCGTTTTTTAAAATCACAGCTTCTAGAAGGTTTACATGATTTCGTAAAAAACACGAGTTTTTAGAAAATGTATTTTATTTCATAAATGGAATCAACAAAGTATGCACATTCTACGTCATAAGGACTTTCTATAGTTTGCGCACGCGTCCGGAAATAAGAAAAGCTTACTTCCACCGTTTTTTAAAATCACAACTTCTAGAAGGTTTACATGATTTGTTAAAAAACACGAGTTTTTAGAAAATGTGTTTTATTTCAAAAATGGAATCAACAAAGTATGCACATTCTACGTCGTAATGAGTTTCTATAGTTTGCGCATGCGTCCGGAAATAAGAAAAGCTTACTTCCACCGTTTTTTAAAATCATAGCTTCTAGAAGGTTTACATGATTTGTTAAAAAACACGAGTTTTTAGATAATGTGTTTTATTTCATAAATGGATTCAACAAAGTATGCACATTCTATTTCATAACGACTTTCTATAGTTTGCGCATGCGTCCGGAAATAAGAAAAGCTTACTTCCACCGTTTTTCAAAATCACAGCTTCTAGAAGCTTTACATGATTTCTTAAAAAACACGTGTTTTTAGAAAATGTGTTTTATTTCATAAATAGAATCAACAAAGTATGCACATTCTACGTCATAACGACTTTCTATAGTTTGCACATGCGTTTGGAAATAAGAAAAACTTACTCCCCCCGTTTTTTAAAATCACAGCTTCTAGAAGGTTTACATGATTTGTTAAAAAACACGAGTTTTTAGAAAATGTGTTTTATTTCATAAACGGAATCAACAAAGTATGCACATTCTACATCATAACGACTTTCTATAGTTTGCGAATGCGTTTGGAAATAAGAAAAGCTTACTTCCATCGTTTTTTAAAATCACAGCTTCTAGAAGGTTTACATGATTTCGTAAGAAACACGAGTTTTTAGAAAATGTGTTTTATTTCATAAATGGAATCTACAAAGTATGCATATTCTTCGTCATAACGACTTTCTATACTATGCGCATGCATCCGGAAATAAGAAAAGCTTCCCTCCCCCGTTTTTTAAAATCACAGCTTCTAGAAGGTTTACATGATTTTGTAAAAAACACGAGTTTTTAGAAAATGTGTTTTATTTCATAAATGGAATCTACAAAGTATGCACATTCTACGTCATAACGACTTTCTATAGTTTGCGCATGTGTTCGGAAATAAGAAAATCTTACTTCCCCCGTGTTTTAAAATAACAGCTTCTAGAAGGTTTACATGATTTCTTAAAAAACACGAGTTTTTAGAAAATGTGTTTTATTTCATAAATGGAATCAACAATGTATGCACATTCTACGTCATAACGACTTTCTATAGTTTGTGCATGCCTTTGGAAATAAGAAAAGCTTACTTCCCCCGTTTTTTAAAATCACAGCTTCTAGAAGGTTTACATGATTTCGTAAAAAACACGAGTTTTTAGAAATGTGTTTTATTTCATAAATGGACTCAACAAAGTATGCATAGTCTACGTCATAACGACTTTCTATAGTTTGTGCATGCGTCCGGAAATAAGAAAAGCTTACTTCCCCCGTTTTTTAAAATCATAGCTTCTAGAAGGTTTACATGATTTCGTAAAAAACACAAGTTTTTAGAAAATGTTTTTTATTTCATAAAGGGAATCAACAAAGTATGCACATTCTACGTCATAAGGACTTTCTATAGTTTGCACACGCGTCCGGAAATAAGAAAAGCTTACTTCCACCGTTTTTTAAAATCACAACTTCTAGAAGGTTTACATGATTTGTTAAAAAACACGAGTTTTTAGAAAATGTGTTTTATTTCATAAATGGAATCAACAAAGTATGCACATTCTACGTCGTAATGAGTTTCTATAGTTTGCGCATGCGTCCGTAAATAAGAAAAGCTTACTTCCACCGTTTTTTAAAATCATAGCTTCTAGAAGGTTTACATGATTTGTTAAAAAACACGAGTTTTTAGATAATGTGTTTTATTTCATAAATGGATTCAACAAAGTATGCACATTCTATTTCATAACGACTTTCTATAGTTTGCGCATGCGTCCGGAAATAAGAAAAGCTTACTTCCACCGTTTTTCAAAATCACAGCTTCTAGAAGCTTTACATGATTTCGTAAAAAACACGATTTTTTAGAAAATGTGTTTTATTTCATAAATGGAATCTACAAATTATGCACATTGTACGTCATAACGAATTTCTATAGTTTGCGCATGCGTCCGGAAATAAGAAAAGCTTACTTCCACCGTTTTTCAAAATCACAGCTTCTATAAGGTTTACATGATTTCTTAAAAAACACGAGTTTTTAGAAAATGTGTTTTATTGCATAAATGGAATCTACAAAGTATGCACATTCTACGTCATAACGACTTTCTATAGTTTGCGCATTCGTCTGGAAATAAGAAAAGCTTACTTCCACCGTTTTTTAAAATCACAGCTTCTAGAAGGTTTACAAGATTTCTTAAAAAACACGAGTTTTTAGAAAATTTGTTTTATTTCATAAATGGAATCAACAAAGTATGCACATTCTACGTAATAACGACTTTCTATAGTTTCCGCATTCGACCGGAAATAAGAAAAGCTTACTTCCACCGTTTTTTAAAATCACAGCTTCGAGAAGGTTTACATGATTTTGTAAAAAACACGAGTTTTAGAAAATGTGTTTTATTTCATAATTGGAATCAACAAAGTATGCACATTCTACGTCATAAGGACTTTCTATAGTTTGCGCATGCGTCCGGAAATAAGAAAAGCTTACTTCCACCGTTTTTTAAAATCACAGCTTCTAGAAGGTTTACATGATTTGTTAAAAAACACGAGTTTTTAGAAAATGTGTTTTATTTCATAAATGGAATCAACAAAGTATGCACATTCTACGTCATGATGAGTTTCTATAGTTTGCGCATGCGTCCGGAAATAAGAAAAGCTTACTTCCACCGTTTTTTAAAATAATAGCTTCTAGAAGGTTTACATGATTTGTTAAAAAACACGAGTTTTTAGAAAATGTGCTTTATTTCATAAATGGAATCAACAAAGTATGCACATTCTATTTCATAACGACTTTCTATAGTTTCCGCATGCGTCCGGAAATAAGAAAAGCTTACTTCCACCGTTTTTCAAAATCACAGCTTCTAGGAGCTTTACATGATTTCTTAAAAAACACGAGTTTTTAGAAAATGTGTTTTATTTCATAAATGGAATCAACAAAGTATGCACATTCTACGTCATAACGACTTTCTATAGTTTGCACATGCGTTTGGAAATAAGAAAAACTTACTTCCCCCGTTTTTTAAAATCATAGCTTCTAGAAGGTTTACATGATTTGTTAAAAAACACGAGTTTTTAGAAAATGTGTTTTATTTCATAAATGGAATCAACAAAGTATGTACATTCTACATCATAACGACTTTCTATAGTTTGCGAATGCGTTTGGAAATAAGAAAAGCTTACTTCCATCGTTTTTTAAAATCACAGCTTCTAGAAGGTTTACATGATTTCGTAAGAAACACGAGTTTTTAGAAAATGTGTTTTATTTCATAAATGGGATCTACAAAGTATGCACATTCTTCGTCATAACTACTTTCTATAGTATGCGCATGCGTCCAGAAATAAGAAAAGCTTACTTCCCCCGTTTTTTAAAATCACAGCTTCTAGAAGGTTTACATGATTTTGTAAAAAACACGAGTTTTTAGAAAATGTGTTCTAGTTCATAAATGGAATCTAAAAAGTATGCACATTCTACGTCATAACGACTTTCTATACTTTGCGCATGCGTCCAGAAATAAGAAAAGCTTACTTCCCCCGTTTTTTAAAATCACAGCTTCTAGAAGGTTTACATGATTTCTTAAAAAACAAGAGTTTTTAGAAAATGTGTTTTATTTCATAAATGGAATCAACAAAGTATGCACATTCTATGTCATAACGACTTTCTATAGTTTGCGCATGCCTTTGCAAATAAGAAAAGCTTACTTCCCCCGTTTTTTAAAATCACAGCTTCTAGAATGTTTACATGATTTCGTAAAAAACACGAGTTTTTAGAAAATGTGTTTTATTTCATAAATGGAATCAACAAAGTATGCACAGTCTACGTCATAACGACATTCTATAGTTTGTGCATGCGTCCGGAAATAAGAAAAGCTTACTTCCCCCGTTTTTTAAAATCACAGCTTCTACAAGGTTTACATGATTTCGTAAAAAACACGAGTTTTTAGAAAATGTGTTGTATTTCATAAATGGAATCAACAAAGTATGCACATTCTACGTCATAACGACTTTCTATATGTTGCGCATGCGTTTGGAAATAAGAAAAGCTTACTTCCCTCGTTTTTTAAAATCACAGCTTCTAGAAGGTTTACATGATTTCTTAAAAAACACGAGTTTTTAGAAAATGTGTTTTATTTCATAAATGGAATCAACAAAGTATGCATATTCTACGTCATAACGACTTTCTATAGTTTGCGCATGCGTCCGGAAATAAGAAAAACTTACTTCCCCCGTTTTTTTAAATCACAGCTTCTCGAAGGTTTACATGATTTCTTAAAAGACACGAGTTTTTAGAAAATGTGTTTTATTTCATAAAAGGAATGAACAAAGTATGCACAGTCTACGTCATAACGGCTTTCTATAGTTTGCGCATTCGTGGGGAAATAAGAAAAGCTTACCTCCCCCGTTTTTTAAAATCACAGCTTCTAGAAGGTTTACATGATTTCGTAAAAAACACGAGTTTTTAGAAAATGTGTTTTATTTCATAAATGGAATCAACAAAGTATGCACATTCTACGTCATAACGAATTTCTATATGTTGCGCATGCGTTTAGAAATAAGAAAAGCTTACTTCCCTTGTTTTTTAAAATCACAGCTTCTGTAAGGTTTACATAATTTCTTAAAAAACAAGAATTTTTAGAAAATGTGTTTTATTTCATAAATGGAATCAACAAAGTATGCATATTCTACGTCATAACGACTTTCTATAGTTTGCACATGCGTCCGGAAATAAGAAAATCTTACTTCCACCGTTTTTCAAAATAACAGCTTCTAGAAGGTTTACATGATTTCTTAAAAAACAAGAGTTTTTAGAAAATGTGTTTTATTTCATAAATGGAATCAACAAAGTATGCACATTCTACGTCATAACAACTTTCTATAATTTGCGCATGCGTTTGGAAATAAGAAAATCTTACTTCCCCCATTTTTTAAAATCACAGCTTCTAGAAGGTTTACATGATTTGTTGAAAAACACGAGTTTTTAGAAAATGTGTTTTATTTCATAAATCAAATCAACATAGTCTGCACATTCTACGTCATAACGACTTTCTATAGTTTGCGCATGCGTCTGGAAATAAGAAAAGCTTACTTCCACTGTTTTTTAAAATAATAGCTTCTAGAAGGTTTACATGATTTCGTAAAAAACACAAGTTTTTAGAAAATGTGTTTTATTTCATAAATGGAATCTACAAAGTATGCACATTCTACGTCATAACGACTTTCTATAGTTTTCGCATGCGTCCGGAAATAAGAAAAGCTTACTTCCACCATTTTTCAAAATCACAGCTTCTAGAAGGTTTACATGATTTCTTAAAAAACACGAGTTTTTAGAAAATGTGTTTTATTTCATAAATGGAATATACAAAGTATGCACATTCTACGTCATAACGACTTTCTATAGTTTGCGCATTCGTCCAGAAATAAGAAAAGCTTACTTCCACCGTTTTTTAAAATCACAGCTTCTAGAATGTTTACAAGACTTCTTAAAAAACACGAGTTTTTAGAAAATGTGTTTTATTTCATAAATGGAATCAACAAAGTATGCACATTCTACGTAATAACGACATTCTATAGTTTCCGCACTCGACCGGAAATAAGAAAAGCTTACTTCCACCGTTTTTTAAAATCACAACTTCTAGAAGGTTTACATGATTTCGTAAAAAACACGAGTTTTTAGAAAATGTGTTTTATTTCATAAATGGAATCTACAAAGTATGCACATTCTTCGTCATAACTACTTTCTATAGTATGCGCATGCGTCCAGAAATAAGAAAAGCTTACTTCCCCCGTTTTTTAAAATCACAGCTTCTAGAAGGTTTACATGATTTTGTAAAAAACACGAGTTTTTAGAAAATGTGTTTTATTTCATAAATTGAATCTACAAAGTATGCACATTCTACGTCATAACGACTTTCTATACTTTGCTCATGCGTACGGAAATAAGAAAAGCTTACTTCCCCCGTTTTTTAAAATCACAGCTTCTAGAAGGTTTACATGATTTCTTAAAAAACACGAGTTTTTAGAAAATGTGTTTTATTTCATAAATGGAATCAACAAAGTATGCACATTCTACGTCATAACGACTTTCTATAGTTTGCGCATGCCTTTGCAAATTAGAAAAGCTTACTTCCCCCGTTTTTTAAAATCACAGCTTCTAGAATGTTTACATGATTTCGTAAAAAACACGAGTTTTTAGAAAATGTGTTTTATTTCATAAATGGAATCAACAAAGTATGCACAGTGTACGTCATAACGACATTCTATAGTTTGTGCATGCGTCCGGAAATAAGAAAAGCTTACTTCCCCCATTTTTTAAAATCACAGCTTCTAGAAGGTTTACATGATTTCGTAAAAAACACGAGTTTTTAGAAAATGTGTTTTATTTCATAAATGGAATCAACAAATTATGCACATTCTACGTCATAACGACTTTCTATATGTTGCGCATGCGTTTGGAAATAAGAAAAGCTTACTTCACTCGTTTTTTAAAATCACAACTTCTAGAAGGTTTACATGATTTCTTAAAAAACACGAGTTTTTAGAAAATGTGTTTTATTTCATAAATGGAATCAACAAAGTATGCATATTCTACGTCATAACGACTTTCTATAGTTTGCGCATGCGTCGGGAAATAAGAAAAACTTACTTCCCCCATTTTTTTAAATCACAGCTTCTCGAAGGTTTACATGATTTCTTAAAAAACACGAGTTTTTAGAAAATGTGTTTTATTTCATAAATGGAATCAACAAAGTATGCACATTCTACGTAATAACGACTTTCTATAGTTTCCGCATTCGACCGGAAATAAGAAAAGCTTACTTCCACCGTTTTTTAAAATCACAGCTTCTAGAAGGTTTACATGATTTTGTAAAAAACACGAGTTTTAGAAAATGTGTTATATTTCATAATTGGAATCAACAAAGTATGCACATTCTACGTCATAAGGACTTTCTATAGTTTGCGCATGCGTCCGGAAATAAGAAAAGCTTACTTCCACCGTTTTTTAAAATCACAGCTTCTAGAAGGTTTACATGATTTGTTAAAAAACACGAGTTTTTAGAAAATGTGTTTTATTTCATAAATGGAATCAACAAAGTATGCACATTCTACGTCGTGATGAGTTTCTATAGTTTGCGCATGCGTCCGGAAATAAGAAAAGCTTACTTCCACCGTTTTTTAAAATAATCGCTTCTAGAAGGTTTACATGATTTGTTAAAAAACACGAGTTTTTAGAAAATGTGTTTTATTTGATAAATGGAATCAACAAAGTATGCACATTCTATTTCATAACGACTTTCTATAGTTTCCGCATGCGTCCGGAAATAAGAAAAGCTTACTTCCACCGTTTTTCAAAATCACAGCTTCTAGAAGCTTTACATGATTTCTTAAAAAACACGAGTTTTTAGAAAATGTGTTTTATTTCATAAATGGAATCAACAAAGTATGCACATTCTACGTCATAACGACTTTCTATAGTTTGCACATGCGTTTGGAAATAAGAAAAACTTACTTCCCCCGTTTTTTAAAATCATAGCTTCTAGAAGGTTTACATGATTTGTTCAAAAACACGAGTTTTTAGAAAATCTGTTTTATTTCATAAATGGAATCAACAAAGTATGTACATTCTACATCATAACGACTTTCTATAGTTTGCGAATGCGTTTGGAAATAAGAAAAGCTTACTTCCATCGTTTTTTAAAATCACAGCTTCTAGAAGGTTTACATGATTTCGTAAGAAACACGAGTTTTTAGAAAATGTGTTTTATTTCATAAATGGAATCTACAAAGTATGCACATTCTTCGTCATAACTACTTTCTATAGTATGCGCATGCGTCCAGAAATAAGAAAAGCTTACTTCCCCCGTTTTTTAAAATCACAGCTTCTAGAAGGTTTACATGATTTTGTAAAAAGCACGAGTTTTTAGAAAATGTGTTCTATTTCATAAATGGAATCTACAAAGTATGCACATTCTAGGTCATAACGACTTTCTATACTTTGCGCATGCGTCCGGAAATAAGAAAAGCTTACTTCCCCCGTTTTTTAAAATCACAGCTTCTAGAAGGTTTACATGCTTTCTTAAAAAACACGAGTTTTTAGAAAATGTGTTTTATTTCATAAATGGAATCAACAAAGTATGCACATTCTACGTCATAACGACTTTCTATAGTTTGCGCATTCGTGGGGAAATAAGAAAAGCTTACTTCCCTCGTTTTTTAAAATCACAGCTTCTAGAAGGTTTACATGATTTCTTAAAAAACACGAGTTTTTAGAAAATGTGTTTTATTTCATAAATGGAATCAACAAAGTATGCATATTCTACGTCATAACGACTTTCTATAGTTTGCGCATGCGTCCGGAAATAAGAAAAACTTACTTCCCCCCGTTTTTTTAAATCACAGCTTCTCGAAGGTTTACATGATTTCTTAAAAAACACGAGTTTTTAGAAAATGTGTTTTATTTCATAAATGGAATCAACAAAGTATGCACAGTCTACGTCATAACGGCTTTCTATAGTTTGCGCATTCGTGGGGAAATAAGAAAAGCTTACCTCCCCCGTTTTTTAAAATCACAGCTTCTAGAATGTTTACAAGATTTCTTAAAAAACACAAGTTTTAGAAAACGTGTTTTATTTCATAAATGGAATCAGCAAAGTATGCACATTCTACGTAATAACGACTTTCTATAGTTTCCGCATTCGACCGGAAAAAGGAAAAGCTTACTTCCACCGTTTTTTAAAATCACAACTTCTAGAAGGTTTACATGATTTCGTAAAAAACATGAGTTTTTAGAAAATGAGTTTTATTTCATAAATGGAATTAACAAAGTATGCACATTCTATGTCATAAGGACTTTCTACAGTTTGCGCATGCGTCCGGAAATAAGAAAAGCTTACTTCCACCGTTTTTCAAAATCACAGCTTCTAGAAGGTTTACATGATTTCTTAAAAAACCCGAGTTTTTAGAAAATGTGTTTTATTTCATAAATGGAATCAACAAAGTATGCACATTCTACGTCATAACGACTTTCTATAGTTTGCGCATGCGTCCGGAAATAATAAGTGCTTACTTCCCCCGGTTTTTAAAATCACAGCTTCTAGAAGGTTTACATGATTTGTTAAAAAACACGAGTTTTTAGAAAATGGGTTTTATTTCATAAATTGAATCAACAAAGTATGCACATTCTACGTCATAACGACTTTCTATAGTTTGCGCATGCGTCCGAAAATAAGAAAAGCTTACTTCCACCGTTTTTTAAAATAATAGCTTCTAGAAGGTTTACATGATTTCGTAAAAAACACGAGTTTTTAGAAAATGTGTTTTGTTTCATAAATGGAATCTACAAAGTATGCTCATTCTACGTCATAACGACTTTCTATAGTTTGCGCATGCGTCCGGAAATAAGAAAAGCTTACTTCCCCCGTTTTTTAAAATCACAGCTTCTAGAAGTTTTACATGATTTCGTAAAAAACATGAGTTTTTAGAAAATGTGTTTTATTTCATAAACGGAATCAACAAAGTATGCAAATTCTACGTCATAACGACTTTCTATAGTTTGCGCATGCGTTTGGAAATAAGAAAAGCTTACTTCCATCGTTTTTTAAAATAATAGCTTCTAGAAGGTTTACATGATTTCGTAAAAAACATGAGTTTTTAGAAAATGTGTTTTATTTCATAAATGGAATCTACAAAGTATGCACATTCTTCGTCATAACGACTTTCTATAGTTTACGCATGCATCCGGAAATAAGAAAAGCTTACTTCCCCCGTTTTTTAAAATCACAGCTACTAGAAGGTTTACATGATTTCGTAAAAAACACGAGTCTTTAAAAAATGTGTTTTATTTCATAAATGGAATCAACAAAGTATGCACATTCTACGTCATAATGACTTTCTATAGTTTGCGCATACGTCCGGAAATAAGAAAAACTTACTTCCCCCGTTTTTTAAAATCACAGCTTCTAGAAGGTTTACATGATTTCGTAAAAAACACGAGTTTTTATAAAATGTGTTCTATTTCATAAATGGAATCTACAAAGTATGCACATTCTACGTCATAACGACTTTCTATAGTTTGCGCATGCGTCCGGAAATAATAAAAGCTTACTTCCCCCGTTTTTTAAAATCACAGCTTCTAGAAGGTTTACATGATTTTTTAAAAAACATGAGTTTTTAGAAAATGTGTTTTATTTCATAAATGGAATCAACAAAGTATGCACATTCTACGTCATAACGACTTTCTATAGTTTGCGCATGCGTTAGGAAATAAGAAAAGCTTACTTCCCCCGTTTTTTAAAATCACAGCTTCTAGAAGGTTTACATGATTTCGTAAAAAACACGAGTTTTTAGAAAATATGTTTTATTTCATAAATGGAATCAACAAAGTATGCACATTCTACGTCATAACGACTTTCTATAGTTTGCGCATGCGTCCGGAAATAAGAAAAGCTTACTTCCCTCGTTTTTTAAAATCACAGCTTCTAGAAGGTTTACATGATTTCTTAAAAAACACGAGTTTTTAGAAAATGTGTTTTATTTCATAAATGGAATCAACAAAGTATGCACATTCTACGTCATAACGACTTTCTATAGTTTGCGCATGCATCCGGAAATAAGAAAAGCTTACTTCCACCGTTTTTTAAAATCACAGCTTTTAGAAGGTTTACATGATTTCATAAAAAACACGAGTTTTTGGAAAATGTGTTTTATTTCATAAATGGAATCTACAAAGTATGCACATTCTACGTCATAACAACCTTCTATAGTTTGCGCATTCGTCCGGAAATAAGAAAAGCTTACTTCCACCGTTTTTTAAAATCACAGCTTCTAGAAGGTTTACATGATTTCGTAAAAAACACGAGTTTTTAGAAAATGTGTTTTATTTCATAAATGGAATCAACAAAGTATGAACATTCTACTTCATAACGACTTTCTATAGTTTGCGCATGCGTTTGGAAATAAGAAAAGCTTACTTCCCCCTTTTTTAAAATCAGAGCTTCTAGAAGGTTTACATGATTTGTTAAAAAACACGAGTTTTTAGAAAATGTGTTTTATTTCATAAATGGAATCAACAAAGTATGCACATTCTACGTCATAACGACTTTCTATAGTTTGCGCATGCGTCCGAAAATAAGAAAAGCTTACTTCCACCGTTTTTTAAAATAATAGCTTCTAGAAGGTTTACAAGATTTCGTAAAAAACACGAGTTTTTAGAAAATGTGTTTTATTTCATAAATGGAATCTACAAAGTATGCACATTCTACATCATAACGACTTTCTATAGTTTGCGCATGCGTCCGCAAATAAGAAAAGCTTACTTCCCCCGTTTTTTAAAATCACAGCTTCTAGAAGGTTTACATGATTTCGTAAAAAACACGAGTTTTTATAAAAATGTGTTCTATTTCATAAATGGAATCTACAAAGTATGCACATTCTACATCATAGCGACTTTCTATATTTTGCGCATGCGTCCGGAAATAAGAAAAGCTTACTTCCCCCGTTTTTTAAAATCACAGCTTCTAGAAGGTTTACATGATTTCTTAAAAAACACGAGTTTTTAGAAAAGGTGTTTTATTTCATAAATGGAATCATCAAAGTATACACATTCTACGTCATAACGACTTTCTATAGTTTGCGCATGCGTTTGGAAATAAGAAAAACTTACTTCCCCTGTTTTTTAAAATCACAGCTTCTAGAAGATTTACATGATTTCGTAAAAAACACGAGTTTTTAGAAAATGTGTTTTATTTCATAAATGGAATCAACAAAGTATGCACATTCTACGTGATAATGACTTTCTATAGCTTGCGCATTCGTCCGGAAATAAGAAAAGCTTACTTCCACCGTTTTTTAAAATCACAGCTTCTAGAAGGTTTACATGATTTCGTAAAAAACACGAGTTTTTAGAAAATGTGTTTTATTTCATAAATGGAAACAACAAAGTATGCACATTCTACGTAATAACGACTTTCTATAGTTTCCGCGTTCGACCGGAAATAAGAAAAGCTTACTTCCACCATTTTTTAAAATCACAACTTCTAGAAGGTTTACATGATTTCGTAAAAAACACGAGTTTTTTAGAAAAATGTGTTTTATTTCATAAATGGAATCAACAAAGTATGCACATTCTACGTCATAAGGACTTTCTATAGTTTGCGCATGCGTCCGTAAATAAGAAAAGCTTACTTCCACCGTTTTTCAAAATCACAGCTTCTAGAAGGTTTACATGTTTTCTTAAAAAACACGATTTTTTAGAAAATGTGTTTTATTTCATAAATGGAATCAACAAAGTATACACATTCTACGTGATAAGGACTTTCTATAGTTTGCGCATGCTTCCGGAAATAAGAAAAGCTTACTTCCCCCGTTTTTTAAAATCACAGCTTCTAGAAGGTTTACATGATTTGTTAAAAAACACGAGTTTTTAGAAAATGTCTTTTATGTCATATATGGAATCAACAAAGTATGCACATTCTACGTCATAACGACTTTCTATAGTTTGCGCATGCGTCTGGAAATAAGAAAACCTTACTTCCACCGTTTTTTAAAATAACAGCTTCTAGAAGGTTTACATGATTTCGTAAAAAACACGAGTTTTTAGAAAATGTGTTTTGTTTCATAAATGGAATCTACAAAGTATGCTCATTCTACGTCATAACGACTTTCTATAGTTTGCGCATGCGTCCGGAAATAAGAAAAGCTTACTTCCCCTGTTTTTTAAAATCACAGCTTCTAGAAGTTTTACATGATTTCGTAAAAAACATGAGTTTTTAGAAAATGTGTTTTATTTCATAAACGGAATCAACAAAGTATGCAAATTCTACGTCATAACGACTTTCTATAGTTTGCGCATGCGTTTGGAAATAAGAAAAGCTTACTTCCATCGTTTTTTAAAATAATAGCTTCTAGAAGGTTTACATGATTTCGTAAAAAACATGAGTTTTTAGAAAATGTGTTTTATTTCATAAATGGAATCTACAAAGTATGCACATTCTTCGTCATAACGACTTTCTATAGTTTACGCATGCATCCGGAAATAAGAAAAGCTTACTTCCCCCGTTTTTTAAAATCACAGCTACTAGAAGGTTTACATGATTTCGTAAAAAACACGAGTCTTTAAAAAATGTGTTTTATTTCATAAATGGAATCAACAAAGTATGCACATTCTACGTCATAATGACTTTCTATAGTTTGCGCATACGTCCGGAAATAAGAAAAAACTTACTTCCCCCCGTTTTTTAAAATCACAGCTTCTAGAAGGTTTACATGATTTCGTAAAGAACACGAGTTTTTATAAAATGTGTTCTATTTCATAAATGGAATCTACAAAGTATGCACATTCTACGTCATAACGACTTTCTATAGTTTGTGCATGCGTCCGGAAATAATAAAAGCTTACTTCCCCCGTTTTTTAAAATCACAGCTTCTAGAAGGTTTACATGATTTCTTAAAAAACACGAGTTTTTAGAAAATGTGTTTTATTTCATAAATGGAATCAACAAAGTATGCACATTCTACATCATAACGACTTTCTATAGTTTGCGCATGCGTTAGGAAATAAGAAAAGCTTACTTCCCCCGTTTTTTAAAATCACAGCTTCTAGAAGGTTTACATGATTTCGTAAAAAACACGAGTTTTTAGAAAATATGTTTTATTTCATAAATGGAATCAACAAAGTATGCACATTCTACGTCATAACGACTTTCTATAGTTTGCGCATGCGTCCGGAAATAAGAAAAGCTTACTTCCCTCGTTTTTTAAAATCACAGCTTCTAGAAGGTTTACATGATTTCTTAAAAAACACGAGTTTTTAGAAAATGTGTTTTATTTCATAAATGGAATCAACAAAGTCTGCACATTCTACGTCATAACGACTTTCTATAGTTTGCGCATGCATCCGGAAATAAGAAAAGCTTACTTCCACCGTTTTTTAAAATCACAGCTTTTAGAAGGTTTACATGATTTCATAAAAAACACGAGTTTTTGGAAAATGTGTTTTATTTCATAAATGGAATCTACAAAGTATGCACATTCTACGTCATAACAACCTTCTATAGTTTGCGCATTCGTCCGGAAATAAGAAAAGCTTACTTCCACCGTTTTTTAAAATCACAGCTTCTAGAAGGTTTACATGATTTCGTAAAAAACACGAGTTTTTAGAAAATGTGTTTTATTTCATAAATGGAATCAACAAAGTATGCACATTCTACTTCATAACGACTTTCTATAGTTTGCGCATGCGTTTGGAAATAAGAAAAGCTTACTTCCCCCTTTTTTAAAATCAGAGCTTCTAGAAGGTTTACATGATTTGTTAAAAAACACGAGTTTTTAGAAAATGTGTTTTATTTCATAAATGGAATTAACAAAGTATGCACATTCTACGTCATAACGACTTTCTATAGTTTGCGCATGCGTCCGAAAATAAGAAAAGCTTACTTCCACCGTTTTTTAAAATAATAGATTCTAGAAGGTTTACAAGATTTCGTAAAAAACACGAGTTTTTAGAAAATGTGTTTTATTTCATAAATGGAATCTACAAAGTATGCACATTCTACATCATAACGAATTTCTATAGTTTGCGCATGCGTCCGCAAATAAGAAAAGCTTACTTCCCCCGTTTTTTAAAATCACAGCTTCTAGAAGGTTTACATGATTTCGTAAAAAACACGAGTTTTTATAAAAATGTGTTCTATTTCATAAATGGAATCTACAAAGTATGCACATTCTACATCATAACGACTTTCTATAGTTTGTGCATGCGTCCGGAAATAAGAAAAGCTTACTTCCCCCGTTTTTTAAAATCACAACTTCTAGAAGGTTTACATGATTTCTTAAAAAACACGAGTTTTTAGAAAAGGTGTTTTATTTCATAAATGGAATCATCAAAGTATACACATTCTACGTCATAACGACTTTCTATAGTTTGCGCATAGCGTTTGGAAATAAGAAAAACTTACTTCCCCTGTTTTTTAAAATCACCGCTTCTAGAAGGTTTAAATGATTTCGTAAAAAACACGAGTTTTTAGAAAATGTGTTTTATTTCATAAATGAGAATCAACAAAGTATGCACATTCTACGTGATAATGACTTTCTATAGCTTGCGCATTCGTCCGGAAATAAGAAAAGCTTACTTCCACCGTTTTTTAAAAATCACAGCTTCTAGAAGGTTTACATGATTTCGTAAAAAACACGAGTTTTTAGAAAATGTGTTTTATTTCATAAATGGAAACAACAAAGTATGCACATTCTACGTAATAACGACTTTCTATAGTTTCCGCGTTCGACCGGAAATAAGAAAAGCTTACTTCCACCATTTTTTAAAATCACAACTCTAGAAGGTTTACATGATTTCGTAAAAAACACGAGTTTTTAGAAAAATGTGTTTTATTTCATAAATGGAATCAACAAAGTATGCACATTCTACGTGATAAGGACTTTCTATAGTTTGCGCATGCTTCCGGAAATAAGAAAAGCTTACTTCCCCCGTTTTTTAAATCACAGCTTCTAGAAGGTTTACATGATTTCGTAAAAACATGAGTTTTTAGAAAATGTGTTTTATTTCATAAATCCAATCAACGAAGTATTCCCATTCTACATCATAACGACTTTCTATTAGTTTGCGCATGCGTCCGGAAATAAGAAAAGCTTACTTCCCCCGTTTTTTAAAATACAGCTTCTAGAAGGTTTACCATGATTTCATAAAAAACACGAGTTTTTAGAAAATGTGTTTTATTTCATAAATGGAAACAACAAAGTATGCATATTCTACATCATAACGACTTTCTATAGTTTGCGCATGCGTCCAAAAATAAGAAAAGCTTACTTCCACCGTTTTTTAAAATCACAGCTTCTAGAAGGTTTACATGATTTCTTAAAAACACGAGTTTTTAGAAATGTGTTTTATTTCATAAATGGAATCAACAAAGTATGCAAATTCTACATCATAACGACTTCTATAGTTTGCGCAAGTGTCCGGAAAAAAGAAAAGCTTCGTTCCATCACCGTTTTTTAAAATCACAGCTTCAAGAAGGTTTACATGATTTCGTAAAAAACAAGAGTTTTAGAAAATGTGTTTTATTTGATAAATGGAATCAACAAAGTATGCACATTCTACGTCATAAGGACTTTCTATAGTTTGCGCATGCGTCCGGAAATAAGAAAAACTTACTTCCCACCGTTTTTTCAAAATCACAGCTTCTAGAAGGTTTACATGATTGTTAAAAAACATGAGTTTTTAGAAATGTGTTTTATTTCATAAATGGAATCATCAAAGTATGCACATTCTACGTCATAACGGCTTTCTATAGTTTGCGCATGCGTCCGGAAATAAGAAAATGTTACTTCCCCCGTTTTTTAAAATCACAACTTCTAGAATGTTTACATGATTTCGTAAAAAAACACGAGTTTTTAGAAAATGTGTTTTATTTCATAAAGGGAATCAACAAAGTATGCACATTCTACGTCATAATGACTTTCTATAGTTTGCGCATGCGTCCGGAAATAAGAAAAGCTTACTTCCCCCGTTTTTTAAAATCACAGCTTCTACAAAGGTTTACATGATTTCTTAAAAAACATGAGTTTTTTATAAAATGTGTTCTATTTCATAAATTGAATCTACAAAGTATGCACATTCTACTTCATAACGAATTTCTATAGTTTTCGCATGCGTCCGGGAATAAGAAAAGCTTACTTCCCCCGTTTTTTAAAATCACCTAGCTTCTAGAAGGTTTACATGATTTGTTAAAAAACACGAGTTTTTAGAAAATGGGTTTTATTTAATAAATGGAATCAAAAAAGTATGCACATTCTACGTCATAATGACTTTCTATAGTTTGCGCATGCGTTTGGAAATAAAAAAAGTTTACTTCCCCCGTTTTTTTAAAATCACATCTTCTAGAAGGTTTACATTATTTGTTAAAAAACACGAGTTTTTAGAAAATGTGTTTTATTTCATAAATAGAATCAACAAAGTATGCACATTCTACGTCATAACGGCTTTCTATAGTTTGCGCATGCGTCCGGAAATAAGAAAATGTTACTTCCCCGGTTTTTTAAAATCACAGCTTCTAGGAGGTTTACATGATTTCGTAAAAAACATGAGGTTTTTAGAAAATGTGTTTTATTTCATAAATGGAATCAACAAAGTATGCACATTCTACATCATAACGACTTTCTATAGTTTGCGCATGCGTTTGGAAATAAGAAAAGCTTACTTCCCCCATTTTTTAAAATCACAGCTTGTAGAAGGTTTACATGATTTGTTAAAAAACAACGAGTTTTTAGAAAATGTGTTTTATTTCATAAATGGAATCTACAAAGTATTCACATTCTACGTCATAACGACTTTCTATAGTTTGCGCATGCGTCCGGAAATAAGAAGAGCTTACTTCCCCCGTTTTTTAAAATCACAGCTTCTAGAAGGTTTACATGATTTCGTAAAAAAAAACGAGTTTTTAGAAAATGTGTTCTATTAAATAAATGGAATCTACAAAGTATGCACATTCTACGTCATAACGACTTTCTATAGTTTGCGCATGCGTCCGGAAATAAGAAAAGCTTACTTCCACCGTTTTTCAAAATCACAGCTTCTAGAAGGTTTACATGATTTCTTAAAAAACACGAGTTTTTAGAAAATGTGTTTTATTTCATAAATGGAATCAGAAAAGTATGCACATTCTACATCATAACGACTTTCTATAGTTTGCGTATGCGTTTCGAGATAAGAAAAGCTTACTTCCCCCGTCTTTTAAAATCACAGCTTCTAGAAGGTTTACATGATTTCTTAAAAAACATGAGCTTTTAGAAAATGTGTTTTATTTCATAAACGGAATCAACAAAGTATCCAGATTCTACGTCATAACGACTTTCTATAGTTTGCGCATGCGTCCGGAAATAAGAAAAGCTTACTTCCACCGTTTTTTAAAATAATAGCTTCTAGAAGGTTTACATGATTTCGTAAAAAACACAAGTTTTTAGAAAATGTGTTTTATTTCATAAATGGAATCTACAAAGTATGAACATTCTTCGTCATAACGACTTTCTATAGTTTGCGCATGCGTCCGGAAATAAGAAAAGCATACTTCCCCCTTTTTTTAAAATCACAGCTTCCAGAAGGTTTACATGATTTCCTAAAAAACACGAGTTTTAGAAAATGTGTTTTATTTCATAAATGGAATCAACAATGTATGCACATTCTACCTCATAACGACTTTCTATAGTTTCCGCATGCGTCCGGAAATATGAAAAGCTTACTTCCCCCGTTTTTTTAAATCACAGCTTCTAGAAGGTTTACATAATTTCTTAAAAAACACGAGTTTTTAGAAAATGTGTTTTACTTCATAAATGGAATCAACAAAGTATGCACATTCTACGTCGTAAGGACTTTCTATAGTTCACGCATGCGTCCGAAAATAAGAAAAGCTTACTTCCACCGTTTTTTAAAATCACAGCTTCTAGAAGGTTTACATGATTTCGTAAAAAACACGAGTTTTTGGAAAATGTGTTTTATTTCATAAATGGAATCTACAAAGTATGCACATTCTACATCATAACAACTTTCTATAGTTTGCGCATTCATCCGGAAATAAGAAAAGCTTACTTCCACCGTTTTTTAAAATCACAGCTTCTAGAAGGTTTACATGATTTCGTAAAAAACACGAGTTTTTAGAAAATGTGTTTTATTTCATAAATGGAATCAACAAAGTATGCACATTCTACGTCATAACGACTTTCTATAGTTTGCACATGCATCCGGAAATAAGAAAAGCTTACTTCCACCGTTTTTTAAAATCACAGCTTCTAAAAGGTTTACATGATTTCGTAAAAAACACGAGTTTTTGGAAAATGTGTTTTATTTCATAAATGGAATCTACAAAGTATGCACATTCTACGTCATTAGACCTTTCTATAGATAAGAAAAGATTACTTCCACCGTTTTTTAAAATCACAGCTTCTAGAAGGTTTACATGATTTCGTAAAAAACACGAGTTTTTGGAAAATGTGTTTTATTTCATAAATGGAAACAAGAAAGTATGCACATTCTACGTAATAACGACTTTCTATAGTTTCCGCGTTCGACCGGAAAAAAAGAAAAGCTTACTTCCACCATTTTTTAAAATCACAACTTCTAGAAGGTTTACATGATTTCGTAAAAAACACGAGTTTTTAGAAAATGTGTTTTATTTCATAAATGGAATCAACAAAGTATGCACATTCTACGTCATAAGGACTTTCTATAGTTTGCGCATGCGTCCGTAAATAAGAAAAGCTTACTTCCACCGTTTTTCAAAATCACAGCTTCTATAAGGTTTACATGATTTCTTAAAAAACACGATTTTTTAGAAAATGTGTTTTATTTCATAAATGGAATCAACAAAGTATGCACATTCTACGTGATAAGGACTTTCTATAGTTTGCGCATGCTTCCGGAAATAAGAAAAGCTTACTTCCCCGTTTTTTAAAATCACAGCTTTCTAGAAGGTTTACATGATTTTGTTAAAAAACACGAGTTTTTAGAAAATGTGTTTTATTTCATATATGGAATCAACAAAGTATGCACATTCTACGTCATAACGACTTTCTATAGTTTGCGCATGCGTTTGGAAATAAGAAAACCTTACTTCCACCGTTTTTTAAAATAATAGCTTCTAGAAGGTTTACATGATTTCGTAAAAAAACATGAGTTTTTATAAAATGTGTTCTATTTCATAAATTGAATCTACAAAGTATGCACATTCTACGTCATAACGACTTTCTATAGTTTTCGCACGCGTCCGGAAATAAGAAAAGCTTACTTCCCCCGTTTTTTAAAATCACAGCTTCTAGAAGGTTTACATGATTTGTTAAAAAACACGAGTTTTTAGAAAATGGGTTTTATTTAATAAATGGAATCAAAAAAGTATGCACATTCTACGTCATAATGACTTTCTATAGTTTGCGCATGCGTTTGGAAATAAAAAAAGTTTACTTCCCCCGTTTTTTAAAATCACATCTTCTAGAAGGTTTACATTATTTGTTAAAAAACACGAGTTTTTAGAAAATGTGTTTTATTTCATAAATAGAATCAACAAAGTATGCACATTCTACGTCATACGGCTTTCTATAGTTTGCGCATGCATCCGGAAATAAGAAAATGTTACTTCCCGGTTTTTTAAAATCACAGCTTCTAGGAGGTTTACATGATTTCGTAAAAAACATGAGTTTTTAGAAATGTGTTTTATTTCATAAATGGAATCAACAAGTTTACATGATTTCGTAAAAAACATGAGTTTTTAGAAAATGTGTTTTATTTCATAAATGGAATCAACAAAGTATGCACATTCTACATCATAACGACTTTCTATAGTTTGCGCATGCGTTTGGAAATAAGAAAAGCTTACTTCCCCCCATTTTTTAAAATCACAGCTTGTAGAAGGTTTACATGATTTGTTAAAAAACACGAGTTTTTAGAAAATGTGTTTTATTTCATAAATGGAATCTACAAAGTATTCACATTCTACGTCATAACGACTTTCTATAGTTTGCGCATTGCGTCCGGAAATAAGAAGAGCTTACTTCCCCCTCGTTTTTTAAAATCACAGCTTCTAGAAGGTTTACATGATTTCGTAAAAAAAAAACGAGTTTTTAGAAAATGTGTTCTATTTCATAAATGGAATCTACAAAGTATGCACATTCTACGTCATAACGACTTTCTATACTTTGCGCATGCGTCCGGAAATAAGAAAAGCTTACTTCCACACCGTTTTTCAAAATCACAGCTTCTAGAAGGTTTACATGATTTCTTAAAAAACACGAGTTTTTAGAAAATGTGTTTTATTTCATAAATGGAATCAGAAAAGTATGCACATTCTACATCATAACGACTTTCTATAGTTTGCGTATGCGTTTCGAGATAAGAAAAGCTTACTTCCCCCGTCTTTTAAAATCACAGCTTCTAGAAGGTTTACATGATTTCTTAAAAAACATGAGCTTTTTAGAAAATGTGTTTTATTTCATAAACGGAATCAACAAAGTATCCAGATTCTACGTCATAACGACTTTCTATAGTTTGCGCATGCGTCCGGAAATAAGAAAAGCTTACTTCCACCGTTTTTTAAAATAATAGCTTCTAGAAGGTTTACATGATTTCGTAAAAAACACAAGTTTTTAGAAAATGTGTTTTATTTCATAAATGGAATCTACAAAGTATGAAAATTCTTCGTCATAACGACTTTCTATAGTTTGCGCATGCGTCCGGAAATAAGAAAAGCATACTTCCCCCTTTTTTTAAAATCACAGCTTCCAGAAGGTTTACATGATTTCGTAAAAAACACGAGTTTTTAGAAAATGTGTTTTATTTCATAAATGGAATCAACAATGTATGCACATTCTACGTCATAATACGACTTTCTATAGTTTGCGCATGCGTCCGGAAATATGAAAAGCTTACTTCCCCCGTTTTTTTAAATCACAGCTTCTAGAAGGTTTACATAATTTCTTAAAAAACACGAGTTTTTAGAAAATGTGTTTTACTTCATAAATGGAATCAACAAAGTATGCACATTCTACGTCGTAAGGACTTTCTATAGTTCACGCATGCGTCCGAAAATAAGAAAAGCTTACTTCCACCGTTTTTTAAAATCACAGCTTCTAGAAGGTTTACATGATTTCGTAAAAAACACACGAGTTTTTGGAAAATGTGTTTTATTTCATAATGGAATCTACAAAGTATGCACATTCTACATCATAACAACTTTCTATAGTTTGCGCATTCATCCGGAAATAAGAAAAGCTTACTTCCACCGTTTTTTAAAATCACAGCTTCTAGAAGGTTTACATGATTTCGTAAAAAACACGAGTTTTTAGAAAATGTGTTTTATTTCATAAATGGAATCAACAAAGTATGCACATTTCTACGTCATAACGACTTTCTATAGTTTGCACATGCATCCGGAAATAAGAAAAGCTTACTTCCACCGTTTTTTAAAATCACAAGCTTCTAGAAGGTTTACATGATTTCGTAAAAAACACGAGTTTTTGGAAAATGTGTTTTATTTCATAAATGGAATCTACAAAGTATGCACATTCTACGTCATTAGACCTTTCTATAGTTTGCGTATTCGTCCGGAAATAAGAAAAGATTTACTTCCACCGTTTTTTAAAATCACAGCTTCTAGACGGTTTACATGATTTCGTAAAAAACACGAGTTTTTGGAAAATGTGTTTTATTTCATAAATGGAAACAAGAAAGTATGCACATTCTACGTAATAACGACTTTCTATAGTTTCCGCGTTCGACCCGGAAAAAAGAAAAGCTTACTTCCACCATTTTTTTAAAATCACAACTTCTAGAAGGTTTACATGATTTCGTAAAAAAACACGAGTTTTTAGAAAATGTGTTTTATTTCATAAATGGAATCAACAAAGTATGCACATTCTACGTCATAAAGACTTTCTATAGTTTGCGCATGCGTCCGTAAATAAGAAAAGCTTACTTCCACCGTTTTTCAAAATCACAGCTTCTATAAGGTTTTACATGATTTCTTAAAAAAACACGATTTTTTAGAAAATGTGTTTTATTTCATAAATGGAATCAACAAAGTATGCACATTCTACGTGATAAGGACTTTCTATAGTTTGCGCATGCTTCCGGAAATAAGAAAAGCTTACTTCCCCCGTTTTTTAAAATCACAGCTTCTAGAAGGTTTACATGATTTGTTAAAAAACACGAGTTTTTAGAAAATGTGTTTTATTTCATATATGGAATCAACAAAGTATGCACATTCTACGTCATAACGACTTTCTATAGTTTGCGCATGCGTCTGGAAATAAGAAAACCTTACTTCCACCGTTTTTTAAAATAATAGCTTCTAGAAGGTTTACATGATTTCGTAAAAAACATGAGTTTTTTATAAAATGTGTTCTATTTCATAAATTGAATCTACAAAGTATGCACATTCTACGTCATAACGACTTTCTATAGTTTTCGCACCGCGTCCGGAAATAAGAAAAGCTTACTTCCCCCCCCGTTTTTTAAAATCACAGCTTCTAGAAGGTTTACATGATTTGTTTAAAAAACACGAGTTTTTTAGAAAATGGGTTTTATTTAATAAATGGAATCAAAAAAGTATGCACATTCTACGTCATAATGACATTCTATAGTTTGCGCATGCGTTTGGAAATATAAAAAGTTTACTTCCCCCGTTTTTTAAAATCACATCTTCTAGAAGGTTTACATTATTTGTTAAAAAACACGAGTTTTTAGAAAATGTGTTTTATTTCATAAATAGAATCAACAAAGTATGCACATTCTACGTCATAACGGCTTTCTATAGTTTGCGCATGCGTCCGGAAATAAGAAAATGTTACTTCCCCGGTTTTTTTAAAATCACAGCTTCTAGGAGGTTTACATGATTTCGTAAAAAACATGAGTTTTTAGAAAATGTGTTTTATTTCATAAATGGAATCAACAAAGTATGCACATTCTACGTCATAACGACTTTCTATAGTTTGCACATGCATCCGGAAATAAGAAAAGCTTACTTCCACACCGTTTTTTAAAATCACAGCTTCTAGAAGGTTTACATGATTTCGTAAAAAACACGAGTTTTTGGAAAAATGTGTTTTATTTCATAAATGGAATCTACAAAGTATGCACATTCTACGTCATTAGACCTTTCTATAGTTTGCGCATTCGTCCGGAAATAAGAAAAGATTACTTCCACCGATTTTTAAAATCACAGCTTCTAGAAGGTTTACATGATTTCGTAAAAAACACGAGTTTTTTGGAAAATGTGTTTTATTTCATAAATGGAAACAAGAAAGTATGCACATTCTACGTAATAACGACTTTCTATAGTTTCCCGCGTTCGACCGGAAAAAAGAAAAGCTTACTTCCACCATTTTTTAAAATCACAACTTCTAGAAGGTTTACATGATTTCGTAAAAAAACACGAGTTTTTAGGAAAATGTGTTTTATTTCATAAATGGAATCAACAAACTATGCACATTCTAACGTCATAAGGACTTTCTATAGTTTGCGCATGCGTCCGTAAATAAGAAAAGCTTACTTCCACCGTTTTTCAAAATCACAGACTTCTATAAGGTTTACATGATTTCTTAAAAAACACGATTTTTTAGAAAATGTGTTTTATTTCATAAATGGAATCAACAAAGTATGCACATTCTACGTGATAAGGACTTTCTATAGTTTGCGCATGCTTCCGGAAATAAGAAAAGCTTACTTCCCCCCGTTTTTTAAAATCACAGCTTCTAGAAGGTTTACATGATTTGTTAAAAAACACGAGTTTTTAGAAAATGTGTTTTATTTCATATATGGAATCAACAAAGTATGCACATTCTACGTCATAACGACTTTCTATAGTTTGCGCATGCGTCTGGAAATAAGAAAACCTTACTTCCACCGTTTTTTAAAATAATAGCTTCTAGAAGGTTTACATGATTTCGTAAAAAACATGAGTTTTTATAAAAATGTGTTCTATTTCATAAATTGAATCTACAAAGTATGCACATTCTACGTCATAACGACTTTCTATAGTTTTCGCACGCGTCCCGGAAATAAGAAAAGCTTACTTCCCCCGTTTTTTAAAATCACAGCTTCTAGAAGGTTTACATGATTTGTTAAAAAACACACGAGTTTTTAGAAAATGGGTTTTATTTAATAAATAGAATCAAAAAAGTATGCACATTTCTACGTCATAATGACTTTCTATAGTTTGCACATGCGTTTGGAAATAAAAAAAGTTTACTTCCCCCGTTTTTTAAAATCACATCTTCTAGAAGGTTTACATTATTTGTTAAAAAACACGAGTTTTTAGAAAATGTGTTTTATTTCATAAATAGAATCAACAAAGTATGCACATTCTACGTCATAACGGCTTTCTATAGTTTGCGCATGCGTCCGGAAATAAGAAAATGTTACTTCCCCGGT